>CM017796.1:59733417-60983417 GCA_008121215.1 Drosophila athabasca | reverse complement strand
TTTTGTAATAAAGAAACTGGTATACCGAACCGTACCGAACCGAACCGAACCGAACAAGAGGCACCACAGAGACAAAGATACACACTTATAGGGAGGGAGAGATTTACAGAGACCCCCATATCCACTCCACTCCACTCCACTGCAATCCATTCCACACAGCACTCCATGGAGTAGGAGTAGTCCCCCTGGATCTGGATGGTGCCTCTCAAACACAGGCCTCACGACAATTTAGCCAATTTGATGTGCATCTCGGAAGACGTGGAGTAGGAGTGGGAGTGGTAGTGGTAGTAGGAGATGGCCAGCAGAGGTTTTCAGTTTTCAGTTCTCAGTTTTTCAGTTTGCATAGGATACGATTCCATATGGTGGATGTAGGGGGATGGGGATTGGGATGGGGATGGGGGGGATGACACCGCAGATTTTGATTTTCTGGAGAGCTCTCTTTTGGTCGGTCTCGGTCTCGGTCTCTTGTGTGTTGGTGTTGATTGGTCCCGTGCGGTTTATCAATCATTAACAGTGACCGTCGAGTCGGAGTCGGAGTCGAGTCGAGTTTAGTGTGTGGTACATAGATCGTAAAACTCTGGCCTAAATGCCCGGACCCAGAGCCGGACCCGGGACCCTCTCGGGCCTCTAAAAGGCCATCACATTACACAGATGCCGTCTCAAAGATGTCTCTAAGATTTACAAATGGCGTCCCATAAAGAACAAAGAGAGAAAAAGAATCCAGTACAACCTCTTCTTCAGCTATAGGCCATAACATTTTATGTACCATACCGTACCGTACCGTACACACACACACACACACACACACACAGTCTCGGCGATGAGTTAGGGCCCCGAGACGAGCAATTTGGCCGTTCATTTGATTGCATGGAGTCATGGAGTCGCTGCAGGGTCCCCCTGCCCCCCTACCCACCGGAACAAACCCCTGCTCGGACAGGACAGGACGGTACGGGACAGGACAGGTCCCGGTGCCCCATCAAGTGGAAGCTAAATCATGTTTTTGTGGGGCAGAGGGGGTTGTAAACTTGTCGTCTCGGGGTGGAAATTTATTTCCCTAATTGGATGGATTGGACGGCAGGAGGGAAATAAATGGGGCCAAAGGAAACTATCTTTTAATTTTGGTAATATTACAGAAGGATTACAGCAAGAAGGGGTAAGTAGGGGGTAAGTAGGGGGTTAGTAGGGGGTAAGTGGGGCGGCAAGGCAAGAAGCTAAGTATCTTAGAGTACATCAGCGAGGAGGAGGAGATCCTAAACTGCAAGTCTCCCGAATGAATGCTGAAAGATTGCACTGGATTTTGTTTTTGATTTCATTAAATAATAAAATGAAAATAAATTGAGAAAAGAAAACCAAAAAAATAACCTCCCACCACAAAACTTGTGCAATCGAATATTCCCGAGAATATTCTGGAAAATGCATGCCACCATTTCCACCATTTGGTGGCAAAAAATGGACATCCTATCCCTATGTCCCTCGAAGGACCAACAGCAGCAGCGGCAGCGGCGAGCACTCTATTCCGGGTGACCTCAACCGCAGTGGCGCGGTGCTGGAAAATGAAACGGGAGAATAACGGAAAACAACAGGCGAAACTGGGAACTGGCAAAACCGAGGAAAAGCGAGGAAAACATGGAAAATGTCAATAGCTTAGGCAACGACATAATTTGCTTTGCTTAATTTCTGCTACGTTTTGGTATTTTTATTGCAATTTCTCTGTTTCACCGAAAAGAGAAGGAGGAGGAGGGCAGGGGCACTGGGGCACCAGTGGTTCCTGGTTCCTGGTTCTACCATTCTGCTGCTGCTGCTTGGGGTTCTGCGACTGCGACTGCGACAGCTACAGCTGTGGTTGCGACTGCCTGGCGAATGGCAATGGCCATGTAACATGCCAAATGTGTCCCGGAATTTAATTAAACATTTTCTGCGCTATACCATTTCCCCCCCTGCCCCGCCTTGCCCCCACCACTCTGTTGAGATCTATACCGTGCCCCATTCGGAAGGAACTACCACCCAAAAGCCACCAGGAACATCGTTGTCAATGTCCTGTCCGAAATTCTTGTCCTGGACGATGGCTGGCTTGGTGGCTTGGTGGTTGGGTGGGGGGTTGGCCTCACTATTGATTCTGACCCCAAAGGAGGAGGGTTGCGGATACTTTCGGGGAAGGTGGTGGACGGGGGGTGGAGGGGACAGTAAATGGCAAGGTTATTGACATATTTTAACAACTATTTGCAAAAGGCTTTAGTTTCACTTCAATTCCATTCCCCACATCCCAACTGCCTTTTGCCTTTTTCGTCCTCTCTCTCCCTCGTCCTCTCTCTCGTCCTTTCACGCATAATTGAAGCAAGTGCAGAATGTCTTCATCTTTGGGGGGAGGGGAACCCTTCTTGGGTCCTCTCTGTCCCTGTCTGTTTGCTTTCATGTTTAAATGTGCTCGCGGCATCAATATTTGTATCCTGGCAAATATTTGGCATTTGTCATGTAAATAACGTTATTTCAATTACTTGGATGTGAACGAAACGAAACGAATCGAAACGAAACGGCCATCATCCCAAAAGCAGAAACAGAAATATACTCTTAAAAGAATGGGTAGGAAAAAACAGAACCCAGAACCAGAAACCAGCAAAAGACTTTGGGCATAAAGAAGAAGTGCAGTATTTTTCTCGATATGGCCTGGTCTGTTTCTGGTTGTTCTGTTTGCATTGGCCAAATAACTTTGAGCTCAAATTTACTTATGACAAGAAGTCACACACAAAACAAAAACAAAAACGAAAAGAAAAGAGAAAATTATTATTAATATTGTGGAAAGAATAGCAAAAGAAATCTCTCTTCTACGATTATATATTGTTCGATTTTAGCACTTAAGTTCAGATTTGCTAAATGCCATGGAATGTTTTCAACTTAGTTTTAACTTTTATATTTTCAGAATTTTTAAAGTGATTTTTTGATATTTTTAAAGATCGTTTTTGTGTGCTTTCTTTCATGTGAGAGTAAAACAAAAATAACTCTTGTATAGTTTAGGGAAACTAGATTTATTGTTCCAAACTGTAGGTTTTAATGGAACGAAATGAATCTAACTAGAGACAGTATAACTCATAACTGAATCAGTATTATTTTGTTTAATTTTAATTAATTTTAATTTGCTTTAGGCAAGTCCTAAAAGCCCTGCACCATCAAGTGGCCCAAGCGACACACGGCAAAAGGCTGTTACGCAGCCCTCTTTGGCCCAACCGACCGAGGGGCACTGCCGCATAACGCGAGACTCGTTAACCGAACCGATCGCGGACATGCAGGAGAGATAGGCGATAGACCAGTGTTCGAGGAAAAGTAGAACTTATCTGACTAAGAGAACTAAGCAATTTCTAATTACGAGAAAGATATGAGAGTATCAGTAATTTAAGATTAGAAAGGGAGTTAGTAGTACACATATATGATATGGTAGAGGGAATTATAATCCGAGATTAAGACCCTAAACGGTTCAAGCAAGGAATAATTCGATCTACAAAGCGGACAATATACAGAAGAATATGTACTTAAAACTGGATACAATTTAGATTGTGTTTGGTTTGGTTTACGGTCCTTATTCTCATCGTATACTTATCCTTAACTAAGGACTAAATTGGCCTATGCGGGGCCCCCCTGAGGGCTGTCCGGGCTAGGTTCCTTATGTGATTAAACCTATAGGAAATGTTAGTTCCTTTTATTTGGAGCCTATCAAAATGGAGTGTATTTTGAAAATATTTGCAACAGATCCACAAATGTGCATCTGGCAATGACGTATGGAAGTATGGAATGTACTACGTCACTAAGTGAATGTGAATTAATATATTTTTCATGACATCGCGTCATTTGCATCTGAAACCATAATATACATACATATGTACATATGTATAGTTATATGTATGTATGTATGTAGTTGTCATTCAGGCGAGTTTCCGTACAAGTACTAAGCACGATTCTGTGGGCGGAAGGGAGGTGTTCGTAGGAAAAACAACAGCTGTTTGTGCCAAGCAAATCGCGAAGCATAACGAAAAGAGCAGCACCACCCATCCACCCATTCACCCATCATCGATGGGTGCGAAAACCAGTAAAAGAAAACGAAAATGTAGTCGATATTTTGATGACCTGGAATACAGGAAAATTATGGCAAAATTATTGGAACTTTTGTATCGATTGAGCATACCCTTGAGCTCGCCTAGAGCAGGGTACTCTAGTGACAGAGAGAGAGGGAGAGGCGCACGTAATCGAACCAATTGCCACCCTGCGCAGCGCTCCCCTCACACCCCCTCCCCTTGCGCTGTCATGTAATGAGCGAATGGCCAGCACAAAAGCGGGAGCGCAATCAACGCGCTGACGTTTGCACAAACAGCCAGCGAATGCCGTATGCCGAGAGCGCTCTCAGAGAGGCTATGCTATCTCTCCCTCTTCCTCTCCCGCTCTCTCTCTTTCGACATTTGCGCATGCAAGATTGTGCATGTCCGATTCGGAGCGTAGCGTTTCAGTATTGTGCGTGTATTCGTGGCCATTGGACAGCAGGGGAGATGAACTCACGCGACCGACAATTTTGGACAGAGTTCCTGCTGCTCTACCGATCGCTGCCGGCCGTGTGGAAGGTCCGGAGTCCGCAGTACAGCAGTCGGGCGATGAAGAGCGCCGGCTACGAGCAGCTGGTGGGCAAGCTGCGGGAGGTGGAGCCGCATGCCAACCGCTCGCTGGTGGTCAAGAAGATCAACTCGTTCCGCACCAACTTCCGGCGGGATCAGCGCAAACGCGAACAGTGCACCGATGAGGGGCTTCCCTTTGAGTCCACGTTGTGGTACTTCGATCTCCTGGGATTCCTCGAGGGTCAGGATGAGGCCGCCGCCGCCACCACCGGCACCAGCCAGGGAGCAGCCGGCGACAGTAGCAGCAGTGCCAGGGGGGAACCAGCCACGGAGATGGATGGCGAAGAGGTAATCAGACGGACTTTCCGCAGATCCTTTCCATAAAAAATGAGCATTTTTTGCAGATCTTCTATCCCGCCTACGAAATGTCATCGCCCAAAAGGCACCGCCGCACTACCATCAAAGAGGAATCGCTGCCATCTCCAGACTCCTGCCCCTCTCCAGCAACCAACTATTCCACCCCCTCCGCCTATCAACCGATGCCAGAGCGTCGATCGAATAGGCACCTCGAAACGGAGGCCTTGGCCCACAGCTGGAGCAGCCAGTTCCAGGAGCTCTCCCAGCGCCAGCGTATACTCGCTCGAAAGCTGATCTCGGACGTGCTCTACTACGGCTGCATGGACCAGCTGGAGCCCCGACATGTCGACCAGCTACAGATGATGATGGTGCAACCAAATGCGGCAAAAGCCTTGCCGCAAGTCGGCAACGTTTCGGCTTCGACGGACCAACAACCTTTGGCGGAATATCGAGAGAACGATTCCTAGGGAGCAACGCTAAAGAGACCTACAGAAAATATTATAAAATTAGTGTAATAAAAATAGAGGTATAATAAAACCTTTGATAATTAAGAAAATGAATCAATATCCCCATTTCGGATACAATTTTGGACTCGTACAAGCCGTTTTCCCAGATGGAAACCCACATACCAGTCGACCAGTCGATGAATCCAATTTGAAATCCATTTTCCGATGGGCGGCGGCGCGGCCTTGTCCGGGGGTGTGGGAGCGGGGGGAAATTAGCAAATAAATGTGCCCGAAATTAAAACAAATTAACAACATTTATTTGTGACTGTAAAACTTGGTCATTTTGTGTGTGTGTGTGTGTGTGTGTGTGTGTGTGTATGTGTGTGTGTGTGGGTTCGGGAATTGAAAAACTTTTTCCACCCAAACCCAAAAAAAAAAAACGAAACGAACGAAAACCCCAAACGAAATGAAATGAAAGTAAAGCAAATCGAAGGCACGAGTGCCCAAAGCAAATGACACTTTCCCCACCCCCCTCCAACCCCCCGCCTCCCCCCTCCAGCCCCTAACGGCTTCGCACCGCACTTAGAGCAATTGCCATACGCTGCAGGGTGAATGGAGGGGGAGGGGAAGGGGGCAAGGGCGGGAAGGTAACACAAAAAAAAAAAAATGCAAATTTATTGGCATTTAATTTAAAAGAGAAACAGAAACAAAAAGCAAAACCAGAGACAAGAATTGCCCGCATTCGGGCACAAAAACCCGGAACCCAAAAAAGCTCTCACCCCACCACCAACCCCCCTGCCCTCTCCGCCCTGCCCCCTTGCCACTTCCACAAAACCAGAAGAGGAACCAAACACAGAACACAGAACAGACCCTCATAATGTGCACAAAAGTTTGCAACAACAGCGAATGCCACACGGCACCGCACCACCCCACACCCCACCACTACCCCACCACCAACAAATGCGGCATATAAACGAGCGCATAATGAGCTCAGTAGAACTTCCCGGCACTGGATGGATGGCTGGATGGATGGATGGAAACAGAAGCAAATCGCATTTAATGCCCTAAAAATAGTAGCCCCTGCTCCAGCAGAGAACGAGGGGGGGGGGGGGGGAGAGGGGGGAGACCCATATATTAAACACGCCCCGCACCGCACCCCGACTCCCTTCTTGGTTTCGCGGGGGTGCCTGGGTTCTGCCTTTTTTATGCTCTGTGCATATCATGCAATTACTTTCCACTCAAATGTCAATTTAAATTGAAGTTTTATGCAAAAACCATACTCGAAATTTACCCAAAGAACAATGCCTCCCCTCAAGAGAGACAGAGAGAGAGAGAGAGAGAGAGAGATGGTCCTGCTGCTGCTGCTGCTGGTCTGGAGTGTGTGTGTGTGTGTGTGTGTGTGTGCTTTTGGTTTTTTATGTGTTAGTTGCACATTTCGGAAATTAAGTTGAAATTTATTAGCACATCTTCGTCGTCGCCTTTGAATTGCTTTTCAAAGAGGAAATAAGAGGATTCCCAATTCCGAAGGATACCATTCCCGCTCCTTCTTCTTCTTCTTCTTCTTTGGCGGCGGCGTCTGACGAATCTGTAAAGCCCCTTTAACCAAAAACGGATATTAATGCGTGCGTATGTGTGCCTGTGTGTGCCTGTGTGTGTGTGTGTGTGTGTTTGTGGGGGGAAATTGGCGCTACATAAACTGTCAATGGAAATCTCACAAATAAGGTAAAATGGATATGGGAATGGGTGAAAGTTTTTGGCCAAATCTACAAGTAATCTCCCGCCTTTCCCTCCCCCTTTTGGTTTAGGTAAGTGATTACAGTGGGATGGGGATGTTACAGGTTGGGAATGTTACCTATGGGAATGACTATGGGCAAAGACTTTTCAAATAAATGATGCTATTTTGGGGTCCATTTGAGGGGAAGAACCCACCAAATCAACGGCATTTTCGTTTTCCTTTTTGTAGAATAAACAATTTTTATAATAAACAATTATACACTCCTTCAAGTACCAGGCACTCGTGAAAGGTAAGTAATTACTTACAAAGAGAGATCTCTCTCTCTCTGTGTTCATTAAGGAACCGAACAACCCGAAGTGCTTCCGTTCTCTTAAACAGCTGACTGACTGCCAAACAAACATCAAAGGAAAAACTCAAAGAGCCAGAGAGAGAGAGAGAGAGAATCAAATTATATACATACATACATATGTACGAGTATATATCGCATCAATTAAGGACCATTCCATTCACGGCTCATCAGCAAATCAAATACTGCGAATGTACTCGTATTCTCTTACATATGTCCGATGCAGTCGGAATTTTCCTTTTGCTTTTGCTGTTGCTGTTGCTTTTGCTTTGCCCAATCAACCGATATGCCCTGTTCAGCGAGACGTAGCGCCGTCGCGCCCCTGGCAGCAGCAGCAGCAGCAGTAAAGAATCTGAAGGACCCTCCACACCCAGGAAAGACACGCACCCGAGGACTACTCGGATGTGTGCCCACTCCACCATATGTGCTCGATATGGCGGAGTGGTGTGTGTGTCGATGTGTGTGTGTTAGTGCCCCAATATTACACAATTTCCAATCGCATCAAGTCGTTAAAAGTTTCGATTACAAAATGCGTTTTACAATTGCCGCCGGGATGGGGCGTGGAGTGCGCAGGATATCGAAGCAGTGAAAAATAAAATAAAAACAGGACCAAAACAAACAGCAAGGCACTACAACAGCAGAGCGGAGGCAGAGAAGGTAGGGGGCAGGAGGCAGTGGCAGAGGAGGAGGAAGGCAGGCACTGGGGTGTGCGAAAACAAATATTGAAAGTGGCATTAAAAAAAACTTTACCAGCGCTGATTTTATTGCAATGAATTTGCGCTTAAATGGCAAATCAATGTGTTTCCTTCTGCCAGTCAATTTTATGCGCTTCCACACACACACACACACTGATATACGGATGAAAAACTAACCAAACCAAACCAAACCATAGAAAACCAGACCAGACCCCAGACCAGACCAGACCACACTTGTCATGTGTCTAGGGGAGGGGAGCCACATCCACATCCACAGTTGATGTTCTACTTGGCACTGGATACTCGTACGATACGGCGGCTCAAACGACGGGTGAAAGTTGCAGTGGGGATTGGACTTGGGCCACGGACCAGTACGAGCACAATGAAAATTTATAGCGCTTGATACTTGGATGATGATAGCAGTTGCTGCGACTACGACTACGACTAGCATGGAATTTATAGTGCATAATCGTCATTACTTTCTAAAGTCCCTCTGAGCCAGAGGAAATGTACCATTAGTAACCGAAAGAAAACTCTGCTCACTCTGTTGTTGTTGTTGGGATTTCAACAACAAAGTTTCCAGTATTGGGAATATATTAAATATTAAATAAATATAGATATAAATACATATTGAACAAGTCTGAACTTGAGTGATGGCAATTTTTGAGTGTACTGCTGTTTTAAGAGATTTTTCAATGCGAGGCAAAGGCCGCGGCTCTACTTTATACTTAGTACTCAGTCAGCGGCCTTTGCCGCGGCTCACAACATAGATTCATAGACATTGAAAAAAAATTCCCCTAGAGTTTTGGTAACCTTCAAAAACAAAACAAAAATAACTTTTCCAAAGGTGTTCAATCGATGGCTATTAAATGAAGTACATATAAAACAGGTCGAAAGTACCTGCAACGTACAACCTGCAACCTGCAATGATAAATGTCTCTTCCTACCTGCAGCACACTTCGAACTGTAGTTTGTGGCTTACCTTTCCTTCCTTTATCGGGAAGGATCTCCTCAATACACTTATCTTTTGTCAAGAGATCGCCCCTTCTGACACTAGATTTTTGTTGACGAACATTTCTAGAATATTCATCGAAAAGGAAAAACCAATTGCAAACGAAAAACAATGTCCCAAGCAGAAGTGCGATTATCCCTAGGAACGT
This sequence comes from Drosophila athabasca, assembly GCA_008121215.1. NCBI lineage: Eukaryota > Metazoa > Arthropoda > Insecta > Diptera > Drosophilidae > Drosophila > Drosophila athabasca. The sequence goes on along the minus strand of CM017796.1, from coordinate 60,974,083 downwards.
ATCGATTGAGAGACATATTATAAAAATGTAATCCCAAGTTTTTATGTGGCAACTTTGGGACGATCTCTACACGGATTTGTTTTGATATAATTTTCACAGTCGAATAACTATCTCCATTAAAAGTATAAAATCCAAAATGTATTTCCTTATCAATTAGGAATGGGCTGAATGGGGGGGCGGATGGGGGGAGGGAATGGTTTGGACTGTAATCGCATTACTTATATGGCAGTTAGTTTTCCATCCCATCCATGTTTTTATGTGCCACATAATCGCCATTAATTTCCATTTTTGATGTGCTATCGTCATTTTTAATGCCGATGCTTTTAGCGCCGCTCCCATCCCAAAACCCAAACCCCACCCCAACCCCAATCCAAGCCCATGCCATCCCCAGGGGCACTCGTGATAACAAATAAAAGCGGCAACAAACTATGGACATAAAAAATATACTACAGCAGCAGCAACAGCAACGACAATAACAACACAATTTTACTACTATTTCTCCTTTTACACCCCTCCCCCCCCTCTTCCTCCCGCCCCCTCCCAGTATCCTCTCCACCATCACCCCTTTGCCAAGTCCTCCGCACCGAAATGAAATTGATGCATTGATTTTTCGATATACAAAACATTTTCCATCCATTTTATTGCCATCGCCGCCCAACCCCCCAGCGGCTTTTGCCTTCACTCTCAGCTCTGCTCTGCTCTTCTAGAGTAGGTGCCACGCCCCCACCTGCCACATGAAAAGGGGAGAAGAGACAGGGCGACAGGGAGAAAGAGAGAGAGAGCTTTTTGTTGGCTTTTGTTTTTATAGCGACATGTAATGTGATTTATTGCCTGTTCGGTCCTTAAAATAAATTCCTTTTAATGGTTTTTTATTGCCATCAGTAGTTGGCGTCAGCGTTAATGTTAATTAAACTATTGTAGTGCCCTGCAGCTGCTGCTGCTGCTGCCAGAGAGTGGCGTGGCACCCCCACTCTACTCCACTCCAGGCCCATAAATCCCCGACAACAACATGGTAGGCGAAGAAAGGGGAAGAAGCCTGGAACAAGGTTAGTGGAGATTGCAAGTGGATTTCGCCTGTGGAGTCCACCAGTTTGGGTTTTTATTCTAGTCTTGTTTTGGCTGTCCTGCCCTGCCCTGCAACAGCGATTTTGGGGTGGTCGACAAAGGGGGGCGGGGGGGTGCGGCGGAACATACTCGTAAGTGATGTACGGATCGATTCTTTCAGGTTGCTGGGGGGCGTTGAATTATTCAGTTTCGGAAAGAACAGAGCTCGCAGTAGATTCGATGCAACGTGGATTCAGACGGATTAAAAATTAACCAATGGAGGCTAAAAGGAAGCTCAAGGCTAAAATTTAATTACAGGGCGAAACTAATGAATATACTGAAGCTACTGAATATACTGCAGCTACTATATATACTGAAACTACTGAAGATACGGCAGCTACCACTGAATATACTGCAACAACTGAATATACTGAGGCTACTGAATACACTGAAACTATGGAACATACTGAAGTCACTGAATAAACTACAGCTACTAAATCTACTGAATATACTGAACATACTGAAACTACTCAAACGAAACAAACTACTCAAAACTAAACAAATACTGAAACTGAATATACTTTAGCTTCAATAGCACACTGAAACTACTGAATATACTGCAACTACTGCACATACTGTAGCTACTAAACATACTGAATATACTGAAACTACTCGTCAAAGTGCAACTGAGAGATATTTGCTGCTCCAAATACACATTCAAGAGTCTTACAAGATACAAAGTATTATAAGTAGATATTTGTATCATTTATTTAATCTATTTTTTGCAAAATCATCCCCCAACCCTGAATTTGAGTTCATTTTTGGTGGTGTCCTAATCTCCAAAAAAGAAAAAACTCTCAGTGAATGGCTGACAGAGGCTTAGCCAAAGTACTTGCTGGCTGGCCTTTTCCTGTTTTCAATAGAAAATCTATCCCTATCCCTGTTGATCTCTGTTTATCCTATGGCAATTTTCTTTTCGAATTTTAAACCGGAAATGGCCTAAATTTGATTTAATAACATTTAATAAGTTTTTCAAGGCAAAATACCAACTCGTGAAGGAAGTGCACTTATTTTTTACTGTTTTTGTATGAAAATACTTTAACCGGAAATCTGGACACCCCTTTTGGCAGGGGGGTTCATCTCCAGCCGGCTTTTGGACAGCTCATTAAAGCCATATTAGGCCGTAGCTTAAGCCTTATAAACAGGCGGTGGCCTTTCGAGGCTTAGACCGACACGACACGACACCCCGGCCCCGGCCCCTGGCCGGTTCGACGGCATGGGATTATGATGTGTTGATATACAGCCCCGACGTGGCTCTCCCTGGGGGACGCTGGCCATCCAGCTGGTGTCCACTTGATGTCCGCTTCCTGCTCCTCCTCCAGGTCCCTCTTGTCTAATTTCTTGTGTCCCTGCATCAGGCGAGCCTCTGGTCTCTCTCTCTCTCTCTCACTCTGCTGTGTCTGTGTCTGTGTGTGTGTGTGTGTTAGAGTGTTTTCTCAGCTCGTTTATAAATATTTAACGATCTAAGTTTTTGCGTCAAAGTGTTTGCCGGGCCCCATGCCCCATCCTTCCATTCTGCCGGCCGCTTCCCTGGGCTCCCCTTTTGGATATTGCGTTCATGATAATTGCGGTTCTGGCCTGGTCCCGGGACCGGGTCTGGATTTGGATGTGGATGTGCCTGTGGATGGTGGATTGGGAGCTGCCTCTGCCTTTGCCTCTGCCTCTGCCTCTGTGTCCGGAACGGGGCCCCAGCTGCGTTTAATGGCTTTTCAGAATTTAAACAAGTCGCGTAATTTTGGTTTTTCTTTTTATAAATCGCTTCTCTCTGTTCTGCCTCTTGCCTCCAGTGCCTCTGTGGCTCTGTGGCTCTATGGCTCGCTGTGCCTCTTTGCCACCCAATGCCATTACGTATCTCCCCCGTAGGTTTCAGTTTCAGTTTCCGTTCCGTTGTTCTTTGGGCCTACAATTGCAATAAATTTCTGATATTACAAACATTTTGTTTATTTCAAATTTACTTTTTATTAAAATTTTTACTCTGCCGCAGCCGCAAAGAAAACAAAGAAAAAACTGGCCCAGACCCAGGCCCAGACCCAGATCCTGTCCGTCCATGGAGAACAGTGTTTGTGGTGGATTATGCGATTTTGACAGTGGACTGGGAGCCCACCCCGCCGATATTGGGTCGACAGAGTGTGAGGCGGGCGGGAGTGGTGGTGGGTGTGGGTGTGGGAGTGAGGGGACATTTACAGCTTAAATGCCACATAAATTGTTAAGGAGTGTAAACAAATTGTTCAGATATCTCACAAGGCGGCTGGGGGACGGGGGGAAGGGAGGAACAAGTTTCGAGTACAAGGAATCGCTGGTATCCCAAATGGAATGGGCAAAATTGATTTTGAATATTTTATAAAGCTGCGCTACTAAATTCCATTAGGAATTGGAAGGCAAGAGGGCAGGGCGAGGGGGTTGGGTCATCATTCCGATTAATAACTATTTAATATTCATTAGGGGACTTAAACGGCATTTCAGAAATAATTGCTACCAGAATAAGGAATATCGAATATAGAATTCATGAAATAATTAACTGAAAAACAAAACACTTGTTCCAAACAGATACATTTTTGAATACAATAATAATAATCCAATAATTTCTTTGTGTATTTTCAGTTTACAGAAATTTACATATTTAGCATTTATTTCAGATAAAAGTGCCTAAGAAATTATTTGTAACTAAAAACTAAAACCATTTATCAAAATCTGATTAGTATCTTAATCTTAAGTAATTCTCGGGGTTCTTTGATTGCCGTGTAACCCTTTCTGGTAGACCATTTAATCATTGTTAATCTGATGGATATTACAGCAAGAACCTTTGGAGATTGGGAGAAACCTTAGCTACAAAGCCCTGGCCTGGCCCTTAGCAGCCAATTCTCACTAATTTCATTTGCCTAATAGATAGATAAATCTGTCTTCTGGCCCCACACACACACACACACACACAGACAAGTTTGCTGTTTGCTGTTTCAGTTCGGGTTCGGGGGTTATATTATAAATAATCAAATTTTTCGGAAAGGGAAATACATTTGCGCTGGCCGGCCGATATGGTACTTTTCCAATGTCCGAATCGGATTTCCCGGTACTGACAGACAAACACACGGAATAAAAGTCGATTTCAGCACTCCGGCGGCAACTCGAAGGGCAATTGTTTATAAACGATTGGACAAGGTCAAAAGCTGTTAATTAAACACATAGATAGATAGATAGCCCGGCAGGAGGCATAGGCATCTCATTGGGGGCTGCCTTTAATTACGAGAGCGCCCCCACCCGCCAGGCGGCCCCCCCCCACCATCCTCGGATTGGATGGAGTCCGGCAATTATTCAATCCCGCATCGGCAGCCAAAGCTAAATAATGTTGTAATTTACAGATACAGATACGATAGTGGTGTGTGGTGTGGTGTGGCGTGGAGTGGAGGGAGAACCAGAGCCCAACAAAAATCAACAAACAAAAAAAAAACTCTTTGTTTTTCCTTCGATAAACAACGAGAGGCAAAAAAAAAAGTAAAATAAATAGTGAAAAATAACAAGTCATAAAAATGATTTATATGCAAAGTGCGCGCCATGAGATGTTGCTTCATTTCTTTCCATGGAAGAACACCTATCTACCATATACATATATAGGGGATAGGATTGGGATGGGCAATGGGCACAGGTATATGAAGGTTTAGGCCCAAGTATCGAGGTGCCAGGGCCCAGCTGTGGCAAACCAGTTCGTTACCCGAGTCCCAGTCCCAGTACCAGTCCCAGTCCCATCGATACCCCGATATTAGCAACAATTTATGCATGTGGCTGTTTGTACAAATAGCCAGCGGAGAGCCGAGAGCCCAGAGCCAAGAGACAATGGGCCACAATTTAACTACCAAAATACGCCGGGGCCCTCACACTCCTACTCCTACTCCCACTCCTACTGCCCCCCCCACTCCTGATCATTCGTTTCTTGGTAAGCACGCACACGGTTGTTTGTGCCCCGTCTGTCCGTCCGTTCGTCCGTCTGTACGTCGATCAGTCCATCAGTCGATCAGTCGTCGTCGTCGTCTTCTGTGTGTCGTCGGTCAGGCGATCCGACCCTCACAGTGGGACACCGGCTGTCAGAGATGAGTGCGTGACCACTTTGACGATAGTCACGCAATGCCAAGCGAGAAATAAGATTGTTGGATAACAATCGGATTATGCACTTCTTTCTTTCAGCATTTACTTAAATCCCTGCTAGGTGATTATTATATCTACAGCTCTACATAGTTGGTTTTTTGTTTTCTTAAGAAGGATTAGAGACTTATGCTTCAACATTTCTCTGTTTCTCTGTATCTCACCTAGAGAGGAAAGCCCTGAGAATCGAATCGTTTACCAATACATTTGCAGCGGGATGGGAAACTGTAAAAAGTCGTACCAAGTCCTTTTTAGTATGCAATTTTTTTGTTTTATGTAAAATTTAATCATTAAATTAAATTAAACTATTAATTTTTTATTTGTTTCTTTTCAGGTACTCCATAGTTCCATATTTTGTATCTCTTTTGAAAAAAAAACATGGAAAAAAACATGCACAATCATTAGCAACTTCTAAGTTCTTCACGGCTCTAATGGACACGATCGATCATGCTGCACGCCCATCCCTGAGCCCGTGACTGAGTCTGAGTCTGGGCCTGAGTCTGGGTCTTGATCTCTCTCGAGCGTCGTCTTTGTTTGTCACACAAATGAAGAGTTGATGATGATGATGGGTATGGGGATGGGGATGAGGATGAGGAGGACGATGACGATGACGAAGCGGATGAAGAAGATCAACTCGAGAAACCTCAGCGCTCAATCAGCCGATGAGGGTTCGGTGCGGTGCGGTGCGGTGCGGACAGGGTTCGGGTTCGGGTTCAGGTTCAGCTTCATCTTCAGGTTCTTTCAGAATATTGTTTGTCATGGCTTGGAGTAGGGGTCCGTCCCGTCGCAGCGATGCGATTGTCTGGGGTCTGAGAGCTGCTGCTGGGGTGCTGCTGGGGTGAGGGTCTGGCCAGGTCTGGACTCGGTTGTTAGGCTCACATCACATCGCATCGCAGCGCAGAGATTGTTCGTGCCCCGGTGCCTGTCGTGGGTCTGGGGCACGTCACAAGGATGCCTGCACAATGGACACTTGTGCCTCTTGTTGTGCGGGGCAGTGGCAGAGGCAGAGGCAGGGGCAGGGGCTGGGATTGCTCTTTGTTCGGCTCCTCAATGTGTGCAATGAGCAATGATTAAATTAATTATGCCTGGCAGGTAGCCTGGTCCTAGAAATGCTCTCATAGAAATGCACAGAGCGTGAAGAAAGCGCAGCAGAGCCTCGCTGCTCCTGTCTGTCGAGTAGGAGAACCTGTCTACAAAAGGACATTTGATATTTTTGACACTTTTCTCGGGGCTCGGAGAAAAAGGGAAAACAGAGAAGAAAGAAAGCAGACAAAAAAACAAAAAAAACGCACACTGATTGCACATCCCAAATGCCAATCTCAATCCCATCCCATCCCATTCCCCGGCTATACCTAGCCGTAGCCGTAGCCCTATACCGATTCCCTATGCCTCTCTTGTCTCTCTGGGCCAACAATTGAAGTGTAATTTATGACAACAATGCCCGTGCACTGAGAGACTATTGTAGGAGAGAGATCTGTGCAGGTCAAGGCCCCCCCGACCATCGACCCGACTGATCCCCATGACAAATGCTATATGCCAGTGCCTGTGCCTGTGCCTGCGCCTGCTCTCCGATCGATCGGCGAGATAAGCCCTTGATCAGGTTGCCCAGACACTTGCCCCGGCGAAAGCCGATACGATTTGTATTCAATGTTTGTTGCTGTGGCTGTGTGTCTGTGTGTCTGTGTGTGTGTGTGTGGGTTCAGGGGTTGTGCTGGGATTGGCACTGCCGTTCGGTTCGGTTCGGTTTGTGCATCATCCGATAGAGATTTGTGAGCCGGGTGGGGGGGTAGTAATTGAATGGAACGGCCTGGCTGGCTGGCTGGCTGGCTGGCTGGCTCTGCAAAAGATGGCTATCTCTGGCTCGGATAAGATTGGTAAAGCCCCGCTGGAAGGCGGCAAAGTGCATACCGAAACAACAACAGGAAATGTGCAATGAAAACGGGACAGAGACAGGGACAGGTTCCCCTGATTGATTCGCCAGGATTTCGGATGAGGAAAGGAGGGCATCTGGCCCGAAGGGATCTGCATTGTCTGGTTAATAAGCGAATCTCTGAGTAGATCATCCTTCAACGACTTTACAGCTTGACGTTTCCTGGTTACGGGGGAATAATAATAATCCAATCTTTTATCTCCGAAATGTATTCACAATCAGCCGAACGGATCTATCCACAAAACGTTCTAATGTTCGCGCAAATCATTCTCTGGTGGGAGATATCAATAACATCATCAAATATCAAATTTCACTTCTCTATAAACTGAATTGACAGGCAAATTCCATCCACATGGAGAGAGCCCAACAAATGCCACAATGAAGTCTTGGATTCTTAAGGAAATAAGACATTAAATTGGAAGACTGAATAATTAGGATTTAGACTCTAGAGTCTTGGTTTAAGAACCATTCCGAATCGGCCAAGTCGAAGCCAAGTCGAATCTGGTTGTCTATAACTTTACTTCCCACAAGGTGCACCCCCACCCCCCTCCAATTGTTGGACGTTTGTAAACAATCTTAAAATTGTATTTACATGCACACACACACACATGCACATGCACTTGCACATTGTGCACATTATCCGTATATTATTTGTGTATTTGTGTATTTGTGTCTATATTCCGTGCAAATGTCAAATGTGAGGAAACCCATTAAACGTAGCGCTGAAAATAGACACTGCGTCCGCCCACTGCATTGTGGAAAGTTTCGTAGGTTGCGGCCCCCCAAAAATACATACAGCGAAAGCCCAAAGAAAAATAAAAAGAAAATGTTGTATGCCAAATGGGGGTCGAGGCCTTAAATACCCTGCCCTAGCATATGTAACACACCCTAATTTTGTATCGTAAAGTTCTGGGATTCCCAGATTCTCCAGACAAAAAGGGTAAAGTTTTGAACTATGACTAGGCTAAAACACTTAAACGGCTTAAACGGAATATAAAACACTTTTAAACTGATGAAATGTTTTAAATATATGAATACGAAATATCTACATATATTTGAAATATTATTTATATTTAAATAAAATATCTTTATAACTATTTGGGTAAAATATAGTTTATAAAGAAATTCCTGTACAAATATTGTGGGGGGACTGATTTTGTGTCCTGCTCTACCCCCAAGAGGGCTCAAAAGAGTTTCTACCTCAGAATTTGGAATGCTTCCCTCTGCCTTAAACCCCCTCTAAGGGGAAAGTTAAGGGGTATGCAAATAAAGAGGAAAAGGAAGAAACTACGGGAACAAATAATCAGAATAAATGCAAAAACTAAACCAACAACAAAACGCTCGCACATTTTGCAATCAAAACAAAGCCAGAGAAGGTAGGAGGAGGGGGAGGTGGCGGTGGCGACCTCCCCCACCGCAGGAGGCAAAGACGAGGCGGCGCGCCGCTTCGGTAGCTGATTGTGTGACGGGGGTAGCGGAAGGAAGCGGAAGGATGAAAAACAATTTTTCACATTTTGATTAGAAGACGCAAAAATTGTTGGACGTCGGCGCGTAAACAAGATTCGGAATCGAGGCGTAGAGACTGCCATTGTGGCACCTCCCCACTATTGCCACCGTCACCTGACCAGATCCCGGGGGGGGGGGGGGGGGGGGGGGGGGGGGGGGGGGGGGGGGGGGGGGGGGGGGGGGGGGGGGGGTCACGGGTGGTATCCACTCCACCATCCCCTCTCGGAGCACGAAGCATTCCATAAATTGGAACAATTCGAAGGAAATTTGTATTCTGAAGAGTTTTTAATGGGTATATAGAACGGATTATACCATAATTGCTCCACCATAACTGTCCACTCTCTTGAGGCTCCACTGTGCCACAACCTGGCTGCCACAATAACAACAACAACAATGTGCGAATGAATCCATTGAATCGACCAATTCGGACGCGCGCGAATAATAGACAAACAGACGAAATTTTAGTGCGGTTTTCAAATTTATTCTAGTACGAGTCCCTCCACCCCCCTCCCCCGCACACTGGCAACCTGCCCTTACAACCGCGCCCCCGCTTCTTCCGCCCCCGCCCGCACACTTTTCTATTCAATTCAATTCCGTTGCGTTTCTTGTTATTTTTGTACTTAAATAAAGCGCAATTTACGTTTTTTTTCTCTTCTTCGTTTATTCCTTTTCTTGTTTTTCAACGGTTGAAATTTAATAGATTTGGCACACATTCGAGACAACTTCATATTGGCAGGCAGGCGGACAGACAGGCAGAAAATGTTGGTATTCTTCAGGGAGAAGACAAACAAAAACTTGACAATTTTTGGATGGGTGTACAAAGTGGAAACAGTTGGCAAAAGTACCGCTGCTATTGGTAGATTGATACTAACATTTTTTCACTGGTATATACATATGTAGATGTTGACGGAGGCAAAACATAAATGCATTCAAAATACGAAAAAAACAGACCTCATATCATAGTTTTTCCACAGAATTTTAGTCAAGATAAACCAAACCATAAATCTTGAACATAAATGTAATAACTTTTGGGGTATATATAGGTATACATATGTATGTGTGTATGTCTGTATGTATATGCTCTATAATAATGAGTGCATCAATCAGCTTTGTCCTTCCACTCGATTTGGCAGCAAACAAAGAAAATTCAACAGCGTCAACTACGAACTTTTTTCCGCTGGTGCGGGCTTAATTTGCATTCAAAACAAAAAATGTTTTGCATAAATAAATATAAAATTGGTTGAAACACAGAGAAAAAATACAGGGCGTAAAAAAACAGCAAGAGAAAAACGCACATGTTTCAATAAACAAGAGTGGGAAAGAGTGAGTGAGAGAGAGAGGAGAGCAGAGCATATCGCAAAAGTATACACAGAACAGAACCCGATATGAATGAGCAAATGTATGAATGAAATGAATGGAAAATCCGAATGAGAATAAATGCCATACACCGTACCGTTCTGCAAATATGTACAATAAATAACATTTTCAGTGGATCCGCCGTGCTCTGATTTTATTTGATTTATTTTATGCATGTGTGTGTGTTTGGCTTTTTTTTTTTGCAGTTTTAAAATCCGAGCATGCATTAAGGATTGAGAGAGTTGGTATATGTTGAGTATTGGTATATGTTTTAATGACAAAATATTCGCGAATAAAAATCAATTTCAATTAATGCCTCCCACTGTGTGTGTGTGTGTGTTTACCCAACTGATTGTGGCCTTATCCCTTTGACGGTAAGGATGTGATCTGTCGTGCCAATGCCAGAGACTCAGAGCCCCAGAGCCCCAAGAGGCAGAGCCAAAAATCGGCACAACTTAATTTAATTTTATTCAAATTGTTTCATTCTCTTTGTTGTTGACATCGAATTTTGTCTGAATATGCTGCAAAATCTATGGGTAATCGCTATAAATAAGAATTCCCTACCTAATTATATTTAATTTTCGTTTCGGGGGGCCTTGGCGATTGCCTGAACACAGGGCACGTGCTCCGCCGTCTCCATCTGCCAGCCGTAACCTTGTCTCGGAATCAAACACCTTTTTGTCAGCGGACACCATTTTTGGAGCGGCTCTCTCTCTGGCTCTCTGGCTCTGTGGCGCCAATCCCCCCATCGAACACCAAATAAAAAAAACTTAAATATTACTAATTAAAAGCAAACACAGTTAAAATGCAAATGAATCAAAGAGAGAAACCAAAACAAACTCGTATTCCTATGGCCATAAATACATTTATCAAACAAATAAAAGTGTTATTTATGATTGGCCAAATATTGTGCCATGAGATTTATAATGGAAACAAAAACACATACAAAAACAATTCCTGGCTTTGGAAGTTTGCAGAAAATATCTTTAGAAATTTAATCAAAACTAATTTCAAGGGAATATTTATATTTTATTATTTTGATTATTATTATTTAGCTTGAAGAATTTGTGTCCTGATTCCGTTTAAATCTCCTAATATCTTGGACCCTCTATTGGTATTTTGTGTCCCTAAATATTAATCAAATTTAACCACTCTTCTTGTTTTTTTCTAGCACTTTTTAAATGATATTATTGCTCTTTTAATTTTTATAATTCGTTAAAAACATAATTTGTCTCAAAACCATTGTTGGAATGGTTTTTTGAAAGCGATTTGGAAATGCGAGGCACAGTTCGAATCGATTAAACGCATTTCAAATTCAAGAGGCGTTGCCTCCTCGCTTTGTTTGCTAACGGAACGACGGGGCTGGACAGAGTTGGCAGTGGCAGTGGCAGTGGCAGAGCTGGTAGCGGCAGCGGCAGAGGTAGATCCATCCATCGATTGGGGCATATGTGTATATGACAGTCGGCTACGAGTATGGTGCCCCACCATGCATATTAGATAAAATTATAGGCAAAACATAAAAAGGCAACGCCGTATGCGCGCAACCCGCTAAAATTTGTCACGCCCCAATCCGAGGAGAGTTCAGTTCGTGCGGAAGGGGAGGGGAGGGGATCGCAGGTTGGGGGATTGGGGCCGAGCCGGGCCAGGCCGCGACATTTGTTGTCTTGCCAAAGCTGGGGGTCGACCTATTCAATATGCCGACACACGCGCCAAACACCTCCTACGCAGGGCGACGGCGGGGCGGCGGAACGGGCTCGGTCTGCGGCGTAGAAGAGCGGAGCCGCCGGAGCGGAATCTATCGCTCAGCGCTTAGCGCTCGACCCACTCGATGAGTGCTCGTCCATTGTTTTCGATCCGCTGCTGTGCTGTGCTGTGTTGTGTTGTGTTGTTGACGAAACAACGATCTGTGGAAGCTTGCAAAATGGATGACATGACGGACAGACAGACAGACATACAGACAGACAGAAAGACAGACCAGACCCAGATACAGATACTCGTAGTCGTCCAGCTGCAGATCCAAAGCGAGCCTCATGTGGCAGCCATTCGGTCGTCGCATGATATGTGCCTCTGCCTCTGCCTCTACTATGGGCTCTCAAATGGAAATGGAATGAAAATGAAATGGAAGGGGTCCCGGTCCCGGTCCGGATCCCCCCCAGCAGCCAGAGCTTTACTAATGGGCATGCTGTAGGATATCAAAAGGGGTATTTCGGTTAATCGGAATAAGGGGAATATATGTACATATAAAGGGGATCCTTGACAGTTCAACAAACAGGACAAATATCCTTCCTTTCTCAATTCCCAGATATATGTAGATGTACATATGTATGTGTTTATGCCACTGCCACGAGTATACCCTTTGATACCCTGGCTTACTGCTGCTGCAAGACTGCTGTGATCCTCATTTCAGCGCATTTGATATTCGACTTTAGCTCTGCACATTACTTTTAATCACTCATCATATAGTTGTTGCTGCTTTTGTTGCTGCTTTTGTTGTTGTTGTTGCTGCTGCTATTGTTATTTATGTATCTGTTGCTGTTGCTGGTTGCTGGTCGCCAACTAATTTGCATATTAATACCCGCACACCCGAAGCGTCAGACTTATCTAACACTCGGCTCGCACATACAGGCCCCACAGCCACAGCTGCGCCTTTGTAGAGACAGACAGACAGACAGAGAGACAGAGAGACAGTCAGGCCCTGGGGCCAAGTCTCTGGGAGTCTACGATTGTTGGGGGAGAGCCGAGCCGAGAGCCGAGTCGAGCCAAGCCAAGTCAAGCCGAGCTACTGTTTGCCCCATGCCAGGGCTGCTGCCTAAGCCACACTCGGCCATGCGTCTGGCCACACTGTAAATGTGTGTGCCATTATGCATACCGTGGAAGAACAGGGGTATATTGAACATGGTATCATCAGGGGAAGTATTACTAGATATACTAGATATATACCAGCAAAATTTCAACCGATGGGATACTCATTTCAACCCAAAGAAGATCCTCATACAAATTTTGTTTTAATTATGCCAGAAAGCCAAGCAAATCAATTTTAGAAACGATGTAAAAATAAAAGAATATTAATATTGGAAAGCACTCCAGTATCTAGTGTTTAAAGTGCTAAAGAGAGTCTTATAAATCCTTCCAGATCTCTGCAGAGCGCTGAGTATTCCTTAGTCTCAATATCGACCATATCTTGCTGCAGTGTTGTTTATTTTATAAAGAGGCCCCCACGATGTATATGTGTGTGTTCGGTGATGTCACAAGAATAACAAATGTTTTATAATTTTTTGTTGTTGTTTTGTTTTGTTTTATTTTCCTGTTCACGATCACAACACAACACACAGAGCTCTCGCTCATCGGGGCGTATGTTAATTTTTGTTTTGTTTGCAATCTATTAAAAAAAAAAAAGAGAGATGGGGCTGTGGCTGGCAAAAAAAAAACAACAACAAAAGCAAAACAAAAATGATACCCACTTTTTGTGGTGAGCATTTAAATACTACAGACAGCCACCAAATTAATTCGTATGCCATGTTTGGCGCCTGTTGCTGTAAACCAGCTTTTGCCCGTTCGGATTAACAAAACAAACAGCACTGCCCATTCTCCAATGCCAGGGGGGGGGGCCCTGTCCGGCAGTTGGCAGTCGGCAGTTGGGGGAGATCTCCCCCAGTTTTGGAACAGGCCCCAGCCATAGCTATGGGCTAATTAATAGACCTAACCCTAGATGACCCCGCCGATCGGGGCAACCAAAGGGGAAAATGACAATTGTTGCCGCTATTGGTGCGATTTTCTTCAATTGATTGACAATAATTATGCCAAATATGGAAGACATAAATGGAAGATATACATATGTATATATCTATGTAGTAGGTATGTATATGTATATAGAACTACTTTCAAGTGAGAGCTAGAACAGAAAGTTGCTACGCTTTGCCCATTAGCTCTCCCTTCTGTATACCTTTCAGTCAAATATAGAAAGTAAAATAGATTAAATTATATTTATAAATATGTAATTTGTAAAATCAATCATCGATTCTTGTTGAGGATCAAGGATTTTTGGGCACAAACCTGAAGCTTTGGTTCATTCTCCCTTTCGAAAGCAAGTGTTGAAGCAGTGCATGGCTAAAACCTGAAGGTTTTGTTGCTGCAAGCAAGCAGTTTATGCATTAAACCTGAAGCTTTGGTCTAAGCAGTGCGTGCGTCGTTGAAACCTGAAGCTTTGGTACAAGCAGTGCCTTTGCTGAAACCCAAAGGTCTCGTTAAAGCAGTGCATCGATGACACCTGAAGTTTTGGTTCGTTTGCCCTTCGCAGGGATCCTGCAAGCAGTTTGAAAACAAAAAAATCTATCTATAGGATGTACATATTCACGAGTATATTGACCATTTATAAAGTATCTGTATCTGTAGCTGTATCTGCTCTGAATGTGAGAGAAATTTCTTACAAGAGCAGACAAACAAGAAGAAACCATACATTATGTACGAGCTTGCGTAGGTGAAGGAAAATGGAAATGAAAATGGAAATGGCATGAATTTCCTTGCAAATAAATTGAGAATATTTCTGTTGAGATGTGTGTACTTCAGGACGGCGTCATGTTCTGGGGGTCAACCGAGTGCAAATTCATGCACACACTGGCCAACAAAAGTCTGCACCACAAAGAGATCTGTAGCCAGTAGCCTGTACCTGTCAGCAATTGTTCTCGAATTCGATATGCACAAAATACTTGAAAGGTTCCTTCCACATACAAACAAACATATGTACATATGTACAACAATTATTGTCGAAGAAAAGTTGTCCAGTTGTTTTGTATTCAAAACCCACTCGTATGCTGCTGTCGAGTGTCGAGTGCACTTCCAGTGACGCACAGACTCGTAATTTTCGTTTGGCTATTTTTAGCATTTTTCCCATTTTTGCAACGAAAATAATAATTCCTTTTAAAATACCGAAAAAAATCTGTATTTATCAGTGAAGATTGCTTGACGTTTGGGTTGGCAATGCTTTGATCTCTTATCAAATATCAGTTGCTGTAGTTCCAAGAAAAGGGATCTACAATCATTGTCATTATCTTTTATTGGCGTCGATTCATCAGTTGTAAAATTGTTATCTTTAAACCTTTTTCTTTTTATAGAGTATCTAAAAAATACTTTAAAAATACCTTCAAAAAAAAATCAAAGAATATTATCTTAATTTCCAACAGAATCTTTATAGATATAGTAGGGCCAATAAATACCATACCCATTCGAATTGCCATGCAAATGGTTTAGGCCCTGCGACGACCTTGAGTGAAGTGGGGGTGGGGTGGGACTTTGTCAGTCATAGGAGTCTGTGGTGTAGACCTTGCCATTGTTTGTGGCTTTTGACAACTCTGAAGTTTAACCTTGGACAAAGATATGGCAGATGGGAAGGTTCGGGTTCGGGGGGGGGTCTGTGAAACAATTGTGGAATAAAAATCTTGTAAATTAATTTCCACTACAGCATTTATTCATTTGTATTCCATATCTGTATCTGGATCTAGATCTGTATCTGTATCTAAAGATTATTTAGATTGGAACAGCAAAACCACAGAAAACAAAAACAAAACCACAGAAAACTACGAATATTTGACGCAATTCGGTTGCGGTATGGTATGGGGTATGAGATCCGTTGCGCGACTTGTTGGACATCGACATATGGAGGGCTCCTCCTCGCATAATGAATGGCTTTGTTTACGGCCAAATGTATCTCTTGGATTCGCATGCCTCGAACGGGGATCGCGGGAGCGCGGGAATCCGCCGAGAATTCGATGGACAGCCGATTTCTGTTTCCTTTTTGGCTGTCGAGGGGGGGATGGGGGGTTGGGGGATGTTGGGGATTTTAATGGTATCAATAAAAAGAACTGGGCCATGATAAAAACGACGTTCCTTCGCCTTCGCCGTTTGCCATTGCCTACGCCTGCTGTTTGTTTATAATTGTTTATACAATTTGCAGACCGAACAACTTTTTGAAGATAGCGCGCGCACTCGCACAATCTATTTCCAGGGGGAGAGACCAGATAGTAGGCCGTAACACTCGGTCGGCATGGGTTGGGGTGGGGTGCAGGTGCGGGTGCGGGTGAGGGGCCTTGGAACAAGCACAAACATCCCGAAAATACATATACCCCATACCCGTACCCCGTATCCCGGACTGGCACTCGAATTCATTCACATTCACACTCAGATGGAAAGAGAGAGAGAGAGAGAGAGTGAGAGAGAGAGTATGAGCTGCGAGTGTATGAGTATTTTGCAATTAGATTAGAAAACCCAAAAAAAGACGTCGCAATACTCGTAAAAGCGTACGCGTAGCAAAAACAACCCAACGAACAAAAACCGAAAAACAGAAACTCGAAACAAGAAAAACAAAAACATTAAATGGCGATTAAAAGTAATTTAGATAAAACACTTGACTCCACTCCGCTCCGCTCCACGCCGCCGCCACCGCCACGAACGCCGACAACAGCAGAGAACAGCAGAGAACAGAACAACAAAATTAGCAATATGTCTTGTTCTTGTTCTCTGGCTTATAATTGGCCAGGGCAGGGGGAAGGGTGGAGTGGCAGCGGGGGCATGGGAGACCTGTAGGGGGAAATGCACTTGCTCTTTGGGTGCTTTTGGGGGGGAGGCGGGGTGGGGGGCCAGGACAATTAACTAATCGATCGATAATCGATGGTTCTGTTGTCCAATCGACGAGGCGAATCTTTTATGCAGGAACTAAGGATTAATTCATGCGAATGAATTATATATATTCCCCATTCCGTATTCCTATGGCCATATGTGGGCGACTGGAAAGTGTTTGCCTCCCCGATTGCCAATCGATGGGTGTCTAATTGTAGGGCTATATATATGAACATAGATATTATTTATGCCAGTTACAAGGGAATTATCTAGCAATTATCAATCGCATGGCAAAGAGAATGTTCAAATAGGTGTCAATCTAAGATAAAGAATAAATCTGATAGTACAGAATATTAGAGCTACACTTTAATCATTTATAAGGCTCTAATCTAGCCTTTTCCGATCGGCATATATTGTAGTAACAATCTATAAGATATCCGTACACCCCCTGCAGTTTTGGAATGTAAATGTTTTGGGGGATCTTGTCCTTGATATAGAGGATTAGTTTTGTGTTCTATGAAAAAGTAGTTACCTATAGTTCGGTTGTCCAAGTATACCTAGCGATATATACATTATAAGGATAATAATCTAAGAATAAATCTGATAATACAGAATATCAGAGCGCATCTGCCGTTTCAGTATTTATTCTGTAATTTGTTTGATGGCCTAATAAATCTATAAAAATACCAAAAAAATACTGTGTGGTCTTTGGTAAAGTATCTGCAGTTTGCTGGAATAAACCAGGAACCTTGTTGGCCTAGTCCGGGGTGAAGCGGGGGTCTTACTATGGGCCACTGCCTGATAATAGGGCGCCAGCGTTGTGCTGCGTTGCGTCGCGTCGCGACCCGCTTAACTGATTTAGTTAATTGTATTGTTTTTCAATTAAAGTTCGTATTAATTGAGCAAACAACAGCAGCGGCAGCAGCAGCCACGACACGGCTGCAGATACGCCTGCCCTGGCCTGACCCCTGGCTACCGCTCCACCACAGCGCTACACCCCCGGCGAAACCGTTCTCATGCCCGATAAGATAATAAAACCGTGCAAAGGCGAAAGCCAAAGCCAAACAGCGGCCAAAGTTAACTACGGGCCATGGCTGGAACTGGTACTGCTGATACTGTACTGGAGATACTGGAACTGGAACTGAAGCTGAAGCTGAAGTAGCGCCTCCCCGTGTTCTTGTTTGCACATTGATAGGATAGGATAGGATAGGCATAGGCATAGGATAGGCCGCGATGTGAAAACATAAGCAAATATTTATGCCCCATACCCATGCCCATCTGCCCCAACCCCCTGCTGTAGCTGTAGCTGTATCTGTATCTGTATGTGGGCATATTTGCAGGCACTTTCCAGCAGAGCAGCCTTTTGTGGTGGAAACACTTAATTTGCTTATTTACTGCACAAATATTAACCCTCGAGCTCAAGAGCTCCAACATCCAACATGTTGTTCTCAGATCCGTGGATAACCACCACAGACTACATAGAGGAAAGAAATAATACTCGTGGCATGGCAAAAAAAAGAAAGGAAAAAAAAACATGGGACAACACTTGAACCTGATTAATCCAGCAGCAACTTATCAGGGTTGTTTTTTGCAATGTTTATTCAGATTATATTGTTAATTGGGATAATAGATATTGGGATCAGTGATGGATTTCCTACTTGCGATCTCTAGCAGTTCCAGTTCCAGTTACATCCAGCGTTCCAGTTTCAGTCGCATCTGCAGAAGCTGAAGAATATTTTAGAAAATTATGGACCAAGATCAACTCCGTCATTTATGGCACAGCTTGATCAGGGATCAGTGATGGATTTCCTTGCATGATGCATTGCATTGCTGTTGGGCTCTATCGATAGCCGATAGCTGATATATCGATTACAATACGCACTAAATAGCCAAGGAAGGAAGAAATGAAAAAAAGACTTGATTTAGCTTCACTTTTGGTGAAAGAGTTATTCCAATTTGATGTGACGGCTTATCGATAGGTTCTGGGCCCTATCGGCCTGGCTATCCCAAGACTCCAAGCACATGATAGATGACACCTTGGTACCTGATGCATGACATACATATGTATGTATTTGGCTTATGGGCCTCTTACAGGTCTCTACATGAAAGTAGGCCAGTCATCAAATCATCAATCAAACCATTCAGTTTCTGTGAGTAATTGTGGAAATCAGACGTAAAATTAAATTAAAATAAATTAAAATAAAATATTTTGTGCACCATGTCCGATAAAGGGGAATCCACAAAACTCTGCAAGCATTGCAGTGCCATTTACATGGGACATAATCGGGCCTACAACTTCTTACGGGATTTCCGTCGTATCACTGCCGACCGTAAGTGGACTCACGAGAAGGTCGTCAAGGAGGCGGCCAAGCAATGGATGGCCCTCAATGCTCTTCAGAAGGCCGACTACGGGCTGGTAGGAAGCTACGGAACGGACTTTTGGGCCGTATCATTTCTTTGTAATATAAATTTTGTAATTGAATACCAAATCGATTTGGTTTCGATTGTTGCTTAGAATAAAGTTGTGTTTAAAATATAATTTAAGAACCTAGAAAAAACGTATTTTTGAGACTTTGGGCCAGTCAGCAGAAACTGGTTGGCTTATTGATTTCTACGCTCGATTCAACAATGGACAACTCTACGGGAGAGAGGAGAGAGTGGATGGAGTGTGAATGAGACAATGGGAGGAGGAGGAGGAGGAGGAGGAGGAGGAGACACTTGTCGAAAGGTGGATAGGAGATATGGAGTACGGGGTATAGTGTGGGGTATGGGTATGCCTGGATTGAATCCCAATCGAGTGAACGGGCGGCGGTGGGATTGTTTGTGTATTTTGTGCTAGTGCTAGGTGGAATCGGAATTGGAATCGTCATTGGTGCGGTGTGGGGGAGGGGGGGGGGTGTGGAGTGGGGGGTTCTGTTATAATAACAATAAAAGTGGCTCCGATATTCGAAATCAATTAACGCAGAGTGCTACTGGGCATGACAAGAGCGTCAATATTTGTCCAAAATAATGACTGACAAATAAACAGAATGAAAATGACACTCACACGCACGCAGTCTTATGCCATGGACGGACGGACGTACGGACGGACGGGGTCTCCTCCCCCACCTCCTCCTCCAAGTAGTTGACCCTCAGAGTTACGGAAACCGAAACAAAACAAAATAACCTACAAATTGCATGGGCCGTACTTTTCTATCTCTCTCTCTCTCTCTTTCTATGCGTCTCTCTGTCTCTGTCCCTCTGTCTCTTTAGTGCTTGTTTAAGCAACTCATTGGATGTCACAAAATGTGTCAATAACCAAAAAGGAAAGTTACGAGTGCATATTGAACACGGCCTCGACGACGACGACGACGACTAACCAACATTTTGTTTTTTTTTTGTTTTCTGTTGTTTATTTTCCAAGTTTTTCTCGAACCAAAAAGAAGAGGAAACAAACATAAGCAAAGTTTTTCCAAGAAGTTTTCCCGTCAGTTTTTTTTTCTGACATGCTAATGTGGTCAGCAGACACTGATAGCCCTGTCGGGAGAGGGGTGAGCCCATGGCCCATTTTGGCCTACATCTAAAACGATTTTGACTATTCGAAAACGAACAAGATGAATCAATTAGAACTTAATTGATTGGCTTTTAATTTGCAGTTTTCTCCGTTGACCAGACAAAGATATTCAAAGTGTGAATATTGAATGTATTTAATGGTTTATTTAGCACTAGGATAGAGCCTCAGGATTTACTCATATTAAAGGAAATTTAATTGTATTTGAAACTTAGTTTAATTTATTTAATGATTTAATTTTTCCATTAAACATTTAGGTACAAAATGTCATGTGTTTTGTAGCTTTTTTTTAGGATCTAAAATACCTATTCCTGCGTATCCAGTTTGGTTTGTTTCAGATTGGAAGATAGAAAACATATGATCAATTAATTTATTTAAAAATTGTATTCGTTAGCTTTAGTTCGCAGTCGCACACCACAGATAGATATATCCATTTCGTATTTGATTGGTCTGTAGAATATATCGCTGCGACTGCGACTGTGGCCCTCGTGTGGAATATTGATAAAGAAAAATAGTACCTGGGAAAACTCCAATATTAATGGAATTTCTAAATCAACGGATTTGCATTCCATTCCCTGCACAGAGTACCGAAAGACAGACAGACAGACAGACGGACGAACGGACAGGCCCAAGAGCGCAATTCATTCATTCAGGATTAGCTGAAACGTTCCTCTCACTTCCCCTCACCTCACCTCACCACACTCCTCTTCACTACACTTCCGTGCACGTTCAACAAGCCTCATCATAAATCTTTGGGCATTTTTACTATGCAAAGACCGAAACTGTATTTTGGCCAAAAAGAAATTAGAAAAACTCTCCGGCCAGACTCTGAGTTATTGCTTACCTGCGACGAGCACCGACTGCTGCTGCTGCCGCCTGTCGTCCTGTGCCGCTTCCTGGGCTTCCTGAGCTGCCCGGGCTGCCTGTCCTGCCTGTCCTGGGTGTCGTTCGGTGTCCTAGTCGAAATTCATTCATAAATTTGAACACCGCTTTAAGTTTCCCGGTGTCCATGAGGAGGCGAGGGACGGTGACTGGAGGCACTCGTTTGGGCCATAAAAATGTCGCATTATTTTATGCCGACACACGTGCGAGTTCTGCGAAGGACAGGACACTTCCGGCATTAAGGAGCGCCTTCAAGGATGTTGCCATCGGCTAAGTGACTCGACGGGATCGCTCTGGCCTCTGGCTGGCACGGCTTTGTGGCCAGCCCAGCAGCTCCTTTGTCCCTCTTTGTCCCGCATTTGCATGAAGTGCCCCTTCAAGGCTTACCTTGAACAATACACACACATATCGATAATAAATCTGTCTCTCGGATCCTGCCTCCTGCCTGCCTATTCAGCGGCAGGATTGTGCAATCGAAACTGGAGCAATTAACCTGAGGTCCTAATTGAGTCGAAGCGAAGGACATTCGAGGGAATTGTTTATGGTGCATGGATCATTTTATGATTTCCAGAGAAGCCTGTCATATATAAAGATTCTTGGAAATGAATCGAGCCCAAAACGAATGCAAAAGAAACCAAATGAATATTAAAATTGAATCAATCAAAGCAAGTGTCACAATGTTCGATATTTTTGGCAAAGATTTCATTGAGTTTTTTATATCAAAAGTCGAATTTTTAATGTTTCCAATCGAAAAACTTTGACAGCGAGAGAGAGAGAGGCCCGACCCGGACAGCGGCAGAGGCAGAGGCAATATCTGATAGATACACAGACACAGACACACACACACACTCTGCAATGTTTCAGGTCACTGAATTTCCAGCTGCAAGATATCCAAAAATACAAAAAAGAAAAATACCAATCCGTCTGTCAATCATCTGAAGCGACGCTTTGATTGCCATGCAATATAACAAAATGCGAATACGAATACGAATCCGAAAACGACTATGAAAACGACTACGAATACGAATGCGAATACTACGATGAGTATTCTTGCGTATGCAACAAATTTGCGCACAATTCGCATTTCGCTTGTGATTGATAACAGCAAAAAAAGAGACACACACACAGGTACACAGATACATACATGGATACACTGTATTTCACTGCATGCAAATATGTATATGTATATGTGTACGTGTATGCCCCATGCCCCATTCCTAGCGCCCAGAAATCTGTAAAATTGAATCATTTCACAGTGACAGCAAAATATGAAATCAGAAATGGAATTACAAAAACTGGCTATACACCTCCCGCCCACCGCCCAACCCCCCGCGCGTGCAGACGGAACGGAAACGCCGGAAAATTGAATTGTGTCACCCCCAGAGCCCCGACCCCACCAAGCCCAAGCACCGGGGCCGGAACCAGTACCCCCTCATGTAGCCCCGGCGGGCATCGTCTGTCAGTGAGTTCTTGAGGTGAAAATGCAATTATTTATTAGCAAAAAATGAATCTAACACTCCACCCCTCTCCGCCCACCCACCACCCGTTCGGTGCCCATCCATCGCTTCGTCCTGGGATCTACTGCACTGCCGTACCGTACCGAATCCGTCCGTAAACATGACGCCAATCAAAACATGACGCACACAGCCAGGGTGCAGAGGCAGAGGCAGGGGCGGAGGCTAAAGGCAGAGCCCTGTTTTGGGCTACGGCCCAACGCACGTAACGATTTGGTCGCTCTGCGGGAACCAGAACGGGCCATGAGAAGGAGCCCAGGAGCCGGGAGCCGGAGGAGAATGGGTGATAGCTGACACGGGCACGTATGTAGAATTAGTTTACGAATTGCTGCAGGATACGTGGGGCAACATTTTACAGCAAACATTTCCCCCCCACCCCTAGTCCATTCCCTCTTGAAAAAGGACAGCATAAAGTGGAGAGCCGAGCGCATAGAGCCCCAAAAAAGGCACAGTGGGGTACTTGTCAAATAAAGAACTTATCGAACTAAAGTTATTTTCAGAAGTAGAAAAAATAAAAACCCATTTCAAAGGTGACCCCCACAAATGTTCGATTTGAATCCTGGCCAGGTTTTGGTTTGATTCTTAAGCGGCTTTTCGGGGTGGAGGTTTCAATTGGGAAACGACTGTAAGAGGTCGAAATGAATCATTATATTTTGATCAGAAATAAACAGCTGGAGAGGGGTGACTGCTCCTGAAGGTTTGCTTGAATAGAGTGACACTAGATTTGAAGGAGACAAATGGGCCATGGATTACGAGCATTTTCCATATAATTATAATTGTCGAAATGAGAAGATTATATTCGGAAAAGCTTTACCTCCCCTCAATCGCTGATGTGGCCCACTGTGGCAAGGCCAAGACATAGACAAGAGTGCAAAAAAGGGAAGACAGAAATATCATAGTTGCCTTGGCAGGCGGGGGAATTGGCTAGGATTTCGGGTGGCTACGATGGTTTGTGGGAGCCTGGAGGTTGCCAGCCCCCCGCCCCCACAGCCCCACAGCCCCGCAGCACCGAGAAGTGAGCAATTTTTGAGCGCATGTAACGCGGCGTCTGCCGACAAGCGACGCGCAACCTGGAGGCACACAAATTTTTGGCAGCTCTATTAAGCGATGCCGCTCCGGATCCGTATCCGGACCGCACTGGGGAGCCAGCCCCACCCCTGCCCCGTAGCCCATCTTTTGGCTCCCGAAACTTTTTTTTCTGTTTTCCTCTCACAGCTCGTTGATTGCGGGAGGAGTTTGTCCCGAGACTTTTACAAGAAACTTGGCCATGTGTGCGTGTGTGTGTGTGAGTGTGGATTTTTGAAATGAATATGCATGGGAATGGAGTACGGCGGATTTGTTAGGTCTAAGGGTACGGCTCGGAGCGTGGGCGTGGGCGTGGGCTTCACGTTGGGCGCTGGGCGTTGGGCGTATAGCGAAACTCTTAGCAAAAGTAAATTTAAAAGTTTTTATGCGCTACTGTCGGTGTGTCCGTCCGCCTGGGAGATATGAGTGGAGCGCGCACTTTTAGACAAGTTTTCTAGTTCTTTTGGGCTCTGTTTGTCCCCACCCCCCCAATCCCAACCCCTCCCTCTACCATTGCGCCGTTCCGGGACCATTCTCCTCCAATACCGTAAAATGTGCGATAATTCACATAAGCATTTTTATCATGTGTGTGTGTGTGTGTGTGTCTTTGTGTGAGTGGGCGTGGAAAGTGCTGTAGCTGTTCCTTTACCTGTAGCTATATCTCTGTATGTGTGTGTGAGTGGATAAGTGCGTGTGTATGCGTACTTCCGCCGGAAAGGAATCACCACCCAAGCATTTACGCGAGCGGTGCGGAGCTCTTTTCCACTCGAAAGCCATTACAGGGATCCAAGGAGAAATGTTAGTGCGAGTGCCGTGCCCCATAATGCATGGTTACAGCGAAAAAAACTTATCAACCGAATGAAATTCCAAGGAACTGTACGGACTGCATTCGAGAATTAAACGACTCCCCATAGAGATCGATAAGTTGCGTTAAACAGCTCCCAGGACCACCATTAAAAAACGATATGACGATATGGCCATTTATGTTCTACGAATTTTTACATTTAATTTTTTCAAATAAAAATAAGTAATAAATAATTTCAATCTAATTCTCGGTAGACTTGCTTTTTCTTTGGAAAACAAAGATATATGTGAATCATTTTTGCCATTTTTATTTTCAACATTAACAATACAATTCGAAGGTCCTACTTGTTCTATCCCAAATTCATTTAAACACAATTTTTATTCTCAATTCTTAAAAAAAATAAATTTGAAAAATTCCAAAAATCCACCGAGAGTCTATAATATTTATATTTATGTTGAGAGTGTCGCATCGTGCCTTGATTTTCGAACATTTATGTATGTCCTTTCGGTGAGAAAACAAATCGCAAATATTTTCCTTTTCCTTGGGGTGCGGCGCCAATCCCATTCCACCATTCCGGGCGATACATCCTATTACTAACATTTTCGCACGTACGCATCCGAAAACCATTTAAATAACGCTCCATCATCTCACCTACTCGCACATGTACTCCTCTTCCTCCTCCTCCTCTCGGAAAGGAGCAACTTTTACACGGCAGTCAATCCTTTCTCCAGGCTGCTGCGCTGCCGCTGCCACTGCCGCTGCCACTGCCATTGCCGTGTTTCACGGAGTCTCTCTTTCGTTCCGCCTCTTTCCGTCCGTCCGTTCGTGGCGTTGATAAATGCACGGAGCATAAAAGTTTGAGCAAACTACTTGAGTTTTTAGGCAAATTTTCGCCTCCAGCCAGAGAGCAAGGGGAATGGAGCGGGAGGGTGGAGGACCGGGCCAACTACTTTCCACTTACCTGGCGGCGTGCCACGCCTCGGTACGCCTCCGCCTCTCCTTCTCCACCCGTACCCATCCCCCCTTTGTCGACCCAGCACAAATCGGCTGGCCCATTAGAGGCTTGGCAAAAACGCCGCTAAATGCGATGTGAATTATTTAAGGCACGTGTGTTGTGCAGAATGCGGCAAATTCGACAGTGAAATGCATTTATTATTGAAGATATTGTCGGAGACGGCGCCGCCGCTGCCGCCGCCACCGCCACCGCCACGAACGGATCGTGGGCGAGAGAATCCTTTTTGGCCCAGGACACAAGGCAACCAATTATATAGAACACGGATTGGGGGGCATGGGGCATGAGGCATGTGGAATGGCATGGCATGCCATGGCAGGCCGGGGGATATTTTGATAAACGTTTTACAGTTTGAGAACTTTTCTTGTGCTCTGTCTCTCTCTAGCACTCTCTCTCTCTCTCCTTCCTCCGTGTGCGGCTGTGGCACGTGATTGGAATTACGCGTGGAGTTAAGCAGAACCCTGGCCTGGCCCTCAGCCAGAACCCCCCTCGTTCGAGGCAGTGGAAGTGGCAGTGGCAGAGACAGAGACGGGCAGAGGTTTATTGGATGGGTTTCGTCATTGGATGGGTTTGTGTGGGGAACGCGAAAAATGTTTGCGATTCTGGCAATCGACAAATGTTGCACACATAGTGAAAATTAGCATAATTTAGTTTTCTCCATTGTGGCAGACATTCTCGAATCCGTTCCACTGCCGACGAGACGTTCGTTATGGCATCAGGATTATTGGAATTGATTGAGGAGAGAGAGAGAGAGCGTTGCCATTAAAAGGGTTCAATCGATTCTTACGAAGATTCTGTAATCTTAGTATAATCCTAGTAGAAAGAGTTCAACTTCTGGGATTCTAAGGTCGAATTGGAGCCACAGAGAAAATGGCATCCGCTTATTGAATATTCCGCTCATCCGAAAGTGCTGATCGGTGCTATGGAAATGAGTCAGATGGTATGTGTTGCGCATCAGGAATCATCAGACCCAGAACTATTAAACGGCTTGCTCATCGGCACGGATCTAGATTCAAAGCTGCTCCTAACATCCATTCCATCGTTCCAAAGTAAATGGTGTGCATTTAAATGGGTGAGCAATGCCATCGTTCCAATGCATACGTCTTACCGGATGAGCTATTAGTCCATTGTCCATGTCTTTCCAACTTTAGATCTTGAATTAGTATTCCTCTATGCCTTTAGAAGAAACACCATAGAAAAACGCCTACAGTCTTCATTCGATTTACGTGTACTCTAAGTGATGTATTTTCGATTGCAGATTAGTAAAAAAAAATAGGTGACATTGCAAAATGGTAATGGTTGATAATGGATTGTATGAGTATTGCTTGCGTAGTGTTTGGGGGTGTACTAGTACTTGTAGTTGATGGTTTTACATCTGGCGATAGTTATTTTTAGACATAGGCTGTCTGTCTGTGTCTCTCCCGTTTGGCTCCTTGGCTGGCCTCTCAGTCTTGGTTTCAGTTGGCGGCCGGCTCGCCCGTGCCATGGACATGGAGGATCATCTCGAATGGGTCCCACTCCAGGTCGGACTCGTGCTTCACCCGTCGACGGGCGCCGGCAGCTAGGATGGCCTGCGGATGGTGGGGATGCATGGCCAGTGACGGGTGCACGTGCACCCCCTCGTGGTGGGGCATCTGGTGCTGCACCAGGCCAATGGGCATGTCCTGGGCATGCTCGGCAAGCCCAAGCAAGCCCGGCGGCGGTCGGTAGTGGTGTAGATGTTGTCCCACCTGCTGATGGTGGTGGTGCTGCTGCTGCTCGCTGACTATCTCCTGGATATGCTCCCGCGTCTGCTCCCGTTCGTCCACCTTCTTTAGCAGGATATCGCGCATGAATGACATGCGGTCAAAGTGCTCCCAGTTGGAGCGGAAGCCCTGATGCGAATACTGGGCGTAACGCTCCTTCTGCAGCTCGTCTACGTACCGCTGCTTGATGATCGACCAGCGGGTCTGCATGAGAGCTGCAAAAGGTAGGTAGGGTAGGGTGTTTAAAGTGTTTGAAGTCTCTGCAGGATGGAAGATCTCTAAGTCCTACTTCCTTTTATTCTACTGTAACTCAGAGGTCGGTAGTGTACTTTTAGTCTCTAATAGTGGATTATCTTCCAATTAAATGTCTTTAGCTCTGACCAATCGAATGGAGAAACCTTTCTATTTGGTTAGACCTACCTCAACACTGATCTTCCTCTTCCTATCATTAGCATTATCCACTAGTTCTACTTCCGGATCTTAACTTACTTGGTGTTAGTCCCATTTCGATGGCCGCCTCCTTCCACACGGCCGAGGTGCGGCTCTGGCCCTGGCCCTTTTCGCTCCGCTGCCGCCCGGCCCACAGCGAGGGTCGGGCCTTGATGGCGTCGATGATGCGGCTCCGCATGCTGTTGTGCAGCGAACTGGGGCGGCCCAGTTTTCGCGGAGGGGCGACTGGGGGCTGCGCTGGAACGGCAGCCGGTGGCAGGAGCCCAGTGAAGGCAGTGTACGACAGGCCGTGGCCTGGCGGCGGCGGTGGCTGTCCCATCAGGTGGTGCGGCGACTGCGGTACAGGGGTGTGCGGCGGCCCAGGGGAGTGCAGCCAGCTGAGGCTGCCGCTTGGACGTCCACGTCCATGGGATGCACTGGGCAGCGGCGGCGGCGGCGGTGTTTGTGGCGGTGGCGTCGGCTGTGCAATGGCGGCTGGGTTGGACAGCGTCGGGGCAGAGCCAGCCAGTTGCAGTGGCTGGTCGGTGGCTGGAGAGGGATCAGAGGCACTGCTGCTGGCCTGGGCGCCCACGATTTTGGCCACTGTGATGTTGTACATGAAAGACATGGGATCGAAGTGCTCCCACTTGGTGTTGAAGCGCTCCTTGTGCAGGATTTGGCGGTGTACCAGGTTGTGGTAGTGGTACTTCATCTGGCTCCAGATCGACTGGAGTTTAACTGCGGTTTGAAATGGGGGCGAATGAGAAACAATGAACGAGAATGATCTCTGATCTCGAAATAGTTTTTGAGATAATATAATAATTCAATAAGTGTTTTAGATGTGTAGGAGAAGTACATACAAATTCTTATCGGATGGGGGTCACCCTGTAGAACTATTTTCGGACAATCTCAAATATTCCAATAATATAATACAAATAATCTTATAGGGAATGTGCTTCTGTTTGCATTACATCCCGAGTATCAGTAAAAGTTTGTCAATATTTCCCCCATCGCAGGCACCTTCCATTCCCCCTAGCCCCCCCTCCCCCTCGCCGTTCTACGTGCCCTGTATCTATTTTTAGCCCACGCACGCACACAGTCATGCACTCTCGAAGAGACAGAGAAGCGGCGAAGGTAAAGCTAAAGCTAAAGCGAAAAAGAAAGACCGAAACAGCGAAACAACGAAAGAGAGCAAGAGAGCGCAACAAGCGACAAAATCCGCGCCGGTCTCAGGCGCAGGCGAGTATCGAACGAGAGGTGCCCTGGCCTGCTCCAGGGTTATCGGATGCCTATCCCCATCCCCAGCCCCAGCCCCAAGCC
Organism: Drosophila athabasca; assembly: GCA_008121215.1. Classification (NCBI taxonomy): domain Eukaryota; kingdom Metazoa; phylum Arthropoda; class Insecta; order Diptera; family Drosophilidae; genus Drosophila; species Drosophila athabasca. The sequence continues at coordinate 60,945,119 of CM017796.1, read as the reverse complement.
AGCCCTGTGCATCCCTGTGTATCCCTGTTGCAGCAATCGGACTCACCTGTCGGCACATGACCACCGAACTGCTCGGCGATCTCTGTCCACATGGGCGACGTGACGCTACGGCACATGTGCAGCTTGTTGTTGGAGTCCCATATCTCCGGATACTTCTTAATGGCCTTCAGCAGCTGGGCGCGATTCACGAATGGATCCTCTTTGGGCATGGTCGTCCGAGAGGCTATATGTATAGGGATTATACGGGTCCTGCTGCGGGTGGTATTACGGAGCCGGAGGCGGCGGCGGTGATGTCTGGGCGGAACGGCAACGACGGAGCACAGCACTGCGTCCTTTGACATCAATTATCGGCGAATAACTGAAAGTAGAGTTGCAAAAATATGCGAATTGAAAATGAAAAGGCAAAGCGATTGAGGAAAATAGAGAAAACGAATGACGGAGACGACGGCGGCGACGACGACGACGACGGTGGCGTCGACGCGCGGCGTATTGGTGTTGCTGTTTCTACCTCTTCTTTTTATTGTTGTTGCTGCTGTTGTTGTCGCTGTTGTTGTTGTTGGGGCGCAGCGATGGATGCCGAACGAAGAGATTGGAAAGGCAGCGAAAGCGTACACGAGATGAGATACACAAAATGCAGGCGAGAAGAGAGAACAGACAGAATGTGCAAAAAAAGGCAGCGACAACAGCAGCGGCACAGCAGAGCAGAGCAGAGAAGAGCAGAGCCAGCAGAAAAAGCTACAGGCAGAGACGACGACGACTACGACGATGACGTCTGTGTGTGTGTGTGTGTAGGTGCGGGTGCTTTGGCTAAGGGCGTAGAGGGGGCGAAGGGACCAGGGACCATAAGACGACAAAGAGCACACAACAAAACAGACAAAAGGAAACAGAAGAGGAGCAACAGCAACAGCGGGAACAGCAACAGAGCGCAGTGGCAGAGGTTGTGCCGCAACGAAGCCCATGGAAGCACCGAAGAGAAGACTGAGAGCTGCAAAAAACCGAAAAACAAGCAAAAGGAAAAGCAAAAGAAAAGAAGGAAAAAGAAAGGCGACGATAAACAACAGGCAGCGCAGAGCACAGAGCACCGAGCACTCGGCCCTTCGCCCTCCGCCGTCCGCCATCCGCCATCCGCCCCCCTCTATCCACTCTCTTCTGATGGAAGGTGGTTTTGGAGCCGGGCAGAGAGGCAGTGCCATAGCGGCAGAGCGGCATTAGAAGCGCTCTCCGCGACGCAGCAGCGAACATGAAACAAAAGAGCAGCTAAGAGTGCAGAGTAAAATGCAGGTCCGCAAACAGAGCGAAATCCACGATGACCGACCGAGACGAAGCAGTGGGGAAGCAGTGGGGATACACAGATGCAGAGAGGAGACCGATGCCCCAATGCCTCGATGCCGATGCCGGGTCTCTAAACATCAGACGGCCCCATCGGGCGGGCGGTAGGCGGCAGGCGTCAGGCGGCGACACGCAACCGACAGCCAGCCAGAGAGACGCGACAGACTGTTCGACTGTCGGACTGCGGGACTGTCGGGCCCGACGGTGGGTGGGTCGTTTCGTCGCTGTCCGTTTTGGGAGCTCTCTGCGAACGAGCTTTCTGTGTGTGTGTGTGTGTGTGTGTGTGTGCGTGTACGTGTACGTGCAATGAACCCGCAACTACTCGCACAACTGCACAGAATTGCAACACCCTCTCGCTCTCACCCACCTACAATTACACAGTGAGTGAGAGACAAAGACGGAAAGTGCATTGGCAGAGGTAGGCGCAGAGCAGAGCAGAGCAGTGGAGAGCAGCAGTGCCCAACGCAGTGTGCATTTACTCAATGCCCCAGACCCCGACCCCGATGCAGAGCAGCGACCCACAGAGGCTCCCCTCCCCACTCCCCACACCCCACCCCTCTTTCCTACCTATCCAAAAAGAAGGCAGCGAATGGAAACTGCAAAACAAACAAGATTCGGCATAAGGTAGAGAGAGGTAGGGGCACTCAAGTATTTAGTGGGGTGTTCGGCAAACGAATTTGTAGGAAAACGAATGCGTAAGTGGTAGCAGAGACCAGAGACTGGTAGTTGGTTGTTATGGCCCTTTGGAAGGAGTGGAGTTCCGAAGTGGCCGAACGTTACCTAAGAAGGTTCCAGAATAGAAGATTTTTACATATACACACACAATGTACATCAAATAGCAGATGGAAGGTAGGTAGAATGATAATAGAAGTGTAAGAATAGATCAGAGCGAAGAATAACATGCCAATACCTACGGGGTACTACCTGTGCTCTATGAAACCCGTATCGTATACTGTTGATCAACCAAGACCAAAATTCCAGAGCTTAATTTCAAAAATGTCTCAAAAAATGTTCAAGATAGATTAAAGGAATTATAATGAGTGCTTAAAGATAGACAACACATACACATGTACATATATCCATACATATGTATGTACATACCACTATGTACATATGTATATGTAAACAAGAGTTTAATCATCGATCTCCCATGTATCCGAACTTCATATTTGAAGTCATGGATGGGCCATGCAATTACTATTATGATAAGCACATTATAGATATCGAAGCTGAGAGGAAAAGCATCATTCGGCAATCAATTTGATTAGTGACGGCGACACCCAAGCGGGGCGGCGAGTGTACGAAATGGACTCTATTTGTTGGAATAATTTAGCAATGAATTGATCCCGGATTACGGGGGGGGGCCGTCGCCGTCGCCCGCCAGGATGAGGATGAGCGTCGTGCTCCTGCTTAATTATTCAACGACAATGACAATTGGCGACTCGCAATGGCGACTCTATCAATCCCGGGACGGACCCATTCCTGTCCATTGGTAATGCGACTGTTAATGTTTTTAATGTTTGTCGTTTTATTGGCTACTGTTTTCTGGGGAGGCATGGGGCATGGGGCATCGGTATCTGCGTATCTGCAAGATGTGTAACTATGGGTTCCCTGTCGCCGGGCCGCATAATGAACGCACACGCACTCTGTTATCCGCCAGAGAGAGAGAGAGAGACAGAGGGGGAGAGCGGCGTCTTTAATTTTTATGACTGCATAAATGGTCCACCGTAATTTGCTAGATTAGAATTAATTTGAGCCGCAGCCCAGGCAGGCAGTCATTCAGGCTGGCAGGCAGGCAGGCAGGCCAGCCCAGAGATACATACTTGCGTGGTGTATCTACGCATCTGAAGGGACAAACTTCGACAGTAAAAAGTAATGTATCTGTAGATGGATTGAGGCTGCTGGGACGGCCGCACATCAACTGCAGGCACACGGACAGACCCATAGCCAGACCCATAGCCAGAGCAAGACCAAGACCCAGAGACGGACCAGGCACAGGCACAGGCACAGGCTCCACATCAATTGTCGTTCTGCGGATCGGTTCGGCCCGGACTGTGCCTGGGTCTGTAGCTGGTTCTGTGGCAGGGACTCTGCGAGGACGGGCACTGAGGCTATCTTCTGCTCTGTCTGTCTGTCTCTCTGTCTGTCTGCCTGCCTGACTTTGTTGGGTTTTATTTTCATTTATGCTTTTTAAGTGCTTCATTAAAATCGCGTATGGCAACGGCAACGGGGCTGAGGCTGTGGCTGTGGCTGTGGCTGGGGGCAGGGGGCAGGGAGACCTTTGTCAGCGTCATCATCATGGCACACAAGCAGCAAAGGCAGCAACAGCAGCAACAACTACAAAAACGTATCTCGCAGATACATGTCCAAAAAGCAAAGAAAGAAAGCAACATGGAAAAAAGCAAGCCAGCGACGACGGTGAAAATAAATAAAAAGAATTAAATCCAAACATGTTTTTTACTCAACTCTCGTCGTGCCTCCACCTCCGACTACGACTCCAACTCAGACTCCAACTCCGGCTCTGGCTGTGCCTCAAACAACAGCAAAAAATAAAAATAAAAAAAGTAAGACAGAAAAAACAAAACTCAAACTCCAGCTCCAGTGCCAGAGTCAGAGTCAGACCCAGGCCAAGCTCCAAGTTTCAACTCCAACTCCGGTTTCGAGCCTATGGCCCCGTGTATCTGTATCTCTGCCTCTGCATCTGTATCTGGGCCTGTGTGTGTGTGTGTGTGTGTATCTTCGACTGCGTGGCAATAAGTGTGCCCCGTTCACGAGGCAACGCGAAAAAAAGACAAAAAAGCATTAAGCATCTTGTTGTTGTTTTTTTAAGGTGCGCATATAAAGAGGCCTTAACAGCCATCCAGCCATCCAACCAACAGCCCAACCATCCGAACAGCCAGTCAGCCCATTCCCCCCACTTCCCCACTTACCATTCCCATTCCCTGCATCTAACTGAATCACAGTGGATTAGGTCGATGAAAAACGCTGTCAGAAATATATGTATGTACTATATGTACTTGTATGTATGTACATATTGTATGGGCTATGTGCAGAGGCTTAGGCGTGTATGTTGTATGGGAGAGAGATCTCAAGTAATCTCCATTCGTTTGAAGGAAAAGTGCGGGCATTCTGGTTACAACTCTTTCTACTTTTCTAAAATAGATAACAAGACTCCAATTCAATCACCATTTGATTCGAAAATATACAACCAATCGTTCGAATAGGGTTATATGAATAAATATTCGAATTTTAAGCATTCAAAATATTTAAAATGAATAGAATTCACTTTGATGTAGAGATAAATGTCTTTAAAAGAAATTTAATCGAAATAAAAAAATCTAAAAAATAAATCAAATATATCAAATATGTATTTGGTAAATTTCTTGAATTTAAATAAGAAAATATTCAATTTGAATATAAAATTGTTTTATTTAAAATATAAAATATATTTATTTTATTTATGAAATATATTTGAATGAAATATTTTTGTATTAATAGTGAGTAAAATGTAAGAGAAACTTAGTTTTTGACAATTTCCCCTCTCGGAGGAAATCTATTGGGATACATTTTTATTGTAAGATAAATCGTTATTGTTATTCCATCGTATACCATTCCTGGCTAAGGCCAAAAATCAAACCCTCGAAATCTTTTCAATTTTTGACCAAAACTCCCTCAGACTCGCCCACTGTGCAGCCGCAACGATTGGCAAACGTCAGAGATAACAACAGCAACCACAGGCAACCGAAACAGAAACAGCAACAGAAACAACGACATCGGCCAGAGAGGATCGCATTTAAGGCGCAGCAGCAGCAGCACCGAACAGCAACGAGCAGCATCCAAAAAGCAACTCCGGCCCCAGCATCGGGCATTGTGGGCCCGGGGGCATAAGGCATACGGCATAAGGTATACGCGGGGCAACGTCGGAGGCGGGGTGGGGTGGGGTGGGGTGGAATGGGATGGGACGGGGTGGGGGGAAAGAGCGACTTCGCAACTCCTTTTCATCCTCCTGCCATGTGCAAATCACATACAGTAGCAAAAAATTTCGACAGTTATTTACGATTAGCACAAAAGATACGAGACATGACATGCGCTGAATGGAGTCGGAGTCGGAGACGGAGACGGAGTTGCAGATGGGGCATGAGGATGAGGATGTGGCAGAGGCTGTAGCTGAAGCTGTGTAGCTGTGGATGTGGGATGGAAGATGGTGGTGATGGTGTTGGTGGTGGGGGGGGATGGGGACTGATCGGACAGACTTGAACCTGGACCTGGAAGGCTCTCTGCCTCAGCGGCAGTCTCCGCGCCCCATCATCTGTTCCAGCTACTGTTCCATTTGGGGTACGTGTTGGCTCAGCGGGTGTCGGGACAGAGATCTTCAATATACTATATACATATGCTACTATATATACGAGTATATCTGTATGCATGTGTACATACAAACATGGGGGACAATGGACAGAAGGTAGCACAGCACAGCACAGCACAGCGTTTGGCCTGCCTTTCTCCACCGTTGCCATCGCCATCGCCGTTGCTGCGCCGTTGCCGTTGCCGTTGCTGAGACAAGATCAAGAGCTGACCTATTAAAAGAGTAAACTACTTTGGGTACGTCGGTATCTGTATCTGTATCTCCCATGGAAATCGGCCTTTTCTCTTTGTATCTATTCGCCTGTTCTGTTCTAAATGGGCCATAAAACGTGAACATCGATGCTCTCTCGATTGTTGCCACCAACCCAAGCAACCACAGTGCTGAAAATAGTATGTAGTAATATCCATAAATGGTGATCGCTGATGCTGCTGCTGCTGCTGCTGCTGCTGTGCCTCTGAATTGGATCATTTATACGGATGAGGAGAGGTGATTCCCTCAAGGGATACTCCATTAAAAGAAACCAATTAATTTGCGACACGGATAAACATTATAATGGGATTGGTTGAAGATCTTAAACATTCATTTGAAACACCTGGAACGAATAGTACCTTAAAGTGTCCTTTAGAACCTATACCAATCAAACTTCTTCTTCGTAATACCCCTTTTCCGATTCATCAGTTATTGTTAGTGGTATTCGTACTGTCCCCCAGCTGGCAGTCATTAGAAAAAGGCCATTTCCCAGAGGCGTTTCCAGAATTTACTCGAAGTTTATGACTTTCGACCGCCTTCAATTGGTGGAAACCCACCCCACCCCCCGCCAAGCGAACAGAGAAAAGAGCACCTCTGGCGCTGGGAGCACTTGGCTCCTGTTCTGCTCTCCTTCTGTCCTTCTGTCTTTCTGTTCTTCTGTCCTTCTGGGTTCTGTGGGGGCTTTCTGCATAATTTAGCTGCGATAATAAGCGGCTACCCAGTGTCCTCCACTCGGAACTGGACTGGACTCGACTCGACTCGACTCGGAACTGAATGGAGTTGGGTCCTAGGGACGGACGGTTGCTATAGAAAAGTTCTTGTGCGCAAAAAAATACAAAAAAAAGCCACAAAAAATGAGAGAAAAAGAAAACAATTAATCGACTCGTGCGTCCTGTTGCGTGCCCTGCAATTTAATTGCGGTTTTTTGGGCGTGGCCGGCTGCCGCCTCCTCCTTTGCGTGCATTTTAATGCACTTTATCATTCGCCTGCCACTGCCCCATGTCCCTGCCCCATGCCCCTGCCCCCTCGGACTCCAGGCCACCACGCAGTGGCAGGCCCCCAGCAGCACTTTGTTTTATTATTTATATTTACTATAATTTTCCCGACTGACGGCCGGGCCGGCAATAAAACGAAAGAAATAAGCAACCATGGTAATAAGTAGCCACGGAGGAGGATGGTGCGGTGCGGTGTGGTGCGGTGTGGTGCGGTGTGGTGCGGTGTGGTGCGATGGTTGGGGACGGTGCGGTGCGGTGCGGCGCGGCAAATAGAAGCGCAATAATTATAATTAAATACATTTTTACGTGCCATTTTCCCGTTTGGAAGTTTTTCTCTATGCAAATAAATAATTGCACACCTTTTCCACGAAGAGGAAAAGCCCGAAAGCGCACCAGAAATAAAAATGAAACAAAGCCCCGCCGCACAACAAAAAAAAGAAAAGAAAAACCAAGAACGGAGGCAATTAATAAAGCTTGGAATGGATTGGAGAGCTGATTCTATGAATAAATCATCTGGCCAAATGCAATCTTCAATTAAACACATCCCATTCAGAGTCAGATACAGAGTCAGAAACAGATTCAGATACAGATTCAGATACGGATTCATTCCGAGCTACTATAAAGGGTATATATGTACATATGTACATCTTGATGTGCCACAGAGCTTGATCGTTATTATCGGCATTAGGTTTAGTTATATATTTGCTTTGATTGGAAAAAGATCAACCAGAAAGAACTGGGAAGACTGTCTGGGTGGATGAACATCAGGGGTACCAGAGCTATGTACATATAGAAGTTTTTATTTCAGAATCTGTTCTCTGGTGTTTAGTTTTTATCAAAGATATTGCAACAGGAACGAATTCCTTTTCAATTTTCGCGCCGGGTATTGGTACTCCCTTTTGGGTTACCTTTCGTCTCCTCGTCAATGCCCCTAGCAGCTGAGTTGGTCCCAGAATTCAACAACAAAATACACAGACTTTGGCGAAGCATATGTACTTTTCGGTCCGCAGATTCCAGCAACAAAGTACACAGTTTTTGATGTCGTGTAAAAGTCGCTCCCAAAAGTGTAAATTATCCAATTACGAGCTACCATTATTTCGGAATTTTCGGCCCTTTCGGTTCCCCTTTCGTATACTATAGTTCTTTAAGGGTCTGTAATAGTTCTCTAAAAAAAACACATACATACATAATTCCACAATGATAAACAATAGTTTTCCTTTACCCCCCCCCCCCACGACTCCCATTTTGGCAGAAGAAGATCTGAGGGGTTTATCGGAACATCGTTATGCCGACACATTTTGATATGGAAGTTGATTAATTTCGTCACCTGATGGCACCTACCGATAAGCGCTATTCAAATTAAAATGATTGACACTGAAATTGCCTTAATGAGTCATTAAATACAAATTACACCTAATCGGTGACATTCTCCGTCCGTCCGTCCATCCGTTCGTCCGCGTTCTCCCCTTCACCGCATACTCCCCTTCTCCGCGTACTCCCCTTCTGTTGGGGGTAGGGGCGACTGTACATTGTTTCTGTGCCGTTCCCATGCAGGGAAACGCTCCGTCATTCTGCCTACATCTTTCTCCCCCCCCCAAAAGCAACAAACCATCCATCCATCCATCCGTCCATCCGTCCGTCGATCCATCCACCTCTTCTTTTTCCGTGTTGCTGTGTTGTTCTTCAAACAAAATTGCGTGCCGTTGCAAGAAGGCAAAACACGCATAATGGATAAATACCAGCAACAGCAGCAGAAGCAACGGCAGCAACAAAATGAACAAGAAATAAATTCTAATTGCGTGCTCTTGGCATAAAATCAAAATTCGTTATAAAAATGCGAAATGGATGCGAAGGAGTGAAGGAGCAGAGCAGAGCAGAGCAGAGCAGGGCGAACCCCCAACCCAACCCAACCCAGACTGAATCCGGAGTCCGGAGTCCGGACCATACACAAAAACAATCACAGAAAACGCCAACAGCAAACAGCCAGAGAAGAAGAGGAGGCACGGAACGGGGGCAAAAAAAAGAGACCTGAAATATGCTAACAAAAAGTGAACAACAACAAATTAAACCAAAAAATATTCCGAAATATTCGGAGCTAAACGAAACACCGAAGAGATTTTTTCTCTTTTTTAACTCTTTGGCAGATTTTTGGGAGATTTTTTGCTTTGTAGAAGAAATATTTAATAGGAAATTATATTAACTATTAATAGTTAGTTATATGTATTCTTAACCTACTTCAGAGATAAACCTTTTTGGAATAAAATTAGTAAATGTTCAGCTATTATTTATCCTAAGCGAATTGCAAAATAAACTTCTGCGAACAATGTATCTTTTTTTTTGTATCAGTAATTCTATTGTATTGTAATTGCCTATATTTATCTGGTACTCTAAAGGTATTCTATCTACAAATGTACCTACATACATATGTACATATATAGTTGGCAATATAATTATATAGTTTGTAATAACCGTACAAAGCATTACAATGTATTGCTGGAATAGATAATTGGTTGTGTATTATTCAACTGGAGTTGTCGATATATCCATTAAGTAAAATATATACCTTTTGCGGGCCACAACTGAGAAATAACTAAGAACTAAACAGCTGTTAGATATGTCTGAATTTACTATATAGTTTTGATATAGTTTTAAGGAATATAAGGGGGTGTACTATGAATCCCTAGTGCCATTCTACTGTACATATGTGAAAACTATAATAGGAGAACAGTAGATAGTATCTTCTCCTCCCACTATTCCTGGAGATCTTTCACCTCAAATATCCTTCAATCGGAGAGGAGTGACATTCGTCGTATCCGATGGGCAATGCTCTTTCGGAGAGAGATAGTGTATTCCGAAAAAATCAGTTTTAATAAACGTGTCAGGCAACAAAGAGAGGCAACAACGGTAGCAGCTACGTGTCCGTGCAACATTGTGTGTGACTGCATATGTGTGTGCCTGTCTGTGCGTGTGTGTGTGCGTGCATGCAACGCATTAATTATGAATTTAATTCACCCGGGTCTTTCGGTAGGGCATGGGGCAGGCAGCGGGGGGACAAGGAGTCCGGGACGCTTGCCGGAGCAAACGGCACTTTGACAACGGACAGACGGACGGACGGACGGACGGACACTGGGACGGACACGCAGGCAAGTGGCAAAGTCAACAAATGTGTGCAACGGACACAATTTTCCCAATGCACAAACATGGGGCATGGCCCGCGGGCCAAATGGCTGCTCCTCTCCTGCCTGCTCCTCCACTCTCCTCACTCCTCATCCATTTTTCACTTACTGGTCCCCCTCTTTGGTTGCAACGTCTTGGCCTGCCTTTGCCACTTTTTCGTAATTTTTCATTGGAAATATCGCGCTACGCACTTGATTGCAGCATTTAATTAAAGCAGCAGCAGAAGCAACGGCAGCAACCTCAAGATGTTCCACACAGCAACAGCAACAGCAACGGCAATGGCAACGGCAACATCCTGGGGCAGCAACAGAGCATAATAAAAGAGGAGGAAGCCAGTGCGAATCATCGCCGAGGCTTTTAATACACTCTTGCAGATGTAATATTTACTATGACATGAAACTGTGCTATACTATATACTATAATATCAAAACCTACAACTATTGATCAAGAATATATATACAATATATATAGTTAAGGGTCTACCAGGTTCATTATTTTCCAAGTTTCAACGATCTGCAGCAAGTAGGACGACTCTTTGTAAGGGTATATCAGCATGTTGCCGAGATATTTATGCGCAACACTTGACAGATTTATTTATGTGAGGTTATGCTCGTGTGTGTTGATTCCACCCTTCCTCTGCCCCTCCCCCTCGGCCCCCCTGCCACTGATTGGCAAAGATGGAAAGGATGCAGCTGAAGGAGTGAGGGTGAGAGGCTGGGACTGGGGACGGGGGGCGGGGGGCTATGCTCAATCATTGCCAGTGCCAGAAAAGGCATACACAAGCCGAAAGGGAGAAGAACCGAAACCAGAGGAAGATCCATCACAGAGATAGCAAAACACTTTTTGGATTTAGTTTTTCAACGAGTTATATGGACCCATATCTGAACCGATTTCGAGTGTTGCTCCAGCTTTAAGGGAACGAAATTTCATTTCATTTTATTGAATCAATCTTTGGTTTGCTTTGGAATTATAGAAGATTCTGCCATGAGTATCTGTATCTGTGTATCTGTAAGTTTTTCTAGCGAGTGCAGCCAGAGATTACCCCCAATTTCCAATATATTTCTAACACCCAATACCAATCCCAAACGCAATTCCAATCCCAGTCCCAATCCGATGGCCGTGGCTGGTGCATCATATCGCAGAGCGGAGGCTGTGATATGCCATAAATCAATTTATATTTTCCAACGGTCGCTGTCTTCTTCTTGTTGGCAACTTAAATTTTAATTAAAATAGAACGGAATGGAATGGAATGGAGATGCTCTGCCCGTTCGATGCGTGGATAGCGACAATCTCTCAAAAGATTTTTTCTGTTTCGAAAATAGCTAAAATTTCTGTGCCTAGTGCCTGGTGTTTCGGATACAACATAATTATATTGGAAGCTGCCCCATAAATCAAAGGCATTGTGTCGGCAGTGCCACTGCCACTTGGTGCAACTGCAACTCCAGAGAGAGAGAGAGAGAGAGAGGGAATGGGAATAGTGGGAGTGGAAAATGGTATGGCCATCGGCATAGGAATAGGAATCGAATCGAATGGGAATCGTAGGCGTAGCGGCGGCAGTGGAACGGGTATATTTGGAACTGCAACTGCAACTGCCACTGCCACTGCAACCAAGCCGCAGAAAGATGGAGGGCAGAGAAAGAACCTCTCCAACATTTGGCAGCATGTGGCGGCAAGTACGCGGACGTCGAACGGCAAACGACGAACGACGAACGCTTCGTTGCAACTTGTAGCTGCAGAGATGAAAATGAAGATGATTTATGTTGCAGTTTGTCTCTCTCTCTTTCTCTTTCTCTCTCTCTCACTGGGTCTTTGACTGTCTGTCGACAGCATGTGCTGCATGCAACTGGGCCAGAGGCAGTGGCAGTGCCACTGCCTGAGAGTGGGACGGAACGAGACGGATCGGATCGGAGTGGCAGGCGAACGCATTTTAACCCAGCTGCAGCGTTGCTGCGGTCGACAGCACAATAAATTGAAACAATATTTATTTTCGATTCGCTGCCAACATATTTATTACAGCAGCAGCTAAACAGCAGCAACATCCACAGCAGCAGCAGCAACAGCAACAGCAACATCTACAACATCACAGAACTCGAACATTAATTAATTGAAAATTAAAACTACAGGTTTTCCCAATGACATCAAAGGCTGTTTCTGATTCTGTTTCTGTGTGTGTGTTTCTGTGTGTGTGGCCCAAAGACAAATTAAACAATTATTTCATTTATTAATTTTTGCCATTTATTCCTATATGATGCAATGATCGAAATGCTTTCAGCTTTTCATTAATTCTTTCAACAAAAACTGACCATTCTTTCAATGGAAAACCTGGAAAAATACTCCAGATTTAAGTGCTTGGGATTTCCTTACCTTTACTGTATTTTTTGTATATTTTTATTGCATTTTCCTAGGACTAAAAGTTTACCAAAAAATTATTCTTTTTAAGAACTGTCAATGATATTCCTGAAATAATTTAATTAATATTTTTTATATTATATTTTTTATATATTTTAGTTTTCTTATGTCTTTTTTCTGTGTTTTAGGTGGTATTATTTCGATAACACTTACATATAGCCACACTCAGGAAAAATGGAAACACACAATTAAATATTTGGGTTTTTGAATACAAAAATTGGGAAATTTATTTAAACTTTTGTAAATGCATTGAAAAGTATTTTTAAGATGTAAATATTACAAACTCTGGGTTTTTTTTTAAACTGAATAATCATCTACATTTCTTGGCTTAAATCAGTTGACGAGCCTACAGATTTCTTGCGCTCTTTCTTATGTCATAATTTGAACCATTTACGAATGTATCTCCAATTTCATGGCAAGTCTTTTGCCGCACACATTTGACGAGGAGCATTTTCCATGGAAAGACGCAGTTGCACCATTAAGTTCAGCCAGAACTCGATTCAAATTGGACATATTTCCATTTAATTTTGAAATTGCGTTGCCCAACAAATCAAACGCGGAATATGGTACATCGAAACCAGAAGAACAAAGCCCAGCCATTGTCTTGAGTCTTGTGTCGAATGATCTATAGAGGGGAGGGGGAGAGGCTGTGTAGGGGGTGGGGATGTCTGTCTCCTGTTTAGGCGCTACAAATTGGTTGCAGATGGGGTGGTGGGGCTGGTGGGGCTGGTGGGGGAGGTCAGCGAAGGTCAGCGATGTCGTAAACCGAAATTTGTTATTTATAAGCGGACCAGCGTTGACACAGAAATCGGCCAAGAGCCATAAATTATAGCGTAATATTAACATAGCAACAACGCAACGAGTCGTCCCATATCTCGCGCACTTTATGTTCTGGTATTGGATTACATAATGCCTAACAAGTTGCGTTCTTCTCTGGCTCTCCTCTAGCTCTCCGGCTCTCTGGCTCTGTGGCTCTGAGTTATGATTGCAACGATATACCAGGCCGAAATTCCTGCTCAGCCATGGAGTCGTAATATTTCATATTTTATTGAGATGAAATATGGTTTCATCATTTTCGGGCCGGACCCGGGGATGGGGGGGATGTCTGTCAGTAACCAGAGACCGCAGCAGCATTTCCCAGATGAGTTACAACTCCTTGTGGTGCCCTCCATATGCTTATTGACCAACAATTTATGCGGCGATAAGATAACACAATTCCGCTCTCAACTCATTTGCATATTTCTAATGGCAAAAGGCAGGAAGGCATAAACATCAGTAGTTCTTTCCTGATCTTTTACTCTAGATTCGGCAAAGTAGAGTAAAACAGAAAGATATTGCTGATATCAGGAAAATGCCTTGGGCAGGCTGAGTCGGTCCCACAGCCCAACAACAACAATCGTTCTTAGCTGAACAATCAATCAAGGCTTACATTTTATGGCCATCTGAAAGATGGAGTTTATAGGCAGTGCTCTGCAGTAGTTCTCCGATAAATCTCTTTTATTTTAAGGACATAAATGTCATGGAAAAACATACAGTAGATACATACATACAGTAGATGGATATGCAATTAATGTAAAGAATAGATTAAAGTTATTTCCATGACTGGTTCCGGATTCCCAGTCCCATTCCCAATCTCAAAAATGTTCACCCAAAAACCAACAAAGAACGAAAAGACTTGTGAAGCTTTTGTTTGGGATTACGGCCGGTTACCATGGCCATAAACATTTTTATTATTATTCTCCCATTGGGCATCAAAGCGGGATTGATCCATCCGTACGATTCTCACGTTGTAAAAAGAAGTTTGTTCTTTAGAAATCGCTGGGCCCCGCCCCGCCTCGCCTCGCCTCGCTCAACGACTTACAAGAGTTGGCCAGCTGGCTGGCTGGAGGGGCTGGGGCAGGGGCAGGGGGGGGATTCCATATGGTGTAAATTTCAGAAAGCCGGAAATAAATCTTAGTTACGCCTGAGCCCGAAAATCCCTCTCCGACAAAAGAATCAAAAACTATAAATTGCGTCATAATTTTGCGCTAGCGAAACAACAAAAGGAAAAATCCTGAAAGAAAACTGGGGAAAACTTGCTGCATTTTCCCCGTGGTGTGGTGTGGTGTGGCATGGCGGGTTTTGGATTCGGTTCGGGGGTTTCTTTTAGGGGTGCAGCAGGGGCGAGGAAGCTTGTTATTATTGCCAGGGCCACACCCGAATCCTTAACTCTCTCGTTCTATCGCCCTTTCTCGACTCGACTCGAATCGAATCGTTCCTTTCTTTTCTTTTCTTTTCTTTTCGTTTCTTTTCCTTCAAGTATCGCATACTTTTATCATGCAAATGATAATTCCCTGTCGCCGCCGATCTTCTGGGCTAAAGATGCGTATCGCGGGCCTGGGTCTGGGGCCTGGGAAAGTGCTTTATTAAATATCTATAAATCAGCGAGCCAAAAAGTTTATTGTTACGCAAATTTCCCCGATGACAAAAGGTAATTGTAAACTTGTTGCCTTTTGTTCTGGCCTGGTCTGCTCTGCTCTGCTCTGCTCTGCCAAGGAATCGCAATCTATCAATAAAGTTGTTGCCGAGTCCTCTCTCATCCCCGAACAATGGGTGCAAGCGGCGCGGAAAGGTAAGCGGACGACAACAAGGAAAGAAAATAACAACAAACAGAAGACAGGGAGACAAGAGAGGGTTCAGGTTGAGGCAGAGACTGAGGTTCAGGTTCAGGGGCTGATTTTCCACGACATTGCCCAAGGAACCCTTGAGCACAACTTTTCCTCCTCTCACTCACAACTTGTTCCACGAAAGACCATTGTCTGGGTCTGCGTATGGATCTGGGGCTGGGGGGGCATCTGTGGCTGTGGCTGGTCTGCGGTTTCCAGTTCTTTCTTTTCTTTCTTTTTTTTTGTTTTTCTTCTCCAGCCTTCCAGCGCTCACATTACAGATCCGATCCCCGGGAATAGTTAGGGCGGGCACTGGCACTACCTGAGAGATGCTCTGCATAATTGCATTGTCTTAGGGATGGGATCCCTGCAGCCCTTCAGCCCTGTTGCCCTATAGCCTTGTACTGGCTGCTCCGATCCCCTGCAGTTATTAATTACGCATCAAAAGATACCGATCTGCAATTTATTTTGGTCGACCCGAGCCTCCCGACTTGTTTTGATTTGTTGGCTTGACTTTTAATAGCTTCTATCTTCGATCTGGTGGCCCCATGCATCCCCCATCCCCCAACCCCAATCCAAACCATTTGCATATTATGAAATTATGTAAATCTACTCCAAAAACACACACAAAACCTACAAAACAGTAGTCGGCGCCCCCGACTATCGTAGCAGTCCAAATTATATGGGAATTAATTATGGCAATTAGATCTTATCCAGCGTAAGGGTGGGGCCTGGGTTGGGGTTGGGGGTAGATTACACATATTTTAATTAAAAATTAGTTGACCCTTTATTTTACGCTCATCAATTAGTTAACGAACGAAAAATATCTTTTCGGAATCTGATTTCGACGGATGTTCGATCGGAATTGGTCATGGCATTCTGTAGGCCATGAACCCCGCCATGGGTTCTCTTTTATTCCTGGCTTTGGGCTATAATTATTGTAAGGCAAAGACCGAGGAAACCTTAATTAATTTACGGCTCAAACCGAATCGAATTGTTAACAAAAGTCCTATATATGTATGTAGGTGTCTCTCTCGCTAGTCTCTAGTGATCTTTTGTGCCTATTCTCGGGTTATCTCTTAATTATTTTAATCCAATTAAAATTGCACTGCACTTTCGCGGATGTAGCTAGAATTTTAGTTAAAAACTATTACATCCATTTATAAAGAACTTGGCCGAAGAATTAAAGGAAAGAAATCGCATTGCTGCCTGCCCCTGCCCCTGCCCCTGCCTCTGCCTTCTGCCTTTTGTACCTACAATTATGACTGGGGGGATTCTGTGTGTGTGTGTTTGTTTTTGTTTTTGCTTTTTTGAGTTTGTGCCAGGCAGGGCCAGCACAGAACTCCCAACTCGAAACGATCCGAGTGCTGATCATACCTTCCTTCCTTTTGAGCCAAGAAGAGGCTTCGGAATGCCGGCCCAGAGTCTAGAGTGGGGGGAAAAACGCTAGGAATGAATCTCATTTCCCGTGGTACGAACTGGCTGGCTGGATGGCTGGGAAGTGCCCAACTCTTGGCCTCTTGGACTTGGACTAAATGGGGAACTTCGCACCGTGCCACTTACAGAAAATATGTGGTAATTATGCTGCCAGTTTCAGACAACAGCAACAGCAACATTTACAGGCAAACAAACAAAACCGACAGACAGACAGACAGACAGACAGACAGACAGACGGACAGACGGACAGACACACAGAGAACTCCACGGACAGACGGACGGACAGAAGACAATGTTGTAAATTGTGCAGTTGTCGAGTAGATTCTATTAATTGTTCGGTTAAACGTGAATTTTCACCGGAACCGTCGGCAAGTTTTTCATACAGTCTGAGACAGAGACATACTACATCCAGGAGGGGGGAGGGGTTGGGGCACTGGAACTGGAACTGGTGACTGCGGCTTTGGCTTGAAGTTACTTATGGATACCCTTGGTGCTCGATGGGCATATGCTGTATTCCTGTAGGACCTACGTCAGAGGCAGATGGACCTCGCAAATATCTTACAAATACAATATCAATATTCAACGATTCATAGACATTATCTATGAGATTTATAGAAATAGAAGTGACTGCTGCCATCCATCTCTGAATTGTTTGTATCTTTTGTGCATAAATAGAAGAAGTATCCATTGTAGAGTATATCTTATAGCCGTAACACCATCGTAGACTCCACAATTTCCTTCATTTTTTTTCTTCTTTTTTTTTTTTATCTTTGTTGTGGCGTTTTGCTATGACATGAGTGAAAGGCAACGGAGCGAACCGAACCGCACTGAGCGGAGCAGAGCAGAGAAGAGCGGAGTAGAACTCAGCTGCTCGAACCGCATACCAACCAAGATACATCCCATCCCATCCCCTGCTGCAGCTCCAGCTCCCAGCTCCAGGTCTTTGCCGATCTCCTCCCTGTCCCTGTCCCTGTCGCTGTCCCTGCCCTGCCATGATATTCCATCCGAACTCCAGTTCCATCTCCCGCTCAGCTGTTGTCATTGTCGTTTCCAGCGGAGAAGAGACGTCGCTTGCTCTGCTGATGTCGGTGTCAGTCGGTCGCCTGTTCGGTTGGCTGGTTAGCCAGTTGATCGGTCCGTCACTACGTCACGGCGTCACTCCGTCAGTCGGTGGTTGTTGTTGTTGTTGTTGTTGTTGTTGCTGCTGTTGTTGTGGGTTTCCGGTATTATGCCCATTTACAAAGGCAGCGAGAAAGGCAGCAGCAGCAACCAACCGACAGCCAGCCAGCAAGAAAGCAAACAATAATGACAGCGACAGCAAAACTCTGCTTCTGCTTCTGCTGCTGCTTCTGCTGATGGGACAATGAATGCACCATGGGCACAAACTTCAACCAAAGTGCTGCCAAAATACATACATCCATACCATACCATATCATGCAGTACAATGGGGAGTATCCTTACTTAAGAGGAAACCCATTTCTGCAGCAAGGCTTTTGCTTGCCACCTGCCACCTCATCTTCAGTCGGCTCCTCCAGTGTACAGGGCTTTGGGCCCATTGTGCGACGATGACATCGGGAGAGAGAGAGAGAGAGACAGGGGAAAACAAGCCCCAACCACACCGACACCGAGACCAAGACCAAGACACTGACGACACCCGACAACGTCAGCTGAGTGAAACAAGCGACCGACCGACCAGCAGCTTTAATTGTGCCAAAACATTCTAAGTACCCGTAGGTATATACACACATACATACATATACATATGTGCATATAGGGTATCCATAGGTATCCGTCCACCAGCACAGCAGAGCAGAGCACAGCACAGTAGCAACAGCTGATTCGGGCGGGCACGGGGCGACGCGACGCGACGACTGTCAATGTCATCATCAGGGGCAAGCAGAGACGAAACTATGCTGGCTCTTGGGTTACGTTACCTTCCAGAAGAGTACGCATGAAAATGGGAAGGAGCTGCCACTGCCACTGCCACGGGTACTGCCGCTGTCTACTGTCTTACCTGCCCCTGCCCCTGCCCCAGCCCCTGCCCGGTTGCTGCCTTCGTACTTAAGTTTATGATATGAAGTGCGACAGCGCGGTCCCCTGCAACCTTCGCATTGTTGTGCAACAAAAGCGTTGAGAACTTGTTAAAAAATGAGTGGAATTTCGCGCTGCATTGCACTTTGGGGCAGGGCACCAGGCACCGGGCACCGCACTGAATGCAGGACCATCGGATGCGGGCAAAAGGATGGATGGCAGCAGGCAGCAGCAGCAGCAGAAGCAGCTAAGCCCCGAGCTGTGATGTGTGGCTTTCAACTGGGCTGCGGTTGTCCCGGTACCGGGTACCGGGTACCGTCTACCGGTCCCCTGTCTCTGTCCCTCTCCCTGTCCATGTCCATGTCCATGTCCGTGTCCCTTCTTTTGTCATTGTTGCAGAGCGCGCGGCTTAAGAACTCGAAAGGGTTGCACCCCAAAAACTGTGACAGCGCGACTACGACCGCAACGACCACGACCCATATAATAAGCTTGATAAAATCAACGCGCTTCCGCGGAGCCTCAAGTGAAACAACAAAAAGAACACAAAATAAAATAAAATAAAATAAGCGTAGAGTAGAAATTGTTTTCATTGCATGCGGGAATTAGCCAGAGGCCAGAGTCCATAGCCCAGAGCACAAAGCCCAGATCCCAGTGCCCAGATCCCGGAGCCGGGGGAGATACTTGCACAGATATACGACCAAAGAACCAGAAAGAGCCACAGGAGCAGGAGGCAGGAGGCGGCAGGAGGCAGGAGCAAAACAATTTGGAATTTAATCTGTTCCATAGGAAACAGGATTGCTGCGGCTGCTGCAATCGGATTCGGAATCGCAATCGCAATCGGAATCGACTCTCCTTTATTGTTGCGGCACTTTGTTGCTTTTATTTATTTGTTGTTTCATTTTATTCTCTTTTATTTTTTTATATTTTTTCGGTGTATCCGGGGCTGGCTTTATCCCGACTCCGGCTCTGGCTCCGTCTCCGGCTTATGTGCAGCCAACTTGAAGCTGAAGCTGAAGCGGAGGCTGAAGCAGGGGCTAAGGCTGAGGCTGAAGTGCAGGGAAGTTGCATCTAGGATGGGATTAGTGTCAGAGCAAGTTGAGAGAGCGCTAATAAGACGACGGGAGCGGAGCGGCTCCCCCTTCGAGTTGAGCAGATTTGTCGTTGAACTTTTGTCAGTGTGGTGGTGGTAGGCAAAACTTTGAAGGATTTGTGCAATTTCCTATAATTGAACCAAGGACCACGAGCGAGCAGCAGGAGCACCAGCAGGAGCAGGAGCGGTTGGGTTGGGGTTGGGGTTGGTGGAGAGATGCTCTTGATGTTGTTGCGGGTTGTTCTTGCTTGCGTGGATGAGTGGATGTGACCCTTCTCTGCCTCTCTCTTTCCCTCTGTGTGTGTGTGTGTGTGTGTGTGCTTCAATCTGTTAGGGGAAAACTATCACAGCTATAACTTTAATTGGGAAAGCAGAGTGAAAGCCGAACAAGGGTCCTTGCTTGAAGACCCCGAAACGTAAGAGGTTTTCCGTTAGAGACTAGAACACTGATTGAGCTGCAATTAAGAGGCTTAAATGGGATCGAACCAAGATCATCCCAGACGGATCAGATCAGGCAGAGGTAAAAATAGTTTTAGTTGAGCCAATCGATTAGGGGAACATAAATATATGGCTGATGGTATCGAATGGATGTAAAATCGGCTTGATTTACTCAAAGATTCGTAACCCTAAAATTCATTAAAAAATTGCAATAATGTGTAGCTTATTTTGCTGGGAACTAATGTCACTATAGACTTATACCATATATGGTACATGAACAAAGGGCACCTTAAAAACTGTAAAAAACTTCAACTTTGTCTCCATATATTTTTGGGGACTTGTATCTTTTGGGGGGTTGCAAATTGTAAGTATGAGAAGGGGATCAACTAGTTTTTGTGTAAGGAAAACTCCCATATGGTGCTCAGAACTAAGATAAAATATGCAGTATAATGCCACCTTAAGCCTGGTACTGAGTCTTATGTAAATCTCAATTTTTTGTTCAATTTTTTCGCACCTTGATTTCGTATTTTATGGTAGAGCTCTTTCTTCTGCCATTTGTCTGGGGGACAGGGACATGGTCATCGGATCCACCGGCCATCAGCTGTCTGGGGCAGGCCAGGTAACTTGTTCTCCATGGGGGCATGCATCCGCCTGGCATCCATCCAGACGTACAGGCCATCCAGCCATCGAGCCATCGAGCCATCCAGCCATACAGCAACCTGGAAAAACACTTCTTTTGTCTTGGGTGTTTTTCGTGGTATGTTAATTTTGAAGAATGCCTGGCCCATGGGGTCGGGGTCGGAGTCGGGGTGTGTGTGTGTCTGTGTGTACTGCCAAGGTGTGTTGCCAAGTCGAAAAGGCCAAAAGGAAGAAAGACAAAAAGAAAAACTGAAAAGAGCCAACGCACGCATAATATATTGTATTTTAGCCATGCCCGTGACCATATCCAGGGTCGTATCTTGTATCTGTATCTTGTGTGCTCTCCGGTCTCCCCCCTCCCCGCCCTCTTCCGTTTGTCACTCTCCGCTGCAAGTCCCCGCCCCGTTCCCGTTCCCGTCCCCGTCCCGGTCCCGCCACAGCTTCAGTGGTACGTATATCCGTTCATCGTCGTCGTCGTCGTTAGCTCCTGGTATTTTATGCTGTCCATCGGCTCTGTCCAGCCTTTCCCTTTCCCTGTGGCATTCCCTTTACCTTCTCTCGGACGATTCGGGCCGTCGCTTGGACGGCTTCTGTTGTTAAGTTGGCATTAATGTGTAGTCGTTTGTAGTTAATTCGTTGCTGTCTCTGGCCCATCTCCCCCTCACCCCGTCACCCCGTCACCCGTCAGCCGTCACCCCTCGCCGTCCAGAGCAGAGCACCCTCTGGCATACTCGTCGTCGTATCTGCACTGAATGACTTTAAATGTATCTGTCCGCTGCAAAGCACCGAAAAAATATATTACACTTTACTTGCCCGAAAGAAAAAACCAAAAAAAAAAAAAAACAAGAGACACCAAACGGAAAAAGAAGAAAAGCACACACACACACACACACGCACACACACACACACACGCACACACACACACGCACACACACACACACACAGTCACAGCTGAGTGTCAAATCCAAATAGAAGGCAAAGGGGACAGCCAGGAGATGTACTCTCTCTGTGGCAGGAGAAGATTGAATACTCTTTCCAGCTGGGAACTCAAGGGGAATCAAAAATTGGAAGAGAAACTGTGGGAAATCCCAAATAATTCCATTTTATTTACCATAGTATTCCTCAATTTGGTTTACGCGCAATAGAGCCCTGGATGAACCGAACCGAGGGCAAGCGAATCGGTTAGAACCGAAGCAGGATCGTCATTTTGACTGTGTTAGATCTGAAAATTTCGGTTTTTTCTTCTCGCTCACTCCCTATTCAGATATTCAGATGAAGAGAGAATGAGCTAGCAATAGAATAATAGTCATATATCGACCAAAAAAACTACCTAAACGAAGTCTACCACCTTTAGATCTTAACCTCAAAGATCTTCCGCAATTCAACGACTAGCCGTTAAGTTTGTCATATTTCTGACCATTCGTACAAGTACCGTTCATGTCCAAAGAGTATAACCTGACGAAAAAAGAAAAACGATTTGCGACCCAAAGTGAAATTAAATGAAAACAGAAAAAAAACCAAATACATTTCCTTGACTAGGGTGATTTGGTATTCCATTCCCATACCCATTCCCATTGCTCTACTCTGCTCCGCCCTGTCCACCAGCTGGGGCCCATCTCTCGAGGAGTGAGACACTCCACCCCCTCCACATCACTCCACTCCACTCCACTCGGTGCAGGGAGCTATGCCAACTATCGCTTCCAGTTACCATTCCATTCGTCCCTGTTCGTTCAGTGGACTAAAGTGTACACAAATTAGAGCAGGTTTATCTGATAAAACCTCTGAACCTCTGTTCTCTGTTCCGTTCTGTTCCGTTCCCTTCGGTTCTTTTGGTTCCTTTTTTTTCGTGGTCAGCACACACACACCCCCGGACAGTGTCTGCAATCTATTGACGGACATTTAGCATTAATTTTTTTTTTGTGCGAGGGGGAGAGCGTTTTTTTCGCGTCTTTCTTCCGCTTTCTCCCTGTGCTCTGTTCCTTGTTCTCTGTTCTGTGGCTCCCTTTCTCCATTCTTGCTTTTTTTTTTTGGTTGCTTTTTCGACTCGAACAATTTAGTGGGGGGCTTGGATTGCGTTAATTTGGTAAATGTTTTGACGTTCTTGCAATTAAAAAGGCACAGGGTGACTGGCCACAGGCGGACGGACGGACGGACGACCAACGTCGTGGTGGCCGCCGGGTGGCCCTTCCGTTTAGTTTACTTTGTTGAACCCGTGACACCGGGCGTCTGTTTTACTAATTAAAAGCAATGTTCCAGAAATGTGTTTACCTGCTGCTAATGAGTATCCACAATGAATTGCTGTCGTAGATTGTCTTCCTCCTGCCGCTGCCACTGCTGACTGCTGCCACTGCTGACTGCTGCCACTGCCTACTGCCTGCTGCCTGCTCGACGACCAAGTTTATCCATCAGCGCGTCCCGCGATGGTGCCGCATTGCGGATTCCCACCTATGGGTGGTCAAGGAGCGGAACAGTAGCAGAGGACCCCTTAGCAGAGCTGGAGAAGGACACGTTTCTGTGCCTGGCTTTCTTTGCTTAAGCAGGATACCAGATAAGATCCAACTGCACCGAAACATCCAACGGTTACATTGTAAACGGGGAATGGGCCACGCGGCAGGGGCAGCTACAGGGACAGTAACTGTAACTACCGCAAAATGATCATTCCAGGTGTTGGTTATGGATATGAAGTGAATAATCTCATGTGTTTTCATGTCAATTTAATTAAATATACAGAATGCTCGATAAGAAAAGCTGCGGCTCTGCATAGGGGAGGGTCTTCGTAGAGGGGTCTTGGAAAATGGTTTACTACAGTTACCCCATACATCTTGTAATAGTTGTGAAAAGCATTCCCATGGTATCCCATCTTGGGATTCAGAAGACTCTCTTTGATTCGGTTACTGTTTTTTTGCTTTCTAGGTCGGTCGACTTGTGCGCATTGCCAAAAGACTGTGTTCACGCCTTTCTAAAGACTGTATTCTGTTGTTGTTCGATTCTGGGACCGACTCAGCTGCCCAAGGCACTGACGAAAAGACGAAGCCGTGCAGAAAGCGGGGCCATGGAGAGTACCTACCAGTATCGAACGAAAATTGAAATGGAATTTGTTCCAGATGAGCAATATCTTAGTATTTTACAGTGTTTGCCTTTACTTTTGGCATCAGTGTAGAAGGAAGACATAAAATACAGTATTTTAAAATATATTCCGGGGCAAAAACTGGGGCCGAGATTTGGCTAGGGCCGTAGTATATTGTATATTGATCGGTTGGTTCACTGCTGCGATAGTCAACATGTTTTTGTGTGTTCCGTGTTCTGTGTTGTCAAGGTTGGCCTGGTACAAATCTGTGGTAGTAAATATTGTACTATATATCGATGGATGCCAATAGAAAAACAGCATCTTTGACTGTCTCTGTTTCTGTTTTTGTTGCCATAACTCTGATATCTTATTGGATCGCCCACATATATCACCTATCCGATTCTGATTGCCATTTCGCACACAGAGAGAAAACAGTAGAATAATATTTACCCACGTCCAGCAGCTGTTTTGAGCTGCCGAGTGCCAAGTCCCGGTCCGTGGCTTTGACATCCCAAAAAAAAAACCAAGGAAAAAAAAGACTTGCATAAATATAAAAAACTAAGGAGAGAAACTGGCATCTTCATATGGGGGTTTTTCCTTTCTTGGCTGATTCTGTTGTTCGCTGGACGGACGGACGGGCGGACGGACGGACGGACGGTGCCTGGTTTTTGTCTCTGGCTCTTTGGCTCTCTGGCTATCTGGCTCTGGTGCGTTTCAGTTGCTTGCACTGCAGTTTCGGGTGCCAGTTGCGGCTGCGGTATCTAAGAGATACAAAATATGCTCAGCAATTTACCTTTCCAAGTTTATTGCATGGTATTGTATGGTGTGTGTGTGGTGGCCAGTGCCCTCCCCTCCCCCTCCCCTTCCCCCTCCTTTGCAGCGCCGCCTCAGAAATCAATGTGTGTAACGAAAAGCAACCGAAAATAAATGTTCTGTGAAGGAATTTCGACTGTTTTTGTTGCCGCTGTCTCTGCCATTTCCCTTAGCAATGCCAAACCATTTACCCGAGTCCCCCCTGTCCACAGTCCCCCCTGTCCATCCCCAGTTCCCCCTGTTCCCTGTCCAGGCCCTATTTGTTTGGCCGTTTGTGTTTATACCTTTCGACTTATTTAATGCCTTCCTTCACCTGAAATGGGAAACAGAACCTAACCGACTAGTGCGGGGCCGAAAGGGGAAAGTGGCAAGCGGGAGGGGGAGGGTCTGGGATAGACAGTGGAAGTTCTTTCCTTTCCTTTTGTTTTGTTTTGTTTATTGATTTAAGTTTATTGCATGCACTGAACGAAATCTTCAACCAGTTCTTGGATCAAGCACGACTAAACAGGTGCGGACATGTTTGGACATGTCTGGACATGTCCAGATGCCCAGTTGTAGGGCCAGTCAAATTCTGTGAAATCTTTGCTAACAAACAAGGGAAATGTTCAACACCTTTATGCTCGCTCTCTCTCTCTCTCTCTGTCTCTCTCTCACAGAGTGTTTCTCTCACAGTGTATGCACGAACGGACATCTACAGGAAATGGGTGTAAGTTTTCCTCTTCTTGTTATACAGGGTATTTGTTATAGAGTGCCAGGGGTATATACATACTATATATGTATACTGCCACTAAACTGAACAATTCTTTCATCTGTCTGTAAATCGATTGGAAATAAAGATGGTCTCTACTTTTCCAAAGAACATTGGAATAAGCTAAAAGAGTGGCACTTTGGCTGTCATTTCTTAGATGATTAGTAGGTATCACATAGTCGATTCGAGTCCAAATTGTATATACATACATATGTCTGTCTGTAGTATCTGGTTCTGTTTCTGCTGTTGTTTTTTGTTTTTGTCTTGCCAATATTTCGTTATAATGCGTTTGTTTTGTCTGTCTGTGGGACTGCACAGAGGGTGGGAGTCGGAGGGGGGTTGGGAATGGTGGGCTGGACAGGGGTCATTCCGTCAGTCAGGCAGAGAACCGCAGCACCAGGCACCAGGCACTGGCCACTGGGCGATACGGGGCGGGGCGGGGCGGGACAGTGCAGTTCATGCAAGAATGCCAGTCGAGAGGCAGAACGAATGGCGAAATGCAGAAATGGTAATGGAATCATATGTTAAGGGGCGGTCGAGCTAAAGGGGCGTGGGGTGGGGAGTGCGGTGCCGCGCCGTGCCGTGCCGCAGCCGGGGCGGGACGGGACGGGGCGTGTGTGCAACAACTTGGGAAGTTCTGTGGAAAGCAGCAGCAACAACAGCAACAAATGCCGAATGCATAAAAGTATTAACAATTGACAGATTCATAAATATGCAATTTACTTCACTTTTTATTTCGCTTGCTGCATTTCCTGTTTCGGTTTCTGTTTCTGTTTCGTCGGGGATCCCCGATCCACTCCTCCCTCCCCCCTCCCCGTGTATGTTGTATGTTTCGGTATTTTGTGTTGTGTTGTGTTGTGTGTGTTTCGGTGGCCACTAAAATTACACAACGGCAACCAAATGGCAACACATGCCCATAAATTAGCATTTAGAAAAAAAAGAGAAAAAAAGAGGAAAAACCGAAATAAAAATGGAAACCAACAGCAGCAGCAACACAGCAACAACTACAACAAAGCCAATGCAAAGAGAAATGTAATTCATGCCCCAGAAAATGGACCGAAGAGGCAGAGGAACAATCAGGAAGCTCAGAGCACAGTGGGACCAAGCATGGCACAGAATTGTGGAAAAATCTTAAATGTTTATTTTGTATACATATTTTTATCAATATTTCAATGTTTGAAATTTATTTTGAGACTTTTTCAAATGCAAAGATTAGAAAACAAAAGAAAGCTTCTTATTTTTTGTATGTCTTTGGACAAATGGAAAGCCATGAATTGTGCTGTTACATCATACATCTATATCTACATTTACATCTACATCTACATCATATTTGCTTTAGAAATTGAGATATCCTTGGCAAGAAAACAGCCTTCAAGCACTCGAATATTCCTTAAAGACTGAGGTCTGAGGTCTCAGTTCTTTTTGCAAGGAAAGGATAGAATGCTCCCAAACCTTTAGCAAACATTTATCCAACATGGAATATTATACATTTGCCACAATCTGGTAGCACTGTGCAGCAGCACATCCACTTGCACACACACACACACACACAATCACACAGAGAGAAAAAGCTTATGTAGATTTTAGCTTAATTCGATTTGGTTTTGCTGCCTTTTTGTTTTCGCTTTGAAGTAAAAAAAAAAGAAGAAATCAACAAAAAAATAAATTGGACTTATGCAGCAACTACAACATCATCAGGAGCAGCAGCGGCAGCAACGTTGGCCAATTTGTGGCAAGTTTACGTTGCCGTTGCCGGTGCCGCACTGCTCCGCACTCCGCACTCCGCTCTGAGAGATAAGTCGGGTCAGCAACAACAGAGGCAACAACAACAAGCAGGAGCCAAAATGCTCTGCGGTTAAACATGGCATGGCCAATTTGACTACGATTTTGGGTTTTGGTTTGGTATTGGGATTGGGATTGAGATTTTCTCGGGGACGACACAAAGGACTCGGGACTGAGGACTGGGGACTCCGGGTCTTCCATCCTCCGTTTGCCCAGATAATACCCGGGTATAATTTAGCTTACTAAATGGCCTTCTAAGTGCGATAAAAGGACTTTTTATTAAAATTTCAAATGCCCCGCATAGGAGGAGCAGCAGCAGCAGCAGCAGCAGCAGTAGGAGGAGGACCAAACCCGGGGCCGAGTGGGGCTGTGTGGGCGTGGGATTGCCAATTGACTTTTATTAAGAGTCCTCCAAGTCCGTCCCTGTTCGTCCTGGTCTGTCCCCGTCGCAATGCCGTTTGCCGGGCTATTTATTATGTCAAAGTTTTTGGGAAACGAAATGGTTTTTAGTTTTGCAGGCGATTGCTTGCCTCTTCCCGCATTCCCTCCGTATACGTGTACGATGTGGCGATTGTTTGTGCCTGGACAGAAACTATCAGACTCCTGTTGACCAGTAATTAATACATCCTTAAACGGAATCGAATCTGAACTGAACTCTCCTCTAGAGTACTAGGCTGCTGAGTTTCGCTCAGTGTGGTGGCTTTCCACCATTGGGTATTCCGTCAGGGCGTGCCATGTAGCCATGCATTGTCATTACACGAGTACGCCCACGGCACCGCCCTCGCCCTCGCCCGCGCGCAAAAAAAAATGGAAAGATTCAAGCGAAATAACCAAATTTAATAATAGCGTGAAAAAGCGTTCACCTCTTCCAGCGGAGCAGGAAAAAGAGTAAACTAAATTCTGAATAATGATGGCCAACTGGAACTGATGAACTGAACTGGAACTGGCGCTCGAACCCCAGACACAGAGACAGACCCAGAGACAGACCGACCCGAAGCGAGGAGGGGCCCTGGCAGACCCCCAGTTCTCTCTACGCTTTCTGATTACGCGTAATCGTGGGAGTGAGAATGGGAAATGGAAATCTAAATGTAAATGAAAATGAAAATGGGCAATGATAATAGCAGAGAAATTTCGCCAAAACGCTGAATGCAAATCGTAATTTGTGGCTTAATTTTTTGATGGCTTTTTAATAAATGGAACAGAACGAAGGACAGCGGGGAGGGGGGGAAAAAAACCCATACAAACATCACTCAAATTTGTCAGCTAATCCAATTTTCGATTGACTTGGACTGGGGTTGGCACCCGGGATGGGTGCTTGACGGTTTTGCCAGGCGGAAGCTGGCTAATAAGGAGACCGCGCCGCCCCCCCCGCATCCGCATCGGCATCAGCATCCGCATCCTGTGTCTGTGTCTATGAATCATGCGCATCTCTGACATTTATGGCCTCAATTTATTTGATAAATTTCACACGCACGTTATCAATTGGCAGCGCCTCCTCCATTCTCAGCAGCACAGCATCCCACAGCCATAGCCATGCCCATACCCTGGATATCGGTGGCAATAAATTTTGACGGATTAGTTCGCTTATGAGTGGCATCGACCATCGAAGGACTCGACCGGAAAACCGGAAAAGCGAGCAGGGAAGCCAAGGAGCACAGGAGCACAGGAGCAGGAGAGCAGGGGAGCAGGGCGAAACTATTTGGAATGGGATAAACTGTAATAATGGATATTATTATTTATTTTTATTTTCCCTTCTCACTCAGCGGGGGTGTGTGTGCTCTCTGTGTGTGTGTCTGTGTGTGTGGCGTATCAATTTTCATAAAATATCGATGCCTGGTTATTGATAACCGTGGCGAAAAGTCATTTTATTGCCCGGTGCCTTACCCATCGAGCCGGACCGGATCGGATGGGATCAGCTTCAGCTTCAACGTCAGCTTCAGCTCTAGTTCCCCCCACCCCAAAAATGGGAGTGGAAGTGCTCGGATTGATAAATGTCATCATATCAGGCATGCTCTCAGGCCGTGCATTTGTCAAATCTGAGGGGAATCACTCGAGATGGCTACGGATATCGGAAATGTTAGTCCCGAAAGAAAAGTCATCTATGAGCCATGGGGCAGGTTCCTCAAGTGGGGATAATTGTAAAACCAATTGAGAGGAATACGTTTCTCCAAGACTGAAAATTTGAATATATATCTTTTCTTTTTTCTGATTGTACCCACTCGTTAAACCTTTCATCTGTTAACACTACTGAAACCCCTAGACATTTTCTTTAAGCCTGTAAATATGATATGTGGCTTTTCCAATCCGCACCCACTGTCTTTACTGTCTTCAATTTCCTGCCTGCCTAACCTGCTGCGGCAGTCTGCTCCATTTAACAAATGCTAATGTTAATGTTAATTGTTCTATTCCAGCCAAATTGATTAATTAATAAGGCACTTGAGCCATGCAAGTGCTTGGCTGGAAATTGCCTGATTGACAAATATTTTCGGTGGGGCGTGGTGGCGGCTCCAGTGCTCCAGTGCTCCAGTGGTTGGTGGCGCGTTCTCGCCCGAGAGGGCTGGCTGCCTACATAATTTAAAGCTAATTAGTTTTCCTGGCGCAGCTCATTCGAAATACATCAATCAAGCCCGGCCGGGTCTAATTGCATTTACCTGATGACGGTTTTCAGTTTGAAACCGCCCTCCCCCCGCCCCCCCCCCCCCCCGTCAATTGCGGACAAATTATTGGTGATCTCATGTGGAACACCATGGGTGTGTATAGTATGTGTGTGTGTGCTTTGCATTTGGGCTTGGATTTGGTGGGACTTGTCCCGAATTAGAGGTGAAAGAAGTGCCTGATTTGGTATTATAATTAGGGGGCTTGTGTCGGTTTAATAATTCTGGTTGGTGGGTAAACAATTAAGAAATTGGAAGAACAGATGGGCGACACTGGAACACCCAATTGGGTAGCACTGGCACTGGTCTCCCTCGGCGGCAACTTTGCTTCAGTTTTCCAAGCCGAAATTAACATCTTTCAGATGGGCAGCACTGGAACACCCAATTGGGCAGCACTGGTCAAGTGTTTCCTCTTTCTATTTCGCTGCGATTTGCATAGCTGATCGGCGAATCTGTTGATTCCCAAACAAAACGATTCCAAAAGCTGTCTCTGTGGACAATTCTGCATCTCTCTCTCTGCCTCTGCCTCTGCCCCATGCTGGTTGCTGGTTGCTGGTTGATCCTCATTTCAAATGGGGCGTACTGCTGCCTGGGGCAATCTACGTCTTGCAATTTGTATGCAAGTCCGATTGAAGTTGTTCACACCTAATGCCAGCCACAGCCATAGCCATAGCCATGCCTGGGTATCCAATTATGAATCTCGATGGCTGGGCCTGCCTCCATTGACCTACAAAGAGAATACGAGGGAAAATGGAAACGTACGCCCCCCGGGGGCGAGCCGGGGAATGGCTACCCGAGCGGGACGACACATCAAGATGGGGTCCAAGATACCGTCGCAACGTACGTGTTCCCCCAGGTCCCCTCGATACGAGAATTGTGGGACACGTCGCAATCGCCAAAATCTGATGCTTAATCCTCGAAATTAATTATGTTCGCTGCACACACACCTCTCTGCCCCACTCCCCCGCCCTCCCCCCTTCCTACGGATTCGCCTTTCATTCAGAGAGTTTTCCAACGAAAATTAACCAAAAAGAAAAGGAAATTTTCGTGTGCCTCAAGGCACTATGCTGCACAGATATGTATCTGTGGCCCGGCAATAGGAACACGGCCAGCAGACAGACCGCAAGACAGACGCAGGGCTCCTCGTATCGCTTATGCCTCTGCACGTTCCAGGGCGAGACCCACCGGAGCACCGGAGCACCGGAGCACCAAGAGCATCAACAGCATCAAGATCTCCGCACGAGTGGAGGCGGAGGGCACTTGACGCTGCTGCCAAGGTGTGTGCACTCCTCTGAGGGTTCTGTTGCGGTTCTGGCTCTGGTTATGGATAAGACTAGGGCTGTTGCTGGAGCTGGGGCTCTCAGCCATCATCAACCTCGTCATGGCATCGTCAGGGCAGGCAGGGAACATGTAAATTTTTGAAATATAATTGGCCTAATATTTCAGCCTGTCTGTCTCTGCTCTGCTCTGCTCCTAATGCCTGCTCCCAGACACGTCCGCTGTAAGGCCCGGCCCGGCCCAGAGCTCCAACTGCAGCTCGAGCTCTCGTCGTTGGCTTATGATTTTTATCAGCTTTTTGGCTTTGGCACTCGCCCTCTCCCCCCTACCCCCCGCCTCCTGCTCTTGCAGCACTCTATGTTTGGCCAACGCACCCAATTTTTTCCACGGAATATGGGTGTAGCCGCCGCACTGGCCGCCGCGAAGTCGATTGCCTAATGTGGAACTCCCCCCCGCCCCCACCTCCTGCTCAATCGGCAAACAGACACAATCCGTGCATTAGCCATACGCCAAGCCATGCCATGCCATGCCATGCCATTTGTTTGCTGAACCTTTGATATTTTCCAGCCCCAGCCCCAGCAGCAGCACCCAGCACACAGCTCCCGCTCTAGCTCCAAGAGGTTGTCGTTCGATCCATCCATGAACCTTGGCATTTGCTTGGTCGATATCTATCTGAGGCAGGTGCTGCGCGAACGGACCCCCGAGAGGAGGGTGCACGAGGGGGAGCGGCAGAGGAGCGTGTGTTGTTGGGCAAGCCATACGGAGTGAGGCTGCAGTGCAATATTCGTTTTGAGAGTACTTCGAATACATTTGTTTCGGAGTATGTCAAAGATCTCCCAACCCTGGGAAACACTTCAGAACAGTCCGAATAGTACATTCAGTATATTTCCAACAAAAAACAAAAAAACATGCACAAGTCTCAGAAACACAAAAAATCCAAGGCGCCACGTCGCAGCACCATCCCGACCGCCGCGACTTCCACCTCTGGCAGCGAACTGGATCGCGGTCTGGAGGACATGATAAGTGTCACGAAGCTGAGCGTCAGTGACGCCGATTACTACGCGCACCAAAAATACAAGATGAACACTAGCAAGTCCAAGGGGCCACAGAAGTCTGCTCCTTCGGCGGAGTCGGACCCCGTCGAGGTACCTCTCCATCCGCCGTTTATGGCCCTGGTGGGCAATCTGCCGATGGAGACCAGCGCGCGGGAGCTGCTCGAGCTCTTCTCCCAGCACTCGGTGTACTCCGTCAACCTGGCACGGCGGAACAAGGGCAAGCTTCAAAAGCGAGGGGCCCATGTGGAGCTGGCGACACGCCAGGATCTGATCGATATCCTCAAGAAGGACCAAATGATGTGTCGCGGTCGTCGCCTGCGCATCAGTGTGCTCCACGATCTGAGTGCTGCTAGCGAAGACACCACCAGCATGGATGCGGAAAGTAGCGACGATATGCCCTGGAGTATCCATTCGGGCAGTGGCGTCGATGGATCTGGCCGCCACTTCTCGGCCAGTGACGCCGACGAGAGCTCCTCGGAGTCTTCGGTCAGTGTCCACATTCGGCACTCATCGGAGCCGTCCTTGCCCATCAGACGCACGCCGAGCAGCACCGAGGAACTGGAGCGCCGCATGGCAGTCCGTCTCGAAAAGTTGGCCGAATTCGAGAATGCCCAGACGGAGAGTGCCCAGAGCTCGCAGGGGGACGGGGATGACTCATCGTCACGTTCTCCGAACATGTCCTGGCACGAATATTGGTCCGAAGTGCAGAAGAGCGAGGACTTGTAGTTTCGATAACAGTTTCAAAAGCACACACAAACATTGCATCTCAGGTATCGGACACATCTCACACATTCCAAGGGCAGGGTTGCAAGCCCGATGAAAACGAACCAGTTCACAGAACCAGCTCTCTCAGTGAACTCAGTGAACAGTTTCCACTTGCAAACATGTCACTTGCAGGCAGTCAAAGAGTCACTTCGGATGGTATATTCACAAATAAATGCAGTGTTTAATACAAGACTCTGGTGGCATATTATTTTCCACCAAATAGTCTCTAGTTTTAGGTACATTTTCCAGTATTCAATGGTAAGGGAAACCCATCCTCTGAGAGTATCTGAGAGTACCATTAGGGCCTTCAGTGTGGCCAATCCTAACGGGCAACCGAGGTGCTAAATCGCTCTGTATAACACTAAGGAAACTACTACTCTCTTGGAGGTCCAAAAATAGACAATTAATTCTCCCCCTGAACTGGCATTGCCTCTCCACCCTCTCCCACCCAGGAGTGGGGCTGGCCCCACTTGGCAACAGCTGCGTAGAAGTCCGTCGACGGTCGAAAACCAAAAACACAACCAAAATATAATAATTTATCAACAATATTGACTAAAAGCTGTCAACTGAATTAATTTAAACTGATTTATTAATGTGGCGACAGTTGGGCGATCGAATCCACTGACGTCGGCTGTCGACTGTCGGCTGTCGGCTGTCCGCTGTCGGTTGTCCGTTGTCGGCCATCGGGTGGCAGGAGACCAGAGGGGGCCCAGAGGGGGGAGGCACAGAGAAAAACAAAAAGCCAAAAACAATACGGCGGTAAGCATACGCTAATTGACCAACTAATTAGCGCGTTTAATGGCTTGAGTGTATGCGAGAAACACGGTCAACGAAACGAGAAAGACAGACTTTGACTCGCTAATGAAATTAACGTAGCGTGGTTAATAGTTTTGCCAAATTTGGAAAATAATTTTCATCAAATCGTCGGTGTTTCCAGTTCTGCGTTTAGCGTCATCTCATACCCCCCTGCATTACCTGCCTTTGTTTTATTTATGTATATTTCTGTGTTAATTCTCTGGGCGATTAATGGCAGCACGATCTGTGACTGGCCAGCGGAAAATAACTCATACGCCCAGACGCCCAGACACCCAGACACCCAGACACCTAGACAGTCAGACACTCAGACACTCTGGCGGATGAATAACACTCTGGCCGATCGAGTGATGGAAAATTCGGAGCATTGATTGAAAATTCATTTGGGAAATGTTTCTCATTAGTTAGGCTTTCATTTTGTTAAGAAAAGTTTTCCATTTGCTGTGCAAGAGAAGCGAATGTTCTTCAAAGATTTGTATGTAGAGGATATATGTAACAGAAAGGAATTCGATTCCTCTTTACAGATTGATTATTCATGGAATTTTCAAATCCATCTTCAATCTTGTCTATGTATACGTATATATATTTAGAGGACGTGTCTGAAATGTATATGATTTCACTCGTTCTGACATTTTTGTTGCCTCAATTTATCGACTAATTGCTTGGGGCCGCTTCAATTAGACTCCTCCTCCTCTCCATCCTCTCTAACCATTTTGGCTGGTTGCACATAAAATGTCTGTCGACGGCTGAAATGTGCCCTGACTCTCCTCCCGCCACCCACCTCCTGTCTCTTCTCATTAACTCAACGGTGCGGACAGGCAGCCCTCTAGAATTTTGGTCGCAGAGTCGCAGAGGGGTTCGGCCGGGGGGTTGGGGGCGGAATAACCACTGCATAGCAGTGGCATCCATCGCACATCTCCTGGCTCCTGGCTCCAGGCTCTCGAATCCCAAGCCGAGGACCAATGCTCTGGACAGAACCGAACCACGTTCGGAATGCGGAATGTTCTCTGGCCAGGGCAAAGCAGAGCAGAGGAGAGCAGAGCCCGTTGCCAATTTCCGGCAAATGGCATTGGGCAGCGGGAAAGGCCGTTGGGCGTAAATTAAAATTAAATTCAAATGGAAAAGTGTCGTTGCTGCCACGACCCGACCCAGAGCCATGCCCATGCCCAGACCCAGACCCAGACCCAGACTCGGACTCTGACACGGCGGCGGCTGTGGGGTCGTGTTCGTATACGACCGTTGGCCATTGGCACGTCTGTCGGTTTATGCAACATTTTAGCAATTATATTCGCGTTGAGCGACATTACAACGGCAATTACACGCAGGAGTCACACAGTTTGGGAATGGGATTGGAATGGGGATGGAGATTGGGGGATGGGGATTGGGGATGGGCCATGGAGATGGCCATTCGATGCCTGGCCTGTCCTGGCATGGCTGTCATCATCACGTGGAACAGCAACGTGATCCACTGACGCATATCTCTCTGCCGGCACGGAACAGACACCAGTGGCTGCCTGTCACTGGCAGCCGACGGCCTCGGGCCATCACTGACTGACACTGGCTGTTCGACTGACTCCGCTGACAGGACATAAAGTGCACGAGAAAAAAAACCACTAACATTAATAGGCGACAAAATACACAAACACACGACTAGGAAATGCTCTATCTATTCATTATAATATGAGCTATAAAGTTATTAATGGAATTCCCTTGTCGATAAAAATGTATCTAATTTTTAATAATATTTATTATTGGCTTACATTTTGTAATATTTTTGATTCAATCTTCGGTTTTTTATTCGGTCCATGGACAAACGCATCGCCAGTTCAATGGTGTCCTTCAGGATGGCAGGGTATACATATGTTCTCACCAAAATGGAGAAAAGAGAAATATGAAATTTGTCTGGGTGTTTTTACAAAGGGATGGGGAGAGGGTGGGTTGGGAGGGGGGAGGGGGGTTCTGGCTTTGGTTTGGGTAAATGAAATGAAATAAATGTATGAAATGGAAGCAATAACCGACCGACATTACATAAAAATCTACTTGGCCCGGCTTCTCATAATTTGTGTGTGTGCGACGTGGGCCTTTTTAGGTAGTAGTTGTATCTGCGTATCTGTGTGTGTGTCTCAGTGTGTGTGTGTGTGGAATATGGCCGACACTTCCGTTCGACATGTTGCACATGTTGCTCCCGTTTCCGGCGCTCAGCCGAAACTCACCTCGTCTAACCCCACCAGCCCCCCGCAGCACCACATCCCGCCCGGTTCCTGTGGCTGGCCAACAACTCCCATAAAATATACAATATACACGATTCCCGTTTGGCCATACATACATATACCCTAACAGAGAGTATTACGAATTTCAACAGTAGCTTAACATGATGAAAATATAAATAATGTTCGGGATCGAAACTTCGGAACTTATTCTTGAAGAAAGTCTTTTTTCTTTCTTTCAGAAGCATGTAAGTAACCCAAAGGGAAAATTGGTGAAATAAGTAAGTCTGAAATGTCTGTTGATGTCTTCGCTCTCAAAGATCTTTAGTTTCCAGAATCCAAATCGAAAATGATCGATCTTCAAGGAGGGCATCAGGAGCTTCGTCCAACCAGGGGCTATGGGCTATGGCTTTCTCCTTTCTCCTTCTCTCGATGGGATGTTGGGAATGTCGGGGAGGGGATATACTGGGGGATGTTGTTTCTGGTCACGCATGGTGTTCCTGTCGCTTGCTGTTTTTATTGCCCACGCTTCCTGCCGTTCGCTTGTTTCATAATTAATATCCTTTCACACATTATTATAACGGAAATGAGTGGGAGCCAAGGGGGTGGGGCTGGGGGTGGTTTTGGGGTGGGGTGGGTTGGGTATATTTTTATTTTATTTATACACATATATTCTTTCATTCTTGTGTGTGTCCTTTACGGCCCACGGCCCATTGTGTGGTCGGAGCCTGGAAAAGCTTGTTAAGCATTTTATGCGTTTGGTTTTTCATAAATTTCATTTACCACAGACACACATACACAGACACACACACACATACAGGCAGGGAGGAAGGTCGGGTTGATGGGGAGTGTGTAATTAAAAGCTCATGAAAAGTGATTAAAAAGTGAGTTGCGGCCACGCTCTGGGCCATATATTAAATGTTTTTTCCTCCCCATAAAGTTGTCAAAACAATGCCCAGAAAAAAATAAAACAAACAACAACCAAAAATGAAAAAAAAAAAAAGGAGCAAATATTAAAATTGTCAGCCAGCTGATGCTCCCTGCTGGTCCTTCTGGTGCTGGACAGGACTTTAAGAGATACTTTAACCACTGCCTGTGTGGGGGGCTGGGGGCGGCCATTGACAGATACTCGTGATAGCTCGAGCTGATAATCTAGGCAATCACGGAAAACACAATGGCCATCGTGTATGTGCCCATCCATGGGCCCAGCCATGTGCCATCTGCCATGTAAAACTAGTTTCATCGATTCCCTCTCTCTCTCCCTCTCTTTTTTAGCCAATTAGGAAGACAAGAAAAGCATTTTAACACCAAATTTCGTTTCAACAAATCACCTCCAATCGAACCGAACCGCAGATTGAAGTCGAACCTCTGCGATGGAACGGGGGCAGAGCAGAGCCCAATGAATTGGACTCTTGTCAGCGCCGTGGAACGGGCTTTAAATTAAATATTTGATAGACATGGCAAATGGAGACAGAAAGCTCTTTCATCTGCTGCATGCATAATCGATTGAATTCCAAGGATTAACACGACTGCAAAACAGATACTTCTCAATCCTCTTTGAATCGATTTGCCTGTTTGTTATTTGTGCAGACTTTGGACTTCATTTAGTAGGACTCATTAAAGCCGAAACGATGCGGAATGGGATAAGGTATACGCTCAGATTCGGTCAGTTTAAAGCGGCGTCTCATTACATCGAAACGCTTGGCCAAAACAGCCCAGATATTATCAAAATTTCAGTTCTTAATTCTCGTTCAAGCTTTATTTGATATTCTGGAAGAGAGAACGAGGCAATCCATAGAATAATTTGCTCATAAATCATCTACACCTCCAACTCAGGAAGGACCAATCCCAATCGATGCCTTTAAATGCCACAAATTGTTGCAAATGTATGTACCATGTACTACTCTGCGAGGTATGTTATTACGTTATTAAAATCCGTAGTTCTTTGAATTGATTTCATATTATATTTCTCAGTTACATATCGGTGCTGGTCCTACTCCTAGCCACACGTGACTCGATCTGGCTTTGCCCTGTGTTTGGTTGACGTTACCGCAACATTTCCTGGAATGAACCCATGGTTGGGTCCTTCCTACACAGAGCAGGACCTAGCCCCCGAGGCTGATTCATATCCATGACGCACTTTGGCCACTCAACGAGGAAGAAGGAGAAGGAGAAGAGGCCGGGCCTGGTCGGGCTGGGCCTCTGGTGGCCGGCATTTAAGGATTAGCATTTAAGAACGTATTTATGGTATGCATAAAGATATTTAAAGTGTCCCCTGGTCCTGACAGGCAGGACTACTGGCGGAAGGCGGGCGGAGACGGCAGGCGGCAGAAGGCAGTCAGGCAGGCTGGCGATAACCGGCTTACACGCATGTCCCCGCCAAGGATGACGCATGACTTAATGCCCGCGTAGGGGCGGGGGGACGGGCAGAGTAGAGTTGGACGCAGGCCTCGGGCGCCTCGTGCCTTGGGCCTCGGGAGTGGAGTCCTGCCTGAATCCGGACTCCGGACATGGGGCCATGTGACAGAAATATCGCACATGCAGGCGCGCACTCCACGCACGAGTGGCGCTCCCGCGTCATTTCCATGCGATTCGCGTGTTGCGTGCAATTTGCGTGTAATTCTCGAGCGGATGGGGCAGGCAGGCAGGCAGGCAGGCGGACACCGGCGGAGTTGCAGCACCACAGAACTGTGCGGGCCTGTACCTCCGTTCCGAAGCGAAGCGTCCTCTTTGCTTGCGTGCTTCTGTGTGTGTGTGTGTGTGTGTGTGTGTGTGTGTGTGTGTGTGTGTGTGTGTGTGTGTGTGTGTCATCGCTACACGCGGCACATAAATCATAAGCAACAAAGCAAACTGCGTCGCAGAGCGTCGAGCAAACAGAAGCCGGGCGGGCAAAAAAGTCAGTACGAGCACTGACAGGAGGTAGCGCCTCGACCCTGAGGATACCCTAAGACGCTTCGATTTGGAGCACACTTTGTACTCAGTAATAGAGGGTATTCGAGGGGGGCGGTGGAGAAAGGAGAAGGGCTGAAACACTCAGAGATAAGTATATATATAAGTATATATTTGAAAATATTTCATTTAAATGTGACAATCAAATAATTGCAAATAAATGGTAAAAAAGTGAATAGTTTTCTTTTACAATTCGACTCTCGAAATCGAATTTCCGGGCTCTTTTAAAAGTTTTTGCTATAGCAATCGAAGAGCCTTTAACTTATATGCAGTCTGACTTAATGCCATGTCTATTGAAGGGGTAAAGGGTATACACCCTTGGCCTCTGTCAAGTACTGGGTATGCGCGAAACAAGGGACGCCCAAAGTGAAATGCGTAATTTATGCTGCGCAGGACGCGCAAGGAAGCAGGGAAGAAACAGGAAGCGAACACGGACGCAACCGTAACCACCCGACTGTACCGCATCGTAGAGCTTGCAGTTTTCCCACCCCGTTCCACCACATCTCCATTCCACTCGACTCTCCACTCTCCTCTCCTTGCCGTTTTCCTTTACCATCTCCAACTCCAACTCCAACTCAATTTCCAAAAGGAAAGTTCTGGCTGCGACGCAATAAGAAAAACTGCGTTTTGTCTTTGGCTGTGGCGGCGTCTTCAACCACCCCGTGAGCAACCCTCTTCGGACGGGGTGTCCTTGCCGCATTCCCCTGTAATCTAGGTTTAGATTGAATCAAATCCGCGGGTGATGGGGGGGGTTTGTTGAAACTGCACAAGGAGTCGGGGCTCATCCCGAGGGCTTTCGATAGAGAGTCCTCCTGAGAAGGTACATATGTTGTGGCAGATCTCTATCGGGATGCTGGCGCATCAACAATGTGGAGTCCAGTAACCACTCAAAAAGGCGTACTCCTGCACAAGGATTGTTCAAGGATATGCCAAAGATGTGTCACAGAATTCCAGAAGTACCAACTGGGTATCTCTCGAGCTATAACTCTTTAAATGGCTATGGTGCTATATTGGATTTGCACACTGAATACCGATCGAGATCGCTGGGGTTGCCAGCAACACATATCGCATCGTAATATGAAATATCGGAATCAATTGCTCGTCGATTGCCATCCCAAAACCCAACCACATCCACATCCACATCCCCAATCGCTGATCAATAAACTGTGCATTGAACTGCCGCCAGTTCAGCTTGAGCAGCCCTCTTCCCTTCTCGGGGTGAGGGCGGGGGCGTTGGCGGTGGCTTGCCTTGTGTTTTATTTTCACATTTCGCAGGGGGGAAGGGGGGGTGGGGGACGCTCGAGGGTCGAGGCGGCTGACACACACAATAGTGACAGGTCGGTCAGTGGAAAATATGAATACCACTTGAGCATGTTAACCCTGAAAGGCGTTTATAAAACTGTCCAAAGCTATTAATATCAAAATTCTGCACACACACAGAGCGAGAGAGAGAGTCCGTACCGGACGAACGGACGGACAGGGGCAACAACTGCGCAGTGCTTTGGTTCCGCTTGCCACGAACACGGACAGGGCAGGACACAGGCAGAGACTGAGACTCGGATACGGAGACGGAGACGGACACGGACATGGACACCCTGCCAACAACTAGCAACGTTCTCGGGTCAGCCTATCCAGCAGTAGAGAGACAGTGAGAGACTAAGAGAGGGGTACAGAAAGAGGCAGAGAGAGAGAGAGAGAGAGAGAGAGAGAGAGAGTGGCATGTTTGGCGTCCATGAGGCGGAAATGAAAAGCGCCTGGCGACTGGGTGGTGCTGCTGTGGTTGGGCATTTGAGGGGGTCCTTTGGTCAGTAGTTGGAGGATTATCAACAGGCGCACACACACACACACACACACACACACAGACACATACAGCACGAGGAGTACAAGGGGGGCTTTTGTTGGGATAAAGCTTGAAAGCCGAGCGCACTGCGAGAGCCCGCCATGTGTCCTTTGTTATTTATGATTAAAAGCGCAAGGACTTGCCCGGGGGCCCCCCAACAGATCCTCCCTCCCCGCCCCCCCTCACTACCTCTTATACGGCCTTACTCGTATTTACATACGACGATTCTTGCCCCATACAGCCGGGATGGATTGTGTATGCTAAACATAACGCTGCATGTGTCCATACATGTCCATCACTTCATCACGCCACCACACACACACACACACATACTCGGATAAAAACAAACACACACACACAGAGCAGAGCAGAGAAAAGCCTTTTTCCCTCCATTTCATACCTCACCAACCCATCCATCCATCCATCCATCCATCCGTTCATCCTTCCATCCTTCTGTACACTGCCACGTCGCCGTAGAGCTGGACCCAGGAGGCGACCAGGGTATGTTTTGGGTGTCCTGTGATCTTGGGAAAAGAGAGACAGACAGACAGAGAGACAGAGAGTCTGAGAGCTTTATTATCATCCCAGAGGGTAGCAAGGGGAACAGGAGAATATCTGTTTTCGTTGTACAGGAAATACGATCCCATCCCATCTGAAACAGTATCCCCTTCATGGATCTCAAAAAATCAATTTTCAATTGTTTTTCTACGCTGATATTTTGTTGTTGGAAATTCCAGGGCAACTGGGAAATCTGTACCATTGTCCAGACAAGAGCCCAGGAGAAAAACAGTGCCACCAGTGCCACCGGGCAGTGGTGGCATTTGCTTTGTCCTCTTTTAAGTATCCTTTCAGTGGCGAATCCTTTCGCACCCGCTCACTGAATAATATGCAAATAAGTTAATTTTTATTTATTCTCCTTTGGCATTCCTTTGCATTAAAAAAAGGGGCTCTGGACCCTCGCCGCTGGACCCTGTCCCTGTCGCTGTCCCTGTTTGCCAGAAGGATGATTCACTTCTTCCAGGGTCCACAACGGATCACAGAATTTATGATGCAATCGCCTGTCGCATTCCGGTTTCCCCTGCCGAAGGGGACGGAGATACAGATATACGAGTATAGGGATACAGATAGAGGGGACGTGACGTGGCAGGTATCTTTTGCGGGCATCCTTGGGCATCTCAAGACAAGGTCTCCTCACATTATTATGATCTCTTCTTCCCAGTTCCGCTCTCCGCTGTCCGCTCTCCATGTGCCACTGTCCACTATCCGCTGTCCATTGGTGTGTGTCCTTTGTGTGTGTGTTTGCAGCAGCCGTTCCTGTCGTCAGTGGCTTGCTGTTGCTGTTGCCAGGCGGGCTTTTGCCTGGTCTTCGGCTTCGGCTTGGGCTTGTCCTGCATGTCCTTCCGCCATTAAGGGTGGTTGTTCCCGCCACAGGCGGTTAGTTAGGCTTTGTTCCTGCCCGCCTGGACAAGAGCATTTTACTCGAGCTTTTTATTTTGCTCAATTCCTTCTTTTTTTTTTTGCTTTTTTTTTTATGCCCGCCGCATTCCCATTCCCGACTCCTTTTTCTGCCCTTTTTTCGGTCATGTGTTCCATGTGTCCCTGCTGCTTCCCTGCTGCTCCCCCCTGTCCATTGTCCTTTGTTTGCGAAATGTGTGTCAGTGCGTCAGTCGGTTGCCTGGCACTTGGTTCGACTATTTCCGGTTTCAATATGCGCACTGCCTGCCCTGCCCTGCCTTACCCTGCCCTGCCCAGCCTGTCGCTTCTACGCCTCGCCTTTGTCCTTGCTCGGCGTTTTGTATGCCCTCCTGTGCCCAGTGCTTTGTGCCCTGTGCCCTGTGCCTGGGTACAGTTGCTGCTCCGCTCGCTCCC
The DNA here is from genome assembly GCA_008121215.1 of Drosophila athabasca. NCBI lineage: Eukaryota > Metazoa > Arthropoda > Insecta > Diptera > Drosophilidae > Drosophila > Drosophila athabasca. The sequence goes on along the minus strand of CM017796.1, from coordinate 60,902,477 downwards.
TGCTCCCTGCTTCCACTTCCAGTTCCAATTCCAGTTTCATTTCCAGTTTTATTATCCCTTTCATTGGCACAAATTAGAAGTGGCCCTGTCTCTGGCTCTGCCTCCGCTCCTGGCCCTGCCTCCCCCTGCCCCCTGCTCCCTGCCCCCTGCTCCCTGCCCCCTGGCATCATGTTATTAACTTTTGCGATGCCTTGTCGACTTGTCGACGCATTTGCCGGTGGACAAAAAGGTGTCAGAGTGGGGCCACAAGCGTTCCGTGCCCTGCTCCTGGTCCTGGTCCTGATTTACGACCACAATATGCCTACCATTGACCAGGCTCTGGATGAGGCTTCGCTGCCATCCAATCCATTCCATTCCATTGACAGCTGCTCTGCTGGCTGAGATGAGGCGTCATTCGAGGGGAGTGAGTCCCGAGTCCTGAGCGATGACTTCAGTGGGTACCCGGGTTTAATGAGCTGGAAAAGTGCTTTGAAGGAAGTACACAAACACACACACACACACACACACATGTTCTTTGGGAGAAACAATAGATGATAGAAGGGTTACTCTCAGTCGGTGGTTCCAACAGCTACAATATCAAACCAGTTTGATGATGATTCCAGCTTCACAGGGAATGTTTAATTCTGTATTTCCATTCTGTAGTTCCAATTTAGGGGAAACTTCAACTCCAGTTTCCAGCCTCAACCTGCCACAGAACTCGAGAGTTTTCTTCAAATTGCTGCGCCCCAAATGGGGATTACGAATCGATCCGATCTGAACGGACCGATGATAATTCTTGGCTTTGCTCGTGTCAGTTCATCTGGGCAAGAGAGAGAGAGAGAACGAGAAATCAAAATCAGAATCAAAATCAAAATGAGAATCAGTCAAGTAGACAAGATCACTTAATCGCTTTGAACCCAAAAAATTCGCTCTATTGGAGATTGGAAAATGTGTTAGATTGTAGCTCGAAAGTGGAGCACAACCAGATCTCTGTGTCTCTCTGTGTCTCTGGTCTCCGCCGGCCTCTGTGGAGAAGGAGAAGTCGATGGAGGAGGAGGAGGAGAGGAGACGACCGATTTCATGCACGACAGATTGTGATCAGAGTGCGATGAAAAGAAACCATTCAGCCAAGGGGGTTTCGGACCTGGGCCATTGGAGACGATGATGATTGCCCCCACCCCTCCGCTCCACTTCCCCACTCCGCCAGCCACTCCTCGTCGGGCAATTGCAGGCCATCAATTAAAGTAATTTAAAGGAATCAGCCAAGACAACGGCTCCGGCTTCGACTCCAGCTCCAGCTCCAGCTACAGCTCTTGCTGCAGCTCTGGCATTGGCTATGGCTCTGCCTCCGACAGAGAGAGAGAGCAACAATGTAGATAATGCGCGAACCGACTAAGAACAGAACCAATGTACGTAACTAGATCCATAAGCTGAAAATCAATCAGGCAGAAAGTCAGACGACCCGAGAAAAACACAAAACAACACAACACGGCCATGGCGAGGGGTAGGGGCTGGGGCAGGGGTAGGGGTGATCAGGGGACAGCAGAGGAGAGAGGAGCGGTGTCGGAGCGGAGCGCAACAGTAGAGAAGCCTATTAGAAGACCAGACAGCACGGACAGGGCCCCGGGCAGCAGCAGCAGCAGCAGCAGCACAAACGAAACTCAAAATTGGATGAACTAGAAAGGAAAAAAAAAAAATGAAGAAAAACGGTAGCCACGAAATCGATTGAAGAGCTTGGCGAGAGACTTGGCGACTGGAGAGCCAAAGCCAAAGCCAGAGCCAGAGCCCCATCACCATCGCCAGCCCCATCTCCAGCCCCATCCACAGCCCCATCTCTAGCTCCAGCTCCTACTTTTTCTTGAGTTCGATTTCGATGACGGGTGACGAAGATGATGATGAGGATGAGAATGATGATGATGATGATGGGCGATGACGAAGGGTAACACAACGCATTGCACAGTGGATCGTATTTTGGGAGTACTTTCTCTGGCAACGATATTGCATCCCATCCCATTCCATTCCATCAATCCCCCATATTCCAAGAGCAGTTTTATATAAATTAAAACCATTAATATCACTTTTTTTCTCGCAGGTCTGGTATCCCATGTCGAGTAATTTGAACCCCTCATACATATATGCATATATGTATATGGTGGCTTGATTTTGTGTACCACTGTGCAGAGGGGCTCTGACGATGACGAAGACATTGCTGCAAGGCATTTAACAATAGCTGCAACAACACCAACAACAAAAGTCATCATTAACAAACAGTAGCCAAGAGAAGTGGCTGGGAAGTGGAGAGAGAGGCAGCTAGAGGAGGAGGAGTCGGAGGTTGGGTTGGTTGGATGGTTGGATGGTTGGATGTGGCTGTTGGCCAGAAGAAAAAGCCAAGAGCCAAGAGCCAAGAGACGGTACACTGTGGTTGGGGCACCACGAATCAATAGACAAGACAACGACGGAGCGACAGCCAAACACGATTAGAGTGGATAAGCGTGTCTGTCGGCTATAAAAGTGTAATATCTGTAACTCATTAATGACAGCAATTTGGGAGGCAACAACAGCAGGCAGGCAGGGAGGGGTACGGGGCAGGGGACCATCATCGATAGGAAGTAAATGGAGTTAGCCAGCGATCGACCAGAAATTATTATGCTAAAACTAAATCCGTAGGCAGATACAGATACAGAAACACATAAAGCAAAAGATTTAAATGGGACACAGCTTGCTGTGGATGGTGGATGGTGGATGTGGATGCTCTGATGATGACTCCGACTGGTTCCAATCAACTGCCACTTAACTAAATGACTCTGCGTCTCTGCCACAGCCAGCCAGCCAGCCAGTTGAAGGTGAAGACGAATACGAATATAACACAGACAAAAGCCCAGACTCAGACTCGGATTCAGATTCAGATTCAGCCACAGACGCAGACTCAGACACAGACGCAGACTCTGGCTAAGATTCAGACAGAGCGAGAGAGAGCGAGAGAGAGAGAGAGAGACGTGGCACTTGTGGCAGTGTGAGTGCGCTCACCGATTTTATCACGAATGACTGATGAATATGCCATTAAAGATATACGAGAGTAGTACGTACCCAGCGAGCACCGCACGAGACCGGCCAAAGGAAGGAAGGAGACAGACACCGGACCACGGACCACGGATAAAGTAAAGACCAAGAATCAGACCCCTACACTCTCTGAAGCAAGAGGCAGGGGCAAGAGGCAAGAGGCAGATAAATGACCAACTGACTAAAATGAAACTGATGTGTTATTGGTTATTGTGGTGCTTGCTCGGTCGGTCGGTCCCAGCTATAATTGCGGGCCCCGTGAGTTTTATTGATGGCTGCTTAGGGTACGAGGCAGAAGGTAGAAGTAGAGGTTGAGGCAGAGGATGGAAATGGGAATGAGAATGGTGAGGAGAGGAGAAGATCATCTGTTAGAGGAAGGAACCCTCTTCTCTCGAACATCGAACACTGGTTGGGTTATTTACTGCAGGTTGAGCTGCTGGGATTGCCGAAGGGATTGCCTAACAAATTATCAACTCTTAGGTGGTTTTTTTTTTGTTTGTGCCTAAGAATAAGATGGACTCGAGGCTCTAAGGCTCACTTATCGCTTGCACGTTGAGGGGTTTTCAATTCAGGCTCATAGCAGGATACCGACAATATCACAGAATAAACCGTAGGTATGTCCTGTACCTACAATAATATCTAAATTTGTAGCAATTTCCTGGTCTGTCTATGCTTTTATTTTGCTGCAAGTTTTATTGAAATTCTTTGGGTAACTGAACCCCCCCAACGAGCCGAGTGTAGGGCACATGGACACATCTCATCCCAGAGAAACCTCTGCTCGTAAATCACTCGAAAAGTGAACTTAATATCGGGGCAACCCCAGGCGAGACGAGAGTCGAGAGCCAAGAATCGAGAGCCCAAAGCCTCACCCTTCGGTCAATTTATGATTTTGTTGCACTAATCACAGCTGGCTGCGACGGGCCACCGTCCCCATCCCCGTCCCCTTCCTGGTCCCGTTCCCGGCCTCAATCCACAATCTGGTCCACCGCTCTTTACATACATATCGATGCACTCTGCTGCTCCCTTCTGTCAGGGCGAGGGGAATGTGTGATGGTGGGGGAATGGGTGTAGTGGCTACCGTGTTTTGCGGTGAGCTGCGATTGTCTATCGGTTCGACGGGCAGCACTGGCCAACGCCTCCGTTTACGATTGCCCCGCAAGTCATCTCTGCCCCAACTCCAACTCCATCGCCATCTCCATCTCCATCGCCATCTCCGACTCTTCGACTCTTGGACTTCGACTTGGAGTTGGTTTGGTTTTTATTGTTTTGCTTTGAGGGGTTTTTGGAGGGACGCCTCAAAAGTTAGAGTGTGCCATTAATTGTTCGTGGAAGGGGTGGAGGGGGAGGGGGATGGATGGACGACGCAGGCAGGCAACTTTCCAAAAATTTGGTTAGTTTTTTCCGTTGATAAATGTTGGGCTCTGAAATATTAATTACACTTGTGTTCGGGTGTTGAATTTGCTTTTGGGGGCCATTCCCCGAAATTTATCGAAAAACAAAGCTCAAAGATGCCCACCATCTCCCCACCCCCTTCCTCCATCTCTCTCTCTCTCTCTCTCTCTCTGAGATTTATGCCATTGTTTTTACGAGTATGGTTATGGTATAGATATAGGTATAGGTATCTACTATATAGATATAGTCCCAAAGAAGTTGCTGGGCTAAGCATTCATTAACACTGAAAGTCATTTACAGAGAGAGAGAGCGAGAGAGAGAGAGAGAGAGCACAGAGCTCTCTTCCTTGTCCTCCTGACAGTTGATACATGGCCATCGACTGGCTGCCACTTATCATAGTTGTGGCAGAGTCAACAGAATAACAGAACCGAACCCTCTCCTGTTCCCCATGGCAAGGGTTGAGAGTTTTTGAGAGTTCTCTCTACAATGTATATATGTATGTATGTATGTACTTTTGATAGCTTTACAGACTTGTCCTTTCCTTAGTCCAAGATTCCGCTTTAATTCATATCAATTAATGCCCAAACTAATGCCTAGACAACGTCTTATGGCTCCTCCGACTCCTTCTCCCCCCCCCCCCCCCAAAGTGGACTCCACGCAGCCTCATGAATCATTTAACACTTGGACAGTGTTCAGCAGTGTTCTGTTTTCTGTTCAAAAGTCATTTTAGTGCACTGTCAGCTTGTGCACATCTCTCTGCCGCTCTGTCGCTCTGTCGCTCTGCCGCTCTGTCACTCTGTGCCTTTGGGCATTTCTAATCAACTTGGTTAATAAAATTTCATTCATTTCGAGTAGCCAGAGCAGCAGCACTTGGCGAAAAGTTCGATGGCAAATGATTGCCATAATCTCGGGTTTGCCTAGGGGGTGGGATGGGGTCGCGGTGGGGTATGGGGTATGGGGTGTGGTGTTCCCAAGAGCCAAAGGGCCAGCATACAAAATGTTTATTAATGCTAATGAATGTCGCTTCGCATCGCTCTGCTTCGTAGTCCCATTCCCATTCCGCATCCGCATCCGTATCTGTTTCAATGTCTGTGTATCTGTTTATCTGTGTATCTGTGCATCTGTGTATCTGTGTGGGTGTTTGTGGGTCCTTCTGTATCTGAAACTAGTTAATACTGGAGCACTCGAATTTCATTCATTTGACGCTGGGCTTCGTCAGTCTGTCAGTCAGTCAGTCAGAGGCAGATGCAGAGGCAGAGGAGTGGTCCCTGCCAATCAAAAGTTTCATAAGCTCCAGTGATGAAAGCACTCCGTTGGGGGCTGTTGTTGCCATGGTCCTTGTACATATTGGTCAATTACAGGGCCCAGGACCACAACCAGAACCACAACTACGACCAGGACCACAACCAGGACCACGACCAGGACTGGGCATGCAACCAAGTGTAAATGAGCAAAATATTACGCACACAGCATTGCAGAAAATATATGCCTCGAGCTGTTGCAAATGAAATGATCTGCTCCACCACCCCCGCCCCCACCACTTTCATGGCTCTGAAGAAGGGAACGTTGGGCGTGGTGGGGGGGGGAAATATAATGCCCGATTATGCGTGCTCCCACTTCAATCGAATGCAAAGTAACTTTTTCAATTTGATCTCACCCCCGCCCGCCGTCAACCCTTGACTGTTGACTGTATACCCACCCCACCCCCACCTCTCACCTCCCCTCCACTGTGGTGCTGCTGTGTTGCTGCTTCCACATTTGCCACATTTTCCACGTTATCCATGTTTAATTATAAGTTCAATGCAAATGTTGCCGCCTACGATTCCAGCAGCCTCTGCCTCTGCTTCAGCCTCTGTCAGTCAGTCAGTCTGTCAGTCCGTCTGTCAGACACTGTGCCTATGCCTGCCTCCAGGGAAATTTACGCAAAACTGCTCTAAGCCGGCACACTGGGGCAAACGCCAATGGCAACGCCAAAGCGAAATGTGTGAAAATGTTTGACGATACACTTCAAAATGCTGGAATTTTCAACTTATCTCAAAAAGTGAATTTCAATTCGGAAAACTCCATTTGTGAGCAAAGATCGTAAAGAATAGGTCTGCAAATCGAAGCAAGTCTTTGTGTAAAACTTGCCACACTGTGCCACACACAAACACACACAAACAGGAACCTCCCCCCTCCATCCATTCATCCCCAAGTACGAGCACATCCTTTGAAGCTCATTTCGACAGCAGCAGGAGCAGCAGCAGCAGGAGGAAATATGAGGAGGAAAACAGCTTCCACGTTGACTGGCAAGTGTTTCGTCTAAATTGAATATTGATTATGAAAATAATAAGCAAAAATTGCGTAACTTTCCGCCTGGGCCTGACAACACAGAGGAGCACCAGGACGATGGATGGATGGATGGAGATGGTGATGGGTGGAGGTGGGGTGGTGTGGTGGTGTCGGGGGCATACAACAATACAACAATGAAGGAGGCATAAGCCAGCATCCGGGTTGACGGCAGACTGGGACTTGAGTGGTGGCTGGGGGAGGGGGCTGGGGCGAGGCGGTGCTCAAGTGTCCATTGATTGACTGCCAACATGGCGTATACGTAATAAGAGCGTTTTTGTTTTTTCGGTACAAGGCACGGGGCAAACGGGTGGGGTGGGGGGGCTAATCAAAGAGTGTTAATTTACCCAAAGGACTTGCCTCACACAACACTTGCCACACCCCCTCCCCCCGGCTGGCTGTTTTGCCTCATTATTGTACACATTTTGTTGGCTTTGTATTCGTGTTGGGCGGAATCTCGTTTTGGGGCGTGCCAAATTGACGTTCCGTCTTCGGCATAATTTTTGTGATGAAAAACTAATTTGAGTCGGGCTTCCCCTTCCAACCCCCTTCCGCCGCTTACCGTTGGCAGCAGCTGCTCCAGATCCCGCCCTCCTCCCCCCTTCCCGTTTGGTTTATTAATAAATTAAGCAATTAAATGCGCTGGACGCTTTGTTTGTTTAATGAAAATCTAATAAATCGCTTCCGTGTCCGTGCCCATGCTCCTGCCCGTACCCGCGTTCCGGTCCCAGGACACTCTACTCCGCTCCACTCGGCTCCACGTGAGAGTCGAGTCGAGTCGAGTCAGTGGAGGCCCAGTTACAGTCCCAGTCACGTGCATAGTGCATAACTCTTCGACTCGATTTTTCGTCCGGCGGAGACTTAACTTTGATGTTATGGCCCCGGACATCTGTGGCCCCCCCACAGTTGATATGCAAATGGCTAATTAGCAGTGCGGTGCAGGGGGGGAGGGACAGGTGGGACAGGATTTTAATGAGATATCTATGTAGTCGGGGGGCTGGTGAACATGGAACAGATGTTTCCTCCTATCGATTATGGATTAGGTGGTTCCAGTTCCTGCCTCTCTACGGACGTTGAAATTCATTCACTCATTGAAATTTTCAAGGAATTCAAACATTTTTGAAAAGAACAGGAAAGAAACACAAGAACCTTTGAAAAGAGTAGATAAATTCCATCTACCCGAAGGTTTCCAAGTAATCATTGAGAGATACTTGGAATAGTCTCAACATTAACTGGCTGGAGGATGGGCCATACTTAAATAAAGTTGACAAATTAATATCAAATTGGTATCAGCAATCAACGACTGCCATCTAAAAATATGAGCAGAGGAATGGGGATGGGAGGGGGAGGAAGATATTTGACGATACGAAGTTTTATGGGTCGTGTTGGGCTAATGGGCTTATGTGGGCGCTAAAAGCGACTCATCCCGGTTAATAGGCCATTCGAATAAGGATAATTAGATGCCCGGACCCGTTCCTGGTCCCGTTCCCCTTTGCCGTTGCCGTTGCCGTTCCTGGTGCTGCTGCTGCTGCTGCTGGTCCCGATCCTGAGACAGGAGGCCTCAAACAGCTTAATCGTCTTGAGTTTAATTCGGCAAATAACCCGAGGCCAAATGCCATAAAGCTTGTTTCTGTCGAGTGTTGGGTTTTCTTGGGTTTCTGGCATTCTGGAAGCTGAGAGCTGGATTTGTGGATGTTGGGTGTCGTCTTTCGTCTTTCGTCATGTTATTTATATATTTTTTTTACAACATTTAAATTGCTGCAAGCTAATTTCCGAGTAGCTGACGTGGCAACCCGAAACTCCAGGAGCACCGGAGTGGGGCTGGGGCTGTGGTGATGGGGGGTTCTAGGGGTCTGGGAAGATAAGCATTTGTCGTAAAAATCTCCTCATGAGGAGATGCGTTGAAATCGAGGAGAAAGTCAATAAAACTTTAAAATAATATCTGCTCAATTTAAATGAGGAAACTCTGGCCGGAGGATGGGATGAGAGAATCTTTTTTTTTTTGGGGGAAAAGCTAGAACTCTCGAGGTCTCAATTACGAGTGCGAGGCCATGGAATGTGAGGGAGTGGTGGGGGTGGGGGGCGGGCGTTTTTAATGAGCGCGCCGCAGGGGAACAATTAAAAAACGTAACGTGATCAAAATTTGAAATGTCTTTTTGGTCCTTGACGTCTCTGTCGCTGTCGCTGTCGCTGTCTCTGTCGTAGGCCTCTGTGTTCCCGGGTCTCGGCCCCTCCGAAATTAGGCAAAGTGCTGTGGCAAAAAAGGAAAATACGTAACGGAACCCATAAAAAGAGAAAAACTGCTCCGAACATCAAGTTCGTAAAATTTTAATGAGTTTCATTTGGTTTTTCCGCGGCTGTTAATGCTTCTGCTCTGCTCTCCGTCCCTCCCTCTCTCTCTCTCTCTCTCTCTCTCTCTCTCTCTCCACCACTCCTCTGTGAAATGATGCGAAAAAATGTTAATGTAAATTTATATACGAATATAATGCGTTGAACAAGGAATAAATGCGCTTATAAATAAATAAATTAAGACGGAGTCCGGACCCGGTCCCAGTCCCGGTCGCAGTCCCGGTTCCAGGCATTTTCCCGCGGAAAACGTTGTTCATGATGACACAATTTCAATACAATACTTCGCATGCGTGAATTTTCTCAATGAATTTTCTAGCAGTCGAATTGGTAACAGGGCCACACAATCAAAGAGCACAAAGGACAAGGAGTCGTCTCAAAGTCTCGGCGAAAGCAGAAACGGGATTAAACTGTCACAATTTCTCAATTTCTTAATTTGGTTACCCTCTTCACTGCTTTTTTTTCTTTCTTTCTTAAGCAGGGACGGAGGAATGGACTGGGAATGGGAATGACTTTTGGATACTTTGCAGGACTTTTTTCTGTTTGAAATGCTCGTATAATTTGTGGGGATACATTTAGTCCTTAAGAATTCGAATAAATTTAAATGAAATAACGCACGCTCTATAGATTCTATAGATATTCTTGGAAATAAACAACGATCCGAATTTTTCGATCTTTGATAAGCCTATCTGTCCCTGTCCCACTTGCAGTTCGACATCGAAATTCGAGAATATTCGTGACAGACAAAGGGAGAGAGTGAGTGAGCTTAGGCGAGAGGAAGAGCTCCAGAGAGAGAGTAAGCTTACGTGAGAGAGCTTCCGAGAGAGAGAGAGAGAGTGGATCGCAGGTAAACTTAAAGTCGAATGTCCAACGGTAAATACAAGACAAAAACGAAGACGCAGGCGGTTTCACGGATTCAATTCCAATTAACTCTTTTTGGAAGTGGAGCACGGGACAGACAGGAGAGGGACACCGCCTGCCACAAGTACGCGTACGAGTAATTAGGAAGCAGGACACAAACGGTGACAACTCTCTCTCTCTCTCTTTCTGTCTCTCCCTATGTCTTACCCCTTCCGATGTGATGTTGTTGGACGTGGATAATGAAAGTCGTGCTGGAAAAGGGGGCGGGGCAGCCCTCGTCAAATGTCAAGTGCATAATTACCATATAAAACCGAGTAGAGAGTCCATCTGGCAGAGAGAGCGAGAGAGAGAGAGAGAGAGCCGAAAACCCAGTAGCCGCAGCAGCAGCAGCAGCGGGAGGAGGGGAATGGTCAAAACTTAAGGTTCAACTGGGAAATTGTGGAAGGGGTGGGGGGCGATGGTGTTGTGTTGATGTCACTAAACACAATGAGAATACGGGACAATGGGACGGACGGTGGGAGCATGGGATCTGTCAGACCTTTTGACCGGGGCCATGGGACAATAATAGACCAAAAGCACCCAAAAATGAACAGCGAACAAGAGACAGAAACAGAAACAGGGACACAACAGAGCAAGAGAGAGAGAGAGAGAGAGACAGGGAGAGACAACAGAAAACCAGCGACAGAGACAAAAGGTTAATTACAACAAAAGAAACAGCAACAAAAGGCAATCATGAAATGATCAAATTAATAAAGAGCTGCAAACAATCGAGTACTACTCGTATCGGGGAACGGACAAGCGCTGCCTGCCCGAAGAGGGGTAGAGCCGCTCTCCATGGATTGCGATTGCGATTGGGATGGGGAGCGGAGGGGAGGGAGTGGGAAACGTGAAAAGTGTATGGGAAAATTGCATTGGAAAAATTACAGTCGAAATGGAAACAAATGTGTGTGCGAGGAGCAGTTTTGCCAAAGTTGTGGCTGCTAGAGATGGCCCAGTGGCATCAGTGAAGCACGAAACATAGCCGATAGTTTCCTTTGAAGGCGAGTGAGCCAGGGGCTCAGGGCTCAACATATATTCTTACTCTCCTCAAACTTGTATAAGATTTTACCAGCTACTGGGATATAACATCTCCTCGAACACCTACAACTTTACTCTTTCAAACTCTAATCTTTTCTTAAGATGTGAAATATTTCCGTTACTCTTCAGCTATCGTAACTATCGCATCTATCGCTGGGATATAGGCAATAAGTGCCATGGAAATGGAAACAAACATAAATGTAATTTATTTGCGTGTAATAAACCACAAAACAAAACTCGAGTCTCTGAGTGGCAGAGACTGAGACGCCCCTCCCTCTTCCGTCTCTTCTCTCATCTCTGCCGCTCATCCACTCTGCCGTTCTGCCACTCGACACCCGTGCCACCCCGTTTCAATTTCGGACAGCTGCTCCGCTCCGTAGCCTCCAGCTTTGGCTTGGCTTGGCTCAGCTCGGCTCGGCTCGGCTCGGAAAATGTGGTAGTCGAGTGGAAAAAATAATAACAGAAACATTTGATTGTGAAAATTAAAAAGATGATTTCTCACACGCGCGCTCTCTCTCTCTCGCTTGCTCGCTCGCTCGCTACCGTTGCCACGCTGGCATCATCATCATCAACATCATCTCCAACGTGGCACGTTGATGGGTTCGGTTCGGTTTGGTTCGGGGATGACTACGACAATGCGGATGATGAGGATGACGACGATGACGGTGGCACAGTGGTCGAGGCATCAAATATTTGTACGAATGATGATGAACCAACAGATGGAATGATTATTGCGAATAAGAAACGAATCGGAGAACAGTTCAATCTACCGATAACATGGATATTTTATCGATTTCAGAGGGTTACGTTACAGTTTTTAAGGATTCTATGAACTTAACAATGGGATGGGATATTCAAGGATACGACATTCCGAGCTACAAATATTCCTTTAGTGATAAAAGATGCTTAAATCCTCAAATATCGTGAATATTGAATGTTAAATCGATAATAAATCGATAAATCTTGTAGATAATACTCTAATGATGCATCCCAGCGATGGAATGGTATCTGCGATTCGGAAAATTCCAACCAAATAAACTCGGGAGTCTCCATCCCACCCATCCCTCTGCCAACACTTTTCCACAGGCCTCGTCCTATCGTTTTATCGATTTCAGAGGGTTACGTTACAGTTTTTAAGGATTCTATGAACTTAACAATGGGATGGGATATTCAAGGATACGACATTCCGAGCTACAAATATTCCTTTAGTGATAAAAGATGCTTAAATCCTCAAATATCGTGAATATTGAATGTTAAATCGATAATAAATCGATAAATCTTGTAGATAATACTCTAATGATGCATCCCAGCGATGGAATGGTATCTGCGATTCGGAAAATTCCAACCAAATAAACTCGGGAGTCTCCATCCCACCCATCCCTCTGCCAACACTTTTCCACAGGCCTCGTCCCAGTGTACGGGATGATCCGATACGATATGATACGAGTGTTTGTGCAGCAGCCGTCTGCGTCTACGTCGACGACGACGACGTCGTTGCATGTTGACAGATAAACAAAAACAACGTTCGGGATGAATAGGTAACGGTAATGGTAAGGGCAACGGCAGCGGCAACAGCAACAGCAACGGCAACAGCAACGGCAATCCCGGAGAGCACCCCATTAATGCTTATTACACAACAACAATCTCTGAGCAGACCCCGACCCCGACACTGCCACCCCCCTCCCCCAGCCGTAGCAACAGCCACAGCCGCGTGAATGCGCGTGATTGCGTGCCACTGCTGTGCTGCCACGGAATGGCAGATCCCGGCCAGGAGCCGTCGTCGTCGTCGTCCCGTGCCTCAAGTGTCGAGCGTGTCGAGCGAATTCTTGTTTACCGTTGTTGCAATTGTTTTCGCCGTCATTATTATCGCTGCAGCGCTACCTCATACATGGCCATGCTCGGTCCTGTTCCTGGTCGTGGTCCTGGTGCTGGTCCTCATCCTCATGCCCATGCTCATGCTCATGCTCATCGTCATGCTTGTCCCTGTCCTCCACAACGGATTGTTGAGCGCTCAAGTGCTGTGGCAAATTCGTTTTGAACGCCACTCCAGGCGCCCGTCCAGCCAGGGATACGTGAGAGGCATGCCTCTGGTACTGGTACTGGTAATGGTACTGCCACTGCCACTGCCACTGCTACTACCACTGCCACTGGTAGGGCATTGTTCGGCTTGCATGTTGATTACACTTACTCCTGCTCGTATGCGCCCCGGTGGCGGCGGCACAGTGCCGACGAACTATGCGCTTTCGAGCACTTAAGAGCAGAACAGAACCAGGAGCAGGAGCAGCTGGGAGCTGGCAGCGGACGAGGGAGCGGGAGAGGCCTCCTGCACGGATGAGTGAAACGTGGAAATGGCAATGTAATTTGTCCCGTGTAGGTGGTGCTGCTGCCGCTGCTGCCGCTGCTGCTGCTGCTGCAGTCCTTGCACTTTGCCTCCTATCTTGTGGGATTACATTAAAACGTCTTCGGGATGGAGCTCAACCCAGAAATAGAACCAGAGCCAGCACCAGAATCTGAAATGGAATCCGAATTGGGGGGGCTGGGGGGCTGGGGGTTGGCGGCAGAGCATGTTCCTCGTCCATCTTCATTTAGATCCGCAATTGTTTACTGACAACATGGCAGCGTTGCAGATTGTACTTGAATTCGGGCCAGGACGATGGATGCGATGCCCTGGGAATTGCTATAGGAATTGGAATAGTGGTAGTACTCGTAGGACCTGTGGGACTGACTGCCAGCAATTCCCATAATACATGTACCTGGATCTTTGTCTGTGGTTCGTTCCAGCCAAACCCCACCCCGCACCCCACCGCCATTCAAGTTGTGTGTAAATATCATTTTGTTAACGTTCCACTTTTGTTGTTGTTTTTCTTTGCAGATGAAAGACGCGTCAGATAACAAAGTATCTGTGGAGCCGCTCATGTATCTTTGTATCTTGCGGGGCAATAAGTTATAATTGTATCACTAGGAATACAAAAACAAGATGTACGTAAGTCCTTTGGCATATGCCATTGGGTTTGGTTGGGTTTTCCACTTAATCATTATACCTGTGTTGTTAGGATACTATTTCTGCTCTAAGTATCCCAAAGTATCCCCGAAATTATCACTTAATTTCTCGGCAGATCCCAAGTATTAGTTCTGGGAATAAAAGAGGAGACTGCCAACTCATTTGGAATACATTCGGAATGGTAGAGACACAATGCCCTTGGCTAACCAGCCCTAAGCCACCTCATTATTACCAGAACTCCCCCGCACCACCTGCATGGCGGAGGAACTGGAACTGCCATAGCCCATAGTCCTAATTGGATCGTTAGCCCTCACCCCACACCCACACACACAGGCCCAGAGAGCAGACATAATTGGTTCAAGAGAGAGAGAGAGACGAAGGTTACCTGCAACTAATGTCAACCGAAATGGAAACGGAAATGAAAGTAAAAACGCTTTCGATTAGCCCTTCGCCAAAGGTGTGCAGAGCGGGACGGTAACGGAGGGTGGGGAGGCCCTACATGCGGGGCCTGGGGCTTGTCAGAGTTTCGGGCAATTAAATGCAAAGAAGCAGGGCCCCCTACCCCCGGCTCCAGCCCCTGCCCCAGCCCCGTGCCCCTGCCCCAAAGCCAAATAGGTGTCAACCGAGTGGTCCGGGTCATTCCGTTCCCACAATGGACAGTGGATGTTGAGGCGCAGCGACTGCCAAATTGGATCGGGCTAATGCCCAGCAACTGTCATGTGCAGTTAGGCAAATACGGCATAAAGTACACTCTCTCGCACACACACACACACACACAGACCACACACACACACACACACACACATTCGACGCTAAAAGTTAACGCACGCGACGCCATTAGGCGCAACTTGGCCTGCACTGGCAAACCAAACACCTAGCCTCAGCTCCACTCCACTCCGCTCCCCGCTCCCCACTCCCCTTCGCTCCGTTCCCATTTCCATTTCCATCAGGCAGGCAGGCAATGCGCGACAACAACAGAAACGACAGAAACGACAGAGAGCCAAACAACTTTGAACATTTTCGACAAACATGTCACACATTCATATGCGGAACGCACCTTGCCCCTGCCACTGCCACTAGCCCCGCCTGCCACGTACACAAGACTTTTGGTGCCACAGTGGGTGCCGTTGTTAATCCTATTGAAAAAAATATGGAAAATATATCTAGTAGGTTCTGCTTGCGGCAGATCATTAAATGAATCTTAAACTGAAGTCGAATTATGTTAATAATTAAGTAAATATATTGGAAAACAAGGAGATATGTATGTACACATGTACATACGATCGTTATTCGTATACATATGTACATATGTACGTATAGGCCTATATGTAGATCGATTAACTATAGAATCAAATCCTCTCCTTTCAAGCCCGAATCTTTGGGCTTCGTTTTTGCCACCAATTGACTGTTTGCTGCCCCACTGCCGCCGCAGCACTTGACACCACATGAGCCTGAGCACTATGCGACCTGACAACAGCTATCGCTATCGTTCCTGGCCAGCAGTTGCTGTCTCTGTCCCCCCCAGTGCCTCTCTAGTGTCGCCACAAACATCGATCGAAATCGAATCGCACGACGACGACGACGACGGAGCTGTCCCGTGTGCTATGTGCTGTGTGCTGTGTGTGCTGTTGCTTCGGTCGGGGCCCTTCAATCAGCTGTCAAATGAAAATGTCAAAATATCAAAAGTGAAAAAGGCAAAGTAAACTTGGGCCCGGGGTCTGTCCGGGGTCGGGTCGGTCGGTCGGTCGGTTGGTCGGTCCGACCGACCGTCTCGAGCCCATTATTGTTGTATTCTTCTTCGGTGCCACAGCACAGGCACAGGCACAGGCAGAGGCCTTTTAAGAGGTCCCCAGTTCTCTTCATGGATGTATGTATGTACATACATGTATTCATATGGATGAGTGTTTGGTATCGTTTGGTCCGCTGATTCGTTAGTTTCGTTAGTTCGTCATGCAATCAGTCAGTCATCCACTCAGAAGTGACAGTCCGCCAGTTCGACAGTCACCGTCACCGACAGCATAGCACCGACAGCACCGACAGCAGCAACAGCAGCGACAGCGACGACGACGACGACGACGACGACGATGTTCGCCTCTAAGTGGCCCTAAAACGGGAGACGAGACGAGAGAAGGAAACATATAGAAAATAAAACTCGAAATGTATGCAGGCGGCAGGCCTCGGTACTACTCGAACGAACAAAATCAACAGAGACTACAAAACACAACACACAGATACACAGACAATATACCCATACATATATGCATACATACACACATATATGTATGTATTCATATGTAGATATTATGTACAGCATATATGGAGGGGGGCGGGGAGAACCATTGAGGGTAACAAGTTGACAGGGTCGCCCCTGGGGAGGGGGACGGCGGCGGCGGCGCAAGGTGTTTGCCGTTACACAGGGCTAGATCCACAATTGAACAACGGTTCTGCATAGGTACATACATATGTATGTACACCGATGGATGGATGGATACGGGTGGAAGAGGGTGGCCTATTAATTAGTTTTTATGACTCATAAAGCAAGTCCCCCTCCCACACCCCCCCCCACAGTACACACCAGAAATATGTATCCATAGACTGTTTCTGTCAATCAAAGTTCACTTTTCTTATGCTGTAAAAATTGAATTAAATTCATAAATACAATACATCTACATCCATATGAGTGCTGCCAAATTCGTTGCGACCAAAAATTATTTTAGAACCGTTATGCTAGTGGTGGTCCGCAATGCCTGTGGCTGGTATCGTTACAGTGCCTCAAGAAAGTAAGTGTGCAAAATGAAAATAATAATAGAAAATTTAAAACAGACGAAAAATCACACAAGAAAAGGCATTACCACAGGTTATTATTATTTTATATATTTTATATATTTTATATGTATATTTATTATCTGCATCTAATGCTAAACCTACATCAAACATAACGAATCCTCATTGAAATATTAATACCCAAAAATTGCAACATTTTACACACACACACACACACACACACAGACACACATTCATACTGCATATTCGTGTTTATTCGACAAAAGACAAGCCATTATTATGGGCCTCGCCTCCTAATCGGATTAGGAACTAAAAACTTTCAATTGAATTTGCTACCACCCACCGCACCCCACCCCCACCCCCACTACACCCGAATATAATCTTCTTTATTTGGGTGGAATGGAAAAATCAATATTTAAGATTGCTGCTTTGACCATTTTTAATAAAGCAAGAGAAAGCATCTTCAAAGAAACTGACAATAGCGCCCGAGAATAGCCCAATATCCAGGGGACTGGATTGTTATGGCAGAACTTTGTTAATCTAAAAAGTCGGAGATCCGCATCCGCATCCGCATCCGAGGGGTTGGTGGCATTATGAACCACAGAAGGAAGAATGGCCCTGGCTGGCTGGCTGGCTGGCTGACTGGTGGAGCAAATAAATAGAACTAAGAGCAGAAACTGAAATGAATAAATCTCCATTGTAAATATTAGAGATGAGATGGCCATCAGCAGACACCTCGAATGGCGGGGGCGGACAGGCCACATCATGTGTCGCGCTATGCTTATGCTATGCTTATGCCGGAAAGGAATGTGCTCTGGCTCTGCCGGATCGAATCGGATCGGATCCGAGGTGTGCGAATAGTGAGCATTTCTTTCGTTTGACATTCGACTCTGGCATTCCGTTTGGGGTCTGAGGACATGACCATGTCGTAATCTATATCTGGCCGGCCGCAGATGGTTGGCGTTTTATGGACTCTGACTCTGAGATTCAGAGACCAGGGAGACCTGATTTCATGCGGCTTCCTTAATTTGGTACACCTTTCTGGCCACTGTCCACACTGTCCACGCTGTCCATTATCCACTCTATCCATCGGCGTCACAAATCAATGGCTTCGCAGAGACTCACGAATCGAACGGTCGAACGGTCGAACGGTTGGTCGGTCGGTCGGTTGGTCGGCCCACAAGCCCATTAAAGACCCTCGACTGCGACTGCGACGGCGACTGCGACGGCGGCCCTACCACCATTTATGGGTTGTGCCCCATTGTACTATCAATATTTTTCGGGCTCCTCTTCGTTTTTATTATTTTATTAATATATATTTTCTTTTTTTTGTTTGTTGTTGTTGCTGTGCTCTTTGGGCATGGCATGGCATGGCATTAGCTCGGTTTTACATACGGGTTTGCGTCGTGTGGGTGTTGCTCGTGCTCTTAACGGGTTTCTCTGGCTTTAACGGTTACTGCCGCTCGTTTACGACTCTTTTTATTGCTATTATTAATGCCCGAATCTTCCATTTTCGGTTGTGTGATCTATTGTCTGCTGGCTGGGTGTCTCCGGGTGTCTCTGGGTGTCACCTTCGAAAACTCAAGTCGAATGCGTACTACACACACAGATACGACGATGTGATAATCGGACAGCAGCTTGAACCATATCGATACCTACAATATTGTATTCCGAATATGTCGAAACGATTTGCTTTTCTTCCTCAATTAGGATAGCAAGATATCCCATCTTGGCTTCAAAGTTCAACTTCAACTCATTTATTTGCAAGTGCATATTCCCTTTTCAATGGCTCTCTTATCGCAAAACTGTTTCGGCCATAAAATAAATGAAATATCTATCTATTAGCCGCACATTTTTGCTTTCGAACAATAGTCGAGTGCAGCGTAACGCCAGAACAGGCGACCCTTAGTCGTTTTGTGTCTGCGCTGTCGATCCCAAGTGTCTGAAAGTTTGCCTCAACAAAGAAACTAATTGCTGTGAAAATCCATTTTCAATTTTATTACGATTTTCCCAGTTCACAGTTGTGCCACGTAACACACAGATTGTAAGAAAATGTAGCTTAGTATTTGGTTTATTATGATTCTACAGTAAATCATCACTTAGACAGATGAGTTCTACGAATAACGGGCAAAATAGAGAGCCCTAAAATGGGAAATAGAGATAAATCGGCTGTTCCAACTCCAAAGAAAAACGAGAGAATACATATACATATAAGAAATATGGCACAATATCTTTGGAAAATATCTGTCCGCTGTCGTAAGAACAAAGACAATTTGTTAGGGAATTCCAATTGAGAGACGATATAAGTATCCAAAAACGAGTACGAGTATATCTCAAGTTGATATTTGACTCCCATCGGCGAAGCGAGTGAGCCGGGGTAGGCAATAGGCACTACTCGTGTCTCTCTATCATTTTCTCCATTACCATCTACGGATATCGGACAATATACAAAAGCTGTCGCTCCATTCCATTCACCACCTTAAATATTCCATCCTGATCCGAATGATATTCCTCTGCTATTCTAATACAAACTACTTTGTCCATTTAGATGGTACTTAACCCCCGCCTCCCCCCACATTTATAACCCATAATCTATAATCGACAATTTGGATTCATGAACCCATTAAAGAATCCTCAACTTTTCAGGCAACAGAATGTTGAATGCCATAAAGAGTCGCCAGCAATCTTTAAAGCGTATTCTCTTTATTTTTTTTATGGATTTATGAACGGACAATCCAGAATTTCATCCCATTTTGAATTGAATATTTCAATCAAATCCGCGTCGCCGCTCCAAATTACAACATAATTTTCTGATCTTTTTCGCTTTTCACAATTTCCGCATTTCAAATTAATTTCTACGAGGCACACCCTTCACCCTCCCTCGCAACCCCGCGACCCCGCGACCTAGCCACGGCCATTCCCGCCACCCGATGAACGCAACGCGCTGGATGGGAATATTAAAAAATGTGAAATCTGTTTAATGTGTTTACTCGACCAACTGCCAATACGACGAGCACGAGTACGAGGAGGAAAATTTCATTAAAAGGGAAAGCAAGGCAAGGCCGGGCTGGGCTGGGCTGGGCCCAAGGAGGAGGATGTGGATGCGAAGGCGGAGGCGGATGCGGATACGGTGGGGTTGGGGGAGGTGGAGGCGGACAGAAATTGTGGCGACTCATGGCGCAATCGTCAATTATGGCCGACAAGGAGCAGCAACAAAGGAGAAAGCGAGACCCGAAAAAATATTGTGTTCGATAATCAAACCGAAAATGTGCACAGCTTGAGTCAAAATAACGCAGCAGCAGCAGCAGCAAGCCATGAATGTGGCAGCAGAGGGTGGGGGATGGTTGGGTGGGGGGTGTGGGGTGAAACGGTACAAAACAGGACAACAAAAGGGACAGAAAGAGTGGGAAAAACAGTGCGCGAGCCAGGGACAGGGCACGGGGAGGGGAGGGGAGGGGAGGGCAGGACTTTTAAGCAGCAGGATATGCGTACATTTGCCTCTATACATCCTCTATGGCATATTCCCCCGTTTTTTTTCTACTCCTTTTTCTCCACTTTTTCTTCTGGCCTTCTTTCCTGGCAATTTGCCACCCGCCGCACGCGTCGTCGTCGTCGCCGTTGACGCTGACGCTGACGTTGCCGGGCCCATAATTAAATTACATATATTTATACAGGGTATTCGTTGAATGCCAAAGGGTATGCTGCACCTGCACACAAGGGCGAAACATTATCTAATTTTAAAACGCTGGGATGCTGCCATTTGGTGGCCATTTATGTATCTATCTTTCGACCAAAAAGATATCGAAGCGAGTGAGTCGAACTAGTGAAGCGAGTGAGCCGGGGGTTGGCCCTCTTCCATTACCTCAGTAATATATGAATAGAATCAGTGGGGTATCCTTTGGTCGTTATATCGTTCTAGTGTGTGGATCCTTAGTTGTTTAGTTTTGTGTGTTAGCGAATGAGTGAGTGTCTTTGTGTGTGTGTGTGTGTGTGTGTGTGTGTGTGCTGACTTGCTTTTCCTATTGTTTGCCCCTTGTTCTTTTTTCAAGGCTACTCCCTGGGCTGCAACCGCCCAACCCCCCAGCAATCCACTCCCTTCTGCCTGCTGCCCTCTGCCTTCTGCCATGACTTACACAACAAGAACGAGGCGGAAAAACTTGGAAAATGTGAAAATAAATATTCCCCGTCCACGGCCCAGGCCCAGGCCCAGGACACAGGCCCAGGCTCAGGCTCAGGCCCAGGACACAGGCCCAGGACCTCAGTCCCCAGTCCGCAGTGTGTAAATGTGAAATATGTAATCACCAAAATGTTGTTTTCGTTATTTAAGTAATTACGTTTTTATTTGCGGTGTACGGAAATTATGGGATTGCTTTTGCGGTGCGCCTACGAATGGGCCCCATAGCCCCATAGAACCATTGAAACTGATATCCTGGCGGCCCATAACGACGACGACGACGGCGACGGCGATGATGGCCACCTATTAATGCCCCAAAAATAATGTGATTTTAATGTTAAATGTTATGTGATCATGCAAATGCGCGACGGGGGGCTGGGATGGGTGGAGGGGGGCACATTACAATGATCTATATTCATATTATTTGGATTGATTCGGTTGTTGATTCACAGCAGAGCAGGAGATTATTCATGTACTTGAAGTATGGACTCTGAGTATTATTATCCATCTGAGACAGCAGATGTTTTTGCCTTAGAGAAAGGTATTAGAGAAAGGTATCTTGTAATCTGTCCCTGGGGAAATTCCACTTGATATATGCACACATAGTGATCCGGTAAACTCCAATTGATGTACGCTGATCCAGCAAATGGGGTCCAAGAGGGTTCGACCCTCTATCAGTCGTGCAATTCAATGTCGCCGAATGGTTAGTCATTTAAGGACGTCAGCGACAGTCAGTCCTCGACACAAATGAAGTCCGGCAGCCGCAAGGCGGCAAGGAATGGCTGCGACCAGCTGTAAGCTCTCCCAATGAGTGGTCCAGATGAGTGCGATTCGAAATGAGATGAAATCGAATCGCCGACAGCTGAGGGACGGACCGCGTCGCATGGGTATGGGCATGGGCATGGGCAGAAATGTGACCTTGAATCGCTGAGCATCGCATCGCATCGCAGGCTGTCAGGCTGGCAGGCAGGCAGGCAGGCAGGCAGCCTGTGGAAAGGACTCGGATTACGAATGCGCCGCGCGTGACTTCCAGTTAAGTCCTAATTATGTCAGTAACTCATCCGAGATTGCTGGCACGGGTACAGGGGCACACGGGCAAACGGGCCCCATGCAGCCAGGTTTAGTCCCTGGCAAAGGATTTCGAGAGCGAGCTAGCTGCGTGCCTGCCACGTTCGCCGTGTGGCAAAGGACAAAGTACAATGGACAAAGGGCCGGGGCCAGGGGGCGGGGGGCAGGGGGCAGGGCGATGACGCAATTTCCAAAAGATTTGCAACCGAAACGCACAGAAAATCGAAAGGTGGCAGCCCCGGGCCCAGTCCACATGGTCCACACAGCCCACAGCCTCCCGTCGTCAGCGGTGTCCTTCGATGCAGATCCGCATGGCGAATGCCGAGTGTTCCGTCGGGGGTTGATTCCGCCACCCAGCCACCCAGGCAGCCGGCACTCGTCCTTCCACTCATCGCCCTAACCAGATTTCAGCTATTATAATGATGCGATTCCTGCAGGCCGCAGGAACAACCCCTGGGCCACTACTGGGCTCTGGATACTGGGTTCTGGGCTCTGGGTTCTGGGCTCTGGGTTCTGGGTACTGCGTTCTGGATCCTGGGCCATCAGTCAGTCAGTGAGTCAGTGGGAAAGCTGCCTCGGCTCGGCTCGGCCCAGCCCACTCACCCAGTTATGAGTGTCAGTCAGGAGTGCGTCAGTGGCTGTGTGTCCTGCTTCATGCTTCATGCGTCATGCGTCGTCAGTCCTTCCGCCTGCGTCCTTCGTCCTTGGTCCTGCCATCGCGCTTAGCAACAAGCGATAAATTTTGGAGTGTACGTACGTACAAATATGCGATAGGTAAAGCAGAGTCGATTCACAAACAATTTCGCCCCGGCATCTGGCATCTGGGATCTGGGATCTGGGTTGGTGGTGGGCCGCGGATGCATCCCCCGAATCGACAGTGTTTCAACCCCCGAGATGCGAGTGTTCCAGGGGGGGTGGGAGAGGTGAGACGAGAGGCGAGAGCAGTTACAACAAATTCTATGGAAAATTCCATGCATCCGCCAAATGCGTATTAACCATCCGAGCAGGCATATGTACGTACAAATGAATGAGTGAATGAATGAATGAATGAATGAATCAATGAATTAAGTGGCAGGACAGAAGGGGAAACACCACAATGGTCTTCATTACATCCTTTTCCATCGTTTGATGTAAGGAAATGCACATGAATGGTGGAGATATGAATCAAAGAAGACTTTACTGGATGTACGTTTGATGTAAAGCCATAGAGAGAGAGAGAGAGAGAGAACTGTTGTCCGGAGGCCATCTTCCGATCTGCGGGGATCTATTCCCGTCTTGGAGTAATCCTTTCTGAGGCCAATTTAAAGCCAAGAGTCTCTCCCTTGCCAGCTGTTCCGGAAATGTTTGAATTACAACCGAAGCCAGCCCCCAGGTTTCTGGTAACTGGGGACTTATAAGCGACTTATGTGGGTACCTGTGGGTGTCCTGCCCAACGTGCGGCTCCACAGACTGATTATAAAGCTCTCTCTCGCTCTTGCTCCCTCCCTCTCTCTCTGGGCGACTCCTCTCGAGCTGCCGCCAAGTTGGGGTTTCTGTTACCATAATCATCTTAATAATTTCACAACTCATGTCTTTATTACATTTTTCTCCGCTGTGCCCACTGCCACTCCCACAGCCCACAGCCACTGGCGGCACCGCATTATAATTTCCCTGCTCTGCTCTGCTCTGCTCTGCTCCGCTCTGCTCTGGTCGGATCTTCTCTCGGTGGAATTTTTTAATTTCAACGAAGCAAAGTATCTTATGCCCAGGGAGCAGGAGGAAGTAGACGCAGCGGGGGAGGGGGAGGAGGAGGAGGAAAGAGGAGCTCAGGAAAAGTACGTATCGCCATGCGTGTGCTGCATGCCCCGACGCATTTCCACGGACGTTTCCCTGTGCGTACTCTGGCGTAGACGCTTTTCATCAAAGATTTTCCATTTGCTCGGGGCCCTGGTACTCCCATCAACTTCGCCACGTCGTAATTTAATCCCTCAGCGCTTTTCATGAAAATATGGCGTTATATGCCACAGCCCACAGCCCAGCCGGTGCAACACTTCCCCCCCCCCCCCCCCCATGGTGCGGCTTTTCCATCTCAGCCTCTCAGCAGGTGACCCAGAGCGGTGCTACCCTTGAAAGGGGAATGAAAAAACGTCTATTCAGCGTCCAAGCTAATTTTCCAAAGTCTTTCCATCGAGTCGCAGTTCGAGGGGAGTTACAATTATCAATACACTGAGAGGGGGTACCTTAAGGGCGTACCTTAAGGGGTTCACTCAATGGGCGTGCTCCTTGATGGAAGTCTTTTCTGATCTCGAACCATGTCAACGGGGCATTCAATAGCCATTCAATCCATTCAAGGAGCTGAAAATCAACTCATTTACATTTACATACATCCATTCCCGATATGATACTGTATGTTCCCCATGTATATATATTATATGTAATCATTGAATATCTATTATTGGTATAGTTTTCCCAAATAAACCATTCTATATACATACACACATACATGCACGAGTGTGTGTGTGTGTGTGTGTGTGCACCTACTCTTTGGTCGAACACATTTTGTGTTGTCATGTTTATTTGTGTCCTATTATAGACCCATATAGTACCATATGAGACGATCTCTCCCCCAAACAGCGGATCTCGGTGCCTGCTGCGTCTCGGGATTTAATTTTAGAATGGGCTTCTAACGAAGCCAAACAGGTTCCATGGCCATGCATCGGATCGGATCGGATCGGTTGGGATCCCAATCCGTGCACATGCCACGTTTTACTGAACCCGAACTAATTTTAATGTGCCTCCTCCGACTCCTTCTGGAAGCATTTCAAGGTCTGTTGGGGGGCGGGGAAGGGTTTGTTGCGGGGGTTGCAGCTGCAGCTGTAATTTGAAGACCCTTTAGTTGATTCAGTGTCGTCGGGAAAGGGTTTGCGGCCGGGCCCACCCCCCGAGAACAGGTTCCCACGAGCCTCCCAGATAACCGGATCTATCGGGGATTCCATGCACATTCCATAACAGATTCAGAAACACGTAATTTTCAAATAGATTGCGAATTATTTCAAACTGAGAGATAACACCTGTATGCACAGTATATACTATATATAGGAATAACGGATCATATCGGACATCACCGACTTTATACTCCGCCTAACCCCCCGAACTGGGAAGTCTTTTGGTGACGTAGACATCCTCATTGATTGTGCTATATATTTATACCTTTTCCATTGTGACTTTTCTTTTGCAGTGCACCCAATCGTCGTCTCGATTGCGGACTGCCCCAGAGATCATATGATCGTAGACCGATAACCTATACGAGCGGCAGACTAGTCAAAACAACCGCCAAGTGGATCCCACAATCAGCTACTGCTACAGACAGTCGGTGCCAGGCCCAGTTCCGAGCGATCTGCCAGCGAGTGCGCATCTTCGAAAGCGATTGGAAAATGCATGCGATAGAGACGTCCAGCGGTGGGCTGGTCCCTGGGCTGCCCGCCACCTCGTACGTGCCCTGCGTGAGCTATGCCACCGAACAGAACTGCACCAACCCGGTGGAGCGGCGCGTGGGGGCGCTGGTGGCGGAGCGGACCGCCAGGCGGCAGTTCTTCTACGGCCTCGAGATAGTGGCCACGGATGGGGGCAGGCCCACCTGCCTAGACTTCAACGACTTCCTGCCCGTGCTGCCCACTCTGGTGAGCATTGTCTGGCTGGGGTCGCCGTATTGCGCCGTGAATCCCCTCGACCAGGTGAACAGCTTGCAGCTGGCCCGCAACATGGAGACACACGTCCCGGTCATGCCGCATCTATCCCTGTACTGCTTGACCCAGGAGCGGCTGGACCAGTTCCTTTCGCTCAACTACACCAATATCCTGCCCGTACGCGGGGATAGGGTGCTCAAGGGGCAGACCTTTAAGTACACCCATCAGGTGGTGGAGTACCTTCGGCAGAAGCGAGGCGGTAAGTGACGATGACACCCCCACACTCCCCCCAAGGACCTGCCTCAGAGCCTACGAGTAATTATCCTCCCATCCTCACAGACAGCATCTCCATTTGCGTGGCAGGCTACCCCGAGGGATACACCAACGAGCCCGTCATTCAGGATCCCGAGGAGGTCATGAAGTATCTCAAGGAGAAGATTGATGCCGGAGCCGACTGCATCATCACTCAGATGTGCTACAGCTCCGAGAAGATTATCAAGTTCATCAGGGACGTCCGCAGTGCCGGCATTACTGTCCCCATTCTGGTGGGTCAAAACGTGGCCGACAGCTTCCGCTCCTACTGCCTGTCGGAGATTATAGCCGGAGTGCGCCTGCCGCCCGAACTGCGGGCAGAGCTGGTCGGATTCGAGTCGGACTCGGAGCGCGTCTCCCAGTTCTTTGTTCAGCTGAGCCTTCGCATCATTCGCGAACTGCTGGCCGCCGACGTGGGTGTCTACGGCATTCAGTTCTACACCTTTAACAGATTCGCCCCTGTCCAGGCGGTGCTCAAAGAGCTCCGCGCCCTGGACATCCTCAAAGATGATGGCGAACACTAAATTGTGATTAAATCGAGTAATAAAATCGAGTTTCAGGCTTAGAAATGGCAGAAACGGATGGCAAAGGTCCCCCATTCATTTCGGATTGGCAACCCGAGCTCAAGATGAACATTTTCAAAGGGGGGCGGTCCAGTGACAGATCAGATTCTCAGCTTGTAAGCCTTCAACATTCGATTTCGGGCCTTAAGTCTAATGCACATCCATTAGGGGTTAAGCTGGAAGCAGAGAGTGAGAGAGAGAGAGAGAGAGAGAGAGAGAGAGAGAGAGAGAGAGGGGATGGAATGGCCTGGCCTGGCCTGGCCTGGCCTGGTGGTGCAACCCTTTCTTTGACCAAACGCAAATGATGCGACTGACACAGCTAATGGCTAGGGTCCAGAGTCCACAGTCCAGAGTCCAGTCCTGTCCAGGAGGTGGGCATCGGCATGGATTGTGGCTGCAGCTGGCCGCAAAACGCAGAACGCAAATCGAGGAGGAGAGGATGATGAATGCTTGTGTAGTGTATGGGCACGTGTATGTATATGTGTCTGTGCGTGCGTCTGTTTGTGTGTGTGTGTGTGTGTGTGTGTGGATGAAACCCCTTTTTGCATGTGCGAATCCCGAGGACACGTTTTCCCTGCACATCTGTATCTAAAAACGTGCAGCTTTTGTGCGTCATAAACGTCAGTCAATGTCAGAAGGGCCTCAAAAATTCGAAATGCGTAGATACTCGAGCTCGTATTTTTTGATGGTTTTCATCCGGAATAATAGAACTGTTGCGTCATGGCACACCTTCTTCTACTGGGACTTGTCTACCCCGAGGAGGGTTGATGTGATGTTCATGTTCACGTTGATACCGCTGGCAGAGGCACTGCCCCTTGCTCCTGCCCCTGCCACCACGTCAGAGAAGGCTGTACAAAGACGCATTGAAAGGTCTTTTGACAAACACAGCGTTTGACATTTGTAACTTGCGGTTGATCGGCCACGGAGAAGGGATAAGTGCCAGCCAGCCACCCAGCCACCCAGCCAGCCCACAGTTCTCCCAACAACAACAACAACAACAACCGAATACCGACTCCAAAGGGGTTGACGGATGCCCCAGCCCAGCCCAGCCCAGCGGATTGCGAAGACCCAGAAAGGCTAAAAGGTTTTTCTGCCATGACTTCAAATCCAGGCCCCGCTCCTCCTCCTTCGGCTCCTTCTCCTCCTCCTTCTCCTCCTTCTCCTTCTCCTTCTCCTCCTCCTCCTCCTCCCAGTTTTCGCAGCTGTCGCTGAAGTCTGAAAAATGATGTGCGAATGCGAATTTTCCTTCGTTGTTTGTTTGTTTGTTTGTTTGTCTTTCCTTCTGTACTTTCGGCTCTTCCTCTCCCTCTCTCCCTCTCTCTCTCTCTCTCTCTCTCTCGATGACTCTATCTTTGCAATTATTTATCGGCAATTAAGCCAAACAAATGGAGCCGTTAGAGGGGACAAGACGCACATTGCCCATACGCCGTGTGTGTCCATCAATATAAAGTCCAAAGGGATTCGGTTCGAGGACTCTTTAGAGCTTTAAGATTGGCTCTCCAACAGCTATGACAGATTTAGACTTGTTTTCAATACTGCATAGCAGCACCTTTGAAAAATTATATGAACAAATTCTTAAAAATAAATATTACAATTGATAAAAGCTTTTTAATCACAACATTTTGCAAACGCATAAAATCACATAAATTGTAAGCTTATTTTTGAGATTTAGAAATGTTTTTGACTAGTACCGAATACTCTTTGAACTTTTTTCAACAAAATTTGAACAGAATCGAAATGCGATCGAGGGAAATCCAATGAAATGCAACCCAAGGGGATGCTAGACTTACATTTTCCAGGGTACTTTATCGTCCTTTATAGATCAATACAAATTAAACCGAATCGGAATATTAGATCGGTTTGTTAACATGAGATTTGCCATAATAATATTATAAGATAATATATAATATAATATTTATATATATATATATAATATATATACGATTTCATATAATAAACTACGGGTCTGGTCTAGTCCGGCTGCAAGGTAAAAGATGTGCATATCTATCTATCTATCTTTGCATCTATGTATCTATCTATCCATAACTACGATTATTGCAGTCTAATATGTAAATATGTAAGTACATATGTATGCACATATATGTATGTACTAATAGTAGATAATAGCAGATATTCATCAGAAGAAATCGTCTCTAGAGCAGTCGACGCTGGCAGTCCGGTTCGCTGCTGCTGCCGCTGCTGCTGCCTCTGCCTCAGCCTCTGCTCTGCCTCTCTTCGATTTGTTATGCGTCGTTTAATTTTATTTCAAAACAAATAAGCGTAAAATGAGGAAATCCACGATAAACAAAACCAAAAAGCAATCCAACAGCCAACGGGCCTATGAATCTGTGTGTGCCAGCGTCTGACTGTATGTATGTGTGTGTGTGTGCCAGCTATAGAAAAGCAAAGCAGTGATCCTCTGCTGCTGCCTCTGCCTCTGCCGCTGCCGCTACCTCCGCCACGGCCGCAGCCAACAACAAAGAAACTACAAAAAAATTGCACTGCTTTACGGTTTGCCGGGTGGGGGAGCGGCGGTGCGGCGGTGGAGGCTGCTGGCAGGCGATCGACGAACAAAGAAGGAGGCAGCTCGCTGGCCGAACCGAAGAAAAGCAAAGAGCGAAAGAAGACCTAAAAGCGGGGAAGGAGGAAAACCAAAACCAAAAGAAACAGCAAAAAAAAGAAAAAAGCAAAGCCAAGTCACGTTCACGTTTCGCTGCTGCCATCGCTGCTGCCGTCGCCGTCGCAGTTGCCGCCGCAAACGATCTCTGTCCAGCGAGAGGGAGGGCAAATCAGCTGGCAGAGCTCCAAGCAGAACCAGCTGAATGATCATCGCTTGCTCTCTCGCTCTCTCTCTCTCCGAATACTCACTATTGCTCTCCGATCCGAAGAGTGTTTTGAGCGCTCAAAGAGAGTTTATGGGAGAGAGCGAGCAGCTTGAGCGTTTTTCCGTACACAAATGAAGGGTTGGTTGTTGCTGACGTTTCTCTTAAATATATAAAAAAGACGCTCAAGAGAAGTCTCACCGATGGAGAGCTAAGAGATCTTCAGTGCTCGCTCTTGAGTGATCCGCAAGTCAACGAATTGCACTCAAAAATAGAGCCACAAAACAAATGTTGATCGTGATATTGGGACAGAGAGAGAGAGAGAGAGGCAGAGATATTCGGAGAGTTTCTCATTTACATACAGATTTATGTATGCATCTGCAAGAATATTGTGCATCTATGTAAAGAGTGTAAAAAATAGTCGAAATTGTTTACAAAACAATAAATAGATACATATGTATATTTTGCAGAGCTGCTGCTTCTGCGACAGATACTAGTGGACGCCGCGTTGAAGAGGGGAGGGCCGTTGGCAAGGGGTTGGTTCGTTGGCAGCATGTGGAGCGCTGCTGCTGCTGCTGTCGTATCTGCATCTGCACATTGATTTTTACAGTTTTCCTTTCCTATGCGAAATAGTGTGTGTGTCGGCGCAACGACCGATACTCTCTCTCTATATTTTTCACCCCCTCCCGCCCACTCTATATAGTACACCTCGCCCCCCGCCACACAATCAGCGATAGAGATAGAGAGAGAGAGAGAGTTGCTCTTGTGCGACCTGCCCCACAGCAATTTGCATGCCCCGTGTGCGCCTTCGTGTGCGTATTAAATTAACCCACACACACACAAACACACACACACAAAAGCACACACACACAGATACTGTTACACAGTGATGGGGATTGAGATACGGACACGAGCAGCGCGCATGCAAAAGGCGAAATTGGCCAAAGCTCATGTGAAATTTACGGCAAATTGTAACAATTTTTTAATTAAATTGCAACAAGACCGAAAATAACGAAAGTGCCACACATTCACACACACACACACACACACTCTGGCACGGGCATAACAACGGGAGTAGAGCCTGAGTGGGGGCTCCCTGTAGACCACCGCGGTTATGTAGAGTTCACTTCGATCGGAGGCAGGGGCAGCAGATACTAATTACCTTCCCTATTCAGATCTTCTTGGAAGCGAGATCTTCTGGGGCCGCCAGAAAACAAAAGACGGGGAATTTAGGTTTAAGGCAAGGGCAAAATGTGATAAATGACAGAAAATCATGCCCAGTGCTCACGGAGCACTGAGTCTTACCAAGGCAATCATCAAATGCAAAACTGCAGTAAAAACAGCATCAGAAACAGGAAATCAATGGCCGCGCTTATCAGCATAACTCGATCAGCGATCAGTAATCTTTATGATACAATTATGGCATAAATTCATGGATCACATGAAGCGTAAAAATAGTGCGTTCCATATGAAAAAAGGTATGGTATGCCTCTCATTCGCGTTCACCAGCACTCAAAACATGATCAATGCGATACTTCACTGATCGCTGATCAAGTTGGCCTGTTCAACGCCCAAAATCGACCACTTGGGAGTGTATTTCTTAGATAGAGTTCATACTTGAACGAAAAATAACTATCCTGTAGGGCAAAAATGTTGAATATTTAAAGGGAAAGAAATATCCTCGACTGCAACGAATCATTTTCTAATAGTTGCTAATGTTGCAGTCAATTAGAACTTGCAGTTAATAGAAAGAATTTTGGTGAGCCTTTTGATCTTTATCCTTGAAGATGACTCTGACAAATAAAAGAATTTCTTTGGATCACAGGAGGCCGTTGCACGTCCCAATCGGCGACAACGATTTAGTAATTTATTGAATTTGTTGCAATTTGACAATTGTTGCAAATGTCAGAAGATCCTAAGATCCAGGAGGTCTGTTGACAAACAGATTTCTTCGCTTTTTCTAGCCCCAAAATTATGCAACAAAATTGGCTGCAAATTTACATTCCGTAGATTCCTGTTCGCCTGGTACCGAGATCGGAAATTTCTTAGTTTTCTGCCAAAGCTTGAGCCCCAGTAGAGTCGATTCTCCACACGACAACAGCCGACACTTGTCCGGAATACTATTTTGACGATGAAAATACTTTATTATTTGGATTTCAGGGAACGCTAACGCACACACATCGCTACGCGTTGAGGGGGGTGGTGCACATGCTTCATATGGTGGCATAATTTATGGCCAGAGGCGAGAGTGATCAAAAATAAAATGATTATTTTCAGAGGGAAGCAAACAGAACTAATAAAATCGAAGCGCTACGCAAATTATAAACAAACGTCAAAATCGGCAGCACGCCAATCCAAATCCCAGTCCCCCATGCCCGATGCCGATCCCCGATCCCCAAGCATTCGGGAGACCGACACAAAACCATCGACGCGTCGACCTACGTAGGCAGCACGGATGAGGTTCGAGGATTGCAGACTGCGGTTCGACTGTGGCATACCCTATTGCGCGAATACGTTCGAAAGTTCATCCTTTTTCGGAATATGATTGCTTGATTCAATGACCTATGGTAGAGCTTTAGATACATTTCAAATGTTGCTGGAGCCCAATAGACCCCTGGTCTGGGCACGTGGTTGGGCAGAGAGTAAAAATAAAATGTTTTACTGTGGTGGTTTTCGGGTCTGAGGCCCCGGGCCTGATTGCAGCGATATCTTTTGATCTTATTCTGGCCGATGCTGTGGCCTCTTCGCGTGTGCACTTGCTCGTACTCGCATCGGTTGTGCCGCATCTTGCAGATACAGATAGGAGTGCATGGGTCTGGTCTGTCAACCGCACTGCTCAGCGTCACAGCGGCAGAGCGGCAGAGCGGCCGAGCGTCACAGGGAAGCGGCAGGCGGGCAGCGTTAATCGGAAGCCGAAAAACCTGAAATATGGCTGCTGCTGAATCGTAAATTGGCTTCAATTAAGGACCAACTATCGGCCTACACTTTTGGGCTGGCACACTCTTAGCCGCAATCCAAGGGATAGTTTTCCCACCTCTTCGAAGCGGGAATGATGATCATTCATTGGGGAGAGGGGCTTCTGTAAATATAATGTGTTTTTCTGCACATCGATGTGTCTAATTGCTCGGACTTGGACTTGGACTCAATGACTAAATCCGAAACCCATGCCGCCACACACACAACACAACACACAGCAGACAACAGACAGAAAGAGTGGCACACTGGGAAGACCCCACACGGAGCTAAAGCCAAGTTGATGGATCATTTCCCTGGAAGTTCAGGGCATTTCGGACCAGCCCCACTCCCAGTCCCAGTGCCAGTGCCAGTACCAGTCTCATTCCCAGTCCCAGTCTCGACCAGGCCATTAAAATTTCATGTGTACCGAGAATAGAGCGCAAATAGGCTGTAATTATAGAACAAACATACACACACTCGCACACTCGCACACTCTCTCGCACTCTCTCTCTCATGGCGGGAGTTGGGGGGCTGAGAGGTGGCATCGGCCGAAATGGTAATTGTGGATACACTTGTATGTACATATGTACATACGAGTATGTATATGAATGTATGTATGAGCGGGCTTATAAGAGTTGACTGGTAGCGTGTAATGCCGCAATGAAAATCGCCCATTACAACAATTTCATTTCATTTTGCCGCCTTTGCGCTTACGTAAGCCCCACACAAAAACAACAGATGGCATGGCGGCAGCCCAGCACCAGCAACAGCACTGCAGTCGGACGGACTGCTGCCAAGAGCAGCCCCAAGGTGCACGCTAGAGATGGTTACAGGAGGCGCTCACGATGTACCTAGAGACTTTCTGCCAATCGATAAGGAATCGATAGATATTCATTGATTTCCTAGCTGTGTCATCGATCAACATGCGCAGCTTTAATATCAGATCTTATATGTATATCTCGACCATCTCTAGTGCCGTCATCAGCGGTCGTAGAAGGATGGAAAGGGTGGAAAGGGAAACGGCCAGCATTTGTGCCACCTTTTTGCTTGCAATTACACGGCCAAGAGCCAACAGAGGCAACGGCGCAACGGGGCAACAGCACGAGGAACGGGACGGAACGGAACGGAAAGGAACGGAACAGCAGCGACAAAAGGCAAGCAAAAATCGCGCCAGACAAGCTGACGGCAGCGTGTGATTTTCATGCCCGCTGCCGTTGGATCGGACGGATGGATGGATGGACGGATGGATGGATGGACGGATGGTAGGTGCGGGGCATTTGGGGGGGCGGGCAAATGATAACTAACAACTCTCTGAGGAGAGCAAAGCTGTGTACGGGATAAGCCCCTCTGAAAACGATGGAGAATACTAATGCTGAAATGGAATGGAATGGCCTGCAGTTTCGTCATTAATTATGCATTCCGGATAGCAGTCCCCCGAATGCTAATCTGCTCAAATTAGATTCCAGATTAGCTGTAGAGCATCCCCACTTCGACTAGTGCTCGAGACAGAGACAGAGATAGAGATAGACAGATAGAGAGAGAGCACATTAAATGCGATTAGATCGAC
This sequence comes from Drosophila athabasca, assembly GCA_008121215.1. Classification (NCBI taxonomy): domain Eukaryota; kingdom Metazoa; phylum Arthropoda; class Insecta; order Diptera; family Drosophilidae; genus Drosophila; species Drosophila athabasca. Next base: position 60,868,523 of record CM017796.1, on the reverse strand, counting down.
GCGATCCGCTTCGCTCCGATCCGCTCTGCTCTGCTCCGATCTGCTCCGTGCAATTGCAAGTCAGATCGGAGCACTTTTCATGATATCGCCTGATTGACGATTAGTCATCGACCGGTTTCGTTTCTCGATTGTCGGTCGCTCGACTACACACGTTCAAAGTTGCTGCCCAGGCAACAGCACCAGCAGCAGCAGCACGCGAGCAGCGAACGCCGAAGGTTCAGCAGATAATTGCCCAGCGTGAGGGAGAGACAGAGAGAGAGAGAGAAGCCCAGCAACAACCGATGACAATGGCCAGGCCAGTAGCAGCAGCAGTAGCAGTACCAGGCCAGGCCAGGCTAACAAGTACTGTTAGTCACCGAGCAACTCAGCTAGTCAGCGATTAAAAGTGGGAGACGAGACGGACTGGCTAGCACGGCTGGCATTAGTGCACATCGCGGGCCCTAGGCGAAATCGATGTCTACAGTGGGCTGCAGCGGGGGCACAGCACAGTGGCTGTAGCAGAAAAATGAAAAATACATTTAAGCTTGAATGTTTTTAAATGAATTTACAAAATATATACTGTTAAATAATATATCTATGTATTTGTATATGCAGTTGATATGCCACCGATCGGCTGCCACTGTGCGAGCAACAGACGCGCTGGCAACAGTCACGTAGCGTCACGTTCCGTCCTGCCTGGCAACAGTTCCACATTCGCATTCGCCCATAGATACGGATGACCTTAAGCCCCTGCCCCTGCCGCCTGCCCCCCAGCCCCCGTGCCCCTCATGGCAGTACTTTAGTCACTGGGCAAACCAGAGGTTCGTTCTATGTGTAAACCCGTCACGCGAACAACTTTGTACCTGGCCCCATCCATATACACACAATATAGCCTCCCCCTACCTCTACCCCTCCTCCTGCCTTTCACCCGGGTTTGCCACGGACTGCACTCCGATATTTGCACAGCTGCTGGGGCCCGTTAGAAAGCCAGGGGTTTTTCCTGGTTCTGGGGGTTATTTCATCAGATCTTGGGCGAAACGGTGGCACTGATCTAATTTAGTCGGACCGCCAGACTCTGGAAGTTCTCCTTTCGCTCTTCGCTGCTCTTTGGCACCGCTACCGCTGCTGATTCACCGTCCCACTGTCGCAGCGACGCAGCGACGCAGCGTCGGATGGGCCAGGGGGCAGTCGAGCGCGACTGTTGTCAAGGCCCTCCTCAGCGGTGCTGTGCTGGCAAGTTTTCGAAAGCATTTGTCATACGCGGTATGTACGTCGTCTCTGCTGAATCGTCTGAATCGGAAGTGTGATAAGATGCCACATCGTTATATGTACATATATCGATTTGTATATTTCGCTTGGAGATAGAGACACATCCAGTTGGTTTTTGGGTTTTGGTTTTGGTCTATGGATTAGTCATGGAACTGCAGAACTGCCGATCATTGCATCATCTATTTGATCTATAATACAATCCACCAATTTGGCTGATTCATCCGGGCCTTCGACGCGTTGAAGAAGGCTCTGGAAGAGCTGGTCAAAGCGTGATTACCTCTAGCCCCATGGAGAGAGCGTATTTCAGGGGAATCTGTTCAAACGGATCTTTAGTGGGGGAGGGTGGCAAACGAGTCCAGTCCAGTCCCGTGTGCAGGCCATATCTTTCGATTTCATCGCATGGCCGGCTCTATGTCGGTGGGCTTTTATTGGTCCGGTCCCGGGTTCGTGCTATTGGGGTTCCATGCAGATCTGATAAGGGACATAATAAACACTTTCAAAGCATCGTCTGATGATGGCTGATCGTTAAAAGAGGTTGTTAAACCATCATATCACCACAAATCCGTCTTCCAGTCATTTGGGGGCAATGCAAATTGGGATACCAGCAGTCATTCCACTGAGAAAATGCAGATATATCCCATATACTATATATGGAAACAGTAACAGATCGGCTATATTATGTTTTGAAATGTATTAGCTCTCATCGGACAAGGCTTCTTTCGGAGGAGGAGGAGGCTCTACTCTACTCTACTCTACTCTACTCGTATCGTATCGTATCGTATCGTACAACCCGTTTTTCGCAAGAAAATTCGCCCAGTTCTAACCGTAAACTGAAAGTGGGGGCTGGGACCCGGTTGGCCATCGTTTGTGGGCTTGACTTACTTCTTCATTTCACCCATTTTCCCCACCCCACCTCCTACCTACCTCCCAACGACTGAGTTTTACATAAACCTCTGCCTGCCACAATCTCTATTTCTCTCTCTCTTTCTGTCTTTCTCTTCTCCGTCTCCACAGCACAGTTATTCGTCATTATCTGGTGACAGACATCAGCTGTTGTTGTTACCCAACGACAGAGCGACAACAACAACAACGACGACGACGACAGCAACGATTGAAAGTTCGGGCTAGACGATCCCTGGATGCCCTGCTGAAGTTTCAGCCTCCGAATTCCCTCGAGACTGTTCTCTGAGACTGATCGAGGAGCCAGTCGAGTCGAAGAGCAACCCACTAACGAGCCAAGCACCAGGGTACACCAGGCAATTTCCATCCAAAGTGGAAAAGTCTGCCTGGCAACAAACCCAACGACCAAGCGACCAACCGACCAACAGACCAACCAACCGACAGTCGGTGGAGTCTGCTTTGTGCTCTGTGTGCCAACGGCGGACGAGCCCACAAAAAGAGAGAAAAAACAGAGAGAAAAAAGCAAACGATCAAAGTGATTAACAGGCGGATGGGATGGCAGTCCATAATCGGAGTGGGTTTACACTAGCCAGCAAGCGAATGGCATCTAGAAGATACATTTGGCGGCTCTGCAACTTCAAGGGAACAGATCTGATAGATAGATATATAGATAATGGTTATAGCTATATTCCAACTTCGATTCGTGGCCCAGATCAGAGAGAAGACATTGCCATCGTTTGGTGTTCGTTCACCCCCCAAAATATCTATCAGGCATTTCTATATGCGATATGCCTCGATCGCTGCACCTGGAAGGGGCTGGGGCTGGGGGTGGAGAGTGAGCGGTGCGTGTGGGATTTTGGGCATGTGTTGACAAGCTATTAAATTGCAATTATTACACGCGAACAGCTGTGAAAACATTTGATCAAGCACTGCACTATGGTCCCAGAGACCACTTTTGTTGGCCAAAATTAATAACTCGCGAAGGGAATGATATTTTTTTATTTCGTTTTTTTTGTTGGATATATGTAATCAATAGGAAGTGGATTTGCAAAAAAAAATGGGTGTGGCACCGCCCTTTTTTTATTAAGGCATATTTAAAGGACACTAGTCAACAAAAGTGAACTTTTTATTTCCGCTGTTAACCAAATAGAGTTATTTTTCTAGATTTTGAGCTTTTAAAATCTTTAAAGAATTATATTTCTTTTTTTCTTTAATTTTTAAAATCTGAAATTTTATTTTAATGTTATTTTTAGATTTTTTCAGAGGTAGTGCTTCATTTTTTAACATAACTCAAGTATCTCACATCTGGTTGCATTCAACTGTGCAATTCTGAAAAGCACATAAGTGCATCTATAAATCGGACCTAAACACTTTGTAGCTTCAGCTTACCGTCTGGAAATTATTAGGCTTTTAAATTCAAATTTGATACATTTGAGGTTATAATCTATTAAGTCAAATTTCAAGAAATGTGGCAAAATGTGGCATTTTTTACTATATACATTTCAACAAGGATTTACTAATCTACGACACACAATAGGTTTCAAGGTGGGACTAGGTTGGCCTCACTTTGTATACCTTTTCAAAAATGAGTTTTCATTATAACTTGAGTCATTTTGAACGGCTCACTTTAAGGTACGATTACGAAGTCACCACAATTACTATATACGGTTAACATTACAAAACACGTAATACAAGACCTTATGATTAAAATTCATAACAAAAATTTGATCAGTTAATGGTTTTTTTCCAATTTATCAAAGATTTAAAATTGTAATTAAATTTGCACTTTTTTACTGCACGAGTTTTTCGATAACAACAGTTGGGTTGCAGAGCAGATTTATCGAATGGGGCGCCATCTATGGAAATTTCTGGTACGCAACTTTAAAGGTCATTCTTTTTCCAATTCAGAGTGGTAAAAACTAGGGTGTTTTGTTAACTTTTAAAAATAAGGTTTTGGCCAACAAAAGTGGTCATTGGGACCATAGTGCACTGGCTCCAAGTGGAATTCGGCCAGGAGAACGGAGACCGCCTGTGTGTGTGACTGTGTGAGTGTGTCTGTGTGTGTGTGTGTGTCTGTGTGTGTGTGTGTGTCTGTGTGTGTGTGTGTGTACTCAGCGTGTCCAAGATCAACACCCATCACGACTGCTGTCAAATCGGTGAAGTGGAGTGCACTGCCCCCCCAGGGCAAGGTCAGCCCGAGTTGAATGCCCCAATTGGCCGGAAAGCGCAAGACACAAGCCCCAAGCCACAAGAATACTCGTATCGTATCCAGAGGAGGTAACGGAAAGGTGATTTGATAAGCATTCTGCAGCAGCAGCAGCAACGGCAGCGGCACTGTTATCAAAATGCGTTTCTATTGTTTTGCAGCGATTTGGACTATTTCGGGGACTTGATAAAGTTTCAACTTGATTGAACTCTTCGACCGATAAGGTCTACGAAATGGGTGTGCTATTTGTGGTATGATATCGCTGGAAACCGTCGTGTTAGAGAAATGAGCGCCACCCCCTTCCTACGTCCTCTAAAACGTTGCTTTAATTAAAGCTAAGGACTATCTGCAGAGAGTCTGCTTTCCTCCTCTGGGATCAGTGGAACTGTGCTCTCGGTTTATGCCTCTGCATTTGGCCCCCCGTTTTGGCCATTTCAGCAATTTTACGGCCACTATTAAAAGAGGGCCGCACCCGAGCCATAGCCCAAGCCAGCGCCAGCGACAGCGCCAGATCCCAGATTTTCAGTTAACGACTACGACGACCAGTGGACAAGGTGCGGCGAGGCCTACTCTAAAACTGAATCTGGAGATGGAGATGGAGTTGGAGCTGCAGATGGAGCTGAGGCTGGAGCTGATGTTGGACGCACTCTGGCGGCGTCTGGCTTTAATGGCGGACTGCAGGCAGTCCGTTGCATACGGCGGCTACTGTGCAATGGGCCATTAAAACTAATTGGCATGATTGATTGCCTCTCCGTCCGCCGTCCGCCTCCAGTCTCCCGCCACAGTCTTGGGCTCTGGGCATACGCATGCCTGCTCTGCTCCGCTCCGCTCTATCCACATCCCATCCCATCCCATCGCCTCCCCTCCCCTCCCAGCCATCGCAGTCCCTCTCGGCAGTGCTCGTTCCTCCATCATTTAATTTAATTAATGAGCGTGTGTATCAATTGGTTTGCAATTGTTTAATTGCTTGTATCGTGCAGTGTTATAGCTCCGTTCCCCGTCCGCATTCTCCGTCCCTGTCCGCGTTCCCGCCCCCGCTGGGTGTCTGGTGTCTTTGCTCGTGCCCCACTGTGCCCAACCCCCCATCCCGCCGCCCGACTGAGTGCGGCTGCCGTGACAGGCCGTTTTGAAGGGCTTCACCCCGGGCCCAGAGCCTCCCCTCCACCACCACCACTCAACCTTCACACTTGACTTTTGTGTCATGTTACGTCTGTCAACGTCTCTCCCCCTCTCTCTCTCTCTCTCTCTCTTTCTGTCTCTTTCGACGGCTCTCTTTCTGTTCGTCCAACTGTCCGACTGTCCGAATGGTCCCCTAATAGAGGAGGACATAAGGACGGGCTATAAGCCTGACAGCAACAGTACAAGAATTTTGGACTGTTCTCCTTCTTATAGCTGCCATCTAGTCTCTGCCATCTGCTTTCCACTGTGATCTCGTGTTACCACATACTCGCACTGCCAATAGAGGGCTGCCAATAGTAATACTGAATAGTAATACTTCCAATGAGAGGCATATCCAATCGGAGTGGATATGCGATATATCCCCAAGTAACCTCCGAGTCGGACTGAACTTGTACTCCAAAGAAGTGAACAAAAGAACAAATGTAATCTAAAAGATATATGTATGTACATATGTATCTACTGTGTATAGTTTTATGTGTTGCACATAGATGAATGCCTCTCTGAGTGCCCCAGTTAATCGGCGCAGATCGGATGATGATGAAACTTTCGCCGCACGAAGCGGAGCCCGGAGAAGAGAAACTCTGCTGTGGCAGTGGCGCTCTGTCTGCTGTCCGCCGTCTGCTGTCTGTACCTGAAACGCTGGCCTGGCCTGCCTGATTGCCGTGCCATTGTGTGGCATTTCCTCTCCATGGCCACAACACACAGCTCACACACACACACACACACACACACACACACACACACACACACACACACACACACACACACACAGACACTCACTTCGTTCTGCTGGCAAATGGCAAATGGAAGACACAGCACAGACAAAGTGCATATGAAACAATGGAGCAAATTATGTATGTTTGGTCTTTTCCGCCGCTCTGAAAACGCGTTCGACTTTTCACCAAGCCAAAACAGGCCCAGCTCTAGCCCCCATCTACAGCCCATCCATTGTTGGCATTTTCCATACCGAAATTCATACAGAGCTTCTCTTTCTGGGTGCGATACGGATACGGTTCCCTGGAACCTCTCTCTGGCTCTGACTATGGCTGTGGGTCTGTCTGCCATTGTCACTCTTTGGTGCGTTTCATGCACCCAACCGTGCGACGATGCCAAACGGAATGAACACAAAAAGCAACTTTTGTCCAGGAGTGAAGTGTGGAGTGGGTTGGAGTGGAGTGTGGAGTGGAGTGGAGTGGGTGCGGACAATGCTCAATATCCGTGTAATATTTGCAGACCTGTAGCTGAACTTTTGCCATTGCCATAATCACTTTTTCTGGCACGCTGCCACAGCCATATCCATATCTGTATCTACATATATCCATATCTATAAGCATGCCCCAAATGTCATTGAATCATTCCGAAATATCATCATCTCTCCACATGTAAAATATGTGCCAATAGAACATTTAATATCTTCGCTTCGTCCCGAACGGGTCGGGGCTATTGTAAATTAATTTGCATTAAAAAACGTTTTACGAATCCGATGCTCTCCCTGAAGCCAGACAACACGTTTGTCCAGACGTCACGTAGGTCGGCCTGACTCCTCCTCCTCCACAGACACGTTGCCCAAATGGCACAAGCCTGCGTCCGACCACGACCCGACGACTCTCTTTGCGGGATCTTTGGATGTCGTCACCGTCACCGTCACCGTCACATGTGTGACGTCGGGCCGGAAGGCGGTACGGGGACTGGTGGGTACGGTACGGGCACACGTGCGGAATTGTCGGTGTGCTCAAAGGTCGGCCTGAACGTCACTGGCGCCGGCGATGGCGACAGAGTCACGTGCCTAGAAAAAAATCATTAAAAACTACCTTGACGATTCTCCTAATTACAATGATCATTTCCCTCCCCCTCCTCCGCCGCCTCCCCTTCCAAAAATAATCTGCTTTCCATGGGCGTTGGCATGTAGCAAGAACCAAGATGACACGAGGGGGGGGGAATGAGATGTGCTACAGTGCCGGAACTGAATACTGCCCCACCGCAATCCGCAATCAGCAATCCGACAACCCCTATCCCCCACCCCCTGTCCATGGCATTGCCAAATGCAGGAGGCCACACGCAGGGAGTTCAATGAAACCGCACGACACAAATTTGCATTGGAGCTGAAATACTAACCGATTCTCCGATTAATTAGCATACGACCAGAGGCGATGATTCCGAAGCAATCAATCAAAAGCCACGCCACAACCTCAGATACAGCGCATACATCTGTGCTTTAATATGTTTTGATACCCATATACATATACAATATGTACATATGTGTGTGCGTGTGTGCGTTTGTGTGTGCATCTGTGGTCTGATCGAAAGGTGAATGAAACTTTGGGGGCGCCCTCCCCAAATGCAAATCGCAGGGCAACTGAAGCGCATCTTTCGACTTAGTCACAGTCAGACCTGCCTAAAGGAGACACAGTTACAGTTACTGTTGACAGTTGAAAGGTTATGCGTTGTATGTATCTACATGCCGCATATTGTATGCATATATTCTCGATTTCATAGCCACAGACTCCTTCAATGGCGCACAGAACACACAGATCGCTCTCGTGTGCCCGTGTGGACATTATCATGGGAGTTTGATGACCGTTTCGGATACATATGGATGTATATGTATATTCTACCCCCCACGATTCTGATGCCCACGATTGTGTGCTAATGGTGTGCGAGAATAATTGACATTCATTTCCTTCTTGGCAACGGCGCGCAAGCACGGAACCGATCGGAATTCACGGCTCAGCGACCGCCGCACGTCAATCGAAACAAAGAAGATCGAGCGTCATAACGTTCATGCCTTGCCCTGCTCTGCCCTGCTCTGCCCTGCTCTGTTCTGCTCTACTCTCTGCCCTGGTAACAGTAGCGGTAGCTGTTGCCATGCGGCTGCGGCCAGCCCAGCCACAGCATCAGCCCCACGATCCAAGTCGCCGCTTGGCAACAGCCTGTTCGAACGACGCACTTCGACCTGGTGGCATATGTGAAGGAGGGCCAGGACCAGTACCAGTTAAGGGTGGATAAACCATTTTCCTGGTAGAAACAGTTGGTATTGGAATGGCAAGCCCCCAGCTCACTCGCTTTGCTCACTCACGTCGAAATGTGTTAAATATCGGGAGACGACGACGATGATCCAAAACTTGTTTATATAGATTAGAGATACATACGAGTATATCCATCGTAAGGTAGAAATTGATTTGGTTTCGCTCATTATTTGTGGCATGCATTTAGACACACTTCGCGGAATTTCATTATTAAACTTGGCCTTGGATAAGGGACTGTACGAGACGCATACTGGTCGATTGGTACTGTTTGGTATGTATTACCAATCGATAGCCTTTTTGGCCGATTTGATATCTGTGTTCCTTGAAACGGTGTAAGCTTTACTGTAACGGCGGGAAATACACAGAAATCCAAGAAATGTAAGCTTTGGCTCAAGCAGTGCAACGCTGCAACCCGAAGCTTTGGTTCAAGCAGTGCTTTGGTTCGTTTTCCCTTGAACTGATTCTGCAAGCAGTTCATCCACTAAGCCTGAGGCTGTATGGCTCTTGCTTGGAATCCACTGAACGTTAGATGTTTCCACTCGCTTCCCTTCGATGGAAAGGAAAATTGGCAGAGGCAAAGCGAATTCAAAGGCACTTTCCCACAGATACAGATACACACACAAATACAGCTACAGAATGGAATGGAATGGAATGGAAAGCGGGTGGCAGGATACCCCAAACACAACGATCAAAGATGGCATTAAAAATGTAATAAACGTCATAAATTGTTAACAGTTGATTGCATTTGATTATGGCCATACGATACGATGGGTATGGTATGTATGTGTCTAATGGCATTATTCCTATCGACAGCCAATCCAGAATGGGCCTGACAACACCTACATACTACTTCTCGTACAATAAAAGTGCTGCCCGTGCGGTTTTAATGGCCATCTCCCGTCGCCCATCTCCTGCCGCAGCCACAAAACAATTCCGGAACTGTCAAAGTCGTAAAAGCCACTGAAAATGAAACTGAAATCAATGGCAGTGGCTGTGGCAGGGGCAGGGGCAGTGGCAGGTCGTGTGAAATACTCTAACAAATGAGAAAGCGATAGTGATAGTGAAGTACGCAATTTGTTTTTGGCATTTATGACTGTAGTTCGACGCGAATTAGAGCCCTGCAGAATCATTTTCGAGCACTGCGATGATTCAGTTGATTCATTGATTCAAAGTGATTCATTCATTCATCGACTCGACGGTTCTTTTCAGAATGACAATGATTCAATGCTTCAAGTGTAAGTTTAGCTTGAGAGTGAGCCAGAAATTGGACATTATTATGGGCTACGTGTAAGCCTTTGGCCACTGTCGGATGGTCCTAGTGCTAGTCCTAGTCAGAGTCCTTCGAGTGGACAGACCCCACGACTCGAATTCCTGCTTCTGCTTCTGCTTCTTCGTATCCAGTGGCCATTACATATGGTATGTGGTGTGTGGTGTGTGGTATGTGGTGTACGGTGTCTGGTTTCTGGTGGGTGGTGGGTGGTGGGTGGAAGGGTAACTGCTACGAGTATTGGCAAATTACACTCCAACGGGTGTGGGTCTATGGGTCGGTGGGTCGTCAGTTCTCTCTCTGTGTGTGTGTGTGTGTGTGTGTGGTATGTGTGTCGGGTTGAAAGGGCTTAATATGCAAAGTTGGTAACTTAATTTAAATTCCCTCGTCGTGCACTTATTACTTTGTGGCAACCGAGTAGTGCTGTTGCTTAGTGTTGTTTTAGTGGTGCTGACGCTGCTGCTGCTGCTGCTGGGGCAAAAACTGAAGCCCAACCAACAACTTGGTTGTTGTCTGGAGCTGGAGGTGGAGCTGGCGCTTGCGCTGGGGGTGGGGGTGGAGGTTTTTGGAAGCATTGCTGCGATGTTTTTTGCAGTACATGAAACAATTTTTTGATAATTAAAGTTGAGCATTCCTTGGGGGAATGGGGGAATGGGGGGAATGGGGAAATGGGACTAGTGCTGAAATAGGCCCATCGCCATCTACAACGAGTATATGGGGCTTCCCTTCAAGTTTTTTGTGGGGGTTTTCAGTTCAGTTCTTTGTGGAAAGTTTTGCCACAAAACTATGCCGCAACTTTGGCTGCCAGCCGCCTCTCGGACTTTATTTCCGAATTGATATAAAAGAAACTATAAAACTTCTCAGTCTCTGTCCCATTCTCATTGGAAGGAATACTCAACTCTTTATTTCTTCATTTCTTGGCAGCCAGCGAGCAGTACTCCTTCAGCTATCTTCAAAATGAATCCGTTTGAATGCTGCCAAATGGCGGAAGGAGAAGCCTGACAGGTCGAAATGATTTTATTATTTAAATTAAAATGAATCAGGAGAGAGCGAGAGAGTGAGAAAGAGTAAGGGCCTAAGCAACGTAAGCACCTGGTGGCAGAGACAGATGGAGATGGTTAGGGAATTGGCAATGCCACATAATTAAAAGTGTCGCATGTTCGGGGTCACCACCCCCCACCCACACCCCGTTCCCTGCCGTGGTACCGTGTCAGCGTGCCACCTTTGAACATCTGTGCCGCAGAGCCCCCAGCCCCCGAAAAAGTTTCGCACATAATTTATATGCTTATGTAAAGTCGTGCGACAATCACAGAAATAGAATTTCTTATAAGCAAATTCCGCGCATTCCGGCTGTGGCTGCAGAGTGGATTCCGGATGCTGTGGCTGTGGCTGAGGCTGAGGCCGTGGCCGGAGACGGGAGTGGGGACCTCCTTCTCAACCACCAAAATGCCAACAATGCGCGTCTGCCACAAGAAATTACTTTCTGTTCAGCGCCAAGGTGTGCCAACGGACCACCGACCCTGGAAGGAGGGGGCTGGAACTGGAAGGGGGGACAGCAGCTGATATAAGCAGCAGCAGCAGCAGCATCGTCCTGACTGTAACAAATCCTTGATGTGATTCCACTCCTGCTGCTGCTGCTGCTGCTGCTGCTGCTGCTGCTCCTGCTTCTGCTTTTGCTGCTGCCGCCTCCCAGGGGACATACTCGTACGAGTACTTGCTGCTTATGGATTTTCCCGAGCGCGATTTTTACTCATTTCCCCCTGTGCGCGTTTTACAAAGTGGCAAATGGAAATGTCTGCCACATTTTGCGTTCAACACACACACACACAGACACACACACATACAGAGAGACGAATTTAGCGTTAGCATCTTTCCTCATCAAGTGACAGAAGCGCTCCCATCCAGCAACATGACGTTTTTATTTGTCCCTCCGCGGCCCTCCACCACGCGGAGGGGGGGGGGGGGATGTTTGAATGTGTAAATATATTCGAGGACGAGGACGAGCACAAGGATGGAGAGTAGGAGTTTATATCCTTGCAACGCACTCCCTGCTCAGCCTGCCCCCCCTGCTGCCGCTAGGCAATGCTCTGGCGGTGCTATTCTCGTGGATGTGGATGTGGATGCGGATGTGAATATGCTTGATGGATGCCAGAATGTATCGCATAGATACAACATGCCTTAGAATCAGATTTCGAATTATAATGGAGAGTGGAGTGGATCCAGAAACACAGGCATCTTGGAATCGATTGAAGCGGCTCTGGTGACATCTCTGACGTTGTGCGTCCTGTGTGTCACGTGTCCATCTCTGGATCTCCCTCCCCCGTCGCTCTCCTGTGACGAATGGCAGATTGCCGCTCCATTTGTTGATTGCCGCAATCGTGATACGCCACTCTGTGCTGTGCTGTGCTGTGCCACACGCAGCAGCAGCAGCAGCAGCAACACATGTTGCCGCCAAGCAGCGTCCATGAGTGTACGGTGTACGGTGCAGCGCGGTGTACGGCGGACGGGGAAGGAAGTCGAGTCCCCTTTTTCTCGTGTTTATGCAAAAAAACTCGCGTGAATGTGAGACGTGCTCAACGTGCGCTTCCAGGAGTGTCTGCCTTCAGCTGGGGTCCCCGCTGTGGCTCCGAGAATCACTTTCAAATCAGCAATTTATGTTTATTAGGAATGGAGCCCGGAACGAGGAGCCCGGAACGAGGAGCCCGGAACGAGGAGCCCGGAACGAGGAGCCCGGAACGAGGAGCACGAACCAAGGAGTCTGGGGAGCACATCAGTCAGTCCTCGCTATGATGTGGGGGTGGAGGTGGTGAGTCGCACCCCTTTGGGTCGCACCCCTTTGGCGGTAATCACTATACCCTTCCAAGAGGGTGTCGCGGCTGGCAGAGATCTCATCATTTTTCTAGCACATCGGAATGGAAAGGGTAGCACAAGTTTCCATCTTTTCTCTCAGTGCTGGCAGGGCTTCAAGGGCGTCGAGGGCGTTTCCCGTGCTCCGTTTTCGCGTTTCCCGTTTCCCGGTGCCATTGTCTTCTGTCAGCATTGATTAAACTTTCTGTCCGCGGGTGCCCCCCGCCCCCCTCCCACGTTCTTCCGCGAAACGCGTGAAATTTCGCCATGTTGCACAAATTGATGCATGCCACTGCCGTTCCGTGTCTGCGACAACGACAACGACCGAATTCGCTTTGTTGTTTTGCGTCGCGCTGCGTCGCGTCGGTGGCATGTTCGGGAGGAGTCGTGTGATTCCTTTTGACGTGCGCAATTAGGGGGGAGAGATTTCACAAAAGAAGCCACCGCCGACCCAGCCCCATCCCCCGTCCCCCGTCCCCGGGAATGGAGGGGCAGGGTCTTGGTCTTGGTCTTGGTCTTTCGCCACCGAAAGAGAGTAACGGCCTTCGGCGGCCCTCTTCCGCAAGGAGGAGAGGGTATATGGAGGCTTACTTGTTAAGAACTATTAACCCACTTAATTGCAAAAGTTTACCATGAATCAGAATCGACTGGGGATGAAGGACTGCAGCCAGGCTATCGATCGAATAAAGGACCTTCGGATGGAACAGCTTGCGGCTGGCAAAAGGATTATTCAATATATACAGTGGGGAGCAAAAGTGAGTGCATGTTCACAAAACTGACTTTCGTCGCCCATAAAAACATAACCATACAAGATAATCAAACAAATCAAATTAGATTATCTTTATTATTTAATTCTTAACGAATAGGAGTTATTAGAAACAATATATGTGATGAATTCAAAAAGTTTGAAAGTAAAAACATAAAAAACCCGCATAAACTCACTTTTGCACCTTTCAAAAAAATTTAATAATTAAATTAATTAAAAATTTTTTGCCCACAGACTCTTATTAGCAATAACTTTATTTACGCGGATTCGCATGCTCTCTACCAAATTTTCGATAATAGCTTTTGAGATTCGATTCCATTCCGCTTTTACACGATCCCAAAGAATGTCCTTATTTGTTGGGGCTACTTCGTACTGCCCGAGCTATTTTTTTTACTATTGACCAAAGATTTTCAATAGGATTGAGTTCGGGACTTTGCGCTGGCCACTGTATCAGCTGAAAATGCTGTTTTCCAATCCATTCCTTAACAATTTTCGCTATGTGCTTCGAATGACCATCAGGTTGAAAAACAATTTCTTTGTCGGTATAAGCAAATTTCTCCAAAAAATTGGCAAGATGGGTGTTCAAAATTTGTATGTAGTCCTCTTTTCACAGGATACCATCAACTAAATGCAGAGGGCCAACAGTCCACCATGTAAAGCATCCCCATAGCCTTATATTTCCTCAGCCATGTTTGACAGCTTTCTTTACATGGTGCCTTTGAAGACGTTCCCCGGGTTTGCGCCAGCAGTATTCCTTCCCAGCTGACTGAAATCGGTTAAATTTGGATTCACCAGTCCAGATAACACGAAATACAACAATACTGCTGGTCCTGATACAATACGCAAGCCCGGGGAACGTCTTCAAAGGCACCATGTAAAGAAAGCTGTCAAACATGGCTGAGGAAATATAAGGCTATGGGGATGCTTTACATGGTGGACTGTTGGCCCTCTGCATTTAGTTGATGGTATCCTGTGAAAAGAGGACTACATACAAATTTTGAACACCCATCTTGCCAATTTTTTGGAGAAATTTGCTTATACCGACAAAGAAATTGTTTTTCAACCTGATGGTCATTCGAAGCACATAGCGAAAATTGTTAAGGAATGGATTGGAAAACAGCATTTTCAGCTGATACAGTGGCCAGCGCAAAGTCCCGAACTCAATCCTATTGAAAATCTTTGGTCAATAGTAAAAAAAATAGCTCGGGCAGTACGAAGTAGCCCCAACAAATAAGGACATTCTTTGGGATCGTGTAAAAGCGGAATGGAATCGAATCTCAAAAGCTATTATCGAAAATTTGGTAGAGAGCATGCGAATCCGCGTAAATAAAGTTATTGCTAATAAGAGTCTGTGGGCAAAAAATTTTTAATTAATTTAATTATTAAATTTTTTTGAAAGGTGCAAAAGTGAGTTTATGCGGGTTTTTTATGTTTTTACTTTCAAACTTTTTGAATTCATCACATATATTGTTTCTAATAACTCCTATTCGTTAAGAATTAAATAATAAAGATAATCTAATTTGATTTGTTTGATTATCTTGTATGGTTATGTTTTTATGGGCGACGAAAGTCAGTTTTGTGAACATGCACTCACTTTTGCTCCCCACTGTAAGTTTGATCCAATATTAAAGGCAGAGCTGGGCAGATGGGTGGCAATCAGATCCAAGTTTTGCGGGCAACAGGGATCGACAGACAGCTGACACATACACACACATCCTGGCACATCCTGGCACATCCTGGCACATCCTGCCACATAAGCAGACAGGGCTGCTGTCGGTCATTTGCATGCCGTCTGTGCTCTGCGCTCGAGTACCTGATCCGGGCACATGGCAATTGAAGAGCGGATCGGATCGCAGTGAGTGGCCGCAGTGAGAGAGGAAAGAGCACAGTGGTTTCGGGGATCATTAAATATGAGAATTTATGTTTAGAGCATACAAATAGTACCTCCTTGTACCCCCTAGTACCCCCAAGAAGTCCAATCTTTGCATAAAGATGATATATTGGCAGGCATTGCAGCAGATCCGATCCCAAGCGAGAAGAGAATATCTTTATGTGGAATTATTATAGATTCTGCACCACTGTGCCACCGTGCCGCCCTGCCGCTGTGTCTTTGTCGTCGTCCTCTAACAGGACATCCCCTGCCGGCACATGAAACACACGTTTCCGGCATTATCGGTTCGCCTGGTTCCGGTAAACAATAAACAATCCGAAAAACGAAATCCGAAATACGAAATCCCAGGCTCTATCGCTGCCAGCCTGAATGGATTTCAGCTGTTCTGCATTCAATATTGAAATATTTTTAGCACAAGTGGCCGACCGACCGACCGACCGACCGACCGACCGACCGTCTGCTGTGCGGCAGTCCCAGCACGGCACGGAACTTCCCCTGAAATTGGAACCCCCTCCGACCGACCGACTCCGAACTATCAGCGGATAGTCCTGGTAATGGTCCTGGTCCTGGCCCCGTGCTGAAAGGATTGAGAGTGCGTGTTATTTTGTGTTCAGGGATTCAGCTGTTTTGGCCGCCGAGTCCTTTTGGCAGCTGAAAATTGCCAGATTGCCATTTGCCTGTCGACCGACTACACGTGACTCAAACGAATAGAGGAATTCGAATATGAATCGATGTCTGAATCGAAGTCTGAATACAACCCCTGCCAGCTGGCAGCGTGGCAATGACTAATGAATCTGACACTAAAATCGACACTAAACAGCAGGATGGCAAAGATCAAGGAGAAAGGCTTGATTTTGGAGCATTTTCCTATGTGCAATTCATGGAAGGATGTCACAGAAGATTCACTCATTCGCAGATCTCAGATGAAACCCGTCCTGAGGCGAGAGGGCACTGTCCTGTTTGCTGTTGGAGGGTTCTGTTGGCATAGCCTCATTACGGGGTCCTTTGTAGTCCTGCTCTGATCGGTAATCTGTGGCAACGCCTTCGAGACTCTACTGCCGTTGAGTGGAACCAATCGATTCGGGTTGATGCCACGGCCTGTCGACCGCAAAACAAAAGGAGGAACACAGCGAGCGGCCGACTCTTGTGGCTTGACTCTGCACATTTACAAGTTAATTTTCCTTCGATATCCGCCACGAGATATCCCCTCCGGGGGTGGACAACCATGCAAATGCCACACAGAAAGCGGAAATGGCTCTATTCAGGCATGCCTTCGATTATTAGAATTCTTACAATACAACTTTCGATACATAGAGAGGATTTCTACGGCTATTCAGAGCTACTCCGGCGCCGCTTGCCGCTGCAGGTCGCTCGTGTAGGCCAGAGAACGGAGCTCATCCGCTCGCCGAACAGGTAGTAGCCGAAGGCCAGGACAACGATGGCCGCGAAGAAGACGAGACGCACGGGCCCGGCCAAGGCGCCCAGGAAGGGATACGCCCAGATGCCGGTCCTCAGCCAGACGTAGTGCACCCAGGCCAGATATGCCCCCAAGAAGGCGCCCAGGCCGGCGAAGCCCTTGCTGCGAGCCGGATAGCGGTGGTCCGTGACGCAGAGCTCGACGAGGGCGTAGATCACGACCAACGTGTGCATTGTCTGGTTGAGCCACAAGGGATAGACGAGGTCCAGCAGGCCGGGATAGATCGACTCCCTGTCGATGGCGTAGAGCGTCCAGAAGGTCAGGCTTACGGTCAGGGCCAGGGGCACCACGTAGCTGGCCAGCAGGTAGTCGCACAGGAGCTTCAGCCGCCGGCCACGGATGACGTCGTAGACCAGGGCCAGGCTGTAGTAGGAGAACTGCACCAGGCCGCACAGGAAGGTCATGTACTTCCACTTGCCCCCGATGGGTGCTTCCAGTCCCATCTGCACCGCCAGCGGGGGCAGCTTCGCGTACACGAAATCGTAGTAGACGGCATAGCCAAGGTGCGTGGCGGCGGCCAGGTGGAGCAGCAGCCGCGTCTTGTACGCGTTGGCAAAAACGTTGCCTCTCCCCATTTGGTCTGCAAATGGCACAGAGCCACTGGCAACAGCCACAGCCACTAATGGCTCTAATACGAACTTCAATTGGTTCGAAAGGCCTATTAGTCACGCCGCACTACGCCGCTGCGACATGGCCAACAGCTAGAGAAACAGAAACTGGGTGGGCACTTTTAAAGCACTCAAAACAGATCCAGAGAACTATATCTATCCTATATAGTGATATATATTTGCACAATTTCCCATTGGTTTTCCCCCCCCCAGTTGGCGATTTCTTCGAATGCCAGAACTATTTGCGGTGCGACCTTGATCACAGCTGATGTGTGCTCATATTTCAACGCCAGATGTCCGGCTCGGCGGCAGGGATGGGAATGGCAATGGCAATGAGAGGGGGAGGGGAAAGGGAAAGGTCAACCGACCGCAGGGCAATTAAAGCGAGTGCGTACTGTAAATATTTGTCTGTTTTCCCGCTGCTGGCGGCACAGCCTCCTTTGTCTGTTGGGCCGTTGGGCTGTTGGGCCGATAATTACAATTAGCCAGGCCTCACACCGAACCGTTCCGACTCTGGCCTACGGCATATGGCCAAGAAGGGCCCAAAACTTCAATTTGTATTCCTGCTGACGGGCGTAGCGAAGGTTCGACAGGGCAGGCCGCGTCGCATCGCATCTCTATCGATTCGAAGATTCCATTGAAGATTCAAGTGCCCTGCTCCTGCTCCTGCTCCTGCCACGTGGGTGGGGTGTCGTGCCTGCCTGCCTGCCTGCCTGCTTGGTGCTTCAGTTGCACCCACGACTCCCACACCTCAGCGGCTCTCCCTTGAGGGGCTGGCTGGCTGTAGTGGGGCTTAGGTTTCCAATATCTGTGCTGGACATGCGGAAAAATAGCAAAAACTACTGCATCTCGGGGCAGGGACAGGGCTGGGGTTGGGGATGGGGATGGGTTCTGCCGACAACAGATGGGCCTCCAAGTGGACAGGCTGCAAAAAGCGAAGAGCCAAACGAGTGTTCGAGTACTTCGACCAGCCTTCGACCCAAGAAGCCTGATGCCTCCTCTCTGGGCTTGTTTTTCTGTGCGTCACATTTGATTGAAATTAAAAATCCCCCCCCACCCGCAATCGAAGTGCAAAATGCCGGAGGCTTCTGTCGAAAGGGCGTGCTATCCCCATGGGATTGACGGCTATTCCCCAAGTAGCACCGAGGATTGAAATTACACACTGGATTGGACTATCTTCCTGTATAACCGATTGCTCTTTTGATATGTTTCCCTACTTTTGTGTCTGATATTTAGTTGGTTTTTAGCAGCAATCCAGAAGCACACAATGCCACACACAATAGCGCTCCCAGCGATCACGGGTCACAGAGTCATCGATCAATATGGAATTCAATTCAATTAAATAATAGTCACAGACCCAATGGTACCCTTGCAACCGAGAATGGTGTGGTGTGGTGTGGTGCGGTGTGCAAGCGTTGCAAGCAGCAAATCAATCATGCTGCATTACCCACTAAAGGGGTTAACGACTTTGCGACCGAAGCTCCACAATTGACTGCCGATGCCGATGGCGTTGGCGTTGGCGATGGCCCCCATGTGTTATGTAGTTTACCCAAAAGGTCTTATCACAGCTGATATTTGGGCAAATACCAGTAAAAGGGATGACTCTTATCGGGCGCTGTGTGTGCACGTGTGTGCTCCAGGGGGGGATGGGACCCCAGCAACCCAACCCATCGAACAGCCATGCTATCGAAAAGCTATGGCATCATTAACACAGATGGGCACACTGATAAAAGTCCACCTCCGTCGGACGGGGCGGGACGGGACGGGACGGGACGGGTCGTCCAGCTGTCAGCTGTGCTGTGCCATGGAAAGGGACACCCTCTTCAAGGCAAGGAAAGAAAGGGATGGCAAAGCAGAGAGGGAGAGGGAGAGGTAGATGGAGGCCATTGGATATTGATGGCATATGTATTTGCTCAGGGGTCAGACATGCTTGTGGCTTAGTGGTTCGGTGCTATCATCATCGGAGCGCCACGGAGCGTCCTGCCACACGTGTGCTAATTTTGGGGTTTAGCTTATAAATGTTCTGATTTCGAACTCCTGCCCCCCCGCCAGTTCCCCCCCTGGGAACAGGGCAATCCTAGTAACTCTGAACAGGCATATAGCACATACACACATACATATATAGTGTGTATGTCTGTGCCGATCCATAGCAGAGTTCAGAGACCGTTCGATTTGCAAGATCTTTAGCTCTTTAGCATTTGCTTGCCATATGGAGACGGCAAGACGGCAAGACGTGCTATACATACAGTGCCACATATTCGTATGTGTATGTGTATGTGTTGGTGTATCTGTAGGGGTTTATTTATTTGATTTGTCGCGCGTCGTTTTGCCTTCACAGTTAATTTACGAGTTTTAATTTATTAAATCAACAGCAGAAACAGCAATCAGCCATCCGCGTCAGTGGCTGGCTGGCTGGACGGCTTGGCCGGCCACTGCTTGTCGCTGTTTGCCAGCTTGATAATCTTATTGTGTCCCCCCAACCCCGCCCATGACCAAGGGTAGAGGGTCTGCGAGCGACCGTAGCGAGCGGCGTCAACATCAGCAGCGGCTGAAAGTCAATTGATGATACAATTGATGGAGCGACAAGACGACATCCAGAAATAGAACACGTTAATTACGGGCCACCGATAAGAGTTACTGGACAGCCAAGCCCCAGAGCCAGAGCCAGAGCCAAAGCCAAAGCTCAGAGCCCCAGAGCCCCAGAGCCCCAGATGTTGGGAAAGGCACTGGGACTGGGAATCCATTGCTAGCCTCAGCTTCAAGCCTAGATCTGGAATCTGTTTGGGGAATCTGTTCGAAATACTCGTAGATGTGAAATATTTCGACGTAATGCCAGACAAGAGTCTGGGTTTCCCTTTGGTTTGGCACTCCCGTTCCGACACGAGAGACACTAAGTACTTGGGTCGTACATGCGGCACAAACAAACCATCCAATCCACACACACACACACACACACACTATCCGTCCGTGCATTGGCCCAGACCAGACTGGTCCGTCCGTGTAATCCGTGTAAATATGTGCCCTGCAATTAGTACAAATGTCGAATGCAAATATTGGGTGTGCGCGCGCAGCTTATCAGCCAGCAGCCACCAGCCGCAGAACACAATGCGAACCATGCCACACCATGCCACCATTGGGTGGAGTCTCCTCTCCAATGATTGTTTGGTTACGAGTGAGAGTGGGTTGTGGGGGGATTGAGCTGTTCCCAAAACGTTTCGGGGTGTACGACATAGCGTCTGGCGGTTCCCCTTTGAAATTGGTCTGCGTCTGCGTCTGGGCATGGACTTGGGCATGGGCATGGGCATGGGCCAGAGGTTGAGGTTGAGGTTGGGCCTTTTATAAAAGTCCGACAATGACAATGGAGCATTCATCCAGACAGCCAGCTGCAAGATGTTTGCTCTTAACAACTACATATTATACTATCTATCTATCTATCTATCTATCTATTTATATATTGCTCTGTATGTAAATCGGAAACAGTCTTTCGTAATGGCTTTAATTTGAGGAATATTCTGTTGAATTCCCACCAATCTCTCACAACAGCAGAGAATAGGGCTAGGATCAGAGTGACTAAACCTGTCTAAAGTCCATCCGTCTTGGATAGTTTCCCCTTCTTCTACTAACTTCCTTCCCCTCCTCTTCTTTTAGTCAGTTTAGTTCTAATTTTGCTCGAATATTAGTACAACATCTACGTAATTCCCCAGATTGCGTAGACCAGTTCGCGCGTCATGCGTCAGCGCCCCTCGGTCGAGGAGGAGGAGACGAAGCAGAAAGAGGGCAGCCTTTCGGCCTGGATTGTTTCGTTTATTGCACTCCAAAAGAGTTGACAATTTTGCTGCATATAGCCATCTGTTCGATCGAGTGTTTGCTGTAGAAATTTGTGGCCTGCTGTTAATTTGTGGCTCTCAGCCTCTCAGGAAGGAAATTGTTGATTCCATGACGTCTGGCCCCCAATGGCACGTCTGGGCCATGGCATGGGCCATGGCATGGTGTGCAAATATAATTATGATTCGGGGCTGCTGCTGCTGCTAATTTTCGGTACATTTTCGCATTGTTTTTGCTTCGATTTTGGTGCAGAAAATAGACGCATATGACACTCCAGTGCTCCAGTGCTCCAGTGTGGGGGGCGGGAGAACTGAGTCGAGTCCAAACAAAATCTCAACCTCATTCAAAAGAGAACGCGTAGCGTCGCACTCTCTTGAGCACCCTCTGGGTAAGAGAGTGTTGCGAGTGTTCTGAGTGATTTCTGCCAGAGCCCAAGAGCCCTGTGCCACTCAAGAGAGCGGCGGCGGCTCAAGTGTGCCACTTCTATTGTTTGGGCCTTCTTTGAGTTCTTCTTTGTTTGATTTGATTCGAGTGAAAGCAAATGACTGTTTGATTCCTGTGAGCCGTTTATCAGAGCTGCTGTGTGGAGAAGGAAATGAATGTCCTATTGGCAGAGTCATTCCCAATTCGACTTTCCAAGACTCTTTTTTTTGGGGGGAATTCTTTCGAATTTGTGTAATGAAAAGACCCCACAAAAGAGCCACATCTATGGCTGTTACCAGCAGCCATCCAGCTATCAGCCATCCAGCCATCCAGCCATCAGCCATCAGCCAGCAGCCAGCAGCCATCAGCCGTGTTTCACCACCTCTGAGGTTGGCCCAGCAACACGAGAAGCCCCACACTAACACCAACACCAAAACCCAAACCCAAAGCCAAAGAGTTCTGACAGAAAACTTTGTCCGTCTCTGTCTCTGTCTCTGTCTCCGTCTCTGTCTCCTTCTCCTTGAGGTTGGGTTTTCTCCCTGTCGCCTGCCCGCCCGCCCCTCCGCCCTTTCGCCCAAACGGCTACACCCCTTTTTATGCCGCACTTTAGCTAAGAATTTTCTCTAATGACTTAAACGCGGTAACCACTAAAACATTTACAGCGCGCACACAGCCCCTCTGGCTGGGTTTAGGTAAAAGCCGTGTCGTTCTCGCATTGCCCTGGCCCTGCCTCTGCCCCTGCCCCTGCCCAAGCCTTGCCAGTTTTTGGATGGAGTGTAGAATGTAGAGTGTGGAGCATGGAGCATGGAGTGTGGAGTGGCGCTTTTCTGCGCAAAATTTTCCTCGAAACCGCAAGTAGAAAACTCATTAAGCGAAAAGCATTTGGCGGCAAAGAAGCATCCGAAACGGCAACGGAGGCGTGACTGCCGCCACATAGCCATAGCCCAAGCCCAAGCCCAAGCCATAGCCATAGCCCTGCCCACAGCATCAGCAACGACAACGGCAACGGGAGGAGGCACTGGCTCTAGGAACCCATTTACATGTGTATCTGTGCACATATTGTATGGGGTGCAGCAGAATGTGGATGGCGGGGGGGAGACACTTCAGGGCGGAGGGGGGTCTCTAATCGGGAATCGTATAGTGGATATAGCACTCAGCGATTTCACACGACTTACTTTCACCGGAATCAATTAGATCAACCCATTAATTCATTGAATAAATTGGTAATATTCCAGCAATTCCGTAAGTGGGTTTTTTCGCATCTTTCGTACAATCTGGAAATGGGTTTACCCCCGTTCCAATTCTCTCATATTGTTTTGCAGTCAATGTATCTGTATCTGTATCTGTTTCTGTCTCTGTCTCTGTGTCTGTATCCGATTCTGCATGTGAAATGAACCAGAGGGTTAACTATTTGGAAGTCTTATCGAAATCAAGGCATCAATCCCATCGGCCTCATTGTCGGGCGGCCCAAGTTTTTTCTTTCGTATTCGTATTCGCATTCGGGTTCAGGTTCAGTTTCAGTGTGTGTCCCATGTCCTTCCATGTCCTTCCATGTCCCATGTTTGGCTAAGCCTGTCAACCAGCTTTCAATCCCTGTGCCTGTCCCTGTGCCTCTGTGTGTGTATCTGTGTGTGTATCTGTGTGTGTGCTTTGCAAATTTGTATCTTTTGGGTTGGAGAGTGCTCCTCCCGTTAATATTTGGATTGCGTGCATTTGTGTTTGTTTTTCGGTTGTGTGATTGGGGGAGGCGGCGGCCATTCGGAGGGGGGTCTGGGGGGAGAGACGCGTGCGTTGCCAAATAAATCCGCTATAAGCCCCTTTGCAAAAATACAAACAAAAATGGTTTTTTTTTCTTCCAATATTTCACAAAAAAGTTGTGCTTATCCCTTTTTTCGCATTCGAATTTGTATTTTTAAATTCCGGACTCTGAAATTTGAAATTCGATTTCTCCCCTGGCTTATGTACATACATATATGTTTATGTATATATATACATACATATGTACATGTGTAAAAGTGTATATGGATATACCTTTTTATCATTCCATCTCCGTTCCGTTCGTGTGCTCCACGTGGGGCCACGTGCCGTATGCTTATTTTTTTTTCTTTCTTTTTTTCGCGACTGAATATTTCCCTGTCTTCCTGCCTCTGTCTTCCTGCCTCTGCCACTGTCTCTGTTCCGTGTCCGTGGGGTCAGGGGGATTGCGTGTGAAAACTCGCAAGTGCGTAGGCAGTCGCTGAAAAGTCATCGAATGACCTCCGGACAGGGCCTGACGCTGTCGTTTTAAAAATTCAAATTGCCGTAATTGCAGCTTGCAACGGCGGCAGCAACAGCAGCAGCATGCAACGGCAGCAACAGCGGCAGAAGAAGTGGATGTGGGTGTGGCAGCATGACAGTTTAATAAGTATTCAGCGACTCTTTAATTTCCGGGAATATGGACATACGTGTCCTGTCTTCAGGACTCCGGAGGGGCAATACGAGATTTTCGCAGTGAATAATATCGCGAAGAGCTGCTGCCCCGCCTCCATGTGTCGCCATCAGTTGCCGCTGCTCAAGGAGCTTCGTGCAGAGCAGAACTCAAGGACCTGCCTGGCCGAATGCAGGATGCAGCCTGCAGCCCCCCAAAGGTCAGCCCAAGGACAAGCCCCAGTGAAATGCACAAAAATCTCGCCCCTTCACCAAAATCGATACTGGATGCTGGATGGTGGGAGGTGGGAAGTGGGAGGTGGGAGGTGGCACTGGCAGCGACAGTGGCAGTGGCATCGGTGGCATGGGTATTTGCATTAAATTATGCGACGAGCTGCGGAAATGTTTGCCATCAAATGGGGGAAAAAGATGGAGATGCAGGAACGGTGGAACGCTGGAACGCTGGAAGGCGGAGGCGGAGGCATCGCTAAGTGCGGCGGAAACAATTTCCCTCTTCAGAGCAAGAAAAACCATAAAAGGAAATAAGGGGAAAGCGGCGACGGCGACGGCGACGCCAACAGCGACGCAGTCCTGTTAAAGCCAAGCGCTGAAAAAAAAAGAAAAAAACTCAAATTGTAACAGAAATCCCTCAAACATCTGCGAGTCCTGTCCTCAGAGGAGTCCCCCCTCGACTTTACGTGTAGCTTGCCCCCTCCTTCCACCCCCCAAATGTGTGTGTGTGGTACGCGTACAGTGAAGCTCGCTTGAAGGGACACCCATTTGTCCATCTCTATCGGCTGTTGATGCTATTCCTCTGGTGTCTTTCATATCCTTCGGAGAGCTCAATCAAATACTAATCACACCCGCAGGAAGCTGTTCGTCGATGGAGCCTTCACTGTATCTGTGTCTAAAGGACTGTATGTATGCTTGTACGAGTATTCGGTTCGTATACGTATACGTGCACATAGGTAAGCATTTGTAATTGTTTCCTCTCCGGCTTTATGAGTTCTGTTCCTTCATGTATCGCACAAAGTCTCGTCCTCGTGGCACACCCCACCCCACCACACCGCACAACCCACACCCGAAACAAGCAACCCCTTCACAGAGGAGGAGGAGGCATGGCATGGCATCTACTACATCTACATCTACATCTACGAGTACTTGTGCCACCTGCGGCCCTGCCAGGCAGTCAGGCAGCCGCTGCTGCATTTTAATCGTCGTCATTAGGGCGGCAGGCCCAGGCGGGCACCGGCGGGCGCTGTTTTTCTCATTCATTCCATCTCTCCTTTGATACCCTCACAGGGAGAGAGAGAAAGTACTGTGCACCATGTACTGTGTACTGAAGAAAAACTGGCTTGTTTTTGGATCAATTTCATTAACAGACGAGAACTACGAGAACGTATCCCTAGCTTCGGTTCCGGAAGACTTCTTCTCCAAGAGTTCGGGATTAGTGAAAGTAAAGAAAGGTGTATGAAAGTGCCTTGAGCACAGCCAGCCATGTCCTTCCCTTGGCCAAGAATGGAATCGATACTCTCCAGAGTTATCCTTATCTGTGTTGAAAAATGATCAAATTTTCATCTGGAAAGTGGAAACTGATTGAAGTTCTTCAGCAGCGGATGGTGTCCACCGATGGGGCATCATTAGACGCAGATGGGAGACCGAAGACCGAAGTCTGACGCATGCCTTTCAATGGCTTGGATTGCGGAATGGAAGGGGAATAGAATGGGTATAGAATGAAAGGACGAGAATGGGGAATGGGCAATAAGGAGCAGGACCATGACAGGAACACAAACAGAAACGACTCGTAGGACCTTGTCCTTGCCCAGTAGGCGGCTCTGGCTCTGGCTCTGGCTGTGGTTGTGGCCTGTGGTCGCAGTGGGGGACACCGCTTCTAAAATATTTATGAAATGTGTTGTAAGTAGCAAATTGTGTTGTCGGCTTTGCTGCCTTGCCCTCCTTTCAATGGTCCGCAGAGTCATTCAACCGAACCGCAGAGCTTTCTCCTCCGCCGCTACTCCGGACATCGGACTCTGTACTCCGGACTCTGGACTACGGACTACGGACTCCGGACTGTACTGTCCGCCCGTTGGTCTCTTTATTTATTTATTTATTTATGCCTGTGCGTCGGTCCGGTCCGGTCCGGTCGGTCCGTTGGTCGGTCCCTCCTTTGCCGCACTTTGTACACCATTTCCAAAGGCACAGAACTTATTTTAATTTTAATAGAAATTAATGAGGTAATCTTCCTTAGATTCGGCGTTGCCTTTGCCTTTGCCTTTGGTTCTCTCTCTCTCTCTTTGGCAAATGGATTATATTTTTGGGTCCGCTGGGGTCGGCAGAGAGCAGCCCAAAAAAAAAGTGGGTACAACTTTTTTGAAAAATCTGCCACATTGCCTCGTTGCACAGATTCATAATTGTGCGGACGGACGGTAGACGGTGGGTGGACTTTCCCTTTCTTAATTGTGGAAGAGAACAAAGAGTACCCGATAGATGGATTGCCAGTGTCAGAATCCATTTGGAAAGATTACAGTATCCACTCCTCCATAGATAAAAGCTCAAAGACTCCTCAGCGGAGTAGCCGCAGGAGGAGGAGGAGGAGCCCCCACACTCCTTGCGAAATGTTTTCTTTTATAACATGTATGCATTACATGTCCTCGCGCTTGGCTGCTGTGACTCTCTAATTACGAGTATTTTGTCTATACTTTCATAATTGAGTGGCCGCCGTGGAGTACGGCTTTTGAGCAGGGCACCCAACCGAACCGCCACCCGCCACCCGCCACCCACCATCCGCCATGGGAGCAGCAGCAGCAACTCATCCCAGTGGCTTGTGGCATGCCTCAGACTCAGAGCCGATTAGGGGTACACACATACATACTCGTAGGTGTTCTGTTGGTGTTACCTTTCCCATTTGAATGTACTTGCACGAGCACCAATTAGCAATTCGTACATTTTGTGTACACTTTACATTGTACAGGGGGCCCCCTTATGTACGCCAGACAGTAAGATTAGAGTGGGATTAATTGCGAGCAATTTCTATAATATTCTCTTATATATACATATATACCATACATGCACATATGTACATGGCTTTTGTGGTTAAACTCCTCCCCAAAAGGATCCACCATCATCCACCATTTTTTAAAATGCACTCGAAATTGTCATGGGTTGCCCGCTTTAGGAATCCCCATCTACGGATATAAAGTGTTCGGGATACACAGAGTTCTATAGACTTTAGTCTTCAGACACACACAAGTAAGCCAGAGACCCAATGGATCATCTCTCTCCCCCGATGGATGCTTCCCTCTTTGATTAATTTATGTAAACCTTCCAATTTCCCCAAACTAGAAAAAGTCCCCGGGGGCACTGAAGTAATTGTGTCGATTTCTATGGCCAAGTGAGGCTTCTCCTCTCCTCGATTCCAAGTCCATGTCCAAGTCCAAGTCCTAGTCCTAGTCCGAGTCCCAGGACCCAGTACTGCGTTCAGTTCTGTATTAAAACAAAATAGGTATTTTTCGTACACGAATAAACTTTATGGCGCCATTGCAACAAAATGTCGTCCTCGTCGTCGCCGTTGGTCCTGACCTAATAAACTTGGATATTACGGATTTCAAGTGAGCGCCACAGGCAGTGGCTGTGGCACTGACTGTGGCAGCAACAGCGACAGTGGCTGCGGCAGAGATCTTGGGTCTTGCTGGTCGAGTCCTCATTACAGGCGAATTCGCGTTGCCTTTCCGCTTATTAACATAATGAAGAATGAAGTGGAAGTAGAAGTGGAAGCAAAAGTGGAAGCAAAAGTGGATGTGGAAGGGACGAGGGTCGCGGAACGTGGGACGTGGGACGTGGCTGGGGTCATGAGGGACAACGACAACTCGGCCAAAATGAGCATCGCGGGCAGCCAAGCAAGAACCGGAAAAATCTGTCAAATAAACCAAAGCCAGCCAACCCGAAGAGAAGCAGAGCGGAGAGGAGAGGAGCGGAGGGGAGTGGAGTGGAGAGGAGCGCTGCTCTGGCAATATTTCTAGTCATTATGCTAATAAATTCACACAACAGCTTTGCAGGGCTTTGCAGGGAGACGGAGGACCCCCTCGCCCCCCTCCTTCTAGGAAGAATACTTGACGGAGGACACTGGTCACAGATTTCAGGGTCCCAGAAGAATACTTTCACGGGTATTCCAATATATAGTACATATATATTTGCTATACATAAAAGTATATAGAAGATGCGACATGCCTGCCTTTCGTCAGTCTCTGATCGGCCCTGCGGACCTCGGCCCCGCCAAGGATGCGCCACGGGACAAGCAAACGGCT
Source organism: Drosophila athabasca (assembly GCA_008121215.1). NCBI lineage: Eukaryota > Metazoa > Arthropoda > Insecta > Diptera > Drosophilidae > Drosophila > Drosophila athabasca. The sequence goes on along the minus strand of CM017796.1, from coordinate 60,840,150 downwards.
TCAATATCGACTGGCAGCTCCTTCTGGCACCCGGACCGGGGCTTAGGTCAGCACTGCACTGCCCTTGCCTGCCTCAACGAGCTAAATCACGTGCTCCAGGAACTCCTTCATCCGACTGAGCGTCGAAGTCCCTGGATCGTTGAAGTCACCTGCCGCCATGTCCATGCCGATGAGGAGCAGCGTTCCGAGCAGCGCCACGCCGACTGTGACAAGGATCAGTCCCTGGAATAGTTTCCATCTCCGGGTGGTGCGCAGCTTCTGGCGAAAGGCCCGGCAGCTGCTTCGCTGCAAGATGCCGCACGTCCTTGGATCCTCCTCGAAGTGGGCGACTTCGTTGGCCTGCCAGAAGCGTCTTACCTTTGGCATCGCTTTCAGACTTAAAATTTTGATACTATTTTGGAAATGTTTGAGGCCAAAATGTGAAGGAATATTTCTGGCTTTTGTGTTTTTTAAAAATTCAAAGTGGAGAACTTCGAAGGGACTAAAGGGTTTGCCAGGAGCCACCATGCCACTGTCCATTCATTTGTCAAGGAGCTCGGCTGGCGCCAGGCACGGAGACGGAGAGGAAGCCAACAGTCGGCCAGTGGGAGGCCAGTGCTTCCTGTTGGCCATCAGTCAGTCAGTCCAATCCATCTATCAGTCACATCACTCATCCAAACAGCTTCCTGCCACTGGGGCACTTCATCAACATACAAATATACGTAATACTCGTCCGGTCCGGTTCGGTTCGGTTCGGTCCCGTCTCGTCTCGTCTCGGCCCAAAACCAATCACAAAAAGGGCATTTAGCTGGACAAACTTCCGATCAGCAGCGGGATGCCCTGTCCAAGGAATCCCAAGTCTTAAATGTGGGGGGGTGAGGGGTTAGCTCTGGTATCTATGGCCTTTCCACGTAATCAAAATCAAAATCAAAAGCCAAAGCAAAAGCAAACGCAAAAAGCAATGATTACAAAAAGTAGATGGAAGTCAAGTCCTGGTCATGGTCGTGTGGCGTGTGGCGTGTGACGAGATTTAGACGATGGCCACTGAATAGTCAGTCATAAATAAAATGAATTTATTTTGCTGCCTGCCGGCCCGCCTGCCCAGGCCCAGTCCCAGGCCCAGGCCCGGGCAATCTGTGACTTATAATCAGCGCTGTCGATGGGCCCCAATCAAGGGCCGGAGTGACGAAATTGGATGCTTGGATGCGCCTGATGGGAGGGAGGGAGGTTCACTGGCGAGTGAACAGCGGGCATGGCATTGAAGATGGTATCAAATGTTCCCTCTGGTCATTCCTTGCTGTTCCCCAGCCCCAAGTCTCTGAAAATATTGATACCTTGTTATCCTGCTGGCTGGTGGCCTTAAGTGGGAGTTGTTTCACCTGGCAGGACCCATTGATGGGGAAAATATAAGCACATGCACAGATTCGCATGGATATTGATCGATTGGGGAGTGGGCGTGGCAGCTAGTGGGGGCTAGTGGGAGTGGCCTTGCAGGGGCTACGCGTTGTGGTTGCCGCACCATCTGGCCAGCGGATGAGTCAGGCCGTCGGTCTGTACTCCGATCTGTGCTCCACATGTTTTCACTCAAAGCGCAATCAAATTCTATGTCGCCCATTGACTGGGGTCTGGTCTGGTCTGGTCTGGTGGGGTCTGCTTCTGCCTCTGGCTCTGCCTCTGCCCCATCTGCATCTGCATCTGTTTCTGCTTCTAAGTTCGAGTGTGTATGCTGCACATGTGCGAGGCCATTGGAGGATGCCCTTTTAATGATGCATTTCGACTTAAATTTAGTGGCAAAACATTGTTGAACGCATTAAGCAATTATGCTGCAGCTCCTCCGCAGCACGGAGATAAATGGGGCGCCCCCGCCCACGCCCCCGCCCCCGCTCAGCACCCGCGCGATTCGAGTTCGAGTTCGAGTTGGAGTTTTCTCGAGAGCACAACAATTCAACATTCTCCCCTACAAATTTTGGTGCTCATCTGTTCTGGGGATTCTCGTGTCGTAATGCTCTCTCTCTATGTTGTATGTATGGGGTGTGCGCATTGTGGCAAGCACTTATCTGCACCAATAAATTGGGTCATTGTTCCCCATTGAACCCCCCCCATTCAATGGGTCTTGTGGTTCCCAGGCAAAGCACTACTAATGGATCTCGTATGCACCTATCAGTGAACCCAACTGTCAAGTGGATTTGCATTGCCTTTACGAGCCATCAATGAGACCATCAGGAAAACAGATATGCGGACAGATTGGATGCATCGATCGCCACCTGAATGTCCACTGTATGTACGCATCTGTACATGCATCTATGTACATTATTCGAATCAAAAAGAGAGGCCCTGCATGGGCCCTGTCTATGGGGGGGGGGAAGTGGGAGTGGGAGTCATCGTCCGCACGGCCGCATGGCTGACGCTGTTCCGTGGACTAGAGCTGTGGGGCGCACCATGCGATGCTATAAATTAAAATAATGTTTACTCATTTAAAAGCAGGGGCGGCTGCTGCTGTTGCAGTGGCAGTGGCAGTGTGGCAAGTGTTTGCTTGTACGCTGTTAATTCGTTTTTACGACACTTGTTGGCGTTTATTATTTCTGTTTTGCAGCTCCCGCGACGGCAGTTAGTCCGGCTCCCGGGAGTGGGAGTGGAAGCGGGAGCGGGAGCGGCAGCAGGAGCGGGAGGCGTGGGAGACAGTCAGCCAGCCAGGGCAGGGCCACGGCCCTTGGGGATCTTGGGAGGCGACAATCGGTGGGAGCATTCGGGCGTGGTATGTGGATATCCGAATGGGATGTCCCGGCAAGGTACACAGTACGACACACAGTTTCATTTCGATGATTAGCGGATGATTAGGCGAGCTCTAAGATCCCATTCCTGATCCCAGAGAGGCAGCAAAGAATCCCCTACCTCAGCAGCACACATACTCGCGTACACATTCGTGGACCCGAATCCGAGATTCCCCTTCTTCTGTGAACACACCATAAATGGGTTTACAAAAAAGAAACAACAACAAAAACAACTCAAAAATATAAGCCATAGGAGAGATAAAGACCTTTTTCTGCATAGAGGAGGCCATAGAGCGCAAGGGGGAGGGGGGTGCAGGCAGAGCAGGCAGAGCAGGGAGAGGCGAACAATAAAGCGCGACCCGACGCCAAACACAAAGCCGAAAGTCTTGAGCCCAAGAACAAACGAGAGCATCCAGTTTTTGTTGGTTTTTTTTTTGTTTTTTTCTAGCGCATCCCAGCCGCAGCCCCAGCCCCAGCCCAACCTTTCGGAACCAAAACAAACAGCGTGGAATGAAGGAATCCACGCTAAACGTAAACAACGCAACGGACCAAGGGTCCCCTCCCTCCCTCCCTCATGGAGGGGCACGGCACCAGCACCAGCACCGGCACCGGCACCGCAGGCCTGTGCGTGTAACTCCGGTAGTGCCCGGAACCACCAAGAGCCAGCAGCCAAGAGCCGAAGAAGAAGTCGAAGTCGAAGAAGCCGAAGAACCAGTTTTGCCAGTCTCTGCGGTCCGGTCGGGTCGGGTCGTTTGCTTGGCGACTTTTTTGTGCACTACAGGGTATGCGAGCTTGCAGCAGAAAGCCTAAACATCTCCAAGCCTAATCTGCCGACGATCACCTGGATTTTGAGGAGCAGCACAAGACAGTTGACAATTTCCGTGATGCCCAGGCAGTTCGGGGTTCTGTTAGGTACTTACCAAGACCTAATCCTGGCATAACCAGGATCACCACCACAGCTTGATCAGGGATCCGTGATTGATTCTCCTCCAGCGTGCCTTCCGCCGCTCGGTCTCGTCGTCTGTGATCTCGGTTGTGTCCCGGGCCATGCCCTCCTGTCCTGGCAGCTGCCCACCGCAGATCTACGTTCAGTGGCGTCTGCTTTGGTGCCCCTTTTTATATCACAATTTTCACTCAATTTGCAATTTCCTTCAAGCAACGCTGAAATCCAGGGATGGCGAGCGAGTTCTCAACATTTGAGTGTTGGAAAACCTCACTTAAAGCGCGCAGGGCTGCAATATGCTCCAATCAATTATTTTTGCGCCCGGACTCGAGACTCTTCTCGGTTGCAAGATGGACATGGGTCATGATTCAGCACATTGATGCTTCGACCATCCGAATGTTTAATCGAATTTAATTCCATTTAAAATTGAGCAAAAAATGTGACAAATCGATTTGGCTAGCTTTGCAGCTTATAAATAGGTAATGCCTCTAAACATAATACCGTTTAAAAGATAATTTGAGAGCCCCCCAAAAAGACCATTTGGGAATGGAAATGCTCAGTCATAGAGGCAGCTCAACAATGGACAACTCTGCGGGAGAAATGGGTAGAATGGATAGAGTGTTAGACAATGGCAGGGGGATGGATAGAGTGTTAGACAATGGCAGGGTGACACTTGTCGAAAGGTGGATAGGGAGTATGGGGTATGGATTGAGTCCCAGTCCATGGTGAAATTAGTAAGAAATTAGTAAGTCACTTGCTGTGAATTTAACTATGAATTAAATTATTATAATTTGCTTTGAATTATTTCGTTTTATTTATTAACGGAATTATTTTCATTTCCGTCAGCTGAAAAAAGAAGAGTGCAGAACGTATAACGCTTGCTATCTCTTTCTATCGATTTTCTCTCTGAGAGCCGAGAGAGCTAGGTGAAAAATTTAACGTCCTCACCACAGCTGAGTACATCACCTTATTAGTAATTTTACCATGTCCCAGTCGAGTGGATTTGTCTGGAAACGTCAACATTACACCATCGATTATTGTGTCAGCTCTAGTATCGTATCGTACAAGTACGATATTCCATTCCATTCCGTTTCATTCCGTATTGTCAGCTGTCTCCGTAGACATTTGGTAGTAAGATTAAATTTTATTTTACTTGTGAATTCTTTGTAAAAGAAAAAAGCGAAACGGGAAAAATCGTCGAGATGCCGCTCAAATTCAACGACGCGTTCGATCAGTTATTGGAAAAGATCCCAGATATAGAGGAGTCTTTGTCGAAGGAGAACGAGGAAATTGCCGGAAAAATATGTAAGGCATTCGTGGATACAGGCTCCATTTTCAGGGGTGCACTCTCCCAATTGCCGCTAGCCAGTGAGTGCGAAAGAGCCTTAGCCTTGTGCAACCCTGTACACAGTCCTGCCCCACAGATTTGATGAAGAAGAACTATCAGCCGTGGGTGCTGCTGCGAATGCCATTCGAGGTTACGCCGCTCAAGAAGTGCGAAACGACACCTTCCATCGTCTATGAGCTGCGGACCGGCCAGAGCGTACGCCATCCGGCCGTACGCAATGGATTAGTGGTGCCCAGTATTGTGACATCCCTGTTCGACACCGACTTGAAGAAAGCCGTTGCCAGCATTGGCCAGATCACGTGCCAGAGTGGCAAGGTCTATATGCTCGATGCTGAAACGGAGACCGGGAACTCGGTGCAGTATCGCATAACTGCCCTTCGCTCGGTCCCCCACGGTGTTCAGAAGGACTTTAGCTACTTCTTCGAGCTGGCTCTACAGTTCGTGAACGATCCAAACACTTACATACCCTTCCGGGCCTTTGAGTTCGTGGTCCGCAAGATACCCATCGATGTGAAGGCAGTCTGGATGGCCAAGGTGTTGGCTGTCCAAAAATTCCTCAATCATTTGGGAATCGAGCAATCCGAAAAGAGGGATAATCGCTTCAATCCGCAAAACTTTGACTTCAATCTTCATGTCAGCGAGGCAGCCCTTAAGGTGAGTGAGTGTACACTCTTGACAAATCATTCACCATTCACCATTCACCATTCGAATCCTTCCAGACTCTGGAATGCATTATTTCCGTCTCTGAAAATGGCGAACGTTTGTCCTTGATTTACAACAAGCTGATGCACTTCAAGCAGAAGGACAAAGTGCAGCTTTCCGAACTTTCCGAACTAATGGAGCTGATTGGCCTAGATTAAATATTTACTACACTGCACACACACACGCAGCACAGTTGTCTTCCTTTTCCATATTTCCACATATCGTTTAATTCAGTTTTCAGCATGCAAGGATAATGTAGTTTTCCAATGAGAGGGGGGATGTATCGCTCTGACCTCTGACATGCCAAAATTGGTAAATGGAACGAACGGAATGGATTCCCAATGACATTCTCGAATCATAATAAGAACACATGTTGGCGGCGTTCCATTCGCGGTGACGTGACGATGAGAAGGAAGCCCTACGAGGGAGGGAGAAGGCATTGTAAACGACAGCCGACAGCCGTAACGAAAATATTTCATCAACGAAAGTTAATCATAGAAACGCATTCAGTAGATTTTCGCGCGGGAAGCCCATGCCCAGGCCCAGGCCCAGGCCGAGGCAGAAGCAGAAGCCCCACAGTGACATCGGACTGAAAGAATGGGAGGGGATGGGATGGGGTGGGGTGGTGTGTGATGGGTGCTCCGTTCTCTTACTTTGTTGTTTGTGTTTTTAAACAATTTAACAAATGCCACAACACAACGCAACGCAACAGAACGTCGATTGGAAGGCGTCCGGGGTGCGTTAATTAAATTAATTGTTGCGAGTCATTGTCACTGCGCTGCGCTGCTCTGCTCTGCTCTGATGAGAGGGGGAGGATCTGCTCAGATCTTCCCTCAAAGATGGGGAGGCGGAGGCATCTCTTGCAGGCAGGCATTGGCCAAGCAGATGGATGGATGGTTCAATTAGGTACGTGTCGATTGGTATCCAACGGTATCCTCGATAATGGCCCTCTCTCTCTCTCTCTGTGGCCGATCTGTGCTCGAATGTGCTCTATAAAATGCATCGCAATGTGCGCCGCATGACATGACAGCTTCGATGTCGAGATGGCAGCATAAATTAAGCACAAACTAATTAAATGCGTTTCAATTGAAGTTGAAGCTGAAGCTGAAGCTGATGGAATCAGCCGGCCAAAATAATTAGCAGTGTACGTGTATCTGTGTATCTCGCAGATACACTTGTGCGCAATCGAGTTTCATCGACCAGCACAGCACAGGCAGCGCATTTCTAGTTTTCCCCCCGCAGCCAGCCAGCCAGCCAGCCAGCACATAAATGCACATAAACCTGTCATTCGGTTGGACAGCGACAATTTCGATGGTTTGCCTAGATTCTAGCCTCTAGAATGATGGCTCGAAGATCCTTCTGCCAGATATGGCTCTAATGATGCATTCATCTCCTATGCATATATCGATAGGTCGTACTCCCAATAGGAACGATAGGAGATATAGGAGATATCTTTGAGCAATGACTGTAGGAGTTTAATGGCCAAACATGTGTGTACCTACTCCGTGTTGGACTTTATACTCGATATTTGTATGCTCTAGTGAAGTCGAGTCGAGTCGAGTGGAAATTTTCCATAAATGTTTCTTTCTCTTGCAAAAACCCCTTTGCCGCTTTACCAACAATTATAACAGCTGACTCAGCAGCTGACTGACTGACAGACAGACGAAACCAAACCAAGCCAAAGCCCAACTTCAACTTCAACTCCAACTTCAGGCCAGGCCCAATGCTGTGCTGTCAAAATCATATGGCAAGACCCCGAACCAAACCGAACTGAACCGAACCCATCCAAATGTCTCTTTCTCTATGGCTCCCCGCCCCCTACCCCACCTACCCCACCTACCTGCCTATGGCCTACCGCTTGGGTAAAAGTCGCTTTTGAGGGCCAACAAACTCTTACCCTGGGCAGAGTTGTCGTTGTTGTCGTTGTTGTTGTCTCTTGTGTCATGTCATGTCGAGAGTACCCGCATAATGACACACATATAGCCAGAGAGACAGAGGCACCCAGCCAGCCAGCCAGCGAGAGAGAGAGAGAGAGGGGTATGGATAATTACCGCTGAACCCAAGCGGACCGCAGCAGAGCTCAGAGCGATCTCCGCTTGACAGCTGACGCTGGTACCGAGAGCGTTGACTGATTTATGAAGACACTTTTGCAAGTCGCCCAACTTGATTTTTCACGAAACCGTTACTCCGGCTCCCAGATTGTAGCACAGCCCCGAGAAGTCACCGCCTAGTGGATGCCCTAACCCCCTAACAGGAACCCCAACCCGTTTGAGGGCGGACACGAGTAGATACTGTCCCGGAGAGACAGAGACAGAGAGAGCAGAAGCAGGAATCCTCTGACTCCACTTCTCAGTGAAGGAAAAGGCATCTGCTGTTCGTTGGCGGAGCTCTCTTCAAGGGGTGTGTGGGGCAGTGGGGGCTTCTGTGGTTCGGTTCGAGGTTTCCTCAATTTTGTCTATTACACGAATCCGAATTGAAGTGTCTCTCGGTACTGTCTTTCGAGCCGGGCTCTGCCGCGCTGTGCTGTGCTGTGCCGTGCTGTGTGTTTGTTGCCAAGCGCCCATTTGACTGGCTCGCTGGCTGTCTGACTGGCCGACTGTCTGGCTGTCTGGCTGTCTGGCAGGCAGCTTTGTCTTGACTTGTCTTGGTCTGGCCCGGTCTACGTCTACCCGCTCGGCTGGCTGGCTGGCTGGCTGGCTGGCCTGGCTTGGTTTGGTAATCATGATCGCATGATCTTCCAGCTGCTTTTGCAGATAGCTTTGGCTCTGGCTGTGGCTCTGTCTCTTGCTCTTGCTCTGGCCCAGTTGCTGGCTCTGGCTTTGGGTCTGGTTTGTGTGGCGCGCGGGGTTAATCGCCAGCGTAATGGTAATGGTCGTGTTTGTTGCGCCAAATCAGCTGATTGCTGATGCCTGATAATGATGAGTAAGCGCTTGCGATGCATGAACCCCCCACCAAGCCACTATTTTCTATTCCTCCATCTGGTATTTGCTGGTATCTGCTCCTCTTCGTCTACCAGCCGATACATTGGGTCCTCTGAGGGCTTCGAACAGATCGCAGATCACAGATCACAGTGTCCAGTGTGGGTCTTGGGAAGGACCCAAATTATCACTCCTTCTCCTGTCTGGCCCCGAAATGCAATGCGGATAATTATTTCGGCATAAGCCGCACACAAGAGGCATAAATAAGAACACTGCACCCATTTATCAGAACAGAGCTGAGCAGAGCAGAGCAGAGCAGAGCAGAGAACCCAACGTTACTGTGGAGCCTGTTGTGTCTTTGTGACTTTTTTGTTGCATGTTTTTTGTTGCTAGTTGGCGCTAGTCGATGGGCTTTTGGGTCAAGTTTGTTGCCAAATCCCTGGGATATTTCTCGGTTGATTGCATAAATAGTGTAACTTCTAGGCGGCTTTGCACTGGCTAACACAGTGCAAAACGCACACGTTTTCGGCGCAGTGCAGTGCGTTTCGTCTTTGGATCCAACAGATACTCCGAGTGGCTGTGGATTCGGATTGGGAGTGGTGGAGGTGTGGTGTGGTGTTGGCTAGAGCCAACAACCGCATCGAGGACAGCCTGCCACTGCCACTGACGGTGGGTATTGACGATACTCTGGGTACTGTGCCGCAGTGCCACAGCGACTGCCACAGAGACTGGTACTGGCTGCTGGCTGCTAGCTGCTGGCTACTGGGACACTGGCTACTGGCAATTTCAATTGCAATTGCAATGCAAAGCGAAACGAAACGTAATGCAGCCAGCGGCTTTTGTAGTTCATGAACGGCCAGCGAACCCCCTCGAACAAGTACGCGTTGATAAAACTCGCAAGATACGAGACTGCAGCAGCAGCAGCAGCAGCACCTTTGTGGAGGGAGACAGTCGCGGGGACAAGCCACCATGCACCATGCACCATGCACTGGTAACTTTTTGGAGCTTTTTTGCTGTTGCAGTTGCCACAGTTGCTGTGGCAGTTGCTGTGGCAGCAGCGCCTAGGATTTTAATCGGCCGTTTGGTCACGTAAGCAGCGATTTCAGACGCGATTCGGCCAGACCAGACCACTGTTTTGTGCCAAGTTGGGGGGTTGGAGTTGCAGTTGCCGTTGCCGTTGCCGTTGCCGTTGCAGCGACTGAGGCTTACATAAGCCACCGTTTAATATTGGCAACGCGGAAGGTACTACGACTACGCGAGGGGGGGAGGAAACTCTCGGCTCAAAAAGCATAGGAAGGGAATAGGAATATCATTTAGAAGAAGGATCTGGTCCTAGCTTAAATATGGCTGGGAATACTCTACTAAATAAGAGAATGAACGAACCATTAGTTTATATATATATAGACCATGCTTTATGGAGTCGGAAATGGTTTCATCTGGCCATTGTGCTCTACGATTTCCGCTTACCAAAAGGAAATTATGCACACATACAGATACAGATACATATCTATCTATCTTTCTATCTATCTACAGCTGAGGGGGAGCATATGAGTAGGAGCATTACAGGGATAGACAGATAGATAGATAGATACTGCATCTATTTGCTGGAATTATTTTGGAATTCAGGATGAGATGGGGATGGGGATGGGAATGGGATGGGGATGGGGACTGCGCGCGAGCGGAAAGTGGAGCAAACGGTTTCCTTTATGGATGAGTATATAAAATTTTACGAACCATTTATGGCCATGGCTGAGAAAAGGCAAGCGAAATGAAATCAAAGAAAAGCATAATAGCAAATGCAGACAGACAGAGAGAAAGAGAGGAGAGAGAGCGAGGAGAGAGAAAATGTTGAAGCGGAATAATAATAATGGAATGACAGCACACACAGAGCAGAGCAGAGCACACACACACACACACACGCAGGCACACACACACACTGGGCCATACACTGGTGGTCGGACTGTGTTCCAGCTGCCGGAAAGCCAGCCCAGCACTTGCAAAATTATTATTATGATTGCCACACAGCTTCAGCTTCAGCTTGCACCATGTGGCAGTGGCAGCTCCTTTGCTCCCAGCCAGAAACTGCAGCTCAGCGGAAAGTGGCCCATGCATCTGGCATTGGGCATTGGGTCAGCATAAAGAATCACACGCTGAGTGCGTCGATGCTGTCGATGCTGTCGATGCTTCCCCCCCTCCTCCACCCCACCCCGCCATAAATAACACAAAAGCCAAGCAACCAGTGGAGCCGCGGGGCGTAGCAGGAGGAGAGGCTGCAGCAGCTCCTACAATGATTTGAAACGAATGAAATAAATTGGAGGCTGCTGCCATCGAAATCTCACACATATTAAGGGAGAGATGCGAGAGAGCAGGAGAGAGCGGGTGAGAGCGGGAGAGAGCGGGAGAGAGCAGGACAGAGAGAGAGACCTGGCCACAAAGTCAACGGCGACAAAATGGAAAAGCGAACGATGTCATTGTGCTGACTCAGCTCCAGCTTCTCCTCCAGCTTCTGCTCCAGCTTCTCCTCCAGCTTCTCCTCCAGCTTCTGCTCCAGCTTCTCCTCCAGCTTCTGCCTTTGATTTGTGTGGAGTCGAACACAAAAACAGTAAGATATTCCGGATGAAACCGAATGGAACAGAATGGATATACTGTATATAATACATTCAATATTAAGCGATATACAGATTAAAGATAATCTCGCATAGATAAAACATTACTAGATGGTATCGATACCCCAAAGTTTTAATTGGTAGCCGAAGAGCGACCCAGACCCAGAACCCCCCGAACCCCCCGCGAGTGAGCGCGCTCAAAGTGCAGCGAATGGGTCGCGGCTCAAATAAATTAAAGAAATGCAACAAGCCGACATTGTTGGCCGACTCTGGTGGCGACTCTGGGGCCAAGTCGCAAGTCGCATGAGGAGACAAAATAAATTAAAGAGTCGCCGACAACGGGGACGCTGGCGAACAGGACGTCGACGGCCAAACGGCCAAACGGCAAACGGGCGACGGCAACGGCAACGGCGACAACATGAAACGCCAATCGGCGAGTGCTGCACACCGACTGGAGCCCAGGCAGGCAGGAAGGCAGGGAGGCAGGCAGGGGGCAGGCAGGCAGAGAGGCAGATACTTACTTTGAGAAATTAATGGCACGGCCAAGCAATTGATTTAAGGCGAGCGCGAGAGCGAGAGCTGTAGTTGGCCCAGCAGCAGCAGCAGATACATACAACTGACCAGACCCCAAACCCCAGACCAGACCAGATCCGAGCAGACCCGGGCAGACCCGAAGACCAGGAGGAGGAGCATGAGGAGGAGCAGGAGGAGGAGAGCTCCAAACGGGTGATAGATACTGAGGCGCAGATAGCGAACATCAGCAGTCAAGAGATACGCGTCTCTGGCTGGCAGCATTTTCTGCTGAACTGCTGCTGTGTTCTTCTGCTGGGAAACTGCTGTCTGTCAGAGAAGGGAAAGCTGCTGCTGTTGTTGCGGCTGCCGTGCACATCCGTATCCATGAGATACCCCCTGAGCTATTTAGTCGCACAAAATGTTTCTAATCTGTGCCGCTGCCGCTGCCGCTGCCGCCACTGACGCTACCGATAAATACGACTACTCTCACATCCCGAGAGCTACTGTCATTCCCATTCCCAGTCCCACTCCGGTGCCCCTGCCCGCATTCCCATTCCTATTTTCATGGCCGTTTGCCATTCCCATTCTGATCACATCGCAGCTCCATCTCCCTCCCAATCTCTGTCCCTCCCTCTCACTCTCTGCGTTTCTCTGTCTCTCTGTCTCTCAGTCTCAGTTCGTGTTGGCTAGATTAAATTTCAATTAACACCGTAGATACTCGCACTCCGGCAACCGACACACGCACAACTATGCCACAACCAAGGCAGCCAAGAGGCGCAGCCCGGCCCGGCCTGGCCCGGCCCGCGTATCAGTTCTTCAATTAGATTTCGCATTAATTAAACCAACACACGGCAGTCGTCGAAGACAGCAACACGAAACGACGATGACGATGACGATGACTATGACTATGACGATGTTATGTTGCTGTTGCTGATGCCGATGATGACGTTGGAAGGAATCTCTCTCTAATCGAAATTAGTTACATCTCCTCCACTTCCTACGCATTGCACACAGAGCTTCCACTCCGTCTCTCTCTCTCTCTCTCTCTCTCTCTCTCGCTTCTCACATCAACAGCAGCCGTTACATCTCGCTCCCTGTAACGCCAGAGGGCGCACACTGCATGAGAAGAGTCTATGAGAGAGTGCAACTGATTTCTTATCCTTACGAAAGCCCAGATAGAGCTGCCACTCTTGCAGATCGATCGTCGAAATGGAAGTATCTTCATCTTTATCTTGATATCTTGATAGTTGGCTATGGACTACCTTTTCCTTTGATAATAACAATAATAATAAGTGGCCCAATCAGACGGAACAAGCTTCAAGCCTGGGCTAGTGGGAGGGCATACAAATGGGGGGATACAAACGGCACGCCCCCATGCATAACTCAACGACCGCCCCCAGCCCCAGCCCCAGCCCCAGTACAGGGTCGGTCATTAGTTTTTTGTTTGCTTTTTTTTACAATTTCTGCGGGGACAACTCTGCCACGTTGCCTACGATATGTATCTGTCCCGTGTGGTGGTCACCCCCCAAACGGGTGACAACTCTGCACACACACACACACACACCGACACTTGCACACGCACCAGGCATAATTTATATAGCATACTTATTGGCCGTTCCGTGCATTCTGTGACGAGCAGCAACACCCCAACCCCCCAAACCCCCCAACCCCAGGCAGGTGATCCGGCCTGGCATTGTCATTAGAGGATAAAAACCGAAACGGGAATGGCAGTGGGAGTTGGAGTGCGAGTGGGTGGGTGGTGCGGCGGCTGGGTATACATATATTTTTTTATAGGGAAAGAGGTGGAAAATAGGAAAAGAACGAGGAGAATCATTAAATTAACATGACAAATGACAAAAGGAGCAATAAAGGAGCGATTCCATGCATGCATGCCAGCATGGCGATAGAATGGGGTGACGGTTGGGGTGGCGGTTGGGCTGGGATGGGGTGGGGTGGTGTGGTGTGGTGCAGCGACTCGGAATGGCAGTCAACACTATAATAAATCCGTAAATATAATGGCTAAGGATACTTTGGTAATTGGGCGAGCTTATGCTTAACGGCGCTTTAATTTATGCCCAGGCCCCAGGGCCCGGGGCCCAAAAGCACCCCCACCACCCCCCTCTGTCCAACGTGGGACGGGCTTTACCCGCTATCCACACTGGCACAGGTCTAGCTATAAAATGTCGCGGTCGCCATCACTAGTTTACGATTATGACTGTGTCTGTGTCTGTGCCTGTGTGTGTGGGGTGTTTTGTGTGTGTGTGTGCTCAGGGGGCCTTCGAGTGGGGCATGGGGCATGGCGTGTGCGCTAAATTTTAACGGGTTTGTACATATAAAAATACCAGCATGGTCATCCCCCCTCGACCCGGCCCTGGCCCCAGCCCCAGCTCCAGCCCCAGCTCCAGCTCCAGCCCTGGCCCTGGCCCCGGCACAGTGGTACAAACTGTGCACAAAAGATATATACTAGCCGATCGGGCAAACCATTTGCTGCACTATTTTGAACTTTGTCCTTTGTCCACAGCACCAATCAGCACTTTCGGATGAGCGGAATATTCAATACGAGGCTGGTGAAAAAGCCATCTGAAATCTGGAGCTACAGGGGATCTTTTGGTGCTTTGATGACCACTGTTGCCTCTCGAGGGTGGGGGGGGGTGCTCTGCGGGGGACGTCGCATAGCTGTTGTCGATGTGGCAATGGCGATGGCGATGGCTCCATGGCGGAAGCGGAAGTTGGAACACATTTTGTTGTGGTTGTTGTTGTTGGCTTTGGCTGTTTGGTGTTTTTGGCTGTTTGGCTGTTTGCTGTTTGGTTGGGGGCACTCGTGTTTTTATTGCAATATTTGCCGCTGCGCGTTTTATGATTATTTTGCATATCGTAAAATTGAATGTACGAAAAATGTTTACATCCCTTCGGACTCTTTATTGCATTCTCTTCTTATTTTTTTTCGGTTTTTCGGGATTTTCTAATATCGGAGCTTGTGCCAGCTAATTCGAGAATAGAACTTTAAAGTACCGCCCAAACACACACGCACACGCACACAGATACACCCTTATCCCGAATCAATTAAAAGTCAACGACCAGCACCCACAAAAAACTCATTAACTTGGTCAAGCAGGGCGTCCTGTCCCCCCCACCCTCGGGCCACCCCACTGGCAGCCCCGCCACTTCCACATTGTTCGGTTTGAGTGGCGGCAATTAAATGGGAGACGATTGCTTTATTACCTCTTCCCTCCTGCAGCATGCAGCATGCGTCCAGTTTCGAAGGGAGGAGGAGGAGTAGGGGAGGGAGGGGGGTGGGAGCAGCAGATACTTGGTAAGTGTGCTTAGTAGTTTCGTGTTCATACATAAATTATGTTAATACCATTCCAACGGGAGAGTAACTAGCCATAAAAACACTTACTAACTAAGGGAAAGGTAAGCGAACAGGACGAACCAACAGGTTGAGGCACCACAGAACCACCAGCACCACCCCCACCACAGCACCGCTTTACGAGGAGGTCATTAAAAGGTCCCAGGTACACACCATAGCCATAAAACCCATACCCATGAGCGGAATTAAGTTCCAAACGGGAACGGACACACGGCGACAGACACTTGAGAGTTGCAACACTTCAGGACGATCCTGGACCTGGCCAGGATGGCCAGGATGTCCAGCATGGCTTCAACTTCCATTGAATTCGCATCGATGAGAGAGACTGGCGTTTTTTCATTGCGGGCGAATTAGTCATCTTGCATGAACGGGTCCATGATTGATATCCTTGTTAGTGGTGAGCGTCAAATTAAAGCCTGAAAAATTTCACTTTAATGCATTTAAATGGCTTTTCTTTCAGGGAACACGCATCCGCACGCCGCACCCCGCACCCCGCACACTTCTTCTTTGTACCACCCAATAGCCCAACAGCCCAACAGCCCAACAGCCCTCCAGCCGATACCTTCATCAATCATTTCCTGTGAAAGCAAACACTGTCACACCGGGGTCCTGTGGGGGTCTCCTCTGGGGTTCGGGTCGCGACTGCAGTGGATTAGGCAGCAACAGCAAAGGACGGAGCTGGAGCTGTGGATGGAGATGGAGCTGGAGGCAAAGTGACAGACAGCGTCGTCGTCGTCGTCGTCGTCGTCGTCATCCTTTCCGGGTTAACAAATGAATTTCGCGCGTTTGCTCGGGGTTTGCTGGGGACTTGAAAAGATTTCAACGGATTGAACAGCCGTGTGGAGTGGGGCTGTGGTGGGGGCGGGTTAGAGGACGGATAACCAATGACTTTTACCCCACGTGAGTACCGCACGACCCGCCCCACCCCACCCCACCCCGTACTCAGTGCTGTATTCGTTTCCGTCGAACTGTGAAAAGGCAGCGAAGCACAAAAATAATAACAAATCCTGGGCGAATGGGTGAGGAAAAGTTAGGTGTGGCACGGGCACGGCACGGGCACTGGGTACAGGATACAGGATAATGTGAACTGGAATGTGGAATGTTTTCCAATGTAATGAGCGTAATAATCAGAGAGAAACATGCGGAAGGACTCTCCACCGATTCCGCTGATTGATTTCACCAGCACAGGACATCCCAAAGCCCCAAAGCCACAAACCCCAAATCGGGCCCAAACCGATGTAATACGCCCAGACACAGTATTTCCTTTTCAGGTTAACTCTTTCGTTTTGCTTTAATTCAGTCTGAATCAAAGGAAATCCAAGGGAAGTCCTAGGGAAGTCCTCTTCCGATTATTGGTTTAATTTAATATTAAAAAAAATGCAAAACCTCGTTACAGGAGGAACTTGGCATCCGGTGAAAAGTCTCAAAGCTCGCAGGCCTAGGGGTAGGGACGCCCCTGGACCCCCCTGGACCCTCGTTGGACCTTGAAGGAATCATGCAGCAGATTCATGCCACCACTCGTGCGAGTGCGATGGAAAAGTAAAGTAAACTTGCTGCGTGTTATTTATGGAAAGGTTAATCTTCCCCCGTTCTCCACTCCGAACCACTCATGTGCTTGTGCTGCTGCTGCTGCTGCTGCCGCTACTGCTGCGCCATAGATAAATAAGAATAATGTGCGATCCAGAATCCAGAATCCAGAGGAGGAAGCCGCCATAATGACCATGAAAGAACAGTTTATGGTTAAATAGAGGCGCAGCGGCAAAACTCCATTTTCTAGACACTAGACACAGCGGCAACCATTCCCCAACCCGGTCTCTGGCTCGGTCCGGGTACGGGTCCGGGTCTTGGACTCCTCTACCGCCTGCCCACTGCCACATGCCACATGCCCCATCCACAGCCGCACAGCTGGAGACCCTCTCGCTCTGGTTATGCAAAGTAATGCAAAATTGCGACGGCCAACAGCGGCAGCATCAGTGCCATTGCAAGTGGTCCACTTACACACAACACACACTGAGGCACAGTGGGGCAGAGGCCATGGAAACAGCAACAACACAGAAACAGATCAATCCAGAAAGGATTTCTATGTCCTAGCATTTCCTAGCATGATTGGTTGCCCTGATCCTCCCCTTCAGCATTGCATTCCTGGATGCACCTCCTTGTAGCACCTCCAATGCCTACCCATGGGGAACCACGGTGCAACGTCGCTGTTTTTCCAGCTGTGCGCCCGGTTCGTGTGTGTGTGTGTGTGTGTGCGTGTGTCTGGCTTTGTGTCCGTCCGCATGTGTATGGTGTGTGTATGCGCCTTTTTTTTTTTTTTTTATTGGCCCAGCTTGATAACGCATATTTTTGGCTTATTTTGCAGCTTACTGCTGCGGCAGCAGTTTTGCCCGGCTGCCTGCTCCATCACGGCGACACGGGGCGGGGCGGGGCGGGGCGGTAGTAGGGGCTAAAGGGCCTATTCCATGCCCTTTCCGAAACGTGTGGCAAGCAGGAGCGGCATCTCGTCTCGTCTCGGCTCGCAATGTGGCCTCTGGTGTGGGCTGAATGTAGGGTATACCGCATTCGACCTTTGACCCGGCTATTGGTTCTACACACAATCATTTTTT
Organism: Drosophila athabasca; assembly: GCA_008121215.1. Classification (NCBI taxonomy): domain Eukaryota; kingdom Metazoa; phylum Arthropoda; class Insecta; order Diptera; family Drosophilidae; genus Drosophila; species Drosophila athabasca. The sequence continues at coordinate 60,822,394 of CM017796.1, read as the reverse complement.
GTCGCTGCGGTTTCGCCCTTCGCTGCTGCTGCTGCCCGTCTGCCGATAATCACGCCATTGCCCCATCAGCCGGAAATGGGCGCGCCGCCATCTTGTGTCTGTGCTGTGTGCCATGTGCCATGTGTATGCCTGTGTGTGTGCCTGTGTGTGTGTGTCTGTGTGTGTGTGTGTGAATGTATCAGCCAAGCCAAGCGAAATATGCGTGCAAGTGGCATAAAGTGGCAGCCAGGCAGAGGCCAGGCCATCTTTGGGCCAGGATCCGGGACTGAGGGCTAAGAGGGCTGGGGGGGGGGGCTGGGGGCTGTCGAAATTGCAGTCGCTGCGGTCTGTGCGGCGGGGCCTGCCAATCTGCCCGCCTGCCTGCCAAAGTGCACAGCGTATATTGGATTTGCCAATCATAAACTGAAGCCAACTGCATAATCTATGCACCAATGCAGTCGCGGCGCACAGGCACAAGCACAGCTTAGCGGGGAGGGGCGGGGAGGGGAGGGGCGATTGGATTGAACAATTTTCGATGATGTCTAGAGCTGAGCGAACCAATCTCAACAGCAGCGTGCGAATTCCATCCGACGAGATCCATCTGGAAGGATATACATATCTCTGAGAAGCAAGAGGGAAACAAATCCCCATCGATGGGGTTTCCGGCTCTCTGACTGCTTCGACGGTTCCCGGATTCCCGGCTGCCCGGCTGCCCGGCTTCCAGCTCCGTTCTTGCATATCTCCGGCGTTGCATTGCATTGCATTCCGCTCTTCCGTTTCTGGTTCTGCCACATAGTCGGAGTCGCCCCGCAATAATAACAATAACTATCTCCTATATCTGCTTAACAGCCAATGTAGTTAAAAAAGCAAATGTTTTTCCCCATTGCCACTGCCATTGCCATTGCCATGAATGTGTGGCAGTGGCAGTGGCTGTGGCAGTGTGGCAGTGTCAGTGTGGCTGGCTCTTGTTTTTGTGGCTCTCTTGCTGCCTTGCTGCCTTGCCGCTTGCCAAAAACAATTTCCCTCTGAATTTTTACAGCCGAAATAATTTGTAATTTACATAAATGCCGGTCGCCCGAGTGTGTGCTCCGTTGGCCCGCTGCTCTTTGCTTTTTGCTCGACTTCTTGCATGCAGTCCAAGAGTAGGAGGAGGAGGAGGCGGAGGCAGTTCCGGCCCATCCCTGGCCCTGGCTTGTCTGGGGTTGCGGGCGGGGGTGTGGGTGTGGGTGAGTGCCAGGGCTTTATTCAGTTGGCAGCTGCACATTTTCGACGCATAATTCTGGCTCATATATGGGAGGCAACAACTCCAAGTGGCCGATGTCTTTATGGGGCAAGCAGAGGCGGCGGCAGAGGCAGAGGCAGAGACGGAGACGTAGACGGAGCCTCTGGCCGGAACAACTTTTTGTGTGTGTGTCCGCGTCCCCCCCACCCCTCAGAAGACTCGTGTCAAATCCCTGGGACACTTATCGATTTGTTGGACAAGGAACAAGAGTGTATGCCGGCTCCTCGGCGTCATCGTCATCCTCATTGTCCTCGTCAGCGCTGGTAATCCTCTTCTAGAGCTTTCAGAGCCAAAAATGGTCGTCATCGCTCATACGCCGTGTGGCTGCTCATGGAAATGTATGAAAATTGTCACTTATATTCGTGGTAATTGTTGTTGTTGCTGTCGTAGCCGCCGCCGCCGCTGCCGCTGCCGCCTGTTGTCCGAAATGATAAATGACCGAAGAAGCATTCGCCTTGCTCCGCTATACACAGCATTGCCCAGCGTCCTGGAAACGGTAGCCACTGTCCCCCGTCTCCCGTCTCCCGTCCCCCATCCCCGGGCTACACAAATGTATATCTATTAGCATTTATCTTGGTCTTGGTCTGGTCTTGGTCTTCGGTTGGTCTTGCTCTTGGTCTCCGTCTGACTCCAAAATTAATCATGTGGCAATTATGCTGTGGCAACAGTCCCCAGTCCACCAGTCCACCCATCGACCGAATACATAAATACAGATATTTTCTCTGGCCAATTCCTCCCTGGGATAAGGAGGAGGCCTCCCTCCCTCCTGTGGCATACATATTTCAGAATGGTCTGACGCCTCTGTGAAAATATCAAATAAATCAGTGCAAGACCCAAAATCGTATTGTTCCCGGCAGCAATATATGAGACAGGACAGAGCCAAGGCTTTAAACATTAACGGAATCAGACTAGTGCTTGAAGGAGGTTCTTCTCTCAAGAGAATACACTCGAACAAGGATGGGATGGGATGGGGTTCGACACTTTCACAAGGGACCATGCAGATCCGACTGCTTTCTCTAGGATTTCTAGAATATTCCGTTTCGAATTCGTACTTCTTTTAAGCCAGCATTTCTCGCAGAGTCTGGCCACACTCTTGCTGCCCAAACCTGCCCAACAAGCGTTTATAGGGATGCCCATCCCTATCTTTCATATATCGCAGACATCAATAAGGTAATAAATATCGGACATGCTTATCGCACATATCTAGATGAATACGATGTTTCCTCTATTCAATGAAAGCAATCAAAGCACAAATAATCTCCAAAAAGAGGACTCCAAAGACAGTCGTATCGCATTCAATAGGCTGTCTTGCTCAGACGTTCCCAGGCGTCCTTGATAGCACCGTCTGACATTGCCTCTGACCCTGGCCCTGACTCTGGCACGGGGGGGGCGGCCTCGTTGACGGGCTCGGCGGTGCCCGGCTCCTGGATGTGGATGGGTTTGTTCAGGTACTTGCGCCACAGGCGCTGCTCGTTGGTGAGATCCTCACCATCTGAGGACATTTCGCTGCCTTCAACAGGCGGCCGCTTGAGCTCCGGCGGACTGATCTTGAGGTTGGCGATGTCGTCGAAGCCGATGCTGGCGATCTTGTGGCTGGCCACGAGGTTGGCAACGTCCACGGCGCCGCACAGGTCGCGATGGCGCACGAATGTGGCGTAGATGAAGCCGGCCGTGAAGCACTCGCCATCGCCCATCCGGTCCACGATCTTTGTCGGCTTGTGGGCGGGCAGTTCGTAGACGTTGCCCTGGGGGTCCATGCAGACGGCTCCCTGGTTGCCCCACGGACAGATGATGCACGGCCGGCGCGTGTGTATGGCCCGGGGCATCCTGAGGGCGCTGTTCAACTGCTCGCAGGCCATGTGGCCCGAGTTCCAGCCCACCTCGAGGGCCAGTTGTCGGCCGAACACCACGTAGTCGCAGAGGCTCAGCAGGTCCAGGTGGTCCTTGAGGGCGTCGTACACCAGCAGCGAAACGACTATGCGGTCCTCCTCCTTGCGCCCATTGTTGTGGTTCAGGACGCGGCGCATCATCAGCACCGTCTCCCGGATGCTGCGCGCCTCGAAGTGCACCCAGCCGTAGAGCTCAAGATCCAGTTTCTCAAACTCCTTGGCCGTCACATAGGGAAACGACTGGCTGCAGCGCAGCACCGTGCACGTGCCCGTGCGCTTCTCCCGGATAATCGTCGAGAACGTCGGACTCTCGTCCGTCCAGGAGCAGTGGCTTATGTCGATCTTCCGCTGGCGCAGATCGTCCACCACCATGCGGAACGCTCCCAGCCTGCTCAGCATCCCGAAGAGCTCCACGCGGACGCCCAGCAGCCGCAGGGCGGTGCACACATTGGAGGTCCTGCCGACGCGCTGCATGAAGGCGCTCCGGCACTGCGTCCGCGAGCCCTTCTCCGGGAACCGCTCCACATTGCTCACGTACGCCACCTCCGTGCCGCCGACGCACAGCACGGCCTTCAGCACACTGATGGCACACAAGTGACCCATTCTCCTGCCTGCCTGCCTGACTGAAATTTGTTTGAATTTGTGGAATTTCGAATAATTTGGATAATTTTGATAGTTTCAATGTGGAGATGTGAAAGTCAGTTGGAAAGGGCATTGGGGGCATGTTGGGAGTCTGAATCTTTTCCAGAGATAGAAGGCTTTTCCAGCACGCCATAAATTTGAGATTTTATCCCGGAAAAAGTATTACGAAATTCTATTCAAAATTCAAAATCTATTCGAAATGTCTTCCAATCGGACGACGGGCTGCAAGCTGAGCTGGGCCGCTGGCAAGAAGACGGTGCTGTGCAGCGGCAGCTACGCCATGGACCACGTGTCGGTGGTGCGGCGGTTCCCCGGTGCGAAGGGGCAGCCGTTCAGGCGGTGCACGCGGGGCTACTGGCAGCGCAGCGGCAACGCCTCGAACAACTGCACCGTGCTCCGGAAACTGGGGGTCAAGTGCGAGTTCTTCGGGATGCTGAGCCGCCTGCTGATGTTCCGCATGCTGGCGGACGACATGCGGGCCCGGGGCATCAGCACCGAGCACTGCCCGTCCTGCGAGCAGGAGCCGCCCTTCTCCTCGGTGGTCTACTCCAAGTCGAGGAGGACGCGCAACATCTTCAACTGCAGCCACGGGACGTTTCCCTACGTCTCGATCGAGGACTTCCGCAAGCTGGACCTGCGCCAGTACGGCTGGATGCACATGCGGAGCATGTTCTTCGAGACGACCCTGGCCATGATGCAGGACCTGGAGGCCTTCAATGCCGGCCGCCAGTCAGGCCAGGACAAGATCATCGTGTCGATGGAGTTCAGCAAGAACCTGGAGGAGATGTGGCCCCTGGTCCACTACTGCGACTACGTGATCTTCTCCAACAAGCTGGCCCGCGCCCAGGGCTGGGCCACGCCCGCGATCGCCTTCACGCAAATCGACGAGAGGCTGCGCTTGCGCTGGATGGACCAGAAGCGTCCGATCGTGGTCCTTCAATGGGGCGACCAGGGCGCCGCCTTTTCGGAGAAGCCGAAAAAATTCACCCTGTCGCCTGCCTTCAAGCCGCGAAAAATGGTGGACTCCCTGGGGGCGGGCGACACCTTCACGGCGGCCTTCATCTACGCGATCTACGTGCGGGAGCGGTCGGTGGCCGAGGCCGTGGAGTTTGCCAATCGCATGGCCAGCTACAAGTGCACCAAGCAGGGCTTCGATCACGTGGCCGATATCCTGAGAGCCCCAGTTCTATGAACCCAATGTCCTGCCAATGTCCTGCCACAGAAATAAAGATTTTCCCGTAGTGTCCGCTCATTAGAACAAAGCCAGATTCCCGGATACCCGGATACTGTCGAAACCGTTGCCTCTTGCGAACCCTTTGGGAGGGCATTATCCGCCATCTTGGTACGACCCTTTTCCCAGAGTTTCCCTTACCCTTACCCTTACCCTTTGCCGTGGCTGTGTGCTTGTGTTGCTGTTTTGTTGAAAAGTGAAATTGAAAAGGGATTTTTAATTCAGCTTGAGTGGTCGCTGGTCCCACTTCCCGCTCCCGCTCTCCCGCTTTGCCGTAATATAAATGATAAGAAGGCAGGAGACCCGCGATAAGAGAGAGAAGAAAAGACAAAGCCTGGCTAAAAGGGGCAACGGGGCAGCGTCTGGTCAGGCCGAGTCTTGGCTTCGCACCGAACAAATGTCAATTTATGTCACATAAATTTAACGATTTTCGTTTATTTTTCCCTTTTCCCCCCCCCTGGAACCATGCAACCATCCATAAATTGTGGCAAATACAAGAGAGTGTGTGGCATGGCCTGGCGTGGCGTGGCCGACATGCAAAGTGAAAATGAAAATTGTTTCGCATCAGAGTGGCAAAGGGGCAGCGTGGCAAGAGAGGGTAGCGGGGGGAGAGATGGGGGTAAGGCCAGTTGTCGCATAACCTTAAACCGTTAAAGCCGGCCATTTATTACGTATGCGCACCGTGTGCCAAAAGATAATAATTACCTTGCCAGACGCTCGGACAAGGAGCAAACGGGTAATAAATTATCGGATATATGGATAGGATATATACCTATGTATATACATATATATATGGACATACATACATACATACATTGAGGTAGCATTCATTCGGTGTGGAGTCTCTTTTCGCCTCTCTCTTTCCCCAATTGATTGCAAAACGGTTTCATTTCTTTTTCTCTATTTTTTTTTTTGCTTTGCGGAAAAGGGCTAAAAAGGTTTTCCCCCATTTATTTATGATACCCGCTCTCCTTTATTTCTTTTTCTTTTCCTGACAATTTGAAATATTACTAGATTATTTAAACAAACGACAACGAGGCAGGTGGACAGCCACTGCCCCCCCTGCTCCTACTCCTACTCCTACTCCTACTCCTACTCCTACTCCTCCTCCTCCCCCGGTGGAGCATTTTAGCCGCTTCGCTGCCCGAAAGGATTATGCAAATATCCTTCGACAGAAATTATTAATTGGAAACAAAACACACACAAAAAAAAGACAACCAGCAATGCACATTCAGAATTAGAGTCAAAATTAAAACCGTTTCGGATTTTTTTCAATTTTTTTTTATCAGCAGCGGCAGAAGCAGCGGCGGCAGCGACGCAGGCACAAAAAATACTAAAACGAAAATCACCCAAAATAATTCATAAATATTCAAAGAAAGTGCCCTTTGGGGGGGTGGGGAAGGGGGGTGGACTAGGGGGGATAAAGTCAAATCGAATTATGTATACATTTCTATATACAAAATCTGTGCACAGATGAGGCAGAAGGAGGAGCCCCTCCCCCCCTTCGGGTCGACCGTCAACTCCACTTCTGCCGCTTGATTGAAACTCATTTATCATCATAAATTAGAGGACGGGGGACGGGGGGTGGTGGAGGGGGTTGGCAAAGAGATTCATCATGCGCCCGAGACTGGGCGCTGGGCGCTGGGCGTGGTCAGCAGCAGCAGCAGCGGCCTGTAATCTGGCTCAGATTGAAAATTAATGAGGTCATCACGCTGCACGCTGCGCGTTGGCCAGGAACATAGACGGCGACGGGGACGGGTGGGAGGGTGGGTGCAGGGGGGCAGTAGGAAATTTACTTCTTAAAATTCTCCCTCTTTTTTTTACTTTTTTTACTTTTTTTTATTGCTATTTTTTGCCTTTTGTTGCTATTTTATATTCACTTTTTATATTCACTTTGCCAGGGAACAGGAGATGACAATCACCCACTCGCAGGACGCACAGGACACACAGGACACACGCACAACACAGCGGAGCGGAGAGCACAGGCTCCATCCCCACGCTAATGATGTCCATTGGTCGTCGTCGTCGTCGTGGGCGGGGGGGCACCACCGGGCCCCGTTGTTGTTTCGAGGCTCGGTTATCGCCCGCCACTTATGCCCCAGTTGTCACATCCCCCCGCCCCCCAGCGCCTGTCAGGTCAGCGTCCAGGTCGGGCAGGAGATAAAAGTTGAACGCAGAAAAGGAAGAGCCAAAGAGGAAGAGGAAGATGAAAAGATTTACAAAATTATCTGTGTATTTGTGTGTGTATTTTGTTCCACCCCCAACCCCGCCCCCGCTAAATGAAGCCGGAAATGAAGGCAGGACTTCGTTTTGCATATCCGGTTGCGGGATTTAATGGGTATTTCCAGGGCAGAATGAATCGAAACGGAACAGAACTATGCACAGATTCGTTCGACGCTGAATGATTGTCAAAATGATTCCAATCAATCATTCATTGAGGGCAGCATTCATTCCGATATTAACCCATATAGCCATATAGCCATATAGCCATTTGGCATTTACTCAAGAATCCAGAAAACATATCTTCTGGGACACATTTGCATCTCCGTTGCTGCCGATACTGTGGTCTGGGGTCCCTGATTGGATGGATGGATGGATGGATGGATGGATGGATGGATGGATGAATGGTGCAGCTTCCGCTTCATTGGGCAATCACGCTGGCGATGCTTTGATTATGCTGCAGCCCGCAATTGTTTTGACATTTAATCAAAGCGCGAACAAAGCAGAAGCTCCTGCCGCCATTCGTGGCAGCTCGACTGGACACTCCTGGTAATTGAGTAACTTGTCCGCTTTGCTGCTGGTTCAATGTCCGCTTAATGCAGCTCCAGCCAGCTCCAGCCAGCTCCAGCCAGCGGTCCTGAGGGCTCAGATCAAAGTGCGGTGCCTGCCCGACCGCCCGACCGCCCGCCCGCATGGTTCTGGACAAAATGTTTTCATTTCCTCCCGAATGTCTGCTTCCTTTCATTGTTCAGAGGGAACGAAGGAACAACAAAATCCTTCGATTATGTCAAACAAAAAGACAGCAATTTGGATTTAAAGAGCGACCGGTCCCCACCACACACCCCACACATCCCACACCCCACAACGGGGGAAGCGGACAGCCCCTTACTATGTACTGTGCATGGTGGTTGGGGGGTTTTGTGTGGTCTTCAATGGTACTTCAATTTACTTGCCACATTTCCGCCAAGACTTTCCCAAAAACTTTTCCCATTTCGGCTGCTGTTGTTGGCATTCCAATTGCTGTTCCAATTGCTAAATCAAAAGAACGACATCCGCTTCCGCCTCTCTCCGAAACTCGAAGCTACCAACCAGAGCTCCCAGCTCTCTCTGCTCTCTCTGCTGGAGCGCAAGATTGTTTCTAGAAGCCATTTCCATTCCTGCTATACGTACACCATAATGGCACGCTGATTTGCGACAAGTTTGCGACAAGATTGCCAATATGCGTGCGTGTTGTGGCAGCTTGCCCCCGGCAGTTGCTTGCCCCAAAACCTTCTTTGAATAGTTCTTAATGTCGTCCCAGTCTCCCAGTCTCCAGAGGAAAAGAACCAAAGAACCAGAGCCAAAGAATACATGTGGAAATGTATCTACTGAGGATCACGATACTCTTCTATCGAAGTCTGATTCATCGAAGGGTTTTCCAGGAATTTTGGAGCAAATCCGTGGATTTGTTGCCAAAGCCATCCTCCAGCTGTTGCTTAAGTTTCATTAATTTTATAATAATTATTACGTTTAATATCTTTTACTGTAAAATGGGCAAACATTTTTGTTTCCTGCTGGCAAACAGCATCCAATTATCTGCTTCGTCCTTCGAGTTTCCTTCACTCATTTGTTCTCCCTAAGAGAGAGCCAACTTTCTTGGCGTTTGTCTCCGATTAATTTAGTTTTAACAGGGATTCAGTTCCCGTCCCTGCCCTGCCCTCCCCTACCCTACCCCTTTTTGGGGGTTTCGGCGAAAGTTTATCGAGTGTTCGCATGCGTAATCAAAGGTTCTCTTAGCGGTCAGAAAGTCAACAAGATATCGAGCCCAGCCCTAATTTGCATGCACGATGCCAAAGCTAACCGAGCGAGAAACTTTTCCCCACTATCCAGACTGACTGAATGACTGACTCATTTGCTTGTGGTGGTGGCCTGTGGACCACGCTGTGTATACGTAATTAATGCCCGGTGGCTCTCGATAAACATGCGTGAAAGGTGGTGCCAAGCATTCTCCATTCTCAACTTCGACCTCAACATCAACATCAACATGAACCCCTTCCCCCGCCTCCGCCATCCAAGAGTTTATCCGTACTTCTTTTAGCTTCTTGACAGGACTCCGGACTCTGTGTTACTCCCCATGTTCGGGGAATTTGGCTATAGTTTCCAACTTTCATTTAAATTGCAATAGTTTCGGGCTGTTTGTTTACTTATTTGTTTAGGCCTCTAGTTGTGTGCCAGACGATACATATTTACGAGTACATAATATACATACATACATACATACGTGCAAAAAGTCTTCTTGCTACAAAAATTCATTCGTTTCACTATACCGAATATTTTTCATTTTTTTTATGCCAAGTGGAAACGACGTTTTAAACAATTCTCCCCAGTAGAAGGAATTGCCTCTCTTTCTCTATGGGATCGAATATTTAATTTCCTTATCGTTGCGTTGGGTGGGATACAAATACAGATATTAGGGGTAAAAATATCACACGCTTGTGGATGGAAAAGGAGCCACAGCTTCAGGTTTAACGAATGAACTGCTTGCGGGATGCAGTCAAGCTGAATCAAGACAAGCCTTCTCTTTTGGTGTCAGCGGTGCACTGCTTGAACCAAAACTTCAGTTTGAACGGATGAACTGCTTGCGGGATGCAGTCAAGGTGAATGAAGCCAAGCCTTGAGGTTTCAGCGGTGCACTTAACCGATGAACTGCTTTCAGGTGGAAGTTAAACAGAATCGAGCCAAGCCTTCAGGTGTTAGCGGTGCACTGCTTGAACCAAAGCTACAGGCTTAATGGATGAACTGCTTGCAGGTGGTTCATTGAAAGAAAAAGCGAACCAAACCTTCAGGTTTCAGTAGCGCACTGCTTGATTGATGGTCTGTTTATAGAAACGGAGCCAAAACTTCAGGTTTAGAGATTTTGATTGTTAATTTTTGTTCCAAAATAGAGAATATATGTATATGTATATTTCCCACTCAACCTTCCAACTTTCATTCACTGAGAATCGCCGAATCGCTATATCCGTATCTGAATCCGAATCCTTTGTCAGAATATATTTCCTTAAATGTCAAAATATTCGAGTTTCAAGATTTGTTCGAGTTCTTTATAATGAACTATAATGTGCTCTGTGTTCCCGTGTTTAAGATGGCTCTGCAAATGCTCCAGTTTCAGGGCCAGCCTCTTCTGGGCCTGTTGGAATATCGTGTTCGGACTCGTTTTAATTGGTGACTGCAGAAAGAACTGTCCAAAGAGAGAACTGTCCTTGCAGATTATTTTTTATCGAATCTGCAAGGACATTGAAAGCTTCGGCCACCGAAGCGAAAGTTTCCCTTTTCGTTGCCTAATCTCTAATCTCGAATTCTTATCCTATAGATCAAGTCTTGGACCTTGTGAGGGAGCAGCAACTGTCAACCACAATCAAAGTACTCGGCTGTCTGGCCGGAACGGGCTTCACTCTGTCCGGCGCCATGCTGCTAGCTGGCATTCTGAAGGTAAATCTTATTTCAATGAAAGATCTCCTCTGTTTCTGGACTCAACTTAACCCCCAGGGATCGCGGTGCTTGGTCTGCTTATCCATTGTCGTCTGTGGCCTGAGCACCATGCTCATCCACTGGATGATTTTCCCACTGGGCAAGTCGTAGTTTCTGTTAATCTTTTACCAGTCTTCCGACTACAATCTTCCGCCCCTTTAGCGCTGTACATTATATTCTCTATAGCAGCGTACACCTATCAGAAAACCGAATTGGATGCGGACAGTGAACAGTACGTGGACTTGGATCCAAGGGTGTAGACCACTGGTCAAACGGCACTTTGGGGCAAATAAAGATATAAGATATAAAGATAAAGACCAATTTCGGGTTGCCCGAATCGAAATCCTTAGGGTTTTCGGTTTCCCGCTTAAAGATGGGGCATGCAGAAGCCAACCATCCACTCCCAGCAGCCCTCGTCCAAGTGTAAAATAGAGCAGATAAGCCCTGATAGTCCTGGACATCCTGGACATAGTATATATCGGTAATTGGAATATCCATGATAAAGAATGTCAACGGGCAGAGCAGGCGTTCCTTTGAAACATACCACAGATCAAACTTTTGCTAGTCGACCCGCATAATCGGGTAGACTGATTGTAGACCCAAGAGCTCTCTTATTAATTGCTGCAACTCGTAACGAATTGGTATTCGGCTATGGGAAGTATCAGTAGCATCAGGCAGTGGGACTGGAACTGGGAAGTGGAACTGGGCACCGGCACTTATTCGATTATATGTACGTATTATGGGTAATCGACCCTTAATTCCGCAATATTCTGCAAATGGGTCACATTTGCCGTCCCGGGTCGGCCGGGACTCCTCGAGCGGTCTTCAACCCCTAGATAATGGCAAGAAGACCACGGGACACGGATACGATGACGGTTGGGTTACCTGGGATATTATTGCAGACAATTGCCAGGCTATTGACATTTCAATTGTCTCTCATTATTGCCGAGAACCGAGAACAACCGAGGACGGAGGACAACGCATACCGAGAACACGACCCTACGACCCTCATTTAAATTACAAAAAAATAAAATAAAGTAGGGAGAGAGAGAGAAAACAATGGCAGTGCGACAGGCAGGGTAACGGTAACACGCATGCAATGAAAGCAGTGAAATTTGCATAATAATAGCAATTGCACACGCTTCAGGTATTAAACAGTCCGCCGCCCCCCCACGACCCATCCGCAACTCGATTTGGCCAAAATGGAAGATGGAAGATGGAAAATGGAAAATGAGCAAAGAGCACAACGAGGGAAAATGCGAGCGAAAGGGAGAGTCAAAGCCAGAGCCAGGAATCCAATTTTCACTTAATTCTCTCTACGATGCCCCAGCTAAAGGTTTTCCTACATTTTCCCTACGGTCGGAAAACCTCATCCAGTCTCACCCAGCCGAAGAGCTCGCTCTCTCTCTCTCGAGGACATCAATGTCCCGGTTCTGTCCCCTTTTTGGTTTGTCATGGAAACCATTCTCCCCCGTCCCTCTCCCTATACTCGTATCTGCACTCCCTTCCCCTCCCCTCCCCTCCTGCAGCACACACAAAAGTAGTCGAAAATGCTGCGAGCAATTTTCATTTGGTTTGTTATTTTGTTTCAAAGTATCAATTTGTGTATCATTAAAATAATTTGATTTCCACTCGACCGAAGCCCCAGCCAAGCCCCGGCCAAGCCCGAGCCAAGACGGGGTAAGCAGGCAACGACGGAGCCGGAGACGGAGACGGAGCGAGGAGGGTTCGTCCCATACCTAATTTGTATCCGCATCCGCAGCCTGCGGGGCCAGGTCCTTCCCAGAGATTGTTTCCATCCTCTCGACACGGCCTGGGGCTCTAATTAGGCCCCAGCGCACACGCACACGCACACAAGGAATCCCATAAAGAGATTCCATTTTTCCACAATCACATATCGCATTTCGATTCGATTCGATTCGATTTCCCCCTTAGGGAAATTTCGATTGCATTTTAAACAAATTTAAATAGAAGCAAACAAGAAAGGACAGCGAAAAAGTTACTTTTCGGTGAATAAATAAACACATCGACATCTTTATTCAATTAGACATTTGATCAATTCGAAAGTAAATCTGATTTTCAGGCAGCTACAGGCTCTAGAGGCTGCCCCGAGGGTGCGACATATCTGGCAAGGATTCGTATTGACAGTGCCACATCCACAATTACCATAGACTGGAACTGCAACTGGAAGTGCAACTGGAAGTGCAACTGGAACTGCAACTGTGGCAGGCAACAGCGCAGCTGTCCTGTCGGTGTGGCCCATGCGGTGGCAAACAACTTGTCAGCATTAAGGCAGCATTCATTAAGGCAATCAACCACTCAATGCGGATAGGAGCCGATGCTCGATGCCAGGACACCCACCCTCCCTCCCTCCTTCCCACCGACCAGCCAGCCAGCCAGCCAGCCAGCAGATAGGGATGACAGCCGGAAAGAATTTCCAGCCGTCAGCCGTCACCCGTCCAAGGATACGACGAAGTCAGCGGCTGCCACAGCGACTGCCACAGCGACTGTGCCTCCTTCCGCTTCCGAGTGCATTTGGTGGCAATTGTGCATGCAACCGCTGCTGGTTCCCATCGCTGCATGTGGCACATGCCAGAGACTGTCATGCCATTGATGATATCCGCATGATTTAGGAGCCATTTGCGCCTGGCCAGAGCCGGAGGCACCCTCCACCCACCCCCTTCCGCCTTAGTTCCGTTGAAGCCGCATCGGGTGTTCTACATCCTGCATCCTGCGTCCTGCATCCGCATCCTGAATCCTGAATCCGCATCTGCATAAATAAATAGACTCACTTGGACAGTGATTTGGTTTTTGTTTTGGCCAAATGGAAATGGAAAAGTCTGCAGCTGATGGCTGCCTCCGAGAGAGGAATACAAGGCAGGGCATGGCGACTCACTCAAGAAGGATCTCCGGATGGGGCTCTCTGGAATACCGAAAGATACTTTAAAACTGAGAAAACCTCATCGAAAACCTTGCCTTTCGTTTCTGTTTCCATAACTTTGGATTCATGAATTGTTCCATCAAATCTTCGGGTTTCGGAATGAATTTTCCTCATGGATATATACGATTCTTTCCGTCTCAAATAACACCCGATATCAGTATATTAATCCCATAATTCTGCCTAATTTACAATGCCAATGCCAATGCGTGAGTCCCCCTTTCGAAGTGTGTGTGATTCACAGATGAGTAATAGAATAATCCGAAAGGAAGTTGGCCATGTTGTTGCCATTTCCAATTGAGGCTGCCTCATGGCCATCCTCCTCCTCTCCGTCTCTCCCTCTCTCCCTATCCGAATAGGTTTCGCATTCAGTGGCCTGGAATTTATGGACTTAGTAGATCACATAACGCAACGCTCTCGCTCCAGTGGCAGTGGCAGTGGCATGCCACTAGCATGGCATGGAATCCTCCTTTGCTCAGTGGCTCATGCGAGAGATGTTTTATGTGTCACACTTCGGGCTCATTACGTTCACTTTCAAGTCGAAACTACGAGTATTACCGCACCACACCGCCCCACACTCCGCCAGAAAGACGGAGGGACACACCAGAGAGCCGGAGAGCTGGAGAGCTGGATAGCATGGAGAGGGTAAACAAGAGGGGTGTTCGAGTACGAGTACGAGCACATACTCGAATGAAGATGGGTTGGGGGGTTGGGGGTTGGGAGATGGAGTAGGGATTGGGGGGTTGGGGGTGTACAGTGTATACCATTTTCCATCAAACTCAAACAAAACGTAAAGAATAAAGAATAAAATTATGCACACTTGACGACAAAAATCAACATCCACAAACGACGTACGAATATTACATTGGCAAAAGGGGGCAAAAGAGGGCAAAGAGGGGGCAAAGGGGGCTGGGAGGGGGATGGGAGGACATATTGACAGTAAGCTGACAGTTCGTCAGTGGAGCCACAAACACCACAAGGACCATAGATGATGGCTGAAACCAGGAACCACTACCACAACCGCGACGCCTTGACTGACGGACGGACTGACGGACTGACTGACTGACTGTCTGTCTGTCCAATTGACGTGACGTGACGTGTCGGGATCCGTTCTGGTCTGTTGTACTATGGCGACGTACGGCTTAATGTGTGGCCACCAATATCCAACATGAACTCATAAACCAAACCATGAACAAGGGCACCCCCAACCCCCTATACCCCATCTGCCATCCCCTACTACTATTCCCTCTCTTTCTCTCTCTCTCTCTCTCTCGCTCTCTCTCTCTCTGTTTTTGGGAGGTATATTAAAATTGATTACTGCAGCCCAGCCCAAGCTCATGTTCGGGGCATTGACATGGGTGGATTGGCGACCAATCGAAAGAACAGAACCTAAACCCCCCCCCCCCCCCCCCCCCCCCCCCCCCCCCCCCCTCCCCCCATTCCACCTCTCCCCCCTCTCTGACATCGAAGAGCAGAGAACAAGAAAGGACCAGACCAGACCCCCGTATGACGTGACAGCAGCCCATTTACTGGCGACAAGTTGGCCATTCCGGGGGCTATGTGTGTGGTGCGTAGGAAATTACTAGGAGCGCGGAATCATTTGGCTACCCAAAAGGGATACACTAAACAGGACCCTCACACACACAGTCGCACACTCACACACTCACACACATATGTCAGAAGATGGATGAGCTCCAGTCCTCTGGTACTGATTCATTTTAATTAGAGAGAACATCTGCTTGGCTGGAGGAGATCCCTGGAGCGATAAATAGACGTCGATCCTTTGAATTAGATAATTATAAGTACTCGAAATTGGAGAGATTGGAGGGACCTTTCGTTTCCTGGCACTTGGTATTCCCTGATCATCATTTAAATCATGAAATCGCCAGCTTTTCTGGGGTCCTCCTGTCGACAGTCCTGTCCGTAGTCCACCCCGTTCCCCCCACCACACCGTGCCCCGTGCCACACAGTCAGCAGAAACTTTGACAGTTGCCGGCGGCAGCACCTACAAAAACAGACCAGGAACTAACCGAAAAAGTTGCGTAAACTTCGAGTGGAGTGGAGTGGAGTGGAGAGAAAACTACTTGGCGGGGAGGAGGAACAGGAGGGAACAGGAGGGAACGGGGGGGGGCAGGGGGGGCCAAGGAATACGGAGTAAATATTCTCGGAGCCGCCAGCACAATTCAATTTAACTTTTTTCATTTCTTTTGCCGAGAGCTCTGTTTTATTTTTATTTATTTATTTATGTCGCTAGGGTCTGACGACTGGGGGCACGAGGGGGGACAGGGCGGGGGTACAGGACCTGTGCAAGTGTGATATGTGGCTGTTGCCGGCAATTTCCAAGTACCTCTCCAAAATTAAAATGTTCCTTATGCACGAGAGACTTCTGATGGAACGAATCGAAATGAAAGCTAACGGCCTGGAAGCCAACCAACAGCCAACAGCACAGACCAGTACACCCGCGACACAATGGTGACCTGTGGTCTGCCCAGAGCCCAGACCTGTGGGTGGTCCGGTCAATGCACACTGTACACTGTTCACTGTACAGGTGGTGGTGGTGGTGGTGGTGGTGGTCTGCCATGTCAGCTAAAAGAGTGTTTTGTGAGTTTGTGAGGCGTGTAAACGAGAAAGCTTACTCCTCACTGGAGTTGCCAGAGAGCCAGGACTCATTTGCTATTAGCTCGAATTTAGTTGATTCTATGACGATAGCAGATGGCAATAATATGCAGAACTAGAAGGACTATCTATAGATGATATACAGCCACACATAGAACATATGCATTTGCGGGCACGCGGCAATGTCCGCGGCTCTACTTGCATACTTGGCTTTGGATACAGCACTCTGTTGCTCCATCTCTTACAGGCTCTGATACGACTCTATTGTTGATGCCACCACAAAACTAATATATCCCTACATCCGTCGATTACTGGGTATAAAAGAGTGCACGAGTGCATGGACCACGGTGATTGATCAAGTGCCAGAGTGCTGTTCGGGCACCGAGTTGTGGCTGGACTGGCAGTCATTGATGATTGAATGGAATATATGTACATCCTAGAATATCCTTTGGCAGAAGCTGTCCCGAGCTCCTGACCAAACACCAAACAATATTCGGTGCAGAACACAGAAGCAATCTGTTAGCCGTAAATTAGCAAAGCCAAAGCCAAAGCCAAGAACTTCTGTTCGCCAAAGGCACTCGACTCTAGTTTCTGTGGCAGCCTCGGACGCCTCGAACGCCTCGAACGCCTCGGAGGTGCAATCCGGAGGAGGTGAACCGCAGAGTGCAGAGCAGCACGACTCTAGCAAATCCACACATGTCCGACACGGCTGCAGGAGTACTCGACTCGACTCCACTCGACTCGGATTCGACTCGTATTCGAACATCTTGTAGGGGGGGGAGGGCAGAGGGAGGGAAAGACGTGTCTCTGTCTCATTTCACTCGCAGGCAGGCGGGCCATAAATCTCCGTAAACTAGCGCTCATCGAGCCAGAGGGGGGCGAGTGGAGGAGACCGAAACACGAAATCACATTCGCAAAAAATAATTAATATTTATTACCCGAGAATGAAGTATTATCAAATTGCATAATTGCTGTGTTTCTCATTCGACACGACAGGCGGGACAGGCAGGACAGGTCCAGTGGGGAGCAGGTCTCCCCACTCCCCACTCCCCCCTGCCCCCTCTCCATTCCCACTTTCCACTTCCCTGTTCTCTCCCTCTCTCTATCCCTCTCTCTGTCTCTCCTTCTGTTTCTGTTTCGGTTTCCGCTGCGGCTGCCGCTGCCGCTGCCATTCCGCTCCATTCTGCCTATCCATTCCCGATCCCGAGGAGTGACCACCCGCACAGCACCCGCCTCCCCCCGCCGCAGAGAAGGCTCCTCCCTGGACCTACAAAGTGTGTGTACAATATATTACACGACTTGCTACTGCCACACAGGGTCTTGGTCTCGGTCTTGGTCTTGGTCTTTGCCTGGCTCTTGGTCGTCGTCGGCGTCGTCGTCGTCGTCGTGGGCCTGGCTATCGGACCCTGGCTACTTGCGCGCAAATTGCTACTCTCGTCCACCGCCCGGTCGGTCCACTCGGTCCGGCAAACTTTTTGATATATGAATTAAGTTTCCTTTCGGCTGGATAGCCCTTGTGCCCCGTGTGCCGCCCCGTTTGCCCCGTCCCCGCCCAGTGTGCGAGTGTGCAACGGCTGTGCGGCGCTGAGACATTTTGGATTTACGTTGTAATTACAGGATTTTGGATTTCTTCTTTGGCCGGCCTGGACGGCCGTCCGACCGTCCGACCAACTGGCCCCCGGGTCGCTTGAAGGTTATTTATTATGACATGTTATTTAGGTTTCATTTCAAAACTTGATTGGACACTTTAGACCGGCCCGGCCAGGCCCGACTTGGCCCGACTCGGCGCTGCAGTCCAGTCTCAGGCACAGGCCCAGGCACAGGGCAAGTCAGCGGAAACATTGCGTGCCCATGTGATATTCCCCAAAAACAAAAGCACACACACACACACACCAACACACACACGGACCGCAGAAGAAAGGTTTCCTTTTGGGCTCTCCTCAGGTGGGGGAGTGGCGGACGGGGGGTGTGGTGGGGAATGGCGATGGGTGTGAAATTTCGAGCTGCTCCATCGCACGCGATCTGCCACTAGGAAGGCGCGAGGGTGGGGTCAAGCGGAAGGGCTGCGTAACAACATTGTGTAATCCATTCTTATCGCACTCGACTCTCGCATTACAAAATTTTCAAATAATTTCCACATGGCTGCATCTGCATTTCTGGATCAATAATCCTCCCGTTCTAGCCATGGCTACATGTGCACAAGGATCTACCAAAGAAATCCTCCACAGGATTGGGGAAAGTTCTATGAGTTCCATCATGGGAACCACCTGAATAGAGAATCGAATGGATGACCCTTGGAACAGATTAAAGGCCCATTGGCACCACACATTCCGGGAGTGTTTTGTGGCAAGAACTAAAGCCGCCAAAAGACGGAGACTCTCATCACGATGATGTGCATGATTTACGGGTTCTCTCAGGGGGGAAAGGAAAAGAAAAAGAAAAAGAAAAGCAAAGAAAAGTAGAGCCAAAATGTGAATTCATTTAAATAATTAAACCACGATGCCAGAGCGTATGTATATGTGCGTACACCTTCGACCTCTAATGGCAGGGGCAAGGGGCTGGGGCAAGGGGCAGGCAGGGAGTTAATAGCTCTCAAATTATAGCAGACAAAGAAGAGAATAATTAAAATGAAACGAAATTAATTTGTTCCACTTCAGCCACCCGCCTAACAATGATAAGACGTTTTTGCTGCTGCATGTTGTTTGATTGTCCGCTCTCTAAGCCATGGCCCAAACCCAAAATACACACACACAGACACAAGCGCACACACACACACACAGACACACAGACACACAAGCACACACACGCACAGTCACAGCAGTCATGGCTAAGAAGCGCTTGCCAAACCACATGGGACATGGACCCACCGAAAGGTTCCCATCTTGGACACACAAAAAATTACGCCTAATTTATCTAATGTGTAGACGTGGCCAGTCAGCCGTGAGACGGTGAGACGGTGTGACGGAGAGACGGAGGGAGGGCTGGCCAGTGAGTGGCCAAAAACTGGCCAACATCGCGACGAGTCGAGAGGAAGCGGCAAAAAACAGTTGGGAAAATGGGACTGCATCAAAGGCAAAGAGAGTGGAGTGGAGTGGAATGCAGTCTCACTTTCATCACTTTCACCTCCAGACCTCTAGACCTCTAGCTCCTAGTAGTCCTGCTGCTGCTGCTGCTGCTGCTGCTGCTGCTTACCCTAATCAATGTCATCGGCTTCACGCTTCCATTTTCAATTTTCCATCAGACTCGTCGTCGCAGCCGCCACCTGTGCTACCAGGCCCTTAGCCCTGTCGCTCATAAAGCGGCTAACTTATTAGCCAGGTTTCGTATCATTTTCGATGTGTCCCCGCTCATCGCTTATCGCTGGGGACAGCCAAATATTTGAAAGGAAAAGCCGGCAACGCTTGCCTGCCTGCAGATGTCAAAGATCGAAGGGCATTCCCATTTTCCCATTCTCCTACCAAGGACCTCCTTTCGCCTTTTGCCTTCAAATAGCATATAATTTCATTAGGCTAATGCACTGGCAAATCATTTGAGAGACCAGTTCCATAAATGGCCAGCCGTATGTTTATATATACATATATATAGATGGATATATCGGAAAGTACCAAATAAAAGTAAAACTGAGAAATGACGAAATCTCATAACATAAAAATGCCATAACAAGAAGGCCAGCGAAAATGAAAGTAAGAGAAAGAGAAGGAGAAGGAGAAGGAGAGGAGACCGAGCAAGGCCCGAAAACTGGGAAATGGGAAAATTAAATGGGGAAAAAACAATAGAGGCCCAAAAAGCAGGCACACAGAAACTGCGGCGGGGTACAATAAAATGGCAACATTATTTTGCCATACAAAAATCGTGAATAGATTTCCACCAGAGTTTCCCAATTTCCCAAGTATTCCCAACTACCGATTCCAGGCCAGTTCAGGGCCATTTCAGGGCCAGTTCAGGGCCAGTTCAGGGCCTGGCTCTAGTTCTATCTCCAGTGTAGCTTCCAGTTTCGGTTTGTGTGTCAGTGATGCGTCGTTAAACTGTAAAAGACCGTAAAAAAGCAAACCCATAAAAAAATGAGTGAGTAGTCGTACGTAGAGCGCTGAGAGGGGGGGGGAAAGCGGGAAAGCGGCTGGGTGCGCGCTAGTGACTGCCACAAATGAACGGGGAACAGGCGAGTAAATCATTTTACAATGGCCCATTGGCCGCCGCTTTCCCCCCCCCCCCCCCCCCCCCCCACACCCAGTCCCACAAAAGTGCCAACGGCTTTATGGCTCTCATGGAAGGACAATCAAGTAATAGCCGACGATTTTTACGATGACACAGAACTACATAATAAAAGATATATCAGCCACTGTCCGTCCACCACTCCGCCCCCCCCCGGACGACAGGCAGGCCTGCTGAAAGTCAACAAGCAGCTCCTCCCCTCCGCTCCTTCCCGCTCCTCCTAATACCCAAATCGTTACCCATTTGGCACGCCAATCCCGCGGTGCATGTCCCCAATCACTCTCCCCTCACGGCCCACATTTTGGTGACAGTTTCAATTTTTTGTTCGCTCTTCTGTTGTCTGTTGTCTGCTGTTTGTTGTCTGTTGTGTTCACTGTGTTCTGTGTGTTCCTCATATCTGAATTGAGGCAAAGCACGCAAACGAATCCTCAAACACATTGTGTATGGAATCGCGTATTGTATCTGATTGCCTTCAAACAGGTTGGTTTCGGTCGCGTCAAGGATCGGATAAATGCATTCCATATAAATATTGTCCATAGCATATATGTAGTATCATTTTTGTAGCTTCACCAAATAGTACTAGAGCCCTGCATGATTCGATTCGATGGGATTCGGTGTCGGCTTCGCTCGTGCAGTGCTTGCCCTCGGTTTCCAGTGATTCGGAATGATTCGAATCCGACTGAAGGAGCTGCTGTGATTCCATGAATACTGTGGATTCATGAAGAGCTCTGGAATCTAGATCAAGAATATATCGGATATACATATCGGATTTAAATAACTATAACTAGCAGAATCCATAAATGGTATACTGTATGCTATGTTTTGTTCCAAATTAAAGACAGAAACGGAACAAATACTCGGAAATATGTATGGGGATATTTTGTTAAAGATAACAGTGAGAGAGAGAGAGAGAGAGAGAGAGAGAGAGAGTCATATGCTTTGACAATATGGTGGTAAATTGTTGGCCAAAAAAAATGGCTTCAATTTTAAATGAACTTTTCAATTTGTCACTTCGCTGGGCAGAACGAACGGCTTTAATGCTCTCGGTTTCGGGGAAAACCTTTGCCTTTGCCTTTGCCGTTGCCGTTGCCTTTGCCCGTTGCCCCCGACTTGATTGACAGTAATGACATTTTCACGATTCGCTGGGCGGAAAACACTGAAAAGCTGCGAGCTGGCACGACACTCGACAGCGACAGTCGACAGTCGACGGTCGACGGTCGACAGTCGGCAGCCGACAGTCAATAATAAAAATTGCATGTTGAAAAGACATTTGGGACTCCAGAAGTCACACACAGTCGGCAGTCACTGTCGACGGCTGAGTCGTCTCCATCGCAGCGGAAGCAACGCAGTGGGGCCCTGGAGCGTAAAGCGCCCCGATCGGTGGCAGGAGACCCGAGCCCCGAGCCCTGAGCGGAGCAGTTGACACCCGGAGGCCAGAGCCAGAGCCAGAGCCAGTGGAGTCCTGAAACCCTTTTGGCCTTGGAGGGGTTGGTGGTTCCAGGGGTTGGGGCTTCCAGTTAATTTATTTTTGGTTAATTTCTTTCGTTAGTTATGTTACTGCCGCTTGCCCCGGGGAAAACCGGGGAAAGCCGGGGCTTCTCTCATTTATTGCACATTGGCAGGAACTTTGTGATTTACTTTAATAAAGAGCCAAGGATGGATGGTGGGGCGAGGCGGGTCGGGCCGGGCCGGAGCTAATTGTTGTGGAACTATGTCGGAAACGACGAGTATGGCATGTGGCATGTAGCATGTGGGTTGGCCAGGTCATGGAATCTCTATGGAAGCAGCACACACACAGATCCTCGTACCGATCGATATATCTCATTGGATCGAAGACAGCTATAGGATATAGTCATTACCCATTGCCCCAAACCAGTTCCCAGGATGGCCTTCGAGCCACATCCTGTGTATCGTTGGGGGTTGAGAGGTCGAGCCTTCAGCATGGGATGCTCTATAAACTGGGAAATTCTCTCGGTTGAAACTTGTACATTGTAAAATGCGATAAAACGAAAAACAAACATCATAAACTGCTGGCTCCCCCCCGGAAAGGGAGGGCGCAAAAAAGGAAAAGAGAAAAAAAAGCGAAATATATATTAGCAATAATTCGAAACATCAATTTTTTATTGCCGCTCGCAATCATTTAATCATCTCGAGTCATCAGCTTCGCTCCCCCTAGTAGATTCTGGGTGATGGGAGTGGGACTGGCAGTGAGTCTGGAACTGGGAGGGGTACGGGGTGTTGAAGCATTCCGTATCCCGGGATTCAGATCCCCATCGACCATTTGACACATGTGTCACTTGCAACCGTTCCGCTCGTTCCGCTGTGGGCTGTGGGCTGTTGGTGTGGCAGGGACGACTCTGCTCGACTCTCGACTCTGGAGCTGTCGCTGTCGCTGTCTCTGTCGCCTGAGCCTTCGGTTGACAGCTGTCAGTGTCAGTTTACATAATTTATAGATTTCAGCGCATAAAAAAGTCATAAAATTTACAATGTTGCTTTTGGGCAGCGCCTCTCACTCTCCCTCTCTCTCTCTCTCTCCCTCTCTCTCTCTCACTCTCTGATGCCTTATTTTTATGAGCAAAGACATCAATTTTTCGCACAGCAGAGCAGAGCAGAGGAGAGCAGAGGAGAGCACAGTCTAGCCTGGCTAGCAGCAACAACCCAACCAACGACAGCTACGGCAGCCAGCAACACTATTCGTATTATTCTCGCCCTCAGTCTCAGTCGCCGTCTCAGTCCCAATCCCAGAGCTGGCGAGGATTTCCATTTCCATTGCCATTGCCATTGGCATTGCCATTCGAAATGCTTTTGATTTATTTGTATTTGTTGGTATTGGTATTGGTATTGGTATTGGTATTTGTGTGTGTGTGTGTGTGTGATTCTTTTCTCATATTCAGCTCTGGCGATAAATCCTCGCACTCAACAAAATACATCAACGATTTATAGTGGCCCAAGCGGTACTGAACGACCCGAACAATAACTAACAAAACGCACCAGCAGCGGCAGCGGCAGCGGCAACGGCAGCAGCAACAATGGATATGTGCCGAAAGGAGAAGGAGCCAAGTCCCTCAACGCGACATAAATCTTCAATAGAAAACATCTCGGAATCGCGTAACAACTGCAAAAGGACCTACGGAAGACCTATTGGAGGAGTGTGGCGTGGCGGCCAAAGGCATCTCTAGAACTCTTTTTGGCCGCCAGCTCCAGTCGAATTTCTCTTCGCGCAGCAATTGAATTATGCATATCATCACCGATTGCCCTACATACATGTACGTATATATGTATATAGATATTGCATACTCCCAAGGGGTTCCCCTTTTAATCAGAAATTAAGAAGAATTATTGAGAAAATATGGAAAGTGCAAATAATAGAAAATTTCAAAATATATCAAATATAATTGCGGAATATATAGAAACACTTCACCATCAAATCGTCCCACAATGCTGCATTTCGCTTTTGATGTTGTTTTTGTTTTACATTATCTCTTCACTCATATGTTGCCGTTACTTCTGTTGGCATGCATTGCGCTCAATCTTTGCGCTCTTTATACACATGGTTCTGTTTCACTTGCACTTGCACTCACACTCTGCCAATATCGGCTTGCATTACACTTTCACTCACTTTTTGGGACTTTAATTTCACAAAAAGAAAAAAACACTCATTTGCCATTCTTTAGCTTTACTGCCGCATTTATTTAGTTACATATTGCGGTGCACTTGATTCATCACTCACTCACTCACTCAAATTTCATCACAATTTGACACTAACACTTTCACTCACTTTTTGCCCAAATACTTATCGCCTGGAATACCTTGCCGCCTGGAACACCTTGCCATTTTGTTTACCATGTTAAACTCACTCTCACAGAAAAAAGCACAAAAAACACTCACAGGGTGCCGCTACTTCTGCTTTCATGCATTGCACTCAATATTTCCGCATTTATTTAGTTCTTGCGGTAAACTCACTCCCTCACTTGTATTTCACCACACTTTAACACTAACACCTTCACTCACTATTTGCACATAAATGTACTTATCGCCTTGTACTACTCCTTGTCGCTTAGCACACCTTGCCGCTTAGCACACCTTGCCGCTAGCACACCTTGCCGCTAGCACACCTTGCCTTCTTGTTCACCATCCTGAACTCACACTCACAGAACTTACACTCACTGATCACACTTTGACACTAACACTTTCACTCACTTTTTGCACACAGAAAAAAAAAACCAAAAGCACTCATATTGTGCAGCTACTGCTGTCGTATACATGAATCTGTTTCACTTGCACTTTCACTCACACTCTGCCAATATAGGCTTGCACTTTTCAATTGACTTGCATTTAGACACACGCGCACACCTTTATGACCGCTTTGAACGAGAGACCGGGGGCGAACTGATAAAGCTGTGATAAGCGTGCATGCGTATGCAGCTCAAAGCTCTGCATAGAAATCGGACTTCGTTTGTGTTCCTCTAATCTCTCCCCATCTCGCAGCAAAGAACGAAAGCGAAAGAGCGCGAAGTGCATTTTGTACATACATACATATGTAAGTGTCGGTGATCACAGGAAAAGAATTCTGCATTTCGGCGCGAGCGCACTTCACGAAATAGACGATTTAATTGATCGCTTTGAATGAGGGAACGGGGGGGAACTGATGAAGCTGCGATAAGAGTGCAGCAGCGTGGGCGGCACAAAGCTTCTCGCTCTCAAAGTTGCTGTCCGAACAAGAGCGTATAGCGGTGGGTGAGAGCAGCGTGGGCAAGTCAAAGCTCGGTTTGCAGATAGGCATTTGTTTCTTCTCGTCTTCCCCTCCCCATCCGCCAGCAAAGAACGAAAGCGAAAGCAAAAGCTTGTGGCCGAGCAAGAGCATCGCTGTGTAAATCACAGAGAACAAATGTTACTCTCCTTTTCTGTCTCGCTGTTGGCTCGCTGCTAAACTAACATACCTCTGTAACCGGCTGCATCGGTAGCATTTCGTGACGTAAATAAGAATCTTTAAATCTTTTTTTGGATTATTTGAATAAAATAATACAAATATTAATCGGAAAATCCAGAAATGCTTCTGAGAGCCTCACAAAGGTTGTGTGTGGCCTCGGGTGAGCTGCTCTTAGAATTTCCATCAAAATGCAAAGCGTTCTGGGACGCCACGCGGGCCGTGAAGGGATTGAGGGACGATGCTCAGTTCCAGCATGACCTAGGAGCAATTGAACCCCCCTCCCCCGACGCACAAACAATTTGTCCAACCGCCCTGGCCCACCAGCGATGCCAACAAATTTCCATTTCAGGCAAACACTGGAGCGAGAGCGGAAAAGCGGATGCGGGACTGTCTCCATTTTTACGCTCGAGAACGATTCGGGTTCATATTTTCCAATTTGTTTAATTGAAACAAGTGGCGAAGCGAACGGGGAGGAGCGGGGGCAGCAGGGCCTTGGGGAAAACCACTCAAAAGCATACAAGAAACCGCAGCATCGATTTTCAATACAGAAAATGGTTTTGCGGCCCGCCCATCCCCAGCCCAACCCAACCCAACCGCACGGCTCCGGTTCGCGAGGAGACCATTAATTTCCAGCAACTCGGGGGGGGCGGTGGCGGAAGGAGAACAAAGAACACTTTCATGAATTTTGTAAACATATTTAGAACCTCAAATGGCCAGCTTTAACCTTTGATCGCGGCACATTGAAGAAAGGGAGGTAATTCCTTCAGCATCTGCAATGGCCAGAACGTTTCACAAGTTCTTGCTGGAATTTAGTTTTAACTTTCACATGGCATATCCTTCCGTGGAATATCTGTAAATATCTCTAGAATCTATTATTAAACGTAAACCAACAATACACAAGCTTGCAGAGCCCGGAGTTGGAGTTGGGGCCGTTAATCTGTCAGCGGCACTGCAGTGTCAGGCATGTGCACTGCCCAGATGACTACGGATATATTCCGTATGGAATGGACGGACTAATTGGTACAAGGATCTTAACTTCCGTGCATGGTTGCAGCTCCATCTCATTTGTAGATCTATTCCATACGGAAATACAAAATATCATCATATTTTTCTTATCCTAAAGTGGCCTCAGTGTTCTATCCGTTGCATATGAATCGGTGATTGAGTAATGTTGATTAACTGTCATTCTTTCTTTATATATGCAATACATATACATATGTACATATATCTAATAGTATTATCTAGCTGCTGCTCAGAGCTGGGGGGCTTACCATCCTTCTCTCCTGCCTGCTTTTGCTGACTTCAAATAAATCCCATACAAATGCGTGAGTATATTTTCTAATAAAATTCAAAACAAATTTTGATTTCTCAGGTAATTCTAATATAGTTTATGATAATTGAAGCGATGTGGTAATGGTAATGGCGGCTCCCCTGATTACTATAAGAGTTGTGTCTCTGTGTGTGTGTGTCTGTGTGTGTGTGTGTCTGTGTGTGTGTGTGTCTATGGCAGGCATCGGAAAATCAGAAAGGACCAGGCACTCCTCAATGTTCAATTCAATACCAATCACACTTGAGAACCAGGCAGAAAGCAAAATACATTTCATCCCAGCCTTAGAGCACACCTCATCCCCCCACCACCACCCCCACCCCACCCCGTAGGTAGATTTCTATGGCTTTTCGGTATTTCCATTTGCATTTGCCCAGTGATTGTGCGTGGGGGGGTTGTGGTGTGGGTGGTGGGTGGTGGGATTTTGCGGTTGGGCTCCTTGGGCGCGTGTGTCATTTTTGGCAACTCAACACCAATTGGCATTACGGTGTGGCAGTCGGTGTGGCAGTCGGCGTGGAGTGGAGAGGAGTGTGTTTGCATAATAAATATGATAACACAGAATATCGATTCGATTTAACCGCAAAAATCTCACCACGGCTCTGTGGAGGGACAGGGAGGGCGACAGGGACAGGACAGGGGGGTGGAGGGTGGTGACACACAGAAAGCAATAAACGAAAATTTGCAATTTACTTTCGGATCCGAGGATTTATGTTTCACCTTCCTGGAGATAATTGTTTTCACTTCCTCTGCCACTCAATGAACTTTTAATGCTGGAATAACAGTTAAATGCGTGTGGCAACGAGTGGTGGCAGTGGCAGTGGCAGTGGCAGGAGCCACGGCCCATCGGCCATGGGCACAGAACGGAAACAGTGGCAGTGGGAGCAGACAGAGGGCTTAGCGAAATGGGTTTATTAAGTGCAAACACTTTGTACAAATGGCAGGGAGGCATAAATAAATATGTATTTAGGCCGACTGGGGGGCGGACCGAGCGGGGCGGGGCGCAACGGATGTGTGGCGGCAGGCAGCCTCCTGTGCACTGTGGGTGGCACGCGCTGCGTAACTTTTCTTTTAAGAAATATTTTTGATGGACGCTCCTCTGCCTCGCATATGACGACATCCGTCGTCCAATCGGAAACTTCTACAGCCCCCAAAAGATAATCCCCAAATTGTGGCATAATCTTCCATCGATTTGAGATACTTTCGATCCCTAATCCCTTTTATACAAATTACAGTTTTGGGCCAGAACGAATCGCCGGGGCTAAAGTTAAACAAATGTTGCATGACCTGCTCCAAAATCAAATATAAATCAAAGGTTGTTTGTCAGTCCCGTCCCGGCAGTGAGCAGAGCAGAGCAGAGCCTATGGAGTGTCATACATCAAATGTCCATGAGTCCATCTGTCCATGTGTCCATGAGGAAACCCATTTTGTACGACCCTTGGGTGGGTTATGCTTGATGGACGCTGAATGCCGAATGCTGGCCAGTGGCCAGTGGCCCGATTCGTTATTGCCGAAAACTCTGTGGTGTGCTGTCCATTAAAACCGCACGCATCAATTGTGGGGTGACAGCCCATGCCCATGCCCATGCCCAAGCCCAGAAGGCATTCCGACACTAATTTTAATGTCTCTGGCAGATTTCTACATTCCCCCAGTCCCCCAGTCCCCCACTCCCCTCCGTTCCCCTTCGAAATCTTTATTCATGCAGACAGCCAGCCATTCAATGGAGCAAGGCAAGGCATTCCATTCATTGACTGACTCCGTTCACATCACCATCAAGATCAGCATCATATGATTTTCAGTTTCAGGATTTCACTTAAGTTCTACATTTTCCGGCCTTGGGTATCCATGTTTTTCGATAAGGTTCGCCCTACATCCTGGGAATCGCTTCTCTTGGCAGTCCACAGAATCCTTGGGAATGCCATGTCTTGGCCGCCTTTAGGGTAGCCAGAGCTCGGTGTCGCTTGTCCTCCGTTGGACTTAATTTCATTTTCGTATTTCTGTGGCTGGGTATCCAATGATTTGGAAACAATTTATATATTGTGTACGACGAGTATATGCGCAGAAGGAGGGAGGAGGAGCAGCAGGAGGAGGACGGGGTGGCTGCGGCTGCGGCTGCTGTGCGACAAGGACATTTATTTCTTGCTGATTTCATTCCCGGTCTCCTGATTCCGTGATTCCCAGATTCCCTGATTCCCGGCCCGGCTCTCAATAAATGCGAAATAAACACTAAATGTGTAGTTGCTCTCCCCTCCGCCTGCCTGCCGCATCTTTTTTTGCTGATTGAAGCTTTTCCTGTTGGCAACACCTCAGAGAGCCCACCCCCCCTCCTGGCCACACTGCCTGTGACCTTTGTCCTCTGCCCCTGGCGTGTTTGTCCTTTGCGTTTCCGTTTCTACGCGCTTCCTGCGACCTCCATCTTCCTTCTCCAATCCCCAGTCGCAGTCCCCATTGCCAGTCCTTCTATTTCCACTCCCACTACATTTATCAGCGCGTGCTTGTGCTGCGTTGTTTCCTTTTGCATTGAATTATTCTTTGCCTTCGCTGCCCCTGCCCCTTCCTCTACCCCTGCCTCTTCCTTCGTTTGGGCCCTATCTCTATTTCTGGCCCTGTTCCTTTTCCTGCCTCTGCCCCTGCCCCTGCCCCTGCTCCTGCTCCTGCTCCTGATCCCCCTTGGGCGGTGATGGGGCGAGTGTTAAACATCTGTCAAATGAACGTTCCGGGCAGTCCAACGCACTCGCTCTTAATGAATGGGTTCTTTTTTTATTCAGAAGATCCAGAAGTATTCCTCCGCACATCTCTTGGCTGAAGGCAACCCTATCGCAATATTTTTCCCAACTTTCGTAGAATCGAGTTCTCATCAAAGAACTCAACAAACTATTCAAATTTTTTGCACAAAGGCAAACGGAAGGAAAAGTAATACTTAAACAATAATTAGTGAAAGAAATGAAAATTAGTTAAGGAAATTAGTTAATTAGTTAAAAGGAAAAACAGTCATATTTAAATCAAATATTCAGGTTGTAGATACAATACTTTGTGAAATATTAAACTAAAATTATTAATAAAAATATTATAAAATACATTAAATATCAAATCTAAATAGAAGAAACACTTTTAAATAAATATTAAATAAATGTATTAAATATAATTTTTCTTTGGCCAGATTTAGTTACAGGTCTCTCCGAATAGGCCTCCGGAAATCTCCGGGAAAATTTCTTTAACAAGCAAATTCTGGCCAGAGAATTCAAGCAAAATAAAGAAAAAAATGGAAAAAAAAACCGCTCTTTATGTGGGCATCCGTTATTATTCTGCGAAAAAGTCGAATCCAAGAATATCTGTTCTGTATATAAATTATTACGGCAATACGGTTTCAATTTCCCTTTTGTGTGTGTGTGTGTGTGTGAGTGTGTGGATGTGTGTGTGGGCCGCAGGCGTTGGAGGCATCGGAGGCATTGGAGGCGTCGGAGGTGGCTGGATCTTCTCTTCAATGGAGAAGGTCAACGAACAGCTCCCCTCGATAAGGGGGGGGGTGGTGGAAATCGAGCCAAGCTCAGCAGAAAGTGGAAAGCGGAAAGCGAATTCCTTTCTCCGATGTGTGTGTGTGTGTGTGTGTGTGTGTGTGTGGGGTCGGTTGCCAGGAGCCAGGCAGCGCAGCAGCGCAGCGAGTGCCAGCATGTACGACGAACGGGAGTGGAGTTAACTTCCATTCGCAGCGAGCGAGGGGGAGCGAGGGGGAGCGAGGGGGATCGAGGGGGAGCGAGCGAGTCAATCTACGGCAATTCGCTCAAAATCAAATTTATTTGCCAACCGCACAGAAATTATGAGGCGCTGGCGGGGGGCGGCGGGCTCAGGCGTTGGATGGATGGATGGAAACACATGTGCGTTTTATTGCACTCGATGATGCCGGGGGGAGGAACGATGTATGCGTTCCAATTGCGAAGGTCCTCGGCAAGCAGCACACCACCCCCCACCCCCCATCCCACACATACATATCCTCTATAACTATTAACGTTGTCAACGCCCCACACCCCCCCATGTCCCCCGATGGCCCCCTCTAGCTGGCAGCACCCAGGGGGTTGGCCAGACAATGGCCTGGGCGCTGTGTCAGTTTGGCGCTGCCTTTTGTACGTTCGAGTATTTTTATTCATTCTATTCCCTGGCTTTCTTTTTTTATTTTATTTTATTTATTTATTTCGCTCGCTCGCTCCGCTCTGACCCCGCGTCCTGGTCCGTTCTGCTCCCCCATTCCCCCACCCCACCCCCCTATTCGCATTTGAACAAAAATAAGATTTTTATTTTATGCTCACAGTATGTTGTAAATCTTGTCGCTGCTGCCACTGCTGCTGCCTGTCGCTGCCGCTGCTGCTCCTGATGATGAAACGAAACGAAATTAAGAAATTTTTTATTTTCTCTTCGCAATTTCTGTAATGAAAGAAATGCCAGGGCAGGATGAGGGCAGGCAGGCAGGGTGGTGGTCCTGCTTCTGCTCCTTTGGCATGTCAGTCAGCCCGTCAGGCAGTCCCGTCTCTAGGCAAAGGAAATGCCTGCCTGCCCGGCCCGGCCCGGCTCGGCATGGCCTGGCCTGGCATTCATTATGGAATCATTTGATATTTATTATTTCGTTTATGTGGTTCCCATTTGAGATATTGCCTTCATTTGCTGGCGTTGTTAGTGGCGACAGTGGGAGAGCATCAGGAATTGTCTTTCTGTCTTCCAGTGTGGCCCCTCGAAAGAGAGAAGCAGAGAGAGAACTTTTGATGACGACTGCTTTTCGATAGTGGTGCTGCTCTGATCCTTCGAAACCTTCCTTCGAGCCGGAACAGGCTTCAATCTTTGCCCCAAAAAAGCGGAAACTAATTGGTAGAAAGCTAGTAAGCCATGTCTATGACATTTGCCGCATCCATCGGATCGGTGCGCCATCCCAGGGGAGTTCTCATCATTGCCATTGTCCGTGTTAATCCTCTCTCCGACTGTCCCTGTCCCTGTCCCTCTGCTCAACCCTTGCCTCATCCATTAACCCACATTCAAAGACCCTGGCGCTGCGCTGCTCTGCTATCTCTCCACTACGTCTATGTCTATCTCTGGATCAGTCTAAATGTTTTTGTGTAAACACGAGGGGCAGCTCCTGCTCCTGCTCCCAACCCCTTTCCCTTCCCCTTTCCCCCTTCACGGTTCTCGGCCTGGGGAGGACACAGTGCTTGGTAATTGTGTGCGCCTTTGTTGCCGTTGCAGCTTTTGCACTTTACTTCCTTCCTGGCGCTTTGTTTTTCGCACAGTGAGCAGAATAAATGCACAGCCCTGCCACCGCCACCGCCACTGCCACTGCCACCGACGCCGCACAGGGCCGCACAGGGCCGACAGGGGGCTAACAGGGTCGACTGGCCTCCGCTTGGTCCGTTGGTCCGTTGGTCGGTTGGTCCGTGAGTCCGTGAGTCCGTTGGTCCGTGGGTCCCTGGGTCGGTTCATCGTCGGGTGTTTGAATGGCGGACAGCTTCAGCTTGCTACTTGTCCGGGCTTTGCTTTGCTTGCTTTCCGTTTCGCTGGCATTCGTTCCCTTTGTTGCTGGCTGCCACATACAATGACTTAAGCTGAAATGTCAATTGGATGTGCATGGCACGACCACGACCACTACCACGAGGAGTCCAAGGAGCCATAGCCAGAGAGCCGTAGGACGAGTCG
Source organism: Drosophila athabasca (assembly GCA_008121215.1). Taxonomy (NCBI): domain Eukaryota; kingdom Metazoa; phylum Arthropoda; class Insecta; order Diptera; family Drosophilidae; genus Drosophila; species Drosophila athabasca. The sequence continues at coordinate 60,789,948 of CM017796.1, read as the reverse complement.
GAGCCAAAGCCAGAGAACTCAGGCGAAGCCCAGAAATGAAAATGATGAAAATACACCCCCGGGGTAAATGACAAACGTAACGCAGGAGGCGAACGGACCAGAACCCAATACCCGGACTTGGACCCGTACACGGACGAAAAGGAACGTAGCTGGGGGGCGGGGCGGGTGGCTGGGGGCATACTGAAAAAGTGCTTATGACAGCAGCCTGTCCCAGAGAAGAGAAAATCCTTTCTGAAGCTAATAGAATTCAAACGCACGGAGGCTTTGAATGGGTTCGTTTTCGAAGGACGACGCATTGACGCCAAGCCCTGCTCCTGCTCCTGCTCCTCGTCCTGCTCCTGGTCCTGGCCTTTTGCTTTGGCGGGGTTGGGGATGGGGATGGGGAATGAGGAGAAAAGTGAAAGTACGTGACATTACAGGGCATTGCAATTGTGTGTGTTTGTGTGTGGGATCTGCGAGGGTTTCTTTAGGATTACATCTCTCTTGTTGGCCCCTAGAGATCTATTTTTTATTCCAAAATCGCCATTACAAAAGACCCTTCCAAGAAAATGATGATAGTTTCGGATCATTTTGGACCCAATTACCTTTTTATACCCGGTACTCGAAGGGTTCTTGGGGATATATTAGATTTGTGGTGGATGTGAATAAGTGTAACACCCAGAAGGAGGCCTTTTTGGACGCCGTAATGTAAATATATCCTTGATCAGCATCAATAGCCGATTCGATACAGACATGTTTGTCCGTCCTTCCATCTCTCCATCCTTTTGAAAGCGCAGAATCAGTGAATTCCTCGTCCAGTGAGCGCCCCCATGGCGGAGGTAGGCTGAGTACCGGGTATAAAAGTAGCGGCAAGGGCCGCGGCTCAGAACTTTCCCATTGCAAATACTGGAGCAACCCTCTTTCGGTACTTTTCGCCCCCTTGCAGCCCTGTCACACCGGACCCTGGACTGACTGGTCCTGTGCGGCGGAGTGGACCCGCTCCCGTACATAGTTTGTTTCATAAGTTTCGCAAAAACCATTAACGACGCACCATGGCTCCACTCCGCTCTCCTCTGCAAGGCTCTCCTTCTTCTTCTTTCGATACAGCTTCTTCGCCTAAATTGAAAAGAAAAAGTGAAAAGCTGAAAACTTTTAAAAGTTTGAATCCATCCCCTCCCCCCCCCCATTCGCCCATCCACCCATTCTCTTTTCCCGTTCCGTTCCGTCCCGTTCCATCCGTTCGATGGAAAGTTGGATGTACCTTAGGGGCGGCTTTGGCGGTGCTCATTTGGTCAACAACAGCACGGGTACGACACGGGCACGGGCTTTCAGGCTTGGGCTGCCTGTCCTGTCCTGTCCTGTCCACTCCGTTTCTAGACGTGACACCGGCAGGAAAATGGCAAAAATAAAAAGCGGAATTCGCTTTTCTGCTCTCAGTGCCCGCTCTCGGGCATTTTTGTGCCCCAGCTAATGGCTGTGTAAATGACAAAGTGAATTTCCATCGGTGGCGAAGTATTCCGTAAGCCTACGGCGCGCCGGGGGTCACAGGGGTCCCTAATAGCATTAAAAGGCAACTAATGCCACATAAAATTTTCCCAAAAAAAAAAAAAAAACTGAAAACTTCTGACTTTCGTGCATATTTTCGTAACTTTTCTGTATAATTTATATCGTGCTGAAATGTCGGACCGTTTTCATCGCACTTCGATTCGGGGGTTCAATCACTTTTCCGAGATTTAAAAGCCCTATCTGTTCGCCCTTTTATGAACCCATTATGTAACTCGTTTAAGCCCTGGGATGCTAGAACCTTAGAGTAGATTTAGGGTAAGAATTGGCTAGCTTTTTTATACAAAGAATTTCACAAAAGGCTTTGAAATAGAAACACTTAAATCGTATTCCAGATATTTGCATGCTTTTGAATGTTCAATGAAAGACCTGGACAATACCAGATGGTTCCAGATAATGTCACGTATAAAGAGTACATTGCGTAGACCGTCCAATTGCATATCATTAACATTAACTTTCCGCTCGAATGTCATTCGTTTTTCTTATTGTTTCTGCGAAATTCTATGTTTGTAATGCACTCCATAATTTTCAAGCAATGGGCAAAGGGTTGTGGGAACCTTCCAGAATGCTACTTTTGTGTCAGATCAGATGTAGTGGGGCTCGGACATTGCCTTGCATGTCTTCAGGTAAACAGCTCCATTAAGTGGGCGTCTTTTGGTCGGCCTCCCCCTGCCTTGTAATTAGCTTCTTCTTGCTTGCATGTGCACATCGATTCAGTGGCTTCTATATTGGATTTCTGTTGAGGCTGACGGTGCAGGTGCAATTGCAAGCCCACAAAGATCGATATACATACATACATATGTACATATGTATGTATGAACAAATCAACTGCTGCTTTTGTTTATAGGCACACACTTATTGAATTAATGAATACCTACCATACAGTATACAGTATCCTTGTTTCCATCGAATCAGCATAGAAATACCGTCTAGCCTGGGAGGGTGATAGTAAGTGTCCCACGCCCCCCATCGCCGAGTAGTTCGTGGTATCCCAAAAAAATATTTAAATACATTTGTAATTCAAAGAGCGCGCAATAAATTTCGACACCCCGCAACACACACACACACACACCAAAAGAATCTCCAGGATATTCCAGCAATATAAATAGGTTGTGGTATGGTTTAGAAGGGAGGATGAACTGGCTCTGAGACTGGGAGTGGGCGAGTGGGGAAGTGGGGGAGTGAGGCCGCTGGGTGATGTGTGCTTGTCGTCGGCTTGAAGCAAAGTACTTGAAGAATTACACACAATGCATGCATTATTCATGCTTACTTCAGAATTTGCGTTACAAAGTAAAAAAAAAAAGAAAAAAGGAAAAAGTGCTGTGAGGACACTTGTGCCTGCCGCCTGCCGGCTGCCATGTCCTCGAAGTAGCGAAAAGGAGCCGAAACACGAAAAAGGAAGTGTGAATGAGAATGAGAATGCCTGGCCCAAGGAGCTCTTGTCGCGCCAAGAGGAAAAGTGCAAGAATTCGACGGTAAACGCTGATAGATTAGAGCTGCCGGTCGTCGGGGTCACCACCACACACCCCTATCCAAACCATTCACAGTACTCGTATTTCTTCTGCTTTGGCCTGGCTTTCGGTTTGGGTTTGGGTTCGGGGTTTTGCAAATTACGTCAGCTTTTCGCGGTGCCACCGGGGGACAAATGTACATAATCATGTCAAATGTCAGCCATACCGAAACGAAATGAGTAACGAGCGCGCAAACTGGCAGCCAGCACCGGCCCGAGTCCCGAGCCCCGAGTGGGCCCCAGAAATGCCAGGCACTTTGATTGCCCCCACCTACAGCTACAGCTACAGCCGTTGCCCCCAAATTGATGGGCCACCATCAACCATTGGCAATGGCACATCTTATTCGAATACACTACGTACTCCATCCCAATCCAATTGTCGCGCAGCAAGACAGGACAGGACAGGACACTTCCACAGGATAGGCCTGTGTCCTGTGTGTCCTCCTTCCCACCCAAGATGTGACACTGCCAAGGCCTAATTTCAATTCCCATCGATATATATGTATATTTATCGGTGTCATGGATTCGAAGCCTGAGACGAATGCTCTTGCAGCACTCGCGGCCGTTGAGCCCATCGAAATTTTGTAATATGCTACACCCAGAGAAATACTTATGTAAGTAGATCTCAAAGTGTATACCAATATTTTAAGTTTCAAGTATACTTTAGGTATACTGCTCATCCATAAAGATAGTAGAAAGATGTAGTGTATCGACTTTCAGAGATCTCTCTTTTAGAGTCTACATTTCTTCGGTATAGACATCCATCGTTATAGGTGTATTATATTTCAGTTTAAGCGGGAAACTTTCTAGCAGCGCCTTTTGCTGTTTAAAATAAAAAGACATTTTCCTCAACCTGGTGCCTGATGCCTGGTGCCTGGTGCCCGACGCCCGACTCCCAACTAGGCTGTCAAAAAATAAGTATTCCCCGGGGGATAGCCGATGGAAGAAGCCAAACCAAATTGAGCCGAATTGTTGGCGAGGAGGAGGAGGAAGGAGTCTTATCAAGCCGCACACGCGCCCATCTTCGACAGCCCCCCTATGCCCCGTCTCCATCTCCATCTCCACCTCCATATCCCACGATGATGGTGCAGGAAAGAGAGGAAACAGAGACCTACTACATCATAAACTAGAATCATGTTGTGGCTGGTGTTGGGGGGTGGGTGGTGGAAGGAGGCTGGTGCGGATGGTTGGGTTTTGGAAATTATGTTGATAACCTCGCATGATCCTGACATTAGAGCCGCTTGCTTGCTTGCTTGCCTGCTTGCTTGCTCGGTAGGGATGCCATGGGATGCTTGGTCTTGGGATGGGGGGATGGGCGGATGGCGGATGGGGAGCGATTGCGAATTGCGAATGCGGATGGAAATGTGCACGTACTGGCTTAAGTATATTTAAGCATATGGAGAGAATCAAGTGAAAATCAATAAAACCCAAACACGTCTACACAAATCGCATGAAAATCGATGTTCATGGCAGTTGGCTCCTTGCTTAGAAGGCGAGAACCAGCTACAAAGTCCAGACCATTTCGACTATACGATATCCCATAGTGTTCGATATGAAACACTTAAGGAGTGGGAAGGCTTTACAGAAGAAATTGGGACATTTTCTGACTTGAGAAATCATCCGAAAGTGCTGATCGATATGGAAAACCAGGCACGATATTTATTCGATTGTGATAATGACAATAATGATAATGACTCTGACTCGACTCGACTCGGCATGCCCTCTGGCACTCTATAATAAATAAAAGGGTATGAAAACCGGGTCTCTCCACTGCCTTCCGCTCCGCTCCACTCAGATGTATCGGAGAACTTAAAGGATTGTTGCCAATGTAGCTGTAGCTGTTGCTGTTGCTATTTTATTGGAAAAACGTGCTGCGCATTAAAAGAGGCAAGGCGCAGCCACACTGGTTGTCCTCCACTCCTGCTCCGTTGCCGCAAGGGCGTCCTAAGTGGTCCATTCGCCGGTGGATACGGGTATAGGCGTTCCTTCGAATCCTCTTTGGAAGCGCCCTGGATCCGGGGGGGAAGCTTGTGTGTAGTTTCATCGGCGCTCGCCATCCAGGTAGTAGCTGGCCCGAGACCCTGCCTAGAATTTTGATTTTGGCGAAGAAAGGATTGCCAGCCTAAGTGCCTGGCCGGGGCTTTGGTTAGGGCTTTTAGCGGAAGCCGTCCGCCGCACCACCCCCCAAACACTCCCACTCCCGCACATTGAATCCCGTTCCGCACTCCCGAAGTGCATTTGTGTGTCTAGCGGACCCGGTAAATGTGCAGACGTGTTACCCATTCCCCATTTCCCATTCCCCATTGCCACGTGTCCAGAGAGACAGAGAGACAGAGAGAGAGAGACATCGTGCAGGTGGAATATCCAGGTGAATGGAACCACCAGATGACACTGCCAAATGGATTTGCTATATCAAATCCGTGGGTTTTACTGCCAGCAGTTTGCGAGTTTTCCTTATTTACTAGCATCCAGAAGCATTCAAATGTTGCACCTAAATCCACGCACTTCTCCTGATTCAAGCCCCAAATCAGAGGAAGGCTTTCCTCAACCACAGATTCGGACCATGAAGGAGATCCAGTGCCATTCCCGAGCACATGGCCTCCTATTACTACCGGAAATTGCGAACATGGGATAAACTTAATAAAGAGAAATTGGCATAAAGAAGACCGATCCATGGCCCATCCATCGACTGTTCTTTTCAAGAAAGAAGCATGATATTTGCATTCCAGTTTCCAGTTCTTCTTTTCGATCGTTCCAGTCTTTCCCACCAGTGTGACCACATGCGTATGACAGCATTTATAGCAATCCAGCAAGTGTTGAATCGCTGAAATGCGACTTGTACGAAAATTGCAGAAAATTAGATAAAACATAGAACGAGCCAAGATTTAGTGGAAAACATTTTCCACTTTTAAAAGTTTTCCGATTAAACGTTTCCTTTTTACCACACTGTCACCAGTGCCGCTCTTTATCCTCGTGTTAATATCACATACGTACATCCCTTTTCACTATTTTGTAGTCCTGTTTTTCAGATTTTGAGGTGCGAGTTTTCTTGAAGTTAAATTATTCCCGGGCTCCTTGCCCGGTGTTTGCCATTAGGGGACGACAGAGTTCCTGGTAAGTTGTTACCGCCCCGACATCTCATTTGACAGGATCCGGCCCAGCGGGACGTATTTAGGTTAGACTTGAATGAAGGCTAGAGGAATATAAATCATGCATTTGATTAATTGTACGCCACTGACTTTTATCCTGTTCGACAACGATCCGGCTGCAGCTACCCCTCCCAGCCACCCCCAGCTACCCCCAGCGACCCCACAGCATAGACACACACACAAAAAACTGAACTAAGATGATGGAAAACTGGCCTTTAAAAGTTTTGGCATCGGTCCCTGCCACCCCCTGCTGGGCCCAAGCCTAGTCCATCCCCCATGCCCATCTCCATCTCCTTCTCCCCGTATGGCAATTGTGTTGTGTAAACATTTTTTCAGCATTAACTGACATGTGTAAGTCCACCACCCCCTCCACCCCATCACTGGCGGTCGACAAAAGCGGAAGAAACCAAACAGGAACTTCGCAAAGAAGACGACACAGAGTAGCGACTATTGGATACCCCTTACGCGGACTTGTGATCTGACTGGAAGTTCATTCTTCTGCATTTTTCGTGTGAAAGTAAATCTAAAATTCAACCTTTAAATTGTGGACCCAGTGTGCCCCCCTGTACCAGACGACTACCACGTATAAGCCCCCCGCAAAAAAAAGCAACAACGTGACAACAAGGAAATACGGAGAGAAAGCTTCTGTCGGAGGAGCTGATGCTGATCCACTGGCGACGACGACGACTGCAGCAGCACCAAAGCCAAAGCCAAAGCCAGAGCGCCCACTGCCACACACACACACACCAACACACACACACACAACGAGCCAGTGACAAATAGCAAAAGCTGGATGAAGGGAGGGAGGAATGGGGAGCGGGGCGATGGGTGGCGAGTGGAGTGGTCTGGTGAGGGGGGACTGGTTCGGGCCGGACTGTCCAACGCCAGCGGCGCCATTTTTTATTTCTATTAAGATGAATTGTTAAAACAGTGACAGGCCCTGTGTCGGAGAAGCATTTTCATCCATTTTCTTCCGTTTTCTATCTCGCCTCACGCCCCCCCACAGCCCACACCCCACAATGGACCTGGTGACTGGCTGTGGGGTGGTGGTGGGGGTAGGTTTGATTTGTCATTACCCAAAAACCCAAAAATGTCCAAGAAACTTAGGGTAATTCAATGTTTAAACATAAAAGCGAATAAACATTGAAAGGTATTTTTATATTTCTTTATAGTTTATACGCAGAAAGTCAGTAGTTTCCGAAATGAGCAGAAAAATCGCGTATCTGGCGAGATATGATTAGGAAAAAGAAAATTCTGTTCAGTTACATTGCACTCCGAAATACCACTCGAACAGCCGTTACTGTCAAATGGATTCAAAAAAGCACTCAAGAGTTACACATGATTTCTTTCTCTTGAGCGCTTCAGTTGTGCTCTCTTAAATGCTCTCTTGAGTACTCTTTGTGCACTCAAGAGTAATTGTTGTCACTCTCTGTCTCTCTCTCGCTCTGGCTGAGCACCAACAGCTGATACCAACATATGTTTGTCCGCAGCTGGAGAGAAATATAGGCTCAAGAGAGCGCACTGAGAGTTCACTGCCAAGGGAAAAGCCACTCACTCGCACGACGCGACTGCGACGCCGACCGCGCTGCCGTGCCGGGAAATTCCTATAAAAGCCGAGCCGCACAACGCCGGCCGGACAGTAGCTTTGGAAATTGTTAAACTGCTCCGCTCCGCCACGCCACAGAAGTTGCCCGTCGTCCCAAGCTCTCCTTCAGCGGCAGCAGAAGCACAGCTGAGCCGTGAGAGCCGTTGAGCGTTTGAGAGTGAAGCCGAAAGTCTCTCTCCGCAGCAAACAGTACCGAGCTGGCAGCGAGCAGAGAAACAGAACAGCACAGAACAGAAATCAGCCGAAGGCAGAGAAACGGCAAAAGCTAAAAACAGAGCTCCAACGGCCGCCACACGCACCACATCCACCGGGCAGCACACGGATGCAGCACCCCCACCACACACCACAAGCCATATGTAGCACCTCCCCGAGCAACAACTAAGAACTAACAAAAAGAACAGAACAGAACAGAACCATGCCATGTGCTGTGCGTGAATGAACAAGAACGAAGAAGGCAACGCAGAAGGCAAGGCAAGGCAAGGCAGACACCGAGAGCGAGAGGAAGAGAGAGTGTGTGGCAGGCAGCGGGACGGGGCGGCAATTTCCGTTGACTTTTAGAATGTATTAAATTTAAACGTTTAACTAGAATAACAAATTTAGTTGTTGATACTTTTTCCAATTGTTTGTTGAGCGGCGCGACAGACGCGAGCAGCCAAGTGAAAATCCGAATCAAATCCGTATATCCGAGAAACCCCGTGAATCCCTTTAACGGAATTCAATTCAATTCAACTCAAATCAAACATTTTTTTATTTGTGATTAAAGTGCATTTCTAGAAGAACACACACACAACCAACACACCCACACACAAATCCCCACTAGTGTGTACTTTACACACACCAAAACCGACACACACGCATTCGAGCAGCAAAGCAAACGGCAGGGCAGGCACGCAACAAACGGCAACGGTAAAGCAGTTGCAGCAGACCAAACGGCGATTCTATGAAGATGGAAGTGCTCTCAGTACAAAATCACATTCAGGGAAAATTCGGTGTTAACAAAATCAAAGGTGAGTACCAACCATCCCATGACGTTCTTCTTGCTATCCTCTTTATCCGTTGTGTCCTACCGCGAGTGTTTTTCTGATTCAAACAAATTTGTGTTCAACAGAAGGAAAGATGTTTTGTGTTGAAATTTTAGTTCTGTTTCATACAGAAATTTTTTGTTCTTTTAACTGTAGAATGTGTATTAAAAAATGTGCAACGCTTAGCCGCAGGTCTCAGCTTTTGGCTTCATTTCAGTGATCGGTATCCCTCCCATAAAGCTATGTATAATAAATCGAATATTCCAACGCTTTTTGGCTATAATTCAAATATTCCTAAGGGAACAATACCGGGCTTCATTCGAGTAACTTTTTTAAATGAGAGGCGACTAAATCGCATAGAAACTGATGATAATTTATTCCCATTCCCATTGTTGGGGGCTTGGACAAACAAAGTTGGGAACAGCGCGTTTGGCTGGAAGGCAGGCAGTCCCAGTCCCAGTCCCAGTCCGTATTTGTATGCGTACGCGGTTAAAAATAGTTTCCAGAGAAAATAATTTCTATTATTCCGCTATTGAGTTAATCGGCGGGCTCTCTATCTACCCTGGACAAAAAAATCAATTACAGAGTCTGAATCTGAAATCTGATGTTTGCCGAATCAAAAAGAACAAAAAAAAAAAACTTGGTTAATTTAAATATTCGAAAAGCATTAAATTGGAACTTAAGGTCAGTGGTATACCTTGGTGAGCCGGCACCGCCGCCGCCATTGGGGGGGCTGTTTCTTTAGAGAATGAAAAGAAGTAGGGCCATTTCGGATATTTTTAATGGGCCACGAACGTTTTTATTTTTCATGTTTATGGCCCATTTTTTGATTCAATTAATTTTACGGCTGTACGGGAACATTTCATTTGATGTTTTCAGCAAATTTTCCAGGGATTATAAAATACATTTATTCAAGTGTTTTCTTAACGAACGGAAAATTTTGATGGATTTTTCTTTTGCTTCGGAATGGAATTGGAATGCTTCTTCGAGTGATTTTGATTTGATTAGGTCCATTCTTCGAGGTGGTTCTCTGACCCTCTGATTCTGATTGGGTAGTAAATGTATCGACGGGCCCACAGAATTTGGACCACTGAAGAAGCCCGGCACTGATTCCTCTTGTTGCCCATTCAGAGTAATCTTCAAATTTCGATTTATTTGCTTTCAAAATGGAAATTCCTTTAACCGATGCTCAGCCACTGCTTATTTAATCGAATGATTTTCCCTTTAATTCCAATTGAATCTTTTTTAGCTCCGTTTTTTTAGCTCAGTTTCAAAACGTATTTTATTTCACATTGTGCATTTTTCTTTCGAACATTATGTATGTATTTTGCCGCTGTGGAAAACGCCGAAGAGAATGAATATTTTCCTGCGGTTTAAGCACTTTTTGGACAAGCCGTGTATGTATGTAAATATGTACTACAAATGTACATACATATGTATGTATGGGTATATGTATATGCCTACGTTCGTATGTAAATCCTGTGAAAGCTTTTTGGAGGGTTGAAAATGTGTAATTTGCATTATGCATTTTTTGTGTGTCGTGAAAGAACGCCGTGCTCCGTGCTCCGTCCTCCGTCCTGCCCTGTCCTGTTCCCGTTCCTGTCTGGGCCATGCAGGCATATCCTGTTCATGTGTCTGACGGTCGGATTATGCAACATCCTGTTAATCCTGTCACTTTAAACTTTGCCAAGGCAGCGGCAAAAGAAAAGAGTTGTGCAAATTAGACGGTCCGTTTCTCCGGTCCTTCGTCTCTCAGTCTCTGTGGAAAATGTAAAATCAGCCAGAAGCAAGCACAAGAACTCTCTGTGGCAACGACGACAACATGCAACAACATGTCACACACACAAACACACAGAAGAGCATTCACAGTTATATATGTATGTATGTATGCATGTGTGTGTGTGTACATGCTGGCTGACTGGCTGGCTTTCTCTCTCGCTTCCTTCGGCTGGAATCCCCTTCCACCCTCCATCTCGCTGTATTTGCAGTCAATTTAATTTCATGACTGACTGAGCGCATGCAATTTTATTTTCGAAGGACATCCGAGAGTCAGCCAGCTTCTCTCACACTCACACTTGCAATTGCACACTCACACACATATGTATGTATGTACATCTGTATCTGTACTGCGGCCGACGTGGACATGCATATTCATGTCCTAGTCAAATGGTGGAGCCCCATGGGTGGCTTAGAAAAGGGAGGGGGTCTACATCATCTCTGTGTATGTATGTGTGTGTGTATATGTGTATGGGGCCAGTGGCAATAATGTTGTTTAATTAATTACTTAATTTCTTTGAATAAACATTAGTTATGCCCATGACCATTACACACTCTCTCCCTCTCTGTGTCCCTCTGTGCGAGGGATTTTGGGCAACTGGAAAAAGGGTTGTCAGGAAGTCATCTCTATATGTATGTACACCGGGTATAACAATTATTCATACACTCTTGACCGTAAATATTATTCTTCTGGTATTTGAGAAAAATATATGTACATATGGAACCATGAAATTAATTGCAGTAAATTCGATTCTGTAAAAGAAAACCAATTTAATTACCGAATTTTATAAAAAAATTTCTATAAAATCTACTATATGCAGTATTTAATTTATTTAATATGCGAATTGTTGTTGGGGCGAGTGTACGTACGAGGCTTAGGTGTTTTTGTGGAACATTGATTTCGGGCCCTTGCCAAAGATACCAATCAGGGGCGAATGACTTCCAAAATTGGTTGTAATGAATAATTTATAAACTTGATTATTGATTCACAAACTAACATGCACACATACATATGTACACGTGAGGATGTGGGGCCTTCATACGAGTATGTGCATATCTTCCCACCAATTAAACCTCTGATTAGCGTGTTTTCATATGTATGTATATTCAAGGTCTGCGAAAGCAACACTTTTCTTCGATGGGAGAAGCGCGCGTAATGAGCCACAAAGCAGATATACCTTAAGCTTTTCTACAGCTATCGCTCTGACGCCTTCTCCCTCGCTCTCTTTTCCATTTGCCGGCTCTGACAAGAACAAAGTGTATTTATCAAAGGTGATGCCTACCCAGAAAGCTCTCTCACCACACTTCCACACACCAAATGTACTCCGTGTGACAGACAGAGACAGAGAGAGAGAGAGAGAGAGACCAACTAAATATGCGACTCGGTCTCGGATGAGTACTTTGCAATTAAATGTGTATTGGTGGTCGCTTGTCTCTGTTTTATTCCCGTTCCTTTTGGCTTTCGCTTTCCTGACTTTGCACGAAACGAACCCTTTTTCCCCTCTCGCTAATCGCGTGGTAAGGGACAGTGGAGACGGAGCGCACTTGACAAAATCCAATAACACACGCTGCAGGTAGAAGAGGGACAGCAGACGCACACATGTGGACACATGGAGAGCCGCAAACATGTGCCGTTAATTTCTTAATTACGCGGGTGTATGTCGTATACATGCTCTGCTCTGCTCTCCATTGAGTGTGAGCGGGATGGACATCGCGTAGAGAACCTGAGCATGGATGGGGTGAGAGAGATACGAAGCTAACGAGAGAGCAAATTGTCCATTCAACAGCAGCGACGTTGCAATGATTGTGTACAATGGTTGGCGTCGGCAGGGGGTGGCACGGCGTGGCGTGGCTCTTTAAAGAGTTTCCGCGCTAATTACAAGACGTTCGGTTCGTCGAGACGTCGAGGCAAAGCAGTTAATTTGTACTCGCACACATTCGAAGCGAGCCCATCCAATGCTGAGGGGCAATGTAACTGCTTTTTATACACGCATACACAAGTACACACATTAAACGAAAGACAATGGGATGAAACGGGAATTCGGCATAAAGATGTACAAATTAAATGACAGTGCTCTCTCCCTCTCTCCCTGTCCGGCAGACATCAGACTCCAGAATTACATACACATGTATTCATTATTTTGCAGAATAATTGCAGAAAACATGCTGCTCTCGAAGTGTGCGTGTCTTTCGCTTGTGCGTCCCACTGTACGGCTCTCTTGTGGGGTAATAAAACAAAGCAAAAGAAATAACAACAACAAAAAATACTGTGCAGTAAAGGCAAAATGAGGAAGACGTCATATAACGCCTGATGTGTCGACGGGACGGGGTGAGGGAGGCAGAAAAGGGGAATGCCACAAACTGCTGACTGCGAGAGAGGGGAAAAGGGGAAGAGCCGTCAGCTGGAAACGCAGAGGCAGCGACACAAGCAGCGGCAGAGAGTGCCCACCAAACGGCTGATTTCCAGCTGTTGTTGCCAGGTGATTTCGTGCCGCCGCGTGCTCCCGCTCCATGGAAGACCCACGAGTGGAGTCTGCGCAGTTGCTTGAGTGGAAAATTGAGTGAGAATCCGTGTGGGTCTCCAAACCCTAGACATCAGCTGATTTTTTTTGTGTTCTCTTCTTCTTTATGATTTCTCCTTTTGCTGTTTCTCTTGCCCTTTTGCCGGTCGATGAACGAGTCAGTAATTTGAACCCCACTCTCTTCTCCCCTCTCCCTTGCAGACTGGCCGAGTTCGGGCGTTGCATCCACCGTGCCGCATCCGCTGGAGGAGGAGGAGGAGGAAAACGCGCTCGACGTCGACGCCGCATTGGACGCAGACGTTGTGGACGGGCATCCCGCTTCTGTGCTGCACATGCGACAGCACCAGGCGCTCAACACGCGGTCGACGGTGCCAATGGCGCCCCCGGTGTCCGGCTCTGGGAAGCAGTCCGCGGTTGCGGCCAGCTTCGACGTGGTCAACGGCAGCTCCGCTGCCTACCATCACGCTTACATGACCAATGTGCTGGCCAGCACCGCCCACCATCCGGGGCATGGCCACGGACCCGGACCCGGGCCCAGCCCCATGCCCGCATCGCCAATGCAGTCGACTGCTGGTGCCCGCTTCGGGGCCGCCGACAACATGGACGACGTGAGCGCCAGCGCCGTGAAAGATCTGTCGCAGCAGCTGCAGTGCCAGTTGCGGGACGCCAAGCAGCGCCACCTGGCCTGCACCGAGGTGAACCTGCCCGCCGACCTCACGGAGCGCATCGCCGCCGAGATCATCCGAATGTCGGACAGGGAGCCGTGTGGCGAGCGCGCCTGCACGCTCTTCATCGAGTTCGAGAGCGAGCCGGACAAAGTCAGGTGAGTGATACTTATGATGGTTTACCTCCGTTGGAGCGTCGCTTACCGTTTCATTCTGTCGTCTCAGGCGCATCGCCTCGTTCAAAGTGGACCCAGACACTGTGTCGATCTTCGAGCTGTATTTGACATTGAAGCAGGCCAAGAGCGGCTGGGCCTCGCTGGTGCCGCAGTTCATTAAGTGAGTAGAGTCTCGTGACCATGGAAAAGACCCTATTAATCCATGATATTCTCTTGTCGCGCAGAAATCTCACCGGTAGCAACACCATCAACATCAGTCCCGACTTCACACTGACCAAGAACAAGCTGTACTCATCCGAGTGAGGCCCTGGCAGGGGCATGGACGGGGACGAGGGCGTGGGTGTGGGCGTGGATGTGGCGGCTGTGGACGCAGAGGCGCTACTCAATACTCAATCCCTCCGAACAACAGTAACAGCAGCAGCAGCAACAGCAGCACCAGCAGAAAAGCCGTAGTAGCAGCACTGGCCGCCCCGTCCACCTTCACGGCCACGTCCCTGTGCTTGTTCCCGCTGGGAACGGGAACGCGAACGGGTGCGTTCCATCAAAGATCTTCATCCTGTAACCAGGAAACGTTTAACCGTAGAGGCAACAACTTTGGACCACAACTATCAACCAATCCTGCAAGCAACAAATCAACAAAACTAAACTAAACAAAACAAAACAACTCAACTCTAACCAACAATTATTTTGAAAACCTCCTCTAGAGGAAGAAAAACCCAACAAACAAATCAACTGCAGTTGCAGGCAACTCAAAACTCTTATTGGACTGACTTTTGGCTTAAAAAAAAGGTACTTTTTGGAAAATATAAATCGAAAAATTATAAAAAAGAGGAGGAACCGGAGGAGGCCGCATAGAAGGCGAGAACACAAACCATAAGAAATATTCAAAATATTGTAAAATGTAAAATGTCAGGCGAGCAGAGCGACAGAGAAACTTCTTCACTCAGTGAGCGGTTGTCGGGGACCCGTTTCGAGCAGAAAAACAAAGGGAGAAACGCTAAAGGGCCCCACACGTAGACGGATCATAGAGTATTTAATGTACGGATGTGTATGTATGTATGTAAGTACATCCCATGCCATCATCTACATATGTATGTAAGGATCTATGTAAGCGAATCGTTGCATGATTTTCATTACAAAGATCTATTGTTCATACATGCATACATGTGTATGTATATTTGTATGTACTATATGCCCGTATGCTGATAGACAACCCATCTTTGTAAACCAGAATGAGAGAAAACAATAATAAGCAGTAGTATGTAGAGCTCCGCGGAGAGGAGGGGCAGAGGAAGGAATACATAATAACAAATGAAAAAACAAAGTTGATGTGATATTATATAATAATTATGAATATTGAAAAAACGCATACAAACACACGAACATTTAACATAAACCCAAACACGTACACACAGACACCAACTAGAGATACGGAAATCATAGTTTGGAGAGTATTACAAGCGACTATCCGATTTAAAGCCCCAGTGGCAGACACCCCCGCAGATCGATCTATCTATCTATCTATCGGATAGATAGAGAAAGAGAAGGAGAGACAAACAAGTAAAATCCAAACCAACAATAGAACCAACTGGAATTCTCAAAAATATTTCCACCAATTACGATTAATCTTTGTATTATTATTTTAATCAATACTATAATAATTTAATTTTTCTTTGCGCGCAGAGTTTCAAACTTTGCTAAAGAGATCGCAGCCCCGTAGAGGGACTGCATATAACAAAAATATATATAGATATATATGGAAGATACAATATTTCTTATATTATTCGATGTGTTTCTAGAGTAAGGTTTTAATATTAAACATGCGAAGGCGAAAATCCAGCAGAAAATTCATTCAATGTGCGTAGCTGTGTGTTTATCCGTAGTATAGTTAATAAACCAATTGCAACAACAACAACAAAAACTACACGACGAAGCGATCAATATATCGGTTCAAACACACACCACACCCAGATATTAACCTATATACATGTATGGATAACTTTCGGCTAGATAGTTGGCAAACGAATTGTATTTTTTTTTCTGTTTTTGGATTACGAATGATCTGATCGATCGGAGCAGTGAAATTATTTATAAAAAAAAAGCAAAAAAAAAACAAACAAAAAATTATTGAACAAAAAAAATGGGTAACTAACGTGGAAAAGTGGAAAAGAAGAGAACTTTCGGAAAATATAAAGTCATCTGTGTTAATAAATTTTAAAATAATTTTTAGCGTAGAATAACGAAGAAAAGTGAAAATCGAAAAGGAGAAAAAAATCCATCATCTGTAATCTATAATATCTGAACAAACATAACATCTTGAACACAGATCCCCCCCTCACCCTCCCCAGTATTCGACAATTGTAATTGTAGTTTTACTTATCCCACACACGCATAACACTAAAACATGAACACACACACACACGCACGCAAGGAAACACTAAACGAGAATTTACGATTAGCTTAAAACTAAAACTTAAACTAAATCATCAGAACAAATCCATCAATAATTATCAATCAATCAATCAATCCCACAAAGATCTCGGTAACAAGAAGCAGACGAAGCAGATAAGAAGAAGAACTCATATGTTACATTTAGATATTAAAAAACTTTCTTTACACCCAGCATAACACATAACGCTAACATGTGGATGTGTGTTTTAGCCATCTCAGACTCAAGTATCCAATCCAATCCACAATCCAATCAATACCTATCGAGCATCCGACACACACACACACACAAAAGTAGATATATGTTTAGTGTTATGTAAATAGGGCCACCGTAGCAGCAATACAAAACAAAACAAAACAAAAAAAATATAAAAATAATACAAAAAATAACAAAAAAGCGAGAGAAAACCAATCGATATATGTACTGTATTACGAATTAAATGTGAACATAAATAGAGCAAGTGAAGAAATAGAACCATGAATGTGATCTATTAAATAATAACACGTAAACTTAAATAAATTTAACTTACAAAAGCAAAAGCGAAAAGCAAACGTAAAAGCTACACAAAATATGCTATTATTCAATGATTTATGTATGTTCGATCAAGCAAAGTACACGAGTATTACCCACACACACATATATATATATATTGTATGTATGTTGTAGCCAGTAGATACACACAGACACCTTTAAGTTGTAGAGCTCCCCCCCAGTTACATGAATATATCTATGTATGAACCCCATGCCCCATGATCCTCCTTTGAGTTGCGTTTAATCAAACCAAACCCAAACCCCCAATCCCCAACCCCACTCCCACCTACCACCTACCACCTACATGTTGACAGGCTTTGTAGTAGGGTTCACGCCACGCTTTTGATGTTGTTACGGAATTAGGGACATAGGATTTCTGTTCGGATTTTGATCGTAGTACTATCTACGGAAGATGGAGATAGATAGGTTTTCGTTTCGTTCTCATGGATAAGTGTAAGCAGAGAGAAGGAAGAATCTTAGACACGTCCAGTGCTCCTCAAAGTATTTTGTAAACAATAATGATAAAGAAGAAAAGAATAAAACAAGAAAGAGACGAGATGAAGGATGAAGGATAAACGATGTAGGAGAAACAAGTAAACAAAGGCGAAATCGTGACAAGTATCAAGCGCATAAGCAAGAGAAAGTAAAATATTCTATATACAATAGATTTATGGCTATATATTGTAGAATTTTTACATATTCTATTACGGACTACAGAGTTAGCGACTAAGCAAAAATATTACGATTACCATTACTACTACATGTATATGTATACGTATGTATATGTACATATATGTATATGTATATTATCAATGTGCGTATCTGTGTGTGTGTTGTTTAAGGGAACCAATTAAAGCATTCAAGAATCAAATTACAAATCAATTAAGCGATCGCCTCCACTGAATCAGTCACTGTCCTACCATTAGACCATCAGACCAACAAATCAACAAACCATCAGACAGCAGAGAGCAGACGGCAGATCTGCATATACCACATAATCCACATGCATACATGCTACATACGCATATAAATTATTTTTGAACTGCATTCCAATTGCATCCATCCGCGACTCTCTCGATAGGAAGTTCTATTCAAACGATTATCCCACCATGTGTAATCTGAGCGGAGACTTTCAGTTTCATCTTGATTTCAGTTTCAGTTTCAGTTTTCAGTTTTCGGATTGAGTGAATGGATTGGAATGCAATAAATAGATCAGGTCAGGTCAGGTCGAGTCGAGTCGAGTCAGGTCTCGGTCCTCCACTGCTGCCCGACCAGAAGATGAAGATGAAGAAGAATATGAATATGAAGAAGAGCTGTTCTAAAGTACCCGTTGTTTAGCGTAGTAGTGTCCTGTAATGCCAGTTAAAGCCTATGTCTATGTTGTACACCTTTTAGCTATGTGACTAAGTAATGTTTAATGTTTAACCGTTTCCATTATGATACGAGTATGTATCGGAGTATCGGAGCGACAATTGTCGCGGGTAAGCCGGCAGGCAGGCAGGCAGATCCATGGAGTGATCAGACGATCAGGCTGATGAATGATGAGAAAAACAATATATATATTATATATACCATGTACTACCTATATGACTATGAATGTATGTAATGAAGAAAACACAACAAATTTAAATTTTAGTAGCGCTTAACAAATTCTAGCAACTTAACAAATTTTAATTAATCAAATTAAACAAACAAATGCAAAAATTGCAATCTAATTTTTTTCTCTGTGTAAAAGTTGAATAAAAAACATCCAAAAATCATTACAAAAAAATAAATTTTTTAAATGTGACAAAAAATAACTGTAGTTCTTTTTCTCATTTTGGTGGCTGTCAGATCTGTTGGGTATACGAATTCGAATCCTCTACACAAAGCCAAATGAAGTCCTTCGATCAGATAAAAGTCCACGTTAAAAAAAAATAATGCAACATCAAGGGAGGTATGAAGAAACCCCCCATACTTGGATACTTGGATAACCTTTTCTATGTTGCACTACTACCCAACTTGTGCTGGCGAACGCCCCCAACGAAATGCCTTTCTTTGAGGGATCGTTTAGAATTGTTAGTTGAGTTATTGGAGTCGGTTCACACTGTTTCTCGCGGAGTAATTCGCTGATAACGTGATGCTATAGCCATCGACCGACTGTGAATCTGAATATAAGTAAAAACCCGATACAGATTTAATTTTTGCAACGAATTTATTTATTATTTAAACAACATGATTGATGAAAACATAACAATTGGGTCGAAATCACACACATCCACACTTCGGCTTTACAGTGGTTTTCTTGGTGGTATTACAGACGGGCTTTTTGGTGGTTTTCTTGGTGGTATTACAGACGGGCTTCTTGGTGGTTTTCTTGGTGGTATTACAGACGGGCTTTTTGGTGGTTTTCTTGGTGGTATTACAGACGGGCTTCTTGGTGGTTTTCTTAGTGGTATTACAGACGGGCTTTTTGGTGGTTTTCTTGGTGGTATTACAGACGGGCTTCTTGGTGGTTTTCTTGGTGGTATTACTGACGGGCTTTTTGGTGGTTTTCTTGGTGGTATTACAGACGGGCTTTTTGGTGGTTTTCTTGGTGGTATTACAGACGGGCTTCTTGGTGGTTTTCTTGGTGGTATTACAGACGGGCTTTTTGGTGGTTTTCTTGGTGGTATTACAGACGGGCTTCTTGGTGGTTTTCTTGGTGGTATTACAGACGGGCTTTTTGGTGGTTTTCTTGGTGGTATTACAGACGGGCTTCTTGGTGGTCTTCTTGGTGGTCCTGCAAGTAGTTGTTGTTGGCTTGCACGTGGTTGTTGTTGGCTTGCAAGTGGTTGTTGTTGGCTTGCACGTGGTTGTTGTTGGCTTGCACGTGGTTGTTGTTGGCTTGCACGTGGTTGTTGTTGGCTTGCACGTGGTTGTTGTTGGCTTGCACGTGGTTGTTGTTGGCTTGCACGTGGTTGTTGTTGGCTTGCATGTCGTCGTTGGCTCTGTGCATCCACACGCCGATCCAGTGGCAAGATCAGCCAAGCTGATGAGCAGGATGCTCGCTGCGGATTGGGAGAAATGGAAGGATAAATAATGAAGGGATACCGAGCGGAACGGAGATTAGCAACCGATCCTTTGGGGGGATCGGAGTTGCGTACCGATGATGGCAATGGTCAGCTTCATGTTAGTGTTTAAATTGACTTGTCAGGTGAGGAGATGCCACAGACTGATGCCTTCCTTGGTGGAGTCTTCCCCTTTTATAGGTACGTTCCCTTCCAACACTTGCTTCAGTTATGGATTGTATGAACTTTGAACAGTATCCATGTTCTAAAAATGGACGAACCATTTGTCGATAATGCAAATAAAAACTTGAACTCCACTTTGTTCGATATTTTCGGTTGCAGGCATTACTGAAACAGAAGGAACAGCTGAAGGCAAAAAGTAAATGTTTCTAAACATAGTAATATTAATACACAAACATTTATTCATATACAGTATACCTACATATGTATATAATTACCTGCTTTCTGAAAATGTCAATGGCCCAGCAGGGATCAGGTCTATGCGGTATGCCTCAATGAGGACGAAGTGATACAGCTGGAGGAGCCTGCTGGCTTACAGATCGATCCTTGTAGAGCTCGTAGACCACGGTTTGAGTGAATGATCATCTATCTGAAGGATCTCCCGAGTTTCTTGGCGACGTTTGCTCTTATCGAATGAGTGTTATCGCACTCCAAGAAAAGCAGCAGATCGCCGAATATAAAAATAAATGTAATTAATCATGAAAAAGGGGAGAATCCGAAAGCATCCGTCTAACGGCTCCTTTACCCTGGCAAAAGTCGAACCCCATCCCAGCTGACAATGCATTAAGCTGGCGAGTACCAGTAGAATGTCTGGACGTTTATATTTGATATCGGAGATCTTCCAATGTCTATCAAATTTCAAATGTTTTCCAATAGGTACGCACTTATATTATTTAAGTGTTTCCCGAGTTTATATGGATCAGTTTTCGTTGAAATGGGTTTTGGGTTCCCATCTTTCGATCAATAATGGAAGTTTTTTCAAAGGCATATATAGGATCCGGAATGCGTTTGGTGTTCGGTTCGGCATGACTCATTGGAGGCGATGGCTCGTGGCTCGTGGATCGTGGGGCGCCTTCGTTCCCCGTTTGAGCTCGGCTCGAGCCGACATGCTTGGGTCCGGCTTGGCTTGCCGGTCGGGCCGCCACTCGATCGCCGTTTCTTGGCGACGATAGACGCGTCTCGGCTTGGTTTGGTTTCGTTCGGTTCGGCTCGGCTCGACTCGACTCGGTTTGGTTTGGTTTGGTTCGATACGATTCGATTAAGTTGGCTCTTGCTTGTACGATTGAGTGCTCCAACGTGTCGCCAATAGAAGCGATTTGTCAGGACACCCTCCTCGCTGGCGGGCAATGTGTGTTGCTGGTGCCTTCGATCTGGCCATATAATTGGTGGGTGTTGCAGTTGGAGTCCTCTCCAAGAGTGCCCCTTTTTGTGTCTGTGTGTGTGTGTGTGTGTGTGTGTCTTTTTGTCTTTGTGTGAGTGTCTCTGTGTCTGTGCCAGTGTCTGGATGATATGGCATCGCGATAAAGGTGCTCGCCTTCAAACTGTCATTTATTTGGATAATCGAAGGGTAATCTGAAGAATCTGCTGCTCTTTTGTGCAGCAGGGCTCCAATTGTGGGCCCGACTCCGATTGCCGCGCGACGCGACTAATGAGTGCCATTGAATTGGATATGCAGTTCGGGGAGTACAAGCTCAAGTAACTCATATGGATATGGCTGGATAAATGACTTGAACCGCTCCTCCCATGGCCCCATGTAGATGTCTATCTGGCAGGACTGGCAGGGAGCGGCATGTAAGCCAAAGAGGAGGCTAATCGCCAACAGACAATCGCTGGGGTGGTGGTGTGGGTATGGGAGGATGGCCGGGGCCTAATTGGTGGGACCACCCATCTGCATCATTGCTGGCAAACCTGCTGCAGAGAGATGGGCATTGTGCAGCAGGATTTCGCCATTAATCCGCCACGGATCTCTCGTGGAATTCGCTAACGGGGGCGCAAGGTACGACGAGTCGACGAGTGCCACCCGCACTCCCGCATAATAAATATCGATCCATATCGATATTCAACGACGTATGCTCCATATGCAAAGTGTTCTGGGAACTGCTGTGCGGTCCTCCTCAGTCTTGGCCAAGACGCTCTGCTGCTGCTGCTGCTGCCACTGCTGCAGCAGGCGGGGTCGAGGGCGAGGGCCGGTCACTTGAGCCACGCCAAGGGGCCCGGCGCCGAAACCTGACCTCCGATCGGGTCAAAGGCCCCTTTTCTGGCTATTTCTTTGATTTCTGCTGAGTGGCTCGCAAGTGAATCGTTGATTTAATGACTCATGTGTGTGTGTGTGTGTGTGTGTGTGTGTGTGTGTGTGTTTGTGTGTCGTTGCTATTCCCATTCCCATCGTAGTATCATTTTGCAAACTCAACTCTTTGTCATCGACAGCTGTCGGAGATCACGCCCAATGGAATCAGCCGCCCCTGGAGGGGATGTGGATGCACCCGGCGACCTGAACACCACCAACCAGGCCAACCATGCCACCCAAATCACCTCCATCGATGGGTTCTTCAATCGGAAACGCGGCCGTCCGCCCAAGAA
Organism: Drosophila athabasca; assembly: GCA_008121215.1. Taxonomy (NCBI): domain Eukaryota; kingdom Metazoa; phylum Arthropoda; class Insecta; order Diptera; family Drosophilidae; genus Drosophila; species Drosophila athabasca. The sequence goes on along the minus strand of CM017796.1, from coordinate 60,767,370 downwards.
TCGCTTTGTGGAGGTCTACAAGAGCGTAAGTAGCAGATCGAGGATTTCGGGCAGTGCTTTGACCCAGTTCCGGGCCCTGGCCCGACTCCTTTTCGGTACATGTCTGGGGCCGCCGATTGCAGTTTGGAATTTGCGGCTATCTGTGGGCCGCTTGGCCCTGTTGCCGCCCCTCCTTACTCTGCCACCGCGTCTCGGTCCGTCTCGTCTCTTATCGATGGGGGCCCTAATGCGGCATTTTGTGTGCGGTGCGAGTGCGGTGCGAGTGCGGTGCGGTGCGGTGCGAGTGTTCGGATTTGGTTTTTGCCATATTCGTCATATTAATATTGACAACGAGTGTTTCCGCATTTATTTCATTTACGCCCGTCTGGCGTCGACCGAACGTTTTGTGCTTTTAACTGTCATTTTCATAATTTCTACATTTTTTTTCGATCCCCTCCGATCCGATCCGATCCGATCCGATCCGCACCGAGTTTGAGCTCGCGGCTCGTCCCATGCACACACGCACGCACGCACACACGCACCACCCATACCATAACCCATACCACTCCGAGCCATGCCGCACCACCACCTTGCAGTGCGGTGCGCACTTGTGTGCTTACGATTACCCGCAGCCCACGCGTCACTCTCCTTGGCGGACGGACAGACGGGGATGGGGACGGGACCCATTGGATGGTGGCTTGGTGGCTTGGTGTCTGTGCTGTGTGCTGTGTGCTGTGCTGTGGATAAACAATCACATTTGAATAAATATTTTGTCCATTGCCATTTGCGGCATTCTTTTGGGAAATAAGCCCCCAACACCACCACCACCACCACCACCAGCCGGATTGCTGCGGATCCACGTATAATGCCTGACCCAAATCGGGGACGGGGAATGGAATCTGTGCATGTGCAAGGGCTAGGGCTAGGTGGCGGTGGTGGCGGTGGTGGCGTTGGAAGTGGCGGAGGTTCATTCGATAATCTCTCTCTCACTCTCACATGGCAATTGAAAGGAACGGAACGATAAGTACGACAACAGCACACCAATAATTATAATAATAATAATTCCCTATACACACTTGTATCGTATTTAATCAAATAAGGTGTGCGTACACCTATGTATGTGTAGTTACTATTGTGTGTGTGTGTGTGTGTGTGTGCCACAAGTTATCAGAGCCAAAGAGAGGCAAAAGCAAACTCGTTTCATTGTCTTTCAATGTTTTCGGTGTAATTATTATTACGAGCCATGAGACATGAGAGTACCAGCCTCATACTCTACAAATGAAGGGTCTTCTGGAACGACAGAATCTCAGAATCTCTATAAATATCAGAACAAACTTTAGGAAAACTGTTTCAGCTACATATGTACATATATTATCATCAGTTTCTCCATGTATGTCTATCATATTCCTATCAAATCTAGCGGAGTGTACCGGGGGACTTGCCTCCTGGTATTTCTCTATGGAATCACCTATGCGATACTCAATAAACTGCAATTTTCACTATAATACTTTCTCAAGCACCCACCACTGCCTTTTGGGGGACTTTCATAAACCCATTTAGGGTTAGGGTATCCATTGATTGGGACATTCCATGGCATTTTGCTGTATATATTGTATGTACATATGTATGTATATAGTTTTGTTTGTGGTTTCTCCTCTGTTTCTGTTGTTGGCTTATTCACGTCTCACTCATTCTTTCTTTCTCTCTCTCGCTCTGTCTCTTTTTCGCTTTATTATTGATTTGATGCGTGAACAAAATTCAAATAGTGACATTTTGGGCCAACGACAAAACATTAACAGTAATTTCGGAAATAATAAACTGGTTGCGCGGGCTCACCGTTTGTCATAAATCCAAAATCTGAAACCCAAACCACCAAAAACCGAAAACCGAAAACTATGACAACGTTCGGGCGGGCGATCCGGGAATAATTCCATGCCGTTTTGGGGAAATATTGGTAGGAATTTGGTTGATTAATTGATTCTTTCTGTTGCCACCAGGCTCAGCTTTCGCCCCAGGCCATCTTCACCAGCTTCAAATTGGAAAGAAATGACAACTCGAGTGCGCCTGCGTCAGCGTCAGCGCCTGCCCCAAGTGCCACAAGTGTCCCGGTAAGCGAAAGCGGCGAGAGAACGGAACATGTAGGAACAGCAGCCACAGATCTCAGTCCTAGTCGGAGCCGGAAGCGGAGTCGCGTGTGGGCGACATACCCAGCGGAGGAGACGACCAAACAGGGCGCCTTTCAAGTAGCCCGCACGGCACTGAGTCCCAAGGAAGCTTCATCCCAGGTAAAAGATTTACATACATACAAACAGATAGTTCCTAATCGATGTTGTATCTTTTCAGCCACTTCCACACTCTATAGATACAGCATCATCAAAGAACATCCCTGCGAGAATTCCGGAGAGGGTTTCCGGTAGGTAATTCCATCCATAAGTGTGCCTTTCACGATTCGATCCGCCATTGCAGTTGTCCGTGCAGCAGGCACTTTCTATCCGGAGAACGCCTGCACCGCTCACCAGCCCGAAGTGGCGGGTAGGATCGATCGCCAGAAGATGAGCAGCAGCAGCCCTCAGGAAACGGACTTGGAGGTGGACCAGCCCGAAGATCTGAGCATGCGTATGCGTCCATGCCAGCCCGAGGCCACGGCCAGTGGAGCAGCGCAATCGCTGGGAGAACAGCCGGCGGGTTCGGGTTCGAATCTGAATCTGCTGCAGTTCAAGCAACTGATCGACCTGTACCAGAGGCAGGTGCTTCTGCCCAGCTTCCTGGCCGCTGCCAGCCAGCCGATGCCGGCTCTGGACATGCGCCTACTCCTCGAGAACGCCGCCCAACAGAAGCTGATGCTCATCAATGCGGCCGCTGCCAGTGCGGCGGCTTTGGCAGCCACAGCGGGAGCAGAGAATCGCACGCTGGGGATAAGCTCTCCGGCGACGACAACGGTGACAGTGACGTCTCGGCCGCCCACGAAGCGGGCGCGAGATCACGACATTCCCAGCGGATACCTGAAGTTTCGGTTCAACGAGGACTGCGGTTTCGATCGGTGCGGCTACAGGAACCACCAGTCGCACTTCCACTGCAACCGGCGGGACTGCCACTACAGCTTCTGCGACAAGACCCGCTTCGTACAGCACACGGCACGCCACGATCGCATGGACACGCTGATGGGCGACGACTTCCAGCAGTTTCGGGCCAACATGCGGTGCGGCGTGGCCAGCTGTTGCTATGCCGCTGGCTGTCCCGAAGAGGCTTCCCTGCAGCGCAGAGGTACGTGTCCCTCCATCAGAGAACTGAACTCCGTCTAACCGTAATCCCTCCGTAGAATCCCCAGGGGCAGGGGGAGCAGCAGTGAAGAAGACATCGCACTTTCACTGCCGCAAGTGCGACTACGTCTGCACGGACTCCAACAAGGTGGTGGCCCACCGACGTCTGCACCTGCGCCTGGACTATGTCCGCTCCGCGGGCTTCCGCAAGGTTACCAGCAACGAGTCCTGCAACTCCCCGGCCTGTTCCTACGCGCTGCGGCACACCCACTACCACTGTGTCACCTGCAACTGCAGCGTCCTCTCCCGGGCCCAGCTCGCCTCCCACAAGCACAGGCCAGCGGGTAGCGGCAGCGGCAGTGGCAGTGGCAGCGCCCCGCCCAAGTCGGAGGGAGCTTCTGCCTCGGACCCAGAGACCCATCCCTAGCCCCTAGTACTATTTGTATCATAACCCACCAATGAGAGGCAGGCAAATGGAGTGAATTGAGTCAAGCTAAAATAAAGACATATACACATGTTCATCTAATGAATCAGTTAAAATTAACAGTTCCATATCGCCTGTAGGGGTATGATGATCTTGAAATGTTCCCATTTCTCCAATTAATCTGCTCTCATCTGTTCTCATCTGTTCTCATTTGTTCTCATATGTTCTCATCTGCTCTCATCTGCTCAGCGCGCGGAACGCAACTGAGCCGAGAGCCGCTCAGATCTATCGCCGAATCCCGGCTTCCAGTGGGAGCGGCTTGAATGCTATTGCCGGCACTACGTCCATGTGTGCGTGTGTGCAGTGTGTGTATGTGTGTATGTGAGGCCTATGTAAACACAGCCGTGGATATCCGGAGCACTGCCGAAATGTTGATAAGAGATTCTGGACTGGGCATTCGTACTGTACTCGTATTATTTATCAGCATTTCTAATGTGTAAACAGGTTTCGGTTTGGCAGTCTTCGGGCTCTTGCCGAGTGTTTGCTAATAAATTGATCAGATCAGATGTCTACAATGCACCTAACAAAACATCGGTATTATTAATTGGTGATATAGTAATCGGTGTAGGTTCGTCTTTCAGTGTAGTTGATGAAGGAAATAGCACATCTCTACAGCAACTCAGTCGAAATAAGCAACCAAATGAATTGAATAACTCACAATGAATACGCGGTAAGTGATAGAAATAGAAAAACTCCTATGCAGGTACAAAATAATTGAACTATCTATAGCTCACTCTCTGGATGGTGACACCGTTCCGATGGTCCAGCTCATGCTACAATCAGAGGCAGGATTGACGATAGGAACCCTGCCTGGAAGGACAAGAAGGTTTGATCTGTTATGATCTTCTAATTATACAAGAATATACCATAGATACGTAGGCTGCGTGATATATTTCTGGCCTAGGCAACACTAAGTGTTGCCAGGTGCAATCTGATATTTCCATTGGAAAGGTTGACATTTTTTAGCATAACATCTCTCGGAACGTGTTGTCATTTAATGGTGAATTTTTTTATTTAAAGTGACTTGAAAAATTCATCTCGGCCAAAAAATGGAATTAACACGCGAACATTTTCGTGCGATAATTTTTCACAACTTTCGACGTGGATTATCAAGACAAGAGTGCATCGATGAACTTAAATCGTTATACGGGGATCAAGCACCATCCTTTAGCACCGTAAAAAATTGGTACAATGAATTCAATCGTGGCCGACGCTCGCTCAACGACGAATTCCGTGGAGGTCGTCCAAAATCGGCCGTTGTGCCAGAGAACATTGATGCCGTGCGTGAACTGATAATGCAAGATCGTCATGTGACATACCGTGAAATAGAGGCATCCTTGGACATTTCTACCACCAGCATACATTCGATATTGCATGAACACCTGGCCGTAAAAAAGGTTTGTTGTCGTTGGATCCCGCACAATTTGACAATCGCTCAAAAAAAGGCTCGTGTCGATTGGTGCAAAGAAATGTTAAAAAAATTCGATCGCGGTGCTTCAAAAGACGTTTATAAGATCGTCACAGGTGACGAATCATGGATCTATGCGTATGAGCCCGAAACAAAACAACAATCGACCGTGTGGGTCTTCGAAGACGAGCCAAATCCAACGAAAGTTTTTCGTGCAAGAAGCACTTCGAAGCAAATGGTCGCCTGTTTCTTCGGAAAAACTGGTCATGTGGCAACTGTTCCGCTTGAGCAACGAAGGACTGTCAATTCTGAGTGGTACACTATAATTTGTTTGCCTGAAGTCTTCGGAGAAATTCGAAAAGCGAACAAGAGAAGACGAATCATTGTTCACCATGACAACGCGAGCTCTCACACATCGGCACAAACCAGCGCCTTTTTGACTGGCCAAAACGTCGAATTGATGAGTCGTCCGCCGTACAGCCCTGACTTGGCACCCAATGACTTCTTTTTATTCCCGCACATCAAGAAAAAAATGCGTGGTGAACGATTTTCGTCCCCAGAAGATGCTGTTGAAGCGTTCAAAAACCATGTTTTGAAGGTGTCTCAATCGGAGTGGAAAAAGTGCTTCGACAATTGGTTTGAGCGCATGCAAAAGTGTATAAATCATGCTGGAGAATACTTTGAAAAACAATAAAACCATTTTTGATGATAAATAATCGCATTTTCATTATTAGGCCAGAAACTTATCACGCAGCCCTCGTATACCTTAGATATGTACACACATATAGGTACTACATACATATGTACATATATGAGTAAATGGTTTTTTTTTTAAATATTATGTTTCGCAACATTTACTTTATACCTTCAGCTGTTCTTCTGTTTCAGTAATGCCTGCATATTTTTCTATAATTAACCAACTGTTCGAACCGAAAATATCGAACTAAGTGGAGTTCAAGATTTTATTTGCATTATCGACAAATGGTTCGTCCATTTTTAGCCCATGGATACTGTTCAAAGTTCATACAATCCATAATTGGATCAAGTATTCGATGGGTAGTAAAGTACCTATAAAAGGGGAAGACTCCACCAAGGAAGGCATCAGTCTGTGGCATCTCCTCACCTGACAAGTCAATTTAAACACTAACATGAAGCTGACCATTGCCATCATTGGTACGCAACTCCGATCCCCCCAAAGGATCGGTTGCTAATCTCCGGTCCACTCGGTATCCCTTCATTATTTATCCTTCCATTTATCCCAATCCGCAGCGAGCATCCTGCTCATCAGCTTGGCTGATCTTGCCACTGGATCGGCGTGTGGATGCACAGAGCCAACGACGACATGCAAGCCAACAACAACCACGTGCAAGCCAACAACAACCACGTGCAAGCCAACAACAACCACTTGCAAGCCAACAACAACCACGTGCAAGCCAACAACAACTACTTGCAGGACCACCAAGAAGACCACCAAGAAGCCCGTCTGTAATACCACCAAGAAAACCACCAAGAAGCCCGTCTGTAATACCACCAAGAAAACCACCAAAAAGCCCGTCTGTAATACCACCAAGAAAACCACCAAGAAGCCCGTCTGTAATACCACCAAGAAAACCACCAAGAAGCCCGTCTGTAATACCACTAAGAAAACCACCAAGAAGCCCGTCTGTAATACCACCAAGAAAACCACCAAGAAGCCCGTCTGTAATACCACCAAGAAAACCACCAAGAAGCCCGTCTGTAATACCACCAAGAAAACCACCAAGAAGCCCGTCTGCAATACCACCAAGAAAACCACTGTAAAGCCGAAGTGTGGATGTGTGTGATTTCGACCCAATTGTTATGTTTTTATCGATCCATGTTGTTTATGTTGACTTTTTTATAGATAATAAACCCGTGCGGGAAGCTGACTTCGGTCGCTTTCCAATCGTTCAGGCTGTTGCAAATATTAGATAATGTTTTCATTCATGACCGACTTGAAAATGGTTTTGGCGATCGTATAATGCAGTAATTGCGTAGATATAATTTCAGTGAAAAAACTACCGATGTGCCAGTCGGCATAGCAAGGAAATGTTACCATCTAACAACTAAGATCCAAATCTTCCTTCCGTCGAATGAATGGACATGGGCATATAGACTCCCTCTTTGTTTCAGTTACTCAGTTCACAGAAATACCTGTGTGATTGTGCCAACATTCTATGATAAAAGTCTGTGTATCAGAAAGCTGTTATGGAAAGGTCGATGGATCTGCACAATTTCATCCAAAGCTAGTCTTGTCAGCAATAAAACATCTGTGCTCTATTGATACCTCTTGTGTAGTACTCGTATAGTATATTTTGTAAAGTAATTGGCATTCGTTCTTTATAGGGGGAAATGTACATGTCCCAAGTCTGTTTATAGGGTAAATGCTGTACGAGCTATATACAAAATGTGTTTCATCTTACAGATCCCCTTCTTTAGCTTACGCTATGGTTATCTTCAATGTCCAGGCGTAGTCAAGGCCCCGCTTATCCATGTGGTTCTTGGGGGGAAACGTGATGTGCAGCTCGTTATGGTTCGAGGTCCACTGCAGATGGGAAATATTATTAGAGCATTGTTCGAGAATCCTCAATAGATGCATCCGTACCTGGATTTCGGTGTTGTCCATGCCCAGCATGACAACTTGGGTAGTCTGTTTGGTCAGGACCTCGCCATCAGTGCCAAAGTCGAGGCCGGTTAAGTGGACATTCCGGGATATAGTGACCTCCTTGCCCAGCGGATGTATGTCCAATTCGTTGGTGTCGTACGGATAGTCTAGTACAAAGGCGTAGATGGTGATGCTACTATTGGACTCGGGCTGCTGGCCACGGGTGTACCACACATTTGGCGTCTCGGTGTCGTTCTGGTAGATCCATGGGACGCTGGCATAGATGCCCTCGCCGTTGATCTTTAGCCAGCGACCCATGTCGCGCAAGCGCTCCTCAAATATGGGCTGGATGGTGCCGTATTTGGTGGGTCCCACGTTGATCAGTACGTTCCCGTTGCAGCTCACAGTGGTGACAATTTCTGCAACATAAGAAATTGGTTACTGATTCCGGATATGATCAGCATCAGCCCAGGGGCAATGAGTCTTACACACCCTTTATAAGATCCTTGGAGCTCATGAAATTGGACAGATCGACGTCGAAGCGTTGGCCCCAGCTGCTGCGCTCCAGGGTGAAGGCATTCTCCCATTTGTGGGGCTGCAGCACGCCCGGATTGAAGCGATCCGCGCAGTTGTAGAAGTCTCCGTGCTTGCATGCGGTGCCCATGCCCCAGCGGTCGTTCGTCACGACTGTGTCCCGCACGGGACTGTCGTTGTAGAGCCAGGCAATGAACTGCTCGGACTTCCAGTATTTGGCCGGGGCTTCCCAGTCACCGTCGGACCAAATGATCTCCGGCAAATACTCCTGCACCAGGTCTAACTGCTCCGGCCTCACCTTTTGGTCCACGAAATGCTGCTGCATCAGGAGATGCAACTTGTCATCGATCCACAGGCGGTTGAACCACTCGAAGAGGGAATAGTACAGACCGAACTTCATATCCGAAACACTGCGAACGGCTGCCGCAAGTTCCTCTGTGGAGGGTAAGATATGTACATATATCAGAGTCTGTGCCTCCATCTGTCTATAGTATTTCACTTCAATCGAACACTTACTGACTATATCGCGCTTGGGGCCCACATCCACGGAGTTCCAGCCGAAGCTGTGCTTCGAGGGCCACAAGGTGAAGCCATCGTGATGCTTGCTGGTGAGCACAACGTATCTAGAGATGCAGATGGATTAGTACTTTACAGCTGAACGATCAGCAGAGAGTATGCCCGAGATAGGTATACCTGGCTCCGCTATCTTTAAAGAGCAACGCCCATTGTGTGGCATTGAATAGCTCCGCTGTGAATTCCTTTGCAAATTCCTGATAAGTGAAGTCCGGCTTGTAATTGCGTTGCATGAATTGTATGTACTCCGGTGTGCGCAGATCTGGAATACAGTCACAAATTCCAGTCTCTCCAGAGCACTACAATGTGAGAGCATGTGTATTATCATACTCACTTAACCAATTATGCCAGAACCATTCGGAGCCGAAGCTCGGCACCGAATATACGCCGTAGTGCAAAAATATGCCCACTTTGGCCTCGTCATACCAACGGGGCAGGGGCCGCTGGTCCAGGCTGGCCCAATTCGGTTCGTAGCGGGTTCGCGGCGCCATCCCGTGTGCCCCATTCGATCGCCATGCGACCAGCCACAGCCCCACGAGCACCGTCCAAGCGGGGAATCCAAATCGTAGTCCAAATCTCATTTCTTCAATTTCTTCAAAGCACTGGATCTAATCGAAGCCCTGCTCTGTCGGACGCTCGGAACACAACTGAGCCGAGAGCCGCTCAGATCTATCGCCGAAGCCCGGCTTCCAGTGGGAGCGGCTGTACTGGTGCCTGGAATGCAATTGCCGGCACAACGTCCATGTGTGCATGTGTGCGGTGTGTGTGTATGTAAACAAAGCCGAAATGTTGATAAGAGATTCTGGACTGGGCATTCGTACTCGTATTATTTATCAGCATTTCTAATGTGTAAACAGGTTTCGGTTTGGCAGTCTTCGGGCTCTTGACGAGTGTTTGCTAATCATACCCTTCAAGAGTAGGGGTATGGTCGAACTGATCAGATCAGATGTCTACAATGCACCTAACAAAACATCGGTATTATAAATTGGCGATATAGTAATCGGTGTAGGTTCGTCTTTCAGTGCAGGTGATGAAGGGAAAAGCACATCTCTACAGCAACTCAGTCGAAATACGCAACCAAATGAATTGAATAACTCACGATGAATTCGCGGTAAGTGATAGAAATAGAAATACTCTTGGGCAGGTACAAAATAATCGAACTTTCTATAGCTCACTCTCTGGATGGTGGCACCGTTCTGATGGCCCAGCTCATGCCAAAATCGGAGGCAGGAGCCATGCCGAGTACCCCCTCGGCCATGCATCCCTCGGCATATGTCACCTTGGATTTGGGTTATTTCACAAAGAGTTTTCTTCTCTCCGTCCGACTACGATTAGTTGGCATCCTGGCGGATACGTGAAAGTACCAGGACCTGCTTCCAGTCGCCCTCACGGGGAGAGTATAGTCGCAATTTCGCCAGTGTGCACAGTTATGGCGGGTAGCGGTTCAGTCGTGATCCCTCTGTATTCTATGGCATGGAGTACAGCTGCCTCGGGTTTGGGCAAGCCCTGACCCAAAAGCACCTGTACCTCAGTCAAAGTCCACCGTTTTTTCCGTCATATGTTGATCCCCCTATAACACTAGACGACTGACGGTCTATGATCGCCTAATTATCTCCTAATCTAACGAGACTTTACCACATACCATGGATATGTACAAACATATACCATATTATATGAATAAATGGTTTGCTTATTAATAATACTATGTTTAGCAACATTTACTTTATGGCTTCAGCTGTTCCTTCTGTTTCAGTAAGGCCTGCAACCGAAAATATCGAACAAATTGGAGTTCAAGTTTTTATTTGCATTAGCGACAAATGGTTCGTCCATTTTTAGCCCATGGATACTGTTCAAAGTTCATACAATCCATAATTGGAACAAGTATTCGATGGGTAGTAAAGTACCTATAAAAGGGGAAGACTCCACCAAGGAAGGCATCAGTCTGTGGCATCTCCTCACCTGACAAGTCAATTTAAACACTAACATGAAGCTGACCATTGCCATCATCGGTACGCAACTCCGATCCCCCCAAAGGATCGGTTGCTAATCTCCGGTCCGCTCGGTATCCCTTCATTATTTATCCTTCCATTTCTCCCAATCCGCAGCGAGCATCCTGCTCATCAGCTTGGCTGATCTTGCCACTGGATCGGCGTGTGGATGCACAGAGCCAACGACGACACGCAAGCCAAAAACAACCACTTGCAAGCCAACAACAACCACGTGCAAGCCAACAACAACCACGTGCAAGCCAACAACAACCACGTGCAAGCCAACAACAACCACGTGCAAGCCAACAACAACCACGTGCAAGCCAACAACAACCACGTGCAAGCCAACAACAACCACGTGCAAGCCAACAACAACCACGTGCAAGCCAACAACAACCACGTGCAAGCCAACAACAACCACGTGCAAGCCAACAACAACCACGTGCAAGACCACCACCAAGAAGACTACCACCAAGAAGACCACCACCGCGAAGACCACTCAGAAGCCCAAGAGTCCATGTGTGTGCGGTCCCGGTGGTACTGCCTGCCAAGGATGCCCAGCCAGGGAGAATCTTTGCCAGGAGCTGATCAACACTGTGCGCAACCTTGAGCGCAGGATCCGCCAGTGCGTGTGCGGACAAAAGGATTATTTGCTGTAAGGTTGTAAGGATCTTCGCGCAGCCTATTCCCTGTTGTGATCGTGTGATTCGATCCCTGCCAGGCTTCTGGCGGGGACGGTGCTCGCCCTGGACTATGATTTCGACGCAATTGTTATGTTTTCATCAATTCATGTTGTTTAAGTTGACTTTTTATAGATAATAAACCCGTGCGGAAAGCTGACTTCGGTCGCTTTTCAATCTTTCATCCTGTTGCAAATATTGGACAATGTTTTCATTAATGACAGAATAGAAGTAGTATTGGCGATCCCAAAAGGTAGTAGTTGATAGCAGCGGCAAGGGCCGCGAATGTACAAGAAAAACTTCATGAACTTCATCTGTTGATCCGTTTGTAAGAAATGGAACCACGCACACCGTTTTGGTTTATGCTGGAAATGGAAGTGGCCGTGACATAAAGGATAGCCGTTAGAGGTGGGTATCCTTGAACATTAAAGCACAGGTAGATGGCGAAAACAAACTGCATCTTGTCACAGGCTCGTTTCATGAAATGCATTTGGCACCTGTAACAGATAACCCAGCAAGAGGCTAGGACTGAGACGGTACTCGAGCAGATGGTGGGGATGACCGAGATCCATGCACGCGTTGCTGCCGGTCAAGGGCTCGTGCATTAAAATTAAAGACAAATATGTTTCGCGTGCGGTTCTTGATTCAGACGTGAGAAATAAGAGAAAAACGACAGGGTAGGGAGATTAAACAGCGAAGCGAAGTCGAGCGGGAGTTGCTGGTGATGTTATTGCAACTCGATATGCCCACCCTGCCTTGATCATTCCGGTCCACATAGGCTGAGAAATTGGTAATGATCCCTAGAAAAATGCTCTACTTCTGTTTGTTTATGTCATCTCGGCGCCACATGATCCCTAAATACGGCAACAATTAACTTGAATTCATTATAATCGGTTTATTTAAGACTACTTCATTAAAGATTTCATAGCTGCTAAAGGTTCATATATACAGTGGCTCAAAGCTGAAACTGGGCAGTGTCAAATAAAAAGTTTAAGGTGGTACAGATTTTAAACTAGAGGAAAAACAAAAAATGTTTAAACGCCAATTTGATGTATGTTTTATCACATTTAAAAAAATAACTTTATTTGCTGATTAAATATTGCTCAGCTTTAAAAATAAAATAAAAACTTAAAATATATCTTAAATACAGGTCAAAGCTGAAACTATGCAGCCACAAACTAGTTTAATATTAGTCGAATAAAAGGTTAAAGAGGTATTTTAATACTTAGTATGCAATCCCTTAACCTTTATTACTGCTTTTAACCTACAATTCATGGAAGACACCAGCTTCCGAGTGCTTTCCGGGCTTATTTTGCTCCATTCCTCCAGCAGAGCTTTTTTAAGGTCGTTTTTGCTAGAAATCCTGTGTTTCTGGATGTTTTTCTCCAGCGCAGCCCACAAATTTTGAATAACATTTAAGTTTGGAGACTGGGCTGGGGGAATCATCAAGTGGGGGCAGTTCCAGATAAGCCAGGACTGTCCTATTCCGGACGAATGTTTCGGGTCATTATCCTGGTAGAACCGGAAATCAAGTCGGATTCCTAGTTTCTCGGAGCTTTGGTGCAAAGTTTCTTTGAGAATATTGAAGTACGTGAGCTTATCCATCGTAAAGTCAATAAACGCCAAGTTTCCGACGCCGGCTGCCGACATGCATGCCCATACCATGACACTTTCTCCGCCGTGCTTGACTGTCGATTTTACGTGTTTGGGATCCAGCTCAGTATTGGGCTTTCGCCACACAAAGTTCCTTCCGTCCGACCCAAACAGGTTGAATTTGGTCTCGTGTGCATAAATTATGGTATTCCAGAACACCAAATCCTTGTAAAAGTTGGTTTTTGCGATCGCCAACCTTGTCCCTTTGTTCTTCAGGCTTATGAAGGGCTTCTTTCGGGGTACTCGGGCATGGAAGTCATGGTTGCGCAGAACCCGGCGCACAGTTTCCACTCTGCACTCCTTCCCCATTTTGTCCTTTACCTGTTGGGTAAGTTTTGGGGCCGATAACTTGCACCAAAGCTTCCAGAAACTAAGAATCCGACTTGATTTCCGGTTCTACCAGGATAATGACCCGAAACATTCGTCCGGAATAGTACAGTCCTGGCTTATCAGGAACTGCCCCCACTTGATGATTCCCCCAGCCCAGTCTCCAGACTTAAATGTTATTCAAAATTTGTGGGCTGCGATGGAGAAAAACACTCAGAATCACAGGATTTCTAGCAAAAACGACCTTAAAAAAGCTCTGCTGGAGGAATGGAGCAAAATAAGCCCGGAAAGCACTCGGAAGCTGGTCTCTTCCATGAATAGTAGGTTAAAAGCCGTAATAAAGGTTAGGGGATTACATACTAAGTATTAAAATACCTGTTAAACCTTTAATTCGCCTAATATTAAACTGCTTTGTGGCTGCATCTTTCAAGCTGGGACTTGTATTTAAGATATATTTTAAGTTTTTATTTTTAAAACTGAGCAATAATTAATCAGCAAATAAAGTTCCTTTTTTAAATGTGATAAAACATACAACAAATTGGCGTTTAAACATTTTTGGTTTTTCGTCTAGTTTAAAATCTGTAGCACCTTAAACTTTTTATTTGACACTGCATCATCGGGGCTGAGAGTCACTGTACATGTGTAATTGTTTTCCAGAGAATGATTCTAAGTGTACAGCCTATTTGGAAATCAGAAAGGAAATGCAGAAAACAAAGGGTAAAGAGAAAATTTGTAAATATAATGAATATTGGAAAATATAAATCGAAATAAATACGTATGTATATACATATGTAACCCTAACTCTACATTAGGAGAATGCTATTATTCGTGGTAAGAGTAAAATATTAATAGAATATAATTTTTATTTTTGAACGAATTAACAATGTTTTTTTTTAGATCAATTAAAAGCAATGGTGGAAATTCTATCAAACCAAACGGTTTTAATAAAAGCGTTAATCAAAGAAAAGGAAGAATTAAATCCTATTCGGGAATTATTCCCCATTAAAACTATAGGCGACCTTATCCGATTAAATGAACAAATTAAAATAAATAAAAGCATTTATGTAAGTAAATCTAAACTTTAAATGATGACCTTTTTCTCTGTCTAATAGTTATGTATGATTTTTATTTACAGATAGCTGCAATGAAATCCATTATACAGCCGGGAGGCATTGTCAACAATTTAAGTTATATTATAAGTGAGGAAATTGTTCTGGCGTATAATGTCGATGGAGTTCAAGGAAAGCAGTCCCTCAGGTCCCATAAAGAATTTTATGACGCTTTGCTAGGTAAAATACCATTTACACTCCTAATTAATAATAATAATTCAATTTACCAAAAATTAATTACAGAATGTATTCCGCCTGGAGACGAAGCCGGGGAGGCATTGCTTCGTAAGGCGATGCAACGCATTAAACAACGAGTTTTTAAAAAGAAGTGCGTAAAGGACCGAGGAGGCAGCTAAATTAATATAGTTTTAATAGAATTTTAAATTATATATGCGTACATTTACATTGAACGAATTTGTATTTTTATTTCGAAACTAGGCTCCTAGTAACCGAAGGGGGGTCGATACGGGAACTAGTTGCTGGCTTTCTACTGGTAACTAGGTCCGAACTAGGTCCTGAGCAACTAGTTCACAGGTAATCGAAGGGGAATCGATAGTGGACCAGGGGTGGTTCCGCCCTAGGACATGCATGTGTTAAATTCTCCGCTGAAATACATTGTCGGGGAAACGAAGTGGAACCAGGTACGTGAGAAATGCAACTAGTTCGGCACCGGTGCTGAACTAGTTGCCTGGTACTAGAGGGATGTTTCCCAGGTTGCATCGTTACATATGTATGTAGGTCCGAATTCGTATGCCCAAAACTCAATGCAATTAGGGTGGACATTAACACCACTGGGTCATTGTTCTGATATGTTCGGCACTACATATATATATATATACGGGAAGGTATCTGTGCAGCTACGATATGACGTTAGGTAGCCCGTACGGTATTAAGTACGATAGAACGTCAGTACGTACGTACGTACGTACGGCCAAACCTGCAAATAGGTTTTGCGCGAACTATAATCTCTGTGGCCGGTTATTTGGGGGGTACACTAGAACTCACCCAACAGGGCTTGGCCTCTGCTTGATCTTGATTTCTTCGGTCCTCGGATCCGACTATAGTCAGGGATAGTGCAAATAGCTCTTGAGCTGAACACGCGGTATATGTATGTAGACACAGTTATCGAGGTTAGGTTTAATCCCTTCTTTATTCGCACTACGTTAGCTAAGACGTCCGTCTGGGATCACGATCGCAAAAGAAAAGAACGACATGCCCTTCCACTTCCTACGCTTAAGCTCTGGTTTCGCTCGTTCCGTCTTCACCACACTTTGACATTTGGCTCTGTTAGCCTATGTCATTTTGACATGAGCCTAATTGTTCTCAAAGTGCAAGGGGCATGAGAAGGGAAGGTGGAACAGCCGTATGGTTGCTCACTACCAGATTTTCTGGGACAGGCGCCACTACACACCCGAACATTTCATCTGTGACTGGCGCCATTTGGCAGGACTTTCTCAAGGACAATTGCGCAGCGGCGTGCAGTCACTGTTTACAGCTGCGGAACCGGAGGATCCACAGGACGCCTTGTGTGTTGACACTGAAATTTGTATTTTGTATTATCCTGATATCTTCTGATATTTTGGAAGCATGAACTGAATGTGCGAATGGACTTCAGAAACAGATTTCAATCTGAATGCGCAACACATGCAGACCATCTAATTCATGTATTTAATTCTAGCGGAAGACAATGGGGACTTTTATGTTCATAGCACCAATCAGCACTTTCGAATGAGCGGAATATTCAATATTTGGTTTGGGCTCAAATGCGACGCGAAGTAACAAAGCGGATGTAAATGCTCGATGGTCCTCGATGACGTCTGCCATTTTCTCAGTGTTCCAATTGTCGATGTTGATTTCGTTCATCTCGTTCCTCTTGGGATTGATATTCCCGGTCGGTCGGTTGCAGGTCGGACACTAATAATGTATTCCTAAACTCATCGAGTACCAGGTATAAAAAACCACTAAATAAATTAATTATAAATAAAAAACTTTATATATAAAACTAAATCTATTAGTTAAAGAAGGATGTGTTTAAATGCTACACACAAACTACCGCCAACAGGCTGCTCCAGTTGAATCACTTCATCCTCATTGGTGCATGCCAGATGGACCTCATCCCAGCGGCGCCATTGACATTTTCAGAAAGCAGGTAATTTTTTTTTTTGAAACTGTTGATGTCCGAGTTGAGAAGGGAACTCTGCCTTGGAGGAAAATAATGTATGATCTGATACGATCTCCTAATTTTACGAAACTAACCCATAGATATATGTACCTTAGATATGTACACATATGTATATGGGCACTACAGTACATGAATAATGGATTTGTTTATGTTTGTGTATAATACTATGTTTAGCAACATTAACTTTTTGCCTTCACCTGTTCCTTCTGGTTCAGTAATGCCTGCATATTTTTCTATAATTAACCAACTGATTGAACCGAAAATATCGAACAAAGTGGAGTTCAAGTTTTTATTTGCATTAGCGACAAATGGTTCGTGCATTTTTAGCCCATGGATACTGTTCAAAGTTCATTCAATCCATAATTGGATCAAGTATTCGATGGGTAGTAAAGTACCTATAAAAGGGAAAGACTCCACCAAGGAAGGCATCAGTCTGTGGCATCTCCTCACCTGACAAGTCAATTTAAACACTAACATGAAGCTGACCATTGCCATCATCGGTACGCAACTCCGATCCCCCCAAAGGATCGGTTGCTAATCTCCGGTCCGCTCGGTATCCCTTCATTATTTATCCTTCCATTTCTCCCAATCCGCAGCGAGCATCCTGCTCATCAGCTTGGCTGATCTTGCCACTGGATCGGCGTGTGGATGCACAGAGCCAACGACGACACGCAAGCCAAAAACAACCACTTGCAAGCCAACAACAACCACGTGCAAGCCAACAACAACCACGTGCAAGCCAACAACAACCACGTGCAAGCCAACAACAACCACGTGCAAGCCAACAACAACCACGTGCAAGCCAACAACAACCACTTGCAAGCCAACAACAACCACGTGCAAGCCAACAACAACCACTTGCAAGCCAACAACAACCACGTGCAAGCCAACAACAACCACGTGCAAGCCAACAACAACCACGTGCAAGCCAACAACAACTACTTGCAGGACCACCAAGAAGACCACCAAGAAGCCCGTCTGTAATACCACCAAGAAAACCACCAAGAAGCCCGTCTGTAATACCACCAAGAAAACCACCAAGAAGCCCGTCTGTAATACCACCAAGAAAACCACCAAGAAGCCCGTCTGTAATACCACTAAGAAAACCACCAAAAAGCCCGTCTGTAATACCACTAAGAAAACCACCAAGAAGCCCGTCTGTAATACCACCAAGAAAACCACCAAAAAGCCCGTCTGTAATACCACTAAGAAAACCACCAAGAAGCCCGTCTGTAATACCACCAAGAAAACCACCAAGAAGCCCGTCTGTAATACCACCAAGAAAACCACCAAGAAGCCCGTCTGTAATACCACCAAGAAAACCACCAAAAAGCCCGTCTGTAATACCACTAAGAAAACCACCAAGAAGCCCGTCTGTAATACCACCAAGAAAACCACTGTAAAGCCGAAGTGTGGATGTGTGTGATTTCGACCCAATTGTTATGTTTTCATCGATCCATGTTGTTTATGTTGACTTTTTTATAGATAATAAACCCGTGCGGGAAGCTGACTTCGGTCGCTTTCCAATCGTTCAGGCTGTTGCAAATATTAGATAATGTTTTCATTCATGACCGACTTGAAAATGGTTTTGGCGATCGTGTAATGCAGAAATGTTACCATCAAACAACTAAGATCCAAATCTTCCTTCCGTCGAATGAATGGACATGGGCATATAGACTCCCTCTTTGTTTCAGTTACTCAGTTCACAGAAATACCTGTGTGATTGTGCCAACATTCTATGATAAAAGTCTGTGTATCAGAAAGCTGTTATGGAAAGGTCGATGGATCTGCACAATTTCATCCAAAGCTAGTCTTGTCAGCAATAAAACATCTGTGCTCTATTGATACCTCTTGTGTAGTACTCGTATAGTATATTTTGTAAAGTAATTGGCATTCGTTCTTTATAGGGGGAAATGTACATGTCCCAAGTCTGTTTATAGGGTAAATGCTGTACGAGCTATATACAAAATGTGTTTCATCTTACAGATCCCCTTCTTTAGCTTACGCTATGGTTATCTTCAATGTCCAGGCGTAGTCAAGGCCCCGCTTATCCATGTGGTTCTTGGGGGAAACGTGATGTGCAGCTCGTTATGGTTCGAGGTCCACTGCAGATGGGAAATATTATTAGAGCATTGTTCGAGAATCCTCAATAGATGCATCCGTACCTGGATTTCGGTGTTGTCCATGCCCAGCATGACAACTTGGGTAGTCTGTTTGGTCAGGACCTCGCCATCAGTGCCAAAGTCGAGGCCGGTTAAGTGGACATTCCGGGATATAGTGACCTCCTTGCCCAGCGGATGTATGTCCAATTCGTTGGTGTCGTACGGATAGTCTAGTACAAAGGCGTAGATGGTGATGCTACTATTGGACTCGGGCTGCTGGCCACGGGTGTACCACACATTTGGCGTCTCGGTGTCGTTCTGGTAGATCCATGGGACGCTGGCATAGATGCCCTCGCCGTTGATCTTTAGCCAGCGACCCATGTCGCGCAAGCGCTCCTCAAATATGGGCTGGATGGTGCCGTATTTGGTGGGTCCCACGTTGATCAGTACGTTCCCGTTGCAGCTCACAGTGGTGACAATTTCTGCAACATAAGAAATTGGTTACTGATTCCGGATATGATCAGCATCAGCCCAGGGGCAATGAGTCTTACACACCCTTTATAAGATCCTTGGAGCTCATGAAATTGGACAGATCGACGTCGAAGCGTTGGCCCCAGCTGCTGCGCTCCAGGGTGAAGGCATTCTCCCATTTGTGGGGCTGCAGCACGCCCGGATTGAAGCGATCCGCGCAGTTGTAGAAGTCTCCGTGCTTGCATGCGGTGCCCATGCCCCAGCGGTCGTTCGTCACGACTGTGTCCCGCACGGGACTGTCGTTGTAGAGCCAGGCAATGAACTGCTCGGACTTCCAGTATTTGGCCGGGGCTTCCCAGTCACCGTCGGACCAAATGATCTCCGGCAAATACTCCTGCACCAGGTCTAACTGCTCCGGCCTCACCTTTTGGTCCACGAAATGCTGCTGCATCAGGAGATGCAACTTGTCATCGATCCACAGGCGGTTGAACCACTCGAAGAGGGAATAGTACAGACCGAACTTCATATCCGAAACACTGCGAACGGCTGCCGCAAGTTCCTCTGTGGAGGGTAAGATATGTACATATATCAGAGTCTGTGCCTCCATCTGTCTATAGTATTTCACTTCAATCGAACACTTACTGACTATATCGCGCTTGGGGCCCACATCCACGGAATAACTCACGATGAATTCGCGGTAAGTGATAGAAATAGAAATACTCTTGGGCAGGTACAAAATAATCGAACTTTCTATAGCTCACTCTCTGGATGGTGGCACCGTTCTGATGGCCCAGCTCATGCCAAAATCGGAGGCAGGAGCCATGCCGAGTACCCCCTCGGCCATGCATCCCTCGGCATATGTCACCTTGGATTTGGGTTATTTCACAAAGAGTTTTCTTCTCTCCGTCCGACTACGATTAGTTGGCATCCTGGCGGATACGTGAAAGTACCAGGACCTGCTTCCAGTCGCCCTCACGGGGAGAGTATAGTCGCAATTTCGCCAGTGTGCACAGTTATGGCGGGTAGCGGTTCAGTCGTGATCCCTCTGTATTCTATGCCATGGAGTACAGCTGCCTCGGGTTTGGGCAAGCCCTGACCCAAAAGCACCTGTACCTCAGTCAAAGTCCACCGTTTTTTCCGTCATATGTTGATCCCCCTATAACACTAGACGACTGACGGTCTATGATCGCCTAATTATCTCCTAATCTAACGAGACTTTACCACATACCATGGATATGTACAAACATATACCATATTATATGAATAAATGGTTTGCTTATTAATAATACTATGTTTAGCAACATTTACTTTATGGCTTCAGCTGTTCCTTCTGTTTCAGTAAGGCCTGCAACCGAAAATATCGAACAAATTGGAGTTCAAGTTTTTATTTGCATTAGCGACAAATGGTTCGTCCATTTTTAGCCCATGGATACTGTTCAAAGTTCATACAATCCATAACTGAAGCAAGTGTTGGAAGGGAACGTACCTATAAAAGAGGAAGACTCCACCAAGGAAGGCATCAGTCTGTGGCATCTCCTCACCTGACAAGTCAATTTAAACACTAACATGAAGCTGACCATTGCCATCATCGGTACGCAACTCCGATCCCCCCAAAGGATCGGTTGCTAATCTCCGTTCCGCTCGGTATCCCTTCATTATTTATCCTTCCATTTCTCCCAATCCGCAGCGAGCATCCTGCTCATCAGCTTGGCTGATCTTGCCACTGGATCGGCGTGTGGATGCACAGAGCCAACGACGACACGCAAGCCAAAAACAACCACTTGCAAGCCAACAACAACCACGTGCAAGCCAACAACAACCACGTGCAAGCCAACAACAACCACGTGCAAGCCAACAACAACCACGTGCAAGCCAACAACAACCACGTGCAAGCCAACAACAACCACGTGCAAGCCAACAACAACCACGTGCAAGCCAACAACAACCACGTGCAAGCCAACAACAACCACGTGCAAGCCAACAACAACCACGTGCAAGCCAACAACAACCACGTGCAAGCCAACAACAACCACGTGCAAGACCACCACCAAGAAGACTACCACCAAGAAGACCACCACCGCGAAGACCACTCAGAAGCCCAAGAGTCCATGTGTGTGCGGTCCCGGTGGTACTGCCTGCCAAGGATGCCCAGCCAGGGAGAATCTTTGCCAGGAGCTGATCAACACTGTGCGCAACCTTGAGCGCAGGATCCGCCAGTGCGTGTGCGGACAAAAGGATTATTTGCTGTAAGGTTGTAAGGATCTTCGCGCAGCCTATTCCCTGTTGTGATCGTGTGATTCGATCCCTGCCAGGCTTCTGGCGGGGACGGTGCTCGCCCTGGACCATGATTTCGACGCAATTGTTATGTTTTCATCAATTCATGTTGTTTAAGTTGACTTTTTATAGATAATAAACCCGTGCGGAAAGCTGACTTCGGTCGCTTTCCAATCTTTCATCCTGTTGCAAATATTAGATTATGTTTTCCTTCTTATTACATGTGTTCTTTTTTGCTCAGTAACAGAAAATACAACAGCAAGCTTCGTTGTGATTGTATGTGTGTGAGTTATGAATTGGATGTGTATTAAATGCTATGCAAATGCCTAGGGGATATTAATATAAGGTGAGGCATTTCAGGTGTGAAGTTAGAGCGGACACACCAAACATGATCGCCAAGTTTTGGAATGTCTCACCTTACGAATGAGACACCTTGAAGGAGAGGACCGGCAACAAGAGATTTTTTGCTAGTAATTTTTACCTCCTTAACTTTTTGTTACTATTTTGCCCATTGTTTAAACAAGACACTGCTACACATCTCCGCAACATTTTACTCGTTTGATTCGACACTATTTTCCGGCTTTTCACGACCCGAAACGCGGAGCTGACTTGGGAACGCACGCTCGGAGCACAGGGTGAAAAAATGAATGCGAGAGCGGTTACAAGCGAGAGCGTTTATTCCATGCTCTCGTGCTCCTCTTCCCAATTGCCTCTCCCACACTTCACTCGCTTTAGCTACTTTTGCTTTTGCTCGTTCATCGCTGCTGCTTGTCTCTGTCCCTTTTCTACTGCAAAAGGAAGATCAAAACCGTGTGGTTGTGTCGCTTGTCTGTGGGAGCGAGATGGAGATGGGTGAGAGCGTTAAAGTGCGCGGTGTAGGAGCCTTTCTTTGTTACACTTTCATTTCGTCTTCCCAAAATCTCTAACATTCTTACAGATGAGTTTTAGAAGTTTTGCTGGTCAGGAGCGCCGTCTTGACCCAGCTACGCAGGGCACTGGATGTGTTAGTCAGAATAAAGTCGAGATGGTGCCATCTGCAAGAGTATCGAAAGGAAAGTCTTATCAGCAATAAAACAATGTGCTTAAATTGAACATAACAGTTTACATATTTTATTATCTTCCTTCATGCTTTCTTTAGCTTTTGCATTCGTTTTTGGTTGCTTTTGCTTTTGCGTTTGCATTTGCGTTCGTTCCATCCGTGCATTGCATTGCATCTGCTTTTGCACCTGTGTTCTATTGACAACTCACATTCACATACATATATATTTTGTCATATGTGAGTGTGTGTGTGTGTGTGTGTGTGTGTGTTTGAGTTCGACAGATCAAAAGTTTGTGTTCATATTAGTGGACAGTTTCTGTGGAGATTGGAGTGTGTTGTTATTATCTACATCGCACTGGGAGAGGTGGAATCATAGTAACACGCTTACATACATACATATGTTTCTTTAGCTTCTAAAATTCTACACCGAACATTTCTGTTTTGTAAAGTAATCGTTTTACATTGCCATTCGTTCTTTGTGGGGTGGAGGAGGTGGTAGTAGCAGGACGGGACGGGACGGGACGACCAACACAACACAATACTATACAACATACATACAAGTAAAGTATCGTTTTCTTGTGTGTGTGTGTTTGTTTTTGGGTAAAATATTTCGTGCATACTTGTAGGCGGCCGCGCCGAGTCGGTGAACGTGAAACTTTGGTGCATACTCTGCGGCTCGCGTCGTTAAGTGGAATGCATGTAAGATACGTGCCATATTTGTATGTTTATTTATATTTTCCCGATCAGATATCAGCAGTAAAGTCGTTTAAAGTACAAAGAGAAATGTTGCATCGTTCGTCGCATTCGTAGTAGCATTTTATGTAGGAAAATGGTGGGAAGAGTGGGAAAACTGTGGACATACTCCTACATACATATGTAGATACATACATATGCATGTATGTACGGACATATGTGTATATTTGAAAATCGATCAACAGATAAGACAGAAAGAATTACAGTTTCTATTTGCCACGAGTAGTGTGCACTACTCTATCACACAATGCGAATTCAGTTCTCTAACGAAAAGAATTTCAAACAATTTAACGCATACTTAAACATTCTAAAACATTGGTTAAATACTTGGTATGAGAGCCTATTATTATTTAAAATTTAGTGTATGTATGTTCATGGTCATATGTCCTTGTAAAATCCTTTCTTTTCTATCAGTTACCTTAACGGGATGGATGATTCCATAGAGGATCTGGGAATATAGGAAATTGGAGGCATTGAGAGAAACATCTTTAAAAGTTTTGGATTTTTTGTTTTGCAGTTTGGATATACATACATAGTACGTTTCTCTATTCGGACTTTTTATACATTTTCCATTGGACACTCGTGTGAAATAGGATTAGTTTTTTTTGTGGAGGGTGAGGGGATGGGGGCCCCCTTTTGCTGCCTTGAAGGCTGTTTTTTGTTTTGGTTTATTTTGTTTTTTTTTGCGACTCAAAGAAGTAGGATGACGGCTAAAATACTATCAGAAGCAGAAGCGAGGAGGCTCAACTGCGACAACTCTCTAAACACTATGCTTGCTTGCAGCTCTTTCTATACAGTAAGGTATATCGTACATATCTAGATCAACGTGCTACCCGGCTTACGGAACTACAGATGCCAACACTTTGCGGCTTTATAATAATGTCTCACAATATTCATCTCTCTCTCTCTCTCTCGCTATCTCTCGCTCTCTCTCCCTCTCGTTTGTGTTTGCATAATTGTGGCTCTTTCTTTGAATTTACGTTTTATGTTTTCTCTTTTTCTGTTTTTTGTTTTTTGTTTTTGTGTGTTTTTTTTTATTATTTTTACAATATTTTCAACTTTAGGATCATAGAAGTAACATTAAATAACATTTTTGCGTAATTCTAGTATTTCTAATGTTTTTTGTTGTTGTTTTTGTGGCTGCTGCTGCTGCTGCTGCCGCTGGTGCTGTTTTCCTTTTTGCTTCTTTGCTGCTCCCTATGCCGTTGAGGACGCGGATGTGGCACCCCCGGTTGCGGCACTCACCGCATTGCCACCACCGCCAGCGGACGCACCCACACCGCCCGCCGCATTGCACTGTATGAGGCCACTGTGCGGCACAGTTGTGGACGCCGGCGCCTGATGATGCCCCTGGTGGCCGTGGTGCCCGTGGGGATGGTGCTGGTGATGGTGCTGGTGGTGATGATGGTGGTGGTGATGGTTCAAGTGGTTCAGATTGTGGTTATTGTTATTATTGTTGCTAAAGTTTAAATGTAGTGCGCCCGCGCCATTGTTCAGGGCCGCTGAGGAAGCGCCGTCCGCTCCTGGTCCCGCCGTAGACGCTGACGACGACGCCGACGCCTGAGGAACCGCCGAGGTGCAGTACCGCGTAGTATCACCGAATTCGCCGCTGGTCAGGTCGCCCAGTATGCCGCCCAGCAGGCCACTGCTGCCGGCCGGCTTGCAGCCCGCTCCCGCCTCCGGCTGGGTGCAGATGGGAGGCGCCGCAGAGTCCCCGTCGATGAGGCAGGCTGACGCCGAGGCGGTTGTGGTGTGGCTGTTGCTGCTGTTGCTTTGTGAATTGACGTGCAGGGCTTCCGCGGAGGAGGTGCTGTTGCTGGTGCTGCTGCTATTGTTGTGCTGCTGCTGCTGCTGCTGCTGATGATGATGCTGCTCGGTGCAGCCGGAAGCACCGGCGGCTGTGGCTGCGACGACTGGCGGCGAGGATGAGGAGGAGGAGTGCTCGTGCACCGACGAGGACGAGTCCGGGCCGCTGGTGTCGTCGGTGAGGCGCAGGGCCACCTCCAGATCACGCAGCACGTCCGTCTCCTTCTCGTCGATCAGGTTGAAGCGCCGATGCAGGGCGGTGAGGTGCGCAAAGGTCAGATTTAGATGGGTGTGCAAGCCGAGCAGCGCGATTTCTCGGAAATGCGCCGCATACAGATGCGCTATCACATGGAATTGCAAGCGTAGGATCTTCCGCGCGATCGACTCGAACGAGCCGGGGAACTCGTTCGCGTATTTGGTTGGGAATATCGACTCATCGCTGACCGTCTTCTGCGTGAACGTCATCACGTAGTCGATGTACTGGGGCGCCGCCACGCGCGTCTTCTTGCCCTTCTCGTCGAACCATAAGTACGTTCTGTTCAATTTAGAGATTAAAAAAAAACGCTATTAGTTCTCCATACAATCACAAAAGGGTATTCAACGAAAGGGCTTACCTGTTGCCAGGTCCAGTCATGTCTGCGCAACCGGATTGTGTACAAAATTCACTAATAGTTCCGTATACCAGATTTACATGCTCGAAGAGAGCCAGGGCTGCAAAGAGAGAGAGAGAGAGAGAGAGAGAGAGAGAGAAACAGAGAGATGAGTTACAGATTTCGATAATGATTATGATTATGGGAAAGTAGAAATGGTTTTCCTTAAGATGAGGTGCGTTATATTCCTTCCAAAAAAGAGGAGTCTGGATCGCAGAATACATGGCATGGATGTGGATAGGAACTATCTACATATCTTCAGAGAACGTCTCACTGAAGAAATCTTTCATTATAGCTATCTTAGTTATCATTACTAGCAGCACTATTTCAGGCTATAGAAGTGCTACAGATAATGCCTAAAATACGG
Organism: Drosophila athabasca; assembly: GCA_008121215.1. NCBI lineage: Eukaryota > Metazoa > Arthropoda > Insecta > Diptera > Drosophilidae > Drosophila > Drosophila athabasca. The sequence goes on along the minus strand of CM017796.1, from coordinate 60,741,108 downwards.
CAATAATATCTCTAATCATTGATGGCAGAGAGAGGGGACGTACTATTCGCAGTTCTTAGTCCGAATTTCTTTCAGTGTTTTTGGGTGGCAGTAAGGTCAATGCCAAATCCAATATTTGCACAACTGCCAGGGCAGGCATTACGTCATTCCGAGTTGTTGCATTATGAAATGGCCAGAGGCACAGAACAGAGGCAGAACAAACACAAATTATGTGCTGCAAGATAAGCGCTTGTGGCAGGGGCAGATATAGAGGCAGAGGCAGAGGCAAATCTCTCGAATTGTGGATGTGCATATGACACCCCCCCCCCCCCCACCACCTCCAAGATGACTCTGACTCTGACCCTGAGACTCAGCGCCCACGACAAACAGTTTTGGCCTTTGATGTGCTGCCAATATAGGCCTACATACAGTTGCGAAAGAAATAATAGCACCACTACTATACATTTTGTTCGTGATAGAAAAAAATGCGAATCATGTTACGATTTCTTTAAAGTTTGATTTTTTTTATATTGCTTAGTATTCCCCAAAAATAAAAACTGCGTTACCGTTCCTTAAATTTCTGTCTATATATTTTTTTTTGGAATTTTTAGAAAAAATACCCAAAAAATGGCGAAAAAAAAAATAGCACCACTAGCCAATTTCTTAGTGCAGCTTCTATATTTCTCAAAATTGTCTTTGTAAAAGGCACGTATTCATTAGTTTTGACTAAGATTTCATAGTTTCTGTCATAAAAGTTAATAATAATCATTACAATGGGACGTGGAAAACACTGCACTGCGGAGATGAGAGATCTGACCAAAAAACTGATTTTAAACGGAAAAACTTACAGAAAAGTTGGTCGATTGGTATGATATTCCAATAAAATGATTAAAAACGTCTTAAACTATGAAGAAAAGGCTGAAACACGCGGACGAAAACGATTTATGGCCCCTCTTCATGGCAATAGACGGATTCGTCAGAGAAAGAAGGTTCCCTTTGGGTCAGCTACCGAGCTTAAAGAAGAGCTTAAAATAAATGCGATGGATCAAAAAGTTAGTTCATATCTTAGCCAACATAATATAAAAGTCTGCAGCCCAAGAAAAATACCACTTTTAAACGCGACACATATTACTAAGCACATGAGGTTAGGCAGTGTTCAAGCAAATCGGACATCCCAACAGTGGACGAATATTCTATGGTCAGATGAGTCCAAAGAGGATATTTTTGGTGGAAAAGGATCTCGATCATACGTTAGAGGTCCAAGGAAAGTAGAATACAAACTTTAGTACACCACAAAAACCGATAAGTATGGAGGGTATAGTGTAATGGTATGGGCCTGCTTTTTCCACTATGGAGTAGGTACACTAGGTGGGATAAAAACCATCATGGATTAGCACGTGTTGGTGAATATCGTGGAGACAGTAATGCTACCCTTTGCAGAATATGAAAGTCCGTTCGTATGGGTCTTTTAACAGGTTTATGACCCCAAACACACCAGCAAGAAAGCAAAGGAATGGCTCAGGGCAAACTGTGTGAACGTTTTGGAGTGGCCTGCTCAGTCACCTGACCTGATCCTATCAAAAATCTGTGGTCCTACGTTAAAAAGGCGGTTGCTACTTCCAAGCCAGCCACTATTGGATCACTTTGGGTATAAATTAAAGAGTCCTGGTCCTAAAACGATGCCAGGACTTGATTGATTCCATGCCAAGACGCTACGCAGCTGTTATTGCCAAAAAAGGACATTGTACCTAATGTTAAATGATAAATATAGATTTAGTAATAATAGTTAAAAATAGTTAACTAAGGAATTCGTTACTTTTTGGTCATTATTTTCTTTTTAACTCAATTTTTGAAAAGTGGTGCTATTATTTTTTTCGCCTAATTTGATCACTTTCAAGGAATTTTCTTAAATAACTTAAAAACGTTAAAAAGGAAGAAAATTTTTTTTATATTCATATGTTTATAAGAGTCTTCCATTTCTAAAAATGTGCTTAAAGTTTCCTTAAAGTTAAAAATGTGAGTTTGGCAACTATTTAAAAATTTTTTGTGGTGGTGGTGCTATTATTTCTTTCACAGCTGTATACCCTAGGAGAGGGTATAATAGCCCATTTACCAGAACTTTGTCTGTCTATCTCTGTCGACTCTCTAGACGTTATTCTTGATCTGACGAACTTGCATCTGTCATAGATATGATCGATTTTCAAAGCTAACCATTTTTTGTTTGTTTTTTTTTCCTGCAGCAATCGTTTCACAAAAAGAAAAGACGTCATCGAGTGGGGGATAAAAAGGGGAGGAGGAGTGTGGCTTGGGGTATAGATGGATGGAATGAATGGAGGATGAGTTCAGAATGAAAGAATGAATGGCGAATGAGTATGGTATGAATGAAGGAAATAAAGGGATGAGTGTGGTGCGGGTGGTGCGGGAGGTGCGGGGGAGGTGGTGCCTTCGGGTGTTTGTGGAAGCTACAATTTGCTGACACATTGCAAATTAGCCGCCTCATTTTGCTGGCAACAAAAGAACCGTGTAATTTGCACGAGTAAGTATTCTGCCCACCCACCCAGGCAGCAGCAATATCAGCAACAACAACAAAAGAAGAGATTATTTACAGGATGATGTAATTTCTCAAATATCGACTGACTCTCGTTCAGTGGCAAAGGCAAACAAATGAGGCACCGGCACCACACCAGCACCAGCACCAGCACCTCCTCCGTCACAGCGGGTGGCAGCAGTAGAGTTAATTAATATGTGACTCACAGTACACAGTGGGGGGATAACATATTAGATGTTTAATTATATATTCATCCCCAGAGAGAGAGAGAGATAAACGAGGCTTAAAGAATGCCTATGTAATCCATTGAGGCGTCCTTCTGTGATGGCAAAATCTCTCGAAAAGTAGACCAAAGAGAACCCATAGGGAACCTATAGGGAATATCCATTTGGAACCCAAAGCCTACACAGTTGTTATCCTGATCTTCAAACAGTTCTTGCTATCGGCCACAGACTGCTTTCGGGTTCACTGCCTTGGATAATCCACTGCGCATCGATCGATAGGAGACCTCTATCGCTGCACTCCCTTCCCGTACTCCCTCTCTCTCTCTCTCTCTCTCTCTCTCTGTCTCACTCGCTCTGTCGACGGCCAAGGTCCGAAATGCTACTGAATGGCGATTAGGCGGCGGCTATCAAACTTTTGCCCAGCTGCTCTGACGAGCTGCTCTGTGCGACGGGACTGCGGCTCGTTAAACTCATTTATAAATCACACGATAAAGCTGGGGCAACAATAGCCGCCTAATAACGCAGCCAAATGCCAAGTGGTAGACGTGAATAAATCAAAGCCAATTCGAAAACAACAAAAGATTGCAAACTTTGTAGCTGCGGCAATTGAACAATTTCTAGATACCCTTTTTGAAATATGAATTCCATATTCCTACCACTGGGAATCCTTTATAAAAGTATTCTCACATAAGTCTCAGATTGTTCAGATATCCTATAATCGCAAAGTAAGGTTTGATCCAGTCGAAGATGCTTACTCTGCTAGAGTAAAAATCACGTGAAAAGAAACCAAAACTCAGTCATTGGTTGAATGATGAATAATGAATACTGGGAAATGAATAGACAGGGGGCGGCAATGGGCCAGACAGAGGGTTAGTACTTACTGTGTGACGCCAGCCATTCATTGTAGTCCAAGCCAGCGGGTAGATCCACCAAGGCTTTGAGATCAGCTTCAGGTAATTTACGTTCTAGGACACTCTCTTCCAAATACAGTTTGGTGTCTGTTGAATTTTGATCGCCATCGCGTTCTTTGCGACGGGCCTTGCTGTAACGACACAAGAATGAGAGATTTTCAATTAGTTTTTGAGTATCAATTGGGAGTGGGGAGTGGGGGCAAAGGGGGGTGGTGGATCTGTTGTGTGGACTCTCACCCAGCTACGCAGAGAAAGGTGTCGACAGAGTCCTGCGCATAGCGGTACAGGGTGCCCAGGGTATCACCGATTTTGGCGGGTATTGTCGTCACTTGCCACATAAAACGCGCCGTTTTCAACAGACATTTAATCACATAGGAGGAGGGCGGTGATGGTGGTCCTGTTGCTGTTGCTGTTGCGGTGGTTGGTGTTGCAGTAGTTGCTGTCCCTTGGACCGAACCACTCTTTAGCTTTGACTTTGATTCCGATACGGAATCGAATGTTACTCCCACTATTCGTGTTGTTGGCACCTTTGAGCTTAGAGTTTCTTTCATTTTTTGGTTTGGTTACATTGCTTTGGTCATCTTGCGTCCTGCAAACACACACACACACACAACACCCAACACAGCAAATAGAAAACACCATTAAGCCACTAAGCCACCAAGCGCCACAGTTCCAAACCCCAACCGAACCGAACCGAACCGAACTGAACCGATCGCGCCCAGATGCCCCAAGTGATTCGTTTCAAGTGCCCAAAGGGTGGCCGCCTCTTCCGAGTGTTCTTTCGATAGCAAAATTCGCGGCCAGATTCGGCTACAAATTCAAACAAAGAAATCGGCGAAAGACGAAGTGTGACATTAAACAAAGAACTAGAAGGTTTTCGCAAGGGCAAGGGTAAGGGCGGGGGTACGGGCAGGGGCAGGGGGTGACAACAAGGGGACAACAAGGCGTAGATTAAAATATCTCAAAATTTAAGGACTATTGTAGCTTGTAATGATGAATTCATGCTGAAGATATGCATAGTAAGTTGAATTTTATGATTGGGAGAGTGGAAATAGTTTCTGAAGAATGAGAATGACACAAAAGATCGATTTAGCACCAGTTGTAATTCATAAGAGTGGCCGCACAAGCATTAAGCGGCGTGGCAACATGCTCTTTGTCGTACTGGCAGCCCTACCGAGAGTTGCCACCTGGCAGCGAAGCTGGGATGCCACTTTGCACGCATCCTGTGCATGGTAGGGAAATAACCTTGAACTTGGGCGCATCCATGCACCCACGCGCCTGAGACACACAGCCAGAAATGCAGTAAGCGAAATGCTGGCACGTTTCGGCTATTATTAGCCTTACCCGCCGCCGTTCAGGCCGGAGTTCGGGCGTATTTGCTCTAGAGACAAATGGTTTTTGATCCATTTTTAAAAAGTTGCTGTGTAAACGGCACCGAAGTTATACGTGGACCCATGCTGGACGGTGGAAGGCGCCTATAAAAGCGCAAGGCTGCCCCAAAGAAGGCATCAGTTTGTGACTGCACATCTTCGGAATAAGTTAATCCAATTTACGAGAAAGATACCAACATGAAGACCACCATTACATGCGCCATTGGTGGGTAGTGTCGATCCCTGGATCATGGGGTATCGGTTCGGAATTCGACTTTGACTTTGACTCAATCCTCCCTTCATTTTACAGCGAGCATCCTGCTCATGAGCTTGGCCGATCTGGCCACTGGATCGGCGTGTGGATGCACAGAGCCAACGACCACCGAATGCCCGACAACAACCACATCGGCGTGTGGATGCACAGAGCCAACGACCACCGAAAGCACGACAACAACAACAACCACTTGCAGGCCAACAACAACAACAACAACCACTTGCAGGCCAACACCAACAACAACAACCACTTGCAGGACAACACCAACAACAACAACCACTTGCAGGCCAACACCAACAACAACTACCACTTGCAGGCCAACACCAACAACAACTACCACTTGCAGGCCAACACCAACAACAACAACCACTTGCAGGCCAACACCAACAACAACAACCACTTGCAGGCCAACACCAACAACAACAACCACTTGCAGGCCAACACCAACAACAACAACCACTTGCAGGCCAACACCAACAACAACAACCACTTGCAGGCCAACACCAACAACAACTACCACTTGCAGGCCAACACCAACAACAACTACCCCTTGCAGGACAACACCAACAACAACCACACCAACAACAACCACGTGCAAAACCACCACCAAGAAGACTACCACCACGAAGACCACTACCAAGCCGACAAAGAAGCCTTCATGCGGCTCCTGCGGACCCGGTGGCAACGCCTGCGCGGGCTGCCCATCCAAGGAGCATCTCTGCCAGGAGCTGATCGCAACTGTTCGCAACCTCGAGCAAAGGATCCGCCAGTGCGTGTGCGGACAGGCTAGTTGGATGCTGTAAGAGCCAGCCCCATCCTGATCCGATCCGATCTGCCTCATCTGCCAACCCATATCTCTTGATATATGTAACTCCTGGCTGTGCATGGACCATGACTATCCCATTTCTTATAAGTGATTGTTGGTCACCATTTGGTGTCAACCAATGTTGTTAGCATATTTATATCGTTATATATTCTGATAATAAAAAAGAGGAACGGAAGAAAGCCTGACATCAGTCGCTTTCATCTTCGTTAATCCTTTGTGCAAATATTAAAAAAAAAAAACAAAAAAAATACTATGATTTATTATTTAAGGTACCCTCCCACCCTCTCTCTTTGTTTTAAGAACAGAGATGTTTACATGGATGGATGGATACTTTTAGTGATCTTCCTGCAAACAGATCAGAATCATCTACGCTCTAAAGTCGACAATAAATTCGGACTTTAAAGATGAATTTTGTGGAAAAAATACCAGCTGGTTTTGGACCATTTTCCTATTCAATTTTCTCAGATGATCTGAGTTTTAAGTTTAAGAGCTTCGTACAATCACAGCAAAACAATCAAAAACCTCCCCAGAGGCAACTAAAAAATAAATTTACGCACTCGTAAATCTTATCAAAAAGCAGAATCAACAATTTGTTGTACATTTTTCTACGTTTTTATTTGTTTATACAAAATGCCCGCCAAAGGAAAAAATAAAACAAAAAATGCGTGGCATGGCGTGGTCCCATGAATGGCGGCGGCGACTGCAGAGAACCAGAAACCAGAACCAAACTTATTTATCAGTCGAGTGGAGTCGGGGGGTTGGGGTTGGGGGCTACAAGCAAAGCGGCTCTTTGGGCACTTAAAAAATAAACCCACTTGTGATTATAATTATGCCCATGACACCCAACACCCACCACCACCCCTTCTTACGGCCAAACAGAGGCCGCGCCACAAAAGCGCGAGCAGAGAGCCAACGAAGCGTGCTGATAAAGCTCCGAAAAGCCTAAGCACATATGCATACGAGTAGATCCATATGCATACAGCAGAGGTCAAAATAATAGCACATAGCGAGATACATTTGATCAAAGAATATCCATACGGGCGTGTGTAACCCTTCTCATGGCTAATCGTTCCATTTTACTTTTTCCTTCCTTTGGCTGTTTGGACTTATTTGGTTGACGCTAGCTGTACATATGTACATACATATGTAATGTGTGTGGTATAGTATATGACATTTGTGCGCATTTGTTTTTCCAATTTCCAGCTGTGTGGCAGCCAGGCATGGCCCCCGCCCTCCACCCAATGAGCAGGTAACTTCCCAGTTCCGTCCCAACCTCTAACCTCACTCCCACTTGCCCCCCTCTATCTGTCTGTAGATAATGAAAAAAGTGGGCCCCCGCATGCAGCGACTGTGGCTGGGCCAGTGGCAGTGGCAGTGCCACATTGTCATTGAGGTTGAATTTGAATATGCCACGGACACCTGATGGTTGCTGGGCTGGGCGCCACTTGGGGGGCGATAGTTTATCCAATGGGTGCCAAATACAACCACCAGCACACACACACACACACACACACACACGGAGAAACAGGCACAGGTGCAGGTCAGAGGCGTTCAAAGGTCATACCCGCATGTGCTTCAGTTTCAATTGAAAGTGGAATCCACTGCCGGCTGCCAGTCCTTGATGGCCCACAAAGATTGCACGGACTCGAAATCTCAAGGCGGAATCTCAAAGTCCTTACATCAAGGCAAAGCTTCGTTTTCCTAAGCTTTAACTGTCATTCAAGGCGACGTCTTTAAGGAGTAAATTACAGCTTTGCCTCTCTTTAAGCGCAAGCGCGCGCGAGAGGGAGAGAGCGATCGATCGCAAAAGCTGTCTTCCCTCACCAAACGGCAGGTGAAAGCTCAAGATCGCAAAAGCTCTTTGAACCCCAGCACGCACTCGCAATAGCTGTACATCAAATGTACATCAAATGCAAAACATATCGGTTGTAGGAGTTGTTTCTTTTTGCCACTGTGTTCTATCGATTCGATAAGGCAATTAGCAGCGGCAGCAGCAGCAGCAGTTTCCCAGTGCCTCGTGACACACATATTCGATGAAGAAAACCCAGCAACACGTGCGTGCAATAGCCAGGCGGCACTCAGACGATTACCAAGTCGATCGAGTGACATTTTTATGACTCCTCCTTCTACACCCTTCCCTTCCCTTTCCTTCGATCGTGGCTTCCATTTACACTGGCACACTGACACATTCTCGTAGGCTTGGCACCCCTGCCCCCCTCTCAATCGAAATGAGAACGATAAGAGCGGGGCTGCCTTCGTTTTTTTCGATTTTTCGGTGTCTTGGAATTTCACAAGAACTACCGCGAATGAAACCAAACACACACACACACACACACAGAAACACCATAAAGTAATTTGATTATTGTCCGTTTTCGTATATCGTATAAAGCCCCCACCACACCACGCACCTCGATTTGTGGTCGCAGAGCAGTCCGCAGATATATTTGCACGTCAGGTGGTTCCTGTTTCGCATTTCAGGTCGCAACGCTGGCAACGTCGCGACGCGTCAAGCGAAGGCCCAAAACTAAAACTAAAACTAAGGTCCGCAAAAACGAATCGAAATCGAACGCAAAAACGCAGACATGGGGTGCATAAAAATGTGATAAATAAATTGAAATTTGAACACATCATTTCCGTATTTGCCACGTCATCCGCCCCACCACCACCATCACCACCACCACCACCCCATTCGTTGGATGAATGGATGAGTGGATGGACAGGAGCGTGCCGTGAATGGGGCAGATTGCATGACAGACCCTGACCTTCTGCATGATAGAGAGCGAGAAAGAGAGAGAGAGAGAGAGAGAGTGAATCCTCTGGGCGGCCAAGAATCAATTAGCGATATGGAAAAATATAAGAAAAATTCCAATATCCAATAAGTGGACTGTAGGGAACCTGTCTCAATGATATATTTATTATGGCAACAGCGGACCCGGACCAAGTAAATGAAATGAAACGGAACATATGGCACCAACTACACCACCACACACTGGGGGGTTGGGGATGGTTGGTTTGCCTGAAATTGGGCCATATGCACCGACTCGAGAAACCTCCAGGGGGGGGTGGGTGGTCATTAGGGAGGCATGGCCATGAGCACACATGTCGCTCCCCATGTCCATGGCCCGTTGCTCCACTCCACTCCACCCTTTATCACTTCAGATAAGTGCACCACCAGACACCGCACACCACACACCACACACCAGGCTTTCCCGATTTCCCCCCATCCCCTCCCACCGCTTCCATCCAATGCCCAAAAGTATTGCGATAGGCCCTGTGTGTGCCATATGCTACGCACAACAAAAACCAATCACCGCGATATTGATCTATCAATTAAAAGGCTTTTGCTGTTACCACCAACCCAGACCATTCCCCACAAGAGATATAATATAGTACATATATCTACATATATGCTATATACTATATTGCGTAGAGGTGTACTATGGTATATAGAAAAGACTCAATACAGAAATCCATAAAAACTATTATGTTCCTGATCTCAGACAACATTGAAAACAATCTTTTGGCTGAAAAATCTTCAATTTCCTAGAACTAGACAATAATTGTGGCACTATAAAAGTTGTATCATACATCATAAGATATTCCTTGAAATTTTGAAATGACATCTGGCATGATTTGTGAGCGTTAATGATGTTTATTATCTGATATTTCAGAGATTTGGTGTTTATGGAGGTACATATATACGATTATGACTGGAACCGACTATATACTAGGGGATGGGTCTGTTGTAGCTGTTGTCTGGCTATCGTGTGCTGTTAAATGATGATGAAATCTAAGCAAAAAAAAACTGAACGTTGTGGAATGGAAATGTACGAGCGAACGAGCAGTAGAGTAGAGTAGGGAAATATTGCCCAATATCCCAGACCAGACAATGACTAAAACTACGCCCAGAAGAAGACGAAACAAAAGGCACTGAGAGCGAGCTCTCGGCACCGACAATAGACAATGGAAAATAGTGTTGTCTTTGGCCCCCCCCCTTCCACCCTTCCATCCTCATATAACCCATAACCGCTATCATCTATATATACACGACGTCTCTGGAGTCTCTCTCTCTCTCTCCCTCTCTCTGTCTTTCTCTGTGTGTGGGTGTTGTTGTTGTTGATGAAAGTAACTGCGACGCAACGTACAGTGTAAGTGGCCAAAGGTGTGGAAATTACTATAGAAACAACAACTCCTTAGAGAAATAGAGAGAGCTGGAGCGAGAGGGACAAGTTGATAAGTTAATAGCCATAAAAGCGGAGACAGACAGACAGTGCAGTCAACAATTACAACAGCAAATGCCCGATAAGATATAGAACATACGACCTGAACCTGATCAAAAAAAAACCCACCGAATATTCGTCACAATTTATTGTGTGCTGATGCTTTTGGTGTTTCTGCTTTTGATGCTGATGGGACGATGATGTAATGGACTCTAGGCCATAAATATGGCTAGAAGCTGCTGCTTTTGCTGCTGCTGCTGCTGCTTTTGTGTGTTTCGCACTCGAACCAGAAGAAGGGCCCAAGCCCAACCATTGAGTCGGCCTGCCAAAATGAGCATGAAAACGTGACAGCATAATGGCATCATATAAAAGTCCCATTGATATACGATAGCCCCACAAACACACACAAACACATACATAGGAAATGGGAAATTGTAAATGGCATACATAAAAGGCACAAAAGCAGACCAAAAGAGTGGACTCTTTAATCGGAATGTAAGGCAAGACGCAGCTTGGGGGCATGGCGTAGGATTTCAGCTCGTTTTGAGGGGAGAGTGCAACAAAGTTGAAGATAAATTAAAGCCTGCGTCGATTCTAGAACGGGAGCTTGCTTCATTCGGAATTCGAAATTGAAGAACTTTTTTCAATATCTTACACAATTATGCCTTCAACTATCCTCTGATAGATTACATTTTATTGAATTCCCGAATAGGATACACTTTTGTGTGGGAGAAAAGATCTCTATTTGCATCTGTATTTATATCCCCCCCCCCCCCCCCCCCTCTCGTATTTGACATTCGACGGCCCCCACGAGACTAGGGCTTGAAATATAACCCACAACCGGTTTGACATAAGATTCATAAATAATAGGCGCGAAGGCGTCTCGCTGGAGGCCACTCAACTGACGGGGGCGGGCGGGCGGTGAGGGTATTACGTCATATCGATCGATCCGATGCATTTATCCAGTTGGATTGGCATTATACCGCACTCTGCACCACCCTCTATCTCCCCTCTCTCGCACGGATCATTGCGATCGTTTATTGACACGGGACAATTAAATGGGGGAATATTTAAACAGGCAGACGTGTAAAAGTTGAGTAATTTCCCTTTTTTTTACGAGTACTACCAGTACTACTACTATGTACTCCCGAGTGCGTATAAATTATCATGGCAAATCAAACGATCGCCAGAGCGTTCGTTTAATTAATGGCAATTACGGGTACGAGTACGGGTACGGGTAAGAGTACGGGTTGAGCGAAAATTAAGGCAGAACGCACCAGGCGCAGGCACCAGCCAGCCGCCAGTGGCCAGTGGCCGATATGCATAATACAAGTATGAGTGTATGTCTGCCCTCTTTTGATCGATGTCAATTCGTGAGTCAACCGAAATTCGTGAAGGAGAAACTAGGCACAAGTGCAACAAAACAGGGGAGGGGGCATGGCATATACATACATACATATGTAGGTTGGGAAATCGCTGTAAGTTCCACAGAGAGAACACAGCCGTAACACCACCGATAACAATCAGAGAGAGAGAGAGAGAGAGCTACCACACACAGAGAGCTCTTATCAGCCAGCGTTGTGGAAGAGGCAAATAATTGGCTTTTGCTATATCAATCATCGAAATGGGAGCTTGGAATACTCTCCGAGATTAGATTAGTTGATTGAATGAAGCTTTTACGTACCACTAGACCCCAAACCGAAGACAGCATTAACCCTTGGAACCTACTCGAGCAAACGGATCCACAGATTAACCCCACAAAAAGCACAACAAAAAAAAAAACAGAGTTTTTACACGAAAATCAATGCACAGACAATGGCGGGGGGCTGGGACGGGGCGGCGTGGACGGGTGCTGGCTAAAGTGCATGACAAAACTTTTGAAGGTTAAGAGGGGGCGGGCGGTCGGTTGGCATCGGCCGGTTAATCGAGAGTCGAACGCGTTTTTCAAGTCCATTGAAAAGGCTGACGCGAATGCTGACGCTGACGCTTGATGCTGCCGATGCTGACGCCGGCGCTGATACTGATGACAGTGGGGGCATCACTTTCGTCGTGGTGGTCACTGGAGGGGTTCGGGGGGGTGGAGTTCGGTTCGGTTAGTTTCGATCGGAATTCAGTTCTTGTTGTTTTTTTTTTTTCAATTGGTTTTCATTTATTTCGATCATTTTCGCACACCCGAAACGAGTCGAGCGCGTACCGTTATTTATTTTATGCGTTTCTTTTATTGTGAATATTCTGTGTTTTCATTAAACGACGTCGTTGTTGTATTTTTTTTAATTTGTTTTTTTTTTTTTGCGTGCGTGCGGCCCGCCGTTGGCAGCAGAATCGGAAGACTGTCTGTCTGTCGCGACCGCACGCGCACCTTTGCCACAACGCAGCAGGCTTTGGGGCTGTGTGTGAGCGAGCGAACGAGCAAATGTGCGAGCGATTGTGTGTGTTAGAAGCGCAGAGAGCAGCGCGCGAGAGAACCGAGAACCAGCCAGCCGAGCAAATCAGCTGTCTGCTCGCGCCCCCACGCGCTCTTCTATCCTATCTACCTTGCTCCATCTCCCTCTCTACGTTTCTCTCTCTCTCTCTATTGCACGCGCTGCCATGCACTCTGAATGAAATGAAATTGGTAACGGCAGTTTGCATTTGAGCTTTCATGTGCATTGCGCAAATATGAAGCTCACCCGCTCCCGCTCCCCCGACCCATAAATTCTGTTATGCAAACACGCGTCGCTTGGCGCTCGCGTCGGTTGGTCGGTCGGTCGGGCGGTCGGGCGGTCGATTCTTTCTGCTGACCGCGAATGCCGAATGACGCAGACAAATGTCCAACCGCTGTCGATGGATGGGCTCTGCAGCGACAGGGCGACAGTGAAAGAACCGATGCCGATGCCGACTAAAGGATACCCTCATCTCAGACCTCTCTGAGATAGTTTCATCTAACTTTTTCCCCTTCCATTCGATTCTGATCGCTTGTGGGCGAATGGGTAGATAAAAGTTGTACTTAATTCTTTCAAATGTCTGAGATACCCTTTTAGAGTCTATTTAGAAAGACCGTAACACACAATGTGCGACAATAAAACAGCTGCGCGACTGAGCAATATGAAATATTCAAGATGGGAAAGATGTGCAGATGCAGGAGGGGGTCGGGCACGGGCACGGGAGCAAAATCGTTCGTCAAATTGTCTGTCTGTCTGTTTGCCCCATCAGGGGGATTGTGCTTACGTTGTGCCTTTGCCAAGTTCAAAATTATTTAAAACAATTAATATTCATTTTGTTCCGTGTTGTTTTTCCTGCCGCCTGCCCTGCCCTGCCATGCCCTGCCCGCGCTCTGTTCTTTGCTGTTCTGCTCGGTTCTGTTATGTTCAGTTGTTGCTGCCTTCAATTAGCCTCGCTCGTTCGCTGATGATCATCATCATCATCACGTTGTTGAGGTTCATCTCTCTGTCTCTCTGTTGCGCGTGCTTGAACGTGCCTCAGCCTCATGCCTCCTCGGCATCTTGATGAAGGTGTCAGAAATTGCAGCCATAAATTAATAAAAACAATCACAAAACGGCAAATGACTCGAAATTTATTCAATTAATCGGACAACGAAAACCCAAATTTAGACACTTTGAATCTGTCGACAAAAGCAACAAAATCCAAACATGGGCAGAGGCGACTGTACCACGATATTCACGGAAAATACTGAATAAAATGCTAAAAGGAGCAAAATCCTTGCAAACAAAAACGTTGCTAAATATTTCTATAGATCAATCGAACCCCTCACCCCTCTCACCCATCGCTCAATCTCTCAGATCATTTATTATCCATATAAATGTTAAATTTCTTGGTGATTAAGCTTTCAATATATGTAAATCTTGATTGATATGATATCATTAGTAGAAATATTTCATATTTATGTATACAAATCTTTCTTAAATCCGTTTTCGTTGAGATTCTTTAAGATCCATTATAAATAAAAAAGAAACAGGAAATATAACAAATACACAAATACTCGTACATTTTGCAGCAGGAAGTCGCTTTTAATTGTTCCAATCGGAGCCTGGCCTGTACGTACGTATAATTATTTCTAGAAAAATGGTTCCGACTGTGGGGATTTTTATTGATTTTTGCATTGGAGGGGTAGATGATAGGTAGGTAGGTAGGAAGTGGGTGGGTGTGGGGGGGACAATGGGAGCAGAACAACTCATGGCAAACGCATTAATCTATCAAAGCCACGCTCCATTTACGCGAGAGAGAGAAAGAGAGAGCTAGCAGACTGTGGGAGCGGTTGCCCCTCCCTGGCGGCATCTGTATCTGTAGTCTATAGTCTCTGTATGTAAATGTATGTCACAATTAACAATACAAAATTACGCATTAATCAAGCACAAAGACAAAAACCTATTGACATCTATCAAGCGACTAGAGATGGGTCTCCGGTCCGTGCTCCGTCCGTGCGTGTTTCAAAAAAGGGGGGATACAAAACTGTACTAAAAGGAAGATTGGGAGGAGATTGAGGAGCAAGTTCTCCGATAGGATGTTATCGATTTTGGGCAAAGAATTAAAATTCCAAACATAGACTGACTGAAGTTTTTGCCATATACATAAATCCACAAAAAAACATTAAAATCTACGAAAATTCACAAATTTCACAATTTCAATTCCGCACAGTTTTTCAAATATTTGTACGTTTCTTTCGTGTTTTGGCAAAGATTTGCCACAAATCCTTCCATCAGAACTTGTATTTTTCTACTTCATTGAAACCTTATCCGCTTTTGGGAATTAAACTCGAGAGTGGAAACTGAGTTCTTAGCTTAATCCAAAATGAGATTCTTAAACTTCGTGGTCTAAAACTTTGTTGTCGTGTCTCAAAAGCCCGGTCCGGCCCGCACCCAGCTCTGTTGGCCAGCTTAGCGGCTTAGAAAATATACATTTTAATTAACTTTTTTTTTCTTCTTTTTTTTTTTGCTGTTGTCAATGGCGGATGTGAATGAATGGATAGATGGATGGCTGGATGGATGGATGGATGAGGAGGATGTAGCGGTTTGGGGACTTGGGAAAATGGCCAAAAAGCCCCACGATATGAATCAGCTTCTGACCAAAATGTGAACACAATTCCCCAATATTGTCGCTGTCTCTCTCTCTGTCTCTCTTTTTGTCTCTGTCTCTGTCTCTGACACAAGACAAAGCTTTGGCCATAAATTGCAAAGTACCGTTTTGCCCATTTGACGGTGGGGCGGGCACACGGCCAGCATACAAAAACGAGAATCATTGCCCGCTGAGAGAGCGCAAGCTTCGTTTTAAGAGTGGTGGAAGGGGGGAACAGGGAGAAGAACTGGCTCTCCATCTCTCTCTCTCTCTCTCTCTCTCACTCACTATCTCTCTGTTTCACAGCTGACGACAGCAGCTGGTGGTCAGAGTGTGAATGTGTTGGTGTGTTTGTGTGTGTGTGCGTGTGTGAGAGTGTGTCAGTGTGCGAGTGAGTGGGGGGTGAGTCATTGTCGGGTGACGACAACTGACATTAATGTTTCGTTGATGAGAAGGTAAGACAAAAAACAAAAATCAGCAGCAAAAAGAGCCAGAAATAATAATAATAATGGAAAGTATTTAAAAGAGAGTAAGAGATACACAGAGAGAGAGAGACAGAGACAGATACTGAAACACAGGTAGATAGATGGCGGATGATGATGGGCCATAACATGCTGCTAAATGGATTAAAAAGCAACAGACAGAGACAGACAGACAGAGAGAGAGGGAGAGGAAGAGAGGGGGGGAGAGAGTGACGAAAGCTCAGCAAATGAGCCACAGCCGGAACTCCAGACAGCAGAAGTCTCAAGGTAAAAAATTGTACGAGCTCTGTGCATTGCGGGTGAAATTAAAAACACGATCCAATGTTAATTTCTTCTACTTTTTTTGTCCCACTGTGCTGTTACTGTATTACTGTTAGGGACATGGCTCCATCTCTTTCCCACCTGCAATCAGAGCAATTATACTGAAAATCGGTTCAAGTCGGTTTGTCGCTCATTGTCATCTTTGTTTTTTTTTGCTGTTTCGCTTGGCATCACTTTTGGCCGCCTTGAGGTTCTTGGAAATAGAAATTTCCGCTGACCTTTGCTCGTTTGGCATTGCCATCCCGCCTGCCGCCCATGGGGAGTCTAGTCAGTCGGTCGAGTCGTGTTCCAAATCTTCAGCCGGATGGCTAATGGACAAATAATTACAGCCAAGCCACAGCCATCTGCTGGGGGAGAGATCGCTCGGCTAACGTTCTACGATGTCAGCCACCGTCAGCTACCGTTGCACAATTGTGTCTCCGTTGAGTTGACCGGGGTCGTGGGTCGCCCAAGAACCCAGTGGTTGCTGGCGGTGGCTGCTTGGCTTGGCTCCACGGCAATTGTTTCTCTTTTCCATATTTAATTGCTGCCATCTGAAGATCTTTAAAGCTCTCATGGCTATGTGTCTGGTGCTCTCGATTCGCAATCCCGTTAGATCTTAGATGGTGGGATATACATATGTACGAGAGTTTCTCTCTTTACATAGATCAGCGCTGAGCAAGGCCCTATCTAATGTGCATAGGAAAGTGCGCTGCCGTTGACTAGCGATCGATCTCCAATGGCATGAAAACTTAACTCTCAGAAATCTAGGAAGCAAACAATTTCCACAAACTGTTCTTTAGATCTTAAAGAATGTCATATCTATAGTTCAAAGAATCGAGCAATGATCCAACATAACAAACTTCCCCTTTCTTTTGCAGATTTTTGAAATGCCAAGATATGATACGATTTTCTTACTCTTGACTTTTTCCCGCTTGTTATTCCAGTGAGACAATCATTAGAGTACTTAGTAGCCACAAGAAATATTTGCTAATTCTAATTCTTGAGGTCTCTCTTGCTCTTGGCTAATTACTCGGTTCTCCATCGCTGGCTCTGGCTCTGGCCATCAGTCAGCGGGCAAAGGAAGCGTAATGAACTCGTGTACTCGTGTACCTTGATACGCCTTCTGGCTCTACTAATTCGAGCGTAATCTGGAAACGCTTTGTGTCCAACAGCTGTTCTTCGGGCTTCGGGCCACCGCCAGTCACCAGTCATTAAGTGGTCCAGTGCGTGCAGACACTGGAGTTGGAGTGTCAATGAACGCTGGCTAAAGCCCGATGCCCGATGCCTGGGGCCATGGACCATGGGCTTGGGGCCAGGGGTCGCCTGAGCACCTGTTCTCGTTTTGAATATGAGCCGCCCCAAGGCTCCACCAGCACCAGCACCACCGAAACAGCTGTGACAGCTGGCGTGAGGCAGAGAGCAGGTTAGTGGCCAGATGATTAGCCGTCAAATGCTTAATGGATCGAGTGGAATATGTTTCACCAGAGAGCCATGGATACTACTGCCATATCTAGCATTTGGATCAGAGCAAATCTCTGGCAAAAGTTGATTGCTCGTAAAGCAGCAGCAGCAGCAGGAAAATTATGCTATGCGATGCGGGAGAGAAAGACCCATAAAAGTCCGGCAAAAAAACCTACAAAATTGGAACAGGAAATTAAAACGTTAGCTACCAGACCAGCTGAAGCAGAAACAGTAACAGAAAACGGTAACAGTACGGGGCAACAGAGACGAGAAGAGAGAGACGAGAGAGACTCGGAGGAGGGACGGACTGGGACTGGAGACTGGGGCCATATGATAAGAGACCCAAAGTCGAACCATGTGGAGCGAAAAACCCAACGAGGCAGAGTGGATGGACTGACGGGCAGGGCAAAGAAAAAAAAAGGGCACAACAGCTGAAGTTGAAGGAAAGCAGGAGGCAGTGGTAGTTGCAGGGGCGGAGGCGGAGACGGAGGCAGAGGCAAAGCCAGCCAAGATTAACAATGCGGAGACATGGAGCAGAAAGAAAGAAAAAAAAAGTGCAAGTAACATGTGTTACACTGTACTGAACACAACTGTACCGCCCATAACCCATTTGTAACAGTAGCATGTGGTCCACAGAGTGGTTGGAGGTTGGTTGGAGGAGTGCTGTTCCCCAGATTTCTTTTCAGAAATATCGATCAAAGACAATCGATTTACCCCAATTGCAACTTTTCGTCAGTTTCAGTGTGACCAAAAGCTGTTATGAGTTATGACGAATGCTGGCCAATGATTAGCATATGTTAGCTCTTTTGCTGGACTTTCGATATGCCAATTTGTTAACAACAAATCCTAAAGTGTTAACGAGGCCGATTGAGAAGAGCTCTTTGTGTTTTCTGTGTGTGTGTCATGGCTGAGGGAGCACGGGAGTTCAATTAGCTACCAAAAGTACAGTTGGCCACAAAAGTTACCATTCCAAGACAATATTACTCATTTATGAAGCGCGATCTCTCAGAGATATCCGAGGGATTTATTTTTGTTAATTTTGTATTTGTTTACAAACCAAAGCAAATCAGACAATACACAACTTTTGAACATTATTATGCAAATTTCTTCATTCTCCTCGACGTGCGTGTTGCTTTTTGGCTTTTTGGTTAGCTTTTGGTTTGGTGGCTTCTTAGTGTGCCATTGACACTCGTGTTGGTGTATAAGTATGTGTGTGTGTGTGTGCCTGACAGGTTTATCATCATCATCATCATTTTATAATGCGCGCTGCTAGGGCGACTCTTCCTGCTGCTGCTGCTGCTGCTGCTACTCGCATAACAAATGACTGTTTCTGTGCGGTTGGGTTCCTCTTCTTCGAGACTTCTTCTACTGCCTCGACAGACGACGTACTGTTAGTCATTGTTTCGAGTGGCACACATGAGCACCCCCAACCCCACTCTGTGGTGTGTGTGTGTGTGTTGCATGCACAAAGGCGACCCCCAAACAACAGAACAGAACAAGTTGTGTTACTCACACTCCCACTCACAGGCACAGGCACAGGCACAGTCAGAACTTGAAAACGTGCCTCGGTTTCCCTCGCTTTTCATAGCAGGTACTCGTCCCTGGGAGTGCAAGGGTATACTCGGGGTATTGCTCGGTGGTTCATCTCTAAACAACAAACTTTAAGCTATGGGAATGATATTGTCTGAGTTCTGAATAGAGCTATTTATCTACCAAAGTATCTGCTTATAATCATAACAATCGATTTAAAGTCCGTGTGGACAGTGTTGCCAGCTGCACTAGAGAACTACTCTCTGGCAGTGTTACCCATTGGTAAAAAGAGTACTCCTTGGTAGCATTCCATTGCAGTAACAGGGACTAACAAAGGGTATTCTAATAGTCGTAATGTCGCCTACAGTTTACAGTTCTTCACTTGCTGTTACTGTCCCCCCCCTCCCCCCTTCTTTGCCTTCATCTTTGTCTAGTATTTATGCATGTTCATGCAAGTCAATATTTGGTTTCCTAACTAATTATCAGTTCAGCGCACTCTGTGACTCAGGCAGAGGGGCAGCGATAGAGGGGCACAGCAGATGAGTGGTGTCAACGCTTTTGCGGTCGCCTCACCTCGCCACTAATTCGGAGAGTTCATTTAACTCTGCTGCTGATGCCCAAACAAAGCCCAAATCATATATAAATATAGCTGCTGCTGCTGCTGCTGCTGCGGCGGGGATGAGATGATGATGGATCTCGGTTAAATTTGGACCAAAAGCAAATAAGGAAGTTCTCCTCCTGCTGCTTGTATGCCTGCCTGCGACAACAGTGCCTGCTAACAGTATGCCAACAGAGTGGTTATCGCAGAAGGTGTGACCTCCAAAACGCATTTCGATGTGGGGGGACCTTTAGGCCTACTAGACACATGCATAAATTTTACCCACTGGCTTGGTGGTTGGTGGTTGCCTTTGTTTCAGTTTCAGTTTCTCTGTCTCTGTTTTGTTGTTGCCTGCTTCTATTTTCTGTTTCTGTTTCTTTTTCCACTTTTGTGATATTTTAATTGCCGCTCGAACCTTGAATTCGCTACCTCAAACAGAGTGCTTTTTGGTGGTCAAAAACTAAAACTCTACACAAAAGCCAACCCCCCCCCCCCCCCCCCCCTCAACCTACCCCACACTCCTTCTTGGCTTGAGAAATGTGTTCGTAATTAAAGCCATAAAAAAGTGAGCAAATACCTACATTTATCTGGGGTGCCCTGTGCTCTGTGCTCTGTATTTTTGTGGGTTCTTTTATTTGACCTTTGACTGCCGATTGTTCAAGTATTTTCCATAATGCAGACACATTATCATTACTATCATTATTATTATTAGACTTTTGTGCAATTCTCTGGCCAATCTCCTCGCAACGACCTTAGAAAGTTGATCTCACTATAGAAGTAGTTAATGGGAATGCTATGGCCTCATAATTGGGCTAATGTCTTTGGTTTTTTAGAGAATTTTCGACTACCGAATGGATGGAAACTTTTCGTTACTGGCAAATATTATTTTTGTATAGTAATAGTGCTAAAATAATACTATATCAATAGACAACTTCTGTTCTATTTTCACTTTAAGTACAGTACGTTGTAATTGTCTGGTTTTAACAGTTCCACAAGGTCTGTGGGTCCACAAACAAGTTCTTTGTTGAAGTAAATACCCACCTAATGTGCCTGTTTATAAAGTCTTCAAGTGTAAATACATTAGTTATGATGATAAAAAGAGAACCCATAAAGTTCAAAGCTGAGAAAACCTTTACTGTGTTCAATTTTGGAACGTTTTTCAATACCCAAAGGTAAATTCTAGTAAAAAGAACTTATTTAAATCAGTTTTACGCAGCTTAAAGCTGATGGGAGTTGAGGAATTAATCATCAGTAAGCACCGTTTATCAGTCATTCCTTTCGCTGGGGATTCACTCACTATTCTTATGCACTATATCATACATATGTATGTATGTATTGTAAATGTATTCATTTTGTGGGTTTTTCAAAAGGCTTTCAAACACTTACGCAACGAGGCCGCCGAGAAAGGCCACTGGACCGCCGCCTATGAGGCGGATCTTGCGATGACAGGAATCGAAGAGCGAGGTTCGGGTGGGCGCCTGCGATGTGGGTGACATGATCGATGCGGGGCCACTGCTGCTGCTGATGCTGTTGTTGCTGATGCTGTTGTTGCTGCTGCTTCCTACAACCCTGTTAATGAGAAGCTGTTGCTGCTGTTGCTGCTGTTGCTGTGCTGTTGTTGCTTTCCACGATGTGTTTGCTGTTTGCTGTTGTTCGTTGGTTTTGCAATTGTAATTACTTAGGTAGTTGTTGTTGTTGCCACTTGTGTCTCTATAAGGCGTGTTGTTATGATGGTTAATGCAACTGTTTGAGAGACTGCTGCCACTGCTGATGCTGCGACAACTGTCGTCGTCGTCAGTTGATGTTGCTGCCGATGCTGCTGCTGCTTGTGCTTGTGCTACTGTTGGTGCCACTGGTGATGTGGCTGTGGCAACTATCGTTGTCGCTGTCTTTGGCTTCTTGTGGCGCCTTAGGGCTGCTGCCAGATTATAGCTGCAGGACTCCTTCTTCTTCTTGCTCTTCAGCGGCAATGTCTCCGCCTCTCCGCCGGCTATTGTCGCCGCCAGCAACAGAAGACACTTGTCGCTCGAATGTGGCTGCGATGCTGCCTGCCGCTGCTGCTGCTGGAAATAATATTCTGCTTCTGCCTCTGCCTCTCCGTGCGGCGATGTCAGCTGCCGTTGGAGCTTTTGCTGCTGCTGCCTGAGCTTTTGCAACAGAGATGTCTTGCTGCGATGCTGCTGCTTTCCACTGGCTGCTGCTGCCGCTGCCGCTGCTGCTGTTGCTGTTGCCGTCGTCGTTGTTGGGGTTTTCGTTCCGAAGCCGAGTTCCACGATGTGCTGTGTGGGCGCTCTCAACATCATTCACTGTCACTTTTCTCCTTTACTGATTTTCTGTTTTACTCTGTTTTGTCTCTTCTTTTTTTTTATCTTCTGCTTTTCTCTAATTTTCGTTTTTGTCACTGTTTTTGCTTGTTTACTGTTGTTGTTGCGATTAACTTACTTTTGCACACATTTAAATTTTATTCAATTTGTTTTTGTGTTTCTTTTTCAAGCTCTAAACTTTCTTCTAAACAAAAATAAATAAAAAAACAAACATAAAAACATTTAGCGAACTTCAACTTTCAACTTTGTTTCGCGGATTCCCTTTTGCGTGTTTTTCGCCATTCAAAACTTCTCGACCGTCGCCTGTGTGTGTGTGCCAGTGTGTGTGTGTGTGTGTGTCATTCATTGGCTTCAAAATTTTTCCACATGTGAGTGCCAAACGTTCGCAAAACCCAACCCCCCCCCCCCCCCCCCCCCCCCCCCCCCCCCCCCCCCCCCCCCCCCGCCCAACGCCCAGAAGAATGGCACAGTGGGACGGAACTCAATGGAAACAGAAGAATTTCAATTTTACAGGAAGAAACCAGATACATACATTTTTTGGATTGACTGCAGAAGAACTCATAGATACTTTTATAATATACTTTATAAGATACTTTTAAAAAATTTAAACCAAGGATCTTTCGTATTTTTTATAGATTTTTTGTAGAAAAAATTAGAACCCAAGCCAAGACCATTACAAAGTTTTTCTTTTATTGTAAAAGTTTCCCATAAGAAAAAGGCCTTGTTTGAAAGAATCGAAATCAATGAATGTAATCGATAGCTCAATCGTTATTATAGGTGTTTGAGGAAACAAGGAAAAAAGTTGTATGGGTTCGGCATAGAAAATCGGTAGATACAATACCCACAATCGAATGCTACCCCAAAGATAAAGATCTTCCGGCACAACTGTCGGATGGCTATAAATAAGAATTGGCTATAGGTATTTACAGATTCCACAACACAAATTTGACGAAAGCGCTAATCCGACAAAGTAATCCCCCGTTCGCCACCAATCCAATCCACCAATCCGTCCGTATGTTCTGGACAAGTTTTGTAATAAATTCTGTTCGTAATACCAATTTGTGTGAACCCCATTCGTAATCTCCCAAATACATATACATATATATGTACATATGTATAGTATATATGTATGTAGTACCACAGTGCACCATGTGCTTTCCTGCCTTTTCGTACATATAGTCGGATTTATTATTTAGTTTTTATATGTATTTTACATACGAATGTGCTCGAAATATGTATGTATGTATACATCTCTCCTCTCTCATGTGTATTTCTATGCGTTGCTTATATTTGTCGTTAGAAAACGCGGATCGCGTGAGCTAAAAGCAAAGAGCAAGAGCGAGCGAGAGAGAGAGAGGAGAAGAGAGGGGAAGAGAGGGGGGGCGAGGGAGGGAGGGAGGCCCCATTTGGCAATATGAGTGAGTAGGCGCGTGCGATGGATGGGGGACCGATGGGATGATGGTTGGTTGTTGCCTCCAAATCCGCTTATATGTTAATTAGATTTACTACAAAAATACAGAGAAATGAATTATAAGTTTCTTCTTATTTATGTTTGAACTTTTTTTACAGAGGGCCTCAGTTTTTTTTTGCTGCTGCTAATTCCCCTACTGAAACGCGTTAATTCATGCAAATACTCATACATATGCGTTGAGGCCAAGTTTAAAGCATTACTTGTAAAGGCAGACGGCAGCAGCACATAAGAAATGCTATGATAATGTGCTGTGCTGTGCTGTTCCTTTTCTTGCTTCAAAGAAGAAAAAGAAAGTAAAAGGCGGCGTCATCCAAATGCTTACGCAATCTCCAGTCAAGGCGCAGAAAAAAAAGAAAGAAAAAACAGCGAAACGACACGACAAAGCAAAATTAAAACACATCATTAAAGAAGGGCAAGAAGAAGGCAGGCAGAAGGCAGGGAGGGGGTCCAAGAAGTGGGCAGGTCCCCACAGCTCTTCTGTGGGGCAACAGAGACAGAGACAGAGAGAGAGAGAGAGAGAGAGAAGAGCGAGCGGGAGAGACGAGAAGAGAAGAGGCCACACTCTGTTGGCATTATGATATTGAGTGCAGCAGGAGTCGCCACCAGTTGGGACTGGGGGATACCCGGATAACCTTCACCCAAATACCCGCCTCGCCACCGCCACACACACACACAGACAGGAGAGTATGGTATACCAATATGATTACGAGGTATTTAATGGATTGGTCCATCCGTCTAAAAGTGAAGGGAGTCGCCGGTGATGGCCTGCCCTAGAAAAAGCTCAAATAAACAGGGAAGAAAATGTGAAAACGGAACTGCAATCAAAAATGATGGAAACGATGCTGGATGCTGAAGAAGAATCTTAAGTAGAAAATGCCATAGCCATAGATTAGCGTGGTAGCATTCTTGAGGCAAATCTTCTCTTTAGAGGCAAAGCAAAAGCAATGAGAATTTCAACAAATGCCTGAGAACTCGAATGATAAAAGCCACGCCGGAAGCTTCTGGTTTAATGTCCAACGTCAGTAAGCCCCTGCGTAAGCTCTCGAGATTACAATATCACTCGGCAAAAATATGACACATGGCTTTCGGTTTTTTTTTTCTTATTTTTTTTGCATATGCAACAGAATTTCCCGGCACATGCCATATACGAGAAAAAGCTTATCTGCTGCCGCCTCCCGCATGGACCATCGGACGACCGCACAACGTGCCTGATGTGCGGCGTGGATTCAACGATTCAATGATTCAGTGGCAGTGGCAGTGGCAGTGGCAAGCTCTCTGGGGCACGAGACAACAAGCCAGGCTAGGCTGAAAGTTATCTCTGCCAGCGGTACAGCGGTACAGCCGTACATTATTACGGAAAAGTAAAAGAAAAAGGTGTGAAAAATAGAATGGCCTCAGAGTTTTGACACTGTAACTTTCACAACTGACGGGCCAGCACCGCGCCGTACCGCACCAGAGATTGAATTGTATCTGAGGGCTGGTGGGCTGGGGTCTGTGGATGATGGGTGGAGTTTTGCCAGAAAATTGAAAGTGTGCTGTGTCTTATGGATCATTTGCACTTCTAAAACTTTCTATCGAATCCACTCTTAAGTTGCGAATTACATGCCAAGCAGTTCTCAAACATCTCAAATGATCTGCCAGTCACGTCGTTAGAATTAAGTCACTCTGGCAACCATGAAAGGTTCCAAAGAAAGAAAGAAAGAAAGAGACTCCAAGCCATGAAGTCAGTCTCTGATCCATGATAATGATGATGATGACACTGTGGATTTTCGGGCGAGGAAAAAGTCATAGCCATAGCCATAGCCATAGCCATAGAGACATAGAGCCATAGTCATAGTTTCTATGGTTGAAAATGGGGCGGGTGTGCGCCACACGCTTCGAGAATTTTTAAAATGAAAGTTCGTGCCTCTTCCACGGTTGACAAAGCATGCGGAAATCTCGAGAAATATAAATCGCTTAAGAGCAAAAAATAAAAGCAAAGAAACCCACCCAGCCTCAGCCTCAGCCCCCGTCCCAGTCCCCGTCCCAGTCTGTGTAAAAGTCTAGCCAAGAAAATATAAGAAGAAAACAAAAAAAAAATAATTATATTTATTTTAATGTGTTTTCTTTTTCTTTTCTTTACTCAGGCGGCGGCTGCTGCTGCTGCTGGCTGCCTTTTCCTCTGTTTTCCGTGTTTATCCACACACAGCAGCTGTCGTTTTCCACAGCCAGCCCGACATTACTGTGAATTTTCAATTAAGCCAAGCTGCCTTCCCGTAAGCCGCCTTGCCCGCCTGCCTGGCCAACAGTTCTCTCCATTCCTTTTCAATGTGGCTGAGGAATGAAATGATGAAAGCTTTCTCTATCCTCTATCTCCTATCCCCCCTTTCGACGCTTCAACGCTCCTCCTCGTTGCGGGCAACTGTTTTGGGGAAGAAAGGGAAGGGCCCCAGAAGTGTCATGGAGTGGCAAGGTTATGCGTTGTGCATAAGCAATTAGCTTTGCGGTTTCCACTACTCGGATGATGTACTCCGTACAAGCCCCGCTTTGGGGTCACACACACACACACACATAAACAGACAAACACACGAGAAGCACTTCAGACCGTGTGTAGAAATGGAAATTGATTTGGCGGAACTCTCAGTTCTCTTTCGAGTTGTTCGATCATTACACAAAAGAGAGAACATGAACATCCATCCATTACTGATCTAATCTTTCCGTCTGGCGTTACAACTGGAACTTATTTCCACATGAAATTGGTTCACAAATGATCTAGTTTTTGTGGGTTAACCAAAGCTGAAACTAATGTTAAATGTACACGTTCAATTATCACATTTGAAGGTGACTGTAAATCTTCCAATAATTCCCATATGGTCTAGCGACTTGGATATCAAATCAAAGCCAATCATTACTCCAATAAAATATATGTATATGTATATATTTTCTTGCTGCCTGGCTGCAGAACAGGCAATTAGCCAAGCCCCCGTTTCCAAGGGCTCGACCCCACACACCAGGCACCACTACCAGCCACCAGCTCCAGCACCAGATGATAGATCGACGGCCTATAAATGTACTTGAAAACGTACGTTCGAAGCGGTGCGTTCAGCGATTGCAGCAATTTTCACACTCCGAAGGCCGCACACAATTGACTGATTCAACGCTGGATGGATGGTTGGATGGATGGTTGGATCGATGGATGGAACGAGTACATATGCAAATGGGAGTGCATCTAAGAGACACAAAAGAAAAAAAAAACAGAAAACGGAAAGCCAATCCATGGATCGATCTCTGGGGATCTACGTGCTGTGTTCGCTCGCTCGTTCGTTCGAACG
Source organism: Drosophila athabasca (assembly GCA_008121215.1). NCBI lineage: Eukaryota > Metazoa > Arthropoda > Insecta > Diptera > Drosophilidae > Drosophila > Drosophila athabasca. The sequence continues at coordinate 60,714,224 of CM017796.1, read as the reverse complement.
TTTCAATCCGCGGCAATGGCTATGGCTACGGCTATGGCTGTGTCTGTGTGACTGTGGCTGTCATTTAAACCGAAGCGAAACCTGAGCGATTGCAGAGCTCGCGATGTTCTCACGGCGAGTTACACAAAACGCCGCACATCACGTTTCCAGCATTAATGGGAATGTCTGTCTGTCCGTCTGTCTGGCTATTGCTCCACTCCAATCCAATCTCCACTGTACTCCACCCTCCTCCTCCTCCCTATACTCCAAAGTGTACTCTCCTCTCTCTCTCTCTCTCTTTACTCCACGCTGTACTCCAATCCATTCCCTCGGTTCCATTCACGACGGCGCTCGGTTCGCTCAGCTCTCAGGCTTCGCCATAAACTTGTGTAGAGCCCAAAACGTGAGAGAAATAAGAAAGGGAAAAAATGAATAAAACAAAATAACAAAATACAAGTAAAGAAGACACTCTGCAGAAATTACCAAAAAATGGGAAGAGAAACAATAAAAATAAATACTCGTAGACCCAATTAAATCGTGTAAAAAAACACACACACAGACACACACACACATAGACAATCCCAAAGCGGGGACTATGCTACGGGTATGCCCTGTAGATGTAGATGTAGATGGATGTATGTAAGTCGCGCTAATTAAGCAAATTAGTAAAAAACAAAAACAAAATGGGAGAAAAAAAGTGAGAAACAATATGCGCTGCGGTCAGCGGCGTCGCGTCTGCCTTTCTACCCCACTTTTGTGCGGGGAGGGTGAAGAGGGGGAGGGGAAGGGGGGTCTGGGGCGCATTGTCAACATTTTGACCCATAAAATTTCCCACCAAAATTATAGTAATTTTCGCCAACTCAATTTGATGAACGAAAACGAAACGAAACGAAAAACAACACGAGGGAAAACCAACCAGGAGATAGATAGATGGAGATACTCGTAAAATTATAGGAAAATTGGATGGACGGCACGCCGCGGACGCCCCAGAGGCGGACGCTGTGGACGCTGTGTGTCTGTGGGAGTCGCGCGATTGCAAAAGTAGCCGAAAATTGTTTCTTGCTGCAAAGAGGAAAATGGAAGAGGAAAAACCAAGGCAATTTTCACTATCCAGTTACCGGGGCTTCTTTTTTGGCCGGTTGAAGATGCCGCCGCAGAGCATCGCAACCGCATAATTACGATGCAAGGGTAGGGGTACGGGTAGGGGTAGGGGTAGTGGCAGTGCTCCTCTGCGGATCACAGCTGCCGCCGGCATTGACGTCGCTTCGGTGGGCGGTGAAAAGAGGGCGGCCGCAGCGGCTGGGGTGGGGCGGGGTGGGGGATTGGCGCACGCAAGATCAGCAGGGAGGAATACATTATGTTTTATGGCTGATCAACCCATCAAATGTTTCTCTCCCTCTCTCCCTCTCTCTCTCTCTCGCTAATCAGAAATGCACAAAATGTAGTTGCCATAAGGAAATCAATAAGTCAGGCGCAACATTTTCCATGCCACAGTGCAGCAAGGCAGGGGAGATGGTCGCCACAATGTTGTGGGTGAAGCAGCCAAAGCAACGTTTCGAGTGATGTGTGGCAAAGTCTCCCCCTTCCATTCGTGCTACACGGCTCGTGCAACATCATCTCGAGTGTCTGTCTGTCTGTCTGTGTGGTGTGTGGGTGTGGGGCGGGCATGGAAGATTGCAACATGAATACATCTCTATCCACTCCTCGCATGCCTCGTTTTAGCCACATGACCACCAGCCGCCAAGTGACAGCCCAGCCCGGCCAGGCCAACAATTATTTAAGAAGCCTGCGAACATGTGCGATTAGATCTCTTTGCAACTTTTTCTTCTTCTGCAATTAGCCGGCAGTTGCAAAGGTGAAAGAGGCAGAGACACAGACAGAGACAGAGGCAGAGGCAGACAGACTCTCTGCGGCTCTGACGGAAAACATTTTGCGAATTTCGTATAAAATATGAGGTTTATTTTAAGATACGAAGAAAGAAGAAAGCAGCAGCAGCAGCGGCAGGCAAACCCATGGATGGGTTGGCCTATTGCCGACAGCTGAATAATAAATTTAGCGCACAGGTCTTCGATTTTTGTGTTCGCTTTGTGCTCGCGCTTTTCCCCAACCAAACAGCTGACATTGACACTTTTCGTGTGGCAGAAAAATCGTTTAAGGTTATTTATAAAACACGGGAATATCGAAAACATGCACAAACCCACAAACAAAAAGCCAAAAAAAACAAAAAAAAAAAAGCAACAAAAGGAAAGGAAAACGCACAGGGAAAATAGTAAGTGCAAAAAATGGCGCAGTCACGAGTGAGATTTACATTTTTATATGGCAATCTATAATATATATAATAATGGTTCCAGTTCCACCAACTACTCGTACAACTCTATTCCGAAATATGAAAACCACTCCGATTTCCGTGTCGCTATCGTCGACACTTAACCTTCAACTCGCATTGAAGAACCCCGTACCCCCCGTCCCGCCAGCGACCGTCTCTATTGTCTCCACATCTCCGGCTCCGGCTCCGCTCCATCTTCGTCACAGTTCTCGTTTTCACACCCTCTCACCTCAGCAGCACACGGGCGGGCAGTGGGCGGGTGAGAGGGGCAATTAAATCACAAAATTTATGAAGTGATTCTAGCAACGCGTCGCCGAGTGTTTCGTTTCGAATTGGAATTGGAATCGTAATCGGAATTGGCATTGCTCGCGTTTTGAATGGACTGCCTTAATTGTTGCCGAATATTGTAAGGGGTGGAGGGAGCTGGAGCTGGAGGTGGGGGGGGTAAGCACCGTTAAAGGTCAAACGAACATTTGGCAAAAAAGCTAAAGAAGAGAGCGAAACCGAAACCGAAAACGGGCAAAGTCACTCTCCTGCACCCCCCCTGCCGCATCAGAGCCATAGAAAAGCTGTAGAATTATGAGCATCAAAAAGAAATAAAGAGAGAGAGAGAGAGACAAACAGCAAAAACAGCAGAAAAAAACAGTAAGAAATACAACAAGGTATAAAACGAGTTTCACAACATCAACTGTCGAGAGCAGGAAACCTTGCTGTTGCTGCTGCTGCTTGTGGATGCCTCTGCGTCCGCCGGGTTGACGCTGCCGCTGCCGCTGACGCTGATGGTGACGTGAGCCGTGGAGAGCATACAGAGCAAGATGCAAGAGATGCACATGCAACGCGCGAGGTGACATGCTATACATAGATAAGTGCCTCTGCATGTATGAGGCATACGAGTGAGTGGTATACATACATACATATATGCTATAACGGTTCACGGCAAACGGGGCGCATCAATCGAAGGCGGAGATGTTTTTTTTTTTTTTTTTTGGGTTCGCTGTTTGGTCACTCGGTTGCCGCAGAGCAGAGCCAACACAAAACAGCCGCTCAAAAGATAACCCACTTTTCAGATAACTGTGAATATCCTTTTGGGGCACACACTACTAGTTGTTGAGTTGTTGGGAACCAACTGTTTCTGTTGTTCCATCGATTAATCTATACCCCAATATGTGTAGTCTGTGTTCCCAGAGAAACGCAGCGAAAGTAATGGGAAAACACCTAAATTTGGAGGTTATCTAGTTGGCCTAACTGTTTAGACAGTCTTTTCCTTTTATAAAGCAGTAACCTCTTATCCTCCCAATAGAAGTTCATCCTGCCTCGAAAGATCTTCCAATAAACTCTATTAACCTTGCAGGAAAAACCATATACATATGTATGTATTACAGATTCCTATAACATCTGTAAACTATTTCATAACATGGCAAGGGGTAAACCCCAATCAATAAGTTTGCCAACAAATTGACTTGCTTTCCAGAGACTTGGATATTTCCCGTAGATTTTTGTTCCTAGCGCTTCATGGAAATTCCCAACGAAGTCCAACCAATTGGCAAATAAAAAAAAAAACAACAACTTTTAGCATGACTAAAACACACACAAAAATCGATAAAAAATGCCCTAACGCGACCGGAATAAGCTCTGGGAAGGAACGGGGGGAGGGAATGCGGTAGGTGCGAGAAGTAGCATGCGGGCGGCCCTGGGGGGTCCGAGCCGAACCGAAGCAAACCACTCGTCAAGTGTGTGCCCCTGTGCCTAGCAACTACCATCTACCATGTTCCCTGTTCCCTGTGCCTGTTCCCTGTGCCTGTTCCCTGTGCCCTGTGGACGTTGGTGACCACGTAGGCGTTAACGGGGTTGACAACTGCAGCAGAGCAAAAAGGGGCAAAGTGGCAAAGGCAGGGACAGGGGCAGTGGCAGTGGCAGGAACACCTGACAATGCAGGGGCATGGGGAGTTCGGGGGATGGCCCAGACAGGAAGCCTCTCAGGAAGGAAGTTCCTGCCGCTGCGGCAAAGGAAGTGGTTAAAACAATATGGGGAAGAAAAAAAAGTGGTGGTGGTTCAGTTTGGTTCAGTTCGGATCGGATTCGATGGTGCGGTGCAGCAGCAGCAACACCACTCGTGAATGTACCGTAACAGTTGTTGTTGTTGTTGTTGCAGTTGCAGTTGCCTGCTAGCTGCTGCTGCTGCTGCTGCTGCCGCTGTTGTTGTTGGTGTGCCAATTCTAGGCGCTGCATTGGCAACAGTCGCGCTTCGCCGGTTTTGCAACTGAACTCAGGCTGCCGTCTGCCACCACTACTGCCACTGCTGCTGCTGCATTGCGCGTAATCAGTGAAGCAACAAACCGTGGCAGCAGCAACTACAACAAGCATAGCACAGCAGCAATAGTTGCAGAAGAGCTCTGGCTAAAACGCTTTGTGTTTGGCGAGGAAAAACTTGTATGCCGTTTGGCAGTGGAATGACACAGTTTCATACGAGAGGAGAGGCACCAACTCACACACACACTCTTACAGACAGGCTTGCACTAGGAGGAGGCACTAGCACTGAGACACACACACACTCGCACACACACACAAAAAATAGAGTCTTTGCTTACTTTGTGCCTTTTCAGGACTCGCGCAATTGAATTGCATTTGCAATTGCGTTTGATTGTATTTGCACTTTGGCATAGCATTTCTCACAGAGAAGGTCGATGCTGCTGCGCCACGAATATCGAGCGGCGGCGCCTCCAATAACAATGTAAAACCAAAAAAAAAAAAAAAACGAGACGACGACCTACGACCGCTGCTGCTGCTCTTACTGACCGAATCGAATCGAACCGAACCGACCACGGCAAAGGAAATTTTTACAATGAGAGCCAGCCCCAAATGAGCCCCGCCGTCGAGGCGTTGAGACCGCCGTTTGTCTTTCACTGCTCTGCTGCTGCTGCTGCTGCTGGCTCACACATACACACACTGCCGCGGACAGAAGCTGGCTGGTAACGAAAGCAGAGCACACAGCAGAGATGACGATGATGGTGCTGCGATAGTAAGAGAGAGAGAGAGAGAGCGAGAGCACGGCTTGTGTGTGTTTTGCATACAAATATATACATATATACATACGCTTCTGTGTGAGTGCGCTTTGACGACCACTTGTTTGACAGGTCTCTCTCTCTCTCTCTCTCTCTCTCTCACTCACTCTCTCTCTGTGTCTGCCGCTCTTTCGCACTGTTTTGGGCTCTCTCCGCATCAGCTGTGTGTGTGATGCTCAGCAGCTGACGGCGTGCAGCGTTGCCAGACGACAAAGAGCGGACATCACTGCGCAAATAGCAGTAGAATCTACTACGTTTTTGCCCGAATGGAGGGAATTGGGAGTGAAAAGGATTGGGGGGGGGGGGGGGGGGGGGGGGGGGGGGGGGGGGGGGGGGGAATTTATGTGCAATAAATATACAGGACAGGGATTACCTTTTTTTAATTTCCGTAAAAAGATATAGTTTTACTCACCTGAAAGAAAAGAGAAAGGGAAAGATGGTTAGAAAATCGGTTACAATTAATTAACCCCAAAAGGTGAGACCTCTCAGCCTTATCAATAGATGCTAGCCCCAAAACCCGCATGTTATTCTATCCCATCCCATCCCCTGAGGTCTCCCTGAGGTACAATTATCACGCTCTTTGGGTTCCCCACCATTCATAAGGAGGAAACGGAGTAAGAAATCAAAAAAAAAAAAAAACAGAACAGAACCGAAAGAAGAACAACACAGGAACTGCATTTCATGGAATCGAGGAATCATTTGCTGGAGAAGAAGTAAACGCATCGTCATTCACAGCAAATAAGGTTCAAAAAACAGGAACACGGCTACAACGCAGCTGTCGACCAAAGAGAGTGAGAGAGAGAGAGAGACAGAGAGAAAAAGGAGCGTAAGGTGAGAAGCAGATAAAGTCGGGAACGAATCACCCACCCGGGCAGCCATCCCAGTCAGCCAGACAGCCAGCCAGCCAGCACCTGTGACCGCCCGCGACGCAGTGCGGCAAGTTCAGTTGCACCACTGGCAGAGTCGTTTACTAGGCACACACACAGAGCGGCTAATGGCTAATGGAACGCGCTCCATGAGCCACGCTGTGTGTCTTGTGGAGCCTGCAACTGCAACTGCAGCTACGCGGTGCGATGCGATGCGGTGCGACGCTCGACTGCTTTCTAGCGGTTCTCTGTCTATGCTGCCACTTGCCATTATTTGAATTGCTTTGAGCCCATTACTTGTGGCAGCAACCAACGACTTTTAAAGCTGCGTTTCACACGTTCTCTAGTTCTCTATATCCTTGCCACTTTACTCAAGAGCGGAGGAGGAGCTAGTGCGGTGGAGTGGGTCACACGAAAGGCATGGCAAAGGACATCAATCTTTGGATCCGTCCCCATTGAAGGAGGGAGGCTTCGAGAACAAACCATGTGATTCCCAGCATCCACCTATCCGGGGGGTCAAGCAAGAATTAATCCGTATTTATAGGATGTTTATTCAGGAATGGACAGGTGCCTGGTTTTTGCTGTTTGTCTAAAAATAGTAAGGATCCCTTATAGGGATAGGCATAACCAATTCCCTTTGGAGTTTATCCTTGATCTAGTTTTTTCTTAGATTCAAAATCCAATATTGAAGCGCCGAGCTGTCCAGGGTTGACAGCGAATCTAAATTAATATGAGAGCCATGACTACTCGTATTGATTATTCTCGAAAGTGTTAGTTTGATTTGGTTCCGTCCGTGACCTTTAGTTATCCTTCCTAGTCGACTTACGAAATATAACGATAATAAAATTAAAGATGCAGATACGAAATGCGATACGAATACGAATAAACTATGGATTGCTTTTGCTATTCCTATAAGAATAATACAATTAATACGGTTTACATAGCTTTTTTTTCTCGATTTACTTCAAACAGACACTGATACATATATGCAGATGTTTTGGAAAAGTAAGCACACATGTGGCCCCCACAAAGCAGGTTGTGATTGTTATTATTGTTTATCGATCTCTGTTATCTTTGATTTACGATTAATTTTCGTTCTACCCCTCCCTCCCTCCCTGCCACCTCACAGACCATATTTTCTCACCTTCTTCCCTCCCACCGCTCTCTACACAACTTAATTACAAAGTGAAAGAGCTGCTAACGAGAGGCACAGAGAGCGGGAGAAGGTGCGAGAGAGAGAGAGAGAGAGAGATAGATCTGTTCCTGGTGGCAGACCAAAAACAACAACAATCAAACGGAATAAACGGAAGAAGTATGCAAAGAAAATACTATTCAGATATTGCTCTCTTGCCTTCGCCTTCGCCTTCACTCTCTATCTCTATTGCTTCCTTTCTCTTTCTAAATTGTTTTTATTGCCGTAGCTGATGTTTATGTTGATGGTATACCCTGGCAAAGAGTATGATACGTTTGATATGAAGCAGGGAATGACGGACGTACCACGTAGGGTAAATACCCTATCTCATGTGCATGGGAAAGTGCGCTGCCGCTGCTTTCAATTATTATCAAATATTTCAATTAAATATTCTTAAGTAGCCTCCAAGTTAGAGAAACAATCAATCGGCAAGGGTATCAAAAGCCTCGGTCACTTTGAAGTTAACCTTACTTTGTTGTTTTTATTGCCGTAGCTGATGCTGTCGCTGCTGCTGTTTTTGTTTTGTTTTTTATTCTGCTCTTTTTATTCGTTTTTCTAGTTTTATTTGCGGGCAGGGCAGGAGGAAAGGCAAAGGCGGCGGCGGGAGTTCCGTTTAGTCGGTCACGCCACCCCATCCCATCCCCAAACACACATAACAAGCAAGACGTGTATCAAGATGTTGTTGTTATTGCCGCCTGCTGCTGCTGCTGCTCTGCTCTGCTGCCATTACTACAGTTACTGTGCTTGCTGCGCTGCCGCTGCTGCTGTTCTGCTGCTGCTGTGGGTCATGCGCATTGCAGATGACGTCAGAGGTAGCCGTCGAATTTAGGAAGTGCGCAAAAAACACAAACAACAAAAAGTAGCGCCACATAAATGCACACAAACACTTCTGCATGCACACATACATACATGTGCTAGGTAGCTGTGGTGTGTGTGTGTGTGTGTGATTATACAGATTTATGCATATGCGTCTCAGATATGTCGCTGTGTGATTTATGTGTCGCCATGCAGCGAAAGGGGGCGTGTCAAAATCGGGAAAGGGGAATAAAGACGCACACAGACATACATACATGTGTACGTATGTATGTATGCATGTACATATGTGTGAATCAGCAGCAGCAGCAGTGACCCCCAATCAAACCACCGTTTATTTATGTATGTTTATCTATCCGCCACATGGAAACCCTACAAAACGCAAAGAAAATGAAGGAAAAACTGCGCAGCAAAAGCAAAATTTAATAATTTACAAGAAGTGCCAACAGCAGCAGCAGCAGGGGGGGTGTGTGTGCGGTGGGTTGGGGGTAGAGTAGAGAAACCGCCTTAATAGCGAAAACAAAAACAATGATAGGCAGAGAAAATCAGCTGTTTTTCTGAACTGCGACCAAACACACACACAAACGGATACACGCACACACTCGCAGACGACCATGGCACCAGAGAGGGAGAGTAAGAAATCCAGATTGAGAGAGAGAGAGAGAGAGAGTAAAAGCACCAGCACACATGTTTGACTTTGCAAATTACTTTGTCCCTGTCCCTGTCCCTCTTTGAAGCTCGCTTTGGACTCTGAACGAATGCACAAACCCAATAGATGTACATATGTAGGCTGAAGGTCGACTAGAGGATACCCTCTAGTATATCCTTGAGTGAAGAAAGGTGCGATAATATTTGATGAATCGATTGATAACAGCTTTATTTACAATTCCATTGCACGTCCATTACATTTATCCGCCATTATGAGAGTTTTCCGATCTGCTGTGTTCTTTGTCGGTTACCAGCGGCCTCTACTCTGCCCTATTCCTTTGGTTCCCCTTCCTTTCCCCGCGAACTTTGTCTGATCTTACCGACAGAAACAGGTGACCGTCTCCTCGACGTCCATTGGCAGCGACAGCTGTGTGGCAGGGCCAGCGCCACCAGCTCCTCCAGCTGCGGCTCCGCCGCCTGGTGGAGCATTGGAATTCGACTTGCCGCCGTTGCCGTTGGCATTCTGGCGCGGCACGGCACGTCCGGGCACATGCCGCGACGAGGAGTGCAGGAATGTGGCGGCAAACGTGGAGGACAGGGAGGTGTGCGACGCGGAAGCGCGCGGAGTGGAGGCCGTGGGAGTCTGCGGACCCGTGGAGGAGCCATCGCCAGCATCCGCCAGCGGCACTGAGGAGTAGCGCACGAGAATGGCCCGACTGACGCGATTGCCGCCCGTCAGGTTCGAGATGGCCCAGTTCATGACCGAGGGAGCTGAGAACTAGGAACTGGGAACTAGCCGCGCTCAGGGCTCGACTGCAACTGAGTGCCGTGCACGGCCGGGGCGTTGTGGCATGTGGCACCCGGCACCCAGAACGGGAAGCCTTTGCACAAGCTAAATATACACAATCCGCCGGAACGTGGAACGTGGATGGACTTTTGCTCTGCAAAATTGATTTGGTCTAGTGATTTGTGCCTCCTCCCGACGGGTTCTTAGCCAGCGACTCGACTTCGACTTGGACTCGGGCCCCGCAGGCCCAGCAACCAGGCCCTGTCCGGGTCTGCCAATCAATGAAGCACAACAAAAAATGGCCAACTGTCACTTTGTTTCTTTTGCTGCCTCTTCCGCTCGGCCTCATACTACTCGCATTATTGTATTTATGCCCCATCTGCCTCTTCCGCACTGCACTTGCACCCGTTCCGTTGCCGCCTCTAATTCAATTAGAGTTCTACTAAGTGCGCCTCAAGGCTGTCCGCCGCTGCACATGCCGTCAGGCAGACAGGCAGCGAGGGCAGCTAATGATGTACCTATAGGTATTCCTTTTCCCAGAGGAAGGATCCCTTCTTTCAAGACATATCTTTTAAGCGGGAAAGAAATCTTGGCCATTAATAGTAGCTTTGTGAACTGGATATAGTTTGGTAAAACTATGTGAGATCTCTCCCTCTCCCTCATCACTATAATAATATTCCAGAATATTCGAATTATTGGAAACAACGATAGTTCCTCAAGGAACCCCAATTGAGAATAAACATGGCCTATAAGGATATATGTATATAGTTAACTGAAGAAAATGTATATTACTACAAAAATCAAGAGCTCTCCTCGCTGTGGCTAAGGCAACAAAAATCGATGTTTCTCTCTCTCTCTCTCTCTCGCTCTGTTTGCCACATTTTTAATTGTTTTTCCTGGGCTCTAATGAAAAACCCTGCTCCATTGGAGGGCGATGACGTCCACTCAAACCCCTTCCGGATACACAGATCTCCTTCGCCGCCATCGTGCAACGTGTGTAGATATTTGTCCCGTCCCGTCCCGTCCCTCTGGCTGATGTGTGCTTTTCCCCTCTTTTTCCTTGCCTTTCCTTTCCTTCCCTTTTTTTTATATTCGTGTTTTTTTGGTATGTGTGGTGTGACATGTGACACAATTTGTTTGTCCTTCTTTCCCCCTGCTGTTTCCTTTGCCAATTTGGATGCTGTGACAGCATCCACAAAAGGTTTTACCCCCCATGTACGTACATACATATATGTACAAATGTATATGCTCGCTTATATAGATGTAACTAACGACATCACCATCGGAAGAACCCACGTTATCGAGTTGTCAGTGGGCTGTGTGGACTTAATTTGTCCGGCGGAACAGGAGAGAGTTCGTTATGGGCCGACACTATCGAATGGGTATCCAATCAACTCGATTTCCGCCATTTTCCGACGCCGACGTCTCACTTCACTTCGGCGGTGTGCCTAATCACTAAATTGTGCTCAATTGGATGTTTTGGCACTCAAGTGTGTGGTTTACCCACAGAGAACTACATATGTATCTATCATTCACAGTGCCTCTGTTCTCTGGTGTTTATCCATGGAGATTAACCAATTACAGAATAAGTTATAACATTCCCGATATGTAATCTGCAGTGAATATCATTAATTGTTGTTTATATTTTAAATTGAACATTTTTCAAGGCAGACATCTGCTGTCTGCTGACTGCTGACTGGGCTGGATTCATTTGCCTTTCGTCCAACCCAAAAGTAGCTCTCGAGTTTCCACAGAATAATCGTTTGTACCTAGAGATCAACCCAAAAAGGGTGGTGCTGGGAGTCTGAAGAACTAAGTCCTTCTTTATATTCGCAGGTAGAGGTGCATCTAACGAATTTGTTCCCATGGCAACCCTTTCGCAGACTAGTCTCCTTTTTGATTCGTCTTCTTTCATCCATTCCTGTTCCTGTTCCTTATGTTGTAGATCTCTGAAGATTGAGCTTTGACCAAGGCAAGGCATTGAAATATGCCCCAAATGACTTTAGGTAGATCTGATTTGCCATCATTTGTGATATAAGCCTCTATGGGAAACGGTATGCAATTTCTTGACATTTTTACTTTACTTTGAACGGAGTCCTACGATTCCAAAGAAGTTGGTTGCCAGAGATATTGGTATGTATACAGGTACTTTTCTACATATATCAACCGATTTATTATGTACATATGTATGTCAATGATTCCTCATATTCTTACGCTTATGTGAACCGTTTCCGAGTGTGGCAATGAAATTAGCTAGTTCATTAAACCTGGCCCTTATCTATAGCCTCCGCCTGCAACGTTCTCCTCTGCTCTCCTCTCCTCTTCTCTCGTCACTGAATTTGTTTTCTCTGCGTAAAAGCATAAACAACAAGTAAAAAGACCAGTAACTAGAGTGGCTCGACCACAAAGATACCCTCTTTCAACACACTTTCACATATACAATTCTGTATTCTGCACTCATATGTGCACACAATAAAAAAAAGTTAACAAAATGCGTGTATATTTGTTTATTTTTGCAGCTGGTAAAGTTGGGACCAATGCGTGTGCGTGTGGTTCTTCTGCCTGTCACATACACTCGTAATGAACGAATATATCCGTGTTTCTCGAGGGTATGCTGAGCGAAGCAAAAGATGAAGACGAAACACCAATAAACGCAATCAAAGCGCAGCGATGGCCTTGCGCCTGGGACTCGGACACGGACGTCCCACGGACGCGGATGTGCGCTTGTGGTTGTGTGGATGCAGACAGAGGAGCAGACTGATCACATACACAAACATAGAGCGCATAGGCACACGGTGTACATCGATTACATTACTCGGTCACACAGCCACATTTGAGAAATCGATAATGCTGTCCCATTGATTTTTTTTTTGGAACAAACACCACTGCAGCTCCTACAGGAGTAGGAGAGCCATCTTGCCTGGCCTGGTCTGGCCCGAATCGAAACGAAACGAAAGGCAGCCCACAAAAGGCAGCGACGAAAAAAGAAATTTCTTGTGACGGCAGAGACGCGAAACGAGGCCAATTGGCGAGGGGCCAAACTGGTGAGGCGACGCGATGCGACGCGAGCAAAGCAGAGGACACAAGAGACGGCCCCACCGAGTGGCAGCGAAGACGTCGTCGTAACCGTAGCACCTTATGGCCGTTTTTACCATCTGTGGATGCATCTCACCCACTGGTGCACCACCGCCACTGCTGCACCGATCCGGTGGGCAGATGCGTCAGGTGGTGCAGGTGTTATCAAATGTGGCTATTACTAATAACTCACCCCATCAACCAGTCGACCGTGTCGCGCAGATATTCTGGAATTCGCTCCAGCTTGACGGCTGCTGCTGCTGCTGCTCCCGACTTTGCCACAAATTATGTAGTTTTCCCAGCTGGACGCACGCACTCACACACACACACGCACACCGGACACACCACCGCCACCAGATTTATCGCCCGATCGGACCAATTGACACTTTTCCTTTTGTAAATCAATATACGGATTCCGTTTTGAAACTTTGCACATAATTTCTTGCTCAATTTGACAATCAGTATACTGTCTGACCCTCACAAATATACCGAAACATACTGTCTCATTTTCAAAATATACCGTCAGTTCGATGTGGTCTGTGACATGGCTCTAAATGACGGTTCTACGCGATTTCTACATTGTTGCATTGGATAAGAGGGTGAGTCCACAACGGATGGAAAAATACTGGAAAATACTAGAAAAATGTGCAAGGTGTGTAAGATAGACATGGTGTCTAAAAAGGCAGTGTGACCGCAGACTGATGGGTAAACTATACGGCTTGACCCTCAGAAATCTACCGAAATGTACCGTAAATAATCTGATGAATATTCATATTCGTCGATTTTGATATTCCCTAAGCCCTGAACCCACCATTTTATCCGATTGATTCTTCACTTTTCTACTAGATTTGATAATTTTAAGAACTCCTTTTATTGGATTGATTATAAAATAAGGCTTGAACAAAAAATATCAAAATTTTTACATGGTAACTACACGGTAACTACACATTTGGCTCCAGTCGGCTGGATAATTGCCAAAGCTGCGCGCCAAGGTGTAATTGTTTGAAAGTGAATGAGTGAAAAGGATATAAATGCAATCCAGTGGCACGATTTGAGAGAGCGAAAATGAACAAATCTGCGTATGGTAGTTTCGTTACCCTATGTGAGAGCATTCTAATGCAGTATGCCTATTCGCGCAGGTATTCAACACGCGCTGCGCAGATTACCGGCGGCGCAACTGCTCCGCAACGGCGGAAACGGTACTGCAGCCCTGCTTGTGATATGCGATAATACAAATTTGTACTGTCATCGAATCGAGAGCGCCATTTTCAGATTATCGTCGTATTATCATCGTATAGACATGCGATTTAAATTATTGCAAGTTTAAAATGTAATAATATAGATTTTCCAATGATTCCCTTTTGCACATAATCTGCATAAGCAGGCAGATCATGCAAATGGCCAACGATAACACTTTTCCTATCGATTACCCACCTGCGACCCATGCTGTCACACTAAAGTCACAGCTGTTCAAATTACATAAAAATGGTAAAAATTACTTCAGTATCAATAGAATAAACAAAAATATTTAGATATATAACTTGTTTTATTCCAAATTCGCTTAATGGATTCCCACAAATCTCCTGTAAAGGCGAGCTCCATTATTCTGGCGGGACTCGGTGTGGCAGCCGTGGGGTTCGCGGGTAAGCACATGCTGCGACGCATGCCCCAGATGACCACGGCCTTCAACGAGGCGCTGAAAAATCTACCCAAGTTCGATGCCGAGAGCATGGCTTCTTCAAAGTACTACAAAGGCGGCTTTGATCCCAAGATGAACAAGCGTGAAGCGGCCCTAATTCTGGGCGTCAATCCAAGTGCCTCCAAGCTGAAGGTAATGCACATGCTGCTTTGTTTACCTTGTAGCTACCTGTCATCCAACCGCAATTCTCTTCCAGATTAAGGATGCACACAAAAAGATCATGCTGCTGAATCATCCGGATCGGGGAGGCTCCCCCTATCTAGCGGCGAAGATCAACGAGGCCAAGGACTTTATGGATAATAATACTAAATAGCTGTCAGCAGGGCTGCCGCTGCCGTCTCCAAGTGTAAATAAAATAGTTTGTGCTTAGATTAGAAACAGCTACCGCTTCTTTATTAATGGTTTATTTCACCCGTGTTTTCTGGACGGTACGAAAGACGCATCCCACTGCTGGAGCACATCTGCTGCTTGGAGCTCTCAACATTCTTCACGACATGGATTCTTCACAATTCTGTTTAATGAAACAAAAAGTATATGCACCCCAGTCCGGGCCCGAGATAAACGTGGTGCTCAATGCACTTGCACTTGTACTGCCAGCAGATGATGAATCGAGCGTGGCATGCAAGCTCCTCCCCCAATAGGCAATCTTAAAAATAGAAGATGATTAAGGTTTGCTATATCTACGATATTCAGATAGTGCTCACTGGTGCGCATCAACGGATTGTGCAAGGAGAAGGCCAACTTTGCATTTAGACAGATAATGTACAGGATTGCCAAAACGTGTAGAGCAGAGGACTCCATTGTCTGGCGACTGATTTCCAGTTTGATTAATTTTCAAGTGTTTGCTTAGCTAATCATAAATTTGGAATAATAGATCTTGTTCCTCCTCTGACACTTATTTGATTCCTTGACGACCTTCACTTTTGCTGGTTTATCGGTATTCTGGCGATGGTACTGAACTCTTTTGAGAATATCATGTACACTTCCTTCGGCCTTCGTAGCTTTCCCCCAGGGTCAGTTGATTCGAGAAACTTCATCGTTTCTGTGTCGTCATTTCTTGAGGAATTTTGTTCAGTCTCTTGTGAGGTATAGACGTCAGGTGCCAAAGCACTTGATACTCTTGAAGATTTATTACTTATTCGAGTATTCGGCCTTCTAGAGTTAGAGCCGATTGTTGTCCTTTTTTGTAGTTCTCGTTTCCCGATTATGGACGATTTGTCAGAACCTTCTTTAAAACAACTTGGACACAAGAATTTTGAATTTAAAAAATGTAAATGTTTTATGAAAAACTACATACATATGGGCGTTTCCCGAATGTCGAACGGGACAACCGTACAGGTAGTGCAAGTGGTAAAAGAGTGAAAATAGGACTGATTTTCAAACAAAACTTCCAATATAAAGTAGCTCTTGATTAGCCCTTAAAATTGTCCTAAGTTCGATTCTGGGAAGCTATTCATTTTCGAGATTTTTTTTTGCAAAAAAGTCAAGGTATTCGCACGGGAAAAATATGGAAGGGGTTATCGCGGCGATTAATTCAAACTCAGATTTCAGCGAAAGTTGAAGCGATATATTGATGTGCGATATTTCTGATAAATGTTGTGCATTGATAACCCTTCAAAATGGTTATAATTTTACGCAAAAGTATGGTTTGTAGTTCTTTAAATTTAAAGCTCTGTTGCACGTGACAAACATTCCTTGGTTTTAGAAAGGTTAAAAAAATACAATTAGCAGATATTGAGAGTGTTAGCCGATATTGAGTTATGGTAGAGAAACTTTGATGAAAACATTTTATCAAATGTTGTTTGTTGGACAAATTTCCCATAAGCGAACGGATGGATATTCATTGGTGCCCATCACTTAAAATTATCTTACAGATGCAAAGTAGAATTTCCCTTTAATTTAAAAATTGTAAAGTAATTGAATTTAAATCTCGTTTGGTTGAATCTGTAGTTTCTTATCTAATCTATTTGGTCTCCTCTTCGAGCAAAACGTCGTTCCCCATCAGAGCCTTGAACTGCACAACCGAAAACATCTCTTCCTGATTAGCATGATCGGCCATCAGTTGGATCCAGATTTCTTCGAACCTATCTTTGGATACGAGAGCCTTGAATATAGTCTCCAACTGTTCCTTGGATCGTAGGCGGTTAAAGTCGTCGGTCCCCAGACCCGCCTGAATAGCCATATCGGGATATATTAGATCGGGGGCACGAGTGTTATCTGCTTCCTGCTGCTCGGGCGTAATTTTGAGCTTTCGCTCCACGCGAGCCTGGTTGGGCGTCTTCTTGAGATCGGCGCAGAGCAGGCGATAGGTGGTATCCTTGTTGTAGTTCTTTTCGGGAATTCTCGCAATGCCTTCCAACGGTGGCAATGGAATCTGAATGGATATCAGGCGGCAAAAGTCCTCGTAGTTGACGCGCTCCGTCGGACAGCACTCGTCGAGGAGTAGTCCATAGTGCCGTACTGCGGTTCGTATCTTCTGGGAGTCCAGGCGAACGTTATTTTCGCGCAAAATGTCAATGATCCGCTCCAGCGGCAGGCATCCCGTGCGCTCCTTGTCGCTCATCTCCAGAATTGAGATCAGGTCGAACATTTGGAAGTCGGTGCGCTTCTGCAGTTCCCGGCGCAAAGTGTTTAGGTGAGTGTAGGCATCCACCAAGTAACCGTTGCTCGGTCTCGTTTCGGTGTCTTCGAGCAGCATTTTGACATCATAGGGCCCTGGTCGCCGCTGTCCGTGTATCATATTTGGCACATCATATCGATATCTAGAAAGTGGCTTTTTATTTAGGGTTGCTGGATAGCTGAGATCTATCTACACTCACTTTTTGAACTTTAAGCCCAATGGTCCGTGGGTGCGATCTATAAAGTCCATTTGCGGCTTGCGGACGACGACCACTTTGTGTTCGTCGTTGTCGGTCTGCTTCAAGCTACGTTGTACCATCAATCCAATGCCATCGAATGTTGTAATTCGCCCAAATATGTCTTGGCGGTTAAAGGGCTTTTTATATCTGCAAAAAAGGCAAAGAACGTACTGGGTAGGTTAGGGTAATGTCATTTTTACATAGATACCAACTTGCGGTTGATTCGCTCCTCGGGGAAATAGTGATTGTGGCTGGTGATCCGCTGCTGGTGAAATTCACTAAACTCCCGATTAACCTGCTCGACTGTCTTCGGTGGCAGTATGATTTCGTATAGAGACTCCAGACTGGGGGTTGGCCGTCCAAAGGTCCGACTCTCGTTGGTCACACTGTCCGGTTTCGAGTGGGCCGGTTGGATGGCGGCCAACTTTGGTTTCTTGAAGTACATTTCCTCGGATAACTTCTCCTTGAATGTCATGAAGCGTGTCTTTTTCAGATCAGCAGTGAGAAGATCTTCCACATGACAAGATGGTAGAATCGGAGCGCGTCGGCCACGTGACTTGATCATCAAACGCTTGCATTCGGTGCGTATCATCTTCTCGGCCTTTTCCTCGGGATGGCTGAAGACGACACAATCCTTGACTCGCTCCATGTCGGCTATGTTCCTAATCGAGGCCACGCCTGCTGCACGAATATCGGCATTCCTATCTATAAAGTGTCCAATGTTTGCCATGTTCTCTTGTTTTTCCTATTGTATTCCTAGTAGTGTATTCCCTTCGAAACTTTGAATTTCTGAGTAAACCCCAACTGATTATTCAGTCGGAGACGATTGACTAGATTTGGATTGCTTTGATTTTGGGTTTAAATAAATAAATAATGCGTTTAATCGGCTGCACATACGGAAGGCATGGTGGCATCTACGGAAAATATCTTATTACTAGTTAAACATTAGCTACGTTCTCAGCTCAGAATCTTAAGTCTCTATGGTACATGGGGGGGTTTATTGCACCTGCAGTCTGGCCAAAGGTCCTGTTTCAGTTCAGCGCATAGTTCTTCTGCAGGATAAAGTCCCAGGTGTCCTTCCAGCGCAGGCGTCTAACCTCCTCAATGGTCATCTTTCTCGCTCCGTAGCTGAGTGGCAAGAATTTGGCAAACACACTGCCGACGGCAAGCAGCCAGAGGAGCAGCGTCAAGCGATAGACGCGCACCAGATGCACTGCACGGCCAGAACAGTGTCGGCGCAGCAGGTAGTCCAGATGCTCCATGACAAAGCACAGCAACAACAGCTTAAAGACAAAGGCGGGCAGGTAGTTGTGCAGAAAGAGAGTGCGATCCACAAAGAAGTACGGCAGATAGTGCATCAGATAGCCCACGAAGAAGGTGTCGCCAGCCATGAGGAACCGCTGCCACTCGTGCTGGGAGACATCGAAGCAGAGCCGCCTCCTACGCACCGCATAGAAGGCCAGAAGGGCGGCGTATACCAGTATCCCGGCGCTGGCCGTGTACCAAATGAGCACGTTGCCCAGGAGATAAATCTGGGCACTGGACTGTGAGTCCAGCCAGTAGGCAATGCCCTTGTCCATGAGCGGCCACTCGTGCGGCAGCGAGCTGTACATGTGCGTCTGCAGTTGCTTGCCGTGCCAGAACATCTTCGTCTGCAGCTCCAGAAGTTTGGCCCAGAACGACAGCTTTGTCCGCTTCGTGGGTATCATCTCGGCAGAAAGCAGCTGACGCTCTCGTTCCCGCTGATCCTGGGCTGTTGAAGGAACAAGGAAAGCGGGTCAGATGATATTTAACCAATGATTTAAGCAATGAATTGCTTACTCTTGGTGTAGCGATGCTCCTCCACATTCCAAATGGCGTCTTCGTGGACCTGGTCTCGATCGGCCACTACCTCATGCTGGTTGAAGCCCCAGTCTGGCAGCTGGCGTCCACTGAACTTCAGGGCAGCGCCTGTCGACTCGTGAACGAGACGGATTTCCGATTTGATGGCATGCCAGCTGTCGCCCTCGGAGTTCCGATTGAGAATCTCAACGCGCCACAGCAGCTCTCCAGCCATCTTGATCTCGTAGTCAATGTAGCAGCTGACCTCCTGGCACTGCGGCGTCATCGGAGCAGCGACGTCGTGCGAGTTCAACGCCCGACTGGTGATTCCGTGCACCAGTTGGATGACGTCGCCATGCTGTATGACGTCTGGCTGATCCCCCACCACCAGGTCGTCCCGCTCCGGCCGCTTCACTATCCACCAGTTGTTCACGTCCTTGAATGAGTAGCATGTCACCTGCTGTTGGTGGGAGGAGCCTCTCTTGTCCTTGTACCGCACCGGGTAGACTGCAGCGTGGGAGTGCAGCCAGCAGGTGCGTCCGTGGGTGTGCCGGAGCGTTATCTGTGAACCATGGACCACAGCCAGCGGCTGGCCACTGGTGATCGAGGCCAGGCCGCCCTCCAGCGACGCCTGAAAGGCACTGGTCATAATGCTATCATGAGGGCCGGCCCGGTGCAGCGTCCGGAAGTGGACATAAAATACCCCTATATACACGGCAATGGGAATGCCCACGAAGAGCAGAAGCCGACTCAGGGCGTGCATCCAGAGCTGGCGATCTGTCGGAAAGGAAATCAATTCATTATAATCGAAATCAACCAGAGTCTGGGGCGGACTACTCACTCGTCAGGTTTGCGTCATACAGGAGTTGCCACAGGTGGCGACAGAGCAGATATCCGGCCAGAGCCAGGGCCAGAAAGCCAATATACTTGACGGCGCCTGCACAGGCCAGGAGCACGCCTGCCGCCGATCCACTGCACAGCCATTGGAGGCTGCCCAAGCGAGAGCGCTGGAAGCGGAGCACGCAGGCGATCCCGAGCGTGCTGGCCAGCAGCAGCATCGATTCCATGAGCACGAACCGCGACTGGGTCAGCAGGGAGTTGTCCAGGACGACGAGAAGGCCGCCCAGACCTGCTGCCCAACGCTGGAGCCTGGCCTCAAGCAGTAGCCTGTAGACGGCGGGGGCCAGCAGGCTGCCGCACAGTGCGGGTATAAAGCGGAACCAGAAGATGGGCACGTCCGGCGCGTACGCGGCCCCGATCCGGGAGAATGTGTAATTGCCATCGTATCCGGCTATGCTGACGAGGCCAGCGATCAGCTGTTTCCCAAGAGGCGGGTGCTGGTCGAAGAAGAAAATGTTGCGCATGTAGTGGGCTATGTACTTCCCGTAGTGCAGCTCATCGAATCTGTGGGAGAAATAAGAGAGAGAGAAAGAGAGAGAGCTTAGAAGAGTCCCACGCACATATGTGCCTCTCTCTCTTTTTCATACTCACACAATGTGTGGCGGCGTTGCTAGCTTGTAGAACCGCGTGCAGAATGCCAGCAGAAAGAGAGTCCAACTAAAGAGATCGATGCTCAGGTTAACGGTAAACTGCGCTGTGGCTGTAGATGCAGCTGCTGCTGCAGCGCTGTGTTTATGGCAATCTACAAGACGGCCGTCGCAAGAGCACGAACGGGAGCGGGATCCAGAACAAGATCGTGAGCGTTCGGAGATCGTAGGCGAAGGTGACGCTTGTTTTGGCGTTGTCGTCGGCGTCGCTGTTAGCGACGATTGCCGGCTCTCGGAACGGCGACTGCGCGACGACTCCACGCTGCCGCGCAAAGGTGCATTCAGGTGGCAGTTGACATCGCGGCAGCAGTTGAGTATAGACAAACCACCGTTACAGCACAGTGGGGAAGGTGAGTTGATGGCTGAGGTTGTTGAACGGCTGCGCGGCAGCAGCGGCGTCGACAGCGCCGAGTCTTTGCTGCTTCCGCGAAAGTGAAGTCTTTCGTTTTGTGCGCCGTTCGTTTGATTTTTTTCGATTACGTTTTCGCTGGTGCATTGTTGCTGCTGCTGCTGCTGCTTTGATCTGGAGCGTGTCGTTGTCTTGCGGCGCTGCTGCATGGTGGTGCTGCTGGCGTTGCCACTGCCACCGTTGTTGTTGTACATGGTTGGTACTCCTATTATTCCGTGGCGTGAGAGAACGAACTACGGAACGCTCCTCTCTGCTTTGCGTACGTACGTACTGCCTGTCTGTCTGTCACTTTCACTTTTTACACGTACAATTATCGCAGCCGATTACCACACGTGAGATAATCCACGTTAATTGTGTTTTGTTTGTTCATATCTTCCTCTGCCGCTGCTCTGCTCTGCTGCTGAGGCACTGCCACGTTTGCCACCAAAAACCGGTTTGGCAGCCGCTTTCGCACTTTCTTCGGCCACTTGCTGTTGTTTTTGTCTGGTCCCTTTTCTCTCATTTACATATTATTTTTTTGGGCAGAGTGCGGCATGCGGGGCTGCAGCTGATGAAAGTTCACTATAAAATATTCCCACACGCACACACATTCACACACACGCGCTTCAGAAGATGCTTTGGCTCTGTCTTTTGCTCTCTTGCTAAAATTTCCAACCTGCCCGCTGAAGATCTCGACGCGGACTGACAATGAAAAGGCCCCACGACCGCAGCTGGGGCTCCACTCTTTTGCTCTTCGACTGCGCAGCCAGGCGCTGGAATGCGGTCCGGTCTCCGTTCGGCTGCTGTGTCTGCGGTGATTCTTAGCCCATTTCTTGTTTTGCCAGCCAACAAATGCATGCCAATCGATCCCGCTCTCGCTCTCGCAATCGCTCTCTCCGCTGCTCTCTCTCCCTTGACGCGCGCTCTGTGACTCTGTGTGCGGCGAATGTCGCCGAACAGGAACTGCAAAAGAAAACAAAGAATGTTATGTTAGACATATCTACTACACAATACCCTCTAAACTGCTTTACAACTGAAATTCATTAAAAAGATGCGTTCATAATGGGAAGAAAATACTAGTAAGGAGAATTTTTATAAAACGGGTGGGTATAGTTAACAGATTTCATTTTCATAATCATTTTCAATGGATCTGTAGGCAATATTTTAATACATGTAACATATACATCCACACATGTATATACCCTTAAACAATACATCTACCTAGTGAAAAAAACACTTTATTTGTACTGTTAAGAGACGCAGGTATTGAACAGGTCTGGGAACCGTACGAAGCACGCGACCCAAGTGCGGATACGTGTTTTGTTGACTGTTCGTTTAGGATTATACGAGTACACACAGACATGTTAAGAGTTAAGGAGTTCTTTGCATCGTGACCCAATGACCTCATTCATGAAGATCCATGTCGTCTGTACCTTAAGTGATGCTCTGGCCTTTTGGGGCAGTCGTTGTTTGTTTTCTTTGACGAATGACATCAGATGCCACCATTCGGAATTAGGTAAACGGTTTAAAGCCGGTTCCCCGTTTCATGCCAAACCATTATAACATACCCGTTGAAGCGCACATTCCTACCAGCAAGATATTAATATTTCTTCTTATTGTGCAGCCATTGGGGGTATACTCTGCCAGTATATAAGCTGTGTGTATATGTACATACATATGTGTGTACATGCATAATATATAGAAATTCAGAGAAAGACTTGCTTTAACACTTATCTGCAAAGCTTGAGTAGCTACACAAATTCTCGCTTTGGAGAAAAACAGCCAGGTGGCACTTACATATGTACATATGTACATACTTGCTCCATCGTTTCGATTTATTAGCTTTAGCCAAAGTGGTAATACACTTGAAGGTTTGGTTCAAGCAGTGAGTGGCAGAAACCTGTAGGTTATGTTCGTTTTCTCTTGAAATGATCCCGAAAGCAGTTCATTCATTAAACCTGAGTCTTTGGCTTAATCAGTGTACCGCTGTAACCTGAAGGTTGGTTTCGCTTTCCCAGCACTAGCAACTGATCAAGCAGTGCGCCTACAAAACCTGAACCTGTTCGTTTTCCCTTGAAATGATCCTGCAAGAAATTTATAGACTAAACCAGAAGTATTGGTTCCTTCTTGTGGACAGATATAGAGATTTTAAATCAAAACCTCCATCAAAGACCCTATGGACTGCTAAAGAAGTAGCACGTGTAAAAACAAATACAAACACAAAGTGCTATTATTTGCTTTTCCCCATGTCTCTCTGTCGTGTGCCATCATCAAGCTGGCAACTCCCTGAATATTAGTTCGGAGTAACGGTGAAAATACAAATTTTATAGGTATAACTTTTGTGTGTTTCATTATGCCTTGAGTTAAGCTATTTATAACACGACAGTGCGTGTGCTTCGACAATGTTGACTGCTCAAACATCAGTGGGATCTGGGCCTGTCCGTAGCACGCAATGTGAGAGCCTCGTGGGTGGTAGAATCTGATCCACAACTAAACAAAAAAGTGTCACAGGCAAACAAATATTCGTCGCCCACACGTCAATTAAAAATTGTTGCCTATTAGCTCACATTTTAATTATACAACTCCCTATGAGATTCGAATAAAAAGACAGTTGATCGCATATAGAAATATCACTTTCTGATAAGCAACAGCACCAGTTACGATAAAATATCATTGCGTTCTTCTGCTCTATATACTCGTATACTTTTCCCATAAGGCTGCCTCTGTTTTTTGTTAGTTTGTCGGCTGTCAAACTTGAATGTCAAATGGCCATCCTTTGTTATTTTATAACCATCTGGCAGCACTGTGAAAAAGCTTAAAGGAGAGGAGCTTCGCAGAGAAAGAGAGGGAAACGAGGGAGCGAGTAGGATATATAAATACGATAGAGAGCAGATGCCAAAGCTCGGGGTTGGAGCCGGAGTCTGAATCGGAGTTGGATGATGGAGAGGAGAGGGTGTCTCTACTTGCAGCTTCGAGTGCAACCCACGCGGCAAAGCGATGGTGAGATGGTGTTTGCTGTGGTGGGTGGAATGAGAGGGCCGTGCCTTTCACATGGCATCCTTGCACCCAGCAACTGCAGCAGGGAACTGTGATGGGACAGGGCTGTTGCTAGCGACGGATTGGTTGCCAGGCTTAGCGGTGTGACTGTGAGTGCCACAACGAGCCCTGCCCCAGCCCCAGCCCCCAGTCACAGAGATCCAGCCCCTGTGTCGGCCTCGCGGCCTGCACAAGTGCAAGGATATTGTCGCCACCGCCTGCTCCTGCTCCAGCTCCTGTGGCTCTTGCTGTTCCTGTTCCTGCTGGTGTTTCTGGTTCTGCTGGTGTTTGCTGCTGCTTCTCCTGCTCCTACTCCTACTCCTACTCCTGCTCGTACTCCTTCTCCTATTCAGGGGCCGTGCATCGTTGCAGCATCGTGGCTGTTTCTGTTGTGTCTCGTTTTTGCCAGAGGGCGTTGGACGGAGAATGGAGCGAGGAGGATGTGCTGCCTGCCGTGTGCCACTTTGGCCATGTTCGTGGTCGTGGCCGTGGCCTCGACTCGTGCGCTCGTTTCCCTCCAGCCAAGGCCAAGCCAGCCAAAGGACGACGTCGCCAGCGATAATGTGGCACAATGACATTGACATTGAACTAGGTCGAGGACGTATTCCATTTAGCCACCGTTTGGTTAATGCCTGCCTCCGTCTTCGTCTCCTTCGACAACACCACCACCCAACCACGGACCCCACACGGGCCTTTGGCTTTGGCTTGTGACTCCGTGGAGCCTGTGGCTGTGGCATGTCAGGGCCCACCGTTTCGCAACGAAGCGACTATCTATAAGCGACTGATTAAACGGACATTGTTAGCTTACCTTTCGGATCTGACTAAATAGGGCTAAATCGCGGATACAAAGAGGTGGGGTATACATATATTTGATTAATCATCAAAAGAGTGAACGATGAACAAGAGTAAAGGGCCAAAAATGCCAATAAAATGCCAATAAAATGCCAAATGAATGAAAAATAAGAGAAAGGAAGGACTTGTGTTTCTTTTTGGGATAGGAATCGAATGAAGAGATATGAGATAGGGATTTATCAAGGATTTAGAAAGGCTGTGAATTGGTTAGTTGTTGAGTCTCTGGACTCAACACTCTGGTTAAAATATCTAAATATAGAATATTTATTATAAAATAACCTAAAATTATATTAAGAGATTAAGTATACGTACGTATGTACACGACATGTATTGATCAGTTTTTAAAAGAAAATTCAATTGAACAGCTTCAGGTCAATGGACGCTGTAGCTAATGGCATTAAGAGCACATCTGGCCACAAATGGCCGGAGATTAATGCAATTTGGGCAGAAATAAAGGCAACAAAGATGACTGGCAATCAATTAAAATGCATAGACTGCAGTCGGCCTAATGAAAGCCTTGTCTTGCCCCATCTTCTGTCTCTGCCACAGCCATGCCACAGCTAGTGCCACTGCTGCATGCATTTCTGGCTCGTCCACTCGTCCAGACAGGAGATTCATCTGCTGTCTGGATCGGGAGGATTTTATGTGTGTGTGTGGACTGGGGGTCTATTATGGATGTGTCTGCGCTTTGTCTAACTTCTTGTTTTTGTGGCTCGACGAGGGTCGGGGACGAGTTTTATTTATTTTAATTTAAATGAAATTTATTTTATACACACCCACACAGATGCGGATTGGATGTTTTTTTGAGCTGTTAGTCAGAAGCTAAGGGTTGTATTTTGCAATGTCTGTATATGTACATGGATTATGCACTCACACCCACACACACACTCACTCATACACAGTTGCATGCAACAGACATGCACATACATATACATACATACATCTATATATATATAGAAAATGCAACTAAAATGTTTCACATGCATTTGTTTTTGCTGTTTTATGGCCTGTGTCTGGCCGGCAACCAGCCGGCTCCTCCCAGACATTCCTCTATCATCATTCCATCAGTCCATCCCGCCACCACCATCACCACCACCTGTCTCTCCTGCCACCGCATTGCACCGCACTGTGGCAGACTGTGGGGCGACTGCTGTTGCTGCTGCTGCAGCTGCAGTTGTTGCAACAACATTGAGTTGTAGTTGTTGTCGCCTGCAGTCTGGCAAAATTTTTGCCATTTGATTGCATTTTGTTGGGCGGCCTTTTTGTGTAGAGTTTGTTGCACTTCTGCCTGGAGTTAGGTGTTGTTGCACAAGCAAACGAACACACGAACACACGCATATATGTACGCAGTGATGCAGTGTTACAAGCAAACACACACAAACACACAGGGAGTAGGGTGTAGGCGGAAAAACCCAATGGACGGCAGTACGAGGATATTCGATAGGCCTTAGGATACTACAAACTTCTACATATGCATTTGCCTAGACACGTACACATACATATGTACATACATACATACATATACATATGTATGCATGGGCATGTGTGAGTGTGGCTTTATGTAAGGGTTTTTTTAATACATACATTTATATATGTACATATTTTATTCAGCATATGTACATAAAATGCAGGCGTTTTTTAGTTTGATTTGCCTGCTGTCGAGTGCTAAAAATAATAACAAAATGGCAGCCGTCTCTTTGGCCCTGGGTACAGTTGCGTGCAAAAGTTGCGTAGTGCAGTTTCGTTTGCGAGAATGTAGCATACTTTCCTGCTGCACAAGTAACACACTTTCGCAGGACTCTTACTCCGCCTGAGTGCGTTCCCCTGAGCAGAGACCCACCTAAACTCAAAAGTAGAGTTCATTCCCCCGATGGGTACACGTACACCCCTACTATACCATACTACTGTACCATACCAACCATGGATCCATCCATACATTCAACCATTTATCCATCCACATCCATCTATGCATCCTGGCAACACTGAAATTTGTGGGTGCTTTTTTCGCGTGACACAGACACACACACTTACAGAGGGAGGGAGAGAGTGAGAGAGGACCCCTCATATGGCAGGAGGCATGCCTCCTCAGAAGCCAGCCCTCACCGAACGGGGGACAGCACTCGTCCGGACTGTGGCGACTGCCGAGTGGTTTGTTTAGAATTTTAGATTTTAGCGCGTTTTAGAATTTTATGAATGAATTTCGGCGCTCGGCAGAGCCCTCTGCCTGCACGGAGTCCGGAGCCCAGGAGCCAGGAATCAGGAACCAGGGATCTGGTAGATGGTGAGAGTAAAGGAGAACAGTGCAGTGCACAGGAGTGTAGAGGAGAGGAGAGGAGTGGCGTGGTAGAGCCCACTCCACTCCTATTCGTTTGCCTCGATTCACTTTTAGTTTTTGGTTAGTTTTCGGTTCCCCATTTGTTGGGGAAGGTGGTCTCGTGCCTCGGTGTGACCTTGCCACTGCCACTGCCACTGCTACGCTACAGCTAGTGCTACTGCTAGTGCCACTGGCTGAAGGGGGTTCGTTGTTGTTTAGATTTAGTTACCATCGGGCTGCACTTCAGTTGTTCCATTTTTGTAGTTGGCACAAATCCGTACGGTATGTGGACCGTGCACATATGCAAGGCCCTTAGACCAGAGCCGGTTTCTAGTTTTCATTTCGTTCTGTTTGTGTTCTGTTTTTTCTTTACACACGAATATCGATTTCTATGGCATTTGAAGAGGTTGGATTTGTCGCTGTAACGCATTTAAAGGACAAAGCAAGTTGCACTATGACATTGAGAATTTCTATTTTAAAGGATTTCAACTTGAAGAATAAGTTGAATTAAGTCCTAAAAAAGAAGCACTATATTTTAAAATTAAATTAAGTTTCTAGTATTCAGATATGTATATTTTAAAGTTAAATAAAGTTTCTATTATTCAGAAGCCCCTGATGGCATTGCTTATGGGTTGAAATAGCATTCCGTGTAATTCCACTTGCATATGTATGTTAAAGGCAATGATTAGAAAGCAATCGTACTACTCTTTCTATGTGTACAAACATAATATATATTTAATGAAAAATGAACTCAAAGCATGAAAATATAATATTTTATTTATTATTTATTTATTTATTATTTATTATTATTATTTATTTATTTTATGTTTATTAATGCTTCTGGACATGTCAGGACAATTATTTTCGATTACATATGCAGACGACAGCTCTGCCTTGAATCCCCCACCACCAAGCTAGATGTTTGAGTTCGTTTTACTTGGGAAATGCATCGAAACCTTTGAGGAAACATAATTGAAGGTTCGAATTTAACACAGGCATAGAAATGGGCAATAAAGTATCAGGTTATGTACCTGTTATGTACCAAGTTATGTACATAGAAAACAGCTCAATTAAAACCCTTCAAATCGCCTTTACATGGCGAATAGACTGTACATGAAATAAATATGCGCATATGTACATAAATAGCATAAATGCAAAGCTGTTATATATGTACATATTTATGTACTTTAATGGTTAGTTTTGATGCATGGAAAAATGCTTGTAAAAGTCCTTTTGAAAAAAACTGTTGCATACCTGCCGGCGCGCGCTCAAATTAACTAACGGAACAAAGCAGAGCTTGCTTGCAATCATAGAGACAGCGACAGAGAGAGAAGAAAAATAGAGAGCAAGCGCCGGCTAAAAAGAGCGGCAGAGAGCCCAGCAGCATCCTACCACCCCACAGGAGCCGAGTGGAGCCGAACCCTAAGCCGAAGGGGAGCACTAAGCCAGCGAGAGGACAAACACAAAAGCGAAAGCGAGGAGTCCGCCGCCGCCATAGTGCGTGCATCCCTCTATTCGTGTGGGTGTGTGTGTGTGTGCATGGGTGTGGGGATATTCATACATACATGCTGTGTGTGTTTTTGTGTGTGTCTGTGTGTGTAGGGGGATGCCGCTTTGTCGGCAATTTAAAGAGTAAATAATTGTCGGCCGCCGGCAAACGTTTGTCCAAACTGTTAGTCGACAGCAGCATCGGCTCTGTATCGGCATTGGTATCGGCTTCGGCTCCATCCCTATCCCATCCCCCGCCCGTACTCGTTGCCCCTCAACAAACTCTGCACAGTTTTAGGCGCCGGGGCCATCAACAGAGCTGTGTTTGGCTGCGGCACTGGGGACCGGCTACGGCTACTGCTACGGCACCGGCTCCGGCTCTGGACGACACAGACGAACGCACTTTCAATCAGTTTACGTTTCAGCGTCAGCGGCGACACTACGTCATCGAGTCGAAACATTTCGCATCCGTCCGTCGACCCCCAACCATCCTGTGTGGCATCCAAACTGCAGTTGTGTCTTGTCTGCGTTCATTTTGTTTTTGTGTTGTTGTTGTTGTTTTATGTGACCGCCCGCCCGCCTGTTTTCAGAGCGTCGCGTTTTTACTTTCACGCGTAAAATACGGTCTCGCCGGTGGCAGAGACGTGCTCAAACGGGCTCAAGAGAGCTGAAACGTGTCTTCGACAAATTATCCCTGCCTCTCGAGGCTTCACATGTGAACGGAGTGCTGCAGAGCAATAGAGTCCTGTGAGTACGTACATATGTAGCTCTTTAAGTCGGTAGAAATTTTAGCGCAATAGCGAGAACCAACAGTAAAGTCACAGTCCAAATTTTGAGTCCCAAAAACAATTATTTTATAGCTCAAGAGATTCGCCATACCAATTGTCTCCTTGAATTTTTTTACAACAAATAAATCCAATTAAAGAAAAAAAAGTAATTATACGCAATGATATTTTCCGTTCAGTCAAAGTTCGGTTTTAATTTCTCTGAATTTTATTGAGCTATTTTTTTTTTTTTTTATTATTGGAGGCCTCGGAACATTCTTGGTTTTTACTTGTGGATTCCGACGATTCTTCCTTTATAATAATGGGACCCATTGTCATCTATCACATCCGAAATATAACAATAACTCGACCGTTAATTTGTACTTTGCGAGAGATACAAATTTGATTGTAGGGCTTGATGAGTAGATCACTTCCTCATACTAAGAAGTTGCGATGTAGCCACAAAATCTTTTTGTTTTTTTTTAATTAAAAAAACCAATATTTATTTTTATTTTTAATAATTGTCACTCGACATTTGCAGCGTTGATATTCAAAGCATTTAGTGGGTTTAAAAGAAAGTGTTATGGCCTTTCATAGGACTTTTTATTCGCTTCCATACAACGACTGTAACGGAAATCAACGCTGATTTAGTTCATTTCGTATATCCACAAATGTAAGATTTAAAAAGAGAATTGTAGGACCTTTCGTGTCGTTAGAACAGATACACCTCAAAATATAGCAACTCACAATGGAAGTTTTCTACCATGTTTTAATTTTTTTTCAACTATGCCTTTTGTTTTTTATTTTATGTTTGGTTTGTTTTTGTTTTTATGGTATTTGTTTTTTATGGTATTTTGTTTTTTATGGGATGCTCCTGTTTTTATAAGTTAGTTCTTTAGCGGTCTTAATTCGCCTTAAATAGGGCTCTAATAATATAAATTTATTTATTATTTATATTAGTCTAAAATATGCTTGTTTACTCTATACGAAATCAATAAATCTTTGACAATATACATATGTACATATGTATGTTCATATGGTAAACATTTAGTAGTAGTATAATTATAAAGAAGTATATAAGTCTATAATTTTAACTTGATAAATGATAGCGCATCATAGCTATCAAATGAAAATATTTGTAACTTTATCCTTTAACTGTCCGAAATTTTATAAGACCTCTATTATGGTGGTACAGACCGTGACCCGTCGGTACACCGAAATACTCGTGAACTTTTCTCACATTTTCAATGAGGGCCTTGCCCACAGCCACATGAAGCGCAGCGCATACAATCAGGCAATAAATCAGCCTTTAATGTACTTGCATCGAAATGTGGATTTAGCCCGCAACGTCATCGACATCCTGTGACCGCGTTTCCGAATTTGCCCCGAAACTTGTGTACGTACGTGCGTGCGTCGGCCCCGAAATTCGCTGCACAGACGGGTCATGGCCATGGCCACGACCACGACCACGGCCACGGCCACGAATATGGAATTTCGGCGATGGATGCCGCCTCGCCTCCGACTCTGCCGTGCGTCGCAGTTTCACTTTCACGACGCACACAGGCTCTGGCTCTGGCTCTTGCTATGGCTATGACTCTCCCGGGTAGGAGACAAACGGCGGGGGCGCGACTTGCACTCAGCCTCACAGCTCGTCTTTGCCAAATCGGCCCCAAAAAGGGGTCCAGGCCCGGCAAGGCCCACTCGACCTGCCAATGACAATGACGTCGTTGTTGCACAGTGGCATGCAGTTGTTAGTGGAGGAATGCATTTGAATCAAAGTCTGACTACATGAACAGGCAACGGAATCAATTCGGTGGGATTCGGTGGTATTCGCTTTGTTCGAACACATCGAATCGCTCGTCCAAAACAGACTGAACGAAGCAGCTATCGTTATTTTCATTGTGCGAGATCCCAAAATTCGTTTTTCTCTTCTCGCTCACTCTCTATTTGATTTTGTGGTAGAGAAAACGAGAAACCAGTGCTCGCACTCGGTTTATGAATATACATATATGTATGTATACTGTTAATACACACTGTGAGTTCATAGAGAGCTCTAGTATATGCCATAAGATATGGTTGGAAATACTGGGAAAACGTGGTAAAATGGAGAGAAGAAAGTATTTCCCACCTAGGAAATTGCCTAGGATATTGCAGCTAAAGAATTTTCCCCAAAAAAAATGCAGATTTCAACCAGGGTGCATGCCGCCGACTGCCACTTGTAACACATTCGAATGCGACGGGGCCTTTTTGGGACGGTGTGAGATTGCTGGCGGGTTGACCAGCAGAATGCGGCGCGGGCGACTTGCTGTATGTTCGTTTCGACCACGACCACGACCATGACGACGACGACGACGCCGACGACGATGATGATGCAATGGCTGGATGCCGGCAAGGTGGCACCCACCCCCAGCCCCCACCCCAACATGCGCACAGGAGAGCTGCAATGCACTGCCACTGCCACTGCCTCTCCCGACACACTCCCTCTCCGACCAAGAGTGTGTGCTCGGCGTTTGCTCGGTCAGAGTGCAGTTACCTCTGCTTGGCCTGCCGCTGGGTGGGAGTGGGGAGTGAAGTGGAGTGGAGTGGAGTGATGCGGCAGGGTGGCCAGCCTCCTGCAGTTGTAGGCCGTTGGCCGGGAGCATCGTCATCGCTGCGTCATCGCAGCCCCATCGCAGTCCCCATGCAACGCCGTGCCATGCCGTGCCGTGCCGGAATTCGTGTGCGTGGCCTGGTTTCGTTGATTGGCCTTGGGTGCGGCTTTCAGTGTCAGTGTCAGGGGTGCAGCATCTTTGTTTTGGGTTGCAGCTGGGCTTCCTGCCTCTCCTGCTCCTACTCCGGCCGCAGATGTTCTGCTCGAGTTCTCCTGCAAATGCAAATCTGAGGGGCACACAGACACACACACATATCGCCACTTACACGAGTGAGTCATGTGAATGGAGGGCACACACACACACAGACGCGTGGACTCATGGGAAAATGGTGGAGTTATGTTGTGTTGTTGGTACTACATGTGGGCGGCAGTGATGGAAATTTGTGTGTCGGAATAGAAAGCCTTTAAGCTATCAAAATCTTAACTATGTCAACGAATTATTTAACGAAAAGTTTACAAAAACTAAAACTAACTAAGAAAGAGATCGTTTGGTTATTGCTATAAGGATAATGTGCCGGGTTTTCTTAGCGAGTCTGAAACCGGAGAAGCGCATGCCTAATCACGAAGAATAGTCCCGGCCTTCGATAAGATCTGTGGCTAGGGCTACATCCTCAAGACGGACTAGAACCCCCACGAATTATCACTTAACTATGAGTTTTTTCAGTTAATTTTCTTTGGCCTTTATGGAAATATAATGAAAAACAAAAGTTAAAAATGAAAATTCTCTCGAAAATGTGTTTGCAGCAGGGCCGAGTTGAGAGTATCACTGTCCAGGTGATGGGTCGTATGCTTGGGCAGACATGCTCCTTGCACCCGCCGATATCCGCGGCGGCAAACGCATTTCGGGTTGTAGCAGTACTGTTGCGCCGGACAGAAGCCGCCGTCAGTGCACTGGACGAGCATGCAGCTGACGACCTCGTCTTGCCCACAGGAGACACCCACGACATCGAAGTGTTCATCTGGGGAGATTAAGACAATGGATATAGCATTCCCTGAACCGCCACCTGGATCGCTCTAGTCACCCCACTTAGCTCCTCCACGCCCTGAAACAGCGGCGCCGGAGAGACATGCAGCCAGAACTAGCCAAGGAAACCACATGGTGGTACTAAAGGGATCGATCGCGTTGGCTGGAACAACAATTTAACGGTTACCGACACGTACCGTAACGGATCTTTTCGATTAGTGTTGTTGAGGCTGTTGCTGAGGCTGCATGCATAGGAATGATGATTACTGGAATGATGTTCGATATATTCTAATCCTCTTGTTTCCAATCTGATCGTGTACATCCACATGACAATGCAGACACTGCACACCCGCCCCTTCATCGGATTGCAACCATGCTTACAAATAAAATAGCTATGTACATCGACGCAGGCTGAACAAATCGCAAATAAAACGGTTATTAGCAAGGAGTGTTAGTATTGGGTGAGGCATTTGCAGAGAGCACTCTCGCAATAATCGTGCACTTTCTTGCAGCAGGAGAGCGAGTGAGAGACAGGAGAGAGTAAATATGTAGTGCCTCACCTTGTATACATAAGCCTTGGTTCTTACTATGAAAGAGCGCTAGTTTTTTTTTGCTCTCTGGCGTTTTTCTCGCTGTCTCTTCTCGTTTCTGTCACTCACCCACCCACACCACCTATCTCTCTCTCACTCTTTCACTCTCTTACACACACAAACTCATCATCAGAGTTAGACAAACTAACACAATCATATGGCAAATGCCGAAGCTTCTGTCTCGTGTTTTGCACGAGGAGCAGTTTTGTGGGGTGCCCTTGGGGGCCAGGCAGGATAACTTGAAGCGAACAAACGGCATGGCATGGCATGGCTGGGCATGTTGTCGGGTCGGGTCATCAGTAGTAAAGTTGCGCCACACGCCGATAGGTGGCCAGTCGTGGATGCGGCAGCCAGAGACGGAGTGGGTGTCCGTATCCGTGTCCATGTCCGTGCATGGTGCATGTGCATGTGTGCGCCACCCAGACGATAGTGAGCGCCAGCAGTAGGTACGAGGTACGAATAGTGGTTGCCAGCCAGCCAGCCGGCTCCTGCAATACATATTTTTTGCCGCCTCCTTTTCCGAACCGCGGAGCCACTGAATCAGGGATTCCCCTGAGGGGCGTGTGCTAGTGGGCGGGCGGGTGACATGCTGCGAAAACAAAAAACACCGCGTTGCCATAACGGAACACTGCAATTGGCTGCAGTTTCGGCATGCAGCCAGACATCAGCCGATCGGCTGCGGTCGACGTCTGCATCGACTGCGGCTGAGACTGTGGCAGTGGCTGTGGCTGCATCTGCTGCTGCAGCTGCGGCTTTTCCTTTGTCCGTGTGTCGGCGGATAGACGGACAGACGGACGCCTCTCCTTTATTGTGTCACGGGTTCGTTCGCGTGCATCCTCCATCTCGGAGATGGAAAACGGGAAAAATACCGCGTTTCCAAGTGAAAGTCTTCTGTGGTGGGGCTGCTATAAACACAAATAACTTACCGGAAAAATTTAAATATGACTCCGGCGGAGAGCAGCTGCCCGGAGCAGAGTCGGTATGTCTCTGTGTGTGCGTGTGTGTGTGTGTGTATAGTGTTGCTCAATTAAACACGGCACTAATTTGTGTACTTGGAGAAAATCGATATGAAGGAACATTCATTGACTGCCTCCTGGCTCACAAAAGATTCCCCAACTGTAGAGAGGGTCCGCAGCTCCTTCGAGCAGCTCCGTATCCTCTAATGGACGTGTCTTTGAGGACGATTCCCGAATTGGTTAAACATTAAAAATCACCGGTCAGCCCTAACCTAATCTTCATGTACCGACACACTAACTCGTCATGGCTGTGCCTCCGCCTCTGCCCTCTGCCCACTGTCCCCATGCCTCCGCCATCTATCAATATTCCCCTCCCGCTCCCTCCTGCCCATTGTTGGGGCTTCGCTCACTCTCTTGTTTCTCTTTCTGATGTAGCGCGCAGGATTGGCGCTCTTTTTTTTATCGTCGCGATGCTTCTCACGGTCTTGGTCCTGCGGCGTGGCTATACGTCTGTGTGGAGCCCTACTGTGTCGCAGTGTGCGACCAATGCAACGATGTTTTCACTTTTCATTCGAATTTTCATCTAAGCTTATATTGTATTGCCGCTTGCCGTTTCGTTTCCCCATTAGCCGATTGCGAAACATTAGCATTTCTATGGAGAATTAGAATAAAGATCCTAAAATATGAACCGACACCTAAACTCGTACTTTTCTTATATTTATTTTCAAATATAAAATTCTCTAAATATCTATGGAGATCGATTGTGGTTAAGCCTCTAGTTTAAGATGATTTTTTAGGGCTATATAAATACATATTGTTACGAAGACATATAGAAAGGAAGTGGACTCGTCCTATAAGATTTTTTAATACAGTTAAGCGAGACATATGTATGTACTGGGGGTAATGCGTAGAATTTTAAACCATCTACGTATCCAAAGCGACAAAGCAGTTCTTTGAGGACTGTGGTACAGTCTTAATTTTGGAAAAATATTTTAAAAATTGGAATAATAGGAGGATATATTATTAAAATGCCTCTTTTGGACGTTTAATTTACGTGGTGATTTCTTTCCCTCTCTATAAGGATACATGTCGGGGCTTATATTATATTTCTATACAAATGGATCGATTCCAAAGGACACAAGATGGTTCAGAAACCTAAACGACTACTATCATCACCATATATATAATACTATATATATATATATATATATATAGTATACGTACTATATATCACTAAATCATACGCACAGTTCTGGCCGATTCCACATTCTTTATAAATGGATTTCTCATTTCAGTCGTCCGGTTTTCAAAGACAAAGGCATCCAATCTTCCCCGAGTCCCCAGAGAGATCGGCTGAGAGCCGAGCAACGAGTGCAAAATGAATTTCACACCCTTCGGGAACAATTTTCCCGGCAATATCCCTGGGCTGCCCCAGTTCACAAGCAGCACAGCGCCCCTCGTCTCTTCACTGACCGCCGCCGTTGCCGATGTGACGGTGACGGCCACCAATAACCCGCAGCAGCAGCAGCAGCAGGATGCAGGCGGCGGGACCACTCGCTACCAGCAGCAGGCCGCCACCACAGTGGGCATGACACACTTCAGTCAGCCGACCATGGCGGCGGGGCAGAGCGGCGGCGGGGGCAGCAGCAAGTTTCGCAGCGGACAGGAGGAGGGCATGCAGGGCGACAAGTACAACGGGCACCTGGTGTCCACTGCGCAACAGCAGCAGCAGCAGCAGCAGCCGCAGTATGCCACAGTCGCATATGCCAGTGCGACGGCAACAAGCGGCACCTCCGATGCCCTCCAGGCGGGAACCTCCGGCCAGGCACAGCAGCAGCAACAACAACAGCAGATGCAACAGCAACAGGTTGCGGCTCCGCAGGAACTCACCCAGGATCTGTGCAACGCCATCCTTCAGCAGCAAGGTAAGTCCCTCCTCAGTCAAGCCTTTTGGGTCACTCCAATGTGCATCGTCATCCCCAATTTCAGTGCTTCAGAACACCTCCTGGCAGACGCTCACGCCGGGCACCACCGTCGCCGACTACCTCTCTCATCTTCCGGCCAACACGCTGCCCCTGTCGCTGCACCATTTTCTGAAGTACTCGGCGGAG
This sequence comes from Drosophila athabasca, assembly GCA_008121215.1. Taxonomy (NCBI): domain Eukaryota; kingdom Metazoa; phylum Arthropoda; class Insecta; order Diptera; family Drosophilidae; genus Drosophila; species Drosophila athabasca. Next base: position 60,677,438 of record CM017796.1, on the reverse strand, counting down.
ACGATCAAAAAGGAGAACCAGCAGAACGTGGTGAGTGGCTATGAACTGGGCCGTGGCTGGGCATCTCTACTAATCGATGGCTTTTTATGTGCTTTCATGGCCTTCATGGATTTCAGGTGCTGCAGGTTCAAACGGGACCAGCCATAGGGATCAATACCATTGGCACTACAACCATCAGCATACCTCAGCAGGACCAGTTGACGCTGCAGCAGCAGCAGACGACGTTGCAGGTGCAGGCACAGGCGCAGACCCAGGCGGCAGTGGCGTCCACGTCTGCGGCGACAGGCGTCGCCACCAGCAGCACCAAGAAGAAGAAGCGCAAAAAGCGAAACAAGGACCGCAAGCCGAAGCTGCGTCCGGGTGAGATCCGGCTGGGAACGGCACTGGACGGTAGTCCACTGTACATGTGCCCCGAGTGCCATGTGGCCTATCCGGAGCCGGAGCTGCTCGAGGTGCACTTGGTGGGCCACAACCTGGAGAAGCGGTACGTTTGCGACGTGTGCCAGGCGTCGCTGAAGCGCAAGGACCACCTCACACGCCACAAACAGTCGCACAACCCGGAGCGCCCCTACATCTGCACCGTCTGTCTGAAGGCCTTCAAGCGCAAAGAGCAGCTCAGTCTGCACTTTGTCATCCACTCGGGCGAGAAACGGCACCAGTGTCAGGAGTGCGGCAAGGGTTTCTACCGCAAGGACCACCTCCGCAAACACACCCGCTCCCACATCGCCCGCCGTGTGAAGGCCGAGCTGAACAGCCACGTGCGGCGGGAGAACGGCACCAGCATGCTCCAGCCGGTGGTGACGGAGGCGACCACCGCGGCGCTACAGCACGCCAATCAGCTGGCCAGCCAGCAGCAGCAGTTGCAGCAGCAGCAGCAACAGCAGCAACAACAGCAGCAGCAGCAGCAACACCACATCGTGATCACCCAGCAGCAGCAGCAGGCGACGCAGGTGCAGCAGGTCCAGCCCCAGGGGCAGCAGCAACAGCAGCAGATGCTAAATTAGCCAAATGATTTTTGTAAAGTCAGTTAAGCAAAATTCGATTCCGCCTCACAGCCAGCCGCCAGCCCCCAAACTGCTGGCGGTTGGCCCAAACGCAACTCTCTCGGTCCACACAATTTAATTGACTCCGCAAATCGGATAGAACACACTGAAGAATATCGTTGACGATATCAGCAGGTTCGCTAGCAAATATCCCGGGAGCTTCCACATGGAAACTCCCACCGCTGTACAATTTTAATGGTAAGCCACCCCCCACCAGCCACAGACCCCGACGACAGTTGGGACCGTCTCCGAATCTACACGCACAACTCGGGACTACGTTCTTCTATTTGGAACTTGTAATCGAAGTTCAGAATTATTTGCTTACCTAAATCGATTGAGAACTGGATCCTATGCTCGTAATGATCTTACAAAATGGGTTACCTTCACAAAATCCAATCCCATATTCCCAGAATCAGTTCTTAAGCTTAAAGAAGTTCCGTTCCCTTCCAAAAGTATTTACACTATCTCTTTTATATTCAAAATCGAAAATCATAGAAATATACAGAGCTATAGCTATCTATCTAGCATCTAGGAGTGGTGTCGGTCCCAGGCCTTTGTCCGCCCCAAAAAACATTCCATAGAATACATACTTTAAGAGAACTGTGCAAAGGAATAATAGTTTTGTAAGCGATGTATTTTAGTGAAATGTATTTTTTTACAAATAGAATCCGTATCGTATGGTAGTATGCAATGCACTTGCCTGGACGATTACGTAAACACATGATGTCAAATGCATACATACATACGTATATGTATATTTATACATTCGCGTATATAATGTATATAATGTAAACGATTGCAATTTAGATTTACACTTGCATCTAGGTACGGATCAGAATCAGATATTGTGAATGTGAATGTATGTATGTATGTTTAACTTTTGCTACACCAATAACAGAACCACAAAACAAGTGTAAAAATGCATTAAAAAATATATAATTTGATCTTAAACTTATCGGAATTTGTTCATTCTATACTATGGTGTTTGTTTATACCAATACTTGAAAATAGTGTATGGGTATATTAGATGCGGGATGGAACACCCAGAAGGAAGCGTTTCCGACCACATAAAGTATATGCATTCTTAAATCAGAATCAATAAATTTGGACGTTGATTTTCAATGACTGCACCATCAAGTGACCCATGCGACACCAAGCCGAAGCCTGATCCCAGGCAAAGACGCAGCCCAACCGACCGAAAGGTGCTACCGCATGACGCGCGATACGTAGAGCCGAACTGGTAGCTTACATGCTAGAAAGATAGATGTTAGGCTAGGTTAGGTTGGGTTAACCCGGACGACCCTCCTGGGGTCTCCCATAGGCCAGTATGGCCCTTAGTTATCCGGTTGATTATGGACCTTTACGCGGGTGCTATTGGGGGGTTTATATCACCCAAGATTGAGGTGTTTTTGGCGAAGGCCAGCAGTTCCTTTGGCGACCTCTTGGAGGCATCTTCTAGCGATGTCAGCGTCGGTGCGCCCAGGTACCTTATCCTGGCCAGTGAGAGAGCCGGGCAGCTGCAGATTAGATGTTCTAGGGTTTCGATAGCCCCAGGGTCATCGCATTTCCTGCAGATGTTCCTGTCGGTGATGTTTAGTTTGGCTGCGTGTGATGCGGCCAGGCAGTGACCTGTTAGTATTCCCACCAGCTGTTAGGCTAATATTAGAGGAAAATTATAACTAAACTGACTAAAAGAGCAGAGTATGGATTCAAAATAGAAATAAAATTACTAATCACGAGAAAGGCATGTGAGTATTAGAAATTTAAGAAGAGGAAACGCAATAGTAGACGTAATATGGTAGAGGAAATTATAATCCGAGCATAAGACCCTAAACGGTTCATGCAAGGAATTATTCCAAATACAAAACGAAAGGGTAGTGTATGCGGCTCTACAAGCTAGTCCGTTCGTCTCGATGGGTGCGTAGATCACATAGACTATAGGAGCAACCAAATTCGGTATCCAGATTGCCGAATTTATTATCATTATTATAGCCAGACGAAACAAATGAAATTGCAATAGCTACGCAAGCCTCAGCCACGCGCTTACTCATACTCTTTCTTTCGCACTCTTTCTGGTGCAGTGTGCGCGCTCTGGCGGAAGAGAGCAAGATAGCAACACACATACCATACTGACTATTGGATAGAAACAACGTTCCCGTTCGTTTTCATATGACTCGGGGAAGATTTCCATTTCTTAGAGGCATTTAGTAATCCGAATTTTAGGACTGCCTCAAAATCATATGAGCATCCTTAGAGCTATTTCGCAACCCTCAGATTAACTTTAATCGGCTTTTACGTTGGGATATAGAAAATGATATCTTCTAATATTCCAAAGCCTATTATACTAGATAGAGATTTCGTCTTTCGGATGATCTTTATCTACGAGTATAGTGAACCCGCCCGCAATGCCCGAATGAATATTTTCCAATAGTATAACCCACAATCTCAAAAGTCGTTAAAATTCCACATTCTAGGGTTATTAACTTTATTTAGATTACTCATCATTTATGATTATTATGCACCATTTATATTTATATTCAATTAAGTAATTTAACGCTAGCATAATGTGTATTCTGTATGTCTGTATCTTTTCGTATGTTTTTATGCCTTAGTGCACTACGAGCAGGTGGATAAAGTGATCTCACGTGCGTACGAAATTAAACCTATTTATAATGTATGAATGTACGAATTACAGGTTAAGCATTAATTATATTAGGGGAAATGGGGCAGCAGGATGGAGACGCACTCATTCGTGATAGAAAGTCGGACAGAGTTGGGTATTTGAAGCTTATCAAAATTTGTGCATCTGTACAAATCAATCTGCAGATTCGCTGATAAATGGTTTAAAATTTTTTTTTTGAGTTGCTTCATTAAAAAAAAAAGTTTAATCTATACATACATATATTGAGTATAGTGTATGCGATTGAAAAAAAGGGCATGCCCCGATTTCCTTCACGATAAATTCATGGGTCGCCTATTCATCAAAGTTGCAGATCGTAGATATTGCTGCGTTTGGTTTTTGGTAGGTTTTGTTGTTTCGTTTTCGTTGCGAAAAGAACTCTTAAATCACTGTACAAAGAACGACGTGTGGCGGCTACCGTCCGTCATCTCCTATGGCCCGCATAGATAATTCCGCTTCTGTTTTTCCATATAGTCGCTTGTCGACATTTGTATGGCCCGCTGAAGCATCTCGCTCTCGTTGAGCCCTGCCACAGCAAGAAGGTTTTGATTATGACTCCACAGAACTGTCTGTCTGGAACTCACCATCATTGGCAAGGGAAGCCTCGAGTAGTTCCTGATAGATGTTTGACGACGGAGCATCCCCTCGCTTCTGCGGCGAGTGCGACGACTGCTTCGATGTGCAAGGCTGCTGATCAGCCTCTGGGGTGATGGCACGAGCTGCAGAAGGGACAGGATCGCGCTTGGGACTTTTTCGTAGGGGAGCCTCAATAGCCTCGGTACTAAAGATAGATAATAGCACATTTTACACACAAACACAACGATTTACATTGTGCATAATACACACCCTTTGCCAGCCATCGATCCCTCACGACTTTCGTGGCGGCGCTTCTTGCGCAGCGTAGTGCGGCGCTGGGACTTGGAGCCTTTGCTAGACCGCTGGACGGCTGCAGTGCTGGGGGAGGCACTGCCACCGCAGTGCCCCACCGAGCTAGTGCTGCTCATGTCCGTGGCATCGCTTTCGTAGCCGCCCAGATCGCCGACGTCCGGCGGCAGCTTGTGTCCAAACTGTGTGAGCGTTTTGGGCGACATCGCAAACATTGTGGATGTGCCGGCAACACAGCTAACGCTAGCCAGACTTGCGGCCGCGATTCCGCCGCTGCTGCTAGTCCCTCCACACGAGTACTTGGACGGCGAGGCGTCCGAGTCTGTGAGAGCCTCTGCCGAGGTAACTGTCGAGGATGTGGCCGAGCCGCCGGCTGTATTGCTGCTGCGGGTCCGTTGCATGTTGTCGCGACACCACTGCAAGTAGGACTCGCGTGCAATCTGCTCCTCAATGGCCTCATTGGTGGCCTCCCAATCTGTGGTCTTCAGCTTGTCTTCGAACATCGTCTAAAATTAGAAAGTTGGCACTAAATACCGGTGGATCGATTGATACAACTGGATAAACTCACCTGCTCGATCTCCAGCTGCTCACTGAGGCGCAAAGCCTCTTTAGTTTGAACCTGGGGCTTGTAGCCAGCCAAGCCCAGGCCAACGCCGACGCTGGCATTGTAGGGGTCCAAGATGGCATTGTAGTGAGAGCCACGCTGATACGATAAGCGGAGCGGGGGATAGCCGACCTGCGATTGCTCAGAGCTGAAGATATTGATTGGTGCTGAAATATACCGAATATTTTAGAAAAAGGCAACTCTCCTGTAGCTTCTTTCAGTCCACGATTTGGGTAAATGAATAACTTACTAGCCTGATAGCAGTAGACCTCGACTGTGCGACTATAGATCTCCGATATGGCCTGTATCTCGATGTGATTGCCGTGAGCATCGCGAGCCCGCTTGCGCTCGATATAGCTGCTGATGTCCTCGGTCACAAACTGGCCAAAGTACTCACGGTTCTCTTGCTGCAACAGGGAACATATTACAGACTTCAGTTAATCCATCAGAGTGTTGCCATCATTACAATATAATCCATGGTATGCTGCCGAATCACATCGTGCATTCCTTCATCCCCGTATATCTGAAGCGAGATGGACCTAAAGAGGCAAGCCCCATCCTCCTCGACGGGCTTCAGTTCGTAGCCGTTATCTTCCATGCACTTGGCGAACTCCACATCGCGGCGTTGCCACTCCTCCAACGGAATCTTGCGCTCCTTTGGCTGCAGATGTTCGTCGCCGCTGTTGTAGCCGGAAAAGGTATCTTCCACAATCTTTGTTAAATTGACCGCCGCCGCAGTAGTTGGCGGAATCTGCCCCAGTGTCGTGGGAACATTGGCACATCCCAAGCTTAGATGTTCAGGCGACTTGCGACCTACTGCCGTTGGGCTGCTGCTGCCAGACGCTGTAGCTAGAGGAGGACTGGTGCATTTGCTGCCAGTCACTCCAGGCACGCTGCCTGTCGCCACGGCCGGATGGATGAGTTTCTCGCGTTCCAAGCGGTCGCGCTTGTGATGATGCGCATGAGTGTCGTGGTGGTCGCGACGCTTCGAACGAGCGCTGCTTTAAAATAATAAAAAAATGCAATAAATTAATCAATCAACCACGAATATGTATGTATATGAGTGCAACTACTGCAATTGGCACTATTGCGAATTAAATACTGTTTAACGTTTACTGTGCTCACGTGGTTCAGTGAAGGTCCTTTAAACATCCAATGTATACGTTTGTTCAACTTAAGTCAACTTAAGCACCCAATTGCTTCTTTTAATTTTATTTTTCTTTTATTAAAAGGGTATCTGTACGTCCTGTAAGCCGATTTAAACACCAGCTCTTGACTTATTCATAATGATTACAAATTTTGCAAGTGTCATGCTGGCACTCCTGTATAACGCCCTAGATATCATAGGCAAGGGTAGCCCACCTTCATATGCTTGTCTGGGGGGAGCCCACATCGCTCCACATGTGCACATTTACATGCATATGACACCCAACCAAGTAATGTGGGCTGAAAACCATCACTTACCTTTTGTGTGGGCTGCAGCGGTGAGTGCGTGCCAAATCGTCGTAGACCTCGCCGCGCCTTTGAGGACTCTGCGCGATGCAAATATACAGAAATTAGCGGACATGGAATGGTGTGGAGTTGGGAAAGGCGTTGTCTTGGAATGCCAAAGACTTAAACTCACCTGGCCGTGGCCATCGATGACGACATTGCGGTGCGTTTGATTAACCACTGACTGCTCGACCACCACCTGTCCGGTTGTGTGCGCCTCCTTGTTGTCCGCATCCACGACGTTGCCAGCCACGCGTTTTGCGCTGGGTGCGCTTACTGGCTTGATCGTCATGGTTCTGATGCAGCTACCCCTTCCTCTTGCTCTATTTTCGTCTTTGTTGGTAGTGTAGCAATGTATTTGTCTAGCAAATGCGAGAAACGAGACACAAGGGCTTGGCTTGAGGCTACCCCAGGGCACAAATGTCGGCGTGTAGCTGGTACCTGGAGCAGTTGCTCTGTGGTTGGTTTTTTTATTTGCGTATTTCACGACTGCACTGTGTTCTTTGTCCGAAGATGTCGTCGTAGGAAAAGAAGGCCGCCAGGGCTCTTTTTATGATGCCTTCTTATATTTGCAGACGCCGAATTTCTTTCACTAGTTTATTTTCTTTTTATGATTCTAAAATGTATTTCAAAAACCACATAACATAACTATTTCATACACAAAATAATGAAAATTTCCAGATTTTCATATTCCCCGTCAGTGTGTGTGCGTGAATTTGACGTTTGTGTGCGTGTGTGTCTATGCGCTGCGCTGCGTTTGCTGTGGCTCATCTCATCTCACCCTTTGTCGTCTAGACAGCTATTAAAATTGAATGCGCATCTTACCGTTTTCTGGTGGTTTTGATTTTGTTTTTATTTTTCAAATGCTTCAACTGTTTTCGATCTGTTTTCATGGAATTTTAGATGTTATTTATCCCGTAACCAGTGTGACCGCGGATTATCGATAAAATATACCGATTGATATCTTTTCATTCTGGAACCTTTTTCGAACGTTTTGATTACATGTATCTTCGAGAAAATTCGTTCACATGAGCACTGGAAACTGGCACTAGCCGGAGCTAATTTTGAATATTTTAGACTGTTAATATACCTTTACATCGATTTCGACATCAAGATATTCCAAAATGTTTACAATATACCATAAACGGTTTCTTGGGATTTTTTAGGTCATTTCGTGTGGACGTTTATAGCTGTATGATATTAGAGTTTGGTAAATTTATTTTTCGGAATTATCGCCAATTGTAAAGCTTTTATGACATAAGACTTTGCAAAATTTGCTGCGAAGAGAAAGATATCATGATAAGCAAAACGAAAAACTAGTGTCGAATATCTGAGGCACTATTTGTGACAAAATAATATTTTTCTCCACACACAGCAGGCCAGCCAACAAAATTGGTTATGAAAAAAAAAAATCGATCATTCCAGCCGTAGTTAGTTCAACTTCAAAGTCTAATATCATACAGCCATAAAATCTACAATAGCTTTTCTCTATCATGCTATCTCTCTCTTCGCAGCAAATTTAACAAAGTTTAATGTCATAAGAGCTTTACTTTATGATTGCCAATAATTCCGATAGAGGCCGCAACGTACGGATTCTATGTTCGGGGTTTCTTTGGCGGAAAAATCATTGTTTTAAATTTTGTTCCAGCTCTTCTTATTACTTTCGTCTCGTACCCTTAAATTATAATATCCAATCAACAAGTCCAATTTCCAGTACATTGCACACTTATCTATGTGCTTTCAATGAGTAAGTGACCCCCCTTCACGATTCAGGTTGCTGACTTTTCGCGTAGTTAGTGATTGACGCCAAAAACATTTGTTCAAATATTTGTGTCCAAAGAATGTACACAAATTTCCAAAAAAAATTATATATGTACATATAACACCAAAACAAGATCATTTGGTTTTAGTCAGTACTCGAAACCAAAATGAAGCAGGCTGGTACTCTCTTTATTTTTGCTTTGCTGGTGATTATGATTGGATGTGCCACCTCCGCAAATACAACAACTACGGAGGCGCCCATGCCCATGAAACCAGCGAAGCTATCACGAATCCAATGGATAGATCTTATACAAATAATTCGAAACAGTACAAGCGATGGAAAAAAATTTTACTTTTTCTTCTAGACTTCTAGAATTTCTAATAAAATGAATTGCTTTTATATTTTAAAAAAATGCACTAAAAAGTCGAAGTAGAATTTGCTTTATATCTCCCATAATCAACATTTTATCGTTACAAATAAAAGAGCAAAAATAAATAGACGAAAAATACAAATAAATATGTTAATATTTAATAAATATTAATTTTTATTTTTATTCTGAATTCTTTGTATTTAGATATTTAGTGTCGTCGTCTTATAGCCTTTTTACACTAGGGTTGAGTTATTGAGTTATTGAGTTTCGGGCAAAACTCGAGTTTCGTTTACATGGGGAAGCATAGGAGACCTAGAGGTGGCAAAAAAATTGAGTTTTAGTTGCGTTTAGTTGAGTTTGTCCGATTTTCCGAATATTTCAACCCTGATCTGCCTGTCGTGGAATTATCACCACTAGTTACAACAAAAATTGGCAGCTCAAAATTTAAATTTTGGCGCGTAAGCAATATGGCTGGGGAAAAAGATACATACAATTGTTAAAACCAATACTTTAAACCAATTTTATTATTAAAAACCATATAAACAATGTGGTCGATTTCTAAAATTCGGTCGGAAAAACTTAGCCAAACGCTAAATTGAATTATTATAAATTAAACTAAATTAAATTATTATAAACAATTGCCAATATTCAAAATTTTAATTTTTGTACATATGTATGTATGTAATGTACATATACATATAGCCAAAATTCAACATATTTGTAATTGCAGCCGTGCAATTTCCCTGCGGAAATGTTCCTTAAAAAATGGATTCCAAGGTTATTCGCAATGTCCAACTGCGTTTCTTGGAAATTTGATCCAAATACTCCACAGTTGCTGCAGACATCGTCGCCAACTCCATACATTGCAGCCTCGTTATCATCTCTTGCTCTGCCACATAGAGCATCATTAATTCCTCGGTATTCATATTAATAAAAATTAAAAAACAAAATTTTCGTGGACAAGCACGTGCCAGCAAGCCGAAACTCAATAACTCAATAACTCAACTTTGGCATAGTGTAAATCCAAATTCTGAGTTATTGAGTTACCTATCGATAAATGTGGTAACTCACTGTAGTGTAAAAAGGCTATTAGTGTGCACTTGAGTAGGCCTCTAATAGCATTAGAAGAATTATGTAAATCAGTGCTCTGCACGCATACACTCAAGTGCGCATGTGTGCATCAAAAACTCGAACATGCCTGTGGGAGAAATCGGTTTATTGCTTCAAAATTGAAAAAGCAATGCACACGAAGGCATTTATATTGTTCGTCAGCAATAGCGCAGCAGCAGAGACTTTTGCTATTCACATTAGATAGGGCCGAAAGATAGATCGATTGCAATCGATTGAAGACGAAGCTGCAAAAATGTTAAACCGATCAAGAAATAAGTAAACGGAAGTTGTGAAATAAAAATTTATAAAATTAAAAAAGTCTGGCTACATTGGGTATTTGCTTCAGACGCCTCCTCTAGTCATGGGTGCAGCGGTGTGCATGTTTTAATGAAACATTTTGGATGATGTAACACCAGGAAACCTATTTCCCATAGCTTTAAAACCATTAATTCATATTATTGCTTTTGCAAACATATTGGAAAAAAAAACTCAATAAGTTAATATTCAAATGCATATATATTTTACAATCGTTAAAACCAATCATATATCTGAAAGTCTATAGTCGTACCGTGCCTTGGGTCTGACCCCATTTATGCGGTCCACGACTTTTGATAACGATTGTTCCATCCACCCCAACCGCTTCCATATGGACGCCATCCGTACCGCCAATTAGGTCGGGCTCCAACCCAACGTCTGTTTCCTCCCCACCAGTATTGTCCGGGGTATTGTCTGGAGCCTTGCTGTAAGCCAGCTTGATCTGCAGTTTCATCATCGGAACTGGATTCCTGCACGTTCTTCATGTCTTCTGAATTATCTTCAGATGCAGCAGAATAATCTGCGTTTCCATTGGCTTCTGAGGATGTTTTAGTCCATGATCGCGACCCTTGAGTTCCTGAATTAGACAGCTCATTGCGTTCCCTGCCAAACTTAGCACGGAAGTCTGCCGAGCCTGGTAGATTAGAGCTATCACCAGAGAAGCCAGACCGCTGAGACCAAGAATGTGCGCCTCGAGTTCCTATGCCCCTGCTATAAGTTTCATCTTCTGGCAATGAGCCCGTCGTTGCCTTTTTGATTAGTTTAGACCAAGAGTTGGATCCGCCATCTACGGAAGACGCATCAATCCCTGGTTGATGACTGATTTGACTGGTGGAACGCTTGGACCAGGCTTTTCTTGAGCCTGAACCGGACTTGCCTGTGGTTGAACCTAGAATTGGAACCTCATAAGCCTTGCCATTTGGTATTTGTTTGGATGAACTTGACCAGTAGTATGATGTTTTAGTCTTAGGTACTTTCAAAGAACTAGATGTATAAGTGGTGGTAGATTTGCTTGAGGTAGAGCCTGACTTTTCATTCGAAATAGGTACATCCGACGAAGATGTGGATGCATTTTCGCTTGATGATGACTCTTCAAGTGTCTTGGGAATACCTGATAAACTTGAGGAATAGGTCTTGGTAGTTTTGCTTGTGGTTGAGGTTGACTTTCCGTTCTTCTTAGGAATCGTCGAAGAGCTCGAAGTATAAGTTTTTGTAGTTTTGCTCGATGTCGCGCTTGACTTTCCACCATTAACTACAGTGCTACCCTGACTGGCATCCACGACAGGTTTGCCATTGATTGATGTTGTTGTGGTGGTTGTTTTAGTTGAAGAAGACCTAACCGAGCCACCGTTAGCCTTAGTGGAGCTGGGTTGGCTGACATTAACAACAGGCTTCGACGAGGCGCTTGTTTGAGTATTTCCATTGGAAGATGTTGTGATTGTTGTCGTGGTGGAAGAGGACTGACTTGAGCTTCCACTTTTGCTATTTGTGTTACTATCGACCACGGGGATAGACGAGGAGCTTGACTTCTCCTCTCCATCGGTGGTTGTTGTGGTGGTTGTTGTCGTTGTAGAGGAAGAGGAATGATTCGACTCTCCACCATCCACGGTGCTGCTGGACTCGCTGACTTTGACAACAGGCTTAGCCTCTGAAGCAGTCTGATTGCTTTCATCGTTAGAAGTTGTGGTGGTTGTTGTCGTTGTAGACGAAGAGGACTGATTCGATTCTCCACCATCCACGCTGCTGCTGGACTCGCTGGCTTCGACAACGGGCTCCGACTTTGAAGCAGACTGATTGCTTTCATCGTTGGAAGTTGTGGTGGTTGTTGTTGCAGACGAAGAGGACTGATTCGAGTCTCCACCTTCTATGGTGCTGCTGGACTCGCTGGCCTCGACAACGGGCTCCGACTCTGAAGCAGACTGATTGCTTTCATCGTTGGTTGTTGTGGTCGTTGTTGTTGTTGTAGAGGAAGAGGACTGATTCGAGTCTCCACCTTCTACGGTGCTGCTGGACTCGCTGGCCTCGACAACGGGCTCCGACTCTGAAGCAGACTGATTGCTTTCATCGTTGGTTGTTGCGGTCGTTGTTGTTGTTGTAGAGGAAGAGGACTGATTCGAGTCTCCACCTTCTACGGTGCTGCTAGATTCGCTGGCCTCGTCAACGGGCTCCGACTCTGAAGCAGACTGATTGCTTTCATCGTTGGTTGTTGTGGTCGTTGTTGTTGTGGTAGAGGAAGAGGACTGATTCGAGTCTCCACCTTCTATGGTGCTGCTGGACTCGCTGGCATCGACAACGGGCTCCGACTCTGAAGCAGACTGACTGCTTTCATCGTTGGTTGTTGTGGTTGTTGTTGTTGTTGTAGAGGAAGAGGACTGATTCGAGTCTCCACCTTCTACGGTGCTGCTGGACTCGCTAGTTTCGACAACGGGCTCCGATTCTGAAGCAGACTGATTGCTTTTATCGTTGGTTGTTGTCGTGGTTGTTGTTGTTGTAGAGGAAGAAGACTGATTCGAGTCTCCACCTTCTACGGTGCTGCTAGATTCGCTGGCTTCGACAACGGGATCAGACTCTGAAGAAGTCTGATTGCTTTCATCGTTAGAAGTTGTGGTGGTTGTTGTCGTTGTAGAGGAAGAAGATTGATTCGAGTCTCCACCTTCCACGGTGCTGCTGGACTCGCTAGTTTCGATCACGGGCTCCGACTCTGAAGCAGACTGATTGCTTTCATCGTTGGTTGTTGTCGTAGTTGTTGTTGTTTTAGAGGAAGAAGACTGATTCGAGTCTCCACCTTCCACGGTGCTGCTAGATTCGCTGGCTCCGACAACGGGCTCCGACTCGGAAGCAGACTGATTGCTTTCATCGTTGGTTGTTGTGGTCGTTGTTGTTGTTGTGGAGGAAGAGGACTGATTCGAGTCTCCACCTTCTACGGTGCCGCTAGATTCGCTGGCTTCGACAACGGGCTCCGACTCTGAAGCAGACTGATTGCTTTCATCGCTGGTTGTTTTGGTCGTTGTTGTTGTTGTAGAGGAAGAAGACTGATTCGAGTCTCCACCTTCCACGGTGCTGCTAGACTCGCTGGCTTCGACAACGGGATCAGACTTTGAAGAAGTCTGATTGCTTTCATCGTTGGAAGTTGTGGTGGTTGTTGTTGTTGTAGATGAAGAGGACTGATTCGAGTCTCCACCTTCTATGGTGCTGCTGGACTCGCTGGCCTCGACAACGGGATCAGACTCTGAAGCAGACTGATTGCTTTCATCGTTGGTTGTTGTGGTCGTTGTTGTTGTTGTAGAGGAAGAAGACTGATTCGAGTCTCCACCTTCTACGGTGCTGCTAGATTCGCTGGCTTCGACAACGGGATCAGACTCTGAAGAAGTCTGATTGCTTTCATCGCTAGAAGTTGTGGTGGTTGTTGTCGTTGTAGAGGAAGAAGATTGATTCGAGTCTCCACCTTCTACGGTGCTGCTGGACTCGCTGGCCTCGACAACGGGATCAGACTCTGAGGCAGACTGATTGCTTTTATCGTTGGTTGTTGTCGTGGTTGTTGTTGTTGTTGTAGAGGAAGAAGACTGATTCGAGTTTCCACCTTCCACGGTGCTGCTAGACTCGCTGGCATCGACAACGGGCTCCGACTCTGAAGCAGACTGATTGCGTTCATCGTTGATTGTTGTGGTCGTTGTTGTTGTTGTGGAGGACGAGGACTGATTCGAGTCTCCACCTTCCACGGTGCTGCTGGACTCGCTGGCCTCGACAACGGGATCAGACTCTGAAGAAGTCTGATTGCTTTCATCGTTGGAAGTTGTGGTGGTTGTTGTTGTTGTAGATGAAGAGGACTGATTCGAGTCTCCACCTTCTATGGTGCTGCTGGACTCGCTGGCCTCGACAACGGGCTCCGACTCTGAAGCAGACTGATTGCTTTTATCGTTGGTTGTTGTCGTGGTTGTTGTTGTTGTAGAGGAAGAAGACTGATTCGAGTCTCCACCTTCTACGGTGCTGCTGGACTCGCTGGCCTCGACAACGGGATCAGACTCTGAGGCAGACTGATTGCTTTTATCGTTGGTTGTTGTCGTGGTTGTTGTTGTTGTTGTAGAGGAAGAAGACTGATTCGAGTTTCCACCTTCCACGGTGCTGCTGGACTCGCTGGCCTCGACAACGGGATCAGACTCTGAAGAAGTCTGATTGCTTTCATCGTTGGAAGTTGTGGTGGTTGTTGTTGTTGTAGATGAAGAGGACTGATTCGAGTCTCCACCTTCCACGGTGCTGCTGGACTCGCTGGCATCGACAACGGGCTCCGACTCTGAAGCAGACTGATTGCTTTCATCGTTGGTTGTTGTGGTCGTTGTTGTTGTTGTAGAGGAAGAGGACTGATCGACAATGGGCTCAGCCTGATCTCCTTCATGGTGGATGTTCTTATTGGCGTTTGAGGATGCTTTAGTCCATTTTTGCGACTTGGACCAATAACGATTTTTGCGGTCTCTGCCAAACTTGGCTCGGAAGTCTGCTGAGACTGGTAGAGCAGAGCTATCACCAGAGAATCCTGAGCGCTTTGACCAAAAATGTGAGCCACGGGATCTTGTGCCCTTGACGTAGGGCTTATCACTATTGGATATTTTCTTGGATGAACTTGACCAGGAGTATGATGATTTAGTCTTAGGTACTTTCAAAAAAGTAGACGTATGAGTGGTGGTTGTTTTGCTTGAGGTAGAGCCATTCGATATAGGAACATCCGACGAAGATGAGGATGCACTTTCGCTTGATGATGACTCTTCAAGTGTTTTGGGAACACCTGATGAGCTTGAGGAATAGGTCTTAGTAGTTTTGCGTTTGGTTGAGCTGGACTTTCTGTTCTTCTTAGGAATCCTCGAAGAGCTCGAAGTATAAGTCGTTGTGATTCTGCTCGATGTCGAGCTTGACTTTCCACCATTAACTACAGTGCTACCCTGACTGGCATCCACGACAGGTTTGCCATTGATTGATGTTGTTGTGGTGGATGTTGTCGATGTAGAGGATGAGGACTGATTCGAGTCTCCACCTTCCACAGTGCTGTTGGACTCGTTGGCATCAACAACAGGATCCGACTCTGAAGCAGACTGATTGCGTTCATCGTTGGAAGTTGTGGTCGTTGTTGTTGTTGTGGAGGAAGAGGACTGATTCGAGTCTCCACCTTCCACGGTGCTGCTATACTCGCTGGCATCGACAACGGGCTCCGACTCTGAAGCAGTCTGATTGCTTTCATCGTTGGTTGTTGTGGTCGTTGTTGTTGTTGTGGAGGAAGAGGACTGATTCGAGTCTCCACCTTCCACGGTGCTGCTAGACTCGCTGGCATCGACAACGGGCTCCGACTCTGAAGCAGACTGATTGCTTTCATCTTTGGAAGTTGTGGTCGTTGTTGTTGTTGTGGAGGAAGAGGACTGATTCGAGTCTCCACCTTCTATGGTGCTGCTGGACTCGCTGGCCTCGACAACGGGATCAGACTCTGAAGCAGACTGATTGCTTTCATCGTTGGTTGTAGTGGTCGTTGTTGTTGTTGTGGAGGAAGACGACTGATTCGAGTCTCCACCTTCCACGGTGCTGCTAGACTCGCTGGCATCGACAACGGGCTCCGACTCTGAAGCAGTCTGATTGCTTTCATCGTTGGTTGTTGTGGTCGTTGTTGTTGTTGTGGAGGAAGAGGACTGATTCGAGTCTCCACCTTCCACGGTGCTGCTAGACTCGCTGGCATCGACAACGGGCTCCGACTCTGAAGCAGACTGATTGCTTTCATCGTTGGTTGTTGTGGTCGTTGTTGTTGTTGTAGAGGAAGAGGACTGATTCGAGTCTCCACCTTCTATGGTGCTGCTGGACTCGCTGGACTCGCTGGACTCGCTGGCCTCGACAACGGGCTCCGACTCTGAAGCAGACTGATTGTTTTCATCGTTGGTTGTTGTGGTCGTTGTTGTTGTTGTGGAGGAAGAGGACTGATTCGAGTCTCCACCTTCCACGGTGCTGCTGGACTCGCTGGCCTCGACAACGGGCTCCGACTCTGAAGCAGACTGATTGCTTTCATCGTTGGAAGTTGTGGTCGTTGTTGTTGTTGTGGAGGAAGAGGACTGATTCGAGTCTCCACCTTCCACGGTGCTGCTAGACTCGCTGGCATCGACAACGGGCTCCGACTCTGAAGCAGTCTGATTGCTTTCATCGTTGGTTGTTGTGGTCGTTGTTGTTGTTGTGGAGGAAGAGGACTGATTCGAGTCTCCACCTTCCACGGTGCTGCTAGACTCGCTGGCATCGACAACGGGCTCCGACTCTGAAGCAGACTGATTGCTTTTATCGTTGGTTGTTGTGGTCGTTGTTGTTGTTGTAGAGGAAGAGGACTGATTCGAGTCTCCACCTTCTATGGTGCTGCTGGACTCGCTGGACTCGCTGGCCTCGACAACGGGCTCCGACTCTGAAGCAGTCTGATTGCTTTCATCGTTGGTTGTTGTGGTCGTTGTTGTTGTTGTGGAGGAAGAGGACTGATTCGAGTCTCCACCTTCTATGGTGCTGCTGGACTCGCTGGCCTCGACAACGGGATCAGACTCTGAAGCAGACTGATTGCTTTCATCGTTGGTTGTTGTGGTCGTTGTTGTTGTTGTGGAGGAAGAGGACTGATTCGAGTCTCCACCTTCCACGGTGCTGCTGGACTCGCTGGCCTCGTCAACGGGCTCCGACTCTGAAGAAGTCTGATTGCTTTCATCGTTGGTTGTTGTGGTCGTTGTTGTTGTTGTGGAGGAAGAGGACTGATTCGAGTCTCCACCTTCCACGGTGCTGCTGGACTCGCTGGCCTCGACAACGGGCTCCGACTCTGCAGAAGTCTGATTGCTTTCATCGTTGGAAGTTGTGGTGGTTGTTGTTGTTGTAGATGAAGAGGACTGATTCGAGTCTCCACCTTCTATGGTGCTGCTGGACTCGCTGGCCTCGACAACGGGATCAGACTCTGAAGCAGACTGATTGCTTTCATCGTTGGTTGTTGTGGTCGTTGTTGTTGTTTTGGAGGAAGAGAACTGATTCGAGTCTCCACCTTCCACGGTGCTGCTGGACTCGCTGGCCTCGACAACGGGATCAGACTCTGAAGAAGTCTGATTGCTTTCATCGTTGGAAGTTGTGGTGGTTGTTGTTGTTGTAGATGAAGAGGACTGATTCGAGTCTCCACCTTCTATGGTGCTGCTGGACTCGCTGGCCTCGACAACGGGATCAGATTCTGAAGCAGACTGATTGCTTTCATCGTTGGTTGTTGTGGTCGTTGTTGTTGTTGTAGAGGAAGAGGACTGATTCGAGTCTCCACCTTCTATGGTGCTGCTGGACTCGCTGGCCTCGACAACGGGCTCCGACTCTGAAGCAGACTGATTGCTTTCATCGTTGGTTGTTGTGGTCGTTGTTGTTGTTGTGGAGGAAGAGGACTGATTCGAGTCTCCACCTTCCACGGTGCTACTAGACTCGCTGGCATCGACAACGGGCTCCGACTCTGAAGCAGACTGATTGCTTTCATCGTTGGTTGTTGTGGTCGTTGTTGTTGTTGTAGAGGAAGAGGACTGATTCGAGTCTCCACCTTCTACGGTGCTGCTAGATTCGCTGGCCTCGTCAACGGGCTCCGACTCTGAAGCAGACTGATTGCTTTCATCGTTGGTTGTTGTGGTCGTTGTTGTTGTTGTGGAGGAAGAGGACTGATTCGAGTCTCCACCTTCCACGGTGCTGCTGGACTCGCTGGCCTCGACAACGGGATCAGACTCTGAAGCAGACTGATTGCTTTCATCGTTGGTTGTTGTGGTCGTTGTTGTTGTTGTGGAGGAAGAGGACTGATTCGAGTCTCCACCTTCTATGGTACTGCTGGACTCGCTGGCCTCGACAACGGGATCAGACTCTGAAGCAGACTGATTGCTTTCATCGTTGGTTGTTGTGGTCGTTGTTGTTGTTGTGGAGGAAGAGGACTGATTCGAGTCTCCACCTTCCACGGTGCTGCTGGACTCGCTGGCCTCGTCAACGGGCTCCGACTCTGAAGAAGTCTGATTGCTTTCATCGTTGGAAGTTGTGGTGGTTGTTGTTGTTGTAGATGAAGAGGACTGATTCGAGTCTCCACCTTCTATGGTGCTGCTGGACTCGCTGGCCTCGACAACGGGATCAGACTCTGAAGCAGACTGATTGCTTTCATCGTTGGTTGTTGTGGTCGTTGTTGTTGTTGTAGAGGAAGAGGACTGATTCGAGTCTCCACCTTCCACGGTGCTGCTGGACTCGCTGGCCTCG
This sequence comes from Drosophila athabasca, assembly GCA_008121215.1. Classification (NCBI taxonomy): domain Eukaryota; kingdom Metazoa; phylum Arthropoda; class Insecta; order Diptera; family Drosophilidae; genus Drosophila; species Drosophila athabasca. The sequence continues at coordinate 60,658,925 of CM017796.1, read as the reverse complement.
ACAACGGGATCAGACTCTGAAGCAGACTGATTGCTTTCATCGTTGGTTGTTGTGGTCGTTGTTGTTGTTGTAGAGGAAGAGGACTGATTCGAGTCTCCACCTTCTATGGTGCTGCTGGACTCGCTGGACTCGCTGGCCTCGACAACGGGCTCCGACTCTGAAGCAGACTGATTGCTTTCATCGTTGGTTGTTGTGGTCGTTGTTGTTGTTGTGGAGGAAGAGGACTGATTCGAGTCTCCACCTTCTATGGTGCTGCTGGACTCGCTGGCCTCGACAACGGGATCAGACTCTGAAGCGGACTGATTGCTTTCATCGTTAGTTGTTGTGGTCGTTGTTGTTGTTTTGGAGGAATAGGACTGATTCGAGTCTCCACCTTCCACGGTGCTGCTGGACTCGCTGGCCTCGACAACGGGATCAGACTCTGAAGAAGTCTGATTGCTTTCATCGTTGGAAGTTGTGGTGGTTGTTGTTGTTGTAGATGAAGAGGACTGATTCGAGTCTCCACCTTCTATGGTGCTGCTGGACTCGCTGGCCTCGACAACGGGATCAGACTCTGAAGCAGACTGATTGCTTTCATCGTTGGTTGTTGTGGTCGTTGTTGTTGTGGTAGAGGAAGAGGACTGATTCGAGTCTCCACCTTCTACGGTGCTGCTAGATTCGCTGGCCTCGTCAACGGGCTCCGACTCTGAAGCAGACTGATTGCTTTCATCGTTGGTTGTTGTGGTCGTTGTTGTTGTGGTAGAGGAAGAGGACTGATTCGAGTCTCCACCTTCTACGGTGCTGCTGGACTCGCTGGCCTCGACAACGGGCTCCGACTCTGAAGCAGACTGATTGCTTTCATCGTTGGTTGTTGTGGTCGTTGTTGTTGTGGTAGAGGAAGAGGACTGATTCGAGTCTCCACCTTCTACGGTGCTGCTGGACTCGCTGGCATCGACAACGGGATCAGAGTCTGAAGAAGTCTGATTGCTTTCATCGTTGGAAGTTGTGGTCGTTGTTGTTGTTGTGGAGGAAGAGGACTGATTCGAGTCTCCACCTTCCACGGTGCTGCTAGACTCGCTGGCATCGACAACGGGCTCCGACTCTGAAGCAGACTGATTGCTTTCATCGTTGGAAGTTGTGGTGGTTGTTGTCGTAGAGGACGAGGAATGACCCGAGCTTCCATTTTCGTTTGTATTGCTCGACTGGCTGGCCCCATTGTAGAGGTCTGTCAAAGATCCCAGCAGATCTTGTTCATCGGTGGATGTTGTTGTGGTCGTTTCACTTGATTGGCTTAGCGTGGTACCTAATTGATGGATAATCTGGGAACTTTGGTCTTGCACGGAAATTTGTTTTTTTCCGTTTGCACAATTCACATAGTTTGGGTTTCCCAAAAGTTCTCCGTCGTGAAGAAGAATCAATTTTCCGAACAGCCTATCGAGTAGCCACAGCCGGATATCCTTTCGTATTTCTATGAGAGTTTGTCGAACACTTTCACAGCATGGCTGTGCTTTTACTTCCGGTGCACCCACTGCAGTAACGGGTGTTGATGATTGGGACGCCGCGAGGGACAGCAAAGCGGCAAGAACCGCGACGTATATCAAGCGCATGGTCGTCTAGGAGACCAAGAGTCAGATCAACTAGATCTGTTAGCCGAATAGAAGGTTCAGCGTCTTTTATACGTTAGCCCGGGGAATAGATCAGCGATCCCATTATATTTCGGCTATTTGCGTAGATGCTTTTGTGGGGCTTGCAAAAATTTCAATTGTGGTACAACATTTGGTATTTCTATTGTTGCCAAAAAATGTATAACAAAAACTGAATAAACTGTCTGAACTATACTATGGATTAAAGTCAATATCTTCTTAAAATTAATGAAACAACTGTGCAAAATATTTGCTCGTAGCTTGGATTAAACAATTGTTAGATCTTTGACTCGACGTAAAACGCTCGCTCGTGGCAGGGCCATACGTCAGAGCTGCGGGAGCCGATTGCCTGACAATTGGCTTTCTTTGGCAAAGGCAAATATATAAAGTTTCTCCTAAAATTCAGTTACCAAACAGCAGCAAAATATGTAGTTTCAATTGTGATTATTTATTCATACGGTTTAACATTTAGTGTTTGTGTAACAAATTAAATTTTAAACGAGAAGCACTGGGTCACTTCTTAGAATTCATCATTCTCAAAGGGATGATGGGGATGTCCGTAAACGCTGTAAAATATTATAAGAAACGTAATTAATAGTTGATTCAACGAATGAAATAAAGAAGATTTTGGTTAGCACTCTCCAAACTCTTAACAGCTTTAGGGTTAAGAGCACAAAGGCAGTATGTTACGCTAAAACTATTTTCAAGCTCTCAAATTAGTTCAAATAAATCAAATAAAAGCAGTTAAAAAGTCAAGCGGGGGAAATAAACGTTTTGGTAAACAGTAATTAACGAAGGGGTGAAGGAGAGGGCACTGAAAGAATTGAAATAAACATACGCATACACCAGATATCTGTTTACAAAGATTTGCCTTGAATGTCGATCGTTGTTAGTCTTGCAATAGCATTTGGTTTCAATGGGTATTATTGCTTAATAAGTATTTTTTGTATTTTCTGTTGACAGTGGTTTCATTTCGCTTAAAACTCGTCGTGAAATGGATAGTACTTATGGCTACCAGCCTCCCTAAATAAATATAAACAATAATTGGAATAAAAATAAGGAATAATTTTGTGCATGTGTACGAGTCAAATTCTGTTTTGTATAATTAACATAATCGCCGTTCACCAGAGTAAGGCAATAGCTATAGAAGGGCTAGATTTCGAGGATATTTCCATCATCAGATAGTTTCACAGATGGACAGACGGATCGATTTTTCAATATCCTAATACTTAATAAATAAGGAATTCGCTAAATACTCACTTGAGCAAAGGCACAAGTCGACCATTGCACTCAAAGCTTTCGATTATTTCGATTTCTTGAGGGGTCAAAACGAAATCGAAGACCTGGAAGTTCGACTCAATGCGTTCCTTGGTCACTGACTTGGGAATAACGATATTCGCTCGCTGAATCTGATAGCGGATGAGAATCTGTCCAGGTGTTTTCTTCTTCTTTGCAGCAATCTCCTTAATCTATAAAATAAACGAAAAATATTAAATTAAGGGTTTATTGAAAAGATATCATGTGCACTCGCAAGTACCTTAGCCTCCTCCAGAATCACCGGATCGCCAGCCTTGGCCCAGGGACGGTTGGGGGATCCCAGAGGACTGTAAGCGGTGATAGCAATATTGCGCGACTTGCAGAAATCGATGAGCTTCTTTTGTGTCAGATACGGGTGACACTCAATCTGATTGGTTGCCGGAGGGATTTTGGCCACCTCCAAGATGCGCAGGATCTGTTTCTTGTTGAAATTGGAGACGCCGATCGACTTCACGAGACCAATCTTCACCAGATTCTCCATAGCCTTCCAGGTATCCACATAGTCCACTGGCGAGTACAAGGTATTGCCATCCTTATCGGCCGGGAAGAGGTCGCAACCCTCCTTATAGGCCATTGGCCAATGGATCAAGTACAAATCGATGTACTTCAATTTCAACGCTTCCAATGTGCTCTCACAGGCGTTTTGGACCAAGTCAGGGCGGTGGAAAGTGTTCCACAACTTGCTGGTAACGAACAGCTCCTCCCTGCAAGCCAGACATGTGTCATGATAAAATTTATGCTCAAAATGAAACTCAATTGTGTACTTACCGCTTCACAACTCCCTGCTTGATCTTAGCCTCGATGCCATCACCGACCTCATCCTCGTTCTGGTAGACGTGGGCACAGTCAATGTGCCGGTAACCAGCGTCAATGGCCACTTTCACAGCTTCAGTCACCTGACCTTTGGGGCTCTAAAAAGAGGAACATGTAGTTGGCATAATTGTGACAAGGCTCATTTGGATTGGTGTAATAGAAAATTTGCTAATTGATCGATCATATTTCACGTCTCTATCACTATTATATTAATTTACAATATCATCTCAATAAGAAAGGAAGGTCTTTGAAAGTACAAACAATATCGCGCTTTTCTTCTTCTATTATGTACGTCATCATGGCGAAATAAAGTTCTAGAATCTAGATGGAATTTCATAATCCTATTCGTTGCTGGGCAAACGTTCAGTATTAAGGAGCGTGATTTAGAAATCGAATTCCTATCTGACATTTGACGTCACTTATCTGCAAAAGTGCTTTCCCTCTTAAGTAATTATGTCAAAATACTTAGGTCATTTCTGTTCAATTAATTGGGGGTAGACGTACTCGTATAAGAATGCTAGATGACAAGCTGGTGCTTTGGGAATCGGATCTGCTATTTATTTTAGCTAGAAGTCTAGATTTAATTTATGGCTTGAACTATTTCCAGTATACATATGTACATACATACATACATATGTACATACACATGCATACACATATGTACATTCGATTATCTCTGTCCGGTACAAAGATTTGTTTATGATAAGAGTTTCTGTAAAAAAATTAGTCATAGGGATACCCTTGCAATAACCTTGTGTAATATATTACAAAATAATATTTATGTTATATAATCTAGTCAATGCACCGTCATCTATCAGTAAACAAACAGTAATGTAACCGGCGTTTTCCTATCTGTTAGATTAAAAAACAATTTGTAAAAAATATACACACACATAAATGTACATATGTATATGTATGTAAATTCGATTATCTCAGTCCGGTACAAAGATGTGTTTACTAAAATGATAACAAATGGTAATGGGGAAAAATACGTTTTTCATCAAAGTGGGCGTGTCTTAGACGAGCTTCAAAACTTGGTCTCTGAAATCTTCCACTGTCTCAGACATTCATATCTATCCGCACAGATATGAACACTTCAGCGAAATATTTAGCAACACATTGTCAATCAGGAAAGTCTCTACTCGGGATAGGAACGTTTATGAACTTCTGTCCGAGCTCAACATGTTTGTAGACTGAAGATGTGTGGTGTAATAGCCAATGCATGGTATAGAGTTATGTGGCAGAATTTTTCTATTAATTTCCAGTGTTTTTAAACGGAAAAGGGGTCACCTTGACAGAAGTAACACAAAGTTTGTAAAATCCAGAACTGATTCAAATTGATATGAAAGCATTTAACATATACATATGTATGTATGTACATATGGTATAAACATCTAAGTCTACATCTGCATAACAATGGAAAATTTCTCAATTGCACAGTTGGGGATTAGATGATTTGTACGAGTATTATCACTTAATATTCGTAGCGTTAAGCTACCAGATTCCATGTACCCAAAGTGCTACAGTCTGTACATGCATGCATACATATGTATGAATTATATTGTATATATGTACATATAGGTACATAAAATAACCGGCTAAACGTTACCGGCAAAACTATCAGCAGTACGTCGCGTGTCGAGTTGTTTCGTTTGTTATCAGAGCAAAATTGGAAGTCAGATGAAAAAAAATAGGAAGTCGTGGGCAGCGGAAAACTACTAATCGAAAATGCAGACCCATACAAAGGGGAACACATTGTATATATGTACATATGTATACGAATAAAGTATGCATATGCAACTGTTGATTGATTTATGCAGTTATTTTTACAGTTTACTTACGCCCCAAGTGCCAAGCCCGAGAATCGGGATCTCGTGGCCATCGTTGAGTTTCACATTTGGTACTTTAGAAGCCATCGCTGCTAACGTTTCTTAGTTACTTTTCAAGGATTTAACAAAAATAATAGTACACCAAGTATAGCCCTAAAAGACTGATTAATGCCGCACAGCTGTTTGCACATTTATAAGGTCCAGAAGCTTTTGCGCGGCGATTGCATGCATGAAAATACATAATAATCGAGCTTCAACCAGGGCTGCATGCACCCGCACAGCTGTGTGATCGTTCAGTTTAAATGTTTAAATACCGTCGGAAGTTCTCATGTTCTCACTTTACCCCCACCACAGCTGAGAAATGCTTCAAAAAATGTATTAGGATATCAATAGCACTCACCATCCAAGTTCCCAGTCCAATCAGAGGTATTTCCTTACCGTCCGCCAAAATGGCTTTGGGTACATTGCTGATTTTCGTTTGGCACCTGATAAGAAAAATGAACGATTAAAATACCCCTTTGCCATCGTTTCCTTCTGCTAATTACCACATAAAACGCTCGGGCTTGGAGTAATTCCTAATATTCATCACTGTTGTGGGACAATGTTGGACTATTGGCCCAGCCAGGCCCAAACCAAGCTTCGGTTTCAATAAACGGAGCATTTTTAGTAGAAGATTTTTATAGATGCACCAGATAGATGTATTACTTATATTTAAGAATAAATTCGAATGAGAGCATGTTTCAAATTGAAAGTCCAATGGTTGCTTTGTTTATTTTTATTTTACATTTATTTGCGTAATGGGGAGAGTCTTGCCAATCGAGAGTCAGGATCCTCACGATCTTGGAAAAGTCCTTCGCCGATATGATTAGTATCATCTTGCCATCTTATTATATCTTAACATCCCAAACTTTTGGTTATGCCAATGATTAAAAATTGGTTTCAAAATTGTATTTTATTTCTTATTTATTGCGATTTACGCAATACTTTGCTATAGCAGATCGTATCTGTTCTGCTGACTGGTTGTCATCAGCAGTACTATTGCTGGTATCGGGCTGTTCTTTCTGCTCTGCTGGTAAAAGCTCCCAACTATTGTTTATTGCGCTATTGTGCTTATTTAACATACTGTGCAGTATGCAACAGCACATAATTATTCCGCTGTAATCGCTATCTTTATCCTTTTCGACCAACAACATGATTAGTTGTTGCAAGAAAATATTTTGCTGTTGAACCACAGTTAAAACAATTGCTAAATCTTCCATATCCATTTTTTTCCAAACAAAAATAAAACGAGAGGGAACGTTGTGAGCCGCGGCTCTACCTTATACCCGGTACTCAGTCAGTATATACATACATACATACATTTATGAGCCTACGATTTATGAAATTTATTATATGTTCTCAAAAGGGACGAATTAATTTTTGGGAAAAAAATAATATTCAAAATAAAAAATGAAGTCAAACCATTTTTGGAATTTTTATACATGTTTCCATTTTTGTTTACCTATGATTTTTACATCTGCTTCTACATTTCTACATGACATGTATAACTACATATTTCAGACGTGGAAGTGTTTGCGAGAGAGAGAGGGAATGAGTAAGCGCTTGGCAGGCGTTGCGTAGCCACTGAAATTTAATTTGTTCCTTCTGTCCATAATAATGATCCCACCTGATCCAGATTCGGCAATCTGATAGATACAGTAATTTCCCATGATTCTGCGTTTTTGGTTTACTTTTATATTAAAAATTGTGGATTCCACAGATTTTCGTCTTTTGTGGGGGCGGAAGGGGGCGTGGCAATATTTTGAAATAAACTTGTGCTGAATTGATATAACAGGAGTTTGGATAGAAAGTTTGGTTGCTCTAGCTCTTATAGTCTCGGAGATCTAGGCGCTCATTTAAACGAATAAGCAAAACAGACAGGGTGGCGTGTGAGAGAGAGCGAGAGGGAACGATGACTTTCGAAATGGTTTTCTTCATTGTAGCTATAATAATGATCCGATCTGATCCAGATTCAACACTCTGATAGAAATGGCCATTCTCTTTGATTCTGCGTTTTTAGTTTTCTCGTATCTTCAACATTGTGTACGCCACAGACTTTCGTCTTTTGTGCGGGCGGAAAGGGGCGGGGCGAAATTTTGCAACACGTTTGGAGTAGTGTGATCACACAGGAGACTGGATACAAAACTTGGTTGCTCTAGCTTAAATGGTCTCTGAGATATAGGCGCAAATGAAGACGGACGGACGGACGGACGGACGGACAGACGGACGGACAGATAGACATAGCTATATCGACTCGGCTATTGATGCTGATCAAGAATATATATACTTTATGGGGTCGGAAACGCTTCCTTCTGGGCGTTACACACAATCGTTATCCCCACAAATCTAATATACCCCTATACTCTTCGAGTACCGGGTATAAAAATCTTCTGCTCAAAACTCAGTTTTTGTTATTGTCATCAGCTGTTAGACGGTAAACGGTTCCAGTGTGAATCGGAGTTTCACCGTCTATCAAAAATCCCAACGTTCCCTCGGGACGGGCTCAGTGTACAGAGGGTATAAAACGAAATAAAATAAAAAGCTCTGCTCATCGCACAAAAATATCGACACTTTGTCACCCTACAAATATATTATCAACAAATCGGTATTTCTGGTTTTTTCTATTTTCCACGCGCCATATTTAATATCGATATGGCTCATCCAAAATTAATATTTAGCTGTACTGTTTTAAAATTACGTTTTTTCTACTGTATGTTAAAGTTCGATATGTTTATTCAATTATTGCGCCGAAAAAACAATGTAAAGTAAACATCCAGATCTTTGGATTTATCACAGAGTTTCGTTCCAATGTCAGTCGATGCAAGTTCCGTATGATATTCATGTATAGCTAAATATGCGTATATATCGGTCAACGCCCATATCATGTACGTTCTAAACGGGAATAACATTAGTTTTATAACTCAACTTATTCTGGAAATCATGTATTTACCTCGTGAAGTTGTCCACGAGCCAGGATCATCAAAAGGGGTTTCGGGTTGAGGCGGTCTCGAGTGTTCTGAAGCACTTCAAATGCCTTGTATATAAAATCCTCGGACACCACGTTTCCTATTTGGAGGACGGCCAGTTTTTTACAGGCTTGGATTACCGCCAACAGCTGTGAAGATTGTATGTTCTCGTGCGATGAAGTAAAACTTAGACGTACAAGGTTTTTCAACTCCGTCAAGTGGTATATATGGCTGGGCTTGAAGTAATACAGGTCCAGATCCTGCAAGCTGCTTATTCGAGCGATTTCTTTGACTTCATCATGTCCAAGGTCTTTGACACCGATAACCAAAAGAGTCAGATTATTTGAATGTGCGGAAGCCAGAGCAGAAAGAAAAGGCATCAGTGAACCCTTAGAGACTTGGCTCCAAAATATCGACAGTGTGTGCAGCCTCGGGATCTGGGTCATGGGCAGGTACTCTCTCGGTGGACGATCCAAATACAAATTCAACTCTTCCACCATTGTCAAATGTGGCACCATTTCAGCCAGTCCTTTCTCGATAGCAGCATTACCGAACGACAGTATTCCAATCTTAAACATGTCTTCTTGAAGAGCTCTGTCGTTGGCATATTCTTTGAACTTCAAAATCAAATGATCGCAATCTTTATAGTGTTCCACAGATGTCAGCATTCTATCTGCAACTAAAATGAATTTGGAATGCATTCGTGTTTTCAAATTTTTATCATCTTACCTCCTCTGATCATGCCCACACTTTCCATTTTTGGTAATTTTTCCAGTGCTCGAATAATGCATTTGAATGCGCTGTAGGAGAGGCCACTTCCACATTTCAGAGTAGCACGCTCCAGGTTGGCCAAGCCGCTGATAGTTTCGTCCACTCTCAAAGCTGGCTTATCAGCCAGCCCCTCTTCTTGAAGGTACAAAAACAATGTCTTAACGTGTATGCCAGCTTTTCGCAGCAGCAGCAAGTCGCGATCGGTGTCCGCCAATTCCAGCCGCTTGTACAAGCTGGCTCTGTAGTCATTCAAGACGTTTCTGAAACGGCTGCATACTTGCCCAAACGGCAAATAATCCCCGGCTGGAAGGTAATTTAAAATGCTAGCAATGCAATCGTCCTTAAGGTCTAAAAAAGTCGTCTCCATTGCGGGAAATCACAAAAATAAAAAAAATTGCAAGCAAAACAAATGGACAGACCGACAGTGTGACCGCAGAATTATCGATAAAACAAACCGAAAATTACGGTCTCACTTTAAAAATATACCGTAAAAATTCCGACGAAAATCATATTCTTGCTAAATAGGATACTGAGCTCTGAACAAATAATTTTAACTAATATATGAAACAATTTTCAACAAGATTGACCAATTTTTAAATCTCCGTTAATATTAATATTAATAGCTAGCCAACACCCAAGCACTGCCCAAAACCAAGATGTAAAGAAGCTAGTGAAGACGCCTAGTGCAACAGGTTTTCGATGAAGACTTAACTTTTAATGTTTGTTTCAAACTGCATGAAATAGACTGTTTACATATTAACATGTTTTGTTATACATATTAAAAAGTGTGGATGATTTTTATGTGTATTAGCTTTTCCTAATTAAAATATTTTCAGTTCTATGAGCTGATGATAGCATCGACTTCTGTATTCGTTGCCTTCGCTTCCTAAGAACGAACAACGCAATCCTTGCCCTTGTCCCTTGTTGAAGTCGCTCATGGAGAAACGTCCTAATCCTGAGAATTTTGCCCTGGCTCAAAAGGGTGATGAGGGTGTCCATAAGCACTGGAGGGAGATACGGTTATATAGGGGAAAACGAAAACAGTGGAACCATGACAGACTTACGCCTTCATGGTCATGAAGCGACCATTGCAGTCCAAACCATCTATAGCTTTGATGTCGTCGATGGCCAGCTGAAAGTCCCAGATCCTCTTGAAGTTGTCGTGCATGTGCTGCTTGCTTACAGATCGCGGTATCACGATAATGCCCGACTGAGTTTGATAGCGCAGCAGCACTTGGGCTGGAGTCTGTCCGTACTTTTCCGCAATGCCCACGATGACTGGGTTCTGTAGCAACGGGTAGCCGCCGGGCTTCTCATACGGGGTGTGTCCCGATCCCAGGGAACTGTAGGCAGTCACACCAATAGCATTGTCGTAGCACAGCGTTATCAATGACTTCTGGCGCAGGTACGGATGACACTCGATCTGGAGCATCACGGGCTTTAGCTTGCCCAGGCACAGCAGACGATTAATCTGCTTCTCGTTGAAGTTGGATACCCCGATGGCATGGACGAGGCCGCTGTCCACAAGATCCTCCATGGCCTTCCAAGTGTCTAAGTAGTCGATGTCTTCGAAGACTGCCTTGCCGGTGTCAGGACACGTCGGATAGAGATTGTCGCCCGACTTGTAGGCCATAGGCCAGTGCATGAGATATAGATCCAGATGGTCGAGGCCCAGATTACGCAGGCTCGTCTCGCAGGCCGACCGCACCAACTCCGGCTTGTGGTAAGTGTTCCATAACTTGCTAGTAATGAAGAGCTCGTCTCTGCGGAATGGTTTTGTAAGCGCAGTATGCTTTAGCACTGGAGATAAACAGCATTGAAACCCGCTTCTCACCGCGTCACGACGCCTTCCTGCATCTTCTCTCTAATAGCAACGCCAACATGTAGCTCGTTCCCGTAGATGTGGGCGCAATCGAAGTGGCGGTATCCAATGTCAATGGCATCTTTTACGGCCTGAGTAACGACTTCTGGTGGGCTCTGAGAGGAGAACACAAGACGTGTGCAAATGAAATGATTAAATGTAGCAGCAGCTTTTAAAGCTCTGCGAGTGCTTAAGTGACATGACATTGACCATGAAGCAAAACTTGCAAACAAACACATTTGGTTGCATTCTTGTATGAGCATTACACAATGGCACTGGCTGATAAATAATCAATATAATTATTTGTACTCACGCGCCAGGTGCCCAGACCGACCATGGGCATATTTCTGCCGCTGCTCAAAAGGAAACTTGGCGTCGACATTGCCGGTCTCCGTGAAACTCTCCTTTCGTGTCGGATATGGATATTGTAGCGTTGTTTTGATGATGGAAAGGATTTTGAGTTTTAATTTATCATTTATCGAAAGAATCAAACATAGAGGCTTGTAAATTTGGCAACAAATGAAATCTGTTTGACAACTTTTACGGCTATATGTATGTACATATGTATGTATAAATATGTATTTAGTTTAAATTTAGAAATTTTGTTGGCAGCTAAAAGACACTTACAGTCCATGGTCATGGTTTCAATGGTCTCGGTGAGGGGGTCGTGTCGGACGGGGTTTCCAAGTGAGATGAACTGTATGCATTTACCCACTTTTTAAAATTAATTTTTAACTTTTTAGATAGCCGTTATGTGTGTGTGCCCGCTTTTTTTTGTAATAGCTGTTTTCGTAAAATTCCCTAGCGCGTTTGTACGATATTTTTTCATAACCATCGATAAGATCAAAAATGAACGATAAGCCCATCTTCGACCAACGGGTATTTAAATATTTCCACGGAAGTGATGCACCTTAAAGAGTTTTAGAGGAGTTAAGGCGAAAGATATCGTAGGGTATTAGTATTAATATTTTACGCGGTTAAATGGAGCGAGTTAAGAGGGCTAAGTTCGTTTTTTTCATCGGTATAGTTACGGTATATTTTAAAAATGAGTAGGTATATTACTGAGGGCAGACCGTATATCTTATCGATAAGTCCGCGGTCACACTGATCTGTTTGCCGGCGAAAAATAAAACAAAAATATATAAAATAACAATGTTTGGATCGCTTGCGAACTACCTCAACAGCGTTGGACGTTGTGCCGAAGCCAACAGTGGGCAAACTTTGAGCGACTTTCTTTCACTGCGCGACGTGCACGTACAGAACGACAAGCTGCACGTTGCCCAGCCGGAGAAGATGGTGGAGCGCTACTTGGATGCGCCCCTGGACGAGGTGGTCGGCGCCCATCTGAAGGTGATCTATTATCTGGCACAGAACCCCACCAACTACATGGAGGCTTACACCCAGCAGGCGGCCTGTTGCTCGGCGGTGGTAAAGCTGCTGCAGATGATGAAAGACGAGAACTGGTGCCTGCCAGTGATGTACCGCGTGTGCCTGGACCTGCGCTACCTTGCGCAGGCCTGTGAGAAGCATGGCCGCAGCTTTACACCCGGCCAAATACTGGAGAAGGCAGCCGACTGCATGATGGCATGCTTCCGCGTGTGTGCCGCCGACGGACGTGCTTCCGAGGAGGAAACCAAACGCCTGGGGATGATGAACCTGGTGAACCAGCTGTTCAAGATATATTTTCGCATCAATAAGCTCCATCTGTGCAAGCCCCTCATCCGAGCCATCGATAACTGCTCGTTTAAGGACACCTTTCCACTGCCCGAGCAGATTACCTACAAATACTTCGTCGGCCGCAGAGCCATGTTCGACTCCAACTACCGCATGGCCGTCGAGGACTTGTCGTATGCCTTCACTCACTGCCCGGACCGCTTTGGCAGCAATAAGCGTCTGATACTAATCTACTTGGTACCTGTAAAGATGCTGCTTGGCTACCTTCCCAGCAAGGCGCTGCTCCAGCGCCACGATCTGCTGCTATTTCACGACCTGGCCCAGACCCTGAAAGCCGGAAACGTCAACAAGTTCGACGAGATTGTACGTGACAACGAGAAAGTGCTGATCCGGAGCGGCATATACTTGCTGGTCGAGAAGCTCAAGTTCATCGTCTATCGAAATCTGTTCAAGAAAGTGTTTGCCATTCGCCAAACCCACCAGCTGGACTTGGGCGACTTTATGACGGCGCTGCAGTTCGTTGGCGTTCCGGACGTGTCCCTCGACGAGACGCACTGCATCATCGCCAATCTCATCTATGAGGGCAAGATCAAGGGCTACATCTCATATGCCCATAACAAGCTGGTTGTATCCAAACAGAACCCCTTTCCCCCATTGATATCAGTGTAGATGCATTCGATTGAATTGCAATATTATTCAGCTAATATAGATATCCATATGAATGGATTGGAGAATGTAACTTGTAATTATTCTTAAGCGAATGTTTTTTTGAGCAAACAACCTGTTTATAATAAAGAAAACACCGCTCAAACTTGAATTTCGACTGTTTAAATCTGAAAAATCACATTTGATAAATGCTTAATATTAGTAAAGGGAACTAAATTCAACATTTAATTGTCGTTGATATGGCTTGGGCGTAAATAGATGATGAGAACGTTTTGAAGAACAGCTAAATTGCCAGGCAGCAGTTGCGTTCAGTCAAATTGCCACGGTTCAAATTCGAATTTCAAACAAAACATCGATATTGGCCAACTCTGGTCGTATTCACTACGGATTCGTGTAGAGGTGTATTACATACTTTTCAGTATATTTTGAGAATTAGACGGTATATTTTTGAAGGTCGGACGGTATGGTTTGTGTTATCGATAATAGTGGTTATCGCGTAGCGGTGGCTGGCTGTGAAAATAAAAAACTAAAAATAATAGATAAAGTAATCCCTGGTAGGTGAAAGTGTCACATTCGTATCACAATATCACAGAGTGTGTGTGTGTGTGTTTGAAATACTGCCAGATCTCCCCGGAACACTGACATAGCCGGTGACGAGTTGTCATTGATATCGTAAAATCAATATTACTAATTTTGCTTTGCCTTCCACATGACATAACAAATTTACGTGCTTCCAGCACCCGGAAACGCCAGAAAATTCGAAACACTCAGCTAGAAAGAACGGTTCGTTGCCCATTGCAGAAAAAAGCCGAGCAGATCTGTAGGGTCAGCACGACGACGAAGCAGCACAAGAGCACTTAAAATCGCACCGACGTACCTGGCTCTGCGTGTAGAAGAGAACAAGAGGCTAAACACTAGACATGTCTGCACCGGTCATTGTCGAGGCCACGGCCAAACAAACTGCCACGGCAAGTACTCTTTTACACACAAGCGCACAGCGCTAATTTTAATAACAAATGCTCCGAATTGCAGTTGATTTTCATGCACGGCCTGGGGGATACTGGGTAAGTTTGCGTCCGAAGCAATAGTTGGACAGTTGAATCAATCCACGTTGGTTCTTTTAAGGCACGGCTGGAGTAGTGCATTGGCCGCCATCAGACCCCCTTTCATGAAGGTGGTTTGCCCGACAGCCCCAACACAGCCGGTGTCGCTAAATGCTGGCTTCCGCATGCCCTCCTGGTTTGACCTGAAGACGCTGGACATTTCCGGGCCCGAGGATGAGCCTGGCATACAGGCAGCGCGCGACAGTGTTCACGGCATGATTCAGAAGGAGATCAGCGCTGGTATTCCGGCCAATCGCATCGTCTTGGGCGGCTTTTCGCAGGGCGGAGCGCTAGCTCTCTATTCGGCGTTGACCTATGACCAGCCGCTAGCCGGCGTTGTGGCACTGTCGTGCTGGCTGCCGCTGCACAAGAAATTCCCTGGAGCCAAGATAAACAGTGATGATGTGCCGGTAAGTGGAGTCGATGCAGCGCAAGTAGCTGCTTAACCAGAAGCTCTCGAACATTACAGATTTTCCAAGCGCACGGTGACTACGACCCGGTGGTTCCTTACAAGTTTGGCCAACTAAGCGCCAGTCTACTCAAGTCGTTCATGAAGAACGTGACCTTCAAGACCTACAGTGGACTCTCGCACTCGTCGTCCGATGACGAAATGGACGACGTGAAGGTGAGTGGGGTGCAGCACGTGCCCGTTTGAGACTAGCTTGGCACTGTCAACGCTAAAGAACTTCATTACGCTCATTCTGCTCTTCTCCGTTGCAGGACATAATCAGTAAATGGGTAAACTAATTTCCAATGCACTTAGACCGTACGAACCCTGAACCCGCCCGTTGCATTCCACTTGCGTAGCAGCAACAAAATCAAAAAAAAGAAATTACACGAAGCAGCTGAACATTATTAAAAACTTAGACAACACCGACCGCAGTAAGAGAGTCCCACAGAGAACTATATAACGTATTTAGAGTTCACACGGTTGTAGCGTAGCCCGGTTATGGAAATTAGCACTTAAATCAATTCGAAAGCAATCAATCAATCAATACACACTTCAAGTACACGCGTAGTTATACTTAATGAGAAACGAAATGCCAAAATACATTGTGTCGAACAAGCAATTAGCTGGGCAGGACCAGAACCTGCACCTGCCTACGCCTCTGGAGCGTTGAGGAAATGAGAGAATAATTTCTTTGATATTCTTTGGCTGCAAAATTATTTCGGTTTAATTATTTGGGATATATGCGTATTTTAATTGAAACTAATAAAGTTATATAATCCACCAAAAGGAAGAAAGTTGACGTGAGCGCCGCCTAATTGGTTTAACAATTCCTTGAATTCCTGAGGATCACTGTGTCTCAGATGGTCGGCACGAGCAGACTCGACTGCCAGCACCTGCGTGTCTTGGCAAAGAATGGCGACGTCCCCTTCCAGTCTACGTTTTGCTGTGCTGGCAGTCGGGTTTTCGATTCGGGCTCGATTTCAGACACTTTGCGGAACCCACCCACTAAAAGTATTTGTTCATTGAAGCTAACACAAAACTTGTTATTTTACCATTTTTGATTTGATTCTTCGTTTCTTGTTTTATTTTTTTTTTACACAGCAACAGACAAATCATCTGTAGAGTCGCGGCCAACTGACTAGAGTTTATAATTCGTATCGCTCACTTGTTATACTCCTACTCGTACTCGTACCTATGGCAATAAGCAATCCGATTGATAGCCTAAGATCCTGGCTGGGCAAAAAACAAATATTCTCAGAGCCCTATAAATACATACGTATTTCAATTGCTAACCCCGTAGACCGCCAGCACCACTCACCATCTTTCATCTATATATTTGCAGACACATTGGGAGGGCCATAGCATGGCTAGAAAGGCGCAGTGCTGTCAGATATCGTAGTGGCACTCAGTGTCAGTTGAAGGTAGTTGAAGGTGCAGTTGCAGTTCCTTCCACAAATCAAAGCTCCTAGCTACTTCTCACACTAGTCAAGAAATCAGCTGCGCCAGCGATCCCTCCAAGCGCAGACGTCCCACACTGAAAGAGAATTGTATTTTAGTAATTATTTTGTACATACATACATATATACACATCCACATACGATGAACTTGGTACTATGAACGGCTGTCCTCACCTGGTGGCGAGACAAGAAACTGAATCGCCAAAGCGAATAGCCAATAAAGTTATTTGACGCTCTCAACTTGAAGCAAATTCAATCGAAATCGGGGCTCCAGATGATAAATTGAATGCTTTACTTCGTCTTGGATGCAACAAATGACTTGGATCTTAAATCTTTCCAGTAAATCAAATAAATTCATGTCAGCGCCCCAAAGGTAACCGGCATTTTTTAATTTGAATCATCCAGTGTTGCAGTATTCAAAAATACTGTGTTTTCCCGTTTACCCACACTGGGTAAATTGGGAGGCATCTACACGTTCAAGCAGCTTTCAGCGTTACTGCCATGTTCATCATCTACTTCAAGTTAAGAAATCGATATTATATGATATAAAAACCTAATGGGAAATGATGCTCTAGCTTGGCTTTGTAGTCGAGATCTGGTAGCAGCAAAGCGGCAAAGAAATGGTGGAGTCATACTTTTCATACGTCCAAAAAAGACCTGTTTGCTGGAAAGCTTTCAGCTGATAGTGTTTGCTATCTTTGTCTTGCATTCTAGATTTTATTTGAAGTCTGGTATCATACGACCATTACTGTTGTAAGATAAAGTGGTGGTTCCATCCAAACAAAGCTTTCTTTTCTATAAGAGTGTATATTGAAAAGGTAAAACGCATACTTATTATTACAGAATGGGTATACTACTACATTAATGAATTTTTAATTCATTATATGTTCTCAACACCTTGCACTAGAGGCGAGATGATCAATTTAAAGTAATAAAACAATTAAAACGGAATTTGAAGTTTGAATAAATGCATGGGATATGGACATACAATATAATGAAAATATATTACGTATACGCGAATGCATTTTCCCCTTTTTGATTTCTTCAAAGCAGATCCGCCTGGCTGTGAGTGCGCGACAAGCCCCCCAGTCTATGCGTTGGAGCTACTCCAGTCCCTGATCCTCCCCCAGAAGCACACTAACGAATGTTTACATACATATGTATGTATGTACATATACGAAATGCCAAACCGCTGCGAAGTGAGTCTTCCGCTGGTATTTTGATTTGAGCTGCCAGCAGTAGTTCCCAATCCGCCGCCCAGTGTGGTCGCGTTTCCGTCTCCCCATCGAAGTCGCGTCGCTTATCCTCGGCTGCCCTGCCTTAAGCTCAAGCTAACTCGTCGTCGCAGAGAAAGAAACAAAGGCGCTGAAATAAATTGAACGTAAGAAGTGAACCTGAGAAAAAATCAATTGTATCAAAGCAATCTACTTATGTACAATGCCCGACAACGAAATCAATTTGCGTATTTTTACGGGGAAAGTTTTGCATTTTTTGCATTTTTTGTTTTGTTTTGGTCTTGTCCGCTAAGAAGGCGCTTGCTTGGGAATTCATCAAGGCAATGCAAAAAGAAGTACTTGCCACAACTTCGTCATTCTCTAATCTAAATATACATTGAAGACTAAATAATATATATATTGAAGTATATGATACATATGACGATTATCTCGCCACGAATTCGGAGAACAATTATCGCAAAATGAAATACCAAATCAATGAAAGCATTTTAGAAACTGCATTCTCTTGAATGTTAAATTAAATAGTAGTTAAATTATTGAAAAGTCGAGCCGAATCCAGATATGTATGTACAATGTATACGTACATACATATACATATGTATGTTGGTTAAAACTAATCGACGCGTGATTGATCGACATTTTCTGTCAACCCTTCAGATGGAACAGCTCATCAACGAGATAGTATGAGTTTCATCTTATGGAGCTTTATTAATAGAAAATTACCTGCAATTACATGCAAAGTGAATTCATTGCTAGGGGGTAGAAGTGATGCACATGTAGAAACAAGTGATTAACAACCCACATCTGGTCATTGCGCCCCTTGTCTCTTTGTGGATGCATTTATCGGCACATTTGCCTTATTGGGATGTATGGTACGTGACGCGACTATTGTCGAGAGGGATTTGAATACGTATGTATCTCGTAATGTTCGGCGCTGATTTGCGATGCATATGCATCTGAATACAAGTCTGTATTTTTGTCTGTACATATGGCAACCATATTAGCCGGAAAAACAAAATATTTTTAATTAAACCGGTTCATTCAGTCAGTAATACCCAAACCCGATCGATAAATTTAAACTCAAATATATGACGGGAAAATTGAAGATATATGCATGCACGAAATACCTGTATAAAGACATAAGTTAGTGTAAAGATATATTTATTTATTTAATGATATCAAAAACTGCTGACTGAAATTCTATAGAATAATTAGAATACGAGAAATACATTTTGTTTTCTATATAATTAATGCAATTCTGCTGAAACCTATTCCTGTTTCCTAAAAGGTTTGTGTTTATTATAATGTTATAATATTTCAAAACAAAACCTTGAAAAATCTTGACATTTATGCAAATGATTCATCTTAATTAAAATTCAACATTTAACCATTCCATTCCCCTTTCTGTCCCTACTCCAGACTACTTTCTGTTCCTCACTCCGACTAAGGCTATTCCATTTTATATACTCGTATGTACTTAATATTTAATGATTCCATGAATTGGGGGATTTTAAAATAAAACCACTCCGAATGTTACGATGATTTATTATCTGCCAAAAAATGAGCAATTGTTAATCATAATTCATCAGTTCATATCGTTTGGTTTTTTTTTCTTCCTCGTGAGATATGTCTGTAGTATTGTGGAGTCGTGAATTAGCTACTTTTTCTATATGCTAAACAAGTTGTCGGAGGTCAAGACTCCCGCTAAATCGATGATTTGCTGAATTGACCTAACGTCACAGAGTGGCCGACACAGAGTACTACACACATAGAATCGGAGAACCAGACCCGACCAAAAATTAGCATTAGTCGCTGAGCGGAGAATGACTAGCTAGGGGTGTGCATATTTAAACATTCAATTATCCATTCTATCAAGAAGCCAAGTCAAACCCCACACCGTGTATTTCCTCGTTGGCAAATAATTGGACATGAGTCGTTCTTTTCTGTGGTTACACATTGTTGTCTTTGCTGCTTATCCCTGCGGTGTGGTGGGGTGGGGAGGAATTCCAGGCCCCCAGACCCCAGGTCCCAGATCCCAGATCCCAACGGAATTTGGTGTTGACAGGCTTCATCTCCAGAAACCAGAACGGGTTTTGGTTTGGGTTCTTGACTCGGACCAGACGTTGTTTTTAATGTTTTAATCCAGCCGGCGCCAGGTGACTTTGCAGAATCAGACGACGGCAAATACATTTAGTCGGCAAATAAAATGGAAAACATCTCCGATTTAAAAGCATGTTTACCTGCTATACGATTATACAAGTAGGTTCAGAGCGTGAATCGGGACTATTGGACTATTGGTAAGCGATGAAGCTACAGATTACATTTGATTGTACATATAGTTTTATCCGGATCCCACGCGACATGGAATGGGGAACTTTAATTCATGAAATTTACTGTTGTTTACTGTTTACTGTTGCGATCTTATCTCTGAAGTCGGAAGCGTGAAAAAATGCTAATAGAATGAAATCGTAAATACATTTTAGTTAGTTGTATGCTTATGTTATAATCACCTTCGGGCGAAACGACTGGAAACTGTGACGGGATGATAGATCTCTGCGATAAGTACACAGCATCTCAAGCCAAACCCAGTAGCGGAACAGTCGTGATCTGTCCGCCAGCTTGGTAAATGGACTTCTCTGTAATCCAGCAAAACGTTTAGACGTTTTCAGAAGTACATGCATACATACATATGTACATATGTAAATATGTATTTGTCGTGTGGGTTACCATTTTTGTTGACGTTGCAGGAATCTTTTATCCACACCTTGGTGATATTGATCCTTTTGAAAACAAGACTAAGCACTTCCAATGAAAACCCTTTTCGTTCGGAAGATTTCGAATGGCTAAAGATGAACGCTAGGGCCTGTTTATGATCCGAGCCCAAGTAGAGGACACCTGCAGCATCTGCTAATTGGCATTAAAAATCCCTTCGCAGATTATTCTCGATGATTATCTTCGTAAAAATGGAATAAATATGTTTGATTTCCAACTGGTTCCGCTGTGGGATTCAATAACCTTTAATCGTTCATTGTAGTGTTTCAATTGGTTTAATTATTCAGACTACGAGTACAATCATCGAGTATCAACGAGGCAACTTGTTTGATATAGGAATATATTATATTAATTACTCTATAAGAACTACGAATCTTTAAATATGTATGTATGTAATTGTCATTTGCTTTTTATAAGAATAAATTTCTAACAATGTACCTGTATACAGGTCTTCATGAAGCTTTCAATCATAGTTTGTGGTTTAGGAATAGATGTACAATGTACATATTTCATACTTTGAATGGATCTTTCTAAGCAATTAAGTAATCGAAATTATAGTGATCGAAATTTGATTGCTTGGCAGCTGGTTATTGACTTTCCCCAACAGACAATTACGGCTCGGGCAATGAGTTGGCGGCACCTATTCCATTCCTAATGCCATTCTTGGTCGCTCCCGCTCCGTAGTTGTCTGCTGCTGATAAGGCACCATACACACACACACACACACACACACACACATGCATGGAAAGATGGGAACTTGAGGCTAAAGAATTCAAGGCCATCAGCGTGTAAGAATCGGTAAACTCACAGATCTTTGCTGCTATTAATGGCATGCATAATATTCACATGTGTTTTTTTTGCGTAGACAGTAAGCAAAATGGAACATTGTATTGGTGAGAACCACTGTTATACACATGTACGTGTGCGACAGCGCACTTTCCTATGCACATACGATAGGACCTTGCCTGCAAGCAGCTGGAAAAACGCGATTATTTTGTTGGATATGTGTTTAAAAACTGTTTAGTTTGATATCCTTAAAGGAGATATTTACCCAAAGAACGAATACAATTTAAAACTACTTTATTCATGGACTGTTTTCTGGGGAAACATCTGCCTGGTATACATATGTACGTAACAGCTGATCCTATAAGTCTAAAGCTTACCCAAACTGTTTTGTGGAATACCATTACTGCAATCGGTGTTACGCTTCTTATTTATTATCAAAATCTTTAATGATTAATTTTTATTTTCAGCGCGTAATCGACGCACACGACGACAACAAAAAGAGCGATAAAAAAGAAACAAGGTAGAAAGAGAGAGAGAGAGCGAGAGAGATCAAAACAAAACGAGCAATAAATCTGGAAGAATGCGTGCCAGAGGCGCATAAAGAGAAGCAAAAACAAAACAGTAAGCACAAACAGAGAACGAGAAAGCGGGAGAGAGAGAAAGAGAGAGGAATCGACGGACAACTTCAACAACAATAAACCATAACAGCACTTATAAGAAATACAGAAATAAGCCCGAACCATTCCCATACTATCCATTCCCATTCCGAGTCCCACTTTGGTGCGGTAGGTAATGACACATTCGGAAGGCTCGGCACGTTCTTAGACGCCTTCGAGCGAGTGCAGCATAAATCAGATCCATCAGATCCAAGGAGCCATAACATACCATACCCGCACCGTACCACCAACGGCGTATATCTATGAATATATGTATGTGCGTGTTCGAAGGAGGAATTAAATAACAATAAACGAATCAATTCAAATTCAAAAGCCATGGATCAGGCGCGCACCCTCCTCGCCAGACAGTCCAAAGATGTGGAATTCCAAGATGTCTTCTACACGGTCAAGGAGCGGACAAATTTCTGTGAGTATTCGATATCACAATTCTTAGTACATCTCTCTAGAACTTAATCGCACTCGCCCAAGCACTATAAAGTAGCACAACTTGAAGCTTTATTTATGTACATACATCAGTGAGCTCATTTTTGCTCATTTTTAATTCATCTTTGACACGTGTGAATACATCTAGTCAATTCGTGAATAAATTAATCAGCCATAATGCAAAATAATTACAAGATATAAAGTCACCCTCCACACGTTTTATCAATTACAATAATGGCATTACCAGTTAAATATTCATAGGGCCCTTTTCCCTATCAGACCACATAAGAGATTAAACATGTGTTGACATTGAAAGATATGGTAGGTTGAAAACTAAAGATAGAAGACTGTGTTTAATGTCGAAGTAATTGTTTAAGGGTGTTGGGGATTGATTATGATATCCCATGTTCAAAAGACCAGAAGGGCTAACCTTATTTGTGCGCTGCTTCACCGAAACCTGTTCGTAAAAGTGCAATCTATAATAATTCTTAACAAATTGGTAAACCTCTATGGGTGTCGCCAGCATGTCTGTCGCGAGTCCAACCGAGTACAATGTTAACCGTCTATCCATAAAGCACCATCTTCAAAGAGCTACAAAGTTGGTATGATGTGTCTTGTGTGGGATGAAGACACATCATTTCTATTTGCTCACGTCAGCGTTGACTTTGGTGGTTTGTTTTTTTATTCGGTGTTTAGTTTTATTTGCTCTGTGCAATGTTTTCATCTTCGACGTGTAACTGCTGCCCCTGCCCCTGCCTCTGCGGGGGCCCTGCTTGTAAAGGCTGTCGCAATTACTTTTGTGGCCAAGCGCTAACTGGCCCATAATTATATGGACAAGCGATATTTGGCCTTTTCTTTTGGTCTCCATCCATAATGTCCGTTGCACAACACACTATATTTGTTTTATTACTATTAATTAAAAATGAAACTGGACTCAGTCCGCTGAAACAGTTTTCGTTTACCATTTACGTTCTTGGGCCTCTGTAACCGGTTAGGTTGCCCCATTCCCCCCAGTTCAACAAAACTGCGGCACGTACAGAGTCCGGCATGGATGCTCTTGATCCGCCTGCCAGTGACACAGATCGAACGCTAATTGCAATTGAAAATGAAATGGAATTAAATTGAATTGAATTATGCGATCCATTTGGCAGTGCCTCAAGTTCTTTACACAATTCGCTTTAGACAGAAAACGAAACCCAAACTAAAGGAAAGTGCAAGTGCAAGTGCAAGTGCAAGCGCAATGGGCTGGGAGTTGATCAATTTTCAAGGCTGAACTGAGCCTGGACATTAATCTGCCACAGATAACACTTTAAACTTCACAAATACATACATACATAAGTATATACTTGCTGTATCAATCTATTGCTAATACTCCCGATTACTAAGGTGCCGGCTTCGCCCTGCCCGGATAACCTATGATCTGTTAAATGTTTTGGTTCATTCATCAAACGGTGATTGTAGAATTCAAAATAAGAATATAAGTGGACTATTTTTAGCTGGAATTGTTTCACTTGTGAAGCTCTGGCTACAAATGGGCTCTGCAAGATGTGTAGACATCCCCAGGCAGTCACTGTGAACAGTGAATTCCTCTTGACAAATGAGACAACGAAAGCAAAGCGCCTTGACAGCCCCATCGAAGTGCACATTTGCAATGATTGCAATTGATTTGCGGGGATAAATCCGAACAGAGATACATATATACATATGTATGTATGTATGTACATATAATCAACTTGGAATGCCTTAAGCCGAAAGGGGAAATGGTTGTGCAACAACTCCCCAAAGACTGATTCAGAGCGGGCTGGCCGAAGGCAGCTTCCTCGTCGCGTTGCGGAGTCAAACTCAAGTACAACTAATGATTAATTATTACTCATACGCCATGTGTGCAATGTGCAACTCAAACGAAGTGCGATGTATGTAGATGTCGCCAAATGGAAATGGAATTCCAAACGGAATGGAATGGAATGGAATGGAATACAATAAAAAACGTTCGGAAGTCATGCTCTGTGTTTTTTATACTCCTACTTGTGAACACATAACATATCAGCGCCTAATATTACTTCTGAAAATATGTATGTGTTTATCTTCACACACACTTGCTATAACATTGTGCTTGTACATATGTACCAATTGATAGCAAACTGCCACTGCTGCTTCTCCAGCTCCATGGCATCGAAACAAAAGGTTAGAACCACATGGAACGTGGTGTTCATTCCCACGACCGTCCACTGTACATGATTAATTTATAAGTATAAACAAGCACTGCCACTAAACTTCCTCGATGTGCCCCGCATCAATGGACGGAACACTATCGTAGTTGCCCGACCAACTGCGGCGACAGCACCATCATCCACAGCATCATATCATCACATCACCATCACATCACCATCACATCACCATCACATCGTCATCGTCGACAGCAACAATTGCAACAACAACGACAGCAACATCAGCTGCAACAGCATTATGTTGGCGCTCGGTGGAAAGCGAAAATTGCCCAACATTGATTGAATAATTTTCCCCTCCAAAAACCACCGTCACGTCGCTTTTGGTTAGCTTGGACATGTACTTGTTTTTT
Organism: Drosophila athabasca; assembly: GCA_008121215.1. NCBI lineage: Eukaryota > Metazoa > Arthropoda > Insecta > Diptera > Drosophilidae > Drosophila > Drosophila athabasca. Next base: position 60,633,885 of record CM017796.1, on the reverse strand, counting down.
TCCGCGACCGGGAGGCGAGCTGCCTGCGCTTTTCCTCGAACCGGACGACCTGTGCACACAGCCTGCCCGATGCAGCCCGTGTTGCCCCAGGGATCATTTTTGGTTCCGGGTTTTGCCACTGCAAGTCAATGTCCGGCCATATCCGGGCAATGGTGTAAAGAGATTTATTAAGGGAGTGTTCATGCATGTTAATGGCTTCACAGCAACTCCATTACATTCCATTCCATAAAGATCTCGCTTACACGTACACCAGATGTAGTATTCAATTAGCAGGTGATCTATAAACATGCATATTTACATATGCATCTATTACGTGATTTTGGTCCAGGGGAACTGTGGAACTTGAACCTTGCCTAGAGTGACTTTGAATCGGTAAATACTATATTAAGGGCTTATATATTATATATGTATATACAATGCATCTGCATTGTGCTCGAAGCTCAGGTATCTAGATGTAGCAGCGCCCCCCATTTAGGGCGAGTTCCCATGAATCACCTGCTGAGTATACTAACTATTGAGCCCATTGCGATTGTGCGACTATGTGCTATGGATACTGTGGATGGTTAAATGCCAAATACAGGGCTGTCACAGGTCGCTGATGAGTGGGCTAGACAACCAATTTTAAATTGGAAAAAGGGTTGTCTCAAATGAGTTTGTGAGTTAAAGCTAACCTTGAAGTTGTCCACAGTATGAGCGGATGATTCAGAATAGAATAGGAACCCACATCACATCGCAGATCGCATCTCAGGTTTCAGATTTCAGGGAATAAAGTGAGAGCTATAGATCCCGCCGTCGTTACGAGTATCATTGGATGTGTGTGTGCTGCATTTCAAGTCCCACAGACTTGGCAGACAAACGCGATTGTCATTCTAATGAAATTGTGTTAATTATCGCATCAATTAGCGGATCTGGAATTGGCGAATGCCTCGATTCTCCCAGATTTGTTCTGGCAATTAAAGAATTGCCTTTGTTCGTGGCGCTTTTTCGCTTTCAACGCGAACTGCAGTGCAAATCAGAAAGCAAAAACCAAGGCTGAAAGGTGACGGTGTCGGTGTCGGTGTCCGAGTTCCAGCCTCAAAGCGAGTGGAGTGCTCTCCCAACCGCTTCGTCAGATCCACAGTCTTTTGCACGCCTCACGTAACTCACGTAGAATCGCTGGAAGGGGACGGGAGATCGAAGGTGGTCGAAATCGAAATCAATAGCAGCCCACGCGTTGGGTCAGTCACTGCTGTCACTGTCACTGCTGATAGTCACTTTTGCCGGCTGTGCGTGCCCAGAACTCGGAAATCGCAATGCGGCAAACTGAAATGTTCTGGGAACTCATTGATATGTAGGCTCTGCCGCTGAAAAACACGAGCTGATAAAGGGTTGGCAACAGCGGACTATGGTACATTGTATGTCTTGTCACTGACCTTCTTAAATTCGTACTCGAACGGCAAATCGGCTGCGCCACGAATGTTAATTGGGCGGCGTGATATTTCTGCAAGAGTTTCAAGAACTGGGTTAGTAGAGCTGCTGCTCTTTCTGCTTCTCTAATTGCCAAAAACAGCACCAGTTTCCCAAGATCCCCGCTGTCTCCAATAGGAAGAAATATTACTATACTATCATCACGAGAAATAATCGCCTTCTAGGCGAACTACTAATGCTTTAATAATCTCTATGAGACATTGGCATTGCCATTGAAAATTGGAAACCCGGGAGCAGCCATACAATGCCCTCACCGATAACCTCACCCTCTCAACGACTAACCCATAATCGTCTACTACTTCCTGCGACGGACAAAGTGCACTGCACACCCATTACTAGCTGAAACACCAATACTAATAATATTTACAATGTGAATAATTTGTTCCACTCGTCAATCGAACCGAATCGTTCCTATGACAGAAGCGTTAAAGTGGTTTTTATAAAAACTTGCTTCTAATATGCATACTAAGTTCATTGGTTTCATGCATTCACGCCGAGTTGTACTTACGACGCCCGGCTATAGTACATCGTATCCATACGACAGCTGCACTGCATCATTATCATCGATAAGAGCCAATCTGACATTGACCTACATATGTATGTATATTAATTTATACTGACTTACTGACTGACTGTCTGGCTGTCTGACTGAGAGTGCAATGCAGGTCAGGTTCGAGGAGCGATTGCAAATCTGTAAGACACAGTATGGATTTATTATATATGTATGTCGATGTGCCCCAGCAACCAGCAACCAGCCACCAGCAACCATCACCATCTCATCCATGGGGACGGTGGGGGGCTTTGCTAAAATTAGAATAAATTAAACCCCGCGTTGAGTGGCGGAATGGCTCAAATGACTGAACAGAATTCGGCGATCAGACGACGATCAGACATGGCGGAAGCTGGTTTCGGTTTGACCAGTCATCGCTTCAGAGCCGATCTCCAGTCTAGCCCGATTCTTTGAAGCCCATTAATTGTCTTCGACGAAATCTTTCCGCTGTCAAGGCATGACAGATGACTATTATAAAGATTCGACTTTGAGCCCATACACCCATGCCAATTGTCGATTGCTCGACCTGTGTCTAGGCGTATCTAAATACAGATTGTATTGTGTATCTTCCAATAAGTGAAAGCGAAATGCCCGATCTGTTCACAATATTGCTCAAACATGATTTAAAGCCACTATTCTGCTTCATTAGAAGACTCCGAGTGGAGCAACTAGATTGAGGAACAATCGTGGTGGGCTTTAATCCGACGCGTCTCAAGGACTGACTCTCAAACGCTTTCACTTTTTCTTATAAAATGTATTTATTATATTTATGCTATACGATTCCTCTTCATCTTAGAGTATGTACAGTCGTTAATGTCTTGATCTATGTATTTCCAGTGCGCGTAACTGGAGAGCGGCAAATTTTAAACGGCGTCAGCGGAAGTTTTCGAAACGGCCAGCTGTCGGCCATCATGGGACCCTCGGGAGCTGGAAAAAGCAGTTTGCTGAATGCGATCTCGGGTTTCAGGTGAGAACAATAAAGCCAACAAGCCCTGACTCCGGACGGATGACAGGTTGAGCGTAACACAATTTGAGTACCATTTGAACACAACCGGTTCGATCAACTGGAATATCAACTGCGTTCTTTAGGAAGAACATCTATAGCAATCTTCCCTCACAAACGGTATCAACAGTTCGAGAACGTTCCAAATAAATTCTGTGCATGTCATAGAACGTCTTATTCATTCATTATACATTCAAAGTATCGTAGAATCTTTCCATGACAAAGCCATGCTCAATTCTGCGTAGTTATGGTCAGAGGCCTATGCTAGGTCTCCAAAGGCCCTGGAGCCCTAGGGCCCTGACTAAAGTCATGTCAAATCAACAAATAAATAGGAGTATAGGTAAATACTTAAAAGGTGCAGAACAGCTTTATAATTTGAATATAATTCAGTGATTCAGAGACAAGGACACTTACCTTTTGGCCCATAATTGTGCGCTGTTAGGGTTCCCCTTGCTGCATTTGCTGATCCTTCCCCAATATCTCTGGTTATTGCAGGCGCGACGGTGTTACGGGGTGCATCAAGATGAAACGGGATAATGCCTGCTACATCACACAGGACGATCACCACCAGACCCTGCTGACCGTCGAGGAGTTGATGAACCTCTCTTGCGACCTCAAGCTAAAACAAGGCCACAGAAAGGCCGAGGTGATGACAGAGATCCTCGAGAACCTCAACTTAAACCACCGCCGCAACGTGACGGCGGAGAAACTGAGCGGAGGGGAGCGTAAGCGGCTCTCCATTGCCCTCGAGCTGGTGGATAATCCGAACATATTTTTTCTGGACGAACCCACCAGCGGGCTGGACGAGGTGACGGCTGCTCAGTGCATCCGACTGCTGCGTGGAATGGCCCGCGAGGGACGCACCATCGTCTGCACCATCCACCAGCCCTCCGCCACGATCTACAACTGCTTCGATAGCATCTACGTGCTGGCCAAGGGACACTGCGTCTATCAGGGCAGTCCCCGGGCCACCATTCCCTTTCTGCGCTTAGCCCAGCTGGATTGCCCGCGCCACTACAGCCCCGCAGACTATAGTAAGTTATCCATTCCTCTCCAGTGAGAACTCCACTCTAACTCGACTTTTCGCTCTCACACAGTCATCGAGCTGGTCGACGCAGAGGACGGGCACCTGGTGCCGGCGCTCAGCGAACTCACCGAGAACGGCAAGCTCATCTACGTGGCCAGCCAGGCGGACATCGTGAATCCACAGGTGGAGTCGCAGCAGGCCGTCACAACTATGTTTGTAGAGCAGCCGAAGCGTCCTCTCCTGCCCACAATCTTCGCCGGCAGCGCTGTCTCCACCGATGGCACTCTGAAGAGCGGCGCCAGTGCATTGCTGGAGCAGATGAAGGCCTTCTCGCAACGCATGCACAACGGTCGTCGTGATATTTCCGGGGTGCGGCAGTTCGTGGTGCTGATGCGGGTCATGATGCTGCGCATAATGCGCGCTCGCCTTGCCCTGACCATCCAGCTGTTCCACCACCTGCTCTGTGGCCTCTTCTTCGGGATGATCTTCTTCCAGCTGGGCAACCAGGGGGCGCGCATGTTCGACCATCTTAAGTTCTGCATTGGCGCTGTCCTCATGATTGTCTACACCCAGGTGATGGTGCCCATCCTCAGCTGTGAGTCGCCTCAGAACTCCCTTGTTGAGCGTACTAATTTTCCTTCGTTTGCAGATCCCGCCGAGGTAAAGATTGTCAAGAAGGAGACCTTCAATCGCTGGTACACGCTGACGCCCTACTATATGGCGCTGACAATCTCGCGGCTGCCACTCCAGGTTCTGCTGAACATCACCTTTATGATGGTCACCTACTGGATGTCCGGGCTTCCGGATCAGATCTGGCGATTCGGCATCTTCGTCGCAGTTGGCCTCATGATCTCACTGGTGGCCGAGGGCATGGGCCTGGCCATTGGGGCCACCTTCAGCATTACAGTAAGTACTGCAAAGCGAATACATATAGTGGAAGCGAACGAATACACCTTCTCCTTCCCTCTCCACAGAACGGCAGCGTCGTGGGTCCCATGTTGATTGCTCCGCTGATGGGGCTGGCCGTATACGGCTTCGACTTTGCGCCCCAAATCACAGGTGCCATGAATCTGCTGATGAAGTTCAGCTATGTGCGCGTCGGAGTAGTGGCATTGATCCTGGCGGTGTTCGGCTTCCAGCGCGAGGATCTCGACTGCGACGATATCTATTGCCACTTCAGCGATCCGCGCGTGCTGCTCAAGTTTCTCGATGTGGAAAAGGTCTCCCTAATGCACCAGTTCGGCATACTGGCTATGTTAATGCTCTTCTTCCGCATCCTCATATACATCAGCCTGCGCAAGCGCTGCAACGCCTGAACACAGCCACAGAGCAAGGGGCCCAGGCACCAATGAATCTTATTCCCTTTGTAGTTATAGCCAATGTCAACGCTGTGATTGTTCGATTTGTGAATGCTTCCATGTATATTGTATATATTATGTACGGCCGGGCATGTACTCCGTGCCCAGTGCTCCTACAGTGCAAATTGTGGTGCGAGTATTGACAAGACAAATTTTAGATGTAAGTTAATGTAGCTCTAAGCAGTTAGGATTACAGCCTCACCTTGCACCTTGGGGCTGGACATCAATCAGCAGAGGAGGCAGCTCCAAGGCGTCTGCAGTTTTATACATATTGTTTGTGGTAAAAGTGATTTAAATTCGAATTTTATAGTAAAAGCGAGCGGGATCGCTCTTATAGACGACTCTCAGTCAGTATATAGATAAGTGATATATGATTTATGTTACCAATGCAATATATTTTATGCGTATAATCATACTGACTTCCATGACTGCTCACTCTCTCGGGAAAAGCCACGACCGTTAGTTATGTTTTAAATATTAATCTTTTCACTCCGTTTATCCTCTTTCTATTCTGTCTCTCTCTCTCTCTTTTTCACTTCTTGCTATCTCGCTTCTCGACATGGGGCTCACACTGCACAAGGAAGAGTGCGAGAGATGGGGAGAGAAAGAGAGAGAAAGAGTAAACGCGTAGAAATGCTAGCGTAGCCACTGCAAGCCAATTCGCTCATTCTGACTATAACAATTATCCGATCAGATACATATATGGCAATCTGGTAGATATGGTCATATTCTAAAATGCTGCGTTTTTGGTTTTTTCGTATCTTCAAAATTGTGAATGCCACAGATTTTCGTACTACGTGGATGTGGGATACAATTGTGGATTGTGGTTGCTTTTGCTCTTAGAGTCTCTGAGATATACGCGCTCATCGGGACGGGCAGACATGGCTATATCGGGTCGAAAACGCTTCCTTCTGGGTGTTACATACATCCGCTTTCACCACAAATCTAATATATTCCTTAACTCATTGAGTACCGGGTATAAAAAAATAAAGCCGACTCGAATCTGAAGTTACATTTTATAAATGAGGACTCATATTGATTTATACAAAAAATGTAAAACTATAGATCCACATTGACTCCATCCACTCTGGAGATCTACCGATATCGGTAGCTACATCGACAGTTTCATGTGCTTAATTCGAATCGTGGTGACCCTACTATTTCTTCATGGTGCCAATTTTCTCCTTGCGCTTCTTAACATGCTTTTTCACCTTGACCTTTCGTTGCTCCGCTTTGGCATCCTTCACAGCTTTCTTGCGGGCCTTTTTACTCTCCAGTGATTCGTCCCGCGGACGGGCCGAGTTCTTGAACTTGGAGCCATCGTCGTTGTCCTGGGAATCATCTTCGCCTTCATCTTCACTCTCAGTTATTTGGTCGTCGCTTCCAACGTCCTCTTGCTCGGCTGTGGGCTGCAGTACGTCTGGTTGCTTCTGCACATCCATATCGGCAGTCAAGCCGGTGATTTTTCCATATATTAGATTCTGCTGCACACCTTGCTTTGCCTTGGCAACATCACGCTCGAAATGACGCACCTGGGGAGGAGATTTGTGTTCATAAAAGAGTTACCGACTAAAAGGTGTACTTTGTCTACCTCGTCCAAGCGCTTGGGAATGTAGGTGTTCTGCCAGACGGCCTCATCGATTCTTTCCTGCGCCGTTATGGCATCGAAGTCGCGGTCTTTAATGCGCTCCGAGATACTCTCCAAGCATTGCTCCATGTTCTCTTCGGTTATCGTTTGGTCGGTAATGAAGTCGAAGAGTTCCTTGACGGTCATGGTGGCTACCGACTTCTTGCGGAAGAATTCTGAAATATTGGTGCAGTCCTTGCGCAGAAAGTCGAACGCATGCGGATGGTCGTGCTCGACTGCCTGGCTGACATCGATAATAACCAGTTGACCGTCCTGCATCAGAATATTGAACTCTGAGAGATCGGCGTGGACGAGGCGGCACTGGTTGTAGATCCGCCACATGATCACCACACAGTCCCGGTACAGCTCACGCGCCTTCGACGTGCTCAGCTCATAGTCCTTTAGCTTGGGCGCCGGCCAGCCATCACGGCCACAAAAACGCATGACTAGCACATGGGAACGGAGCAGGATCGGTTCCGGCACGGGCACACCAGCATTTCGCATTCGTAGATAGTTGCGCATCTCCTTCTCGGCCCACGTGCGGACCATTTTGCGCGGATTGTGCTTGCAGTAGCCGTGACGAAACCGGAACTCGCCGGACACGTACTTGTCGCGGTCCTTAAATACCAGAATTGAGGTCTTATAAATTTTAATGGCATACTCGTCGGCGCCGTCTTTGGACACAGCATGGTAGACGTTTGCCTCCTTTCCCGTCGATATGCAGCCGTTAATCTCTTGGATGAGGCCGCGATTGAGCAGCTTGAAGAGTATCATGCGTGTGCGCGGATCCATCACTTGCTCTGCCGTGGCTCGATCGTGCTTATCCCTCACGCGCACTCGATCCGTGTCCTGTCGGCGATCAAAGTTGACCAGCCGGTTGGCAGCTTGGGCACTCATGTTCGGGGTAGGATCATATTTCTCCACATTGATGCGTGCAGAGTATTTGCGTAGCAGCTTTTCGTTGGGCTGGTAGCTGCTCACACGTGGAGCAGCGCCTCCACCGCTTGCAGCTCCACCTCCACCAGCAGCTGAACCAGCTGTTGTGATCTGTGGCTGTGTGTTGTGCTTGCTGAAACCGCTGTAGGCTTCCTCATACGCATCGTATTCGTCGCCCAACTCGTAGTCGTCGTCGTCTTCATCATAGTCGCAATCCAGATCATCCTCACCCGCATCTACGTTTCCCTCTGTTTGGCCCAGCTGATCGCTAGGTTTCGGTTCGTGTTTCACGGTGAGAGATTTGAAGTCTTGAAGCCACTCCGACTAAAAATTATAAGTTTTTGCAAATTGATTGATTACATGAGATGCCTGTGCTTACATTTTTCAGCTCGTCCAGATCCTCCTCGGCGTCGCTGAACTTGTGTAATTCGTCGCTCATCGTGGGCGAGTATCGGGCAGTGGCAGTCCACCGCACACACCAGTATATTTATAGCGCACGAACTGTTGCCAAAAATGTGAAATAATTAAAATTTCGTTAAGTGGTTAAACTCTTTGCACGTGTTGGCGCTGCCGTTCACAGCGGTGCGGTAACATTGTTTTGGTATTTTATGGCAGCCCAGCTGTTGCCCCGGACACCAATGTGGTATTTTCTAACACCATTTCACCACTAACCATACAATATATAGACATGACAATTCATACATGGAAAGTGTCCGCAACGCAATCAGAGACCAGCTACAAACGGGGACCAGCTACGGTGGTCGTGAGAGTGTATGTGTGCACATGTATTCTCGCTTATTTTGCGTGTTGTGCATGTGTGGATCAGCAACTCGGCGAGTCGTGAGAGTGTATTTGTGCTCATGAGCATGCATGTACATTGCGTGTTTGCAAGTGTGTATGAGCGCACAACTGAAATTTTCGCTCTCCCAACTTTGTTTTGATTTTTGTGCTCGCGCCACCCTTCACTTTAGCATTATTGGAGTCGGCCCTTTTTGAAGACGCTTGCCTTATAATACCAGAATAACTGTTATTTTGTACATGCTTTAGATGCTAACTTTGTTTAATATAGAATATACTAATATATTGAGCAGATATATGTATATATATTCACAAATATATATTTCATTGTATGGTGTATTGTATTATACAATGATATATTTGATCATATATAAAAAAGTAGTATGCGCTAAAAAAAATATATATATATCATCCTTGAATATGGATATTAATGACATATAAATGGGTAATAAATGGGTCCATACGGATTTTAGTGCCACACTTGCGAGTCAAATTTGAAATCATCCCTATATTTCTTATGCGAATGTCCATCCACAGAGAGAACTTGCAAGTACATTCATATGTGTGTGTACGTGTGCAGAGCTGCCGAAATTGCCAGCCAAATATTTTTGAGAAGATTTCTTGAGACACAAATTTATTTGCTGAGTGTCGCTTATTGACGCGACGCACTAATACCCTATAGACAATTAATATAATTTGATGTCATGTCTGATATACATTTTGCATTTGTACATATTTACATTCGTTCATTATATTCGTTAATAGTACATTGAACAAAATTAGCATATAAAGGATATTCAATATATACAATTATTTTAATATTGGGCAATCGTCATTATAAAATCATAACTTACAATCAATTCTAAAGTAATGGGTGTTTTCTTAGATAGCGGCGTCGCACTATGGGGAATTTGACCACTTTTTGTGGCCTAAATTAATAACTTCCAAACGAAGCAATATTTTTAAGTTAGGTTTTTTGATATGAGTTAATAATAGTAAGATGAAGATATTTTGAAAAAATGGGCGTGGTAGCTCTTTTCTATACCCGTACCATCTTTATGAGCGCCTAGATCTCAGAGACCATATGCCGTTTGGCACTATTCCAAATGCCATTTTACCGTTAAAAACTGTTACAAACGCAGATTTTTGGTATTTTTGTAGGAAAAAAAACGGTTATTCGTCGGCTAACGGAATTTATCGGCGAAATTCGGCATATGAAAGTTTGGTCAAAGGGTTATAACTTAGCCGTTTATTTTTATAAGCGATACCTTAAACGACGCCTAATTAATGTGTCTATCTAAAACTAAAAATCAAGGCATTCAAATATTTTGTTTTCGACTTTTCCTGAGCTTTCAAAGTCAAAATTTCGGGGAAAAATACCGAAAAAAATTATGAAATTTCAATTTGGAAGCTTAATATCTTCCAGACGTTAAGTTGCAGCTACAAAGTGTCTGAGTCGGATTTATAGCTGCATTTGTCAGCTTTTTTTAACTGCAAAGTTCAATACAACCAGTTGTAGGAAACTTAAGTTATGTGAAAAATAGAAGCACTACCTATGACAAAAAACACCAAATTTTTTAAAAATTCTTAAAAAAAAAACTACTCCATGAAAAAAATAAAAACATTCTTTAAAAAATTTTAAATCTCCAAATCTATCAGAAAAAGTCATTTTTGGCGACAGCGGAAAAGTCGTGTCGACTGGTGTATTCAGTACTGTTTCTCGTTTTCCGTTTCCCGTTTTCCCTTTCTCGTCCCTCGCTTTTCGACTCTCTATCGATCTGCAGGTAATCTATGTATTTTAAAACGGCCACAGGGATAAAATCGATTTCGTATTTGTAAACAGTAATTACACTGTGATAGTCAAAAAACGAGAGGGAACGTTGTGAGCCGCGGCAAAGGCTGCGGCTCTACTTTATACCCGGTACTCACACAATATATACATACATACATACATATATGTAAGCTCATTTATACAATTTATTATATGTTCGCAAAAGGAACGCTCCGGCCCGGGGAAGATTCCAAAGCAAAATTTACTCGATCGTCTGGCATCGGTGTCGGATGTCGATTTGATCGCACAGCATTGTTTTATGCGTCAAACGTTTCCAGAGCAAAAAGTTTTGTATCAAACAACAGGAAATAATACATATTTCAGTCAGTCTCAGCTCTCATTTTGTTCGGAACGGAACTCAAACTTTTTCGGAAAAAAAGTAAAATAAATAAAAAGCCGTGAAAAAAAAATAAAAAATATTTCACTCATTCGAAACAACGAATTTTTCGTGATTCTATCGATTCATTTCTGAGCGGTATCAAAGTCGTTTACGAGACAGCAGCATAATGCCCGTTGATACGGCTAAGTCGGGCTCTGGGATTCGGTACAATCGCGCCGGCAGTATCATCCTTGAGCCTGAGGTTGATCGCGTACTGCTGGAAACTATTTCCGAGGTGCCCGGCAGCCCAGCAGTGGTGTTCGGCGAGCAGAAGCTGGAACGCTTCATTGCCATCCGTGACGGAAAGGACAAGAGCCGGAGCCTGTCGCAGCAGCGTCGCCAGAAGGTGCGGGACACCTTTGGCGAACGCTCCGGCCCGAGGAAGATTCCAAAACAAAAATTACTCGATCGTCTGGCATCGGTGTCGGATGGTGAAGGCGATGTAGAGGCTGGTGCCAGCACCTCAGCCCGTGCCCGTGCCCGTGCCCATGCCCCTGAAGCAGCTGCAAGCCTTCGCCGCTCAAATCGTCTTCAGAAGCGTCGGCATACTACTGACTCGTCGGATTTTAAAGGCTATGCCAAGGCTGGTGGCAATGAATCAGGCCCAGCTTCAGCTCGGGCTTCAGCCCCAGGTCCAGCCCCAGCTCCAGCCACAGCTCCAGCCACAGCCCCAGGTCCTGAAGCCACTGCAGGCCTTCTGCGGTCTTGCAGACTTCGGCGCCGACTGAATACAATTCAGTCATTTTAATGTATGTAACACCTCTTAGCACTTTACACCCACTGCCCTTCCCTGCCCATTAATGCACTGCTCGACCACTAACCATACAATATATTTATCTAAATTTGACGTATGCAGGGTATTTATTGCATAAGTTGCTCAAAAAGGAGGACTGCAAAAAATGCTCTCAACTTTTAAAATCGTCCGATGAGGTCCGATCATCTTCTGAGTATTTAATACTCAATAAAAATTTTGGCTATGTCAACAGTAACTTAAAAATTAAAGCCCCTTCTGAATATTTTTTCACTTTAATTAAAATTTGTTTTGATATTTTTAACCAGCATTTCGAGAAAAGCTCTCACAAATTCCATTTAAAAAGAAACATAGTGCAAAAATGTATATTTTTAACGTCAAATTTAGATAAATATGTAGACTGGTTTAATTCGTCCGATCCGTATTCTGCTCACCGTCTTCACCTGCTCAACCAGTTTGTATTGATTTTGATTAGGAAAAATTGTAAATGGATAACAGAAAAAATGATAAGCGATCGAAATGCAAAATCATACGAGAAAAAGCTCAAAATATTGCGGCAGTAGGATATTTTTTAATATTTATAAGTTTATTATTTTTTCTTTATTTTTTATGTTCTATTTTTCACATGTATGTATGTATAAATATTTAATAGATTTAATTCCAGGCGGGGAATATGGATGTGACTTAATTATTAAAAAGTGTTTAAATTAAGTCATGTCAAGTCGACTCAAAGGTCAGATTAATTTTTGACCCCATTACAGGTGTAATGGCCTCCTCGTGGTGTTCCCTGGGTACCGATCTTCAATCGGGAGCCAATTTGAGCGGCGACTTTATGTCTATATGTACATATGAATGTATGTATGTTTACGGCAATAATAATAATAATAGGCAATAATAATATAATAATTTATATAATAAATATAAAAATAAATAACAGATTTCTTTTTTCCCACGGCCAAGTGTCCCACCAACCCACACCCACCCCCACCCATCCTGCCAATTCTTCATTTATTTTGTGGCGGTAGGTCAGTTCGTCAACAAGCTGACGAAGAACACACATAACAAAATTTCAGCTCAGCAAAGAACAAACGCTCTGTATGTGAGGCTGAGCTTTAGCTGTATGTGTGCACATATTGTAGGTCTGCTTGTTTGTTTTGGTTTTTTACAACGCCGCTGCCTAAGAAAACACCCATTACTTTAGAATTGATTGTAAGTTATGATTTTATAATGACGATTGCCCAATATTAAAATAATTGTATATATTGAATATCCTTTATATGCTAATTTTGTTCAATGTACTATTAACGAATATAATGAACGAATGTAAATATGTACAAATGCAAAATGTATATCAGACATGACATCAAATTATATTAATTGTCTATAGGGTATTAGTGCGTCGCGTCAATAAGCGACACTCAGCAAATAAATTTGTGTCTCAAGAAATCTTCTCAAAAATATTTGGCTGGCAATTTCGGCAGCTCTGCACACGTACACACACATATGAATGTACTTGCAAGTTCTCTCTGTGGATGGACATTCGCATAAGAAATATAGGGATGATTTCAAATTTGACTCGCAAGTGTGGCACTAAAATCCGTATGGACCCATTTATTACCCATTTATATGTCATTAATATCCATATTCAAGGATGATATATATATATTTTTTTTAGCGCATACTACTTTTTTATATATGATCAAATATATCATTGTATAATACAATACACCATACAATGAAATATATATTTGTGAATATATATACATATATCTGCTCAATATATTAGTATATTCTATATTAAACAAAGTTAGCATCTAAAGCATGTACAAAATAACAGTTATTCTGGTATTATAAGGCAAGCGTCTTCAAAAAGGGCCGACTCCAATAATGCTAAAGTGAAGGGTGGCGCGAGCACAAAAATCAAAACAAAGTTGGGAGAGCGAAAATTTCAGTTGTGCGCTCATACACACTTGCAAACACGCAATGTACATGCATGCTCATGAGCACAAATACACTCTCACGACTCGCCGAGTTGCTGATCCACACATGCACAACACGCAAAATAAGCGAGAATACATGTGCACACATACACTCTCACGACCACCGTAGCTGGTCCCCGTTTGTAGCTGGTCTCTGATTGCGTTGCGGACACTTTCCATGTATGAATTGTCATGTCTATATATTGTATGGTTAGTGATTTCACTAACACTATTGACCTTTCTTGTTTAAACCTTATTTTAGACAGAATCCAATTAACGGAGATTTAAAAATTGGTCAATCTTGTAGAAAAATTTGCGGCCATAAACTGCAATATTATATTAAACAGAATATTTTACGGTGTATTTTTTAAAGTGTGACCCTAGTTTTCAGTATATTTCTGATGGTCGGACGGTATATTTCATCGATTCCGCGGTCACACTGGCGATAAGCGTGCAATCTTAAATTTATTTTATTTAAAAATTAATATTTATATGGCAAAATGTTTGTGCTGGCCGAGCTGAAGGATACCGTGCGCATTGCGCCAGACCTGTTCAACGTAAAGTTGGTGGATGCTGTACGTGATGAAATCGACCGCAAACTGGCCAATAAGGTTTGTTTTAATTGTTATATTTTCTTTGGTTTGAGTATAAATTCCGTTTGCATTTGCTTCCTCTATGTACATAGGTGCTGCTTAACGTTGGCCTGTGCATAGCGCTCAAGGACATCGTATCGCTGCTGGACTCTGTTATTCTACCGGGCGACGGAGCCTCCCACACCGCAGTGGTCTTTCGGTACATCGTTTTCCGGCCTACGGTCGGCACCGTAGTGACCGGCAAAATACGTAGCTGCAGCCGTGAAGGAGTTCACGTGACGCTGGGCTTCTTCGATGACATACTTATACCAAAGGCAGCCTTGCAGCATCCCTCCCGTTTTGACGAGGCCGAGCAGGCCTGGGTCTGGGAGTATCCGTTGGAGGACGGCGCCAAGCATGATCTCTTTATGGATGTTGGCGAGCCCATCAAATTCAGAGTAACGCGCGAAATCTTCGAAGAGACTTCGCCAGTTGGGCCGCCTAAAACGGAGTCCCAGAGCACGCAGGGTCCCAGCACATCGACAGCTGCCGCTACCGCTTCGCAGGAAAGCAAGACTCCGTACAAGATTATTGTAAGCCACTGTCACTGTCATTCCTATAGTCTGTTCATGTAATCATTCTTGGACCGTGTTTTAGGGGGCTATCAACGAGTCTGGCCTGGGTGTACTCTCCTGGTGGGATCAGCAAGGCAAAGAGGACGACCAAGGTGACGAGGATAATACAGAGTACGACAATGATGAGAATGGCGAGGGTGCGTGTGAGGAATGACATCTACCCCGATGCTAACGCCATGCATCCTGCCACCTGAAATAAAGACGGGTCCAGCTGCTATTGATATTCTTCAATTGTGCAAATCAACGATGCAAGAAACTATAGCAAAATGCTGGGACATTGTAAATATGTAGTGTAGACTGCCCTTTTACTAGTTTTAATAAGAGTAATTATTGGTATATTGAATGTACATTCTTCATGAGAAACTTGTACGTTTAATGTAGGCCAAACAAGGTCACGCTGTCCAATTGTTTAACTTGTACACGAAGGCCAGCCGTACGGGATCGTAAGAGACATAATTAGGAACCTCAAATTGTCTATGCAAGAAAGTTAAATAAATTTAGGTATCAAGCATACTCACAACAAGGGTAATCTATAAGTAGCTATAAATAGAGCGTCGTAAACTTGGGTTATATTAACATTTAAATGCACCAGCAAATCAAAGAGTGGTCTGGCCCACTACCCAAAAATGCGACCGAGTGCCAGCATAGGGGTTAAAATGATCCATAGGTCCAATGATCACGTGTATCTATTAATTGCTTATTAACCCAATTACACGATGGCTAAGATTTCAATATATATACTATTCGCAAACCATTGACCTAGAACTAGGCGATTTGTCCATATGTTATGGAGTATTCTCGTTATACTAAGCGTGCGGCGGCTGCGACTCCGATAAAAAGAGATAAAACCCCAATTTAAATTCAGTTTTTGCATTTATTTATGTTATCATGTACTTGTAGATGTTTTTTGCTATTGGTTTTAGATTGCCAGTTGCAATCCGCATTTGTTCAGTGTTCATGAAACGATTTCACATTTTTATAATTTAAAAAAAAATCCAAAAAAACAAAGCATTTACATTTACAGTTTAGCTTAGGTGTGTGAGTGGGCTCTGCTCCTCGGCTTCTCTTGATAAGAACAACAGACCGCTCTAAAATGTTGGCTAGATGATACTAGCACATGCTGTTCGTGACAGAAAGGAAAGGAGATTGTTGTACATATGTACATACATATGTAAGTATAGTATAGTACATACATATGTACATATGTATGTAGTATGGATGATTCGTTTTTTGCGTATTCCAAACATATATGTTAGGGATTTGATTTCATTTGTAGCGTGCACTTTCCGTTTCCGGTTCTCTGCTTAAAATACTTTTTACTGACATATCTATCATACGTTAATTACAGAATTACAATCAAATTGGGGAGGGTATGGGGGGTTTCCCTGGTCGGGCTTCGGTATCGGGGGAGTGTAAAGTTTTGGACTTTGATTCGATCTAAAGCTGTCCAGCAAGTCCAGCTGTCTTGCATGCCATGCCTCTTGCTCTTTTAAACTGGTAAATATTTTCATACATAATTTCTAATGAAATTTACTTCATTTCTTAGTTGGTTTCTTTGAACTAGTGTGTGGATTAATTGCATATTTTGATTCTTTTAGCATTTGGTAGTATTTTGGGCGCAATGTTTCGTTTCGATTTGACAGACATTCGTGTTTTTGTAATTTACAATTAGACTGTATCTGAATCTGTTACTGTATGTTTAGTTACAGCGAGAATAATAGATAAAAGGTCCGTTAAAACTACCATAATATAAATATAATAATGTATTGTATGTATATTTATAAATATATTTTTATTTGTATATTAGACATATTATATTTATATTGCATGTAAATAAATATCATCTTTGGGTCTTTTGTGGTACTTCGTCTTAAACAGATCAACTTAACTTAGTTCCGTTCCAAATCACAGCAGAAATCATACAAAAAAAATTCTAAAACTATATGCGAGTAAGTGGAGATTGCGGGTTGCAGTTTGGGGGCTGGGGTGGGGATTGGGGATTGGGGGTTGGGCGTAAGAAGGGTAAGAAGGGCATCATTGACGGAAAGTTGTAGTTAGGAACTTGCCGACTAAAGATTAATGTACAAATTAGCATACTCATAGATACATACATACATAGTTCGTAACGAAAATCAGTTTCCAAAGTGGCTGGGGGGAAAGTAAAGTAAAGTTCAGTGTTTAGTGTTCAGTGTTTAGTGTTTAGTGTTCAGAGTCAACCAGCGATCTCTCTCAATTGATTATTCGATTATCAAGCAGCGCGGCAAGTGCTCCTTCAAGTAGTCAAAGAGCTCGTGCGATGCCCCCGGACAGTTTGTGAGCTCCAGCTCCTGCAGATGACGCAGCTGTATGAGGCTGGACAGCCCAGACGAGGTCAGCAACGGACACCCGGCCAGCGACAGCACCTGGAGGTTGCGCATCGAGCAGAGGTGCTGCAGCCCAAAGTCCCGCACCTGGGAGCACCAGCGCAGGAAGAGCGCGGTGAGCGAGAGCATCGTGGACACATATCCAACGCCAATATCCGTGATGTGCACGCATCTGAAAGAGAAAGCCGTGAATATACATATATGTATATGTAGGCTCGACAGGTTTGACTGAAGTCTCATTGGGAACTTACCTATCCAGCGTCAGCTCCTCCAGTTGATTCAGATCACAGGCGATATACTCGAGCGAGGCGTCCGTAATGCGGGGACACCAGGACAGGTCAAGGGCGCGCAGCTTCTGCAGGTTCTCGGCAATCAGCTCGACTCCATCGTCTGTTAGCTTGCTGCAGCCGGAGAGGCTCAGCACCGTCAGATGCGGCAACGAGTGCACTGCAAGTAGAGTCGAAGGAAGCAAAGGATTAGTTTAACGATTGAGTGCAGCTGCAGTCCCAGCCCCAGCCCCAGCTCCAACGAGTATTCATTCCCGTCACGTAGCAAACGTTTCCTGCAGTCTGCAGCAACTTTTCAAAAACTCTCCCCACCCCACCCCGCTCCGTTAAGAAAGCATGCCCCAAAGCAGGGGCAGAGTGCCTGAACAGCCTGAACTTGCGCAGATACGGATAAAACGGATAGCGAATGGCGGATGTCGAAGCGGCACATGGCTAAAATTACCGTTCGTAAGCCGCTTAGACTTTGCCAATGGGAATGAGAATGGGAAATGGTGGGCGGAGGGGGAAGGGGAAGGGGCAGGGTGCTTGGGCGGCTGCGGAAAGAGTGATAAGAGGCGCTGAAGAAAACAAACTCCAAAGAAGAAGAAGGGGTGCCCGCTCCTCTCTCCTTCCCTCAAGGGTGAGAAGAAGTCGAAAAGTGCACGGGTTCGGGTACGGGCACGGGCACGGGTCCGGCCGAGTAAGCCGCTTTGTGCGGCCGTACAGGCAACACCAACTGTGTGCGACCCACTTCGACTACGGCAGGCAGATGCTCGGAGAGGGGGCGAGAGGAGCACGGGAGGGCACGGGCACCCCTTGTTTGGCTTCTGACCAAAAAAACCGCAAGAGGCATAGAAAAAACGATTTGAATTACAAAATATGCGCACACACAGACACACACACGGATGCAGATCGCTCAGATACACAGATACTCAGATAGTGAATGGAAAACTAACGGACTAAATGGGAAAGTCTATGAAAAATTGATGAAACGAGTCCCGCTCTGTGCTCTGCGCTCTGCGCTCTCTGCCTAGCTCTGGTTCTGGCTCTTGCTGCGGCCTGGACTGAAGCGAAGCCTTTATGCTATTTACAGAATAGATGCCTTTTGATGAGTGGATGGAAGACGGGAGTGAGAGCTATTTATATGCTTAAGGGTGTCCCACAAACGGATGAGAATCTACTATGAACCTATTCAGAGGGATCCAGCTGAAAGATCGAAACGTACTCCGATCAGTATAGACTACGTTCTGAGATCCTTATCACTGAAATGCCATTGGGGGAAATCCAGAAATCTGTGAATTTCCTCAGTTCAGTGAGAGTTCTGAAGTTCTGCAGTCCATCAATGGGACCTGTACAAGTCCCTTGCTAAAGCCTTACTCAAATCGGAATTTTAAATCTATTGCCCAATACATATTCAAGCCCTTTTCAGGAGGTGGCAGGGGGGCCCTGATGGGAAGCCCCAACAGTGACAATAACCGTAACGCAGACGACAGGCAGTAGAGGGAGGAGGAGGAGCAGGGTATGCTCCCTCCTCAAGGAGGCTAACAGTAATTGTATCTATCAAGTGGGAGCTGCTGCTGCTGCTGCCTCAACTGATGGGGCAAGCCGGCTGTTTGGCAGAGAGGCAAAAACCGCAAAAACATCCAATGACAAAGACAAAGGCGCCTCTATGCCATGGAACAACAGTGTGCGTATTAGTAAGTGCATGTACATATGCACATATATACATATGTACTTGTATATATGCAAATAGACATAGACATAGATACAGATACATCTACGAGCGATTTTATTGGAAACTGTGATTAGCAGGCCGCCGCGGCGGCGACAGAAGCCGACGTAGACCACATTAGATGGGAGGGCGAAAGGGATATGCCCAGAGACAGAGAGACAGATAGAGAGCGAGCGAGAGAGAGAGAGAGAGAGAGAGAGCTGGATCGGGATCGGGCGGATAATGATCATCGATTGAATTACACTCTGAGCTAGATCTGTGCATCGGCCTCGATTTGCGCGTATTTATCGCGCTCGTGATCGCCACTGAAATTCATTTCGTTATCAGCGCTCCATCGGTGCGCAACGATCCCGTCCCGTGATTCCGCGACTCCTCTCAGGCCAGACCGAGTGTCCGTGTGTCCGTGTGGCGTCAGCGTCGTCGCTGCAGTGGAATCTGGAATTCCATTCCCCAGGGACCCCACTCGGGGGGGACCCCTTGTCCCGTCGTGCTGCAGTTTCATTTTGTGACCGACACTAACGGGTAATGGTTGGCCGCAGGACTACTCGTTTTTGCGATCACAATACTGAAATTGCAGCAAAGAGCAGCGAAAATGTGGAAAACTGTGTGTGGAAAACTGTGTGAAAAGTGATGCGTACTCGTACTATTAGTGATTAAGCGAAACAGACTTAGAACTGAATTAGAACTAGTTTTTTTTTGTTTGTTGTTTCAGTCTGAACTTTTTACAGTAGCTCTGTGTATTGAAGGGCTTGACGGGTAGGTGCACACAGGATTAAAACACCTGGATCTGAGAATACCTAAGTACTGCACTCGATGGAGTAAATTTCAAACTGCAACCACCCAGGCGACGAAGGTGAGAGAGCATTCCCTGGAGCGGAGACTGATTAGGTAATCAGTGATTCGAATACTCACTTGTGAATGACCTCCGTGTCTGTGGAAATGGCACATGAAAGAGCATTGAAAGTATTTACGGATGTCGCAATACCAAAAACAGGTGAAATGTTACAGCAAATGAAATTCCTGTTTGATGATTACATACTAAACACATATGTATATAATCTGGTACGAGTATTTGAGCATTCTCTTTGATAGAAGAAATTGAAATTTGATAGATAATTTCAGTCAGGCAGTCTGTCAGTTAGTCAGTCAGCTGTCGAAGCAGAAGATTCCATTTCCGAAAGTTCGCCCAACATCCTGCTCATTATGTCCTTCATGCTTATTCCGGGCTGGATGAATGGATGGATGGATGGATGGATGGATGGATGGATGAGAAATAACAAATTACAAGTCGCTGAATAAATTGGGTTTGTTTTCCCGGAACGCCAGCGAATGCGGAGCCTGGGAGGAGGTGGCTGCTTGATATACATTTATTGTAAATGGAAATTTTCGCCTGCCAGTCAGTGGCAGCGCAGTGTCAAAATAGTGGGCTAACATGAAACGAACATGGAGTCATCCCCCCATCCCCCATCCACCCGTGGAAACGAGTGTCAACACATGGGGAGGGGGAAGTGGGAAGTGGGTAGGGGAAGCAAGGATACATAAACATGTCAGATACTTTGTGTGTCTAGGAGATACATTTACATTTCCCATAACAACTAGCGACATTTATGCGTGGTGGGTCGTTTTGTATTCTGTTTTCTGTTTTTGTGCCAGTCCCAAGGACCCGCTTTTCCCCATTATACACACTTTTCTCATTCTCCTGTTCTCCTGTTCGGAAAGGTTGGGAATTAGCTCCGTTCTGGCCATCTTCCACTAATACCACACGTGTCTTTAGTTATTATTTATATTTGTAGTTGAAATCCACTCATTACTCACTAAACATGTGTGTACAAACGCTATCAATGTCACTCTGTCCCTGTGTCCCAGAATATGGTACGCAAGTGCCAGTATGTGAAGTCCTGGACAAATCCGATGTTTATTGGCAGTCCTAGGGGCTCCGCATCCGCATCCGCTTCCACATCCCCCTCCACTCCCCCCCAGCGATTTGTATTGATTTTGCGTGTGATATTAACTTGCGGAATATTTTGCTCACATAATGTTCGGCATTTCTTTACGACTTTCTTTATGACTTGATGGCTGCTGTTCGAACTCGAACTGCCTTATTGGGGGTTAATAGAGCGAAAGGCATTTGCTGAAAGTATTCTCTATTGCAGGGTTATCCGTGTTCTGAGAAGCCCCTCGCAGTGTCGGTAGCTAAGTTCCAAGTAAACCAACAATTTACACCTCTCTTTAAGCGGTTTAAAATCGATTCATACTCATTCCAGGAAACCTTCTCAAAGTTTCCTTTAATTTCAGGAAAAGGCGCTTGGCAAGCCTTCACTCAAATTACGTGGAAAAGCGACAGAGTGGAGCGGGAAGGCGTAGGGAGATTCTTGTGAAAAGCATTCCGCAGTTAATTAAGCGAACCCTGGAAACACCCTGGAAATGGAATTTGCATTGGATGATTGGAGGGAAGCACATTGGAGGATTGGAATTTTTCTATTTTCAGACTGTAGCTGACCGTAGCTTCAGCTTTCAGTGCTGGCTGGCTGGCTGGCTTATAGTTAGTTAAACTAAAGACTTATTAAAGCCAGAGTGATAAAACAAATCCCACTCAAGTTTCTGGGTCTTAAGTGGCCTGTCAATTACCGCCAAAGTTTAGGGGCCAAAACAGCGAATGCGTTAATGGGCCAAAAGCAAGACGGCCGTCCAAGAAGCCCCATTAGGCTTCCTTCAGAGGAGCGGATGGAAGTATAACTACCGCGAAATCAGATTGGATTACGCAACGAAAGATTAGCTCCAGTTCGGGGTGGGGATGGAGATGGGGATGGAGATAGGCTTTGGAGTCTACGAATAGTTTGCCCTTTAAAATTGGGCACCTGATAGGGCGGGAAGTATGCATAAGGGAGCTTTCCATCCCCTTTGCCTTTGTCTATTATTTTGTGAAGTATGAAACGGCTTCTAGGTGATTAACGATTTTAAAAAGGAACTGGTAAAGTAGTGACCTGCGTAACGTTTACGGGAATTGGTTAAATTGTCGGTTCATTGCGACCTTTAATAACTCCAAACAACACAAATGGAAGCTGAAATAAAGAGATTTTAATGGGGGAAAACCACAAGATAGGCTCTGAGTGCTCAGACCCAGCTTTTGTCTTTAGTTTGATACTTGTTTTTATTTGGAAATTGGTGTTTGCCTCACGAATGGTTATGCCACTGACTAAATTATGCAAAAGACAGGACAGCAAGCGAATTTGCCAAAAGACATCGATAGTCTCTATCGAGGCGGCTGTGGGTGGGAAAACAAAGAGACACTGATTCAGATACAATTACAATTTCCTGTGCTTTTGGCAGCCTGACAGCAGCAGTCAGTGCCGCCGGCGAACAATTTCAATCAGAATTAATTTGTTGCCCTGCTCTCAGCAACGCTGGCTGTCAAATCGGTAATTGTGATGACTGCAGTCTGAATAATTCCTAGACTATACGTATATATTCCTAGACTATTTTCTATACCTACCTACATATGTATGTATGTATGTATGTACTTATAGTCTGGCAGAGTCGTTTCCTTTGCGATGCACATTCTCGTGGAAGACAACCAAACAAGCCTTTCCCTGGTTGGAAGTGGTTTTCTAGGTGCCACAGCAAACTGTCGCGGTTGGCATTGGTAATTCTAGTACTATGACTAGAGCTGAACTCCTAGCTGAACTCCGAGCTGAACTCCGAGCTGAACTAAGCTGAACTTCGTGAACTGCCTAAAAAATGAAGCCTCTAGAAATCCTGCAACAACTACGGAATTTTAGCGTCGCTTAAGATCTTTTTTTGTAAAAGTCTATGGATAAACGGCTAAGGTGCCTTCTAATTAATGTCATTAATCAAAGAAAAAAAGAAGACTGCTAAAGAAATCATTTTCCGTCGACTTTTCCCGACTTGTAAAAATATAATAAAAATAAAATGAGCAATTTTGCATTTTAAAGCTTTACATTTTCCAGACGGTAAGCTGAAGTTACAAAGTTTTTGGGTCCGATGTATGCATGTATGTATAGCATTAAGCCTCTTTTTAGAATTGCAAAGTTCCCTATATAACCAGATGTAGGATACATAATTAAGTCAAGTGAGAAAAAGCACTAACTCTAAAAAATATTAAAAAAACGTTTATAAAAACCACACCATGTTTTGCATAAAACATAATTTATTGAACAAATTAAAAGCCCCAAATCTATCAGAAAAAGTCAGCATAATATGCAGCATCAATATAGCGTTGCAGATTGTAATCAAACAAAACTTGTTATTGCTGCAATTAATTGAGTATCGTATCACGACTATTCCAAAGTCTGGCAGCTCGGTTATGCTCTACGATATATGTAAGAATTATCGAACAGTAGCCATCTCAAGGGTTAAGTGCTAGGTACGCCAGGCCAAAGACATGGCGCCTTACGATCTGAAGATAGATGTACGCCATCCCGCTGTTCGCAGCGGATATGCATTTCCCGAGCAAATATGATATCATCGTTGTATGGGTCAGGTGACTTGTGAGAGTAGTGGCAAGAAGTACACCCCCAGCGTCGTAATGTCGGAAAAAACGTTTGATGGAATGACAGATTTTATAATTCAGACCTCTGGTGTGAACGGTCAAGAAGCTCTTCTGAAGTTTCAACTTTTTTACACCTTTTCGAATGATGCTAAACACTATTTTAACATTGATTAGTATTTTGTGGTATCGGACCAGACAGTTCTAGAAAACAAGAAAGAAACTATAGCTAAAGTTCTTGTTTTGCTCAAGTATTTTAAAGTTAATATTCTCGAACTCTACGACGCAATATTTCTAGCTACCTTCTGGGAAATCTACTACTATCTCAAGACGGCTCTCTAGTATCTTTCCAACTTCCAATATGTGTTCCTTTAGTACATTATAAGACTGAAATACTCCGAATAATACAACCATTACACCTACATTACACGGATACGTGGTTTAGACAATCGTATATGTATAAAATCTTAGCTCGTTCGGAAAATGCCGTTCATTGCGGGCAATGGCTTTTTGCTGATTCCTAGATATTTTCTATACTGTATACATAAATGCAAAACAAAGACAAACTCCAAACAAATAAGAGCATATATAGATATATATGTATGTATGTATGTACATGTGTACATTGATTAAGGCATTCAGCGACAAACCCATTAGATCGAGTCCCTCTGACGATCCCATATAAGCTGCAAACTATGCAGTAAGTATGTCAGCATCCATCGTGGTGTCCGCGTGCATACATATGTACATACATACATACATACATATATAAATAAGGCACATACATACATACATATATGTACATGTCGGTTACTAATGCTGATGCGTGCTGGTTCTCTGTAAACAATCCAGAACTTCGACACTCCGATCGCTCAACTGTTAGCCTAATCCGCAATTATATTTCCGAATACATTCAGTGCCAACACACACAAGAAACCGAGCGGTCACATCTTTAGAAAAGTCAGGCGAGTTGTTCCTTTTACGCTTCAAATTCTAGTGGGAGCTAAAACGAGCATCGTGGGTGGGACTGTGCTCTGATTAGTGATTAAAAATGCATAAACAGATTAGCGCAATTGTCGGATAATGGTCCCCTCGTCGGTCTCCGTGTGTCTGTGTCTGTGTCTGTGTCACAATTAAGTGCCAGTGCCTGTACATCCGCGTGTGAAGCTTTCCTTTTGCGTGAGTGCCACACCTTCTGTCTTCCGGCAAGCGCCGTCCCCCGTTGCCCCGTTTACACTTTCCTTTGCAGTAAAAGAGACAGCAACTTTTCACCCAGTTTCGGGAGAGCCTTGTCTTCGTCTACTTCTGGTGACCCGGAAACTTTTTCTCACTCTTTTCTGCAGTGCTACTCAAGCATTTCCAATGAAATTTGGACACTCTGATTGCCTTAATTTGATAAAAAGACAGACTTTTAATGGCTGGCAATGCATACATACACACATATGTATGTACATATACATATGTACGTGTATGTGTCGTCTCATTTCGCCTTGTTTACGGGCTGCAATATTTATTTGGTCTTATTAGGCTGCCAAGTGAAGCGAATACTTTCAACAGTGAAAATGACAGAATGGCTATTCAATAACATCTACTTCTAACCATTCCCTATAATGGCTTTATTCCACTAAGCCTTAGGACCAATCTAGACAAAGATAGCAGATCTAGAACATACATTTTTCTACCTCTCTCTGTCTGCTTTTCCAATAAGATTTTTATGCTTGTTCTAATAGCCGTATCTTATTACACTTTGAAGCTGGACTAGCTGGAAAAGTAGGGACAGCCTTATGCAAAATTCAAGCAGTGAGAGCGAGAGAGATATACGCGTCCAGTTGGTTTTCCAGTTGAGCAGGAAGTAGGGCTGCGGCGGAGATTATCGATTGATTTTAACATTACCGTCATAACTATCTATATTCACGATTATTCCATAATCTTGTCTAGCCTTTACGATACTTGTGAGAAATATCGAACAGTACATACATATCTAACGTGGGATGCGCTTGCACAAATTTGTCACTTAAATTTAGGAATCCCCCGAAACAAGCCAGGAAAAAGAAAATTCGTCACGATGGCGCTTAAATTCGACGAGGCATTTGACAAATTAATGGAAAAAAGTGGAACGCAAGGCGACTTGGAAGCTCCGAAAGAATATCCCAACGATATTAAAGAGATTTCCAGGAAAATAAATAAAGCATTCTACGATATAAACTCTATTTTCCAGGGAAAAATAATGAATTTGGTGGAAACAAGTAAGCCTCACGTTCTTTTGGATCATACCCTTTTAAAATATCCGTTTGTAACGTACGTTTTCACTCTGTCCCAAAGGTATCACTCACCCCGATCATCATCGAGTGCTTCACGTTAAAATGCCATTCAAAATCACTGCAATCAAGGAACACCAGACCGAAACTTACAAGCTGAAGACATGTGTTCTCCATCCCGTCGTACGAAGCGGATATGTAATTCCCGACTTGATAGTAGCTTTATTTGGTGCCGATCTAAAGAGAGCTCTGGGTGGTATGGGCCAGGTGACTTGTGAGAGTGGCAAGACGTACACCCTCAGCCTTGGGATGTCGGACAAAACCATTCATGGAGCTCCATTATTCGAAATTAAGAACTCCGACACAAAGGGTCTGAGCCCCCTTTACAAATTTGAACTCTTTTATACATTTTCGAATGATGCTAACATATATTTTGGCACCGGGTCGCAGTTTTGGGTCATGAACGGGACCTTCCTAGAGAACAGCCAGAAAGACATAAATAAAGTGTTCGATTTGCTGGTGCACTTGAATGGAAATATACCGCAAGTCTACGACGCCATATTTGTGACTACCTATAATAAATCTGTTTTCGAAATGACCCTTGAGGTGAGTGTACATATAAATCTCAGATTAATTTCACCTTTTTGAATAAACAATTTGAACATTTTCAGGCCCTTAAAAACTTAATTTCTGTCTCTGACAATTCCGAACGCTTGTCCTTCGTGTACAACAAGCTTATGGATTTTAAGCAATCGGACAGCGTGGACCTAGCCGAACTTATGGCTTTGTTTAACATACATTAAACTTAAACCATTTAAGCTTCCAATATCTGTTCCTTATCTGCATTATAAAAGTGAGATACTTTGAATAATACAACCCTTGCATCTGCATTACATGGACATTGCGTGGTTAACAATTTTCTGGACAGTCGAATATAATCATTACTCGTACGGGACATCGTACATAAACGCTTTATCTGACATTTAGAAGAGGACTCTGCGTCGTCCGACTGGAGCCAGAGTATTCCCACGCCACGCAGATGGCACCTAAGCCTGCGTGGGCCCTGAGTAAAGCCCATCTGCACTATGGCAACAGAACTGCTGCGATGCGACGACTTAATTGACACTAAGCTCCCCAGCACATGCCAGACAGTGTGCTCCTGCTGCTGCTGCTGCTCCTGCCGACTTGCCATCTCCGTGGCTGCCATCAAATGCAATTTCATTCATTTGAATTTTATTCTCCCACTTGCAGCGCAGAGCCAGCGCCCACGCAACGCAACGCAACACTTTATGCATCTGCAAGCCTTCAGCCTGAACATGTGTCTATGTCCGGTCCACCCCACTCCACCCCACCCCACAGACGTGGCTGTCAAAGCGTCTCTGTGGCCTGTGCACTCCACTGAAAGTTGACCAGGTTTCAGGATCTAATCAGTGAGAAAGTGCTCCGATCCGAGTGCACTTCCATGCGGTTGCACACTCGCCGCTCTTCAAATACACTTGTGGTCCGTCCGCCCCTGCCTCTGCCCGCGTGTCCGATTCAGCCAAGTTCAGGGTCAGGGTCGCTGCCACTGTACCTGTCCCTGTCTCTGATGCTGTCCCTCTCTCTGTTGCTGTCTCTGTTGCTGTCTTTGTTGCTTTCGCTGTCGCTGTCGCTGTTGCTGTCGCTACCGTGCGCAAAAACAGCGACCAGCTGACGGCTGATTGACAAGTTGGCCAAATGGGAAGTCGTCGCAGGGGACAGTGCGTGCCGTGCCGGGGGAACGTTGGGTGGCATCGCCCCCCGAAGAGCTTTTATAAAAATAAAGTTAATTAACAATTTCCTAACGAAAAGCGTGCGACAGCCGAATAGCAGAGCCCCCACCAACCGACACCAGACGAGAGTCCGAGCAGCATCAGCAGCATCGAGCGAGCACCTTGAAAAATGTAAATGTAATTTAATGAACACGACACCCGACGGCCGCTCCTCCTGCCCCTCTGTGCGGAATTGCATGCAGGGATAGGGGATAGGGGGCAGGAATGGGGCAAAGGCAGCTGCAGACTGCCAGGTAGATTTATCAATTGCTTGGCGCTCGGACGGACAGGCGCAGGGCTGATGATGGTGCCACCCCGACTGAAGACTGAAGAAGATGAATTTGGTGTCTCGGCGTGCAGGAATTTTGCCATCGAAGCAGCAGGCCCTTCACATATGTAAATACAGGTTCAACACTATTTGCATTAGGGTGAAACCTATTCTGGTCAAGACCTGCAGCTTGATTTATTTAGAACTTGCACTTATACATGTGATTATTTTGAGGGAAAAGGTCTAAACATATGCCAGTGGAGGATATCCATGAATTATAGAAAAAATATTCAGAAAAATGTTTGTAATTTCTTTAATTGAAACACATATTTTCGGGTACCGAAGTATGCCCCTTCAGGGTATATTCTCAAGATTCTTGAACCCTTTTGTATGTATTGGCTAGCATCTTGTTTGGCAAAAGTGTGTAGGTGGGTGGGGAGGGGGGGTGTGAAATCTTTTTGGCTGGCACTCGCGGTGCACTTTGCGGTTTAAATTGATGGACATGTCGCCGTCGACGACAAATGCAATTGTTCAGACGCGAAACGAACCACAACCGGCAATCAGCAATCAAAATGGCCCCTGTTCAGTGGTGTGGGCTGCTGTTGCACGATTCTGTGTGGCAGAAAGTGTTGCGGTGCGGGGCGGTGCTGGTGTGGGGCTCTGCTAAATGGGATCCGGCATTTCTGTTGACACTGTTAATTAATGGGAGATTAACTTGTTCATTGTTTCGACCCGCTTCTACCCGCTCCACCCGTGCCCGTCATAAATCACGCATACGCCCAGTTGAACGACCTCGAAGCTCTGCCAATTAGTTTGGACGGGGCGCGACGAGACAGCCATTCAATGTGTCAGTCAGCCGCTCTTACATTTCCGTTTCCGGCTGGGGCTCGGCCCGGATTGCGTGCCAAATGATGTGTTGAAGTCAAAGCTGAACATGAAGCCAAAGCCATTGGCAAGGCAATAAAAGAGTCCACTGGTCCCGAATGGCCGACTGGCTGACTGGCACTGGGCCAGCGCTAACGACCTGAGCCGCCTCCCAGGGGCAGAGTCAGTGGTCGAGCCGCTCTGCGAACTTGAAACTTGGCCCAATTCAATTAGATGACAAATGCAATTAGCCAAACGGCTTCTCGATGTTGTGATAAGCCCGGATATGGTGCCACTGGCACTCGCACTGGCACTGTCGCTGCCCCTGCCCCTGCCCCAGCCCCAGCTAGGGGGCAACGGTAGCGAGTTATTTTTATTAAAAGTTTTGTCATAGCGAGGAACACAAAGCTCGACTCCTCCTGGGGGTCCCGGTAGCTGTGAACAGATTGCACAACTTCTGACAATGGCTTAAACTGTGGCGACGGGCGACAGGCGACAAGGCCAAAGGAAAACTTTGGCCTTGAACGTGACTGTATGACTGTATGATGGCCCCATCCTGCAACCGGAAGGAGAGTCTGCAAATGAAGGATTATAGCCAGAATAGCAAAGAAAAGAGTGTCTTCTGTCTTGTTCATATTTCGAGATCAATATTTGTTTTATTTGCCATTTTTCAATGTACATTTTCTCTCGACATGCCGCACAGATAATGCATATACATACATATGTACATATGTATGTACATATGTATCTCATTGTCGTTCTGTGTTGATTCTTTGTTAAAGATTTTGTATTTATTTTGATTTTTCGTTGAATTCGACAAACAATGCATGATTGCCGTCCAATTTGCACAAAATGCTGCCATTTAATGTGGCGCCTATTTGCTTAAGGCCCCCCCAAGCATACATATGCCACACCACAGCCTTGTTACCCTGGACAAACAAACAACAGACTGGCAGAGTCAGAAGCAGAAGCAGAAGCCAATCCCTGTTACACAAGGCGGATGAGTAATATGCTCTTTATACATTCCTTCATGTGCGTTTTTGGGATCTTCATGCTCCTTCATCCATCACACAAATATTTATGGTAAACACGATGCAAAAGGAAGCTTTAATTTGTGTTTTAATGTGTACTAAATATGAACTTGTAAATATTTTACATTTCATAAGCTATCAAACTTACTACGAGCACCTTTGAGTCTGTTTAAGGAATGAGTCATGGGACTACTACTAACTATGCGAATCAAATATCTCTGAGCTGAGTCCCATTCCCAGTTTTTGGCCGCAACTCCAAATTCTGTCCTGCACTTGAACGAGAAGGAGTTTGATCATTGGGCTGCAATAATTCGATTTCGGTTCGCAGTTCCTAGCTGATATCTGGATGAGGGACTTTTGAGGCAGTTGGAAAGCACATCCTGGGCGCTTTCAGCAATGTGCAGCTTAGTTTGCGGACGAAAAGGATGTGGGAGCTGGACGGGGGCGTTGTTATGGTTGCTGATGATTGCCACAGGGAGGGGTGGGGTGTGGCACAGGTACGGGTACGGGTGCTCGTGGCAAAGGAAAATGACGTGCCACGGAATTGATTGCAAAACTCTGGCCAAACACTGCCACCACTGCCACAGACGTTGCTGCTGCACAGGCCGAGCCGGGCGCCAGGGATTCAAGTGGGCGTTTGAGCCGTCGCCATGGCAAAGGTCAAAGTAACGTACCCGTGCAGAGGAGAGGCTCTCTCCGGATAGCGAATGAATGAATGGCAGGTTTATGCTTGCCAACGTCGTCTATTGCATATTAAATGGGGTTTTTCCTGCCCCATAAGTATGCCTTAAAGCTCTCTGCTGCTCTGTTCCAGCCAGCAAATACCTCAATTAAAATGGTTTACGACCAGGTCTGTGCTGAGAAACGTAGTCAAACTGCACTAAACTAAAATGAGTTAACTTTAATACGTATTCCCCACTTAAGCTGCCGTCATTTCTGCTGTCATTCTGGCGTTCTTTTTAATTGAAGGCATCTTTAATTGGGACAGAGCCCATATTCGATATCGCCGAATACAAGCCACAGATGGGGTCCAAAATAACATGAAGCTCTTGCCAATTTGCGACTGAAAAGGGTACAGTTGTCAGGGGCGTCAAAGGATGTAGAAGCCCGTTGCCCGTTGCCCAGGCAGCAGAGCATCACAAAAAGTGTCCCATAAAAAGTTTCAATTAGTTGAGTGCAATGTTTGGAGATGATGTGACGAGCGCACAAAGGACACGTTTCGGAAGCAGGCCAAACCCTTGAGGAATAGGTCTTTGTACAAGCATTTCATTATTTTGTTTGTTACATACGCTCGTACGGGTACGGGTACGGATACGGTACGGGTGGGGGTATATAGTTTTTTTTTCCGGCAGGTCCATCTACAGCTCATGCTCCAGCAGACACACTCCTGGCGGATATCCCATGCAGTTTTTTTCGACCACCAACAGCACTGCCACAAGAAGTGCCATTAGCGCCGCTGCCGTGTGAGTCGTCAGCGGCAACATTTTGCAAATAGAAGATTCAATTGGAAGGAAAAAAAAACCAACCTCCAACCACCACGAGGGCGAATTAGTCATGGATGAACCATAGAGCCCATAGTATGGTAATGCCATTTGACATCACCCAACAATTCCGACTGTGAAGCGGAAACCGAATGGATGGATACCTTTGGGCGTCGTCACTTACCGATATTAACAATGCCATGGTTGGTCAGTTCCCAGCACGACTGCAGGCGTAGTATGCTCAGGCTGTGACTTTGTTTCGGCGAGAAGTAGCCGAGGGCCGCATCCGTGACGTGGTACGCCTGTGTGTGTGTGTGAGTGTGTGGAAGGAGACTGGGTTAGTGGGGGGGGGGCTTTTTCGCGTGGATAGCAGTCGGATCAGCACTTGCCTGCAGCGAGAACTCGTACAGGGAGGGCAGCAGCTGTGCCACCGCCCCCACAGCCTCGTCCGCGATGTTGATGCAGTCCGCCAGCGACAGGGACACGATACGGGGCGTCAGGCACGCCCACAGTCCAGCCTCGGTCACTTCATTGCATCCAGCCAGCTCCAGTTCAAACAAACTCTGCGTAACGAAACGAAACGAATCGTGGAAAATTGGTTAATTCTTAGTTACTGTATGCAAATATTTTCATGGTCTTTGTTGTCTCTCGAAAAAAGGGGAAACTTTTTAAGCGTTTTTAAATTGTATTTGTATCTGGCACCCGCCCCATAATTTATTTTCCTTCGCCTTCATGGGCAGACCTTTTCCTCTACCTTGCACTTGACACTGAGAGCGAAAGTTCTCAGTCGAGAGTTGTGCATAAACAAAAAGGGAGAGAGAGAGAGAGCAGTCAATGCAATAAAGCAATTGAGAGAGCTTTTATTGTGTGAGAGATCAAGTCAGCACTAACTGCTCTCCAAGGCACAAGAGAGTGTTTGCGTGAGAGGAGGAGCAAAGCTTTTAAATATAATTCAGATCGAGAGCCAAGACTTTACTCTACAGCCTTTGTGCAGCCTTCTTTCTTCCGTTACCTTGCTAAATGTTTACACAACGCAATTCAAGGGCAGACATAACGGACAACTGACGACGCAAAAATGGAGAGATGAGAGGAGAAAAAACCTCACAGACAGAGCCAGCAGAAGCTCATATACACTGACAATAGTTTCGTATTCATCTACAGCCAATACACTCGAAATACACTGAAAATAGCTATGAAAATGATTTTATCAATATTAAAGCCAGAAAAAGAAAAACTTTCATCCGTATAAAATATTAGCATGACACTTCATACTTCACGCGATTCGTCATGCACTCACATCTTATATAATATCCATACTAAAAGCGAACTACAGCCGAGTTTTCTGCTTAATCGACCAAGAAGTCATCACATCATGAGATCCCTAGCTTCATTCATATTTGTGATTTTTGCCATCTTCAGCTCTTTGGCAGCTGCGCAGAAACGACCCAGTGAGTTTTCCAGCAATTATTTCTTAATTCTCTTTGCGAGTTTTTTGTTTTTTTTTTTTTTAATTCAAGGCAAAAATTGCATAGAAGTTATACAGAAATACGGACCCCGTAAGTATATAGCATATATAGAATTTAAAATTAATTTTCCCTTATCAAATCATTCAAAATTCTTTCTTTCCTTTCCAGAGTGTGGCGTTAGAATCAGGGCGGCTGGTTGCAAGAAGTTCTTTGAGGATGCTGGCAAGCCGCGTAAGTGATATCTGATTGTACAGTATTGTGTATCTATATCTGTTTCTGCTACTGATTTTCGATTTTTCATACTGTTTCAGCATGCTACACTGAATTTCTAGAAAGTTTTACATCTCCAAAGTAAATTTTGATTAAAAAACAATTAATAAAGCATAATACAATCGAATGCATTAGCGAAGATACATATCTCGTCACCCGAGAGAGGGTAAATGGGTTTCGGGTAGGTGTGGGGTGTGTGTGTGAGGTGTGTGTGTGTGTGTGTGTGTGTGTGTGTGTGTGTGTGTCTTGGGGCCATTAAACCATTTCCCTCAGATACTTATTAATCCTAAGAAATTGTGTGGCACGGCATTCCGTTCGATAGGTGAATGCTCGGTCGTCAAGCGAAAATATTTTTATGACCTGCTTTCGTGATGTTTTCTAAAATACTTTTGGACATTTGATGGCATTCACACCACTTGTTGACACTTGGCCAGCAGAAAATAAAGGCCAATCATTCATATGTATAAGTATTCACATAAGTATGTATATAGTACATAGGCACTAGAAACAAATAAGTATGCATATACTCGCATAGGTGTCTCAGGTAAATGTTTTCACTAAGAGATATAGGCAATCCTTCGATTGAACCAATGAGCCACAAGGTATTTCCAAAAAAGTAAAACAAAAATAGCCACGTGAAATAAAACATTTTATTGATCAATATATGAAATGTATATATATGTACATATGTATGTATTTAAGATGCTATTTTTGTGTTCTTAATAAGAAAAAAAAAACAAAAAAACTATTGGAAAATTCTGGCAAGGTCGAATCGTTGAACAGAATGTCATTACGGCGAAAACGAATCATTAGATTTAGATGTCGATTTAACAATGCTGACCGATTTCTAAGATACTCCCAACGACTGTATAAAGATTGCCGCAAAATGATTATCACAATGATTTCATTCCGAAAGGCACTTCAATATGCATGGAATATACAATGAACCAATGAACAGGCCTAACTAATCCAGACACTGAATAAGCAATTAAGTAATTAATATATTGTGATGGGAGCATGTGATCCATTCGAACAACCAATTTCAGCCAGAATTCCACTTGGTTTTGCATGTCCAATTTGTGGCGGACGTTCGATATATCATGTGGTTGGCCGCACACATAAAGCACACACACACACACACGCACACCCACATACAAAATGGCAATTAGCAATCATCCCTTGGTTTTTGTTGCGTGGGCGAAGGGCAAAACAAATCGAGTGGGAGTGGAGAGATTACGAGGCAGGAGTTGCAGCAGCGGGAAATTGAATTAAGTTTCCGTGGTCCAAAGTTTCGCTGGGGATTTACATGTCTGCAAAAAGTTTTCCTGGCTTTAAATCGCATCTGAAAACGGCATGCAACGTGATCAACTTTGACCTTTGCTGGAGTGAAACATGGCCCCGATTCGAGGGCCAGACATTGTGTCGGGTCTGGGCCCGGGTCCGGGTCCAGGACCAGATCCATGGCCAGGCCGTGATTTTTGTCTGCTCTTGAAGCTGGTCTGGCGCCCATGCCAACAAAAGCGATAAACAACCAATGCAGCCGGAAGCACGATATATATGTATACGTGTACATATGTATGTACATATATAGTAGAAACCACGGGCACAGGAACTCACTCACATGAGCAGAAAAACGCATTACCCAACCTACGCCGGAGTACGAATCTCGTCACGAATGGCAAAGCATTTGAACAACAATTGGGAGAAATTAGATAACGCGACAAGATACGATTTAAATGGAATTCGAATTACCACTAACGATTCCCCGGAGCTCGAACGAATAAGGATGCGCATGCCGGGTCCTGCTCTTCTCTTATTTGTGCTATTAAATGATTTTCCTAATAAAAGTTATTTGCATTAATTATAAGCAAAATGTCCCAGCTCATTATCGATTCAAATGGTCTAATTAGAGACTGGACATGTGCATGGAATGGCAGTAATTGGATTCCGAACTACTCGCATTCTAACTGCATACATACACATACATAACTCTGGCAACAGTCAACAGTCAACCGTCAACCTAGCGACAAGCAAGCCATAATAATATGTACTAAAAACACACATACAAACATACATGCATACATACATATGTACATACATATATCGTTACCAACTTTGCCACAAGTTCATTATGAATGGTGTATTTTGCTGTTGCTGTTGTACGGATTTTCATCGTTCTTTGTGTTTGGTATTCCCATTCCACCCTACCTATTCCCATTCGGTTTTTGTGGACAATTGTGAAAGTTTTCCTCACGATGTGGCCAAGGGAAAACTTTTTTGCTACCCCTAAAATCGATACCAAAAGTCAGCAGCCACGCAAATGTATGCTTGTTCCAGCAATGTAATGCTAATACGAATAGAATGTTTGTATATACTTAGAATATGGTATATGGTATGGTATGGTATGGTATGGTATGGTATGGCATAAAAGTTGAAGTAGATGACGCTGCTCGATGGGTATCTTTGGGCCGTTTTGTTATGGTTCGTATTTATCTGAGATTTCTTTTGAAAGCATCAAATTGGTCAATGATATAAATAAACATACACATAATGACAGCCCATCGTGTGATTTGGTAGTCGATTACCATTCGTTTTTCATCACATTGTTCATTCTTTGTTACTGCGAAAGCAGTATTAGATTAGCAGTATTAGTAGAAATTTTAATGATAGCTCTTCGCAGTATTTGCATGTCGGATTTTCATTATGGAAATTAGTATAGAAATTTCCAATGAAATGTAATGCAGGGGCAATCGACCCTCGCGTACGTTTATTCATCTGAATGTAAGTCATTGGAGATACATATGTATGTATGTACAGTATAATCGCAACAATTTATTTATACGCAGGTAATTTGCTTCCTTTTCAGGCCCAAGTCCTCTGAGTGGAAGAGCAGCGTTTTTTATGGGTCAATGGGGTTGGGTTCAACGAGCTCCTGGCACTTCCACGCTGGCCACTTTGGAGGATACACGTTCGCGGCAATGCGGAAATCGCAGGCATAGTACATACATACATACATATACCCGTACCCGAATACGTATCCGTATCCGTAAGCGCATTGGCCATTCCATTAAATATGTAATGGAAATGTACTATGTGGAAGTCGTCGCATTTCCGTCGCATTCGCTAGCATTCGTTTCGCATTGCATGTCCGTGTTGCGTTGCTGTCCGTGCTGCAGCTGCTGCTGCTACATGTCCGGAGGGAAAGGACATGCACTTGGGAGGCACTCCGTCGATTCCCCAAGGTCAAACTGCCGCAAACACTCCACTCCCATCATCATCATCAACGCTCCATTCGTCCCCTGTTTCCTCCTGTGTCCCCCGAGTGTGTGTGGGTGTGTGTGTGGGTGTGCGTAAGTGTGTGTGGGTGTTGTTGACGCATCCAGTGACAGCAATTTGCAATCAAACCATTTGTGGGCGGCCACCAGAACCCAGAACTAGGCCCATAAACATGACATGCATTCACATTGGATTAATTCTGACATCAGCAGTCCCTCCGAGTGATAGTTAGGGACACACTCGTCCTCGTCCTCGTACCCTCAGCGGAGCAGAGTCCAACCCATTGAGTGTGTGATGAACTGTGCTGGCAGAACCACCAACAGAACCAATGCTCCAGCAATTTCCACTTTTCCGGCTTTCCTCCTTCCGGGTTGGTCCCCGGTGGATGAGGCCCCCAGATTGCCTTGAATTGGTACATGAAACGAATGGATTTCCACCACAGCTGAGCACCAATTAAGGACGAACCGCACTTGTTCGTCCTGCAAATTTGATTAGGGTTTAGGGCCCTGTTGTGGTAGTCCAAGCCTCGGGTAAAGTAGGGGTTTCGCTATTTCATAACCAAAGTCATTGTTTATTAGGGGGACTCTGCTTTATGCAATCGCCAGGCAGCTTTTATTGGCAGGAGAAAGCCTTACTTGTAAACTGAAATTGTACAGGATTACCTCGTTTGGAGGTAGAGAAATTCCCACAAATCGTTGGCAAGGGTTGGTTGGTTCGCCAGCACTTGGAAACATTCCATAATTAGCTTCCTGCGTTTCAACTAGTTAATACCCTTGCAAATCGCCATAAATTTCTAGTCCCTCTGCAACTCTCTGCATTTATCCATCTTTGCTGAATAAGTATACCCCCTCCTGCCTCTTCGAGGGTATTTTTTTATTTTCTGGAACATTTTCGGTTTATTTATTGCAATCAAAAGTGTTGTCTTCTTCAACAGAGCATCCAAAACAGAATTTTTGTTGTTGTACTTTTCAAATATAATAATGCAAATGCTCCAAATACATTTATTATATGTATGTACATATGTATGTACATTGAGTGAATTCCATTTGGCACACGCACATGCACACGCACCGCTCACCTCACCTCAGCTCACCTCATGAAAGATTCATTCAAATTATGAATTCAATTCGAGGCAACGATAGAACGAATGAACAAATTAGCGGAGCAAAATATTTGGCTAAATTAAATGAGATTTACGAGGGTTCTTTGATGTGATTGCATCTGAAATTGATCGCATCAATTCATTATGCGACAAGTGCCGAAAACTGTGACTGTTCCTATGGCTCTGCCTTTGCCTCTGCTGCCGCCTCTGCCTCTGCCGCTGCCTCTGCCTCTGCCTGGGCCCCTCTCCTGGCGATGACGATGACACACTTTTCAGCTCTGACACGTTTCATTATTTCTGTGTGGCGCGCGGCATGGCACAAGTTCTCGTTCCCGAAATAAAATGAAAATAGTTTTGCTTGACCAGCGACCGAGATGGTGCGGGTTTATTTCAGATCTCATCCGACACGGGACTGACCACTGTCAACTTTTCCTCCTCCTCCGTCCTCCGTCTGCCCCATCTGCCTCCCCAGTGCCCACAAAGATGAGTGCCGCCCCCATCCCTCCCTCGAAACATCAACCGAGACGATAGGCCAAATGAAAGTCGTTTGCATGGGAGAGCAGCTGCTCTCTGAGAGGTCCTTTGGGGGGCAGACTTCCTGACGTCCCTGTCTAGTCTTGGGGCCACGACAAAGTTGTCTTGACAGTCCCCTTCTCGAGCGAATGCCGCAAAGAAGATGGGCCCAAAAACTTTGTGTAAATATCTCAAGAAGCTCCAACTATTTAAAGCAAATATTGTGGGAATTCTGTGCTGCTTTTCCTCGGAGATATGTACATAGGGAAAAGGGAAATTCTGTGGCTACAACTTACAGCTGAAAGAGCCTGAAAAGACTAACATATTTATGTCGGATTGGACAATACCCCAAGATGTGAAATCTTCTTTTGAGACTGGAGACTGGAGACTCACCTGCAAATGATCGAGCAACGTTTCCAGGCCGCGATCGCTGATCGAGGAGCAGCGCAGGCTGAGCGAATGGACGTGCTTGGAGGCGAGCGGGAATGAGTGCACCACGTCCAGGGCATCCTCATCGGAGGCGCCCACCAAGCCGAGAGCATGGAAGCCGCGACGGATGAGCGAGTTGTAGAGTTTGCCGCGATCGCAGCCGGGCATCTGTCGGAGCTCGCGGCACTGCAGCGTCGGCAGCAGGCCGGACCAGTAGCGGGGGCTGCGGTACAGTATGTCCCGCCACTTGATGCACACCTGGGCGAGGACACGGCGCTCGTACGGCGAAAAGTACTGGAAAAAGCGATTCAGGAAGCGGTCATCGAGCAACAGGGCGTCGATGCTGTGGATGAGAGGCGGGTGCGGGTGCTTGTGGAGGATCAGCGTGGACTGGGTGGCGGCGACGGCGACCAACTGGGAGGCCTGCACCGGGCCAGAGCCCGGGACACCCGGTACGACCACATTGCCGTACGGATGGTGCAGGTGGGGATTGGGCAGCTGCTTGCGCAGCTGCAGCGGCGTCCCTCCTCCGGCGGCCGCCTTCTGGGCCGCCACCATGCCCATGGTGCTGAATGTGGGCGAGCCGGAGCCCGCGCCAGCGCCGACACCGACGCCCGGAATCTGGATGTTCATCTGCTTGGCGATCGACTTGACCGTCGGTGCTGGTGGGGCTCCGAGCGGCAATACCGATGGTGGCGGGACGGGTCCCGGTCCCCCTGGGGACATGGCCAAGTGGTGATTCGAGTTGATCAGCGTGGAGCCGGCCATCTGTGCCTGCAGCTGATGGTGCTGCTGCTGCTGTTGCTGTTGCTGCTGTTGCATAAGGAGCGCCGTGGTCGAGGTCGGGTTGAGCGTTGCCGGTACGGTACTGGCCGACGGTGGCACCAGCGGCTGCGGCTGTGGAGAGACGGAACCAGGACTCTGGGTGCCCCGCGATGGCTTGTCCGGAGTGGGCGGGGCATTGGCATTACTTGCGGCAGTGGCGGCTGCTGCTGCCGCAGAGGAGGTGTTGCTGCCGCTGTTGGAATTGGAGTTGGCGTTGGCATTGGCATTGGAGTTGCCACCGCCACATAGGGCGTTCGTAACGCGCTCCATCACCGAGGTCTTGCCGCTGGACGCGGTCGTGCTGGACGTGGAATTGGAGGAGGCGCCGTCGCCGCTGGCGCTGCCACTGCCGCTGCTGTGGTGGTGCTTTGATCGGAGTCCCAGACCGTTGATGCGCTTCGATAGTTCGGCAGAGGCCCGCTCGACCACGCCCTGGGCCGAGATCGATGACATTGTGCTCTGGAAGATATTCACTTTGCCTTCCCTGCTTCGCCCTCTCCGCTCCTCTAGCTCCTCCGTTCTAATTGAGTTTCTCTGTCTCTGTCTCTGTCTCGTAGTCTTACTCTTCTGCCTTCTCTCTTACATCACGTATACGACGTGCATGCTGGAACAAGTCCGCCACGTGACCTCGTTGACCCTCTTTCACCTGCAATTACGAGGTCCACCTGAAAGGAAAAGAGTTGAAACGAGAGCTTAAAAAGGGTTTCCTTCAGCGTTGTCGTACGCCATGTCCATCCTCCATGAGCTGGTGATTAAAACCTACATACATACATACTCGTATATGCTTCAGCATTTCAGGTCTTGTAAACTGAGGGATTAAAAAGGGACCCAACATTGCTGCCAACCAATTTTCCACACCACACCAGACCAGACCCACAACTACACCCCCTGGCTTTGTTTTGTCAGGTTTTTCCCCCAAAAAGCAGAGCAGATTTATGGCACACTTTCGTGGGTTTAGCGTGCAACCAATAACCTCCGACCTCGACGCCACTTCCCGCCCCCCCCCCTATTGACGATTGCGATTGTGTTGTGGCTGCAAATAGTTCTACGATAAAGCGCACAGCACAATGTTTCCAGCTGCAGCCCCGAACTAAGCCAAGGTAATGTGCCCCATGCCTTATGGGTTGCGATTCCGCAACGGAAGTTGTAAATCCTTCAAACATTAGGCTCCGCTCCACCCCCTGGTGGAGGGAGCGTGCAGGAGCACGCACACCCCGAGAGGGGCCTGTTAGGGACTTACAGCGGTAACTTTTACGCTTCGGAATTTTAAAATCATAATCTTGACGCTTAGTTGGGCCCAACTTTTCAATGAAATCGGTTCGAAAACATTAAACTCTTTGGTAATCCCAGCTTCAGGTCAGCATCCATCCAGCAGAAGGTCATCCGTACTCAACCGTGGATCTGCTCTCAGACTGTCGTAGATCTCCTAAAACTGGGGTTATTATGCCTCTTTCTGTCAGCAGAATTTAATTGCCATAAGAATTCCGATTCAGATGCGTCCTCGCTCAGTTCCGTGGACCGGGGAAGGACAGGACAGAAGAGGACAGGACAGAACAGAACAAAAAAGGAGGACTCAAGGTGAGCCTCAACAGAGTGCTTATCGTTGTTCGCTTCGCTACATCATCTTGGAGCAAGTGGAGCGGCTTTCCGCCGGGACATGGCCACAGACAAAGGGCAGTAATCTGTCCGCCCCATGGGCGTGCCAGCAGCGGCATTGGCTGGGCCTTGTCTGTC
This sequence comes from Drosophila athabasca, assembly GCA_008121215.1. NCBI lineage: Eukaryota > Metazoa > Arthropoda > Insecta > Diptera > Drosophilidae > Drosophila > Drosophila athabasca. The sequence goes on along the minus strand of CM017796.1, from coordinate 60,592,797 downwards.
ATTTCCGCTGGGTCCGAGTGCACCCTATACTCAGAGAGTGGTTCTCGCGGGACGTTGGGCCCATACAACAGTGTGCTCTACGTGGCGCCAAGGGCATACAGCATTCGGTCTGGGGCGGGGAGCTACATAGCACTCGTACTTATCCCTTCCGTTGACGACGACGGCTTTTTATTGTCGAGATTCGATTGTGCGACAAATGCAAATACTCGTACAAATTGTGTGCCACGACAGCCAAAAGTTGGCAATATCCAAAGGCAAGGCGGAGCTTCGCTTCACTTCACTTCTCTTCTCCCCTCCGTTGGCTAAAAGTTACACAATCCTCCTCCTCCTCCTCCTACTCCGCCTCCTCCTCCTCCTTGACTTTGGCAAATCAAAGAAGCTCCCGCCTCTACTTACAGAAGCAGAAGCAGAAGCAGGGGGGGGGCCACAGCCAATCTCAACGGCTGCGTGCGAATCGTCTGGATAATTTTACCAAATTACAACTCACTCTGGCTGATATTAAATAGATTTAGTAGCGCTTATTAAGTTAGGAACACAAAGAAAGCAGGAATGCTGCTGCTGAAGGTGTCCATTGAAGATGGATTTCTTTGTTATGTATTTTATGCGCCTATTGCTCCCATTGCCACGCCAAAAGAGTACGCCCGATAATCCAATCCCCACAGCTAGTACACTCAATGCACTTTTCTGTTACCTTTAAATTGTACACAAAGAAGCAGCTGCTATTCAGGAATTTCAAGCCTGCAACAGCAGATTGGCGCTTCCCTTAAAATGTTGCACTGCAAACTAGGCAAGTAATTTGATTAAGCCTCCGGAAAGTGCTTCTGCAGCCAGACCTTTATTGCAACGTGCAACATGAATTTCGAGCAAATTTTTCCTGTCTGTCACTCTCTCTCTCTCTCTCCCACTCTCTCTCTCTCTCTGCAGGATTTTCCGTAGCGCAGCAGGCTGGCAGCCCCTAACAAAAATGGGCCTCCACTGTGAGGCGCTTTTCCAGCAGCAGCAGCAGCTTGGGCTCTATGTCTATTTTCGTATCTGGGTTCCAGCTTGGATTGTGAGCCCACCCTCCCAACCCACGCACACTACCACTCCCACTCCCGCTCGGCAACGGTAACTACCACACGCTTTAAATCGCTGCTCTGTGTCAGGGCCTGCTGCTCCACATTCCACTCCATTCTCATTCTCATTCCCTGGCAACGCAACCCGGGAGTCCGTGCCCCGTGCTCCGTGCGTGCTGCCAGGGGTAGCATTATCGATTTTCGTCCCCGTTGTTTCAAGCCCATTTGGGCTCTGATCCGAGCAGCGAACACTCGCCCAAAACAAAGGAGAAATGCTCGCAGCAGTAACACCCTCCCACCCTCCCATCCTCCCTCGGATGGAACATGTCGATATTTTCGCCTGCTCCCAGCTGTGGACTTGCCTTTTGGCCAGGGCTTTCTTTCCACCAAGTTCAGTGTTGACTGCCTGCCGCTACACTTTCGCCAGCTGGAGTGGAAATCAAAGTGGGGTGGGAGTTGGCAGTGCTCCGCAGTCGGAACGAGGCGAACAAAACACATGAACTGCAAAAAACTTTGGACACACTCGAACAGTAAACACCTTGGGCTATCTATCGACAGGACAATCCAATGTCCTATGGCTGTTACTGTGACTAGCGGTGCAAATTCTTTGTTCATCAGCATGAAATGTAAAAATTGGAATACCTGAGGCTACAATATTTATAGATATAACATTTGGTTCCGGAGATTGGTGATACCATTGGCCTACTTAAGAAGGAATATCCTAAGATCGAGCATAATCATTTAATATGTGTACAAAATGTCGGGCAGTATAATATGGAAGATAAACATTTAGTAAGTTTTGATAAAAAAGAATAATAAACATTGAATTTAAGATGGAAACTATCAGACCCTTGAACAGGGGACGGGGGACACGAACAGGATAGCCACAGACTGAGAAGAAGAATCGTCTAATAACTGATTTCCTGATCGACAACAAGCTATTCTGGCGAGAAAGAGAACTTTTGGTGCAGCCATCAACGATTGCAGTTTACGGGTTCAGGGGATCCGATTCCTCTGAAGCATAATATTCTGCTTTGCCTATTCTGTTTGCAAAGTAATCCTCCATCCCAATTAAGTTTCCCATTCAGGTCGCAAACGGTGGCCCATAAGCCATGCCATGCAGTACGACAGTCAGTGCTGGGATCTGGGTCAATCTATGCAACTTTGACCTGATTTTATACCATATTATATACCCCACATAGTGCATGTGCATTCCTTTCCATGTATAAATGACTGCTCAAGGGTTATGCAAAGAACTATACGATTCATCAATGCGCCCCACCATTCATAGGCTCGCACTGGGAGGACGCGCCAGGATGTCTAAGACCATTATTATTATGTATGCACGAGGATATACTACATGTACGATATATTTAGATGTCGCTGGTCCGTGGAATGACATCACAGACGGAGACGGGAGAGGGCGCGGGCGGCAGTCCGCCGCGGGTGGATGAGGGTAGTTGGTGGCGACCGGCTCAGCTCCCCTGGACAGGGGTGGGACCGAAAACCGACCGAAGTTTTGGTGGATGGATATGGATGGTGAAAATGAAGGAAAGCGAAAAACAAATCACGTGCGACGGCCCGAAAAAATGCGTTTGCCGAAGCACTTTTATGAAACTTTAATCTCAATTGATGTTATTTCCCCGAGTATGTGGGGGGTGGGCTGGCAGGACGAAACGAACCTTCTCTTTGTCTCCTTTTTTATGTAATTTTTGAACTCTCTTCACTTTTCCCGTCCTGGCACGAAAAAAAAATCAATTTTACGCCGCGATTCTCGCTTCCTCTTGGCGCTTGCTGTTTTGCTTTCGAATCCGCTTCGTACTCACTTTCCGTATTCCGTATTTTCACTCCGCAACGACCGACGGATGGCAACAAACAACGCACGGAAAACCGAATTTCCCACCGAGGGAAAGCCCACGAACGACGGAGCAAAGCCAGAGAGGCACGAAGCGCAAAAAAAAAAACAAAAACAGTTGGCACGCTCTTTCTTGTTAGTCCGCAAAAGTTTGTACTGTGGGCATGTACACTCTCTGTTTTTTTTTAATATTCGATGCTGCCAAAGATTTTGTTAAAAAAAGATAATTTTTTGTTTAAAAACTCGGCACTCGGTCGCTTTTTGTTGTGGTTCTGGCCACTCGCAGGTCTTGTTTAAATGATTAACGGAAAAAGACTACGGTTGGAGTTGGACGCTCAAACCAGTTGGACTTATCGACACAGTCTGACCCTCAGGAATATACCGAAATATACCGAAATATACCGTACAAATACTGATGCATTATTAGTGTTAAGTACATGCTAACTACATGTTCGGTACAAATGAACTACATATTCAAGGAGAATATGTATATTTTTCGCGAAAATCGTGACGGTGGGGGATGTCCTTTATTCAGATGCCAATCGGTTGGCAGGACTTTTCCGAACACAAAAAGGTATGGCACGCCTAGATCGGACACTGTTTAGCCGAGATATAGCTACACAAATCTGGAAAATGTAGACATTTTCATGATAACTACACGACGAAATGTGTACGTTTAAAAAAAAAGTGGTATTTTAGTAGCAGAAACGAATATGTAAATACTCTTTTACCGTAAAATAAAAATACTGAATGTTGCAGGGAATGTTTCGCAACTTTTTGGTTGAGGTTTTTTCTGATGTATTTCGGTATTTTTTATGGATAAATCCGCGCTCACACTGCCAGCTATTCACCGCGTTCGAATTTGTTGTCGTTTATAAACAATCCAACCACACGAAGTCCTTAAAATTAACCAGTCTTGTAGGAAATTGATTTTCGTATCATATAAAATTATGAGTTCAGAGCTGACCGTCCTATTCAGCTAGTTATATAAAATAGAATAGAATAATCGAGGAATATGATTTTCGTCGGTATTTTTACGGTATAGTTTTTTAAAATGAGACCTTAAGTTTTGGTATATTTCTGAAGGTCGGACGGTATATATTATCGATAATTCCGCGGTCACACCGAACGAAAGTGCAGAAATTAAGAATTTTAGCAAAAGGTAAATAGATAGCAAAAATTACCATATGGTTTAGAAACGATTAACAAATAACGGTTCGTAGGTGCAGTGTAAGCTGATATTGAAGATATTGACGCCTCCTCCTGCGATTGAGCGGAAAACTGGGTGAAGCGCGTGGTTGCTATTGCTAGCACCACAGCCGTTGTGTGTTGACGAGATGTCGTCGACATCAGCTGCTGCATCGAACGCAGCACCGGCCAAAGAAGTACGCTATGTCACCGAGGTCCCCAGCAGTCTCAAGCAACTGGCGCGACTTGTAGTGCGGGGATTCTACTCGCTGGAAGATGCCCTTATAATCGACATGCTGGTGCGGAACCCCTGCATGAAGGAGGATGACATTGGCGAGCTGCTGCGGTTCGAGAAGAAACAGCTGCGAGCGCGCATCACCACACTGCGTACCGACAAATTCATCCAGATCCGGCTAAAAATGGAGACGGGGCCGGACGGCAAGGCGCAGAAGGTCAACTACTACTTTATCAACTACAAGACATTTGTCAACGTTGTTAAGTATAAGCTGGATCTGATGCGCAAGCGTATGGAGACAGAGGAACGGGATGCGACCAGCCGGGCCAGCTTCAAGTGCTCGATGTGCTCGAAGACGTTCACGGACCTCGAGGCGGACCAGCTGTTCGACATGGCCACGCTGGAATTTCGCTGCACGCACTGCGGAAGCTCGGTGGAAGAGGACAGTGCGGCCATGCCAAAGAAGGACTCGCGCCTGATGCTGGCCCATTTTAACGAGCAATTGCAGCCGCTCTACGATCTGCTGCGTGAGGTGGAGGGCATCAAGCTCGCACCGGAAGTCCTCGAACCAGAGCCGGTGGACATTGACACGATACGTGGCATTACGAAACCGAATGCCCTGCGGCCCGACAGCATGCAGTGGTCCGGCGAAGCGACGAGGAACCAAGGCTTTGCCGTTGAGGAGACGCGTGTCGATGTGACCATTGGCGGTGATGATACGTCCGACAATGTCGTTGAGCGCAAGTCGCGACCCATTTGGATGACGGAGAGCACTGTGATAACCGATGCGGATGCGGCGGATGGCGCTCTGCAGGATGTTGCCCCAACCTCGAGCACATCCGGACACCGGAACAGGAAGGAAAATGAGGATATTATGTCTGTGCTGCTGCAGCATGAAAAGCAGCCTGGCCAGAAGGAGCCACACATGAAGGGTATGCGCGTCAACTCATCGAATGCCAACTCGAGCGATTCCAGTGACGACGAGAAGGACATTGACAACGCCAAGATACGTAAGTGCTTTTCTATACATAGATTCAGGTCAAATTTGATCTCATTCTAAAATCTTTCTTCCAGCCGATCTCGATTTTGAAAACTACAGCAACTCGGACTCTGAGGAGGAAGCTGACGATGTACCTACTGTTTTGGTTGCCGGACGGCCGCATCCCCTGGATCAGCTAGATGACAAGCTGATAGCCCAAATGACGCCGCAGGAGAAGGAGAACTATATACACGTTTACCAGCAGCACTATAGTCACATCTACGACTAATTGCACTTGCAGCACTTCCCCCTCTCTGCACCTAAACGTTATATGCATAGTATCATTGTAGCTCTAAGATCAATAGTTTCACAACTAATATTGTACAAAATCATTTAATTTTGTTTGGAAAGCGACACCATCAATGGAGCCCAGCCCTGAACAGGTTTGGAAATTCATCAAATATACATTTACCCTGCTAGCAAGATTTTTGTCTGCTTTAACGCAGTGATTGAACTAAATGCTCGTGCCTCTTTCATTTAGTTTAAGTTAAGGAGCCTTGAAATTCCTTAGAACTGTACTAACAGTTCAAACTTTTTTGACTAGAACATCATACCGTACTTAAAACTTTAATTTTTCAAAACCGATAATTTTCTATTTACTCTGCCGCTACGGCCGACTATCAACGTATCGAAACGACTAGACAAATTTCCACCTAACAAGTGCGATATTTTCGCCTCCATCTTCCACCCCTAATCAGCTGTTTGTTTGCTATTTGGTTTATTTTTAAATTTATTTTGATTCTTCTGCAAATAAAGTCAACCAGCCCTGGTCATGTTCGGAGGTGGGCGTATTATCCAGCTTACAGCAAATAACGTGACGGTGCCGCAGATAAGCGGATAGACGACGAGAACACTATGCACATTTGCACGGGTCCGTGGAAATAGATTTCGATATACAAAGCGAGCCCAGCCGCTGAAAACCCGGCCACTTGTATTTTTCTTGCCGGACGCGACTGACCTGACACTGACTCGTGGTGCGGCGTGCATGAACCGAAGGGAAATGTGAGAGCTCCTAAAGTATTATTATTATAAAAGCGGTTGGTGATTAGTGCTGCAGTTCCATCAAAGAAGAGACAAATGCTGATGCACCGATATCCAATTGGAATTCACGAAACGTGATCGCGCTTACTCACACCAGCATATAGAGCTAATCCAAGTATATAATCGTATATACAGACATCACATAAGTAAATGTTTATGCCCGGGTAATACTATTCATTTCCATCGCGCTGGAAACGAGAGCCCGACTTCCAATCAATCCAATCGTCGACTTCCATAACACGCAATTAGTATTGATCTTCAATAGCGGCTGGTTTCTCGAGCATAATTAAGCCAAAATGAAGCCGAACATCGATAAGGAGCTGCTGCCAATGAAGGCGCATTACTTTCTGTTCAATGCCGGTAAGTGTCCATTCCGCCCTGTCCCCCTGAACCCATCACCATCCACCAAAAGTAATTAATTTAAGTAGTATGCTGACATGCGACAGGTGCATACAAAGACCATGTTATGCGGAATTCAGATTTAGGAAGGGTAAAAGTCACATTGAACCTCGCGGCCAAAGTGCAGATAAGGCAGGCCAAGCCGCGCGATAGCGTACTTGCCAGAGCAAACAGATTGTCCACAAAACAATGGGTAGTATTTCCCTCTCCCGATATTGGTCTATGTGTTTGATTTATATCAAAAGAAGAACGGTTTGTGAGAGTATTTCGATTGGAATCGCGCTAATCAAATTGAGTATACGCAGAACAGTTTGCGTACTTTGACGACAGACACATGAAATGAAAATGAAAATAAACGAAAAAGCTGCAGAAAGAAATTCCACTCTGATCTAAGAAATAAATGTGACTAATTGACAGTCAATTTCTTTGAACATATGGGACAATGATTGCGAATCGATCTTTCATGCAACTAAAAAATTCCTTGCTAATGAAATAGATACCATCTTGATGGTTATTCTGTACATGTGAACATACAATTTTACTCAAATTAGTATACTCTTTTTTGGGGTAAACACAGACAGGCGACAACGTTCCTCTCGAATGGGGAATAAACACCGCAGTACTGTCTACTGTCTACTATTTCAAAAGTATAGGCCAGGGGCCAGAAGGAAAACGCAACTTGTGTCAAATGTTCATCGAGGTAGGGCAAGGCAATGAGAGTGGACAGCCGCTGTCGTGTGAGCCCATCCCATTATATTCGATGCCCCTTCAAAAGTTAAGACCTTCAAAAGTTAAGACCCGTTGACAGCCGAAACACTTTCAGCAATTAAAGTTTCGCTTTTACTTTTTTAATTCAATTAACATTTAATTCCACTTCGACAAAATAAACGACAAACGGCAGACGCCTGTCTAATTCCTCTTGTTTACGGTGCACTTTTCTTATCAGACATGCGAGCAAACACCCGTTTACGCCGCCCTACATAGCCGTACAGGCAATATGTACATAGAATATCAGGTTTAGCTGCATAAATATGAATACGGCTATGTATATTAGTAGTTACTTATCAGCTCTCCTCCAATCGCTAATCACACACAACATTTGGCTCTGTTTCTATTTCACTATCTGTTCTGTTTTCCTCGATCCAGGCACCGCACCCGTTGTACCCTTCATGCCGACTCTGGCCCACCAGCTGGGCTATTCCCCGGTGGTGGTGGGGACAATGTACATGATATTGCCCATAATTGGAATGCTGGCAAAGCCGCTCTTTGGCTACCTTGCAGATCGGTAAAAAGAGTAGCCTTTCCTTTCGTTGACTCGGTAAAGACTTACAGGTCTATCAATTCCCATTGCAGCTACCATCGCCATCGAATGCTTTTCCTTTGTGGACAAGTGCTCACTGGTATCGCGTTCTTTTTGATCATGTTTGCACCCGGCATAGACAAGCCCCTGCCCGAGGTGCAGTTCCATTGCCATGCAGGCGTTTCGAGCATTAGGCACTGCTCCCAGCACGGTGAGTGCGTGGAGATGAATATGGAATCGTTCTACGGAAATCGGACACTGGCCTGCGACTTGCAGTGCGACGCCGAACCCTACATGTGGGATATTGTGTGCGAGGACTGGCTGAAGAATCAAACGGCAAACTGTGCGGCAAATCGCACCAATCCGCAGCTGGACTTCGGCACTAGCATCAACATGAAGGACGTTGTCGAAGAAGGTGAATGCCTGTTTTTCATGGTTCCCCAAGATCGTGGCGTGGTGGCAGGCCAAACCGTACCGCTTTATTGTCCGGCGGGAAAGCAGTACTTCAACGCCAGCTGCCGCATGGACTGCCACGACAACTACCTAAAGGAGCAACTCTCTGAGAGTCCGGTGATTGACACTCGAAGTGCAATGGCCCAGCCCCAGTTCTGGTTCTTCTTCGGCATGCTGATCATAAGCTGGATCGGCATGGCAGTGGTGGTGAGTATTGGCGATGCCATTTGCTTTGGCATCCTGGGCGACCGCCATCATCTGTATGGGAAGCAGCGGCTTTGTGGCTCGCTTGGATGGGGAATCTTTGCGCTACTGGCTGGCGTCCTGGTGGATCACATGTCGGTCGACAATGTGAACAAGAACTACACGGTTGTGTTCTGGATGGCACTAGTCATAATGGGCTTCGACGTCCTTGCCTCCTCAAAGCTGAAGGTGAGTTTCAGTTTTACCCATACAGAGCCTTTTCTAACAATCCTTTCTCTATACCAGGTCGTTCAAACCCACTTGTCTTCCAACATACTGAAGGATGTTGGCCAGATGTTCCTCTCCGTGCGCTGTGTGATCTTCTTTCTGTGGTGCGTGGCCATTGGCTTCGGCACGGCGCTGATCTGGAACTTTCTGCTCATGTATCTGGAGATTCTGGACCAGCAGTTTATGGGATGCGGCACCTCCATCAAGACACTACAAGGTCTTGTCATGGCCATCCAATGCTTTGGCGGCGAGCTGCCTTTCTTCTTCTTGTCGGGCTGGATACTAAAGCGGATAGGACATGTGAATGCCATGAGCTTGGTACTCTTTGGCTTCGGGGTGCGCTTCATTTTGTACTCTATGCTGCAGAATCCCTGGTACATACTGCCCATAGAGCTGCTAAATGGCGTCACCTTTGGCCTGTTCTACGCCACCATGGCCTCCTATGCCAGCATTGTGGCGCCACCAGGCACTGAGGCAACCATGCAGGTACGTTTATCGATCATTGTGGTCAGAAATGGTTCTTACATTCTTGCAATTCAATTCCTTCTACAGAGTCTGGTTGGTGCTATATTCGAGGGCGTTGGCGTCTCCATGGGAAGCCTGATTGGTGGCATACTATTCAATGCCGATCCTCGAACCACTTTCGAGATCTTCGGTATCGCCGCCTTCATCATATTCGTTGCCCATGTCTCCATTCAGATGTTCCTGCAGCGCAATGGCAGCACAGATGAAAACGGTAAGGGTAGGGTCTCTTCCGGTTCCGCTTCCGCCTCTGCATCTTCATCATCGGAGCCGTCTAAGCCAAAAGACACTGACGCACGCTCAATTAAGAAAGACAATGACGGGTTCAGCGATGTCGATCTAAGTTGATGAGCAAACAGATCAAACGGGGATCCTTATTTAGTATTTAGCATGAGCTATACTAAAGTGTAGCATAGAAGATAGACGCTACCGAAAATGTGGCAAATGTGCTTAACATTTTCATCGATTGGAATTTTCTCTTCCAAGTCCGCCAGATAAGCTATTTACTAGACCACATATAAACGCTCTCTCAGGCGTAGAAAAGAAGCGTAAAATGATATTGCTCGAAATGAATTTACACGATCATAGAGATGATCTTTTAATTTTAAATAAATGGCCATTGAATATTGTTACTCAATAAAAAAAAAGGAAACAAAACCCAATGAAACCCAACAAAAAAAAAGAACAATTTGAATACCAATCGAATCGAATCTCATTTCTGATTATTAAGTAAATATTTATCTTTGTATTTTATTACCTAACTAATAAACGTTCTGCTACTTTTAGCCACTGTCAAATATCTCGCACCGACAGATGCAATGCACATGCTGAATGATCAGGAGTATAGTAGAGTTAGCTAAGAAGATCGTATCACCATCTACACCACCTACAAGAACCGATAAAGAGGAACTCCTCTACTGTTCCGCTGAATCCTCCACACCGACATCTTTCCACCTCTGATGCTGCATGTTGAATGGATGTAGTTTGATGATTGTATTGTATGTAAACGTGCTTTAGTTTAGTAGTTATACAAATGTGAAACCAATCACACACCCCCGACCCTCCCTACGTGCATGCCGTGTACTCACAAAAAAGAAAAAAACACTCCCTCATTATTTACCTTACCCTTAGATTCTGTGTGAAAATTCCTAATTAATTGTTGAATTACAAGTGCAGCAGGCTGATGCATGTGTTACCTTTTTTTGTAAACTTTTACTATGAATTTAATTATAAATAAGCCGCTGCTTTTGGCGCTGTGAATGTTTAAATATTGCTTCTCACACTCTTAATCTTAATGTTTAACATATGATTATATTATTTAATATTGATAGCTGAATGTATTCGATTGGCTCCTCGAGTTGGCCTTGCTCTGTGTGTATGTGGCTTCGTTTTTGCGAAATCTCCAAAGTATTTACTTAATTATACCTAAATTTACAGTCAACAAATGTAATGTTTTCCAACGTATCGTAGCAGATACTCGCTGCATAACACTTATACACTTAATTATTAATATTGTTTTTCCGAATGGTCCAACTTTTGTTCTACTGTTGTTTGTGTATTTAGTACTTAGATAGTTGTTAATGGAAAAATCCAAATATTATTTTAAATTGCACGCTACCAAGCGGTCGTTGTTCTACTGCGTCTTCTGGCTGCCAATGAGCGACTCTTCGTGCTGCTGCCTCTCGAGCTTGCGCTGGTAATCACGCTGTTTGCATGCAGCCACGTTCGCGGCGCGTTTCTGTAATCGAAATTCAAAGATAATAAACGTTAAAGTGGAGATTTTGCATGTGTTTTGGTTCTTTTGTTAACGTAGCTGGTTTTTCTCTTTTTACGTTTTAATGCACTAATAAAGTCTGTTTTTTACCTTCAGCTCTTTGGTACGTTGGTAGATACCCTGCATCTCCCTCTTGACTCGCGTCAGCTTTTCCTTGTAGCGCTTCACGTCGTTCATCTGATAAATACAAAGTAAGGCATCATAAATAAACCCAGTTTACGAATGCTATTACTTTGTTTCGTAGATTTCCTTAAGATAAGATTGCGCCCCCAGACTATTACCATTTGCCTATGCCCGGTGATAAGATTTCGTCCAGTCTAATTGGTCGAACAGCCTAATGCTTAAGCTCTATTGCAGAACACCAACCATTGTGCCTTTGCTAGCGACCGTTTGGAGACTGATTTATGGATTAAACGATGTGAAACTGATCTTATCCTCAGTTGGAAGGGGGTAAAAACCCTTGGAACATTTTACGGAACAGTGTACCTTGTATTTAACATGTGCAAATGTACTTCCAATTAGTAAATAATTAAATATATGTACATATATCGCTACTCTGCCGCTCATAGTATCAAGTATGATCTTAACAGCTCAAAGGTATCTTGTGTTTGCTTGGATTACTATAAAATTATTTCATCCCCGACTTACCATATCATTTAGCTTTGCTACTTCACTGCAGTCTAGCTTGTACTTTTCCTTGGACAGGTCGATGTAGATCTTGTTTTGTTTGCCACTGACACGAAAAACCACACATTCATCATATCATTATTGGAACGGCAAAGCTACGGACTCCGAGATGACACTACTTACATCAGCTCCCTCAGCTGGCTGCGCACACGCTCCAGCGGTGGCTCTGCTATTTGCAGCACCCCAGCGGACAGTTGCACCGCAGCAAGACTGCCACCTAAAGCATCCTGATTGTTGGCTGACCAACAGGTGGAATGGTCGGACGTTGCATTCTTATTCGAATTGAGGTGGTTCCTTTGGTCACTGACTGTCTGACCGGCAGTGAGCTGCTCATTGATGACGCTGCAATGGAATATTTACCGAACTTTTAGGACTTAAACTTTGCTTAAACAAATGCATTTACCGACCTATTGATATTGCTGCTTTTTAGCATAATTTTAAAAATAATAAAGCCAGAATAAACAAAACAAAATCTCGAACAGCTGATTAATAGGTACGGTGCTGTAGAGCGCTGTAGTTCCGTGTCTCGATAGTTGCTTTCGATAGTTGACTGCAATTTGTTTAAACATAAAAAATATGAACTTCCAAAACCTCACTTTAAAAATGCGAATATAATTTTAGTAGAACTTCGTATAAAATATCATTTTTTAGAATATCATCACTAACCATACAATATATAGACAGGACAATTCATACATGGAAAATGTCCGCAACAGAATCAGACATCAGCGGCCGAGCCAGTCGTGAGTGTGATTGAGTGAGTGTATGCGTGCTCATGCATTCTCACGTACGTTTGCGTGTTTGCATGTGTGGATCAGCTCCGGACAGAGTCGTGAGAGCGTATGTGTGCTCATGCATTCTCACGTATGTTGTGGGTTTTGCATGTGTTATCAGCTCCCGCGAGTCATGAGAGTGTATGTGTGCTCATCTACTTTGCGTGTTTGCAAGTGTGTATGAGCGCACAACTGAAATTTTCGCTCTCCCAACTTTGTTTTGATTTTTGTGCTCGCGCCACCCAAGGTATACTAAACAACCCAGCGGCGAACAGCATATCCAGTACGCCCACAAGATGCATTTCGTAAAGGCCCCACGTAATGCATTACGTGTAGGTTTTAAGTAAGCCAGGTTGTAATGGGAAGTTTAGCACAGAACTGTTGTTGTTTCGTTCGTTTGCTACTTCGGCTATAGAGTTCATTCCTGTTCGTACATTTTTCCGAGTTTTTTTTGACGTTTACGCATATTATTACGCATACAAGTGTACAAATACAGCTATAGATGTAAGTGTGACGTGGCATTTCTGTTCATCCCTTTGTGTTATACATTTGTCGTCACTCTGATTTTTTTGTCGTGCTGTGCGGATCTAGTTAACGTTCGGTTAAGCGAATTTTAAGTGAATTAACTGATATTCGTATCAGGTAAGTGTTTACTAATATTAATAAGTAATATACATTAAAGTTTGCAATAAAAGTGTTTGTTTTTCATTAGCAGGCTTGTCTACCAGCATACGCCACGCTTTTAAAATTCAGAAAGGCCGTCTGTCAAAGCGGAAATATGATGCAAAAATGAAAGTATTAAAAGATCCAGAAAATAAAGAAAATATTCCATAAAGATCAATAGTTTTTATATTTCTTCCAGTATTCGCATTACTACTTACATTACGTTGTATATTGGGTAGTGCAGTATTCGCATTACAGGCACGCACACATTTTTTAAATCGTGTGTCGTACAGTGGAAGGTCTGCCCACAGCCAGCATTACAATTTAGGATATGTATAATTGGGTGTAATGGAAGCCCGAAATGAACTCGGATTCTTTGCCCACTTTCTCGATGAGATTGTAGGCGTTCACTCCACAAAGCGGCCAAGCAACGTTAAATGTAATGGGAATCGTAATCCATTTTCGAAGGTAGTAGGCATACCAACTCATGAAGAGGTAATGGATTACGTGGGGTGTTTTTTCGCCGCTGGGTACCTTCTTTGCTGCTCTCTATGCGGCTACCTTGTTTAGTATGCCTTGGGCAGACTGAAATTTAAGGAGTTACACAGAGAGCGAGAGAGCCGATAAGCCTACCTTGCTTAGTATACCTTGGCGCCACCCTTCACTTTAGCATTATTGGAGTCGGCCCTTTTTGAAGACGCTTGCCTAATAATACCAGAATAACTGTTATTTTGTACATGCTTTAGATTCTAACTTTGTTTAATATAGAATATACTAATATAATGAGCAGATATATGTCTATATATTCACAGATATATATTTAATTGTATGGTTGAAACGGAAGCTTCAAGCTCGCCTAGAGCAGATCGAGCAAATGAATGCGGATTTTGGTGCCGCTCAAACGAGCCTTGAAAGGCTAGACTTACTGCAGTTAGCTAATGACGCCCGACTGGACTTCGCCAATATTTACATCAAGGTCAGGTCCAAGCTGTCACGGGAGTTGGCGGTTTCTCGCACGGTTAATGCTGCGCATTCCACGGCTCGGCACCCTCTCGAGGAGCATTCATCTGCGTTTGCCTATGACGTTATTGGCCGTTCTCGGCTGCCTGAGTTGCAGCTCCCGCGATTTGGCGGGGACTACATGGATTGGCCAGAATTCCACTCGATGTTTACGACAATGGTGCACAATGACTCACGTATACCAGTCATCGAGAAATTCCAATATTTGCGTGGATGCCTAGATGGAGCTGCGCTGGATACGATTCGTTCTTTGGGTCTTTCTCAGGAAAATTATGAAGAGGCGTTTAATTTATTAAAGTTGCGATTCGATAATAAGCTTATGCATTTTCAGGCACACATAAAGGCTATTTTCGGGCTGCAAGGGGTGGAGAAGGGCTCGGCCATCGGTCTGCGGGCGCTCAGCGATAAAATCAACGCGCATTTACGTGCCCTTCGGACTTTGGCAACACCTCAGGAAATCTCGGATGGATTGCTCGTTTGCATCGTAAGCAGGAAATTGGATCACAAGACGCAGGTGAAATGGGAGGAGAGCCTTCCGACCTCAAGATTGCCTCTCTGGTCGGACATGTCCTCATTCTTGGAGAAGAAGTGTCGGATGTTGGAAAATCTGGAATCGGCTTTGGTAACAAATCAGAGCCAGCAGGTGGGAGAAAACAAACCTATCGCCCTTATCACCTCCATTAACGACCATACTAACGCCGCATGCAATTATTGCAAATCCTCCGATCATTCCATATCCCGATGTCAAGCTTTTCTAAATCTCCCTGTTTTTTCGCGATACAAGGAGGCAAAGAAGAGCCACTTATGCCTAAACTGCCTCAAAAAAGGTCATCCATTGCAGCGTTGCAGGTCGGGGACATGTAGGCAGTGTCGGGCCAAGCATCACACACTGCTCCACATGCAATCAGGCGCTGATGCTGAGTTGCCGTCACCGACCGTGGTATCGAACGAGAATGGTCCTGCAAGTGCCCTAGTAGCAAGCAAATCTTCCAGCCCTCCCCCCTCAAGCTCCAACTCTCTGCCTAGCCAAAATGTGTTGCTAGCTACCGCAATCGTATACATCAAAGGCCGTTGTGGATCGTTTATCCCATGTCGTGCCATTTTGGATTCCGCTTCTCAGGTTAACTTTGTAACATCGAGGCTCGCAAATCAGCTCCAGTTGGATCCTCATCCGTCGCATGTTCAAATTGTCGGCATTGGAGAATCAATTCTACCTTCGAGCAAGGCTGTAAATATCGTTCTGCAATCTCAAGACGCAAAGTATCGCGGTTCTCTCTCTGCGATTATAACCTCCTCAATCACAGGAATGCAGCCTAACTTCGGACTAGACGCAAAGGATTGGCCAATGCCGAATAATGTCAAGCTGGCGGACCCCAACTTCTCTAAACCCCAGCGGGTCGATCTGTTGATAGGTGCTGGTTTGTTTTTCGAGTTAATGTGCGTCGGGCAGATTCGACTGTCGGACCAATTACCAACATTGCAGAAGACGAAACTTGGCTGGATAGTGTCAGGAAGCATTAATAGTAGCGGGAATAGTCGTGCGGCGCTAGCAGTTGTTGAAAATTCCCCTAGCATCTTCGCTGATGAGGCCAATTTGTGCGAAATCGTAAGACGGTTTTGGGAAGTAGACGGAGATTATTCGCCCTCATCAATTTCGGAGGAGGATGTTCGGTGTGAACAGCATTTTGTTGCGAACTACGTTCGCCTAAATTCCGGAGCTTATTCCGTACGGTTGCCAACTAGAATCAGTTTGGAGGAGTTAGGAGAATCATATCAGCAAGCGTTACGTAGATTTCTAAATTTGGAGAGAAGGCTAGCAAAAAATCCGGAACTTAAGACAAAATATTCGAAATTTCTTCAGGAGTATCTGGATTTGGGACACATGTCGCCAACTACACGTCAGTCAGACTTCCCTCAGTACTTCTTGCCTCACCATTGCGTCCATAAGCTGGACAGTACAACCACCAAACTACGTGTAGTGTTCGATGGTTCTGCCAAAACAGCGTCTGGGATATCATTAAATGATGCGCTAATGGCTGGACCCACTATCCAACCCAAAATTCTGATAGCACTGCTTCGTTTCCGTCTTTTCAAAGTCGCCTTGTGTGGCGACATCTGCAAAATGTACCGCTGCGTACGCGTTTCCCATCCCGATCAGCATGTGCAATGCATCCTATGGCGCAACGACCCAAAGGAAGAAGTTCAGGTGTTCAAGTTGGAGACAGTTACTTACGGGACCAAGCCTGCCGCCTTTTTGGCAATTCGAGCTATGCATCAATTGGCAAATGATGAAGAGTCATTGTTTCCGCTTGGTGCTGATACCGTTCGAAGAGATTTTTATGTCGATGATCTCATATCAGGAGGCGACAGCATCGATTCGGTCATCGAGATTCGTCATCAGGTGAAAAAGCTGCTCTCGAAAGGATGTTTTCCCATACGTAAATGGTGTTCGAATGAAATCGCTGCTTTAGAAGGCGAATCTGAGGCGGACCTCGAGAAGTGCTTTACTTTTCACGACGGGACAGAGGTAACTAAGGCTCTTGGTCTAGTTTGGGATCCCACCACGGACAATCTTCTGTTCAATTTCGTTCACGTCGCGGCCGCTGCGGGTCCAATATCGAAGCGTTCGGTTCTGTCCACAATAGCCAGGTTCTACGATCCTTTAGGACTCATTTCTCCCATTATCACAAAGGCAAAGATATTTATGCAGTCGTTATGGAACGAAAACCTCAAGTTGGACTGGGACGAAAGTCTGCCCCAGGATCTTCATACGTCGTGGAGCGAGCTGACCTCGCAGCTGTCGATGGTTAGGAATTTCAAATTTCCACGTTACGTGCTTTGTCAGAAATCCAGAGTGGAAATTCATGCGTTTTGTGATGCGAGCCAGTCAGCATATGGTGCGTGTGTTTACATGCGGTCTGAAGCTGGTGGGAGTGTGCAGAGCCATCTCTTATGCGCAAAGTCCAGAGTTGCACCCTTGAAAAAGATGACTATCCCAAAGCTTGAGCTATCGGCTGCCCTCGTATTAGCTGAGCTGGTTTCCACCATAGTTAAAGGATTATCAGTTCCATACCAAGTGCATTGCTGGTCGGATTCTTCCATAGCCCTTGCTTGGATTCGGGAATCGCCCTTGAATTTTAATATATTTGTCTCTAATCGAGTTGAGCGTATTCAGGAGCTCACTGCTGGAATGACTTGGCGTCACGTGCCCACGAAGTTGAACCCGGCCGACATCATATCGCGTGGTTCCACGCCTACTGAACTAATGGATAACAACCTTTGGATTTCTGGTCCACCATTTTTGCTTCATGGGAGCTCTGATTGGCCTACAGGCTCGCCATTGCCAGCTGAAGTGCCAGAACGTCGTCATGTATCATTGATTGTTTCAAAGGATAGGGATATATCGTACGATTGCAAATTTCAAAACTCATTCGGATCAATGCAGCGTGTCTTTGCTTATATCTATCGTTTTTACAGCCTCAAGGATAAAGGCTTGCTGCGGGCGAAAGGTCAACTTACCGTAAATGACGTCAAAAATGGCACGCACCTACTCATAAGGGCAATACAGCAGCAGCAATTTTCGGAAGAGATAAGAGCCCTCACCAGAAAGCAGGTTTTATCACCAAAAAGCGCGATGGCCGCACTGGATCCATTTCTGGACGGTTTTGGATTGATTCGGGTTGGAGGCCGACTCCAAAATTCCGAATTGGACTACGACGCAAGGCATCCAATTTTGCTTCCCAAGGGACATCCTGTCACCGTCTCTATTATCGTTTTCTTCCATGAAAAATTTCTACACGCAGGAGCGCAAGGATTGCTCGGATTGCTTCGTCAAAAATTCTGGCCTATTGGCGGGCGTAAATATGTGGCAGGCATCATCCGCAAATGCGTTCGTTGTTTTCGATTGAAGCCAGTGCTGAGGGAGCATATCATGGGAAGTTTGCCTGAGGATCGCGTAAGGGCTAATCCAGCATTTCAAACAACGGGCGTGGATTTTTGCGGACCCTTTTATCACAAGTCGGAAGTCCGAAGCAGGCCTCCCATCAAATGCTATATAGCTGTCTTCGTATGTTTCAGCACCAAGGCGGCTCATTTGGAAGTTGTTCGGGATTTGTCCACAGCATCTTTTTTGGCGGCATTAAGGCGATTCATAAGTCTGCGTCCAAAACCTCGGATCATCTGGTCAGATAATGCGACAAATTTTGTAGGAGCAAGGAATGAGCTTTTGGAACTTCGGCAGCTGTTCCTCAGCGATCCTCATACGTCGGCTGTATCAAACTTTTGCGTTTCCAGTGGGATCGATTGGAAGTTCATCCCCCTCGATCGCCTCACTTTGGGGGCTTGTGGGAGGCGGCTGTTGAAGCAGCTAAACATCATTTTTATCGCATCGTTGGCACTTACATTTTCACCCTTGATGAAATTCAGACCTTGACCTGTGAAATCTCTGCTTTACTAAATTCCCGGCCACTTTATGCAATTACAGAAAGTCCGGGCGATCTGGATGTGCTCACGCCAAACCACTTTCTTAATGGGGCACCGACTGCTGCATTCGACGAGCCAGACGTGACGCATCTCCAGTTCAGCCTCCTGAGTCGATGGCAGCGTTTGTGCCAAATGAAGCAGGCATTTTGGAGAAAATGGAGTACTGCATATCTCTCGCTTCTTCAGGAACGAAGCAAGTGGCGCTCCTCGTCTCCAAACATCAAGTCAGGAGCGCTCGTCATGATCAAGGAAGAAACGCTTCCACCGTTAAAGTGGCCACTCGGCCGCATCGAGAGCGTCATCCCAGGGAAAGATGGAACCATCAGAGTAGCCGTCATCCGCACCCAAAAGGGCCTCTTCAAACGGGCCGTTGGAAAGATAGCGGTCCTGCCCCTCCAGGATGGTTCTGTTGAAAGCCGTTGCCTTCCAACGGGGGGTGAATGTTCGGAGCAGACCCCCGCCGAATAGTGGCTTGCCAAATAGCCGCAAATAAACAAAATTGTTATTGTAAATTCTTGCGCTTGCTTGCCCTACTAAACGCTCTCTCAAAGCTCGCTCTGCTCTTTTATCTACGTTATCTATGTTTGCCGAGCGAAGCGAAGCTGCGCCCAGCGATCGGAGCAGCAATGCTCGAATTGAGAAGGGCAAGCAAGGGCCACTCGCCGTTTAGACATCACACATTAAAGAACATTCGCAATTTTATTTCTGCGCCGCGTTTTATTTTTGGAAATAATTATTCGGCCGATCGGGGATAAAAAGCATTATCCCCACAATTGTAGTATATAATGATATTTTTGATATGTGTGTGTACGTGTGCAGTGTATTGTATTATACAATGATTTATTTGATCATATTTAAAAAAGTAGTATGCGCTAAAAAAATATATATATATCATCCTTGAATATGGATAATAATGACATATAGACATATAGAATATAGAGGATATTTAATATATACAATTATTGTAGTTTTGGGCAAGCGTCATCATAAAATCATAACTTACAATCAATTGAAAAGTAGTGGGTGTTTTCTTAGCAGCGGCGTTGTAAAAAACCAATACAAGCAAGCAGACCAACAATATCTGCACACATGCAGCTAAAGCTCAGCCTCACATTTTGTGTTGTGTGTTCTTCTTCAGCTTTTTGACGAATTGCAGCTTGGCAAAGTACAAACGCTCTGTATGTGAGGCTGAGCTTTAACTGTATGTGTGCACATATTGTAGCTGCTTGTTCGCTTACTGCCTTGCCATTGGTCACAATAATGACAAGCTCTGCACAAGAACACACACATACTTGCATACACACACGTTCTTGCAGGTTCTGTCTTTGTACATAGATAGATAGTTATAGTATATAGATGGGACAGTTCATACATGTAGGTGTCCGCAGCGTTTAGACTGGTATCAGTCTATCTGTATCTGTGTGTTCATCTTAATATATGTATGTACATACATAATATACATATACACGTTCCCGAGGGATCGTAGGTGGCACCTGGATCTACAGCTGCTACCTGGCGATTAGTCTCTCCCTGGAGGCCTTCAGCCGCACCATGGACGAGCTGAGCTGCGACCTACGCGGACGGAAAAATGTGGTAGTCGGGGGGTGACTTCAACGCCTGGGCCATGGAGTGGGGATCCACTCGCACAAACGCCAGAGGACGCATAGTGCTGGAGGCTTTTGCGACGCTGGACCTCGTCCTACTGATCGAAGGATCCCAGTAGATCTTCAACAGGGCAGGAGCAGGGTCAGGGAAGGCGTAGCGCCAGGACACTCTGAGGGCCCAGTCCTTCGCTAGAGCACTGCGGGGCTCGAACTCAAGCGAGGCAGCTGGAGCCAACGAGTGGGCCAACAACTTGGCCGTCGCAGTAGGCCTGCGACCAGAATATGCAGCAGAGGTGGGCGTTCCGGTAGCACCATAAGCCGGTGTTCTGGTGGAGTGAGGAGATAGCCGAGCTCTGCCGAACGTGCATCCGCGCCAGAAGGCTGCTCCAGCGAGCTCGGGGCACACCGCGCCTCGCGGACCGCGACGCATCATACAAAGCAGCGAAGAAGGAGCTGAAACACGCCATCAGGGACAGCAAACGGGAGTGCTTCCTCCAGCTATGCGACTCCGCCGAAGAGGACCCATGGGAAAGCGCCTACAGGATGGTCACAAAGAAATCTTCTCAAAAATATTTTGCTGGTAATTTTGGTAGCACTGCACACGTATACACACATATGAATGTACTTGCGGTTCTGTTGTGGATGGATCATCAGAAATGATTTCAAATTTGACTCGCAAGTGTGGCACTAAAATCCGTATGGACCCATTTATATGTCATTAATATCCATATAAGGATGACATAAATATTTTTTTAGCGCATACTACTTTTTTAAATTTGATAAAAAATATCGTTATATACTACAATAAACCATACAATTAAATACATACATATTTGTGAATATACATACATATATACATATACATACATATATATGCACAAAAGGCTTCATGATTCTGATTGGCTGTCGCACCGGTAGAGAAAATCAATCGTGTGGCTTCGTGTCTGCTGTCATAATTTTGATCGGCAGCGCTGCGGCAGCGAAAATATTTCGGGTGGCTTTGTCCATATGCAGAAAAGGCTTCATAATTCTGATTGGCTGTCGCACCGGTAGGGGAAATGAATGCTGTGGCTTCGTGTCTGCTGTCATAATTCTGATCGGCAGCGCTGCGGCAGCGAAAATATTTCGGGTGCCTTTGGCCATATGCACAAAAGGCTTCATAATTCTGATTGGCTGTCGCACCGGTAGGGGAAATGAATCGTGTGGCTTCGTGTCTGCTGCCATAATTCTGATCGGCAGCTCTGCTGCAGCGAAAATATTTCGGGTGGCTTTGGCCATATGCACAAAAGGCTTCATAATTCTGATTGGCTGTCGCACCGGCAGGGAAAATGAATGGTGTGGCTTCGTGTCTGCTGTCATAATTCTGATCGGCAGCTCTGCTGCAGCGAAAATATTTCGGGTGGCTTTGGCCATATGCACAAAAGGCTTCATAATTCTGATTGGCTGTCGCACCGGCAGGGAAAATGAATGGTGTGGCTTCGTGTCTGCTGTCATAATTCTGATCGGCAGCTCTGCTGCAGCGAAAATATTTCGGGTGGCTTTGGCCATATGCACAAAAGGCTTCATAATTCTGATTGGCTGTCGCACCGGTAGGGGAAATGAATGGTGTGGCTTCGTGTCTGTGAATATATATATATATCTGTGAATACATATATCTGCTCATTATATTATTATATTCTATATTAAACAAAGTTAGCATCTAAAGCATGTACAGAATAATAATTATTCTGGTATTATAAGGAAAGCGTCTTCAAAAAGGGCCGACTCCAATAATGTTAAAGGGAAGGGTGGCGCGAGCACAAAAATCAAAACAAAGTTGGGAGAGCGAAAATTTCAGTTGTGCGCTCATACACACTTGCAAACACGCAATGTACATGCATGCTCATGAGCACACATACACTCTCACGACTCACCGAGTAGCTGATCCACACATGCACAACACGCAAAATAAGCGAGAATACATGTGCACACATACACTCTCACGACTGGTGTAGCTGATGCCCGGGTGTGGCTGATGCCTGATTGTGGTGCGGACATTTTCAATGTATGAAGTGTCGTGTCTATATACATATTGTATGGTTAGTGGTACGACACTTCGCCAAGTCTCGAACCAGTCGTGACACGATAATCAGCTGGTTCTAAATGAAGTATCTACAAATTTCATTTTCCAATCAAATCCAATTCGAAATGCGTTGTTCTGTAAAAAATTGTGGAAATAACAACCGCAATGAGAACAGTAGAAAGTGGCGTTACTTTCATTTTCCGAAAGATAATCTCCAGCTGCTTCAAAAATGGATCGACTTTTGCGAGCGGGATGGAATAAACCCCTCAACAGGTATTATTTATCCTCCAAAGTTGACGAAAAATAATCACTGAGACTTTTCAAACAGCCTGTATTTGCAACGAGCACTTCAAGTCGGACGATTTCGAAAGGAATATGCAATATGAGCTTGGGTTCACTCGAAAGAATCCAACCAAACTTAAGCCTGGTTCATATCCCACCGTCAAAGGACCTCAAACAGTGCCGAAAGTAGAGCTATCCCAGAAAAAAAGGCGCAGCAGAAGCAAAAAGAAAACCAGCTATGACCAGCAAGAATACAGCAAGAGCTTCAGTGGACTACCATTTTCGCTAATTGAAGGTGCCAATGAGATCATAGAAGTTGAGCTGTGTGATTTTGCCACCGCCTTGGAAGGCCTGGATGAGAGCTCGGCCAGCCGGAGTCACTTAGGCGTGGAAAATGCAGAGGAAGAGCTCATCGAATGTGAGGGAAATACCCCAAACCAAAAAGCTGAAGAACCGGACGGTCCGGAAGACCAAATACATTACCAGTTGGAACTAGTTGAAAGCACAAACTCCATGGATGATGTGGAGATAATCCATGCGGAAGATGACACCTATGTAAGGCATTTGGAGCATGAAGTGTAAGACGCTATATACTTTGTTATAGACAATATAATACTATCTTGTCCATTTTTAGGACCTCCCTAAGGCGTGAGGTCTTTTTTCTTAAAGACGAACGCAAGAAGCTACTCAATGTAATTCAAAATCTTAAGGCAAATATTCGAGGAAACCGTCTGCTCCGGGATGAAGCAGAGGATTAGATATACGTACGTAATAGTGGATGCTCGTACTGCTAAGAAAACGAAGTCAAAAGGAAAACTCGACTGACTAGGTGTACAGAATCAATTTTAGGAAATGACTACTAAATATTTATAAAATTATGTATGCCATTTAATTGTTTTATCAAGAGTAACTATCATGTATTTATATTTAAAGTGATGAATCTTCAAAGTCTGCCTGACAGCTCTTAGGTAAATTGTAAATTATTATACATTTCAAATGCTGTGTAATATAAGTTTGACCAGATTTTCTGATAATCTGGCGACTTTCCCAAAATGCTTAAAACAAACACATGGATAGCTTCCTTAAAATATTCCTGGCTATACTATTTACAAGATAATAAACCATAAACAAATGTTAAGGACACAAACAACATATCCATTGGAAATTCATTATCTGAAGTCTATGTACCTACCTACCTACCCTCATCTTTCCCTTACTATCAACAGAGTTTTCTTGAAAATTACGAGTTCTGTCCGCGGCTATCTTTTCCACGGAATAACGGTGCGGCAATTTCCCCAAGGTCAAAGTCATTAGAAAGGCAATATCCTTTTCAATATTTATCGCCATATTCGCCTCTACCTGCTCATATCCGTATGTATAAAAGCGCATGTTCGGCCTAGAGTCGACCTGCACTGCAAACGATGAGTTCCCACTGTCAACAACCATCCTGGACCGACGCGAAGGCAGCTACCGGCAACATGGATCCGATCATGGACGCCGAAACGCAGCAGGACCTGAGGGCAAGATGACGAGGAACATCCAAGACATCATGGAATCAAAAACTACAGATCTTCAAGCCACTTGGCGTTTGCGGTGTCAGCCAACTAGCCAAAATTAAATAATTGTAAATTGTAGTTAACCTCATAGTTCAATTGTATATACATATCAATATTTTAGCTAATTCAATTTTAGATCAATTAATTGTACATACATATGTACATACATACAACTAGCCAATTGTTTAGTTCA
This sequence comes from Drosophila athabasca, assembly GCA_008121215.1. Lineage (NCBI taxonomy): Eukaryota > Metazoa > Arthropoda > Insecta > Diptera > Drosophilidae > Drosophila > Drosophila athabasca. The sequence continues at coordinate 60,568,143 of CM017796.1, read as the reverse complement.
AATTTATTTAGCATATTTGTTTGTGTATATTGTAAATATACGTGATATTTCTGCAATAAAATTAAATTTATCAACACAAAATATACATATCTTATTCTTAAAAATTCCATCCAAAATATTCTCTTAAATCGAAGATAGCAAATGGCTTCGAATACTTATACCTGGCACTAGAAGAGTTTTGTGGTGGAAGGAAGCGTTTCCGACCACATATGTGTATATATTCTTGATCAACATCAACAGCCGAGTCGATTTAGCCATGTCTGTCTGTCTCAGAGACTTTAAGAGCTAAACAAACCAAATTATGTATCCAATCTCCTGTGATACCACAGACAAAAGTGAAAAGGCAAAATCATTGAATATGACCACATTTAACATTTTTCCAGATCTGGTTTAGATCGGATCGTTATAATATCAAAAGGAATCGAATGAAATTGCAGTATATATTACTCCTTGCACGCTCTTACTCATTCTCTCTCTCTCTTTCTCTATCATACTCATAATGGTGCAGGATTCGAGAATTTTCTCTTCCTTTCTCTCACACGAAGGAAAGCGAGATAGGAACATAACTGCTACTGGTGTTAGAAGAGAGAGGGAAAGATGTAGTGGATTAAAAAAAAATTGTGGAAAAATGGAAACTGATTAAATATTTCAAGGAGGAAAATATATCGGATGAGTTACATAAATCATAAACTCACATATGTATATGTATACTACTATACTGACTGAGTGGCGGATATAAAAGTAAAAGATGGGTCTTTGTCGCGGATCACAAGTGGAGTCCAGATACGGATATGAATGGGATAGTACGACAATTATCACTTTATGAACATGATATGCGTTGTTACTTTCATTCAAAAGATGTTAAACATTTGGCACTGTTTTAAACATTGTTTTAATGTTAAAAAATATTGTAAATTGTTGCTGTTATTATAACAATTGCATCGCTATTGGAAATAAGCATTGAAATTTAACTAAATTATACAACTTAAGAAAGATACTATTGAGAACATACAAATTGCATACATATGTAAATGTGATCTGAACACATGAATAATTTAAGGAAGCCTTAAGAACCAAATTTGTACTAACTAAATTAGTAGGTAAGCATTATTTTTGGACAGACGACCTTAAAATCTAAATATCTTAGCAGGAGGTCGCGTGAGATGGAGGGCTCTGTGTGGCTGCTAGGCAGGAGCAGAGTTAGCACGGCGTTTATCCCTTTTTGAAGTCCAACAAATCGGCCAATGCTGCCGCCTTGCCGGAGTCGTCCTTTTCTAGCTCGGCCCGTGTGCAACGGCCGCAGCAGTCGGCGGAGGGCTTGTTCTCGCACTCGCCTAGGGCGGGCGGTTTAAAGTTGGGTGTCCAGGGCCCAAGGCTGCCACTGGCATAGAAGTCCATTGGATATGCACTATTCCGCGGGGAAGCATTGTGGGGCGTCCACTCTACGTCTCCCAGCACCACGGAAAGTTCGTAGGGATTTAGCAGAGGCTGGCAAAAGGCCGAGCCCCAGTCTATAGAGAGGCGGGGGCAGGCTATTTGAACAAAAGCATCAATGTCCGCAAACAAAGCGAGCTTCTGGGGGAAGATCTCCGACAGCAAGACGGTAGTGGTCTCTATTCCCTTGGCCTGCAGTCGCTTCTCCAGAAAACGGTGTACTCTTGAACTGCCCTGCCTGCCAAGAGTTCCCAAAATGATGCCGATCCGTCGTGCCTTCTTAGCACGCTGAACGGCACCGAGGCGGAGATCCTGCATAGCAACGTGGTCATACTGCTCGATGGTGAACTTTTTCTCATACGGATCGTACTTGTAGGCCTGCGCGAAACAATGAAAGAAAATCTTAGTATACCTCCGAGTGGGTGGGTAAAGCCAACAAACCTTAAGCAGGGGATTGGCAATCATGGCGGACTCGAGATGGAAGCGCCCGTCTCCCAGATAGATAATCATTTGCGCCGTTTCCGGCAGCTGCGGCGAGGTGCATCCAAGTATTTCGCCCGGACTGAGGGGCTTGGCCTGGGGCACTATCACATCGTAGCCGGCCGCCTTTAGCTCCGTTGAGGCGGCCTGCAGTGTGGTCACAAACTGTATTGTGCTGACCAGGGCTATTTGACCCACCTCTGGCTTGAAGTTCAGCTTGACAGAGTCGAGGAAGTGCAGTGGATCGATCTTGATGTCAACGAATATGTAAAGTACTTTAATGCCGCAGGTTTGGTCCACGGGTATCAGGCAGCTGTGGCCATAGTGCACCAGCAGCTCCGCGCCCAGTGCCTTGGCGGTGTAGTCATCTACGCAGCAGGCACCATAGGTGACGTCGCCCATGATGACGGTGTCGGCGCTGGTGAAGCGCTCGATGATATCGCTAATGACCATCGCATACATCAGCAGACCCTCCGGCAGCTGCAGGGCCACACGCTTTGCCTTCATCTCGCGGATACGCCAAATGGTCTTGTGCAGCTCAAAGTTATAGTTGGCGGGCAGGCGTGCGATGGCCTTCTGTAGCACGGGGTCATCGAGCAGCTCCTGTGGAATGCGATTGATCCGAGCCTTTGGCTTGAACACCTTCTTCGGCTTGGCCCGCACCACAACCACATCGCTACTATTGTTGTTGTTGTTGATGTTGCTGGAGCTGGTGCTCAGCACCTCGCTGCCTGGTTGGATCAGGTCCAACATGGTGCTGCAGAAACGGAAAATATAAAAAAAAATATTAGGATTTGGCTGGTCGGCGTCTGCGATAAGCAATGTCGCAGCAAACAGATTTGAAATGCGTATATCAAATTCAGCAAAGCAATCATACAGACGACAGTAAGCAACAGACAATATGATTCGACAGGCGTACGTGACTGCGGACGCGAATGGAATGGAAGGACAGGCCCCCGCACTACCACTATTACCTGACTGCAACCGGAACAGAAACCCGAAATCTTATAATTAGCACACGACAACACAAAGCGAATGAGTCAGGCGCAACCTCACCTTTAGAATCACTTTTTGTAGCAACTTTCAAATCAGAGCCGCGCCAAGGTTCGTTGCATTTACGGTTGGCTGATATTTGCTGTAAATACCCTGTAGCAGCCAAAGCGAGCAAAGAGTATACGATTTTGACGGACGGCTGTATAGCACTATTATATTTATGTGGTCGCGTGCGAGAATACGCCCGGCTTATATTTATGTATTTATTTGATTCACTTGTTCTTCAACAGGAACAGACTGACTATCAAGCAATGAGAGATTTCAAACGAGTGCCAACTTCTAGCTTCGATGCCGCGTGAACGTCAAGTGCTGTCTGGGTTCGGGGGTTGCGCCGTCTGCGGCTACTGCTTCTGCTGCTGCTGCACAGAAAATTGGTCACTGAACTTTCGTATACTCGCACGTTGCGCCATTGATAACTGTTTCTGAGTCACGTAGGCCACACAGTGTGCAACAAGGCACGGTTGCAGGGTTGGTGTCTCCACTACACTCTGTCGCATCCCTGCAGTACGGGTCATCGCTTACAAATGTGCTCACACATCGATGTCAGCGTGAGCACCCCCGCTGACATAAGGGATGACGCGCGGAACGATGAACTGCTGACATTAACATTGCGATGTCCTAGGAGCATAGGGTATGACATGGTCATCGAGAAATACGAAAAAATAAGGCTTACTATAAGTGATGATTTTCTCGAAAAAATAAGGCTTACTATAAGCGATGATTTTCTCAAAAAAATAAGGCTTACTATAAGCGATGATTTTAGCCGAAAAATAAGGCTTACTATAAGCGATGATTTTAGCCGAAAAATAAGGCATACAATAGGTGATGATTTTCTCGAAAAAATAAGGCACATAATAAGTGAAGATTTTCTCGAAAAAATAAGGCACATAGTAAGTGAAGATTTTAGCCGAAAAAAGGCATACAGCAAGGGATGATGTTCTCGAAAAATAAGCGATATAATAAGTGAAGATTTTAAATGAAAAAGTAAGGCGTATATAAGTAAGCAGTATATTCATTTATTTTCTTTTGCTTTTATTTAAAACTACAATTATGTACATATGTATGTCAGTTTTGGGGATCCCTGAGGTTCTTTCGGTAACTTCAATTGCATCGCCACTGAAATAATACAGATTAATTTATTATGTTTTTGTTTAGTTTTTTGACTTGTAAAGACTTACTTTCCATGCCCTTCCAGGATGCGCCCGTCCCCATTGTGTTCCGTATTTTGTTGATCTATCAATAAAATGATTATTCTATAAAATACTATTAATTTGGTTGCAATTACATAGGAAAGTAAAGATCAAAATTCCAAAAATATGTTCGATTTGTAAAAGAGTTGTTTAAACAAAAAGCAATGCTCACTGTAGATCAGCGGTGTTCTGTGCATTTACTCCTACAACAAAAACAAATCACGTGCCAAAATATGTACCTGCTTGACTCAGGCCTCGCATATAAGGGTTGCTTGTCTGTTTTTGTTGTTGAACTGCTTAAAATTGAAATTTCGGGCCCACCGCAGGTTATGCATTCACATTATATTTCTTTATTCTTCTTTTAATCCATACTATACATATTAGTCGGAGCATAAGGGCACAACAATTAAAGAGCATAAAAGAAGAATAAATAAAATTTATTTATTTTATATTTATTTAATAAATACAATGTGAATGCAGCGATACATTGAACTCAGTTTTTTCACAATTTCACAAATTTAACATTATATGCAATTGATATTTTCATAATTTACCCACGCGTACATAACATTTATGTTTATTTAGTGTATTAGTGCATTGACTTACCTGGTAATAATAAATAATATAGATATTTTTCACTAAATCACTGCATTTTCGCGTCCAACTCTTTCCGCACAATTGTAACAATGTAACGTAATAGCAAATGCATGGCGAACAAAGCAAGAATGCTTTGCCGACGCAGGCGCAAAAGAGAAAAAAAACCAAATTCTCTTGTAGTTCGACCGATCGGCAGAGCCGATCTATTACGATCGCGCGGAAAAGAAGGAAACAGAGAGAAAATAAAGGGTTCGGTTTAGCGGGCGTCAACGCTTAGATGACATTGTCGTTGACATTTGTCATCGCTCACGGCTGGTACTGCAGGGATCAATTAAATTGGTGTGCATCGGTGAAAATGAGAGGAATAGTGGATGAAATTCCAATTTGCCCTTGCCCTTCACTCTAATTTGTTGTTACAATGCGATATGAAGGGGATTGGATTATGAAATATTCCCGACGCACAGCTGTTAGATATGGTGTTTATGTGCTGTGTTGTCGAGTGTTATTTTGTTATTTTCACTCTTGAATTTTGCACTTTTTATTTATGAATTTGTTGCTACCTTTGCTTTATTGTTTTTAAAGATCACACTTACAATTCTGACGTAAGTTTTTACGTTTATTTACTAATTTTCCAACAAAACCGCGTGGGAAAGTACAAATGCCCCCAGTTCAAACATCGATGATACTATCGATACTATCGAAGGTTTTGAAATTGTGCGATAGATCGATATCATCGATATGAAGTAGTAGCAAAAGTAGGATTTGAGGGTCTAGAAAATGAATTAAGCGCACTTAATAGAGTTGTGGAAACAAACCTCCTAACGAGAAATTAATTTTTGATCACGATATATATATTTTATTATTTATATCGATGATGTTGCAGCCCCCGATTTGGACTGGCACAGTTCGTGAACGAAAGAACCACTGCTTCAGCTGGTCTTGTGTTGCACAACACTTATTTCGTTCAGATTTAAAAAAATGTAACTGCTACATCTAAACTGTTTTATATCTATATCTATAGCTTCGAGCTCTCTGCTTCCGACACATCAGCCTCCTCCGCATCCTCTGAAAGGTTAAAAATATAAATTTAAATTAGTGAAAATTCTAGAACCAAGGAGCGGGCGAAGCTGCTTTGTTCACCTACGCTTGCCACCGGGCAGTCGTCGCATGCGTTCCTGTTCCACAGCGGCAAAGTATTCACTAGCCGCCTGCTCGCATGCGCTGGCAAAGGGCGCCATGTTGACCTTCCCATTGAGCATAGTTATGTCTGCCTGATCCTGGCCGTGGTTGGCCTTCACCTTAAGCTTGCTCTCCCGCGACTTGGCCTCCAGGATTTTCTCGCGACGGTTCTCCCGCTCGAACATCTGCACAACATGAAGAGAATTTCAATTTGTTTGCACTTAGATTGGTGCAAGCTAGTTCCTACCGCTGTCAACAGGGGCTTGTCGTTCTTGGCCGACATCACCATGTTGTCGGAGACCTCGATAAGGAAGGTGGCACCCAGCTTACTGCCACAGCTCACGAATTTTCCATTCTCGTTGGTCCGCACGCAGTAAAGCGGCTCATCGCACACCTTCACAGTCAGAATAGGCTCGTTTTGCTGCTGGAGCAGGTCCCACGTGTCCAGTACGCCGTCCATGCGTGTAATAAAGAACTGGGACACCCTGGAATGGCATGAAGAATAAGGACGGGCTCGAGCTTTGTATGCCTGAGCCAGAACTCACTTTGTATAGCTCCAGGCTCCATCGGTGAGCATGGAGCTGCTGCTCTTCGTCCAGATAATCGAACTCTCGCGGCAGTCCTCGGACCAGATGCGCGCACACCAGTCGCCAACCGTAAGGAAGTTCTTCACAAACGCCGGATTCCGGGTGATGGCATACACGGGACCCAAGTGGCACATCATCTGCAGTGCGGAGACTACTTATAGCGAATACAAAGGGGACTTCGACTCTTCTCGAACCTACCCGTATTTGGATCTTCTCTGTAGGCGTTTTTCCCTTGCGATTGCACGAGAACAACATGCCCATTTCGGTGCCCGCCATGAATCTGGTCGGTATTGTGGTCTCGTACTCTAAAACCGAGATGCCGTATGAGCGCGACAGGTCCTGTTCGTCGCTCTTGACTGGATCCATCAGCAGCCGGTCGAGTGGCTCGCTGAGCTTCCGCGTATCCCACCATAACACCTGGCCGTCGGAGCCACCGGAGAAGAACTCGGTTCCGCTCTTCGAGTTGTTCCACAACACCGAGTTGACCGGATCGCGATGGCACACCTCACGCTCGCTAATCATGACCGGATGCTTGCCGTGGCGCGTGTCCCAGGCCGCCACCTGTCCATTGTACATGCCACTGACCAGGCTGGTCGGATCCTTCTGGTTGTACTCGAGACACACGCAGGGCACCTTCGGCTCCAGCGTCAAGAATGGCTCGTTGGGATTCTCCACCTCCCAAATGTACGAGTTGCACTTTTGCCCGGTCTTGTCGCCCTGAAACTTCATGTCGCAGTGGCTGACAGCCATCTTAATGCCGCCATCCGGTGACCAGGACAAGTGCTTCACCGGTACCTTGATCGGGTTCGGATCACGGTAAACATTAACCGTGCGAGACTTGCACGGCTCCGGCAGTGGAGCCGGATCCAAGTTCTCAAAGTAGTTCTCGTATATGTTCACGGCGTTGTTCTGGTGTATATAGTGCTCCATGGGCTTGGTCAGGTTCATCACTTGCGTGATGTAGTTCTCGTCCTTCTCGATCTTGCGCTTGTAGCGCACCGTCTGCTCCGGATCGTGCATGTTGATGTCCTTCGGCCAGCCGCCCTCATTGTGTGTTATCCCAGTGCTCTTGTACGTGGCCCTCTCCGTATTGGCAACGCTCAGTGATGTCTGACCCGCATATTGTGTAACCCGGTCCACCGGGTTCTTGAGTATGAAGTTCTTCACCAGCTCGGGATTCGAGTTCTCGCTGAACACCACCTCATCCTTGTCCTCGAACTGTACGCGTGCCCCAAAGGTGCGGCGTTCTTTTTTGAAAATAAAGTCCATTTTTTAACCAGAAGTTTGCGATTTTGCAGCCACGACAAATGCTTTGCCTGGTCGGTTCAATATAAGAAATAACTAATGGGATTCATGGCAACGCAAAGTATTGTTTGGTCGATAGACCCAAGGGTCCTTGGAGCAACAGCGCTTGTGCACTGGGACTCAGCTGTTCCTTTTGTGCCACATTTGGGATTAATATAATGATGAATTTACTAAAATTACTAAATTTTCCCTTATGTCGAACAATTATCCACCCTCTTATTAGGTAGGCTGTTTTCAATTCAAACAATTCGCATGATCCACAGATATTTTAGACTTTATTTTAAACGTAAAATAAGAGATTTGTTTCCCATAGAAATGGTTGCAAGAAAAAAAACGTTATAATGCTAAAACTTTCGTACTTACAGTAGTAATAGTAATTGTAATAGATAATAGGTAATGGGGACCGAACAACACACACAGATATTGTACATGAGGACTGGGTAGGGGTGCTATGCTATCCTATACACATTCAACGTTATCCTTATTTCTGTTCCTTGAAGCATTAGAGTGGTGTGTTGTGTTTATTGGGAAACTATTTTCTTCTGCTTTCTCTTAGGGCTTAGGGGGGATTTTCTACACGCTGATCTGAGTTTCCATAAACTTACACTTAACTGGCGAGGATCTCTAATATTTATGTATAATATATGTACGTACGTATAGCATTGCTGACGGCATATCGCTTGGAGATTTTTTTTATCGTTTAGGTAGGTGTATTCGTTTCTAGCTTTGCTTCCTTGCAACATCACATGGTTTTTTCCTGTTCTCTACGACAAGTCGGAACGAATCGGATTGGGAAACTAGGCTGATTTGATTTCAGTGGATTGGATTGGTTGATTGATTGGAAACTTATAACAAGATTTAGCACCAAAAGCAGCTGTTAAAAGAAACTACACTTAAACCCTACAATAGATCGATCAAAATTCATACGAAAATGTGTTTTTCGCTGGCTTAAAATGAACAGATTTGCGAATTAAACTCGTATTAGTATGCGCGGTTGCGTACTGGTATTTAAAAAAAATAGTCTCTCAGTATAGTACTCGATTCTTGCTTCATTCTTTCTTGAAAATATAATCGCTTTTGCTCTCGCGTTTGTGGCAGTTCATTTGGCGTGTCGTAAAAAGGTCTATATACCACTTCCCGACCTCAGTTTTATTTTATTTTATATTGATCCTTGCACACTGATCTGATCACACGGCGACTCTCTCCACAAAAATGACTGAGGGGGAGATTCGCGAGTGTGTGTGTCTCTCCTATTTTGTTTGTAAGAACTGAACAAGCCGACACTCGAAACGAAGCTGGGATATTCCAAGTATTCCAAGTAGTTATAGATTAGGGGATTTCTTTATCACTTTGCTTTCTTCCGCTTCCGCCTCCTTTTCCTCGTCTTCCTTCTGCACTGCTCCTCCTCTTTCCAGGGTTAAAACTTTAACACGCACTTAAAAACTTTCATACGCAGCCAACAACTGATCTGTGGGGTTCCATTGCAATGATCCCTGCACCAAGTACGCCCACGGTACGGCCGGACCTTCCATAAAAAAAATATCTCAAGCTATCTCTTACTCTCTCTCCCTTGGTCAGTGTTCCACCGCACGCGATACTGCACCGCACCCCCTCGCACTGTCGCTTACAATGAGAAATACTTTAAGAACTGAGCCGGAGGCACTGGCTGGGCCAGCGCCAGCTGACCGCCAGCCTCCTCCAGGCGCTGCTTGTAGTCGGGACTCTGGTCGACAATGCAGGGATGTCCGTCGGAGGGCCAGAACAGGCAGCAGCAGGAGCGGCACAGGGCCAGCACCTCGGCGAACTGGTAGTCGTCGTTGACGCCATAGGTACGTCGCAGCTGGTGGTAGATCTGCTTCCAGTTTTTGATCTCGCCCATCTGCTTGAACTTGTCCAGGTCCAGGATGGTGTGGATCTGGCGCTGGTTAAAGTGGAAGCGCGTCAGCTCGCGCCAAATGCGCTGCTCCGACACCAGCTTGGCCATGGTGTCCCAGGCCTGGGCAGCCGACTCCAGATCGCGATGATCGGCAATGCACAGAATGATCTCGCGCACGCACTCCTCCGGCAGCTCGTGCAGCTTGGGCTTGGCCTTTGGATCGGGCTGCAAAGATTACAAGTTTAACAAACAGAGTTTGCATGGGAAGATAGTTGCGTCACCTCTCGAATCTCGATCTGGCTGGCCACACGCTGGATGCGCTCGATGGTGGCCATGTTATTCTTCCAGAGGTTGGTGCAGCCCAGCGGCTTGCCCCAGCACTTCTGGTTCTCCTGGTTGACGATCTGCTCAAGCTTCAGCGCTAGCCCACGGAGCACATTCGGATGCTGCTGACTATCGTTGACTGCGGAAGAAAACAGAATAGATTTAGAAGGATCCCACGGATCGTCTATCCAGGGCTCACCATGCGAGGCTACCTCCTCGACCATCTGGAGCAGCTGCCGCTGCGCACTGCCCGGCAGGCTGGCGATGCCCTTGTTGGATACCAGCAGCAGGAACGCGCAGATGTAGTGGAAGCGCTTCCGATCGCGCACCGATCGCCGGAAGTCGAGCCGCTTCACCGCCTCGCTCAGTCCGTTGAAGCCGGCGATCTCCCGGGTGCAACGGATCGTGATGTGGTAGTGGGGTGGCATGATAGCACCCTCCTCCCCCTCCTGGCTGTCGCTGGCCAGCACCTGGTAGCTGCTCTGCTCAGAGTTGTGCCTGCAAACACGATAATTCATTGTTCATTGTCAATGCAACATTTCGGAAGTGTCTCTCTGTCTCTGTCTCTGTCCATGCCCATGTCCATGTCCCCATGTCGCTGTCCGAGGATAACCCGTTTGGCCAGTTACCGTCGCACACTTGGATTTTCTTTTGGATTTTGGCGGGTTACAGGTGTTAGTCGCTTGTGGACCGCTTTTCAAGAGGCGGAAGCTAGCGATGTTTCCCAGCATCTGTTTTCGATTCGATGTGTCGAATCACTTAGCCGGCCCGGTTTCGAAAAGTGTACAGCGATTCGGCAAGAGGAAACCCAGCCGTGTGTCAAGTTTTTAACGATCTTTACAAGTGCTGGGTCGCGTAATTTGTGTGGATTGTATGTACATTCGATTTGGGAGATAATTACATTACATATAGGAGGAAATGAAAGAGATCCCGGGGTTTCGTTTCGCAGCAAAGAAGCGCTACACCATTCTCTAACAATTTAACGTTGGTAATGAATCTCCACAGATATAACTTTATATTGGCTGCAGTAAAAGCGTTGAGGTTCCATTCTAAATGAACTTTATTGTAGGCGTTCGCAATCATGCCGATATCGATTCACCCCAAACAGCCATTTCGAATGGGTTCAAGCCCTTAACGGCCTTGAAATTCAACCATTTGGCGACATTTGAAAGTTGGTCCGGAGAAAAAAAACATGTGATAAAAACGAATGTAATTACCAGGCAATTATCGGAAGAGGAGGTTTTCAGAGCTTCAATTAGACAAAGTGCAGCTGTGGGAGTACCGTGTTCCACAGGCCAGGGCGCACTCACACCAGCACGAACTCTGACCCAGTTTAGAGGAAAATCAAAAACAATTTTGTGGCTCCCAAGGACAGGACAGGGCAGGACATGACAGGCCACGGCACGTCCCCGTCGGACAGTGGCACCATAAATGGTCAAGGCACATCGATCCAGCGCCCAGGTCTAGCGATATGTCCTTGTTGAGAGTAAATTAAATTCAGCATCAGCTGTGGACAGCAGCCGGAATTAGGCTCGTAATCAGTTGTAATCCACTCCAAGTCCCCCTGGAGACAATGCGAAGAGCACAGCCACGCGGAGATGCGCAAAGTGTGAGAAAGTGGAAAAGTGGAAAAGCGGGAATGCAGGAAAGCAGCAACAAGGGGAGGCAGGAAAAGGGGGTCGGTAGGACAACAGTCAAAGAAAAGACGAAAGTATAACGAAACTGGCGAAAGCTTTTGGCCCCCGCCGAGGGAGTCGAGTGCTGGCTGCCCTGGACCTGGGGTAGGAAGTAGGTCAACGCTTTTATTGGCCACATCAGTCACATACGAGTATACATGTGTACATACATACATATCCTAGAAATGTACATATGTTTTCGACTTACTCATGTGTTGCAGTTGTTTCGCTTTTTAATTTCGAATCTTTACGATTCGGAAGAGAGGTGACTTGTGATACGTTTGAAAGGGTTACATTAATCGCAATTTCTTCAGACATTTATACATACATATGTACATATGTATATGCCTGTATGTTTGTATGTTTTTGTATTTCCACATAATGATTGAAGGCCTATGACTGCAAGAGAATATTCTATTTCAATTGATGAAATAAGAACCAATTCAGATTGAATAGCATTCATTCATGGATATTCCCCGACCAATTTTATGATCAACTTGAGCTTATCCAGGTGGAGATATGACACCGAAAATACTCAAATGGAAAGTGAACACAAAGAAATGGGAACCCAGACCTGCATTTTATTATTGCAATCGGTGTGTGTGTTTTTTGATTATTTTTTGTTTCGTTCGGGACTGGCAGTCACACTCGCAGTCGCTGTGTTTAGATAAACGCGCAATTATCTGTGTGGATTCGTATAAAAATAGCGGGCGAAACAATGAAATTGCTGGTCTTGGCGTGGAAAGAGCTGTGCACCCAGCCAGTGACTCCAACTCTGCCTCTGCCAACTCTTCCAACTTTGCCGCTGCCTCCAGAGTCCGGACCAGCCCACGGGGCACATACAACGGTCCCCGTCCCCAGGCATCAGACCGTGCCGCGCCGGCTGTGGCTGGGACTGGGACTGGGGCTGGGGCCGTCGACCACGTGATTCATATAAATCACTCAACGACGTCACCATCGAGCGTTCGTTTACCTTTCTCCAAGCGAATTAAACAAATGAAAAGAAGTGCAGCAAAAGCGGCATCAGCAGCAGCAGCAGCAGCGGCAGCAGCGGCAGCAGGGCCATGACAGGCAAATCGCTTTTTTTCTATTTTTAAGTTTGTGACCTTTTTCGACATAAATAATTGGGAATGGAGCCGAACAACAGCCAGGGAAGGAAGGAACCCGCAGAGCTCCTCAACTTTTGTCTAAATTTAGAAGAATTCGGAGAGATCACAGATCACAGATGCATAGCAAGATACATAGATGCACGCTCTCCATCCGAAGAGTGGCAATGGGAATGGAGTGGAAACTTTTGGTTGCAAAATTAGACAATTCTGTGGAAGTCTCAATGGAGATGTAGTCTAAACTACAAAGAGTTGTAGTATACCTATATGAATGGACATAATCGAAATGGTAATTCTGTCGGAAAACTGTTTCTATTCAAGTTCAAGTCGGTGAATCATCTATGTATCTACATATAGGCATACATATATGTATGTATACTGTGAGGATACATCTATATACATATGTATGTACATACTTAAGACCAATGACCAGTGATACCTAATGTCGATCTGGTCACCCTCACGAGTCTTGAAAAAAACAGAAACAACAAAACAAAGTAAAGAAAATCGATCAAAAGGCTATTCGATCCGAACTGATGATCTGTCCGCAGATGTTCAACGAAGAGTGGAGTGAAAGTGGGTCCGAGTCGACGGCACGTCCGCGAATGCACTTTGGATTTGCTTTTACAGGCAATTTGGAATATCTAATTATTATATTTTCAGGCATTATCTAATGGGTTCAGCTCAGTGCCGGGCATTGAGCATTGCATTTTTAATTGGCCAGAAGAAAGGAAAGAGAAAAATAAATAAATAAAGAAAGAAAGAAAGGCGTTGAGTAATGCCCGGTACGAGTGCTTAACACGGTTATGAAACGCTCACGAAAGTTGGGATATTTTTCCCTCAGCAATATAATGAATGGGAATGGTCTAAGGCTTGGAGAAAACGCACTCGCCTTCCGTCTTACGTGAGAGCCATGCTCCAATTCCCACATGCCACATGCCACATGCCATGTGCCATGTGCCATATGCCACAAGGCAATCCAATATCGATGAGCAAATGAAATCCAGCACGGACTCGGACTCAATGCGTTCCAAATCCCAATCAGTCCGAGAGCCAGAGACCAACGGCCTGTTGCGCACCAGCCACGTACCCAAGCATCCACGTAGAAAGAGCACACGCTGATTAGAGCGTTATGAAACCCAATTTGGATTTGACCTCCCTCCCGAATGTTGCGTCTGTGCACCACTGTCCGTGGAGATAAGCGTCTGGACGGACGTGAGAAAATAAGACAGAGCCAGAGCCAGAACCAGAACCAGAAACCCCCCCCTCCCCCTTTGGAATACACGCACATGCGGAAAATGTCAGAGATTGGAGTGGATTTTTGACAAGTCATAAAGAACGCATCGAGCCCAAAGACGGAGGTGGCTGAAACTATTTTTGGCACTCTCGACTGTGTTGTGTGCTCGTAAATGGGGAAAAATTGGGAAAAATGCGGAAACAGCGCCACTCAAGATCTTCTCGGGCATACATATACATACATACATACATATGTATGTATGTACAAATATATTTTCAAGAAACTCGAATGACTTCCAAGATTAGAAGCAGAACAAAGGTGGAAAACATAGACTTTTCCTCCTATTAAAAGTAACATTGGAACTGCAGACGAGTATAGGTACATACACATAGGTACATACACATGTATATATGTATGTACATATATGTATGTACTTATGTACAACGACCCAGGACTGCATCCAGCCTTGGCAACTCCAATCCCCGAATGACACCCTATTCACACGAGTACGAGTACGAGTACAGCAACGGTAGGTAGGCGTGAAAGTCGGTCAAGTTTAGGCTAAAGCGAGAAAGGGGGTGTGCACCCGAAAGCTCAAGGTTCACTTCCACTTCCACCTCCACTTGCACTTCTGGCACCCCTCTAATCGATTCATCGTTGAGCGAATAACTAATGGGTTTTTAAAATAGGCTTTTAAAAGTAGAATAAGCATTAGGAGAAAATATTGATCAACCAAGCAGGATGTACTTCTTATAAACCCTGCTCATTCCACTCTCCACATCAACAATATATTGTAATGTTGGCAAAACTTTTTGCTCCACTTGCAACGGGAAATTTCCCATTGCCTACGGAGCGGAGCAAACAATGGCAATCAATCAAATGAGCAATCGATCAACGGTGCCAGAGATACTATACATACATATATACCAGCACCTTCCAGGCCTCGCTGGAGATATCAGCTGCATCTAGTAGCCGGACTTGGGTTGCTTTCACAGTCATTTGGCTGTGACTCAGCCCAATGAATCTCAACCCAAGTGGTGGGCACGAGTACGCACTTAAGGAGCTGAAGAATCGTAGAAATCAACGATGGAGAGACACAGCTCTAAGATTTCTCAATTTTCATGGGCATTTACCAACAGAAAATACAACTACTACGAGCATTTGATGGCTACAACAGCTAAGGGGGAAGTGGTCGGCGTTGTTTTGGGCCGCAACAATTATCCGTGGCTTTGCTTTGGGCAACTGCTTCCAATGGCGCGACTGGGCAATGGACCCAATCAATGCACACGGGTCTATTAAACCGAATGATTTAAATATTTCGGTATACAAACAATGCTACAAATTCGATACATTCGACTGGTAATCTTGACGTGTATTTTAGGCCCCCAACCTTGCACAATTCGAGCGATACAGTACAATACGATGAGTATATGAAAATCATAACTAAACACAGAAATTGGGTTGGAAAGGAATGCGGAAATGCGGAAATGCGCACACATTCGGAAATTCGGAATGTATGTATGTTCGTTCATATGTGCATGTGTACGTTGACTGTTGTATTTTGTAGACCTTGAGCCACAATTGGTTCAAGGTAATACTTTATCCGAAGGAAGGCATTGGCAATTTTCACCGATAAGATATGTAGATGTTCTAGAAGTAGGCCACTGCTAGGACCTCATTTATTTGCATGCACTGTGTAAGCCCACCCAAAGCAAGAGTTAGTCAAGGACTATATTTGTGCCTAGGTGGCCTTGTACTTTATGGATTTCTGCATATCCACAATACCACTTATTATTTACACACTTATTTATTTACAGTGAAATGATACAAGATACAAGATATGTAGGTATTGCCCCATTATCAAGCGATAATAATGAAACGTTTACAAATGCAAATTGTCGATTGTGTCGTGTCTGTTTCATAAGTGGATTGTCAACAGTCCCCCCCAAAAATCCATTGTTAAAATCTGGATTGGATGAACTTACCGCTTGCGTTTGCCGCCACACTCGAGCACCTTTAGGCGCTCCCAGCCCTCGTCGGTCTTCACCCAGGCCTCTCCGGGTGATCGGAAGTCTTTCGAAATGAACGCCATCTCTGCGGGCTCGCTGGGAATCGGTTTCTTTGTTGATTTGATAGCTGCACTAATTACTGGACTGGGCTGGAATAGCTATAGCTATAGCTGCTTTATTGCCTTTCGCGCCTGTGTGTAGATTTGTATTGTATTCCTAACGTTTAAGCGGACGGCGGTTAACGAAACACGCGTTTTAGTTTGCTGCAAAGTGGAATTTCACAATTTAAGATTAAAAAAATAAGTCACCATCACAAAATTGTATAATAATCTGGTCCCAAGGAATATTAAATAAATAATGTTATAATAATTTTCCCATTATTGGGTATATTAAAGTTTCTGCAGGGTATCAAAAAACTTTACACCTTCCAGTCTCTCGTACAAAGCGTTTAACATACAAAAAAAATCAAAACAAAACAAACGGGGAAAAAGCAAACCAAATAAAGGCAAAGAGAGCCAGAGAGCAGAGCGAGAGAGCGCGACCAGCTGTTGGGTCTTGTCATCGATGGTGGGTCTGGGGGCTAGAGTGGGGCTGTTGGGCGCTCAAGTGGAGTGTTTTGCTGTTGCTATCTCTGTCTCCGTCCGTGGGTACACAGCTGATTTCTGCAATTACGCGTTTGTTTTGCCTTTGCTTTGTTGTTATTCGATATGGTATGAGATTTTCAGAGTAGTTTCAAAACACGCAACCAAATTTTACTTTCATTTCCGCATTTGAATATCCATCTTCACGGCTTGTCCACATTTTAGCAGCCCTTTCTCTACACGAGTTAAAGCGCACATCACAATATGGAACACATAGTTTTAGTTGAGGGGAAAAAGAAGTACGCACTTTGAGGCGCAATTACCTCCGAATGCTGGTAATAGCGCGTAATTGCTTTGGTTTGCTTTGCTCTCAATCTGAGATTGCCTAGGCCTCTGCAGCAGTGATGGAGCCCAGCCCCCACTGGCTGGCTATTTGTAAAATAATAGCACTCTGCACAACAGAAATGACAAGGCCTGGAACGCGTCTGCTGCCTGCCCCACAAATTGTTTCGAACAACTCAGCACGTATCGCGTTGCACTCGAGCCCACCAACAAAAGTGAACTGGCAAGCAGCTCGTTGCACGAAATAGGAGGAAAACTAAATAACAGCAAGCTCTCGGTGTAGTTGTAACGGCTGCGCGGTGAGGAAAATCGTCAGAGTGCGTTTGGGGTAAAAGCAATGCTGTGGTTGTTATCTGGTGGTCAGCCGGAATTGTTCTCTTTCATCCATTTAAAATGGAACTTTAATATCAAACTGTACATAAGATTATTAATTTTGGATTAATTCAAAGATAGTAAATATTGCTGGCCCTAGCGATTGTTTATTTCGCTAGCGGCAGAGTGTGACCAGACCAGAGCAGTCAGCTGTTTTGTAATTCTGCTGTGTATGAAAAAACACATACCGTTGTGTGCACACCAGATCTTTGGTTGCTTCCATTCCATTATTGTAATTAATAGCGGGGACTGGACTTTCCCAAAATATCTTATTTGGGATACTCAGAAGAATCTCATTCGATTTAACTTTTTTGAATTGGTTTTTTAGTTGTCCCGACCTTCTCAGACATGGCCGGCGATGTATTGACAAGCGCACGGCTGCAATTCCAAATATGTTGCAACATAATTATAAATATACGCAATGAATATTTAAGCATATGCACATTCAATGCAAATAAATCAATTAAACAGAACATTTTTTTCAATTTGGTCATTGTTCGCGCCCATCAACTCAGGGGTGAAACCGATACCATCAACCATCTGATCAGAGTTGTATTCATATAGATTTCGTAATTTCTTAGCAGGCAAAAAGTGCAAAGATTTTTTATTCACTTTGAAACGTAAATAATGTCGGCGTCGGAGCAAGGACCTAAGATCAAGTACGGAGAAAACGCACCGAAATTGGACAGGGCACAGCTGCAGTTCATGAAACTGATCGAGGAGCAGAACCTGGACCGCGTGCAGAAGTTGAAGCGTGTGCGTCGCAACAATTTATTGACTGCCGGCGCCTTGGGTCTTTCCGTTCTTGCCATCTACGGCTACTCCATATTCTCGGTGCAGCAGGAGAAATTCCTGGACGACTTTGAGGAGCCCAAGAAAGTCAACACCAACTAAAATTCGCCTCCAGATATTGTTAATTATATAGTCTTAAGCGTTTTGTTTCATTTTACACACACAAACCCACACACACACACACACACACACACACACAGTGAAACCCTTGAAATCGTTGCACAACAATGTAAGTAGCATACATCACGCCAGGCACAGCGCGATCCGACTCCAACTAATATGATTTCTCTCAAAGATGTCCCAGGTCACGGCGCGCGTGTTGAACAGTGGCATGCGGCTGCCCCCGCTGCCCACTATTCGCGAGCTGGTGAAACTTTACAAACTGCAGGCCCTGAAGCAGCTTAGTCAGAACTTTCTGATGGACGAGCGACTCACAGACAAAATCGTGAAGTCGGCGGGACGCATTGATCCTCGCGACATTGTGCTGGAAGTCGGACCCGGGCCTGGTGGCATCACTCGCTCAATACTACGTCGACAGCCCCAACGGCTGATACTGGTTGAGAAGGATCGGCGATTTGGTGAAACCCTGCAGTTGCTGCGCGAATGTGCAAGTCCACTCGACATGCAGTTCGACATCCACTACGACGACATTCTGCGCTTCAACATCGAACAGCATATTCCGGACACAACACAGCGCATTCATCTGATTGGTAACCTCCCCTTTGCGATCTCCACGCGTCTTCTAATCAATTGGTACGCGGACTTGGCGGCGCGACGAGGTGCGTTTCGCCGCAACGACACCTGTATGACGCTCACCTTTCAGAAGGAGGTGGCCGAACGCATCTGCGCCCCGGTGGGGAGCGAGCAGCGTTGTCGGCTTTCGGTAATGTCGCAAATCTGGACGGAGCCGGTGTTGAAGTTCATAATTCCAGGCAAGGCGTTCGTTCCCAAGCCACAAGTGGACGTTGGCGTGGTCAAGGTCATACCACTGAAGCAGCCCAAGACCCAGTTGCCCTTTTCCCTCGTGGAGCGCGTCGTGCGTCACATCTTTAGCATGCGCCAGAAATATTGTCGCCGTGGCTATGGAACTCTGCTTCCGCCCGATGGTCGCGAGGAGAACACACAAACGCTCTTCCAGCGAGCCGATGTCCCGGATACGCTGCGTTCCTTCGAGCTGTCCGTTCCCCAGTGTTTGCGCCTGGCCGATGTTTACGCCGAGTACATTAAAAAACATCCCGAAGTGGAAGCCTACGACTACAGAGGACCAAAAAATCCGGAGGTTGCTGGTGCGGTTGCAGCGTCGTCCTGAGACATAGATTTCACGCCTGTTTATAATATTGTAAAATGTATTTAATTAGTTGAGTAAACACAAGACTACACAAAAACGTGAGTAATACAAAAGTTGTACGAAAAATGGGGACGGAATGTGGCTAGACGAGATTCGAGCTCTACTTGAACTGTCGTTGATTGGAGTAAGGCACTTTGGTACCAACTACGTAGCACAGTCGAGGCCCTAGCGGCCGAACAGTAGCGTTATGGCCATGGCCAGTAGGCCCAGGGCGGCAGACTTCTGCAGACCACTGGCGCCGTTGCAGCGATGGTCTAGGAAGCAGAAACAGAACGTTGTGTCTGGGAAGTAGTCCCGCTTGACGTCATGCTCCTTGATGGTGTGGTTGACGTAGTGGGCCAATCGCACATCCTTTGCCGCTGTACGGCAGCCTTCGTATTTGTCGGCGGGAATGTCCGTTCGGAAGTTGAGGGCACTGAGGCAGTCACGCGTTATCGTTTCCTTGGCTGAAAACGAAGAAAAGCCACATGAATATGAACCCTCTGTGGATCCTTACACCCACTTACAGCCGCGGCGTTCCGTCACTTTAACGCAGATATCGTTGGGCTCCGGGCATTGCTCGCCAAGGAAGCCAATTCCACGCCAGTTAAACTTTTCGGCGCAGCCGGGCGTGGCAGAAGTGCAGCGGTAACACCAAATAGCATCACCTGTCAACAAACAACATTGCTAGATCAACTCCGAGCTCGTGTTCCTGTTATTCAGAAATGTACAGACCTTCGTGAATCAATACTGCTACTAGCAGCAGGGCAATGAGAGTCGGGTATGCGTGCATTGTGTCCTGTTTTTAAGGTGTTGAACCGCTTTTTTATTTATGAAATCGTAGAAATTCCAAAGTAATAATAATTTCCAAGTAGCAACGCCCAATAGAGGTGGAAAAACATCGAAAGCATCGATGTCTCCAAACATCGATGTTTTTCCACCTCTAGCGGAATACTGACGAAAATCGTATTCCTTACTTTTAATGTTCTGTTTTATATTACTGGCCTGAACACATAATTTTATACGATAAACAAAACCGTTATCTACAAGATTGATCAATTACATACAAATCCGCTTATTGGATTCTGTCTAAAATAAGGTTTAAACAAGAAAGGTCAACAAATAAGTCCCTTATCTTACATGGAAACTACACGTTAACTACATATTTGCTATACATCAAAAACATTTTTACGGAGTATGGACATTTTGTATACCCTACTTCTGATTTAATGTTAAAATACTGTTAACATTTTCGAAGCTGCTTTAAAGCCAAAGTAATAATTACTTTTTCTCGTATTGAAATGTTGCATGCATTTAATTAGATTCCCGTATATGCATCTCGATCTTGACACACATATATGATATCAGTTGGAATACTATAAACTGTACATTTTCGTTGAGATGGCTTTTAAATTTGGAGATTATTTGTTCATACCTTGTAAAAACTGCTATGAAATCGGTTATTGTGTTCGTTGGACAAACATTTCATCAGATCGCTTATGCGCTCCGAAGAAGGGTAGTTTATAAAATGCCCCCTGCCGAGGAAAAAGAGGGTATGGACAACAGCCAAAACGGCCCAGAAAATGCAACGCATGCATGGTAAATTCCACCCTATTGCCTAACATACGTTAGGAAGAAAGTTTTTGTGCACGTAATAATCGTTATCTACATCGCATCATCGTCATTCAGCCCGCCAGATTCGAATCTGGAACGCCGATGCAGACAGGATGTATGACACTAAACACTGACCACATCCAGAGCAGAGGCCATGTTAAACAGACGAGGAGTTGAAGGAGCTGATTAAAAGAATTGGATTCAGGATCAATCCATCACATCATCACATAAAAATGGTTTCATATTTTTTTATTCCTATTATAATCTTTAAATTGTTTCTCATCGCTAATACTTAACTTAAAATATTAATTACTAAAAGATATATGTATATATTTTACTACGACCGGATTTCGGGTTAATAAAATCAGCAATATTTCGTTTGGAATTAACTCTAGTACTAGTAACCCAAAAAACGATAGACGGGAAAAACGTTTCATTTAAATATATTTAAGTTTATTATTGTATTCATTCAGTATTATCAACATTTGCAATTACGTACTGTGACGGCTAATATGTATTTTCGTTGAACTAATTCATTTCGTTTCGTTAGCAAATTCTACGAATTTAGAGCTGGGTTAATTCTTTGTGGCCGTTGGACTGCCGGATGATTCGTCTGGTCTGGCTACCTGTAGATATTCCTGGATATCGTAGTCAAACAGCTCGAAATCATATCTTGGAATAGAGTAAAGACACATTAGCACTCTATGAAAAGAGATGCGGTTTTAGATGGGCTCCACTCACTTGTAATACTCGTAGAGCTCCAGCATTTCGTGCCTTGTGAGCTGGGCATAGAACTGCTGCTGGAGCTCGTGCG
Source organism: Drosophila athabasca (assembly GCA_008121215.1). Taxonomy (NCBI): domain Eukaryota; kingdom Metazoa; phylum Arthropoda; class Insecta; order Diptera; family Drosophilidae; genus Drosophila; species Drosophila athabasca. Next base: position 60,546,248 of record CM017796.1, on the reverse strand, counting down.
TCTTGCGGCCACCTTTGCCCATGTTGCGCCACACGGGCGCTATCACCCGTTTCAGGCCAGTCTTTTCGATTAGATATAATTGATCCTCTGTGAGCGACTCGAACTTCAGTATCATGTCGAACCGTATCAGACAGGGTGTGCAGAAGGACGTGGCCGCCACAAAGTGCATGTCAATGAAGCTGCCCCGCTTCACCTGGTCGAGCAGCCAGTTGACAAACTCCGGGAACGATGGATACTTGGTGTTGGGCGCTCGGGCCACCAGGGAGGGCTGTCAGGGATTAATATGATATGTGATAGGTCAGGGCAATATGTAGTTTAGAAAGTTTTACTGCAATCTTTGATTGGCTCACCTTCTTGCGATAATTGCGCACAATGCTGCGGCCCAGCTTGTCATGGAAGGAATAGGGCAGGGCGAACACCATCTTATCGCGATAGGCGCTCAACAGCCTCTCAAAGGGATTGCGTGCAATGATAAAGGTTAGCGAGTCATTCTGCGCCTCGCGCAGCTGCAAATGAAAAGCAAAAGTGTCAGCTTATGATATATGAATGGTAACTGCAAGTGCCCATTCCCGGCCCGCACCCACCTCGTCGAGGGTCACTCGCGGATAGCGTTCTCTGGCCAGATTGAGGAGAATCTTTTTGGTTTTGCGCAAATAACTGGGTGAGTAACCGGCCAGGACATTGAAGTTGAACATCCACGATGAGGAGGCAGCCTTAAACACATTGCACCTACACAAAAATCGTGGCTTTAGTGGAGGAGTGTCCTGTGAATGTTATGTGTAATTTGAATACGCACCATATAATGTGATACTTTTTGTTCACCAAAAACTCCCATGTGTTTGGGGTGTGCCACGAGTCGTGACCTGTAAATAAGATTAATGTGAAGGAGAAGTTCGTTCTCACACTCTCACTCTTCCTCTCTATCTATTTATCTATCTATCTCCCTCTGTGGCTGTGGCCCCATGACCCACCTAACACATCCAGGCCATAGGCCGAGCACTTGTCCTTCAGTCGCTCCCTCCGCTGATCCATGCGCTGCTCCACCTGAAGCATTTCCTGCGGCGTAAGCGTCTGCACGGCATACTCGGGAATGAGAGGCAGGCGTGTCTGATTGATGTCCTGTGCAGATAAACAAATTCAGAAATAATGAAACTTAATGACAGCCATAAGATATACTATGGTTATGGTTATGGTTATGGTTATGGGGGGTATGCGAATCGAATGCCGAACCCAAAAGGCCTGCCAATAAATAGTACAACCAGGAAGGACTCGACTCTGTTTGTTGTTTTTTTTTTCCAGAATTTTCTCCAGTTACATCATTAATTATACTTTTTCCCTGTTTGTGCGGTCGTTGGTGGGTGTGTTTGAGTGTTAGGGTGTTTGAGTGAGTGTCTGTGTCTGTGTCTGTGTGTTTATTCTGGTTACATATTTACTTTATCAACATAGCGCCACTTGTTCTTTGTCTTGCCCGTTGCCACCACGGTCAGCTCCTTGTTCTTGTTCTTGTTCAGCAGCAGCACCGGATACCGAAATGTTTGCCCCTGTGACTGCTGCTGCTGTTGCCGCTGCTGCTGTTGCTGCTGCTGCTGTTGTTGTTGCTGCTGCTGATGTGGCGGCTGATGCTGCTGCTGCTGCTGTTGCACATTAAAGGCCTAGAAAAGCAGTGGCAGTTTGGGTTTTCTTTGTATTTAGTTAATGTGTTTCATGTGGTTGCTGACTGCATTTTTCTGGGCTAAGAGCGGAGATGACATGGCGTATGCGTATTATACAAGCGTTTCTAATGGCCAAGCACTGTCAAGGTCGTAGAGAGTTGCAGTCCCAGTCGCTGTCGCAGTCGCTGTCGCAGTCGCAGTCGCAGACGCCCACTCGGCGGCCAGCAATCTCAATTAAAACTACCAGACAGCAGTGTCAACTTTCATCTAGAGATCGCCACATGAATCAAGTGGCACTGCGGCCATGGAACTGGGACAGCCACTGGACAGGCTGGCGTCATGGCAGCCACTTTGCATTTCACTCGCGTACGCGGGAGGAAACTCTTTAGTTACATCTACTCTGCCTTAGGGGTTGGGGTACATTTGTTCTTGACAGAAGGGTGGGAACACACATAAATCTCTTGGTTATATAGGGTCTATCTAGATTCTAGATTGGTGAATGCGGCACGGCTTTGGAATAATGATGAATGTTCAAATACTACTTTACATACTCGTATATTGGCAGATTTAAGTGAGCGAAAAAGGCAACTTCTATTAAACATACGAGATATTAGTGGGATCTGTGTATGTTTGGGGAATACCCATTCGGGCAAAAGAGTATCCCACCTTCGGCTTGTCAAACAACCCTTCAAATTCCTTCTCATCCCCATCTAAAGTGGCGCTATGTGCATGACGTACACTGTGCGGAAATGGGCTTGTAGTGGGCGATAGGGTTGGAATTTAGCGGGAGGCGTATCTACCTTATCAGCGTGTGTGTGTTTGTGTGTGTGTGTGTGTGTTTGTGCGTGGATGTTTTGTGGAATGCTGTGCTTAATTATGCGTGTACGAGTATGCCGGACAAAACAAAAGCTACGAACAAACTAGAGCATACAACGCGCTGTATGCTGTATGCCGTAGGCCGTATGCCCTATCCCGTGTACCGTATGCCATATGCGTGTTCTGTAAGCTTTTGGGCTTTTTTTCTGGCCTGCCTAAGCATTCGTCATTTGTCATTTGGGTAATGTTATGCAAATTAGCAGTGGGAAAGCGTTTATTGATTGTACCAGTACCATAATCAGTAGCAGTCCTAGTTGTAGTCCTAGCTAGTAGCAGTCCCCCCGGATCGATTTTAATGGTACAGCCAGCCAGGCAGCCAGCATTGATGACCTTTTTATGATGCCACAAGCAATTAAGTGTAATTTAAGCAAATGTTTCTTGTCTTCCCCTTTTTGGCAACCATTTGGACGAGGCCGGGCACGGGCGCCTCCAAGTCTCCGACGACCACGCAACGGCAAAGCGGCTTAGTCCCGACCCCAACAAACCTCCCCCCTCCCTCGCCTGCTTGAAGGGGGAAAAGGGTTTGCCAGAGGGCGTGCCCAGAGGCGGTCCGGAGCAGCTTAAGTGAGATTATAGCCAAGCAAGTTGTGTCTGTTGTGTTGCGCTGGTTGTAATTGGTGCGCTATTAGAATATTCCCGCGTTATTCAGCATTTGTTCAATTTCAAGCACAAATAGGCGATAAAGCTAGCGAAATCCCCAAGCTAATTTCGAATTAATTTGCACCTAATCAGGCGGTCCAACAAATGCTCGCGGATATTAGTACTCGTTCAAAGCTGTTCAAAGATCGCAGTCCTCATGAGAATTAAAGCGATAAACGAGCAACGACGAAGTGTGAAAGGCAGAACAATGCTCAAATTGCTAACATCTCTGATCAATAAACAATAACAAAATGCTTTCAGTTTCGGATATTTGTTTCATTTCCATATGCCCCTCATGTACCGATGGTGTTTATAGAGATTATTCCGATTGCGATAATGCTAATGCCCTTCACACAACAAATTGTTTATAGAATTGTGATAATTGTACACAGATAATGAGTGGGCTTATCTTTTATAAATATATATAGTAATATTTAAACAATTTCGAATGGTTTCTATTTCTGGTTTTCGTCTGTTTCATTGACACGGACACGGACACGGACACTCGGAGGCAATCGATTCGCCTGCAATTGGTTTGTAGTCAGGCGATGTGAAGGGCAGAAGGCAGGCGGACTGTACAGGGCAGGGCAGGGCAGGCATTCTCTACAAGCTTCTATATGTATATATGCATAAATATATATGTATGTATGTACAGTCTATAGCTAAAAGCAAGGGCACATGTTTGCTGGCCACTCAAAGGGCTACAGAACTACAATATATGTATTCTCTACCGAATTGGATACTGGAGTGGTTCTGGCAACCCGCACACTCACTCTCTGACCCACTGCGCCATTGCGCCACAGCGCCACTCACCTCGAATCCACGTATTTTCTGCAGCTGCTCGTTCCACACCAGGTAGACCAGGGAGAGGGGCAGTAGCAGCAACGAGACGGCCGTAAAGATGAGCAAATATCGCCGGATGGTGCGACAATTTGCCAGGCTCTTGCTCAATTTCATTTAAACTCGAATATAGCTGCATAGGAACTGATTTCTCTTGGATCGTTTCTTCTTTTTGTTGGTTGTTCTTTGGTTGGTTGATTGGTTTTCTTGGATATACATATATAGTATATACTATATATCTATTATTGATATTCATGAGACATTTCCGGGGGCTACGCGACCGCAAGTTTAGCCTGCAGTTGGCGACAATATTTGTAAATGTTGCTCATGGCTGCGAAGCGAAAGCTAAATTTAGTTTTTCTGTGCTAAATGTTCTTAAAAAAAAGTATTAAAAAAAAACAAAAAATTGGGAGAGGAACCGAAGAGTAAATAGATCATTCAGCTATGGAATCCGGCCGTGTGTGTGTCTGACAGCCCGGTGACAATTCGGCTTTATGGTCGAGTGCCTTTTGGGCAAAATTGTGTCACTGCAACGAGCTTCATATATTTTACGCCAAACAATTGAACGCTTTTCTCTTTGTTACTGTCCTCATTCATTTCTTTTTGACTGCAAGTCCGGAAACAACAAACAACACCTTTTTTTATTGATTTTCTACTTCAATTTCTAAACAACTCCATTCTTTCTCGAAGAAGGGGGGGAATATGTCCAAAAGTGTCCTAAAAGTGCAACTGAAGGAGGGGATTGAGTGGCGGGGAGACAGAGTGCGATACTCTAGAGATGTTGTGATATTCAGGGCCTTTTATTGTTGTTTTATTTTATTCTTATTTATTTTAAATTCATCAAAGGCACTCACACGCACACGGTCTCAAACTTCTCCTCACACACACTCACACACACATACTCTAACACTCAAACACACACAAAAGAGACCAAAAGTTGGCAAACAAAATGCTAAATGCGGGGCGTAAGAGGCGTATACGTAACGTGTTGTCCACTGCTTTGCTTTTGCATTTTTTGCCTTCTGCCTTTCCTCTTTCTTCACTCTCTCCCGCAAAACACTCTACCTATCTCTCTCTTGCTCTGTCGTTGTATCTCCCCCGCAACAACAACAACCACAATGGAGGGCAACATTTTGTTAGTTTTTTTTATTATTCAATTGTTTGCCAATTGAAGAAAAGCGCGCAATCAATATCAATTTGCAAAGCGTGCCGTGATTATATTCCTCCTCTCTCATTCTCCTTATATTTCTCTCACTCTTTCTCTGATGGTTTCACCAAACAAAAAATATGGGTTGGAGAGGGGTAGGGTGTGATTATAACGGGGGGAAAAGTCACCAAACACAAACCGTCGCCCGTCATCACCGAACGACGCACATTTCACGAATGAAATCAAATGCGAAAAATACAAAATACGAAATGAGCAGAGGCCCAGGCAGGCATGCCCTCTCTGCACCCTGCACTCTGCTCTCTATCCACGAGAACGTGGCAGTTTCAGTTTCATGCTGCCGCGTCTCTGCCAGCGCATGCGATTCCTTGAGCTCGGCTTTTTATGTTGTTCACTCTACCCCCCAGGCAGAGGGTATAATGATTTGGAGCACAGTTTTGCCAAGCAGAAAAGGATTCACCTCAAACCGAGTAGAGTCCATGTATGCTTTATTAAGCTGGTCAATAATAGGTATAACTTTAATATATGTGCACCTACATATTATCTACATAATTTGGGGCCCTATCTGTTACTAAAAATATTAGTAAATTGATTTTCGGGGGTGGAAACACCTTTTGGGTAAACTACCAATGAACTCCCAGGGTATTTGTACTTCGGATGGGATAACTTTCCGGCACATTTGTTTATTTACGGTTGTTGTAGTTGTCTCTCCGCCCGGGTGGCGGGGCAAACCCTGCTGAGGGTGGTTGGGTTGGTTGTTTGGCCATTTGATTTGTTTATCGGAGAGAGAAAAAGTCGCTTTCTTAACAACACGCAGGGAGAGTGAAATGCGCAGTGAGAGAGGGTGAAGTGCAAGGGTTTCTTTCTCTTGCATTCATTGGAGCAACAGCAGGAGGGCGTGGGTGGATTCAAAAGTTATGGGCTATTAAGATGTAGCTGATCTTTTTAAAGTTTTATAACCTAGGAACTGAATAAATAGGAAAGATAAAAAGCTGCGCCTGGCTTTGGTAGCCAGATATCTTATTCTGAACCTTATTCACATCTATTTTATGTGGGTGGATATGCTTCCTTGATTGCGTTGCAAACATCATTACAATATCATTGTAATTGTTGCAAATGAGGCAAGGCATAACAATACGGAAACGACCTTCATCCGTAAATAGAACACATACAGAAGATTCTATTCGATACAAAAATATTTTACTATACAATTCACACTCAATAAACAGTTAAATGTTGACAAAAATATTGCTAGTTGAATAGGACCGCTTTGAGGTAAGTAAATGCATTTACGGAAGCTCAGCTTTAACCCTCAGTATTTTATCAGGGAGTGTACTTTACAGTCCAGCTTCTTGCGGCCGTCGAGGCCGACCAATTCCATCACCACCAGGCTTTCTAAGACAACGCCACCCACTTTGCGGACCAGCTCGGAGGCGGCCAGCAGGGAGCCACCTGTGGCTAGCAGATCATCCACAATGACGACTTTCTGGCCAGGCTGGATGGCCGTACGCTGCAGTTCAAAGGTGTCCTATAAGGATAATCGCTTTTGAATACAGAGGACTGAAAACTATAAGATCATTCGAGACTACTCACGCTGCCGTATTCCAGCTGATACTCAACGGAGACGACCTCGCCGGCCAGCTTTCCCTTTTTGCGTATGGGCGCACAACCCACGCCCAGCTCGGTGGCAAGCAGCAGATTGAAGAGGAAGCCCCGCGAGTCCAGTCCCACGATGACATCCACCTCTGGTTGGCTCTGCCTGATGTACTGCACCAGCAAATCCCTCAGGTAGACACAGGCCTTGGGATCAGTCAGGGCGCCGAATATGTCGCTGATGGGATAAACGGAAGTAGAGTACAGCACATGTTAATGGAGTGATAAGAGACTAGCAAGTTCATAAAGATAATAATCACACTGTCAATCGCTGCAAACCTTGATTGTCTGATAACCTGGTAACCTCACCGAAATAGTATCCCCTCTTTGGGAAAGTTTGGATATTCGCCAATCTTGGACTTCACATAGTCCAGTTTGTCTTCCGCACTGATTTGACTCATATTTCTTGGAGTTTTATTTGTTAATGAGGGCAAATTTTAACTTTTAATTTGTTGTTTTACGCGAACTTAACCCACTTAACCCCCTCTATTCCAACAGGTGAACAACTTGAGTTAAACCGCGGAAACAAATACTTTTTGTAATTATTCTTGGATCCACCCTCTTCTCTTTTCTTCAAAACAAAAAATTACTAGCTTCCACATGAAGTGCGCTTAAATTATTCAAGTTTATAAATATTCGTGTGTGTTTTTAAATGCAGTGGGTTAATCAGCTACAGCTGATTAGCTACTTTTCGATTGCCTAGAGATGGCAAAGAACTGTGCGATAAATTCGAATTGGCGGGTGATTTGAATTGTATTTGAAATTGTTATTTGAATTTCAGTTTAACTCAAATGAGGCATTAATCAATTGTGTTTTTGCTATTTATATTTATGTTGAACATACATTTTCAATTTTTGTATATTTACATAATTTATATAAAAGGCTTTTTTAGTTTTACCTGCCCACTTTTTTCTCATTTATCTATTGATCTTATCTTTTCACGTCTTGTACAAACACAGGCGGATTTTCCCAGGCCAATTGTTTGCGTTGGCATTTCCTTGCACAAAGAAAGTATTCAAAGGAATTCGTCGACATCCTGCAGGTAGCAAACAGTCCCGTCCCTCCCAAGGTAATTCTCTTGCATCTCTCTCTCTCTTCTCTGTATCTCAACGATAGCTGGAGAAATTTCAATAATTCTTCGAGGGAATCACATTCATTCGCTGCATTTTATCATCAACAAAATAATTGAAAAGAAATGCCAACAATTTTCGCTGCACTTATCCAAAGGCAGCCACGATCTGCACTCTCTTCGGCACTCTCTCCCTCACTCACAGATATACACAGGCATGTCTCAGCTATACCTATACCTGTCTGTTGCCTTGTACCCCAATGCCAAGCCCGACCAGCAACGAAAACCGTCTCACACGTATTTCAAGCGCTGAACGCGACGGTTCTTTTAGCGGGTTTCACCAAAAGAAGCGGATCTATCTCTCCCTATAAACAAATTCAGCTCACTCGCGAGTTTTTTGTTTTTTTTTTGGTACTAAATTAATGCAAATAGAAACGCCAAACAATAGCAACAAATTATAATATCTACAGTCATATAGTATATAAGCCGTGATACAAATCAACCGCTGTCCAGGCGAAACCTGTTCTCGAGCACTGTAAGCAAATGTTGTGCGAATCTCGAATTAAGTTCAAACTTAACGGCAAAAGTAAATGTCAGCCAAAGGTGCCGTGCGGACAAAACTGCACTGCGCCCCTTTTTGCCATTTGGACATTCTGGCAGCAAAAGCATACATACATCAGAGCCACAAAAAATGTACAATAGCCAAGGGAACCAAAGAGCCTTGCCGCAGAGAAGCAACAATAACTGCTGCAACAAAGTTCATCCAACATAAAAACGTGAAAACCTAAATACAAAAAATACAACATTAGGCACAGCAACAATATTGCAGAGGTGCAACTGCAACTGCAACATTCACATTCGCTCACACACACATACACCTATCGCTACACACACACACATACATACATATGTATGTATGCATATACATATGTACCTTGTGGAAGCCATGCGTATTGAAAGTGCAACAGCAGCAGCGACTGCAGCAGAAACCGCGCGCGCGCGCTCAAGTAACATGAAAAACCAGAAAGAGGCACAGTTTTTTGTTATTTTTTTTTTTTTGTTATTTGAGGCAACGTACATCTCCGTTGAGGCTTCTGCAACGGCGCAGTGGCGGCGGCCTTCGCTCTGAAGGGCACCGAAATAGGGCGCCTCAAGTGATACCCGTAGAAAGAAAGGAACGGAATTGGGAGCAGGAGAGGGGTTGCAGAATAGCTAAGACTTTGAAAATTAATGTTTTAGAAAACTCTCTCAAAGAAGAGCTAAATTTGTGAAGAACAAGATTTTTAATCAAAGAACATGATCTAAATGAGGACTTTAGAAATGAAGTTTCCACAGAAGATTCCACAAGCACCCCAGAACCCTTTTGCACCTTGGCCCCAAGTGCGCCCCTGTCTCCGGTGGGCAAAAAGCCGACTGAAGAATCTCTCGGTGTGAGTTACTATTATGTATGGACCTGGACCCCCATTGTGGTTGTTTTAGTTGTAGTTTCCACTGGATAGCCAACGCTCTGTGTTGGCTTTTGGTATGCGCGAATGTTTGCCAACATCAAAATCGTGATCTAATAAAACAGCACAAAAACAAAAAAAAAGGAGAGTCTCACATACCTCACCACACAGACGGATCTGGGGACGGACGGGAATGAATGAGTGAGCGGACCTGATTGGATTGGACTCTAGCAGTCGAGAGTGGAGAAAACAAACCTGAAGATTCTCCAAGCCCACATTTGGACGGAAAGGAATGGATGGCTAATGGGTTGGCAGCTGTAAATGCTGTCAATGTATTGTATTGTATAACTGACTGCAAAATAACATTTGCCGGTTCTTCAACTCTCCCTCCGTTCACGCCACACGCCACACTCCTCACTCCTTTGCACTCCGATCCGATCTGTTCCGTTCCGTTCCGTTCTCCCTGTTGAAAAAGAAATCGTCTGTCCATTCAAGATACTATATACGAGTATGTATGTATGTATGTACGTAGTATGCAAAAGGGGAACCAAAAGAAATGGGCAAAAGCGAAAAAATTCCAAATAAAAAATATATGTTACCGCAACAACATTCTGGCCGAACACAAAAGCCATGTTTATAAGCCATTTCCGCATAATTCTGAAATGTTTGGAACCAGTTTCTGGCTGGGTGTTTTCTGTTTTGGTGCCTGGAATTTAGCAACCGACAGTATTTTTTGTTTTTTTGTTGTTTTTTTTTCCGAGTAACTACTGCTAGTATGAGCGTGTTAATCAAGCCATTGGCTGTCTTCCACTTGTTTTAGGTTCCACTTTGTTGGCCAAAACCAGCCACATAAACATACATATACGATGCGGCTATAACAAGCCAGTTACAAGACCTGGCCAAAAAAAAAAACAAGAAACAACAAACAACAAGAAAACTCCCCGAAGCGGTATGCGGAACAATGAATACTTTTTCCTCCGCTTAGACATAATTAGCTGAGCAAAGGAGGGAAAAGCTGTGAAAATGTGAAAATTAATTGTCAGTGCGTGGCCAATTGGGGTGAGAGGTACACTCACCCCACTCGCACCCGCACCAGCACCCTCACCCTCACCCTCATTCATGTGTCTGTGCCTAATGTGAGATTTATGTTTGACAAAGTAGAAAGTCATCTCGGTCTCGCTCTCGGTCTCAGTCTCGGTCTCAGTCTCGGGTGGAGATTGAATGACCAATGTTGGCTGATGGAAAAAGAAAGCCCGCCGTCCAAGGCAATTTTCGCCAATGCAATTGCAATTGCAATTGCACTCGCAGTGGCATATTTCACTTAGCTTTTAGCCACGTTTAAGGTAACAACCGCCAGCGGCATTACCCAACTGACCTTATTTCAATTCTGGCTTCTGGAGTGTCATTAAATGCTGTGCCAGCACGAATTCGAGTACTGGCCCCTCTGTTATTTCTGTTCATTTAACTTTGATTTTTCTGTACGTATGTATATTTCTTTCCTGTATTTCTTGGCTGTAAGTGAAACTCGAAGCCGAAGCCGAAGCTGAAGCTGAAGCCGCCGCCGGCCGGTGAGCGGATGTAACCCAAGACTTGACCATATATGTGCTTCGTCATAGCGGAGTTTCGTTGCTGCTTTTGTACTTCCACTCGAAGGCTTTCTTGGTCGATGGTCACTTTCTTTTTGGTCACGATCGATCCCAGGCAAAGAGTTATGTACACCCAAAACCCATCTGCAGTCGCATCGAATGAATGCACTTACAAATTACACCACAGTGAATTCAAACAGAAATAAAGGAAATTATTATTCGTCTGCGGTTTGTCGGCATTTGTGACAGCGACTCCATCCCCGTACCCGTCCCCGTCCCCGTCCCCGTCTCCTGCGTCTGCCTCTTCGTCTACGTCTACGTCCGTGTCTGGGTGTGCGTCTGCGTCTGGCTTTGGACACCCCACTAGTCCACTATAATTTTCCAGAGACTCGACGCGGCTCGACTGGCTTTTCAGGCTTGGCTTTTCATGTGACTCACAGACACGATTTTCCAACAAAACCATCATTGACTCTAGTTATCACGTGCCAATCGGGGAGTTTCTTTATGTTACTGGGTTGTGTTTGTTCTGGATCGACTCTCTCTTTTGTTATTAGCATTATAATGCTAATCGATTCCGCTTTGCCTTGGACTCGAGCTCGAGCTCAAACTCAAACCATAATTGAGTCTCATTCTCTTTGTTTGCCTGGGTTTTAATTCACTTTAATGAACTAATCTTGACCAACATTAGAGAGCGCTTGTTTCTCACCGTCTTTTGTGTGGTATAATTTCCACAGTTCCCTCATGAAAAGATGTATTATAAATTAAGCATACGCAATGGGAGTTTGGGGCTGGGAACACTGAGACAAAGCTAATGAAAATGCATTTTAGTGGGCCGCGTTTTCTCTCAGACAACTCTGATTTGACTGAAAGCGAAACACGTTTATTATTGATAGGCAGCCTGGCTTGACTGTGCTCGTTGGCCAGCTTGAGCCATGCCATGAATCATGGCTAAAATTAGACCCTCAAGACGGATTGCCGCAGACTCGTTCAGTAATATTTTGCATAATGTCTTTCGCTGATCTCTGACTTCGACTTCGACTATGACTCTCTCTCTCTCTCTCTCTCTCTCTCGCTTCTCTCGCCCTGTGACATAGAATAAGTGACAGATGTGAGGCAACCGTGGAAAGCCAATGGTTGTTAGCAATTATCTGCTTGATTTACATAAGAAGCCACTTGGCCGTTGTGAGAGTAAAACCAAAAATGTAGCCCCAAGCTGTATCTCTATCTTTTTTTTACGATTATTATTGTTCGCAGCTGAATTGGCAAATGCGAATGTGTGTTTCTTTTTTTTTTTTGGAGCTGACTTTTGATTTAAGTGAAGGGGAAAATTTCATAAAAACCATAGTTAATGATTTGAAAATGCTTTTGAGTGGCTATGACAGAAGTGGCATTGCCGGAGTTGCATGGAGAAAGGGAAGGGATGCATCATCCTCTTCTTGCATCATACACGGAGCATCGGAGCCGTGCATCGGCTCCGCTCCCAATTACAAGCCCCAGATATCAGACTTAAGCCCATTACTGGGAGCGAGGTCATCAAACCAAAATCTTGGCAATTTAATAAGCTTAAAAACCGATTTATGACCGACAAAAACGCAATTGTTGTGGTTGCTCTGGTTGCTTTGGTTTCCTCTTCCAACATCGTTATTAACCTGAAGTCAGACTCCCAACATTTAACCATACTTAACTCCATTCACAGACACAGTAATCAAACAAACAAAGAGGCTCCGCAGTCGACTCCGTCCGCAAAATGGGCACAAAGATCGAGTACGTGGACACCACACATCTGTACGCCTCCAAGTACATACGCAACTCGAAGGCGATCGGCGTGCTCTGGGCCATCTTCACCATCTGCTATGCCATCATTGGCATTGTGGCTTTTGTGACGCCAGGTGAGTGGGGTTGGAGTGGGGGCTTCTGCAAACAATAAATCTGCCAGGGAATTCAGCAACTCTCTCTCTCTCTCTCTTTCTCTCTGTGCCGCTTGTCTTTGTGTTGCAGAATGGATTGGGGATCCGGACAATGATGGGGCTGGCCGGCTGGGTCTGTGGCAGCAGTGTCAGCGCGATGAGATCTTTGACAATTGTCGCCGTCGCTGGGAGAACGTATTGGCGGTGCCAACCTTCTCGTTTCAGGTGAGTGGATTGGCCATCGCAGCTGGAAAACAAATAATATACGATTCTCTCCATTTGATTTGCTTTTTCTTTATAGTTGGCCACATTCTTCATGATGGGTGCCATTGGGCTTGCCTTGTTGACCATCTTTTTCTTGGTCTGTTTGCTGTTTATGAAGTCGACGCGTGTTTTTCATATTTGCGGATGGATGCAGATAATATCAGGTGGGGCTCCCGCTTACGCTTACCTCTCTATCTCCCAGCCCCAAATCGAATAGAGCACGTTCTGTTGTCAGACAATACACATTTCTGTATTGCAAATTCTGATGTCTCTATCATGTCTCTGCTTTTTTGTTGGTTCTAGCTCTGTGCATGATTGTGGCCTGTGCTGCTTTTCCCTTTGGCTGGAATTCAGATGATTTCCGCAAGATCTGCGGCCCGGAAGCGAATCGATTCGAGCTGGGCCTCTGCGGAATTCGTTGGGCTTATCCCCTTGCCATAATCGGCTGCGTGGACGGTGTGGTGTTGGCCACTCTGGCATTCATCTTGGCCACGCGGCACGTGCGTCTTCAGCCGGATCCCCTCTATCAGACTTCGCTATACAAAGGTAGGTCGGGAATTATGATGCTTTTGATGGGAGTGCAGTGACTTACCTTACCTTCATGTTTCTTGTAGGTGAAATCAACAATGCCTATCTCACGGATGCCATTAGTTTGGCAGGCTCACGGAAATCCAATCCTCACATTACGGGCCTCAATCTGCAGCCCATTTTGCTGGTGGCACCGCCAAACGAGGACAGCATATCGCAGTTTTCCCGCTATCACTGATGATTCGATTTCTTTTTTCGAATCCCAACGAAGCAGTCAAGACAGCAACCATGCTTAGCGCGTACAACAACCTGAAAGTGCTTTGCCTTGGTTGAAAGCTTAGCTTAGCGGTTATGTAACGGTTGGAAGCTTTTAACCGTTTCGTTTTGAATTTGAATTGAGGGCCTGTTTCTCTGCCTTGTGCTTGCCTCTCTCTCGTGTGTGAGTGTCTGAATGAATAGAATGTGTAATTTTTTTGAGTGCCTCTGGCCGACTGAATGCCAATCTTTAGTTGTAAGCTCCGACTAATTTAACACCTTGTATAGCTTGTGCCTAAATGTAAACTTCGACTAAGAAAATGCAGAAAAGCGAATTCCCTGCCTGTAAATTATATACCCATAAACAATAAAAGATGTACAAATATTAAACATAAAGCAGTATAACGACCGATTTTCATTTCAACCGCAATGGCAGCCTCAATTATGCCATCATCATCATCAGCGTCAAGGTCAGCCGCTTTTGGGCAAACAAAAGTCAAATTATGCCCGGACTCCGAGGACCCTGTCCTCATTTCTGTCCATAAAAACCAATAACAGCCAACTTAGCGCCCAATTTGTTTGTCCCCGGTCCGAGCTCTCCCTCCCTCCTGCCAATAACCATTTGGCACATACTTTTCCAATAAAGTATTTACAGCAAAGTTTTTCTTCTTTTTCCTGCTGCCACATTCTCGCTCTCTCTCGCTCTCTCGCGTGTTCGCGATGGGAGAGAGGGGCGGCAATTGAAATATTCCAAGGCGACCAAATAGAGCAAACAGATTGGTGGCAAGTGCAAGTGGATCTCCGGGCACGTTCTAATATTCTTGTATAATTCATAAGCAATTCCATCAACGGCCTAAGTGGCCAACCAGCTGACGCCTGAAGCGAATCAGGGAGGCATTCGACAGCGAACGAAGGAAACCAACCCCCAGGCTGTGCTGTGATTTCCCTTGACTTCTGTGGGTACTCTACAATGGGCTGAGATTATAGCTTCAGCCTAAAAGTATGCCACACACTTTTGATAGCAGTGCAAGAGCTTGGCATAAGATAAAGAATATTTCCACGAACGTAAGAAGGCATACCACGTCTATATCTGAGAGTATGACAAGCTTCGACTTGATCGGGCTATATCATTCGATTGTTTTTATTTACTTCAGCCATTTCTTTTGGCTGCTTTTTGCCCGCCTGCAACATATGGCCAGAATTTTTTCAATTGTACTCAGGCATGGCATTTTCCATGGAAATCCCCCATTCCGACGCCCTACTCAAAGTGGCAATGAAGATCTCTGGCATTCGGTGCGGAGTTTGATGTGCCAATTGTTTTTATTCGATTTTATCGTTCGCCATAAACGAATTTTTAACTTTTGTTGTCCTTGAGGTTTGGCGGCCATTTCTGTGGATGATATTGCTCTTGGATGATGGGGATGGCGGTGAGGTGTGGCGGGGAGGAGACATGCAGGATGGTTTGCCAGTGTAGTGGGGTGTGTGTGTGTGTGTGGACGAGTGTGGCATACATTTATGACGCATTTGGTGGCACATGCTGCTGGCGAGTATTAGTTTATCACCCGGCTTTTTATGCATTTCCAAGTGCCTGGCGGAAATTAGAGAGGCGAAACAAGTTTTTCATGGTTCATTTTCGTGGATAAACTGTTTCAATTATATATGATAATAGGGGCAGGCTCTTTGCCACAGCATTGCGTTCCAATGAAACCCCAGCCCCCCTTCCAAGCTGCCACCCACCCATTCGCCCAGCCACTAACAAACACACAGAAACTGAAGAGCGAGCTGAAAGGGATGGAGGGGAAATGAATTGCGCCTTAAAGGTTTTCGTTTAAGTGAAATGTCAGCAACAGAAATTGAATCGAAAATTGTAAAATTGGTTTTGTATAAACATTTTTGCCAAATGAAATGAAAACGCTTTTCTTATAGCTGCCACATGCCGCAATTGTGCCGCTTACCGATTGCCGTTTGCCTCCTGCCTGCCATGAAATTGTATTCTCTTGAAATTCTTTCCTTTTTCCTCTCCCCTCTCTCCTTTCTCCTTTTCCGCTTTTCTTGACTTTTGAGGCAACATTGCAGAACATCATATTTCTTCTGACTGTTTTTTATTCTACTTTGGGGCCGAAACAAAAGCACTGCAGCCTGGCCAGAGCTAGCCACCCCCCTCCCTCTCTCAGAGAACTTGTGTTTAATTTATTGCTCATACGACCCGTGAGCTGTGTGGCTGTGTGGCTGTGTGGGAGCGTAGAGAACTGCTGCGCTGTGTGTGGAATTGTGGAATTGTGGAAACGTCAAAAGTGCGTCAATCAACAGAAGCTCGAGGGCATTTTCCTCCGTCCATTTGCCAGTGCACTTTTTACAGAGTTCTCTCCTTTATTTACTTTGATTTATAAGAGCCAGGAGAATTGCTTTTGGAATTGCCAAAGGATGGAGCAGGAGAATCTGTTGTTAACAAGGAGATTTATGTTTGGGAAGCAGATTTATTGGGTCTGAAAAGGATTCTTCGAGTGGGTTTCAAGTGTTCGAGAAGAGCCAAGGCCTTGAAGAGACTTCTTCTTGCTGAAAACTCAAGCAGAATCTATCCATAGCCTAATCCAGGGAATAGTTTTTGTTTTCAGTTTACAAATTCATATTATTATTTATAATTTCGCACATCCTCAGCCTAAAAATTATTTAACACATACATACGTACATACGTACATAAAATAGCTAATATCTATGACTAACAAGTAGTTACGTCTAACAAAACTAGAAATGAGCGCTCGCATTTTTCACATTGTAAACTTTGACTAGTGAATTATTTGTAGCATTTAAAAAAAAAAAGAAAAAAAATGTACACACTGAAATCTATCTACAGGATGAACGAATGAGTTGAAATTATGATTATGAATATCCAGTGGCAAGAACTTGAAGTATATGCCACAATTTTGGCCAGAACGAAACTAGAACTAGAACTAGAACTAAAACTATTACGAGACACACACAGATACACACACAGAAACACCCACTCAATACAGAGAAAAAAAAAGAAATACAAACACTCCTAAATCACTATCGAAATCTCTTGCTCTAACTATGACTCCTGACCGACTGTCCCGCTGCTCTCGAGGCTCCCGTCGATGATGGGCTGGGCGTCCTCTCTGTCGTTGTCGCCCATGTAGGCCGCCATGGGTCCGTGCCGCAGCAGTGAGTAGCTGTCCCGATGGTGCAGCATCAGTCTGTGCTGCTGGTGGGAAATGAAGCTACTGCTCCGCCGCAGGGAGCGGCGTCCCATCTCGAGGATCTCCAGCGTGGGATCGCGGGCAAAGACAAAGTTCTGGTAGGCCCGCACAAAGCTAAAGATCACAGCCGAGGCACCGCCCACAATCATCAGATAAGAGCCAATGGGCACGGCATTGGGGGCTATGACAGTGGCGAGATATATCCAACGTTTGATGGCCGGCGTAAGCTCAGAGATGCCCTAAGTGATGGGAAGGGAAAGAAGATCGGTTAAAGAAGATCGGTCAAAGATGACATTACAGGAGGGAGTGTTGTGTTGATCTCTTACCTCTTCCAGCCACATGACCGGAAACACAAAGTCACGGAAGTCACGCACTGGATAGACGTCCTTGGCACGCGTCACCTTCAGATTCAGCTGGATCCGCACCTTGCCCTCCAGAGGTACTCCAAGTTTCTAAGGCAACATTAGAAGAACATCATTAGAGGAAGGTGTGTAATGTGGAATGTGGAATGTGGAATTCCTCTATCTATCCACTTACCGGTTGTATTTTGAAGTACGTTTCATGCTTCTCGCGCTTTGGTTCCAGACCCTCCACAGAGTCGAGCAGATCCGGATGGGCATCGTAGAAGTGTGGATTGGATATGTAGACGGGTGCACCGTACTGGCACGGACTGATGTTCTGCAGACCCCGCACCGGCTCGTACTCGTTCGAGTCGAAGCACTTGTTCTCGGGATTGTGGGCGGAGTCACCGTATGAATTGTTGGGCAGCCTGAACAGATCCGCGGCAATGCCATCCTTCTCCAGAGTCCGATCATATTTGAGTGGAATAATGCGGCACAGATCCTTGTCGTAGATATAGACCATCTCCGACTTGGTGATGTCCCGCGGCGGGAAGAAGGACCCCTCAGATCCGGCCACACTCGTGCAGGGCTCCTCATTCCAGTGCGGCAGGTGATCGACGCCATTCAACGAATCGATGTAGCCAAACTGATCCATTCCCTCGTAGCCCGTCTTGATGGTGGACACCTCGGTGAGGGTGCCGTTGCGGCCCAGCAGGAGTCCCATCCGCTCCATGGGCCGCATGTGTTTCGGATAGAATCGATGGGCGAGACTCACCAGCGCATCGTCGTAGCCAAATACCAACTGATCGGCAGTCACGTTGATGAAGGGCTTGAAATTGGCTGCCGTGATCACAACGGAAATGGTTTTGGAGAGCAGATAGCCCAGCTTTGGACTGAGGCTGGTCAGGGTCTGTCCGTAACAGAGAAGGTGATGACTACAGGAGGGCGGGGGAGAACTTAGAGCTACTTGCACTTACCAGCAATGGGATGTTGGGCGTGACTATGGGCGTGTTCTTATCAATACTCAGTTCAGGAACAAATTGCAGTATCTTCTTATGCTGATATGACACGGTATAGTTATTCTCATGAAACTTTACATTCACCTTCTCCATGTCTTCCCTGCAATACATGAAAGCAAAACATTATCACCGATCGTCACGTGCTGCGGTCCCCGCTTCGTGGTCCAAAGTCAGGGCCAACAAAAAACCAAGCCAGCAATTGAATGTCAAGTTCAGTTCGTTTGTTCGTTCGTTCGTTCGTTCGTTCGTTCATGCCAGAGAAAAAGACGTCGAAACGAACATAAAAAAGGTACAAAAAAGAGTAACAACGGATGACAGGCAGTTTGGAGCATCTTTTTTGTTAGCTACCGTTTGTCATTGTGGTCCATCAACGGCGCCAGCCGCAGTCTCAGCCGCAGTCGCAGTACCAGTGCCAGTTCCATCCCCTGTTGTCAAACAGATTAATCTTTAAACTGTGGACAATGCGATGATTGATCACTCGGACTGACTGACTGACTGACTGCCCAGGTTATCCTTCATTTAAACGGGTTCGCAACTTATGATTATATATTGCATTACATTTCCAATACGCGATCTAGATGTTGTAATCCCTGTTCAACGGAAACAGCATGCATATCTCAAGTACGAGTATAGCCAGCCACCAGGCCCCAGGCCGCCCCAGAGATCGCCGGTTTGATGTGCGGCTGGTGTGCATGGTTTAATTGGCCCCCTAATTGCATGGTGGTGCATGGCATGGCGCATGATCGCCCTGATTGGGTGTTAAAATTAGTTAAAATCTATTCAATTGTTTCTTTCCCATTCGCTGTGGCCTAAACGGAGTTTAATCTGATTTGGTTTAAGTGATTTATCACACAATATTGAATGATTTGGGAGAGTTTCAAGAAGATTGTGGAACTAAGAATCTTTAGCGTCCTTCTAGATGTTCCTTGAACCCATTGTCGGAACAAAGCAAAATTAAGCTTTCTAATTAATAAACTTTGATTTATATTCCTTCTAGAATCGGAACATTTATTTTAGTTTTTTTTTAGGTAATTTCCCAACAGTTCGAGTTTGAGTATTGCATTACTTTTAGCCACTTTAAGCTATTCTAATTACAGTCATTAAGGCATCAACTTCCCAGCAAACCATGACCAAACCAATCGAGCACTTTGCCAAAGCCACCATGAAAATGTATCCAAGTGTACCCCCCCTCCACCCATATTCATATATTATATACATGCATATATATATACGAGTATAGCTACTTTTAAAGCCCAAAAGGCGTAACGAATAATTCAATTGCAAAGATTTATAGCTTTTTTTTTGGGCTTACCTGTAGACAAAAGGACCAACCTCTTGGAGCTTGGGCTTCTCGCCGCTGAGGAAGCCATCTGGATTGGTCACATTATAGATATAGACCTTGGTCAGTCGTATGACGCCAGGTCTCTGCCAATAATGATAGCTCAATGTATCATTCCACAGCCTTAGGTTCTAGAGAAAGGAACGCAGAGTGCTGTAGAGGAATGTCCTTTGGGAGGTTCTTGCTTGGGACTCACCTTTAGTATGAAATAATCCAGCCAGGGTATGGAGGTTAAAAGTATGCCTAAGATTAAGGTAATTATACCAAATATTATCACAGCTAGTCTAGCTGAAAGAAGGAAGATTTAAATATAGATTAGTATATTAAGATGCAAAGATATATACATATGTAAATATTTTCCCATGCCGGGCCCAAGTTTCCCCAAGTTTCGCTTCATTTCAGTTGTACAAATGAATAAATGAAATATATATAATTTTGATGCGAATTTCATGGATCAATTTAACGGATGTCACACGCAATTTACAACGGTCAACAGTCTCTCATGCTCTTGGCCGACTTATCGCCAGGAGACATACAGATACACACACACACACACACACACACATATGTACATACATGTGAACATATTTCTGACAGCTGCGGAATTTACGATCCTCTCTTATCACTAATTGAAATTGAATCTGTTTTCGGCTCATCTCTCAGAGGCAAAATGCAATGGCAATGCATTGCTAATTGGCCTATGCACTTAGCCCCCGACTTGAGCTTGGGATTGGGCTTTGCTTGGGGGTTACGGGGTTACGGGGTTCGGGGCTTCGGGGCTTCGGACTTGGGCTTCCTTCCATCACCTTGTTGGCATTTTGTGGCAGTGGGCGTGGCAAGTCGCATATCGAATCCGTTGACGAATCCACTGAACTGATGTTAATGATGATGATTATGATGACTGCTATGATGATGGGCGTACAATGCCAACGGGTTCTCCGGCGCGGCGTCGGAGCGCCCCAAAACAGTCAACGAACCGATCGCCAAGCCGATCAAGAAAAACTGTTTTCGCCTATAGCCTATAGACAGCCGAAACCCGAAAACCCACTGTGCATCGGGAGATAAAAAGTGCAAGGTGAAGCATTTTGGGGAAAAACATAAATTTCAATTTTATATGTATATTTCATTTTTATGAAATGCAATTTGTTGGTTCTCTTTCCCTGTTCCCTGTTCACTGTTCCCTGTTAACTGTTTTGTTGCTTGCTTGCTTGCTGGTTTGCAGTTCAACGCCGTCAGCGCGTTTCGATAATGTCGAAAAAAAGAAGTCAGTGAAAGAGGGGGAGAGTGAGGTGGAGGGAGGGAGATAGACAGAGGCTCAGATAGAGACAGACATCTACCATGCACGGTACACTGTGAGTGCCGTAAATCAGCTTGAAATTCATTAAACCCACATTGAAAATGGGCGCGATAATTGCTGTCAAAATACCGTCGGATTATATATTACATACATATGTACATACATAGTCGTATACATATGTACTACATGTATATTTTTGTCTGATTTTTATTTTTGCCAGGCAAAGTTCAAGCGGCTTCTTTTTGGTGTTCCACTGACCCTGAAGAGTACTGACGCTCTGTTCGAGAGAAAGTTGCGCAAAAAAAGACCCCAAAAAACCACGATACGAGTAACCAAAACAAAAACAACAACAACACAAAATTGTCATAAAACGAGGCACATAACATTTACAGCTCCAGTCGGAGTCGCAGCCGCAGCCGCAGTCGCAGTCGCGGGGCTCAAGGTCAAGGGAAGACCCTGCCTTTGCTCTTCCCGCATCACAACAGAAAAGCTCCATTCATATCTGAACTCTTTCGCTCTTTCGCTCTTGCGCTCTCTCGTTGCGCCAGCGTTAGCTATCGATAATTGTACATGTTACTGCAATCGAACATCGCGATTGCAACGTAATCGCGACGGTGTGGCTAGCGGTGACAGGGGCAGGGACAGGGGCAGTGTGGGGGCTGTGGCAGCTATGGCGATATGGTCACTAAACATTTGGCACACAATTGATACGTCAGCGCCTGCCTCACGGTTGACAATTATGCTGATCTCTGACGAGCCATACTTATGGGATATACTCGTATACACATGCATACATACATACATGTACATATGTATGTAGTAGCCATAGCATAGCTTCTCGTCTGCCTACTCCATGTGCCGGTGCAAGCAATTGCAATTGCATTGGCTTTTGCTTTTGCTTTTGTTTTTGATATTTCTGTTTTGCGATATGTTTTCTTCAGGTTTTCTTGTTGTTGCTTTCGTTCACGGGGTGAAGTTTTCAGTTACAACGGCAGGGCAGCAGGGGTGTAGTAAAAAAGGGGGGGAGGTATAATAACATACAACAGTAATCGGAGGTAATCAGTAAGTTAAAATAAGGGATAAAACGAACATAAATTTCAACGTTTGATATTCTTTCAAAATTATTTGAATTTTTTGTTTGCAATATTGTCTTCCATTTAACAGCGAGCCCCCCCTTTGTGGCATGCCCCTGCTGCCATCAGCAACACCACCAATATCTGGTGTCATATGAGCGTTTCTTTTTAAATTACAGCTGGGCACGCGATATTCATATTTCCGAGCTTCTAGACCACGCACAAAACACAAAAAGAGTTAAAGCCCCCAATAACAAACACAACAGAAAGAACAACAGAAGGAAAAAAAGTGAAGTTAAGTTAAGTGAAGTTAAGTTAAGTTAAGTGGAATGGAATCGAGTAGACTTTGGAGCCGTTTTAATGGGACTTTAAGGTTTGTCTAGACTCTAGAGTGAATTACTTCATAAGTATAATAAGTACAATATTATAAAAAGTGTTTGCCGGGGAGGTCTCTGGAGATTAGCTCCTATTTGCAACACGGACAGACAAAGACAAAGCGGAAAATAAGAATAAACGTACATTTGCCAATCGCCTGTTAAAATTAACGCTCACAATTGCAGGCTTTAGAGCTGAAGCTGAAGCTGCAGCTGCAACAGAAACAGAAACAGAAACCGCCACAAAGCAACAATTTCAATAGATTTTTTTACTGCTACTGCTAGGCGGAACTGTTGTCTCTCCGGAGTCCGGACAATGGATCCGACAATAGAGCCCCAGTTGCAACAATCCAGTGACAGTGAATGGGGATTTCGTTTCAGAACGTGCCGCTTTGGGGGCAGGCAGCAGTAATGCGAATACCAGATCTGATCCGGCTGCCCCTCATCTTTGTTTTATATGGCTTTATAGCCATGTAATCACTTTTGTTTAAGCAAATAATTGGCGTTCCTTACGGTCCGAGTTCACTTCCTTGTACGCGCTACAATTTGCATCACGTGTTCTCACATCTCACATCTCTGAATTGGGTGGATCTTGCGATCTGCGGATGCGATCCCCTAACCAATTAGCTGAAAAACGTAGAGCGGAAACAAAGGGCAATGGGCAATGGGCATGTCCCACGAAAAATAAAGCCAAACCGGTTGACCCACCCGGGACGTGCCTTCGCGGCAATTTTGCATTTAAGTTATCGCGTTTCGGCCCTTAATTAAAGCATTTACAACTGATTTTTGCTCTGGATAAGGACCCCGAGAAAAAGGGGCTTCGGCTTCATAATAAAAGAAGCGCCAGCCGAAGGTTAAGTAAGGACGATATGTACATATATAGGAAAGTTTTTGCCTGGAGATGAAAGCAAAGCAGTGGAAATCTTGGGGAGAAACCCATAATGGAAAGTGAAGAATGGGCTTGAGGTTGGGAGACATTTAAAGCAGGAAGCTCTGTAATGGAATGCAAATGTGGAAAGGAGTTTGTTCTTACAAGCGCTACACGGGTAGTCCCCACGATTGCGGTATCTTCACATCAGACTTAATCTGCGAAAAGCTCAGATTCAACAATCTCTGCAAAAGTTGCATTTCGTTGACTTCTTGTTGGTTTGGTTTTGCTTCTGTGTGTCAACATCTTACGAATTCCATCACAGAGTAGCCAAAAGCTGAAGCACGATCTAAGCAAGGCCTTAATGCCAGCATCTGGTTATATAATCGCAAAGCACACACACAGAAACACACACACACAGACACACACGAAAAGCGAACTGCTATTGCTAAAGATCCCAAAGTGGCGGCGGGGCAATGCAGTTGGGAACTTCTTCTTCTTGAGGAGGCACTTGAACAGCATCGACATCGGCATCGGCATCGGCAACGGCCACTGGCGCGCCTGTTTTTGTTTGAGCCGGGCCAACACTTGGAACCCCCCTCTCCCATGGAAGACATAGAATTGGCCAGAAGCAGAGGCCTGAATGGCTGCATGTGTTAATTTATGCTCAATCCCTCGATGTGGGGTCCACTGTCCACTGTCCACTGTTCGTATACTCGATTCCGCAGCCAGCCATGTCCATGTCCACTCGAGAGCCACTCTACTCACTGTCGCTATCGCTGGCCTCTTGAATGCGAGTACGAATACGAGTACTCAGTACTCAGACACTCACTCTCCACTCATTCACCGTTTTGCAGCTTCAGTTTTCAGTTTTCAGTTTTCGGCTTGGTATTTCCCTCCTTGCTCTCTTGCTCTCTCTATATCTTGGACTTTTGAGGTCTTGCCTATTGATTTGGCAACATTTTCATATTTGCTGTGTGTGTTAGTGTCTGTGTTCGTACGAGTATTTGGCAGTTGATACCACTACTGGTAGTTGTTAGTGCTAATGCTGCTGCTGCTGCTGCTGCTGCTGCATTGGTCAGGCATTGGCCATAGATTTTTCAATTGCCTGTTTTTATTTTGCCTTTGCCTCACTTCTGTTTTTAATGCTGTTTGCGGCCGTTGGCAATGTTCAGGCATTGCATTAGAATTGCCCAAGCATAGTGGTAAGAAAGCCATTTGTAATAGCCCAGAAAAGAGGGAGGATTAAGGTGGAAGAACAGGTGAACAGGTGAACAGGTAAACGACTCAAACTCTCAGACTCATGACTCAGCCACGCTAATTGTTTTAGAAGTTGACTTCCCTTCGCGCGCATCTCAATCTCAATCATCATAAGTGGCCTTAATTAAAAAGTTGTAGGTTTAAGAGCCAGGCAATCCTTATCCGATGATCACGTATCACAGAAGTACTTAAGCCCAATAATTGCCATCTGAGAGGGGAGGACCATGGGCATGGCATCATCTCATCATCTGGGCAAGGCGACGGCGCAGTGCCAAAGCCAATAGCAAGGCATTGGCACATAGCAAACATGGCAATAAAGCCAGTTGTGGACTGGCCGACAGTCAAGTGCAAAACGCTTAAAATATAATTCTATATAAGCGACAGAACGCAATCGAAATCGAAATCGAATGAAAACCAAAGTGAAACCGAAATCGAAAACCAAAACCAAAACCAAAACCCAAAACCTGAAAAATAAGAGAAAAGCAGCCTGCCTGGCAGCGATGTCTAAGCCAAGTTCAGAGAGCCAAGAGTATCTGTGCGAGTACGAGTCTGTTTTCCTCTCTTGACAAATGTTCTTGGCCATGGTAACTTTTCGCTGGTTCGCTGGCTGTTTGCACACTTGGCTGCCTTCGGCTCTCGTCTAAGTGTGGCCTGTGCGGCGTATACGCAATGTCGGCCATTGCAAAGAACTCAGCAGTCGCCACAGCCACAGCCTGTCTCTGTATTGGTATGTGTATCTGTGTGTTTCCTTGATTTACATCTGTTGGTTAGTTAGTTAGCTGCTTACTTAGTTGTGTTTTGAGTTTTGTGTTTTGCGTTTTGTATTTTGTATTTTGTTTTCGACTTTTCGTTTTCAAGCTGAAGTCTTTCAAGCCTCCTCTCAGGTTGATTGCCTTTTTATTTTGCTGGTTTTTCTTTTGGCCAAAGACTTGTTTTCCATTTTTCGGCTGCAGTTCTTGGATGACCAGTTTCGTGCATACACATTGCGGTATTTTTTAAGCTATCTATATATCTATTTATCTTTTATAAGTCTGGCCGACTACTGCAACTGGTTGCAACTGGGGGGCTTTGGTTTTTGGCCAGGTAAACAAGCCACTCACCGATTTGGCAGTTGATATTGACTTTTAGTTGAGTTAATTGAGCTTTTCATAATATTTTTCCCTAATTCAATTTTCTTGTTGACACTAAGAGACTTCTCATGCAGTGATTTTCCTCAAAAGGAAATTTATGAATTTTTTTACTGGAAAATACTTACTATTACTAATCTTAACTCCATGAGATATCAGCATGGAGAGGGGCGTTCCTCTGTGTGTTACATGAGGGCGTGACCGCCTCCCCGTGGCAGTGGATCCCTGGGATGGCTGTGACTGTTGTTGCAGTGGCTGTTGTTGTGGTTGTTGTGGCTGTTGCACCTGTTGTTGTTGTTGTTGTTGCTGTAGATGTTGCTGCTGCTGCTGCTGCTGCTGCTGCTGTTGTTGTTGTCGACGACCACGCCCACAGGTGGCCCAGTCAAGTATATGATCTCTAGCAGTGCGTCCATATCTCAGATAATGTTTTTCCAGGCCCATAATTCAAGTCTATCTGGAAAGAGAAGCAATATAAACGGAATGAGACAAAACTGGTTGGTTGAGGGGATTACGAGAGTTCAATGCATTATTGCTGTAGATGATAGAGGGGAACTACAACATATCGTAGTACTTATGAGGAGTAATTATAATTTAATTGGTCTAACCGTGTCGTTCAAGTGCTTCCTGGGGTCAGTGTCTAAGCCACATTGGGCAGCAGCACTCAGTTTTGAGTGCGAAGATGTTTTGCTTTTTGCAGGCGGAGGTCGTAGAACCATCCACACAGCCTTGGCATACTCTCTCTCTCTCTCTCTCTCTCTCTCTTGGAGATTTCGGCTATGATTGGCCAGAGAAGCCAGAGAAGATCCGGTACTATACGGTACTACGGTACAGAAACCACAACAGTTCGTGCCATTAATTAATTTACAACAATAAAAATATATATAATATTTCTTTATGAGCCCAGGGCCTGATTAATGCGCCATCGGGCAGAGGCAAATACATTTGTCACTGGCTACGTGAGGCACGGGGAAATCGAATGGCAGCTCGTTTTTATATGCAAATTGAAAATGCAGCTATTTAATGGAAATAAAGCTATTAGACGGCCACCAGGCCATTGTATGTTGGGAAAACGTGAAAATCGCCGACAGGTCTCTGATCTCAGACAATCCAAAGCGGAATCGCAACACATGAATGGGTGGCAGATAGCAGTATTATATCTATGCATTTTATAGAGCAAAAACCCAGCGGGAAAGTGTCCCAGCGCTTCGTTTACCCAGCTTTTCCACCAATTGGTACAATCCGACCAGAGTTAGCCAAAAATGTGCAAAGATCAGGGGCAATCTACATAGTCTCCTTGGCGTTAAGAAGTGCAGCTGCTGGACATATGCAAACTTTTATCAATAATAACAGGCATTTGTTCGCCAAATTTGAGCCAGAACTAAACTATTTTAAATACTGGAACCGATGAGGTTCCCCCATCCAAAAGTTCTCAGAACTGGCTTATGGCCTGAGGCTTTTGGCTTTGACACTGAGTTGCCTCTGGCATGTAATTACGATGGCGTAAACGGCAAGAAAAGCCTTAGACAATATATCAACATTGACCACGCCCAATGTGGTGGGTTGTAAATAATAACCTACGCAATTTCCCAGTTTGCTACTCAGTATATTCGAGGAATCCGTGCAGCATGCCGTGCCCCTAAGAACCGTTACCTAGGTAGTCATATTCAAGGTTATCTGGGAGAGAAATGTACATATTTATTTGGGAATTGGACACAATTAAAGCAAATGACTGAAGCGACGAACTTTGCCAGGCCTGGACTTGGGCTTGGATTGGACTTTCATTCGGGTCGCCTTTATTTGGCTCGGACAGAAAGATTTCCATTTAAAACCCCATCTCATCTGGGGGCAAATTATATTTAAATGACTTCTGACATAACCGAAATGTTAGCCAAAAATTATTTTTGTACGCTGCTGTCACATTTGAGCGATTTCTGAATTATGTAAAAACATAGAGGGAAAAACACAGCAAACAGAAAAAAACACAGCAAACAGAAAAAAACAAAATATTTAAACGAAATTAATGACATTTACATTTGTTGCTGTCTTTGTTTTAGTTGATACTTTTTGTATTTTTTAATTGCAGGCTGCCTTTAAAACTGCAGACTCACTTGAGACTCTGCCTTAATTTGTGGCATTTTGGCAGGGCAAATATTTTGCTCTTGTCGCGGCGTTTTCGCTTAATGAGCATAAAATAATTAAGGCCGCATTTAATTTGCCAACATTTACTAAAAAAAAAGAGAGCAAAACAAGAGCAGCATCAAGGAAGCAATCGTCAAGGGTATTCGAAAGAGAAAGGACTGGGGACTGGGGACTGGGGAAACAGGAATCACTCCGCCAGGGTTCTCGTTCTCGCTAACGACTTCATTCGGATCGGAATCGGAAGTTCCTGGCATTCATTTAGTTATCATCTGAGGGACACACCCCCACCAATTAGCCCCTCAGACACACACACACACACACACACACACACACACATAAACACTTTTCCCACAATTTACGCCTAATCAGCGGCCAACGACCAGCGCCAATCCATTAAGAAGTTGCAGTAGAAAAAATCAAAGTGGGGGAAAAAAACGGCAGAGAGAAAAAATAAAAGTGAAACACGTTTTTACAATTTTTGTGCTTATTGGCCACGGCTTGGTCACCTGGACGGCGACAGCGACAGCGACAGAGGCGGCGGCGGCGGTGGCGGCGGTGCTGGCGTGGCCTGGTCGATGGCTTCTTTGGCACATTATGTAATACAAATGAGACACCAACTGAGGCTCTGGCTGTGGCTGTGGCTGTAGCTGTGGCACAGGCTCTGGCTCTGGCTCTGGCTTTATCTGTGGCTAAGACTGGGGCTCGGTAAAGTTAGAAATCATTAAAAAATAGCACATGCATTTGCGTAAAGAAATTTCAAAATGCCGAATGCGAAATTTGATTGACCTAAATACAGTTTTATAACCACACACATCCAGAGCGGCGGTCTATATGGCAACTGGATGTGTGTTGCAATTGCCACATGCCACACGCTCCTGTACTCCGCTCTGTACTGTCCGAGGCTTTCTAACAGCTGACGACGACGATATCCAACCTGAATCCAGCTCTGGTCTCAGTCTCACTTTCGATTGCAGTTGCAGTTGCAGCAGAGACAGAGACACAGACAGAGCCAGAAGTAGGTTGCCTGGCCAGCAGGCCACTAAGCCACTGAGCCACTGAGCCACTAAGCCACTGATTTCAGCCACTTTGTCTGGCTATGGCGTTCGTTGGCATTTGCTGGAGTCGCCTCTCCCGGTTGCACCTGCGCCCCTTGCAGGTTCCAGTATGAGTCAAGAGCTGTGCCTTTTATGGTGGCTCGGAAAGGGTATTGCCATGGAGTCAGTTGGAGGATATCAATTTGGGAGAAACCCAGATTAACGTTCGAGTCTTACGATGAACTTTCGATTCAAAAACGATACAAAAAGGTAATGATAGATTGGCGTTAATCCTATAGTGTTTCTGTGTGAGATTCATAGCGTGACAGTAAAATTCAGAGATGACAAACAACTTTTATATTGCTCTTTAATTGAATGATTGGACTGGATCTGTTGGTTCACCTGTTATTGATGGTTATTATATTAAATGGGCATTGAATGTGGCATTATGGGAATTATAATATCGGAATAGTTATCAGCTCAGTTTCTTTTCGAAAACAATCATAAGTATATTAGGATTGTTCTTTCTTCCAATGGAGGGATGATGCTGCTGCTTATCTTCATCTACATAGTTTCATGTGTCTATCTACTGTTAAGTGTATTCCACGTTCGCTTCATTCCTTGACTCATCCACCTGAGGCTGCTGCCTCTTGCCTCTTGCCTCTTGCCAAACAGTAGCAGCCACACAGTGTGCAGCCGTCATATATCTCTCTCTCTCGCCACAGTCGTCTTTCCCTATGCCATTCCATATGTCTGCCAGACTTCCACTGTGTCTGCACTTGTTTGTTTTGGCTACTTGCGGCTTGTTGCTTGTTGCTGTTGCTGTTGCTGTTGCTGCCGCTTTTTATAATTTCACACAACTTCAGACTCATTTTCAGGTTGCATTTTGTGTTGGTGGCTGGCTGTCTGGCTGGCTGGCTGGACATTTAAGTGGTTTTTTTTGTTCAGTAGTGCGAAGGTCACGCGCCACTTTTCTCTTTCTCACATTTATAATTCAACAGGCTCTCCTCCAGCTGCATCCAAATCCCCAACTCCTACTGCATCTTCCCCCAACTCTTCCCCCAAGATCCAGTTTCGAGTGTGTGCGACTTTGCTTTCGGCTCGTTTTATGCATTTTTAATAAATTTTTGCTTAATTTTCGGCTGGCAACGCTTTGTAATTTCTGTATGATTATTTTTCTGGGCTTTAAATATATTACATACAATATGTACATATGTATGTATACATACATACTATATATAAAATATCAATTTTTTAGCATCATCAGCTGCAACGCTTCCTTTTTCTCATTTTTCTCATTTTTTGCATTGGGTCTGATTACATGGTGCGGGATGGCTTGCAGCGTGTGGAAAGGGACGTGGCACTTGAATGGCTTCATAAGCCATGGCCAAGTGGCTGGCCAAAAGAGTTGCGCCCACAGAGGGCATGGACATGGGCATGGGCATGGGCCTGGCATTTCATAATTGGCATCGTTGGGAACGCGTTGATTGGCAAATTGTATGCAATTATTGAAATCCTTTTTTTTTTGTGTGTGAGGGGCAAGTGGGGGGGTAGGGGGGAGGGGATGGAATTATTCGATATCATATTCGGAAAGTTCGTTCATCTTTCGGCATGTTGACATTGAGATAAACCAACTTTACGGAAGTTTCCAATCGAACCAGAAGCAATGCCTCTCATTTAACTCTAATTGCCGCTTACACACACGGCGCAGGGCATTCATTTGGTCCCGTCCCGTCCTGGACTGGACTGGACTGGACGTTTTTCGCTCTTGCCACGCTTGGTAGCGCCACACGTTCCTCAAGAGGCTCTTCGCTGTTTGCTCTTCTTATGCCATCGTTTTGTTCAGCTCAATTAAAGCCCAGACCCAGACTCATCGAAAGCAACGGAGATAGATAGAAATAGATAATATAATGCATATGCATATAGGTGGCTTTCCCCTCTCCATCTGCCTCTGCCTCTGCCACTGCCACTGCCTCTGCCTCCCCCAGCCAGGCCAAGCGCAACAAATCGTTCTCTAAATGCTACAACAACTGCGAGCACAGCGATGCGGTGTAAACAATTTAAATGGCATTAAGTAATCCAACATTAACATTCAGCCAACATTCATGTTATAATTATTGTTGTCTTAGAAATTGAAAACAAAAAGTGATGCAATTTTGCAGCGACGTGTGCAGAAGAGGCGCAGAGATGAGCACAGCCTCACAGAGCCCAACAAAAGACTGAGGCAACGAACTTGACATTCGTATGTGGTCCAGAATGCGTTTCAGGGTGATGGATGATGGGTGATGGTTGTTGAGGGGAAGGCTTGGTTGACTTGGGCACTTTGCAGATGAAACTATTCCAATTTCTCTCCACTCTCCAATACTTTTGAATGCAACTGTCCTACCTCTATCAAATTGTATGCTCTTCTTGACTGTTTCCCTCACTCATCTCATACTTCACTTGATTAATGCGCCCCCGAGCATTTGACACGCGCTCAAGTGGAGTTTAAGTCAACAACAAATTTAACAACAATGTTGTTAACGTCATAGAGCCTCGTCTCAGTCTCAGTCCCAGACTCAGTCCCAGCCCCCTGCTTGAGCCGTATCCAATCGCTGAAGCGTGGCCGGCCGCTCCATCAACTACAAAATTATTGGCACACATTTTCCAATAGTCAGAGGTAGCAGCCGCAGCCGCAGCAGCAGCAGCAGCAGCAGCAGCAGCAGCTGCGTCGAATGTTGTAATTTATATAGTATACACTCTCACTCTTTCTCTTTCTTTCTGTATATATTATATTTGTACATATTATAAATATTTTTGGGGCATAGTTTATGAACCATTTTCGCATTCGCGAAATGCTCCAATTACGGCCGAGAATTTCCCACTCTCCCATGAGCCAGCCATGAGCTCAGCTCAGAGACATTAAACCCTTTTTCGGGCAACCACTTCACATCCACATCCAAGCCATGAATCAATTTGGCCCGTTTTACGGGTATTCGCCAGTTGAGAAGGGTCTGATCTGGTTGTCAGAGAAATGAGGCTGGCAAGGTCGGTCGTATTCGTGCGACTACAAGTCGTCTGTATCTGTGTCTGTATCTGTATCTGTATCTGTAGAGGAGTTTGTTTGCTTGTGTGCGGGCTGGGGACGGCAACATCAATATCAATCCTGACCTAAGTCACTGGATACTTCGATTGAAGTGACTTGGAGTTGGTTTCGGTTGTCTACCCTCCGGCTGCTGGGGATCGGCGATTGATGGATCTTTCTCTCTCTCTCTCTCTCTCTCTCAGTCTCGCATTCGTTAAAGCCGGCAAACGGCAAACGGCAATTTGCCAATTTTACGGCCTTATCAGTGTGGTTCCAATCGATTTGTTATTAAAGAGCATGCCTCGCTCATTATGTAAACGTATCTGCAAGACACCTTCATGGGTGTATGGATTGTGTGTTTGGTGTATTAGCAAGTGTGCCCTGCCTCGGGGCCCTATCCCCCATCCACTATCCACTATCCACTATCCACCGTTCAAGCCAAATGATTCACAAAAAAAGCTTGTGTCAATATTTCAATTTAACGGTTAAGAAAACACCAAAAGTAACGCAATAAAAATTACAGCAAAAACTACACACAACAAAGCGATCACTCTGTTGCCTTTTGTGTGACGTCTATTGCTCTTAAAGAGGTTTTTTTTTTGCCTCTCTTGGCAACGAGGCTCTTGCGGTTAATTAAGACAACTTCTGTGTCCATGCCCAGGCCCAGGCCTAGCCAATTGGTGGGAGGATGGATAGCACTGCAGATAGCTATAGCTGTGGCTCTGGATGGTGGGATGGCTGAGTGATGGGATGGCTGGCTGGCTGGCTGGCTGGCTGGCTGGCTGTCCGGGGCTAAGTGACTAAAGGTGTAGACAGCGTTGGAAATTTCGCTTAAATTGTTGTCTGCGGTTCGCTTGAAAGTGAAACTGATTGGGGTTAAACGAGAAGGTGGCGTGATTGCAGGGGTTCAAATGGGGAAAGGGCTGCGAAGCTTCGAGATAGTGCCAAATGTATATGTTGTAAGGCTATCTTGTGGATTAGATTAGATAGCAGAATAATTGGGAAATAAGCTAAGAAGCTGGTAGATTGGCAAAGGGACGAATAGATCTCCATCTCCAAGTGTAACTCTTAACTCGCACTCTTTAAAGCATTCCTTTTTTTCCATATAAAAGTGTTGATTAAACACTTCTTACGGCTGAAATTTCACACCATTTCATTTCAGTCCAGTGGTTTTCCTTTCTTTCGAGTATTCCTCTGTTTGCCTTCTGGGGTCACAGCTAATTTCGCAAGATTCAGCTGAAAGCCGAAGTCTTAGACACTGGACAGATTAGTCAATAATCAATTGCGATATTTAACAGATACACATGAAAGATCCACATTCGTGGAGCTCTAATTGAGCACCACCGAATGCCCGCCCGACTGAAGCCCACTGAAACCCACCGAAGGGAAATCCACTCGGTCACCTTTGTTTCTGTTTCTGTTTCTGTTTTAGTTTCTTTTTTAGTTTCTGTTCGAATTTCACCTTAACATTGACCTGAACTCTGCCACCAAGTGGGTCAAACCTGATCAGAGCGGGGGAAATGGCAGCGCTATGAGGTCTTTGGTACGTGTCTGCGGTTGCATACTTGCGAAATCCCAAAACATTCAGAAAAAACAACACTGATCAACAGACTCCGAATATGCATTTGGCCAAGAGACACAACTGAGGAGTGACCACTCATAGCCAACCACATTGCCACCGCTTGCCACTATTTTGCATAGCTTGCAAAACGTTTCAACTTAATTGCAGACTGCAAAAATTAGCCCAAAAACCCGAAACCGAAAACTATTTTTAAATAAAAGCGAATCGAGCGAATCGCCAAGAGAAGACACACTCTGGCTGGCGTTGGGTTTTCCAAATTACGCTTTACATTTCTGATCCAAGATGAACTCTAAGCGGGAGCTCTCGGTGCGCACCTGATAAGGCTGATAAGGCCATAATCAGCTTAATTGATTTGCTCTTGTCGGTGGATTTAATTGGGAGTTTTTTGACAGCAAATGCACATTGAACGGCACTTGAGCAGGCGGCGAGAGGTGCGGCGTGGCTTATTTGGTTTGTGGTTTACGGGTTACGGTTTACGGGAGGGCGTAGACACCACCGTTGATTAAATTGATAAGCAAATATTTGATATTAGATTGAAAAACAAAAACAATTTCAAATTTCAAATTTGTTGATAGATTTGAGCAGCATTTTGAATTGCAAATTTAATGTAAACTGAAATTATATTCGCAAACAAAAGCACTCAATGTTTCAGTAACTATATGCATCACGTAAGTGGATTTTGTAACCGAAAAAAAAAACATTTAAAAAATATTTTGTATCTATAAAAAGAAGTTATTTACATATTCACGAATAACAGATTTATTTGCTAAATTATTTGCACATTCCAAGATGTTGGCACAGACAATTTAATTGATTAAACCGCAATCGATATTCGATATTCGATGTTTATTAATAGCAAATACACCGAACATTGCACATACGCCCCCTTTGACAGGGAACATAGAAAACAATAACTCATACGCCCCGTCTTACGAACGGACACTTACATTTCTTGGAATTCTTGGTAACTGCACGGCTAATCCAAAGTTGGGAAATGTTGAGGAAGTCTATCTGGCGACTGGGGTTTGTTTTTTGATCGTTTCTAGGGGCTTTCAACTAATCAAGTCAGCTGCATATTCACTCACTTCACGAATTGATTTAAAGCCAATTGTAATTTGTGCTCCGTCCAAGCTTAGTCACTCATATTATCCTGAAGCACAGACACTTTTGGGACTCTCCTAGTATCTCTGAGGGGAGATGCATGGACTGAGTGGTATATGACGATCGCGCACGCTCCCGAGCATGTGTCGTTTTAAAGTTGACGCGTCGGAATGAAAAACTCGCATGAATGGACCGTCGTCTGGGCAAGACGTTTTTGTTCAAAACCCCAAGACTTATAGCGACGTCGTATAGCAGCAGCGGCAGCAGCAGCAGCAGCAGCAGCAGCAGCAGCAAGTCGGCAGCGATCGGACGCCGACTAAGTACGAGGGAGCGCTTAAGCCGAGCTCTGTTTGTGTATGTGCATCTGTATCTGTGTATCTGTGTATCTGTGCCTGTGTATCTATGTCTCTGCGAATATCTGTGCTGTGCTGTGTGCCTGCTGCAATCCTCGCCGCTATTTTAGATTCAACGTAAACCCACAAAAATTTGGCAATTGCTTGAGAGCGAGAGAGAGAGAGAGAGAGGGACGCATGCGCAACTGCCCAAGCAGACACTGCGCCGGCGCCGCGGCGTCGCCGTTCTCGCACCCTCCGAGGTGGGTTTTCGGCAGTGTTGAGTTTTCCTTTCGACGGTTTTACGAGTAATTAGCCCGAAGACTGGAACTCCGAATCGGGGGACTTTTTTTTTGCAGTTTCTGCTGAGTCAGCAAAACTATACGATTTTGGTTGTTGTTTCTGTCCGTCTGTCTGTTTGTCTGTCTGTCCGTTGGTTGGGTTCTGGTAAAATAAACTTGTCGGCATTTTTTATAGCTTCCTTAGTATTTCCGACTTTTGGGGTTTTTCTGAGCAATATGCGAGGCGACGGACTGGAAAGAGACTCCTCTTACCCAGGATGTGCATGCGGTAAAGCCCAAGGCTGGCGTCGGATGCAAGACTTGTTGATTCTGCTACCATTTAGAGAAATGGACTATCAATTGCCCTGAAATTAACCCCAAATCATATGGCTTGAAGGTCAAGACTTGTGAAAACTTAGCGCCATTAAAACTAAAACCAAACTGCGCCCCCCTCCCTCTCTTTCTCTAAACGACCATCCACAATGGAAGTGGAAAATTTTGTGGGCAGCGCAATTGTTTTTATGGCCGCTAACCGCTTAACCGTCCAGAGCAGGGGCCTGACTGGGTTTGCTTGGCCACAAGATCATTCGAACAATATATAAACGATTGGTTTCCACGTTCTACGCACGGCCATCGGTAATAACAGCACAGCTATTGATCTGGCCAGAACCTGTATGCATGTATGCAGATGACCGACTGCTTTTATGACCAAGAACTTGACCATAAATTGATTTTAATTGTTCGATTAGCCATGCAGTACACAGTGAAGGACATCCAGAAGCCTAGTGGGGTTCCGTCTTAGATCATAGCTTTCTTATGCAAAAATGCCAATAAAAATATATGCAGTGTCGAGTAATTAGCATGAAATGCCTCTGCCAGCGAAACGATCTTTGGGCCTTACATTGTATTAACATACGAGTAATTGTATGTGCAAATAATGATATGCTCCGGGAGAAGCTTCGGCTACAGACGGAGCTCCGCTGATGATTGATGACATCTCTTGCTTACTTAAGATTTCAGCACATTAAACAGCATGACCAGTGCCCAGTGCCCAGTGCCCAGTCCCAGTGCCCAGTGATCAGTGATCAGGCAAGCGGAAGTGCGTCTTTTGTGGCAGTTGCCGCTGAATGCTGACAATTAGCCGGAAAGGAAGCTCCCCACTGAGGCGGGGCGAAGTGGTCGGCGGTCAATTCAATGCAAAAGGTTCAATGCAGTGGCTCGACACTCACTGGAAGCTCTTCGAGTGCTGAGCAAATGCCTCTCCATCTTATCCCAGTCGGAAATAGCCGTTGCAATTGCCGACCGACTTAATGGCTGACACAGTTACCGATTTTAGCCAAGGATGCCGCTGCACTTATGAATATGGCCAAGAGACCTTAATCTAATAAGCCATAGTCAGCCATACTCCATGCTTCCATACTTCAATGAAGGTTGCAGTTGACAAGAACGACTTAATTGCAATTGTGAAACCGAAACTGAAACAAAATGTTTTTTACATTTTACCTACAGTCCGCGACAGACGCGTCAGACGCGACGACACATGTTTTTGGACAAGTTGCGGCCGTTTCGGGCAAACAAAAATTTTAATTTATATTGTTTATAATTATAATTGCCAGCATTTTGCGGAAAAGGCCACGGGGGACATTAAAAGTATTCAAACTGCCACCGCACCGCAGTGGCAGTCGCTGCTCCACTTGAATACCGAATGCCAGGGGGGGGCTTTTGGTATCTGGAATGACTCCAGGTCGGACCACTGCCCAGACCTACCGTCCATCCCTGCACAAGTTCAAGTCCGAGACGGAGACGGAGTCAGAGTTTAAATGGGTGATTAGTTAGCGGCACGTTCGATTTAACAGCTCTGTGATAGACATCTTAAATGTAGTACATGATCATGTTTGGTACTTGATCTTTAAACCCAAACCTAAGGCAAGTCCCCAGAAAAAAGAAGTTCGGGTTCAGGCTGGTTTCACCAACGTGTAAATAACAATATATGTATAAAAAAAAAATATATATATATTTTAGAAGAAATTTGTGATCGTGGGAAGGGCAAAGAGAAATCTTTAAACTGTTTGATTTCCAATACATTTGCAACAAGTGAATTTGCAGAGTTATAAAACTTTGTTTTCACGGCAATCATCTTCAATTAAACTTTCGTCAATATTGGAGATGTAGTTAAGCATGTACTAAATGTGATCCCTAGGACCTGACAAGCCCTAATCGGGTGGTGGTTTTCTCACAGTCGTAACTATCTGTAGAGCTGTTTGGCAAACACTTGGCTCAAACAGAGACCTACAGCCCACAGCCTTGATGTAGTGTCTCACACGCTGAATTTGTATAAACTTTGAACCCGTGATGACTTTGTGTGACGCTGACATGGAACTTCAAAAGGGTGTGACCAGAACGAGCACAGCACCAACGGTATGGGACGGTATGGGACGGCACTGCGCAGCACATCATCCTTCACATTGAGAGTTGATTCACCTGAACGAAAACAGGTCTCGAGTGTCATCGATGTCGAATCTCTAGGTTCCCCAACCCAACCATCATCCAGCGGGCTCTAAAGATCGAGGAGATCAAACGGCATCTCATTGCCAGGCAAATCGGAAATCAGACAGCGCCTCAGCACGAGCCAGACCCATGAAACATGACCTAGCTATCGTATGTGGCTATATGTACATATGTACATATGTATGCGATATGGTGTTCCTCGTAACGTCAAAACGAAACGATTGCCAAAATATGACGCGAAGTGCAGAAATTTTTTACATATCCATTAATTCAATTACTCACATACCCAGCCGGTAAATGGGGCTTACAAAACACAAGCTCCAAGGGTCATAATTCACAGACGACTGGCCTAGAAGCAGCCCCCTTCCACACACCACACACCACACACCCCTCTCCTCCGAGGAGTTGGTCAAAGAGTACGAGAATTTCCCAATTTTATATTTGTTTCATTCAATCACCGCTTGAAGGACAGCAGCGAAGACAGAAGAAGCCCTGCAGTGTTCTGCGCAATCATGGCTAATGCCAGGCAGACAAATCTCTTGCTTTTGGCCAAGAAAATTAAATGAAAACTTTTCGTCTTTAGCAGCGTTAAAGGCGTTCAAATGGAAATAATTACCCGCAGAGGCTGATTTTATGCTTTCATTTATGGGGTGTTTTTTAATTCATTTTTGCAGATTTCTTATTTACAAAAATAAATTTCAATTAATTTGAATAAGTTTAGAAATGTTTACTCACAGCTATTTCAATTCTGCCTACAAGCGGAGCTTGGAAACAGTCTTGATTCAGTGTGATATCACGGGACAACATATCTGCAACAAGGCGTCAAACAAGACAAGACAGATGGACT
Source organism: Drosophila athabasca (assembly GCA_008121215.1). Taxonomy (NCBI): domain Eukaryota; kingdom Metazoa; phylum Arthropoda; class Insecta; order Diptera; family Drosophilidae; genus Drosophila; species Drosophila athabasca. Next base: position 60,507,565 of record CM017796.1, on the reverse strand, counting down.
GGACTGGACAGAAAGACATGGCTATAGCGACCTAGCTATTGATGCTGATCAATAATATATGTACAATGTACATGTGTACTTTATGGGGTCGGAAACGCTTCCTTCTGGGTTTTACGCGCATCCACTTCCACCACAAATCCAATATACGCCTACACTCTTAAAGTAAAATAATAACAGCCGCTTAACAGTGGCTTCGCCACCGGAGTGTTATGCTCTAACATGGTAATGTTAGCTACATAATGAGCCGCTGTGCACTTCAATCCAAAACGGTTGCCTACTTTTAGGGCTGCCCAATTAAATCAATTTGGGGATTTTAAAGAATTTTCTGATTTGAATTTAATTAAATTTAAATTTTGTACCAATAATAAATATTTTTCCATTCTGTTGTGCTGCAATCGATTGATCCAAACTGAAATGCAAGCAACCCTGTCAAGTGTGAAACGAGTTAGTTCCGCCCCTAAATAGATGGAGGAAGGCGTGGCCTGTCAGATATCCCCGTTGCTTTGCAAAACGAAAACAAAACTTTTCCATGATTTGCCCGACTTTGATATCCGTTCTCATTAATTATTAACCAGCTTTCCATTGCAATTATCGAATGCAGTCATGAATGTGGGGTCCCCACTGTACGATACGGCGTATAATGACGATTTATGGAGTAACTTTACAGCTCTGCCGACAGCAGCTCCTCTTCGACTGCAATATAATTGATCGAACCTGTAAACGATTTATGGTACCTGGAACTAGTTAACTTTACGACGTCAGTCAGTCGACGACTCAAATAGGCAGTGTCTGTGGCAGACACCAAATATTAAACCTCAACTTTGGGTCTTTGGGGTTGGGGTTGGGGTTGGGGTTGGGGTTGCCTGACCTCTCCGTTCATTTGTGTCTGAGGGGTGGTGGTGGTTCAACAAAGCTCGTTATATTTATTGCACTTTTTGCTGCACTCAATCAGACAGTCAGCCAATTAGTCAATCACACAATCAGACAATCAGACAATCAATTGTCATTCAGTTTGATCGATATATGTATGCACTTCACTCACCCATGGCAGGTTCTTTCGTCTGGCGATGATTAACTCTCCCATTGATGTCCGCATCCGCACTTGCCTGATATTTAATTATGTTTCCATTTTTAATTCAATTATTATGCAATAGTTTTTCATGCTTTTTCACTGCACTCAGTTAATTATATTTATACGAATTTATTCAGAACTCTGCTTTGTTGGTTGTCCACACGCAAAGCCCCAGTCTCGACTGTGCGGCACGACTCGTAGTCGCCAGTGGAGAGAGACTGTGGCGGCCCTTGGTTTTGCTCAATTTTCAGATTTCTTGTCGCCAGAACATCATGTATCTGTGGCAGGAGCGGAGCGAGGGCGAGGGGGACTGAGGCATAGAGACTGAAAACATAACTTTCGGCGCTTGTTTTTACTAGTGAGTATTTACATTTTAACATAAGAAATTTATATGTTTATTGGAAATATGAATTAGATCTGAGAGACCAAAACTCCAAGTAAATCAGTTAATCATATAGTTTATGTCATGGCTCTGGCACCCCTGAATAAGCACACTCTCTTCCCATTTGTATATCTTTTGGGCCCCCTTCAACCGCTGCTGCGCCCCTGTCTCTTGAGCGCACTTAATAAGCCTTAATTGAACTGTGCGGCTGACCTGGTGGCATGCGTGTACTCGCACATATGTATAGAAGCATACCAGATACCAGATACCAGATATTTATGCTCTGAACAGATCGGGCAACAGCAAATGTTTGCTGGCTGAGTTCGCCAGTCGCCAGTCGCTCAATTGCTAATTTCAATTACTTGCCTGTGATAAGATAGTTTTGCTTTATATGATATCATTTGAATGGCATTCAAATTCAGACCTACCTCAACCGCAAATCAAATAAAAACTGAATTCTATAATTACGGAAACTTCAACCCTTCACTGCACTTCACTGTCCTGTCCCGGGCAGCCTGCAAATGTCAATCATCTGAGGGCAAACAAAATTACAAAAATATAAAACATATATTTTGCATAAACGTAAATAACACAATCATTCCTTTCCCCTTTGCCCTTTGCCCTCTCCATCCGCCTATGCAAACAGTGAGAGATGGATTGCAAAATGGAAAAAAATTGAATCGGAAAATGAAATTAAATTGTGCAATCAAAAATTGTGATTGTGATGAGCGAGCAAAAACCAAAGCCTGGCAAATGCAGAAATTGTTTGACGTTTGCCTTGTTGCTTGTTGCCACTGCCGCTGCTATTGCTATTGCCTCTTTCTCTCTCTCCCTCTCTGGTTGTGGGCCTGGTCAGAAACAGATGCCAAGTGTCCATCAGAAATGCAGCCAATGGATTTGCTAAAAAGTGACAGGTGCTGGCCGGCATGGAGCTCAAAAGTAAGGAGGGGCACACCACTACCACCATTCGCTCTGGATTAATTAAAAATGTTGCGCCTCCGGCCGCAGGCCTTCACTCAACGGCATCCACGGTATTGGCAGAAAAGTTAATTGAAATGGCTTCCGGTTAACGGAGGTTTTTTCTATTCGAATTAGAAATAGTAATTTAATTCATATTTTCAGTTCTCTTTCAGCGCTCGCAAAATTCTCATTTCATAAATAATCATTTCATATTTCCCTAAGCACGTGACCAAAACTAATTTTATTTTCATTATCCAATTCCGTTTCCCCCGGCTAATCCCCCATGCCCTGCCCTACATACATACATACACACATACTCGCATATCTATCTGTATCTATCTGTATATATAATATGATACAGATCAAAATCCATACGTATATATGACAATGGCACCCTTTCGCTAATTTAGAGCTGCGTGTCTGAATGGGTCCAGCATCCATCCCTTTTGTCCTTCGTGGTTCGTGGTTCGTGGTGCTTCTACTATCTGGTGATGGTGGTGGTGGTGGTGGTGGTGAGTCGACCTTTGCATACATTTCGGGGCATCTGTTGCCTAACTAGGCGTTACATTGACGCCACTTTAAGGACGGTGGGGGGTTGCGGCGTCAGCTGGCAAAAGTCTCTAATTACTGCTGACAACTTGTTATGGGATCAGGCTCAATATGAAGACGAAGGTGGAAGGTGGATGCTGCCTCAATATGATCAATCAATGAAATGAAAACGAACTGAAATGATATGGCTATGGGTGATTGAGCAGGTTATAAGGAAAGATTAGCTTGATATATGTAAGTGGAAGAGTCAAACAAAAGAACTGACAGGCTGCAGGAAGGAAATCATTGAGGAAGAGTTCGTTAAAAGATTAGCTTTCTAGAGCTATGGACTTGGGATATTATCAATCAAAGAGGATACGTTATTGGAGTATCAATTGAATCATATTCCGATAACTCAACCATCTGGAACTACTTTTGGGTTTGAGTGGCTCCCCAGAGACATCAGAACACACCAATCTTTTTCTTTTCTGCAACTCTTTTCTCGAATTTGTTTTTGACTAATTACATTCAACTTCTCCATTATAATGTGTGAAAACTAGAGGACAGTGAGGACAACTATAGAGGACAGCATAGTACTAGTACTCGTAAATTTCGATGTTACTTACGCCTGGATGGGCTCGAATCGAAGGAATTGTCCGCAGAGAGTCACATAAGTCAGGGAGTACAAGGAAACATGAAAATTAATTAAAAATTGTGCGTCTTGTCCTTGGGCGCCTCACTCGGAATGCGATGGCTCGAGTCAAGTACTCGTAGTCCTTCTTTCACACGTTGCCCGAGTGAGTCCCTCTCCTTGGATGTTTTCTTTTTTTTTGTTTTGTTTCTGTTTTTTCCCTCCCTGGCCGCAGCGTCAAGTGATGGGCCTTTTTTCCAGATTTTATTTCAATCTCTGGGAGCAGCAACCCTCCTCGACGGCCTGCTTTTGGGTCTGCCTCTGTTATAATTGTTTCGAGCTGTCAAATTTTGTTGTATTTCAGGGCTACGCACCTTCCTTCCCTTCCCCTGCTGCCCCTGCTGCCCCTGCTCCTTGCAGACCTTTGCAATTTCGTGTAATTTTATTAATCACAACAACACATTTGTTGTCTGCACGCCCCTTTTGCCTGACGACTCCTTACTCCTTACTCCTCACTGCTTACTCCTTTCCTCCTTCCACCTCTGCCCCTTGTACATCATACACCGTACATCCCCTTCTTTTTCGGGTCTGTCATTTAGTTTTGACTAATTATGCAATTTGTATGCAATAAAAAATATTAATTGCCTTCTCTATGCTGCTCAGAGCAGCCTCAGCTCCTCGTTCCTTTGTCTGAATATTATGCAACTCTCAGAGTTTTTTCCTCTGTTTTCATTTAAAGCTTTTGTTTATTTATTTGTTGCTGTTGCAATGTTATAGAGAGAGAGTGCTGAAAGGGTGTGAAAGGGGGGCAAAGGGTTTGGGGGAAGGGCAGGGCTGGCAAATTTTCCAGTTGGCTTAATCGGCGCCCTCATGCGTACATCAAAAATCAACGGAGTTCAGTTGCAAAACAGGAAAAAAAATCCAAAAAATAATATTGCAAAAATATATACCATCCATCAGGAGGGAGTGGGGGATTGGGAGTTGGTAGTATCCCCCATAGGTCATCCAAAGAGAGAGAGAGAGAGAGAGAGGAGCTATGGTTGAATATTAAATTGTGTGAAGTAATAATTTCGAAAAGTATTCAATTACGAGTGCATATGGAAAAGCTTTAATCTAGGGAAATCGACAGAAGAGAGAGAAAAAAGAGAGTATACGAGATAGAAGAAGAATAAACTAGAGAAATTGTAGAGACATAGTGAGAGAGAGCGAGAGAGAGAGTCTAAATATAGAGAAGAGCAGGGGAAATCCCGTTTGCTTAGCTGCGTATTATGAGAATAAATTATACAAATGATCTGTACCTGCGTGTCCCAAAGAGAGGGACGAGAGGGACGCAGAGACTCAGTGATAGGTAATTTCTCAGAATTTCTCAGATTTTACACCCCGATGTTCTAGTCGTTTCTTGATCAACAAGTTCCCCCTTTCCACTGTGTTGACTTCTCGCATTTAAATATTAACTACAAATCATTATCCGCCTCACTAACAGGCCCACTTAACAGCCACTCAGCCGAACAACAACACTCTCCGACCAACCAACCACATTGTCCAAAAACAAATAAATATATGTACATATGTATGTATGTATGCATGTATGTATATATGTATGTACGGGGAGTCGCCGCAAAAGCCACAACTACCGAACCACACACACACGTACGAGTGTACGAGTATGCTATAAAACAATAAAAATACAAATAAAAACAACAACAACAACAGCACAGAAACAAAAAGCAACCATTAAATGTGTAAATTTCATAAATTAACCAATAAAGTTGGCAATTATTTCCATACAAGCACAAGCATTGATGGGTAAAAAGAGATGTGTGCCTCTGCCTCTGCCTCTGCCTCTGTGTGTGTGTGTGTGTGTGTGTACGAGTGCGATCAAATTAAGTGAAATAAAGTAATAAAAAGAATTACGAATAATATTTTCATAAACTGTTCGACCATTCAGCAGGAACTCCATCTCCAGCAAATAAAAAACTTTATGTAGAGGCAAATAAAAAATAAAAATAAAAAGAGGAAAATGGAGAAAAACTTGGCCCCAAAATCGCTTCATTCTAATTACTTCCTCGCGACTCGCTGAAGGACTTCCGGCAGCAGGACACGTCCTCCGGTCCAAGTTCAAGTTGAAGTTGGGCAGCTCTCAGATTTGCCGCTAAGCGGAGAAAGAGAAGGACGAAGACGAGGCGGAGGCTGAGGCTGAGGATGAGGATGAGGATGAGGGAGTGTCCCCGGCTGCACTGGCTGGCTGACTGGCTGACTGGCTGACTGGACTGGCTGGGCGCATAAAACAATCGTTTTGTAATAAAGATGAAAATTTTATTAAAAGATGTCGGAAACAGATGTCGCCGCCCAGCGCCCAACGCGAAACGAGAACGAACTCCGATCCGATCCGATCCGATGCGATGCGAGGACACCCTCCTTGCGTTCACATCCTGGGCAGCAAAAGCCAAGCCAAAGCCAAGCCAAAGCCAAAGCCAAAGCGACAACACACACTTTATAATCTTTTATCGCATTTTTTCTACTTGGCTGACACAAAGAGCGTATTTATGCGACTGTTAACGTTATGAAAAGCCCATAATTTTCCAGCCACCCCAGACACACTCGATTCTCCCGGCTCCCTGCTCCCTGCTCCCTGCTCTCTCTCTCTCTCTCTCTTTCTCTCAGCCGTGGGGATTCCCCCTTCTGCCTAGTTCCCGGGCGAATATAATAAAAATAATAAACGTTGTCCTGAAAATCGATAGCAAACAGAATTCGCATTCATTCCATGGAATGGAGTGGCCTGCAGCAGTAGCAGTAGCACTAGGGGTAGGCGGTAGGGGTAGGGGTAGGGGGGTCCGGCTGGAGGACATGGCCATGGCAGCAGCTGATATCGACAGTTAAGTTGGTGGAATGCTTTTTCTATATCGTCCTTCGCCATCGAGTGTCGTGTATAAATGTTTGCGCTTTATTATATTGCCCAACCACGCCCCCCCCCTCACCATCCTCCCCAACCACTCAACCAACCACTCCGCCATCGAACCCCCAACCAACGTGCAGCATCTTGTGACATTTTACCTTTTTTTTCTGGGGGGAGGGGGTGCTGCAGACGATACACGATAATGATATCCATATAATGATGCGGCTGTCAATGGCATTCGATTCCATTCGATTCCATTCCATTCGGAGCCATGAAGTTGTTTATTCGCACTGGAGTGGCATGTGGCATGTGGCAGCGTTTGAGTTGCGACACACACGCACAGGAAAAGTCTTTGAATTCGGTGAACGGAATTTGCCTGCCGAAAAAAGGGAAGGCGGCAGATAAGGAATTGAATCCAAGTGATGCTTTTGATGTGCCAGTATTCGTATGGGAGATGGGATGGGAGATGCTGCACTTCTGGAATTGGTACTGCAGGAGACGTCTGTTAGAAGATAGAAGAAGACAGCAAGAAGAAGACAGCAAGAACCGAAAAGAAAGAAGAAACGGATACACTCGTACCAAACCAAAGAGATATGAGATGCAGATCTGTCGTGATCTAAGATTGGACATGAAACATTTCAGGGTGAAGGACAAGAGTACATATCTGCTGCTGAAGAGTCACGATTGAAGATGGGATGAAAGGAAGATCCAACAAATCCTATTTTAATAGATTGCATTGAGGACAAGCTTTGATCTTTCTTCAGAGCACCCCTGAGACCCTTATTCGATCTGATCTGACCACAGCTCTGTCCCATCTTCAATTCAAACCAAACCAATTGAACAAAAGCCCCTTCGAATTCATTCAGAACTATGCCAGGCCGAAATGCCAAATGGTAACAGCACAGTAATCCCCACAAAAGCATTATAATTTACACTGCCGATCAACTGAATAGGTTCACATAATATCGCGTGCATTTTCATGATTTTCTTACTACGTATTGAATGTATACATGTTTTTTTTAATTCATTGCAATGTTATATTCTTGTGAATCACTGTGCGCTTGTAATGTACAGTTTACTAAGTACCGTTACTTTGCATATTCTCTTTTCTTATCTCTTTCCTTAAATTCGATGCAATTTTTTGGTTCAACTGAATAGGTTTAGTTAAATGATTTTCAGTTTGTGATGAAATTCGGCGGAATATTGACACACTTTTTTTGCAATTTCAAAGTTTAATAATTTTTCTTTATGTTTAATGAAATATGGGTCGCGGAGAGCAATTGTCCGAGTACGAAAGGGGACAAATCGATGCCTATAATGAAAGTGGTCTTAGTCATCGCAAAATCTCTCAAAAAATTGGAAGAAGCCAAAATGTTGTGAGTAACTTTTTAAGGAACAAATCCGAATATGGCAAAAATATGAAAGGCGGAGTCAAATACGCAACCACTGTGGCAGACAGGAGACATATTGTTCGAACTGCGTCCAATTCCCACCTCTCAGCACGCAAAATTAAGGAAATTTGTGGTGTTAAAGCAAGTGTGTCTACTGTAAGACGTGTGATTTTGTCGGCTGATCATCTTAAGCGATTGAAACTTTAAAAAAAACCACCTTTAAGTGATGCACGTAAAGCTTCACGACTGCAATTTGCGCGCAAGCACATGGGCTGGACGAAGGAATGGCACAAAGTAGTCTTTTCCGACGAAAAGAAATTTAATTTAGACGGCCCAGATGGCTACAATTATTACTACCATGATCTTCGAAAAGAAGAGCATTTCCTGAGTCGTCGTCACTCGTGTGAAGGAGGTGTAATGGTGTGGGGATCGGTATCAGTTTATGGTACTTGCGACCTTGAATTTGTAACTTCCAAAATGAGCGCGGAAACCTATAAATTCATAATCCAGAAGGCGTTTCCTCACTATACAAATATATTTCACTCTCTGCAGTGAACTTAGCAGCAAGATAACGCTTCTGTTCACACTGCTAAGGTGGTAAAAAAATGGATTAAGGCTCAAAAGGTGGACTTGCTAGAATGGCCTCCATATTCGCCTGACCTTAATATAATGGAAAATGTGTGGGGGTTGTTATCTCGCAAAGTATATGAAGGAGGCAGACAATTTGACAGCAAGGAAACTTTAGTTGCGGCGATTAAAGCGGCCTGGACAACAATTTCAATGCAAATATTGCAAAATTTGTATAGCTCCCTACCCACCCGTGTATTTGAAGTTATTTCCAACAAAGGAGGGTTCACACATTATTGAACTCAGATTAAAATTCTTTAAAAATGTACTAAACTGCAAGTATAAAGCAAAAAATTTGATAATGGACCTTATTTTTTCATTAATTTTAATATATTGTACGTTGAACCTATTCAGATGACTGAAAAAAAACCATTATTTTTGTTACTCTTTCAGAAAAAAAAATAAATAAAGAACAAATATTACATTTATGAAAATTAAAATTTTGGCATCTAATTGATATACGACTTGAGAGTTATAGAAAAAAAATTCATGTCAATAGGGATATTGGTTTAGGAATTTCAGACCAATTCCTACCTCGGTGATTATGAACCTATTCAGTTGAGTGGCAGTGTACATATTTCCAATTCAGCAAACAAATTACAGACAAAACAAAATAAAACAAAACACAAACTCAAACTCCATAAAATACCAAACAAAAATCTGAATAAAAATGAAAATAAACTCAACTCAAGTCAAGTCAACACTCTGAAAAACAATTAAAAGTTTGTCTTTAACACTTGCCCCCCCTCCCCCGCCATCCAAAAAGTATAGGAATGGGGGGAGGGGAGGACTGAGAGGTGTATAACAAAAGCCTGTTTTGGTGACCCCTTTCATTTGTCAAAAAGCAGCGCCATGACAATGGCAGATAAAACACGAATACGAATGCGAACCGAACCAGGGCCAGGACCAGAACAGAAGGAAAAGCTGCTGCTGCTGCTGCTGCTGCTACTGCTGCACATTCAACCCACTTATCAAATAATTGTCCTCATATTATGGCAACTACAAAGAATGAAGCAATCATAGCGAAAGAGCTGGAGATACACATATCTCTCTATGGAGAAAACGAAAGAGAGACAGAGAGACAGAGAGAGGGGAGCACCGACCCAAATTGTGGAAAATGGAAAATATTCGGCTTAAGCCATGTGTCGGTGCCAAATAAAAATGTAAGGACTCTTCAACGCACACACACACACACACACACACACACACAGACACACAAACACTCCCAAACCCACACACACACACACACATACACACAGAGGCAAACAAAGAGAGAAAGAGACTGAAAGAAGGAACAGGGAAGGAGACAGTGAGAAATCCTTTGCATAAATGATGATGGCATGATGAGAACTTTTAATCATTATTATCACATATTTATACGCTTATATGAGCATGTTTTATGTACTCGCAGTACGCCAACAGCAGCAGCAGCAGCAGCAGCGGCAGCAGAAGCAGCAACAGCAACAGACCAGGAAAACCTGGAACAGAGTGAGGAAAACGGATCCACATGGGGGTAATCCTTTGAGGCGTGCTTCATATGAAAGCAAAAAGCCACAAATGGCAGCGCAAAACAATCGAGAAGAGGAAGGAGCAGCCATGGCTTTTGTTATCGCTCCTCGTCGTGCTTGTTCCTATTGTGGAGAGCACTTTTCCGCCAGCTTCCCCCTCCACCCGCTACCGTTCCCGCTCCCTGATGGATTTCCGATTCCGATTCGAGTAATTCGAGGCCACGCCCCCGACTTTGCCTGGGCAACCACTTGCACTTTTCCAAGCCCAAAAGCCGCAACAAGGGTTGCTCCTCTCTCTTTTTCTCTCACTAGCCTTGTCTCTTTTCAGTGCCAGTGCCAGTGCCAGTATGTGTGTGTGTGTGTGTGTGTGTTGGTCTGTGTATGGGTCTAGTTCTTATACAATAGAAAGGCCAAAAGGACATACATAGATATGTATGTACATATGTGTGTATGTATGTATGTATGTATATGTGTATCCCTCATCTAGGTTCCCTCCTAAGCTTACTTACATAACCGATTCGTTGAAATTTTCGCATTTACTTCTTTGAGTAAATAAGTCATCATTGTCGATTGTCGTCGTGACGACGAGGACAACTAATTTGCGGTCATAATAAAAGTTAATCTACTGACTCCTTGGCTCTTTGGCTCACTTTTTTTTGTCAGCTAATGCTGATGATGTTGATGATGGTGGGGGTGGGGGTGGGGGTGGGGGTTGGGGTTGAGGTTGAGGGATGCTGCCTGCAACAAATTGCGCGAAGAAATTCAAAAGTCATAGGGAGAGAAAATAGGGATTGAAGATACCATCCCAAATCATTTTCTTTTCCTACTTTCGATTTATTGACCAGTTTTCTAATGAAATCTTTTCAAAATTATCTAAAAAGAAGTCAAGAATATCAATTAAAAATCCATCAAGTTTAATTTTAATTTCTGTAAACGCACAGTGCAATACACTGTAAATTGTAAATGGTGCAAATCCAACCATAAGCCAGTAAAACTCTTAACATCTTAAGATCTAATTTTGAATCTACAGTAAAGACTAGAATATATTTCACGTTGTTGAAGTCCTCCCAAGTGGAAATGATTCCGGAAATCCATTAGCAAATTTCTACCCAAAAGTGCACAGCATTTGCCCCACTGTGGTGCCACCATGGCCATGCATGGGGCAGCAACAAATCTAATAAGACTCGACCAGCACAAACACCGACACACCCAAAGGAGGCACAGTTCAAGGCATCGGCAGTGGCAGTGGCAGTGGCAGCGGCAGCGGCAAAGGCAACAAAACAAGAAAATTAAATTTTTATTGTTTTCACACAAATAAAATCAAATAAAAAGCGTACAACAATAACGAGCAGGAGACGCACGCACACTCCCAAAGCGCAAGAGCGAGAAAGAGAGAGTGTGTGTGTTGAGTACATAAGGAGGCAGCCAGCATCACGTGCCACACGGACGAGGCTGAGGACGACGACGACTGGGCAGGACAAGCGGACCAACCACCGTCGAGCAACCCCTAAAAATCCCCCCGTGATGTGCTCCTGCTAGATGCTGCTGCAGAGGTCCTGCGCCAAGGATAATGTCACGGCATGAACGGGCTCTGCGTTCAGTTCGATTTGAGCACTCGACGCGAACGCGACGTCCCCAGACGGGAAAGATATCAAGAAGAAGAACCTTGTGGCGAAGGACTCCCAAATAGAATCGAGCGTAATGTCAACGGCCTTCCTCGTGGACAGCCTCCTGCATGCCCAGCAGACGTACACGGAGAGCCAGCTAAAGTCCAGCCTGAGCGAGATGCTCCTGTCTCGTCGTGCCGGGGAGTCGACCGCGGAGCAACCGGCGGAGTCAGTGTCCCCCGCGGAGCAACGGCCGGACAGCTGCGGTTGCTCGAAACGAGGCTACAAGTGTGATAAGTGCCGGACCGATCACCGGGCCGAGAGTGTCGACAGCATCGAGGAGATGGATGACGATGAGGACTCATCGGCAGATGAGATCGTGGCCGACATTGAGGAGGAGCCGCACATGGATGACGAGGACATGGATGATGAGGAGGTGCAGGCAATCAAATTGCCCAAGGTGGAGCCCAAGGAGACCACCATCCCAGCGGCAGCCACCACCACCATCCTAAAGGATAACAACAGCAAACCCATTCTCAAGTTCAGTGTCAGCGCCATCCTGGGCGATACCCGCGAGGGAGTCCGCGTTAGGAATGGTAAGCGATCCAGCCATTCCATCCAGCCATTCAGTCATCCATCGAGCAGAGTCCTTAGCAGGGGCTTAGCAAAGGATGCCCCACAAATGAGGCTTGGCAATTAATTTACCGTGGCTAATGCCAAACATAAACAAAATACAATTGCAATATGAAAAGCCAAAAGAATAACAATCTGGCCGAAAAGTTTCCAGCGATATTTTTTTTTGTTTTTTACGCCGTGATTTTATTGTGTGCTCTAAGCCCTCAGGGCGGTGCTCCGATGAGCTGGCAGGCTGTAAAAACACAACCAGACCTAATCATGTTTAAATTATTGGGCCTGAAACCCCCGAGTAACCCGAGTAACAATGCCGCACAACCAGTTCCGCTCTTCCGCTCATCCGTAGTGAGCCACACCAGAGATACTTCCGACCCGACCCGACCCGACTCGAGCCGTCGCGATCCTCTGCGGCTGCGGCTGCGCGTGCTGCTTACGTCGAGGGATGACACCGACAGAATAAGGTTGTGGCTACGTCCCTGGCTGTGGTCCCTGGGGGTTGTGGGACCAAAAAGTAGGCGGAACAAATCGTCCATCAGTCAATGTAACAGCTTTGCCTTGGCCTGGCTCGGCCGTTTTTTAGCATCTGAATAGACTGCCATGGACATTTCTTTGTTCCCTGGCATTTACGGGATTGTGGGATTTTAATTGTCATGTGATTACTGCTGCTGTTCGGTTTATTTTCTGATATTAATGAGTGGGCTGAACATTCCGATTTCCCATATTTTATGTCGGTTTTTTATGCGTTTTTATTGGAGATATTCTTTGGGTTAAAATCGTTCGTTTTTGGGTGTGATTATTATTATTTTTATGGAAGAAGCGTGGCAAAAATATTCAATTGGGGCGGATATACATATGTACATATGATACACGTATGAAATTCGGAATGAAAGATCACTGTAAATGGGGTACAAAAAATACCCAAAGGAATCTTTGATCATACGAGTATTAGGATCTTCGATTATATTAGAGGTTCCCCATGGAATGGTTAACGTAAGAGGCAATCTAGTGAATACTAGCATAGACCCTCCCCTCACTAGTTCACACCAATCCATTCTCGACAATCATCCACATTCAGACTCGTAATTACCATCGTTTCCCAATCAATAATCCACTTTGAATGATTTGCAAGCCACACTAAATTGCCTTTTTGCCTGGGAGTCAGCCACAGATTAACTTTTTTGGGCCAGGCCATAAACCAATACGGCCAAAAACTTTCGGTTAGCGGCAGATGCAGATACCCGTACACCTACTCGTGTGCGTAGAGAAAAGTCGGCACAAACCGCCGGCAAACAGAACAAACAAAAGCGAACAATTATAACTTAATTTGTGCGCTCATTAGGCACACATGTGCCACAAATGGAGGCTCCACAGGATGGAAATTTTCGGATTGGGGGGTGGGGAAGAACCGCAGGCAAAAACTTGTGGACCACAAAGATGCGAGCCATCAAACCGAACAAACGCAAACACACACACACACAGGACGCAGGACACAGAACACAGAACACAGAACACAGGGAGAACTAAAGAGGCGTTAATACGTTAATTGTTTCATTTCTCTAATCGAATTAAAATCATATCCTGCATATCCTGCAGCGCCTGCCAGCCTGTCAAAATGTGCGTGAAAGAGAGACAGGAACAGTGTGTGGGTGCGAGCGACAGCGACAGCCACAGCAATGGCGTCTGCTGCCGGCTGCCTGCTGCCTGCTGCCTTTTTGGGGTGTTTAATTAGAAAATGAAATGCAGCCACAAAGGCGCCAAACTTTGCTCTCAAGGTGCGATTCTGTCTGTGTGTGTGTGTGTGTTTGTGTGTGTGGGGCTTAGGCAGAAGCAGTTTGGGCCGGGTTTAATTATGCCAACTTCACACTGACACTTCAAAGCAGATTTCGGATGCCATTGTTTGGGGTATACGATGTGGATGTGTGGATGTGTGGGTGTGTTGGGGCGCCAGGAAGATGCCTGTCTGGAAGTTGGAAAAGAGACAAGACAAGACACAACACCCATCAGGGGTTGCTGTCGTCGCTGTCTTGAGAATGTAAAGGGGTCTTGGAGCCGCCAGATTGTGTTCCAAGGCTGACAATCTGACAATCTGGCACTTCAAAGTTCTCTTTCGGGGTATGCGAAATGGAGATAATTTCATTTTATAACAATAAAACACCAAATAGTGTACGATTTATACACATATGTATGTACATATGTAACTGGAAATATAGATCTGCGTACATGTTGCGCCGGACTTACATAAGTGTTTAAAAAGCAATACATTTTTTGTTTACTGCTGTTCTAACAGCTTTCCATCGCGATTTTTAAGTGGATTTTTCCTTTAAGGATTCAAGTTTCTATCAGATGTTTTGTATTCACCATAGAATCTCAGTGGAAAATCATTCTGCATTTGCTCAACCAAGCCCAACAGAAAACTAAATTTCTAGAAAGTCAAAACAGAAATACCGACTTCCAATCGGAGCATCCTTTAAAAGTTCAATATAGCTTCAGAATTATACAATTCGAAACGCACCGAACTAACGCTTTAAACAATTGTTTTTTGGGGACTCCCTCAAAATATTAAGTTATATCTTTTTTAGCATTTAGACCATTTAGAATTCACCTGCAAGGGACATGCATCCCTCTATCAATAAATATACAAAATAAGAGAATAACAACTAGCGGCTTTCAGTGGCATTCCACAACAATATAACCAGACCAAAACTGAGCGTATAGTTAATTGCATTCGCCACTAATTGGTTGCCCCTTCTTCCGTTTACAGAATTCATGCAACCGCAGCATATATGGCCTTATCTACAACAAAACTTCATGCAACAACACACCCATCAATATCACCAACACCATCAGCAGCAGCAGCAGCAGCAACAGCAGCAGCATCCACAGTTGCAAGGGCCAACGCATCCACATCCACATCCGCATCACCATCAGCCGCATCATCACCATCATGGGCCTGGGCATGCCCACTTTCCGCATCCCGCATTTCTAACGCATCAACTGGCGCCGCATCAGCAGCTTCCACATCCACATCCACAGCACCACCAGCAGCATCCTCATCCACACCCACACCCACACGCACAGCAGCAGCAGCATCCCGGCAATAGTTGTCAACCGCAAACCGCAGCTACGACGGCCGCATCCTCGTCGTCGTCACCTGGCAGCACAATTAGCGATAGCGACAACAATCACAGCACCAGCAGCAATGGCCAGAGCCAGAGTCAGAGTCAGGGCCAGAGCAACTCTGGCCAGGATGGGCGACCGCATGGGGAGATGGGCAATGCAAATGGAGACGAGGACAACAGCAATCGAAGATTAACGCAAGAAAAGCAGCAACAACTGTTAACCGGTCAAGCCGGTGCCGGGGGTAACCCTGGTCACGGGGGCCTTCCAACACCACCGCCACCACCCCCGCAAGCGATTCATCCAGTGATTGCCAAACCCATGCCCAGCCGACCGACCCCATTTCTGCCTCACACCCTCAACCATCCGCACTTGCACTCGCTGCTGGCGCACTGCCGCAATCCCTACATGAGTGGTAAGAGTCCCAGTCCCAGTTCCAGCTCCAGCTCCAGTTCCACTTCCAATCCCAGTCACAGTCACAGACGGAGGGGGGAGCTGGACACAGCCCACCCGCTGTGCGCATTAACAAGTGTTTTTGTCTAATGCATTTCCCCCATGTTGCAATTGCAGTTGGCGCCCAAGTGTTTCCCCTGCCGCCGGGCCAGGGTTTCCCCTGGGCCCATTCGACGCGTGGCAAGCCCCGACGTGGCATGATGCGACGTGCCGTCTTCTCAGGTGCGTGGAGTGGGATCTCAACCCCAACACCAAATCCCAATCCCCCCCCCCCCAATGGATAATTTATAATTGTTGCTTCCGTTGCAGACTCCCAGAGGAAGGGGCTGGAGAAGCGTTTCCAGCAGCAGAAATACATCAGCAAGCCGGATCGCAAGAAGCTGGCCGAAAGACTGGGCCTAAAGGACTCTCAGGTGAGTTTCGATATATAGTTTATTTGGGGAGATGTGGGGATTATCGACAAGTTGGGGGTATAGCTCAGGGGTAGAGCATTCGACTGCAGATCGAGAGGTCCCTGGTTCAAATCCGGGTGCCCCCTTTGTAACTTTTTTCCTATTTCGAAATTTATCTTTTGAAGAATATCACTTAATGGCGGGGAATACCATGGACCACTTTTTACTGGAAAAATGGTACCAACTTGGCTGATTCTACGCCGTAGAACCTCTCAAGCAATCTGCATAAAGCCATCTCTCCTCGTTTTTTAGCCCAAGAATATATGTATCGAAGGATCCTCAAAAGGCATTCAATATTCAGAATATATATATATATATATTGAGATATATATCAGCTGGGGGTATAGCTCAGGGGTAGAGCATTCGACTGCAGATCGAGAGGTCCCTGGTTCAAATCCGGGTGCCCCCTTTGTAACTTTTTTGTACCATTTCGATCCCATTCCATCCTGGGGCCTTCTTCGAATTCCTCCGCTTCCTTCCAACGGAAACCACATTTATTTTTTGATTGGATCTTCACCCTTTCCTGCGAACATTTCCAAACCTGACACCCAATTAGCATTCCTAAATGCCACTCCTCTAATTATTCAATTTCCAGCAAAACTTTGTCCGCTAAGCTGTGGCACATTGTTGGTGCAAGCAATCCATAAGCAATTTCCCCCGATATGCCACTGGGAAAATCAATAAGCTCCGCCAGACTAAAAGCATAATAATAAGCATAAAATTATGCCATTATAAAATTATATTTAACCGCTTATGAAAATTGAGTTTGGGAAACTTTTCGAATCAGCTTTAATAAGCAGACAACAAAAGGCGACGGGAATATAAAATATACTCGTCCTCGAACTCGTCCTCGTCCTCGTCCCCGAATGCTTACTCCTTCAAAAACAAAGAGCGAACAATGAAAATAAAACTCCGCCCTGGAACACGGAGCAAAGCTCTCCGGCGATGGCTGCGCAGAGAGGAAAATGGCAGCAAAGGGGTTCGGGTGTGGGGTGTGGGGTGTGGGGTGTGGAGTGTGGGTCTCTGGTGGGTGCGGAGTGGGGGCCAACGAGCAGGGCGGGTACTCCTTGAAATGCGCAGTCGCTCGGGTCGGGCGGGCGGTCGGTCGTTCAGTCGTCTTGGGTGGCCGCCTGTATATACATATACCATATCCCATTGGAATATATACTGAGGATATATATACATATGTACATATATAAGCAAAGGTCGGAGTGCTCTGGGACTGGCGTGGAAATATAATGAAATTATAACGAGCTATAAGAAATTCATTTCGGCAAAGGCTGTAGCTGTAGCTATAGCAGGAGCTGGAGCTGAGAAGGCAGACAGCTTTCATTGATTCTGGAGGGAGAATCTCTTCTTTCCTGCTGCCTTTCTGTGTGTCATGCAATAATTAAATTAATTTTTGTAAAACTCAAAAAAGGAGCCAAGGCAAGGAGAAAGCGCAATGTAAAGGAAGAACCTTTACGCAGACACATTTTCACATGGCAGCGAAATTTGCGTGGCCAATTCGGTCTTGTCACAATGTAATCGATCACAACTCAATCACAGACCAGACCCAGACCCAGACTCAGGCCCAGGCCTGGGAGTTGTCACCACCATTCCTTTGAAAGGTGTGCCCCTTGCCAAAAGCCGACGGCTGCGGCAGCCTGATGATGCTGATGATGATGATGATGATGATGATGACTGACAATGTCATGCCAAATTAGTGTAGCTCTTTTTTTGTTCTTTCACTAGCATATGATTCATAAAAATTTCATAATTACACAATAAGCGTGTCCAGTTGCATTTGCAACATGAATTCATCAACTCATTGCATATGTCACGCCCCTTTTTTTGGCAACTGGTCGATCGATCACTTACACCTTAATGATCTTATAATGCCCCCAGGTCTGGGTCGTGCTGAAACATGCAAGCGGCTTCGTCTAGTACTGGAATATACTAGTGGAATACACAGAGTAAACACAGATATAATAATTCTCGTTTATAAGCGTTGAAAGATTATTTGTTAGGTGCGGAATTATACAAGTTTTTGTTATGATTGAGTAAGTTTTAGACTTGCGATAGAAGTGGGTCATAAATAGTTGTTCTAAATAGTTTGTACTTTTGAGTTGTTTGCGTCGAATAGCTCTAGATAGTTCTACGCTAACTGTAGACTTGTTGGGGTACAGAAAAAACATAGGGAAAATATAATTAGAATCGAGGGGAAACTTTTGAGAATTAAATCATCAATCAGGTTTTTATTTAAAACCTTAGATCGCCATTCATTCATTCATGGAGTAAACTGCTGACTCTGCTGTTGCATGAAGAGATCAGCCAGCTTTGGACTCCTTGGCAGCATTGAGACCCCATTGACAGGTCCTTTCTCCTAAGCCCTAACTATTATTTTATGATTATTACACCCTCTTCGGTCATAAATCTTTGAGATAAAAGTTCAAAGCATTCATCAATTGCAGTTTGTCAAATTGTGAAAATGGAAAACGTACAAAAATGGAGAAATGTCGACGGCGAAAAAAACAAAAGGCAAAGTAGGGAAATCGGGAAATGGGGAAATGGAGAAATGAAGAAATGGTGAAAGGGGGGAGTAAAAGAAAGCTAGAGCAACAAAAATGTGCAAAAATGTCAGAAAAATTCGCAATCATATCGCAGCGGGTGTCCGGCTTGCGGTAGCTGGACCCACGAATGGACCTGGGACCCATACCCAGGACCCAGGACCCGGGACCCAGGACAAAGGACACACAAAGTGTTGGCCAGCCGGCGGCGATGACGACACCGAGAGCCGAGAGCTGAGAGCTCCATTAACGACTGCTGCTTCTGTGGGATGGGATGGGATGGGATGGTCGATGGGATGGCCTGTGGGATGGGGACTGGACAACGGCTCGAGTGCTGGTGGCATGGGTGATGAACGAGTGCGGATATTCACACTCGAGTGACACAGGTTGAGTGGGTGCATGGTGGAGAGTGAGCGGGTATGTGTGGGTGTGTGTGGGAGGGTGTGAGTGGATTGCATTGCGCCTAGTTGTATGCAACATGATTTAAGAGCCTTCATCCTTCGTTGTGCTGCACTTTTTTGCGGCCATTTGTTGTTCATTTTGCTGCAGCCCCACTCGTCCACAACACCCATTGCCTGCCATAAATATTCTCACATTGCACTGGGCCTAGATGGCCTGCAGTGGACCAGGACCTGGACCTGTACCAGGCCCATGAGATGTGGCCTGGAATGGGGCCATTGTCGGCTCCATTGTCGCGTGCCTTGTGGTCGGCAAACGTTGCATTGATGATGCTGGTGAATGCTGGTGACCCGCGCTGGCTGCGGATTCAGGTGATTCATCATTTCGAGTGTTGTTCATTGCAACGTTTATTGCGATTTTTACAAACGCACTCGAAAAATCGTTGGCATAAAACCGCGTGCGTTTATTGCAGCCAAACGCGATTTATGGGCGACTTTCTGGTCTGCTTTTTGCTGCTTCCCCCCTCTGTGTGGAATGCAAGTCACGTGCAAAGGCGTGGCCGAGTTGCTAATGGTTATTAACTGGTAGATCGGAGTAAATAAAGCGCTGCGTACGACGAGGCAAGGCGAGGGGAGGCGAGGGGAGGCAAGGGGTTCATATGAATGGAAAAGCTCTAGGAATTTCCGGAATTTATAGACTCTGGTTTTTTTCTAGGAAGCAACATTTGATTATTTAGAGATACATATGTATATCAAAGTTATCGAATCAAAACAACAAAAACCACAATCTTGGCCAGTTAAGGCTCTTGCATTTTCAGTTCAGTTCCCATCGTTTTGAAGCATAACACACCCCCAAAATAATACCACACTCTGTCCATCAGTCACGCCCTCTTCAGAATGCAGTGCAACTGACAGTTACCAGCCTCATAATCCGCTCGCTATAAATTTAATTGCCATTAATGACACTTCAGATGAAACGAAAGAGCGAGAGAGCGAAAGAGCGAAAGAGCTGGAGGATGGAGTTTGTCTGCAGGCGCCTGCCAGACCCAAAACAGCGGAAATGAAAACATCTTGAGGCTAAATGCTAAATGTGATTTGCATTTTTAAATCAATACACAAAAGGCCATGGCCAGGAGCTCAAGGAGTCGCGAGGCAGGCAGGCAGGACTCCCGTGATTCCCGTGATGCCCGTCCAACCCCCGCAGACACAGGGACACACGCACACACCCACACACGCACACGTGTCTGGCGGGGATTCTCTCTTTCTCTCCGGCAACTTTTTAAGTGTCATGTCCAAAACAAATTCGTCTGTTTTTGATTTGTCGAAAAATGGGGGAGCAAAAAATACTCGGAAACCAGAGCCAGAATACCAGAGCGGATAAAGTATAAAGGATAAAGGAAATTCCCGCCAACGCTCGGCAATCAACTGTGGAATCTCCCCGACTGTGTCTCTCTCTCTCTCTCTCTCTCTTTATATATATCTCTCCCTTTCTCTCTATAGAGAGAGAGAGAGGATATGGCACTTTTGGCATTTTTCACGTTATAAATATTTTTATTTTCATTTCGTCTGCCTTGTCTTTTGTGTGGAGTGTGCATTGTGGACATGGCGGATGGCGGATGGTGGCCCTCACCAATGGGTGAGGGAGAGGGAGAGGGGGATTACACAGACATTCAGACATCCAGAATTTCGTTTTTAGTTGGTCTGTGATTTCGATTTCTTTCGTTTGCGGACTTTAAATCAATTCGGATGATAAATAATCCCTGAATGAAAGGGCTTATGATATTTAACACACTCGCCCTGGGCTGGTCTTTTGTGGTGATATTTGCTTTTGTTTTTTATGAGCCTTGTTATCTCTTTTAGTATCTGGCAAATAATGATTCCATTCCATATTCAGTACAAAATAGTTTTCTGAGATTCCGAACAAAATGACTTGGGGTTGTGATATCTTTAGAACCATTAAATTTATTTAATTGCTTCTTATTATAGCTCTTTATTACATTAAAAAAATATGGGTTGATTTTGTCATCCCATATTTCACTCATATCGAAACGAGCGAGCAAAGCGAGTGAGTCGGGGGTTGCCTATGTGGCTTGCCACATAGTTTTATATATATTGCTTTGTTTCCTCAGCTCTTAAGGAAGATCTACCCCAATAACCCATCGTAGGACTGCCTGCACTAGTACTAACATTTCATAAAATTTCCCTAAAAGTTTCCACTCATTCGAACTTTTATAACTTGGGATACAGATGTATCTTCAAGTCCCTTCGCTCCACAGAAAGTTTCACGAGTCCCCATTAATACCAAATCAATTTACATTTCCATTTCACTTGTCTGCAATCAAAGAACACTTAAACACACCCGAAACATGTTCGTAACTCAAATTTCATTCCAATTTGCCAATTCCTGATCCTCCCTTCCGCACCGCGCTGCACCGCACCCTCTACGAGCAAAAACGATTGAGGAACATTAAAAACCATCATTTGCAGCTTTGGTTACAAAATAAATTGTTGACAAATTGCTAAATAAATGCTCGCCCGCCACAATCCAAAGTATTTCGCAAACACTTCAGCTTCTCCAGCCCTCCACTCCACTCCACCCCACTCCTACCCACTAAAACAATAACCACAACGAGGAGCGTCATGAGTGTGTGGTTTGGGTGGATAGGGAAGGACAAATGGACAAATGGACAAATGGACCATGGAGCATGGACGATGGCCAGTAACCCAAAACGCACTGCCAACTGCTGTTGGAATGACTTTGGCAAATAGTAGCAGACTATTTAATACGCTATTACGTCGCATATCGAATGACATTTTAGGGGGCCGAAATGGGTTGACAGCAGGCCACGGCCCGGCCACGGCCACCCCCGGCAGCAGTCATCCGGCCATCCAGCCATCCCGAATCCAGCCTCATTAGTTAACATATGTTGCCCCGGACGAGATTGGCAGAAGTCAGAATCTCAAATGGGGGACTCCATTCCCATTCCCACTCCCATTCCCATCTCCATTCCCATCTCCATTCCATCCTCCCTCATCGCATCCCATCGCATCGCATCGCCAACAACAGCTTGTGCTCATTGCCCAAAGTCAATTTTCGGGCAGAAAAAAGTAGTAGACGGGGGACAGGAGGCCAAGCAATTTGTAGCCAACTGACTGAGCGACCCGCTTGCTTACCCACTCCCACCACACCATAGAAAACCATACCGTACCATCCCATCCGACTCTCTCCTCTGGGTGGTTTATAAAAACTTCAAACAAATTCCATGCGCGTTATGCTGGCAGCGTGTCAGAAAAATATGTTACTTATCGTTTTGGCTTACGCTCCTTGGAAGGGGAAGGGGAATGGGAAGGGGAATGGGAATGGGATGGCAAGGACTGCGTTAAGGGAGCATAATATGTGTGGGTCTTTAACAAAGTGGGAAACCGTTTAGCCGGAATTGGATATGAAAGTGCTTAAGAACTTCATTTGGTTTTGATTGAAATGATAGCTGAAATAAAGAAGATAAAGATTAGATGAGCAATTCATAGGATAGAAGCCCTAATATTAGATAAGTCTGTTAAAGCTTACTACAATTGGATCCTACTAAACAAATCGTCCGTGAACCTTTCCCACAATCCCATATATTAACTCTATTATATAATCATCATGACCGGATTATTACCCAATTAGTTAAACCATTTAAATCTGACCACAACAAGGCTTTGGAAAAACATTTCGCTAATAACCAGGCACAACAATTGAATTTTAGTTTTTGTCGTCATCAAAAATATTTGCATAAATTTAATTATTTACTGACCGGCAAAAATTAAGCGAATATTTTTGTGTTAGACAATAATTATATGTATAATGTCCGGCTGGGGGCTGGGGGCTGGGGGCTGGGGGCTGTCGGCTGGGGGGCTCGGGGGCAGGGGCACGCTCGTTACATGGCCAATATTTGTTAACAAGCTGGGGGATGTGCGAGTCCCATAATAGAACTAAACTTGAATCGTTTCGGTAGCCATTGACTGCAATTGATTCGAGTATTTATAGTGTATAATTTCTGTACGAGTTGTTGTTGTTGATTGAGGAATTTCCGTTGCGGAATAATTACAGCATCGCACATCGGGTTAACTAGAACAGGTTCCTTACAACTACGAGTAGACGCAATATTTCTCCCATTCTGTGGTCCGAAGGCAAACGTCATAATTTCAAGCTCATTAAACTTGGATGCTACGAAAAAGTATAAATAGAAAAGTCTGCGACAGAACGGAAGTACGCTGCCCAATATTCCGAGCCGCCTTTCTCTCTCTCTCTCTCTCCCTCTCTCTGTCTTTCTCTTTGGCATACTAAATTGCACGCTTTATAATTAATTTCCATCAGAAACAGACGATGACGATGACGACGGTGGCCGTTGGTCGTCCAGTGGTTCGGTGGCTAGAGCAAAGTCCGTCCCCCATTTCGACTGACTTTGGGCTGGACCCATAATCATTAATCTTATCGCCGCCTGAGCTTATTATTTCAATTGCTTAGGGGATGGGGTTGCTTGCTGGCTGGCTGGCTGGATTGCTGGGTTCCCGCTGGTGGGTTGGTGGGTTGGTGGGTTGTTGGTTTGACGCTGGAAAACTCAATGACCGGAAGTAAGCGAAACAGCAAACTGAAAACATTTTTGGCACGTGTCCCCGGGGAAAAATCTGATGCCGAAGAAATCTCTGCGGTTAATCGCTTGTTTAACATGTCAGCAACTTTTTGTTGGGCTGCTCTTTACTTATTTATTTATAAATGTTTAGAGATTAGGGTGTACGAGTGTGGGGGTGGAGGAGTGTGGGAGTGTGGGAGCTTTCCACTTTCCCAATTTCACGCATCAATTTGCTTGAAAATTTCACATCAAGTCACAATCTAATTACCGAAGAGGGAGTGCTGTGACCATAAATTGTTGCAAATTGTTTGGCCTTTGCAACAAAGTGCGAATGTCCTGCTGTGTCATAGCCATGCACAAGAGGCAGCACAACAAGGACGCAACACCCACTGCATAATAACTCAAAAACAGTCGCCGAGGTGGTGGTGGGCCAAGGCACGGTCCAGGTCCAGGTTCGGGTCCAGGGTCCAGGGTATCCTGCAATCTGCTTCAAGTGTCTGTGCCTATGCGCTGCTTGCCTGTCAAATGCAGCAAGCAACAGGGAAAGAGACAGAGAGAGATACCGAGAGATACAAAGAGAGAGAGAGATGGAGAGACTGTTTAGAGAGGCAGATGGATGGTAAACTTACAGCATTTTTGCTGGACCAACTTTGTGGCCTAAACAGTGGCACCGAAATAGTCAGCAAATTCGGGGAAAAACTTCTCCCTTTTCAGCCACAGACTTGGCTCCCCTAATGCTTGGCCCACTGTGCGGCCTCCATGTATCTACATTTAAGCACAATTTTCGCAGTACTTTGTCCGTCCCACTGTGCGGCCTCTAATCAATTTGTAGCCGCTTTTGGGGAAATGCCTCTAATTTGCATTTATTATGGATATGCTCGACGTCTGGCGCTGGCATTGCAGTTCAAACTTTTCCTCTGGCCAGGGCGAGGGCCAGGGCCAGGGCCACGCCCACACACACGACAACATAACCAGGAATAGAATGAAGAGGGCGGGTAGGTAGATTCAATTTGCCACAGAAAAGTTTTTTGTTAGGGGAAAAGTTGTTTTGTGACCGGAAAACGTTGAAGAAATTGGAACTCATCCGCCCCTGTGGCCATGTAGAGTTGTTGGGGGAAACTACAGCCCGCTGCCACTTGCCTGGACCTTAGCTCTGCCTGGGACAGACAGCTCTCCGTCCGAAGATGGACAGTCTTAATTTACCCATTTCATTGAAAGATTGAATACATATCTATATCGCTATATCCCCTTTCGTTTGCAGGTGAAAATTTGGTTTCAGAATCGCCGAATGAAGTGGCGGAACTCCAAGGAGCGCGAGCTGCTGGCCAGCGGCGGTTCCCGCGACCAGACGCTGCCCAACAAGAACAATCCCAATCCGGACCTGTCCGATGCCAAGTGCGATCGACCCCTCACACCGATCTCCCCCTCCCTGCTCTCGCCCAATGGCAGTGTCACACCACCGCCCGGTGCCATTACCAAGGATGAACCGCCGCCGGCTGCTGTCACACCGAAATCACCGCAGTCCGTCAGCAGCAGGAGCTCCCCGTGTCATCCCTCGGCGGGATATGGAATGCAAATGAGCTCGCCACCCCCACTGCTCACCAGCCTCAAGATGAGCGATCAGGCGGGCACGCCCACACCCACGGGGGGATCAGGGGGAGCAGCCACAACGGTTTCATCGGCTGCCTCATCGCCTCCGGGGTCGAGCAGTGCGGCCGAGTTTCAGGCCAAGATCAATGCCGAGATGCAGAAGCAGTTGGTGGCCGCCGATCTCAAGTTCAAGCTGGAGAACAGCATCCAGGAGGCGAAGCAGCGACGGTTCGAGCAGCTGCAGCAGCAGCTCCATCACTCGCCCCACTTCACGGCCATGCGAGAGGTGGAGCTGGCAGCCGCCGCAGCAGCCGCTCAGCTGCACCACCATCACCAACAACAGCAACAGCAGCAACAACAGCAGCAGCAGCAACAACAACAACAACAGCAGCAGCAGGGATCAGAGTTCATGAAGCTGTACTACGACGACTACGATGACTCGAACTCCGACAGTGATGAGGAGATCAGTGTGACGTGATTCGGTAGATCACTGTAAATATACAATATATATAATATATAATTGTAAATTTATTGATGCATTGAAATTATAGTATTTAATATATGTATAATATTTTTTTTTGAATCTAACAAAATAAACTTCTTTGAAAAATCTATTAATCTAGAATTTTCTAGAATCCATATACATACATAAGTCGACATGTAGAGTATGACACTACATGACAACTACATCTGCACAGTGCCTCCATCTGATACATGTCACGTTTATTTTAGGAACTACTTCACTTTACATGAAGATCAGATTGCATTTTGATTTATGCATCAGCGGCTGCTGATCAAGATTATTTATACGTATATATGTATGTGGTTTATTTAAGGCTTTTGTTTTGTGGTTGCTTAAAACAGAACTAAAGGTAAATTCACTTTCGTAGTGAAATTAGTAAAGTGTGGTGGCGTTGTTAACCCGTGCAAATAATTCTTTCAA
This sequence comes from Drosophila athabasca, assembly GCA_008121215.1. NCBI lineage: Eukaryota > Metazoa > Arthropoda > Insecta > Diptera > Drosophilidae > Drosophila > Drosophila athabasca. The sequence continues at coordinate 60,481,212 of CM017796.1, read as the reverse complement.
CTACATATATAAACACGGTTGAAAGTAACTTAATCCTAGGCAAAAAAAAATTGTGTGTATACAGAGAATACTGTGTCGAAGATTGCTCTCCGGGGGGGAGGGGGAGGGGTAGGGTAGCGCAGCAGTCGTGCTGGGATTGGACTTAAAACTAAAAATCACTCTTGCGACTAAGTTAGGATTGCGACTGGTCTTTGTACATAGAGGTTACCGGTTACACAAGGAATACACTGGATTGGAATTGGAATTATTGATTGTTCCAAACCAAATTCAAATTCGAATTCGAATACGATTCTATTCATCGTCGATGCGTATGGCATGATTCACATGCCCCTCGTCACTTGTAGTCTCTTTGGTGGTGTGGGCTGGAGGTGGGGGTGGGGGTGGGTCTGCCGTTGTGGTGTGGGTGCTGTGGTTAGTGGTGTACTGCACTTGGGAGCTCTTGAACACCTCCTCGGATACGCCTTCGTTGTCTATGCCCTTGCCGGTGATCTTCAGGACATTTCGTCGTTGCTTAAAGTCGATTATCAGGGAGATTAACCATCCCAGGAACACTGTCAACAGGCATCCGATCATGCTATACCACATATAGCTCAGCCGGAAGATGGGCCAGGATCTGCAAGGAATCGAATGATACGATCAAATAACCATTAAAATATTCGCGAAAAGCTAAACTCACGTGAATCCCTCCTGCTGAATGGGGTTCATTGATTCGGTGAGCAAGTCCTCGATAATGCTGGTCATATTCACATGACAGTCGCACTGCTCGATGGATGTGGCCAGTGGAGGCGACTCCACGCTGGCTATCTGTGCCACCACACCCACAAAGATCACTACAACCAGCGAGAGAAGACCGCCATAGAAGGCTCCCTTGGTGTTGGCCTGCTTGAATGCAATCCCGAGGACAAAGAGACCCAGTGTCACGCCACCGATGAGGCCATTCAATGTGAGAGTAGCCTGCAACACGCCACCCAGATGCTCCACAATGAACACCAGACCGAAGGAGGCAATGCCATAGCCCAAGGACATCCACTTGGCATAGGTAGCTCCCTTCTCCGGGGAGATTTTGATGTTCATGCCATTGACAAGCAGATCCTCGCAGGTGACAGCGGACAGGGAGTTCAAGGCAGATGCCACAGTTCTAGAGGCAAGAAAGTCAGATATAGTCAGTGAAGGTTCAGTGAGCTGCACAAGTGTGGTGGTGCTTACCCCAAACTGGCCGCAAAGATGCCCGCAACGAAGATTCCCGCAATGGAGTAGATGTGCTCATACGTATTAATCACGTAGAAGGGCAGCAGCTGATCCGTGGCCGAGATGCGACCCGCCGTCAGGGGATCGCAGTCCGCATAGTGGGTGAAGACCATCAGGCCCGTGTAAAAGTTGAGCAGGAAAACGACAATCAAGCCTATGATGGCAAAGCCCAGGGCAATCTTCGCTAGCTTCAAGGACTTTAGGGACATGCACTTCTGGACGGAGGCCTGGTTGGTGCAGAACAGCGATGTCCAATAGAAGAAGCCGCCAATGACCACTGACCAAACGGTGTGACGGGTCGTGGGATTGGGGTCAATGCTGCAAGATTTGAGCAAAATTAGAAAGGAACTCCAAAGGGATGTTCTGGGTGTGAAACTTACTTGAAGAACTCCAAGCGATGGAGTTCGGCAGCCTTCTGAAAGACCTGAATGGGCGTGCCGCTGTAGTAGCTGCCGAGGCCCACAATCAAAACGAGAGACACGGCCAGGACTGCAGCCTGAAAAGAACGGATAAGGGTTAACAAAATGGATCCTTGCATTTTTCTTTGGTCCGTTTACCTGGAAGGAATCCGCAATGACCACAGCCTTCATGCCGCCCTGCGATGAATAAAAGACGCAGACCACATAAATCAGAACGACAGCAATTTTGGTGTCCAGTCCAGTGGCCTTGGACAAGGCAATGGCTGGAGCGAGGACAGCCACAGCCGTGTAGAAGCACATCTAATGGAGTAAGAGAGGTTACACAAAGTTCCTTCTGTTGAGGGGATCCCCCTAACGCACCTGTATGACATAGAGTACTGCGCCCAAGATCCGGATCTCCTTGCCGAAGCGTATGCCCAGGTATTCATAGCAGCTGGTGAGCTCCATTTTGAAATAGATGGGATAAAAGATCTTGACGGCCACCGGGATCACCAGCACCATGGGAATCACAATCAGCACGAACTGTGTGCCTTGAAAGTACATCTCGGATGGGTTGCCCAGCAGCTCGATGGCCGTAATGAAGCTGGTGGTCAGGCTGAGAGTCACTGGGAATATGCTCATCTCGGAGCCCAGCAAAAACTCGTTGGAGGAGCTGCCTCCCTTCTGGAAGAACCCGTAGAAGATGCCAATGCCCAGCGAGATAACCAGCATGCCCAGCAGGATCACATAGTCGTAGCCGGAGAAGGTGGGCTTGTGGCTGGGCGCGCTGCACTCCTCCAGTCCATTCGGGGACGTGGTCTGCTGCGACTTGTAGGCCTGCAGGAGCAACGTTGCCGCATTATCAAAGTCCACATGCTCCTGGGAGGCGGAGGCTCCGGCAGGACTCTCGCCACGCACAATCAGATACTTGTGACTGGGGTCCAACGGGGCAGATGCAGATCCCGATGCGGGGGTCTTCTCCTGCAGGGCATAGGCGGTAATAGAATGCGCCAAAGCGCAGAGGGTCAGCAGCTTCAAAATGGTGTCCTGGGTGGCGAACATCCTGCCGGGGAATGTGCAACTGCAACAGCAACCGATTAGTGCTTCGAGCCAGACACCTTAGGTCACTCTCCGTCTGAAGCCCCACAACGTTATGTGCGAACTGAAATGAAATAGAGCATAGCATACGGCTTAGATCATTGCAAGATCAAGGTTCCCGTAAAGAAATTGCACCAAGGCGGCAATCGCCAAAGCTTTCCATCAGTGGGTGTCGCTTTGGCTGCCATTAATTAATTAAGCGAACGATCAACGATCCCCACAAATTCCACCAGCAGTCATCTCTCGAAAGAAGCTGGCTCAAGTGAGGGCGAGGGCGAGGGCGAGGGGTACGGAATCGAACGGGCCATTGGCCACAGCTTCCATGTTCAAGTACAAATATATTATTTCCTCAAACAAACAATTCCATTTGGGTGTAATTGCTTTATTATTAATATATTTTCGTTATGGGTCGACACTCGTTCAAGGCGAAAAACTTTTGTAAATGTTTTTGAGGATATTTAATCGATATGCTATACATAAAGGGGGAGAGGAAGCAGATTGTAGGAGGGGGTTTCCAGAAGAGAAAGAGAAAGTGAAGGTACTACAAGGATACATATGCCTACTATACTACATAATACTACTTTTAGGAATACAGATACAGATGGGATACATCGGATTAGATATTAATATGTATTACTCGCACTTTGCCTCCTGTCTGGTTTCTATAAAATATTTCCACAACACCACCAGTTACACATTCATTGATACTCGCGTCCAATTGTTAAATCATAAAACACTCATTTTGCAATCGATAACCCATACGAATCAATCAACAATACAATTGATTCAAGCACTCTGACAAACCTTCTCCTGCTCCCAATTTTCCAGCCAATTCAAACTATTAAAGAAAATCTGCTCCTGTGGCACTCACATACACACACACTGGTGCAATACGGAAACAAACACTCACACAGATACTGAGAAAGAGGCAGACCAAACGGCAGCAGCAAAGTTTTGAGCGAAAAGTGAGAAATGCTCCCGCGCCCAATTCAGATATAAGCGAATTCAACTGGTTTATATCAGTGGCTTGTGGCTTGAGCCGGATTGCGCCGGTTTTGGCCAGAAATTTGCCATCCATCGGATCCAAAGAGAGCTGCTGCTGGCAAGGCCTGAGGCGAAGAGTAAGAGCAGAGCAAGATGCCTCCGTGGAAGAGCGGCCTAATCGAAAAGGTTCCCTCCACACAGAGGTGCCGGGGAGAAACACGTTTCCACTCTTCTCGGGGGACAGTATTTGTAGTACACGGGTCGTATGCGTTCTGGGTGCTGTTCTAAGACTGTGTATAGTGTGGGGGGGGGGGATCGACACGGACAGGGCGTCTGGCTTAATTGGTGGCATTTTCTATTCCCCCCCCCCCCCTGACCAGGGAAAATATCGTCTTTGTCTTCTCCCTATATCTCGAACTCATCGTCTCTGCCAATTGATATGCGTGTGTTTTGTTTGGGGTTTGCTATGTCTGGGTTTTGTTTTTGTATCTGGTTCGCTTTTTCGATTTATTTTTTTTTATTAATATTCATATAAACAAAATAAACCATTTGACATGATTTGTGGCAGACAGACTGATGGCGCATGCCATGCCCATCGGAGGAGAGACAGTGCCTCCAAACCATACCAGTACTCTCCAATGAAGAGGAGCACTGGACGGCTTTACCAGATCTATCGCAGGGAAACTTGAACCTTGTGTAACAGTTGGAAAAAAGTTAACCCAATAGGTAGGGCAATGGCCAGGGCGGGGGGCGGTGGGCCAAAGGGTTTGGCTAATTAGCCAGAGTCGTAAGAAGGTCTGAAAAAATGTCGAGAGTTCTGTTTGTTGATCGATTTATGGGTACGCCAAATTGATTTCAGCTGGTGTTCCTTTTTTGCTTTAGGAATGTTAATTTTGTGCCTAATTTTGTAACTTTTTTTAGTGATAATAAAATCATACAAAGTCAATGGCATGCATTTGAATGGTTCTAAGTGGCAGTTAGTTGATTGAAAACTTCATAACTAATGATAATTAAAAAACTAATTAAGTGAAACAATTATTGGTGTAGAAAGTCTGCTTCATTTGCATTTAATAAACGGGTGAAATACTTGTCGACCTAAAGCCGCTTTCACCTCAGTATTCATTTACTTCCTCACCTTGATGTCGGATTTTGAAATCCTTAAATTATATGTATGTATATTTATTCGTTGTCGTCGTCTTCGTTTAGCACTCAGGTGGATAGGCACATAGAGAATTGTATCTTAGGAATGTTCTGAATTGTATTTGCAAGATTGTGCCTTGATTATTTCTGTATTTCATTAACGTGTTTTTATTTCTTATTTGGAATTCACCAAACGACTATATGGATCACTTGTATTTTTTTTTAGGTATTATGTATCCCGTTTTGTTGTGTTGTCCTTTGTGTTGGAATTGTTTAACTTTGAGCACTTGTCCTTTGATTGTATTTTCACTGGGTGTTCCTATAGCAGTTCGAACGTATTGACAATTTTCAAATGAATGAGTTTTGCAAGCGTCCGTTACGCTGTTTTATACGACAGCCAGGCCCCCGGCAGCCAAGGCAGCGCCAAATCACAGATCACCATCACCGAGCGTCCCCGCTGCGGGAACCCCACGGGGCGGGCTCTGGCTCTCTCTTCCAAGTCTTGGGCACCCGAAGAAAGAGAGAAAATCGAACGAAGAGCAAGCGCCAGCGCCAGCGCAAGCCTAGCGACGCCGGATATGCGATTGCCGAGTTGCTTCGTGCTGCTCGTACAGAGATCCGAGAGCGGGAGCGAGATCGAGATCGAGAAGCGGCTCTCAATTGATGGTCGATTGATGGCGTCAGGGAAAATCTTGTTTAAATGCGAAGATCTATGCAACTTATTTTATAGCATGGCTGGGAGCCAAGCACTTCCTTGACATTCGTACACGGGGGATGGGATTACGAATTACGAACGATCGAATGCCAATACCTTTCTCAATTTTTATCTCTGGAACACTTTTAGCAAATATTTGTTGCCATATTTTTAAACAAACAACGTGATCTTAAACGTGGAGCCAAATTCGTTACAGTGATTGAAATTCAATGTAAAACGTGATTTAAACTATTCGAAAAATGTAAATAAACTTAGGAAAGATAAAGATAAGCTGCTGGCAGTTTTTATTTTAATTTGAGCCATGCATGTACGTATGTACTCCATTGTACTCCGATTCCTGAACGGAAAGTACACTGAATTGCATCGCATTCCTGATGTGCATTACGAGGAACTCTCTGCATATGTGCCAGAAAATACCGGAGTAAACTCCATCGGAGAGGGGAGGGGAGCGGAGGGGGTCATCAATTGAGCAGGGGTAAATGCTAACTGAAATGCGTTGTAAACAAAATACAAAAGTTTAATTGTTAGGCAACAAGATGTGTTAAGTGTTCTTAGTTGCTTGCGGCTTGCGTGATGGATGTACCCGTGCTGGGTATGAATATTTTCTTTTATTACTTTTTAAGTAACCCGAGACCAGTCACAAAGGAAAAAGTGCGCCAATTAATAATGGGCCTCGTATACGGAGCGATTTTATCACTCATTTTTGTTCTCTTTTTGTTTTTGTGTGTTTTGTCGCCTCGCCTCAATTGCCTTGCCGCCTGGTTATGTTATGTCTTACTTGGATAACGATAACGAGTTCGATCTGGTACGATTTTGATCAGGCATGACACTCTTTCTCTCCCTTTCTCCCTTTCTCTTAATAGAAAATTATTTGTTTGGAATTATTTCTTGCGAGTGCTTAATTCTAATAAAAGTGTATTGTGTACTGGAATTGAAAGGCGGGGCGGTTGGTTCAAAAAAGTATCAATCACAATAAATTCACATTGAACCCAAAGAAATGCCCAAGAGTATACGGAATTGATGGGGAAAACAGCAATCAAGATCAGAGAAAGATCAACAAATTAATGTCAAATTTATTAGGTGCTTCCCCGCCAGCGGAAAGTCTCCAAAACACACCGCCTTGGCCTAAGGTCGCTATAGATACCGGCTGGTGTCGATGGCCACGTGGAGAGATTACCCAGGGCAGTGGCTAATGGCTATGCAGTTGAGCTTTGAAGCGTGTTGCATTAATTAAATATGCCCGCCATATAGTTAACTTAGAGCCTAGCCTCATGTAAATCTTGGCCATTCCACTAGCCAACCAAAAGCAGTTCAAAGCAGTTCGGCAAATGCGACGCAGTGTTTAGGCCCGAAACGATCTAACAACAGCAGCAACAACGGAAAGTTTGTTTATAAAATGCAAGCCACTTCAAACGTCACAAAACTGGTCGAGCCTCTCGCTCATGAGATGTGACTGGACTTTGGTCCGGTACGGCCGGGCCTGCCGTTGTCTCTTTCAAGACCACAAAAGAACCACAGAACCAGCCGGCAGGCCACACGTGCTGCGTGCGTGCTGTCGCAACAAACCAACAAAAGCAATATCAATCAAAATATATGTTATTCTTTTGGACAATATTCTCTATTTGCTGTTATTCAAGATATTACACAAGAACGCGTCTGCCAGCCAATAATATTTATGAATTGTCTAAAAGAAAGCGTAGTAGTCAATTTGTCAATTATTACATTAATGAGAGTGGGCGTTGACATTGCTAAAATATGCTGTCAAGCCCGACCCGTGTTATATGTATCGTTAATTGGTGTCTCAATTACTTGGCGGCTTTATATTAGGGGGTGCTAAGTCATCGTACTTCCATCATTCAGACATTTGAAATCATCCAAATTTTACCCCTGTGGACTTAAAGATGAATCATTTTGAATTTCGTGTTGAAACGGCCAGCTATCGACGCCTTATCGTTATCGATAAGTAATGTTTTTTTACGTTTGCATGTAGCTAATAGCCTTTTTACACTACCGCATCATTGTCGAAGGTGCGGAAAAATTATGCGAGGCGTTTACAGTTCGGCCGCATCATTTCCGCATCATTTTGTCAGCTATTGTTGGCTCCACCGAACAAAAATTACGTGCTTGTAACTTTAATTTTCAAGTGGCACTTTTACAGTTGGAACCAGTGCGTCCCAAAAGACCTTGCAAGTCTTGGTGTTACCATTTTGTTGCTTGCAATCAGACTTATTTTAATTAAAATGTTCAGGAATGGTTTGGCCGCTGAACTTTAAATTAAATTTATTGTTTGATTCGAAAAAAATACACCGATACCGCGTTGAAACCCCGAATAATTTCAGTATTTTGTAAAAATACTTGTCAGAACACGGCAACACTTGCGAATGATACGGAGCATGTTTCAACATGCGGCCGCATGATTGTATTCTTCTATCCACAGGGTTCTTATGGGCATCATTGTCGCATGTTCCATTTAACGGAAAAATCCAATGATGCGCTCTAATGTAAAAAGGGTATAACAGGTGAAAAAGGTATCATTTTTGTTGACCTTACTTGTTTAAACCTTATTTTACACCGGATCCAATAAACGGGGTTTTTAAAATTTGTCAATCAAGTAGAACATTTTTTCATCTATCAGTTAAAACTATTTGTTCAGGGTTCAGTATCCTATTCAGCTAGTAATATTAAACAGAATATTGAAATCGAGGAATATGATTTTCGTCGGTATTTTTACGGGATATTTTTAAAATGAGACCGTTCTCTTCGGTATATTTCTGACGGTCGGACGGTATATTGTATCGATAATTTCGCGGACACACTGGAAGCAAAATAAAAAATAAATAAAAATTTTATAAATAAGGTGCACAAAATGAGTGCTCCCGTTGCCCCTTCGGGCATTCAGAGCACTGCGGGTGCGGTTCCCGTACGCAATGAGAAAGGTAAGTAAATGGGACTGCGATGATGCGGATAAATTATTAATCATTTCGTTGTTTACAATAATTTTCCAGGCGAAATTTCTATGCAGAAAGTTAAAGTCCAGCGATATATATCTGGCAAGCGTCCTGACTATGCCCGAGTTGACTCCAGCTCGGACGAGAGCGACGAGGATGACTTCATTGACACTAGGAAGCGCATGGAGCGTCACAAGGCTGAACGTCACAAGATGGAGCTGGCCCGACGAGGCAGCGCCGACGGAAAGCCTGCCGAGGACGGGGATGAGGCCGAGGTGGATGATCCACGTCTGCGACGCCTGCGTGCACGCCCTGTGGATACGGAGGACATGGAACGGGAGCGAAGGGAACGCCACAGACACATCCACGAGCCTGAAATGGTGGAGAGTGACAGTGAGGATGAAGAAGAGGACGCAGAGCAGCAGAAGAACCTCGAGCGGGGAACCAACAAGATTACACTTGCCTCCGAATCCGACACCGATGCGGAGCTCAGTGACACGGAAATGGAGAATCGGCGCACAAAGCTGCGGGCGAGAATGCTGCAGCAACAGCGCGAAGAGGAAGTGCTCCAAAAAGAGGATGAAAAACAATCGGAATCTTCGGAAACAGAGAGCTCTGAATACGAAGAGGAAAGCGAAAGCGAGGAGGACAATGAGCCGCGTCTCAAGCCCCTGTTTGTAAGGAAAAAAGATCGGGCGACCATTCAGGAAAAGGAGCGCGAAGCTCAGAAACAAAAACAAATGGAGGCGGAGGCCAAAAGGGCGGCCAAGGAACGGAGGCGAGCCACCCTGCGAATGGTGGAGGACAGCGTTAAGAAAGACCTGGAGAAGACCAAACCTGAGTCCAATGAAGCCTGCCTAGAAGATGTGTGCACGGACGACGACAACGATGAAGTGGAGTACGAGGCTTGGAAGCTTCGCGAGCTCAAACGAATGAAGCGGGACCGAGAGGAGCGCGACAAGTAAGTAGGCGATGGACGTAATTCTGTATCACAATTACATGTATTAATTGCAGCACCGAACGGGAGAAACTGGAAATCGATCGGGTCCGTGGTCTCAACGAAGAGGAACGACGCCAGGAGCTCCGGCAGAATCCCAAAATGGTCACTAACAAGGCCACCAAAGGCAAATACAAATTCCTGCAAAAATACTATCATCGCGGTGCCTTCTATCTGGACGAGGAGAACGATGTGCTGAAGCGTGACTTTGCCCAGGCCACGCTAGAGGATCACTTCGACAAGACCATCCTGCCCAAGGTGATGCAGGTGAAGAACTTTGGTCGCTGCGGCCGCACCAAGTACACGCATTTAGTGGATCAGGATACAACAAAGTTCGATTGTCCCTGGTATGCGGAGACGTCGAACAACATCAAGTTCCACAATGAACACGCGGGAGGCATGCGGCAGCAGTTTGACAAGCCCACAGGATCCAAGCGAAAGAAGTTGGAGTAGAAAATAAGCACAATCTTATAATGTATTTAATTTTTAACATTTAATTCAAAATAAATGAACATGGAATACTTATATGGCAACTCAAAACAAAGAATAAGGAAATGCATCATTTACAAAAAACGCGACTCAAATTTGTACCTTAGCGTCGTTCAACAGATCCAGATTATGCTGCACCAGTGTCTTCATAATGCCCTCTGTGGTTATGTATTGGACAAGGATATGATTCTGCAAGAGTCGCATGTAGCGGTTTTTATCCTTGGCTACAACTACCACATACAGACTCTCTTTCCGCGCAGGCGGTTCGCTGTGGACCTTCCCACCAGCGCTTTCAATGATGGCTAAAGGGGAGTCCAACGAACGTTATAGTAAAAAAGCCTGGAATGTGTTTACAGTACTTGCCTTTCATTTCTTTTTGATTCGGTTGGATACCCTCGCCGAGCATAAAGTTAAGGCCACTCAACAATAACGGATGCTGCATTGCCAATAGAGGATCGAATTTGTACACCTTCTTGAAGTTGGAGTCGGAGAAAAGGTGTTCCGTCTGAACAGTTAAACGAGACGATGCCCTCATGGAGTGAAGCCAGGAACTGGACAGTATAGGTTTGCTGGCAGCTATTCCCACCAAAAATTTGTACGTGCGATCACCCTTGTCCATGATGAGGACGTCGCAGTTCAGGGGATCATCCGTTTTCTCTACAGAATCTGAAAGAATAGGGTGATATTTGTAATATGATAATTATGTATCAATGTATCCCCAGATACTTACGCTTCAAGGCCCTCAGAACAGGCGTCAGTTCTACTAGATTACACATGGATAATGCTACTTTGAGTTTTCCTTGTCCTTTTGCCGTCCTCAAATGTTGGTTAATGGCTTTGGAAATGGAATCGGTTATAAATGATCCTCGCTGAAAGCACTCATCTAGTGATATTTACCTTTAAGGGCATTCTCTTGAGATGACGGGACTGTGCCTGTGAGAAAATAAATCATCATTAAAAACTGGAGAAGTCCTTGCTGTTGCAAACATTGGCAATTAATACAATATGTATATACTTTTACTTACTACAACTTGATCTTCCCCTTCGCACAGGATTTTCCTTGTGTGCTGGGGCTGATGCTGCTGCTGCTGCTGCAGTACTTGTAGTTGGTCCATCAATGAGCTCAGTGACAGAGCTCGATTTTATAGGCTTCTCTGTTTTGATCCTGACCTTACAACCTCGAGTTGCAGCAGCTTTGGATTGTGGATCTTCTTTAGTTTTCTCCTTTGCCGTGTTCCTCGTAGTGATCTTCCCTGTGGTAGATGGTGTCTCACTGCTACTACCTTTTGGTTTTACCTCTGGTTTATCCTCTGTTGGTGTTTGAGATTTCCTAGGTCTGCCCACTCTTCGTTTTTCCACTGGACTACAATTCGTATTTTCTTTCTCTGGTGGCTTCGTCTTCTTCACCTTACGCTGTATGGTGTCCTGCGATGTCGATGTTGGTGTGTTGGACTTCCTAGGTCCCCTGACTCGCTTGCTTGCTATCTTTTCAACGACTCCTTCTTCGGGTGTACTCCCACTTTTGTTTGCTGCCTCCTCCTGAAGCTTTTCGATTGGTTTTGTGTTTCTTAATCGCCGGCGTGGTGCATTTTGAACTCCCTGATCGATTGTCTTTTTTAATTTAGAATGCGAAGCAGAATCGAGCTGTGTGCTAGTCGACGTCTTGGATCCACCCAGCTGTTCCTTGACCACCAACTCCGGTGTACTCTCCTTGTCAGCTGCCTTTTTAGCCTCTTCTTCAGTAAACGCATTCCTAGGTAGACGGATGATCTTGTTTTTAGCTGCAAATACAGGTTAAATAATCAGGTTGAAGATCATACTTAAATTCCAAAACCTTACGTTCGGATAAGTTTTTTGCACTCGCTGACCGTTTTCTTAGCGCAATTCTGGGTGATTCTTCTGAGAGACGTCGTTGATATGCGTTTTTTGCTGTTGTTCAGGATTTTTAAATTAATTGTTGATTATTTTCATTTACGTCAAGGCTTCGCTTAGGAAGGACTTCATTTGTAATGAATATTTATCGTTGTAATAATGATTTTAATAAATGGTTAAAAAAAAAAAAAAAGCGGGAACATCGGAGCCGATGACTGCCACATGCTATCTCTCTCTCCCTGTCTCTCTTTCATTTCTTACAAGAACACCAGCCGTTATATCTCGCTCCCACCACCAGGGGCACACAGCACGATTAAGAGATAGAAAGAAAGAGAGAGAGTGAGAGACTACGATTAAGCGCAAGGAAGGGGATCAGATCCAGATTTAGCAAACTGCTATACATGGTCATTCTGTATGATTCTACGATTTCGGTTTTCTCGTATCTTCAACATTTTGGATGCCACAGATTTTCGTTCTTTGTGGGGGCGGAAGAGGGCAGGACGAACAAAAATTTGGATACAAAATTTGGTTTTTTTAGCTATTATAGTCTCTGAGATAGCTATATCGACTTTATATACTTTATATATACTTTATGAGATCGTAAACGCTTCACTGTGGAACTCAACACCAAACGACACGCTGGTCATTAAGAGCATTTAAGATCCGTATTAAGGAAGGCCTGCGCGTATGTAAAAACACTTGGAAACCTACAAGTACGTGGTGGTGACTCCGATCCTACTTTTACGTTTAGGCTGCGCGGGACTTCGGTTAATTTCGGTAAACTCCAAGCTTTCGAGGACGGAAAGACGGATTCTATGCGGGCAACCTGTGGAATTAGGGAAATGTTATACGGAGTCATACGGTTGAATGTACGTTCAACTGACCTTAGTATTATAGTTTTCATCCTTGATAATGGAAGGTTCAACGTACTTTATTTTAGGTTCGTTTGGATCATCAGGTGGCAGTGGAAGGCCTGTAGCCATTTCGTCCAGTATCTCCATGATATCATTATATCCAGAGCAATCCTGAGCTGTTACTCAATATAGAATGAATACAATCTTACTGATATTTATTAGTGCTATGATGTTATCTTACCTGCTTTGCTTGCTTCTTGTTTCTTCCTTAAGGGAAAAATCTGAGTGGCAATGAAATCCTGATTAGTTTCCTCCCCATTGCTGCTGTCTTCCGAAGAATCGGTGGGTTGCAAGCCATTTTGTTTGAGCTTCGAAGGAAATGGCTGAGTTTTTATGAAATCCTGATTTGTTGTGGCGCCATCGGGGCGATCTGTAAGAGATTCCATAGCTTGCAATCCTTTCTGCTTACGCTTTAAGTGACCGGGAAACAACTGAGTGGCAATGAAATCCTGATTAGTTTCCTGCGCATAGCTGCGGTCTTTAGGAGAGTCGGTTGCTTGAAAGGTATTTTGTTTGAGCTTCGAAGGAAATGGCTGAGTTTTTATGAAATCCTGATTTGTTGTGGCGCCATCGGGATGATCTTTAAGAGATTCCATAGCTGGCAATCCTTCCTGCTTGCGCTTTAAGTGAACGGGAAACGGCTGAGTGGCAATGAAATCCTGATTCATTTCGTTATTTTCATTGTAATTTTTAGTAGATTCGCTTGCTGGCTCTTTGCCCTGAATGAAAATAAGGTCTTGGTTTTCTTTGTCCTCCAATTCGATGGGAGTTGCTGTTGGCGTCTCAATGGTGGCCACAATCAACTGCTTTAACCCGCAAAGCGTTGATGTGGCGGATTTCTCGGGCTGGTCTCCAGCATTCATCAAATCAAATAGATCCGGAGTACAATTTCCTGGATCTTGAGATGGATTTTGTCCGGATAGGTCTGGTGTAATACAAGCAACTTCTCGAGGAGGCAATTCTCCCGCCTTGGTGCTATTCAAGACAGAGCATTTTGAATTGGATGCAGACCAATTTAAGGTACTCAATTCTAGGTCCGTTGTATCGGCATCTAATCGTGAAAAATCATATTAATAGTAATACATACATATATGTAGGTTCCACATACCCTGCTTTTTTTTATTTTCAATGAGCTGACGAACCGGTAGTGCCGCCACAGAATCTCCCATAATCATAGATGAATCAAAGTCATTAAATGCATCCTCGTCGAAATGATTGAAATCCTGAGTGCAAATGCGAATCTGGGTGCCCATTTCAGAGGAATCTTCATCGATAGAATTGGACGTCTCATTGTGGACAACCACTGGTGGAGTACTAAGGAGATCTTGCGTCTCGGGTATCAAGGAGTCATCGCCCATCGAAACTTTGCCGCCCTTCGAGGGTCGATTGGAGACCACAGCTTGGGTTTCGGGTACAAAGAAGCTGTCAACTGTTGTATTAGCACTTGTGTTGACCGACTGCACCTCTGTTTCAGGTACAACAACACTATCAAATGTTGTATCGACGGATGTGTCCTTGAAGGATTCGCCGAATCCACTGCTATCACCGTGCTGAAATATGCCAATATATTTCATGTATTTCCCTGGACACCTCAGGGCTGCACATACCTGAATATGTTCCATCATTTTCACTTCGGCCTCCACATTACCGAAGCGTAACTTCACCTTTCCATCGATGGCATCCTTTTGGCTGATGTCCGCATTGCCGTTCTCCATCCCATTTACGAAGACCTTTCCCAGCAGCGCATTCACGCGAAGGACGCCCGCTTGATAGACAGTTGCCAAAGCATGATACAGCTCCATGGACTGAGGCGGAGAAGTTCAAAACAACGCAATGTTAACTTCTTTGGGTTAAAACTACATTTGAATTTGGGTGTACTTACTTCATCGACAACACAGAACTCATTTGCTTCTTTGCGACCAATGCGGTAGACAGTACCGGGCTCTAGCAGGACGCTTGGCTCTCCGTTTATGCTTAAGCTTACACCTGCCATCCCGAATTCGCGAATTGCCTCCTGCGCGGGAAAATATATTGAGGCGTATATTTTGGAACTCTCGAATTTTTGTGATAGAGTCAGTGTGACAGCTGAATTATCGATAAAATATACCGTCCGGCCCGTCAGACATATACCGAAAATTACGGTCCCATTACTAGCTGAATGGGATCACTAACCATACAATATATAGACACGACACTTAATACATTGAAAATGTCCGCACCAAAATCAGGCATCAGCGCCCGAGCCAGTCATGAGTGTGAGTGAGTGAGTGTATGCGTGCTCATGCATTCTCACGTTTGCATGTGTGGATCAGCGCCCGAGCCAGTCGTGAGAGTGTATATGTGCTCATGCATTCTCACGTGCTTTGCGTGTTTGCAAGTGTGTATGAGCGCACAACTGAAATTTTCGCTCTCCCAACTTTGTTTTGATATTTGTGCTCGCGCCACTCTTCACTTTAGCATTTTTAGAGTCGACCCTTTTTGAAGACGCTTGCCTTATAATCCCAGAATAATTATTATTCTGTACATGCTTTAGATGCTAACTTTGTTTAATATAGAATATACTAATATAATGAGCAGATATATGTATATATATTCACAGATATATATATATATTCACAGACACGAAGCCACACCATTCATTTCCCCTACCGGTGCGACAGCCAATCAGAATTATGAAGCCTTTTGTGCATATGGCCAAAGCCACCCGAAATATTTTCGCTGAAGCAGAGCTGCCGATGAGAATTATGACAGCAGACACGAAGCCACACCATTCATTTCCCCTACCGGTGCGACAGCCAATCAGAATTATGGAGCCTTTTGTGCATATGGCCAAAGCCACCCGAAATATTTTCGCTGCATCAGAGCTGCCGATCAGAATTACGACAGCAGACACGAAGCCCCACCATTCATTTCCCCTACCGGTGCGACAGCCAATCAGAATTATGAAGCCTTTTGTGCATATGGCCAAAGCCACCCGAAATATTTTCGCTGCAGCAGAGCTGCCGATCAGAATTATGACAGCAGACACGAAGCCACACCATTCATTTCCCCTACCGGTGCGACAGCCAATCAGAATTATGAAGCCTTTTGTGCATATGGCCAAAGCCACCCGAAATATTTTCGCTGTAGCAGAGCTGCCGATCAGAATTATGACAGCAGACACGAAGCCGCACGATTAATTTCCTCTACCGGTGCGACAGCCAATCAGAATTATGAAGCCTTTTATGCATATGGCCAAAGCCACCCGAAATATTTTCGCTGCATCAGAGCTGCCGATCAGAATTATGACAGCAGACACGAAGCCACACCATTCATTTCCCCTACCGGTGCGACAGCCAAACAGAATTATGGAGTCTTTTGTGCATATGGCCAAAGCCATGGTGTGGCTTCATGTCTGCTGTCATAATTCTGATCGGCAGCTCTGCTGCAGCGAAAATATTTCGGGTGGCTTTGGCCATATGCACAAAAGGCTTCATAATTCTGATTGGCTGTCGCACCGGTAGGGGAAATGAATGGTGGGGCTTCGTGTCTGCTGTCGTAATTCTGATCGGCAGCTCTGATGCAGCGAAAATATTTCGGGTGGCTTTGGCCATATGCACAAAAGGCTCCATAATTCTGATTGGCTGTCGCACGGGTAGGGGAAATGAATGGTGTGGCTTCGTGTCTGCTGTCATAATTCTCATCGGCAGCTCTGCTTCAGCGAAAATATTTCGGGTGGCTTTGGCCATATGCACAAAAGGCTTCATAATTCTGATTGGCTGTCGCACCGGTAGGGGAAATGAATGGTGTGGCTTCGTGTCTGCTGTCATAATTCTGATCGGCAGCTCTGCTGCAGCGAAAATATTTCGGGTGGCTTTGGCCATATGCACAAAAGGCTTCATAATTCTGATTGGCTGTCGCACCGGTAGGGGAAATGAATGGTGTGGCTTCGTGTCTGTGAATATATATATATATCTGTGAATATATATACATATATCTGCTCATTATATTAGTATATTCTATATTAAACAAAGTTAGCATCTAAAGCATGTACAGAATAATAATTATTCTGGTATTATAAGGCAAGCGTCTTCAAAAAGGGTCGACTCTAAAAATGCTAAAGTGAAGAGTGGCGCGAGCACAAATATCAAAACAAAGTTGGGAGAGCGAAAATTTCAGTTGTGCGCTCATACACACTTGCAAACACGCAAAGCACGTGAGAATGCATGAGCACATATACACTCTCACGACTGGCTCGGGCGCTGATCCACACATGCAAACGTGAGAATGCATGAGCACGCATACACTCACTCACTCACACTCACGACTGCCTCGGACGCTGATGTCTGATTTTGGAGCGGACATTTTTCATGTATGAACTGTCCCGTCTATATATTGTATGGTTAGTGATGGGATACTGAGCCCTGAACACATAAATTTATCCGATATATGAAACAATTTTCTACAAGATTGACCAACTTTTAAAACTCCGTTCATTGTATTCTGTCTGAAATAAGGTTTAAACAAGGAAGTTCAACAAATAAGTCCCTTTTCTTACATGGCAACTAAACGGTAACTATAAATTTGCTACACATCAAAAAGATTGGAAAGAGAGTTTATCTTCGATTCCTAACAAAAAAATACCAAAATTACCGAAATGCATTTATCGAAAAAACTATCGTCACCTCCATTGTTTACGCGTCGCCATAGCAGCCAACAAAATTGCATCTGACGCAGGTCGTCAGGGATTTAGGAGCATCTTGGGCTGGTTGGAGAATGTTCAAGGCATGAGTGATACCGATACGGACGACACCGATCTGTTGTTGCTGGTACCGCCCAACTACTACACCCAGACCGCCGAACGTTTGCTGCACGAAGTCAAGATGAACGCTGCCGCGGCAGAGGCTGCAGCAGCCGATGCACTTGTCATGCCACCACCGCCAGTGCCCACGACAGCAGTGTATCAATTCCTTCCACCCAGTAAGAAATCGGAACTGAATCAGATAAACGCTCGCCTGCAGAACATTGGACTGGATGGCGACGATAATGGGCATTTCGATGTGCCGTCCGATATTTCGACAATCTCTACAAACACTGTGCGTACGACGGCGGGTACCCGACTGCCGAAAGAATTCCATGGCGTGGTGCATTCCACACCCAAGGGCGGATCGGTGGAGCCGCCAAGGCCCCGCCAAAGAGAGGATAACATTCTGCAGGAGATTGACCATTACCTGGATGAAAACAATACGAATCGCTGGCAGCATCAGCAACACCATCATCAGCACCACAGTGATGAGCACCTGCGAAATGTTCGTGTCGTGCATGACGGCCATCCGGCAGCCACTTCTCTTCCTAGCATTCGTATGACATCAACATCAGCATCCTTAGAGGCGGCTAGATTACCCCGCGGCAGCCTCAGTGACAACAACAAGCTCATCAGCTTGAGTGATCTCTGGGGCAAGAGCAGCATGGCAGGTACAGTCGTCGCCAACAACGCACCCAATCCTCTTCTGTGCAGCCCCTCCCTGAAGGAGGAGCAGCTGCGACGTCATCATCTGGAGAAAACTGTGCAAACACTGCAATCCCAGCTGCTGGAGTATCAGCAGCGAATCTCAGTGGCCATGGAGGTGGATCGTAGCAAAGATGAAGCCCTAAACGGGGCCGAGCAAGCCGCAGCGAATCTCAACTTTGAGGTGCAGCATCTCCGAGACGTTGTACACAGGCTGGAGCTGGAACGGAGTGACTCACATGGCAAAATAGAAGCTCTGCAGCATGAGCTGGCTCAGGCAGTCGGTTTGGCCACCAAGTTCCAAGAGAAGAATGAGAAGATGGAGGCAGATCTGGACAGGCACCAGCAAGACGCTAAAGAATGGGATGAAAAGTTGGAGCAACTGGAACTGCAACTCCATGGCAGTAAGAGAGCCGAGGAGCTATCCCATGCAGAGCTAAACAAGCTGAGGGACAAATTCGCCAAAGTAGACTATCAGCAGGAGAAGGTAATTTTGGCAAAGCAAACCACCAAAACATCCTTTTGACAAGTATTCTATATTTTTAGCTAAGGGCACACATTCAGGAGTTGGAGACGGAGAATACCACGCTTAGGCATCAGAAGGAAATGCTTCAAGAGTATCATCAAAAGCAGAAATCCCGAGCAGATTCTCTGGAAACACAACGAAAATCAATGCAAGAGACGCTGGCGAATCTAACAGAAGTCGAGGTAGACAGTTTTTCCTTCTATTTGATCGAGAATCAAATTATATTCGATTCTTTTGCAGACGAGCCTTAAGAAAAAGCTGGAGATACAACAGAAATCCCTGAAGCAGCACTATCAGCAGCAAATGGAAAATGTGGTGGCCAAAAAGATGCAAGAATTTCAGAATCAACTAGACAAATCCGAGGAGAATCTAAAGAGTGAGGCACGCGACCGAGAGCGTCTGATAGCAGAGCGTGCTGTGAAGCAACTGGAAATGATCAACGAGAAAAATAACCAAGAGCTGAATCTCATCCAGGAGAAGCATGACGAGGAGGTGGAGCTGTATCGCCTGCAGCTAGGAAATGCATCCAAGAAGATCGATGAACTGGAACTCAAACTCAGCTTCTACAAGAACAAACGGTAGACGTTTGCCTCAAGAAAGAAAGAAAATCCTGGTATTCATTATTGAACTTGTTTTTATCCATTCCAGTGCTGACATTGCGGAGAAGCTGCATGGTGTAATGGAGGCCCAGTGGCAGCAGGCCTTGGCCATTCTAACCTCCCCAACACAGAATTCCCTGATGCCCGCCAGTGACACGGACAGTGAATCTCCTGAGCTGAATAATGCCCGTGTCTATCCGGAAACCCCTAGGACAAGCAAATCCCAGCGTAGCAACAATACGGAGAAGAACAATTTGGATTCGGTGGGGAAGCGGGATCCTCCGTCGCCCATGGACAAATTGGCGGCATATATTGAGCTGCTGCTTAGCAAGTCACCCAGTGATTTTGACAAGCTCGATGAGATCCTGGCACTTACCGCCAAAAAGGGGACGAAGCCAAGCAAACGCAATGGATGTGGCAGCAACAAGGCCCCGCCCTGGAAGTGCTGACACCAGGAGATGCTTTGCAGGACCAAAAATGTATTTAGTAATAGTCTGATTAGCATTTACACATCTCTGTATAACCGATTCAATGTGAATCAGAAGTGTATGTTATATGGTTTGTACTTAAATGGGAAAGTAAATATTTTTTGCAAAATATTATATAGTTTATTTGATAATATCAACAATTTGAAGGCAGCGCAGGCATCAATATGCGGCTCAAGAAGAACAAAAAATACAAAGGTGTCTGTTGTGTATATTAAAAAAGTTTTGGTAAAAAAAAATGTATTTTACAGCTCTATGAGACCCTATAATATGTATGTATATGCCTAAGAATCTTAAGTGTTTTTGATATATTGTATAGACCTTGATTCCGGATCCAAGTTGAAGTTTGATTTCCAAATGAAGCAGACATTTAATGGATCCACTCAAAATGTTCATTGATTCAGCGGCTTTTTCAGTATTTTATGTGTCGTCGTGTCATTGATATGCTTTTCGGTGTTTGATTTTGTATACTTATTTGATCTGTTTTGGTTACTCATTTGTAGACAATTTGTGGAAATTTGGGAGCATTACCGTAGAGACCCTCGGATTGCCACACCTGTATATGGGACTCTCGTGTCAACACCACCAAATGCTGATGCGTCGAATAGCTAATGCTACAAAGTAAAAGTACATTTTGAGCCCATTCCTTATATTTCTTGTTCACCGAACTTACCTTCGTATTAGCGATGTGCCCGTGGTTAGTTCACTAACGAAACTGAGGTTCCAACTGGACCAGAAACGCACAAAGCCGCCCTCCACTGCGGTGGCAATCACATTGACACCCACTCCTTCCTTAATGTACGAGTAACATACGGCCAGGATGCGATCCTCGTGCACCAGATGCTGCACATAGCGGGCATTGACCGAGTGCAGGCGTAAAATGGACTTGCCATTAGGATTAACATTCACATTTACAAAGTCGTCCAGGTTCTCCTCCGTTACCTCGAAACATTCGTCGGCAATAGTCAGAGAATTGGGTCTCACTGCAGCTGCCTGCGGTTGTGCATCCGCATTGCCTGTAGACTGCTGGGGCAGCGTATGCACTGTTACAATGTCTCCCAACGTGGGACTGATGGCCACATGCGTGATGGGCGACTGGTGGATCTCCGCCGGACGGGCAATCGTGCGAACATAGCTCCAACTGAAAGAAACGAATCATTAGATTATGTCTGAAGGAGATTTTTTGCTAGATAACCCTACTCATTAAGATCCCAGATAACAGCAATTCCATCTCGTCCTGCAGTCACAGCAATCTTAAACTCCACGGACAGGGCTATGCAGGTGATCTCATCAGTGTGCCGCACCAATAGGGTGGGACCTAGCCAGGTCAAGTCGGCTCCGTCCCGCTGTAAGCCATCGCTGCTAGAGGAATTGCTCGCTGAGTTCACCGATGAGGCCGAATGAGTGGCATGCAGGCCACCACTCGCGTCTTCTGCCCCAACGAACCCCATGCCCTTGTTAGTCATCTTGCGGAAAGCAGAGTTGTACGACAGGCTGAAGCCTCGCGCATAGCTTTGCCGACTCTTGGCCGTGGCCCGCTGCTGGGCGTCCAAACCGCCGGCACACTTGTACACACTCACCCGCCCGGACTTGTGGCCAAACCAGAGCTGATTGGAGTTCACATCGCAGCCGCAGGCGGTGATGTCATCGAAGGTTCCATTGTGCAGCAGATTCTTGGGCTTCGCTTGGGGCTTGTTCAGTGGCTGGATCCTCACGATGCGATCATCGTAGCCCCAGGAGATCACGTTATAAGTGTCCGGTTCGGCTCCCTGCATGACGGCCGCCCGTCCCGGCAAGGCGTACACCACATTCGTGTTGCTGAAGCTCACCAAATGCTCGGTGCCGGGTATCTTGTGTAGGTTCGCCCAGGAGGGGGGCTTCAGCTGGGGCGAACCCACATAGACGCCCCAGCGCAGACCCCGCACGGTGGACACAATGGGTTTGTCCACCAGGGAATAGTCCAGCGCCTTGGTCGATGGATGCGCGGACTTGAAAAGCTGCCGGGGCATCTGACCATAAGTCTTTACCATTGTCTTGACCGCCTCCCTTTCGATGGGATCACTGATCTCCGAGTCCAGAAACACGGCGTAGGTCTGGGAACAGAAAAATTGTTGAATTACTGCATTGAAGAGCCCCCTATCACCACTCACCGCTGGATGAAAAACATTGATGGCCTCCACAGCACTCTCCCCGCTCTGCTTGTGACCATAGATCAAGTCAATCCAATGATGCAGCTGATTCCTCACCAGCTCCGACTCCAACGCCTGTCGATGTATCAGAACAAACAGTCTTGAGTCCCGCTGACACCAGGGTGGCAGCGAAACATCTTCCACCCGTTCGCCATTTTGTCGACACCCAAAATTGAATCGCTCAAAGTTCTCAAACATCTCCGGCAGGCAAAAGAACTCTGGTATGAGCTCCTTCACATCCGTGGGACTGTCGCGGCTGGCCAATAGCCAGGTGGTGTTTAGAGCATGAAATGTACGATCTGGTAGATCGAAATCATTGTCCTGATAGCGCAGAAAGTAGCTGGTGAAGGGCGGCACACGCACTAGGAAGTGGAGCACAGTTCCAGAGTTGGAATAATGGGAACTGTAGTGATATGGCTTGAGGATCAATGATCCCATGGTGGTATTGGTGCTGTCAATATACTGCAAATACCCATAATAATATTAAAACTATTAGCATTCTCCCTAATGCTGATTCTCACCGTGTAATTGCTGATATAGTGCTTTTCGTTCTCCTCCAGCTGCACGGCAATGGGTCGTTCCAGGCGTCGAAAGTTCTGTGTCTCTCGTAGATCCAAAATCTCCGAGCTGTAGTTGGCCAGTACCCAGGGAAAGACCGGATACTGCATGAGATCATTGTAAGTACGTCCGGCAATTTGATTAAGTGTCATAAGATATTCCCAGTTGGTGAGCAGTCCCTCACGCCACTGCTGCGTGATGCCCAGGACTTTTGTTTGATCGGGCGTGGCCACTATTTTATCACAGAATACATCGCGCATTATCTTCCAGTCGTCGGCATTCTGCAGCGAGAAGAACAGCGACTTGTTGGTGTCCAGCAGGATCTCAAAAGCGGTCTCCTGGTGCTGGTATCGTTTCAGCCAGATCTCTGTTATGTTCACAATATCACAGTTCACATTGAAGTAACGACAACGGTACGTAGCCAGGAAATATAGCTTCAGATCGGTGATGATGATCTCCCCCTCGATCTCACCATCCACGGGCAGGAATTTCGCCGCAAAGTTGTACAGAATTTGGGAGTTTAGCGATATGTTTAGCTGCTGGTCATAGCTAGCTATTAGATAGTCCAGCGGGCGCACATAGTTCTCGGAATCCTCGCGTTGTCCCTGTCCCGGACGATACTCGTTCATGAAGAAGCGTCGATCAATGTCCAAATGACAGCGACGCATACGGGTGTGCACACGCGATGGTCCCTCAGTGTCGTCTAGTTCCCAAGAGCTGCAAAAAGAATGGAATTTTTTTTTTTTTTTTTTTTTTTTTTTATTAGGACGTTGATGTGCAATGACTGCACCATCAAGTGGCCCAAGCGACACCAGCCGATGGCTGTTACGCGCGTATCCCAGGCAAGAAAGCAGCCCACCTCCCGCCCAACCGACCGAGGGGCGCAGCCGCTTAACGCGCGACTCGTTAACCGAACCGATCGCGGGCATGCATGAAAGATAGGTGTTAGACTAGTGTTCGAGGAAAAGTAGAACTAATCTAACTAAAGAAACGAAGTAATTACTAATTACGGGAAAGATATAAGAGTATAAGTAATTTAAGACTAGGAAGGGAGTTAGTGGTAGATATAATATGATGGAGGGAATTATAATCCGAGCATAGGACCCTAAATGGTTCATGCAAGGAGTAATTCGATCTACTAGGCGGAAGAAACAAGGGTGTATAATTTCTAGTGCTTCTAATAGGAATCGTGAAGTTTATGCGGCTCAACAGGTCAGGGCTATCTACGTCACCCTTGATCAAGTTGTGCACAAAAATCACACCAAGCATTTTCCTACGATTAGCTAAGGTTGGAAGGTTTATTAAAAGCAATCTATTAGAGTAAGACGGCAGTCTCACACTTGCATCCCAATTGAGGCCGCGAAGAGCAAAAAGTAAAAAGTTTTTCTGAACTGATTCTATACGGTCACGATGTACGTTGTACTGAGGGCACCATACACAAGAGCCGTATTCTAAAATCGGACGAACCAGAGAGGTGTAGAGAGTCTTTGTTATATAGGGGTCGCCAAATTCCTTTGACCACCTCTTTATAAACCCAAGCACGCCCATGGCCTTATTCACCATGGTAGAAATGTGTTCTGAAAACTTTAACTTGGGATCTAATAGAACATCAAGATCATCAACCCGGGTAATTCTCTCAAGAGAACCACCACAAAGGGTGTAAGGAACCAGAAAGACGCTAGAGCGATGAAAAGTCATTACTTTACATTTTGAAGCGTTAAGGTTTAATAAATTTGCACAACACCAAGACTGAAATCTATCGAGATCGGATTGCAACCTGGATTGAAAAGAAATGTCCTTATACTGGACACAGAGCTTAACATCATCCGCATACATAAGTACTCGAGAGTATGTTAATACAGAAGGCAGGTCATTTATAAAGAGTGTAAAGAGTAAGGGGCCAAGATGGCTGCCCTGTGGTACACCCGAAGTCACCATAACTGGTGAGGACAGGGAGTTTTTGAAAAGGACTCTTTGAGACCTAGAACAAAGGTAGCTAGAGATCCATCTCAGGAGATTGGGCGGGAACCCTAGGAGGTCGAGCTTTTGTGCTAGAAGGGAATGGTTTACAGAATCGAACGCTTTACTAAAATCGGTGTAAACAACATCCGTCTGCAAATTACCTTGAAAGCCTTTTATTATAAAGGAGGTAAACTCCAATAAATTTGTAGTGGTTGATCTCCGCCTTATAAATCCATGTTGAGATGGAGATATATGTAAGTGATCTGCATAGGTGCTGCAGGTGCGGAGTTAAAATTTTCTCAAACACTTTAGGAATAGCGGATAACCTCTATAGTTCATTGGTTCGGAATACCTCTATAGTTCATTGCGTCAGACTTGCTACCTTTCTTATGGAGAGGAATTATAAAAGACTCCTTCCATATCGGGGGAAAGCATGAAGAATTTATAGATAGGTTGAACAGTTTAAGCAACGGCCCACACAGAGAATCGGCACAGTACCTGAGTACACAGTCGGGAACTCCGTCCGGACCCGGTGAGAACACCGGCTTTACTGTTTGTAGATCATGAAGCAACGAGCTTTCATTTAGCAAAGGACTGAAAATGCCGTTCGACCTCGGTAAACCGTATGGATACGGCTGACCAGAGGATTGATTCACATTGGATAAAGCCCTTGTATTAGCTTACCATTCCGCCCGCTCTGCACAGTGCCAGGGGGCTCCTTCATGCGTCATCCGACGTATAATCTCCAGCCATTTCGTGTAGGTATAAGTATCATCGTAATCCTTCATGTGGCACATGAGTAACTTGCGTTCAGCATTCTGTAGTAGTAAATAATCATAATATTTCAACCGTAAGGAGTTTTCCCTCTCACCTGCAACTCCACCATTCGCCTGGTGGTCACCATCGATGACTCTACACAATGCTGCACCAATGGCTCAAACCGATAGACTGTCTTCTCCAGCAGCGTCTTCTGTTTGGCCGCCATATTGTTGCGGCTCTGATCGAGGCGTTCCAATTCGTGAACCAAATTCCATGAGGAATCGTTTTCCTTGATGCCCAGGGCGTCGCACAGTCGCTGCAGGTTCTCGATGGGCTGCTCCATATCCTCCAGCAGAGAGAGCCAAAGCAGCGCCTTGATCATCTTGCCATCGCAAATGATGGCGCGCTGGAACTCGTCCTGCTG
Source organism: Drosophila athabasca (assembly GCA_008121215.1). Taxonomy (NCBI): domain Eukaryota; kingdom Metazoa; phylum Arthropoda; class Insecta; order Diptera; family Drosophilidae; genus Drosophila; species Drosophila athabasca. Next base: position 60,455,419 of record CM017796.1, on the reverse strand, counting down.
CGACCTCCACAGGGCATCCACAATGTAGGAGCGCAGATCACGCGGACGCGACGGCTGCAGTCCCCAGGCAATAAAATTGTTGCAGCGCTGATTGCTCGAAATGCCATAGGAGACTAACAGCTGGAAAAGGGCCAACTCCTGAGAGCTGGCCACATAGCTGGAGCCCGTGGTTTGGTTCTGGCCCATACCCACGGTGAAGAACTGACTGCAGCGATCGATGAGCAGTTCGACGCGTGTCCTTAGCTCTGTGTGGCTGAGCAGGCAGTCCGCCTGAGCGGGTATCCGGAAGCTATTTGGCTCGAACAACTTGGTCAGCCACTCCAACTGCAGTTGGGCCTGAACGGTACGAAAACTGCGGATGATCTGCTGTGGCTGCTTGTCCTGATAGAAAGCCAGCAGATTGAGCATGTCCCAAAGGATCTATCGAAGGGTAAGTATTTGTTTTAGACGGTTTCTTTGGTTAATACTTCGATACTTACATTTATCTGTCCCACCGAGCGCAGGGCACGATCGCCTACATGCACTAGCAAATCCACAATGGACTCATCCACATTCGGCGGACTCAAACGCAGGGAGTAGATCTTGTACAAGGCCTTGACAGAGCACTGAAGAAGTCCAGCCTCAATGAGGCACAGCTGATCGTCGGGATTCTATTCACAAGGAAGTATTACTAGGATTACAAAGGATATTCCACTGGCAGACCAAACTCACCTGCAAATACAGACGCTGTAGTGCTTTAAACACCTTTTGTGGCTCAGTGCCCGTGGCAATGGCCAGCAACGACTGCAATCCAAAGCGCTGGCGAATCTTTAAAGGAGCCTCACAATTGAGCAAATCCGTGAGGCTGCCATGTACACCGCTTATCCATGCCAGACACGCCTCAAACATCGATATGTCGCATCCATGGATGGTCAACTGATTGGCCAAATGCAGCGGATACAGCAGCTTCGAGGCAGCGGCCAGTTCTCCATTGCCCAAACGTTTTGTCAGGACATGCAGCAGCTGAATGATGGCCTGACGAACGGCACAGCTGCGTTGATTGGCCAGCACCAGCAGCAACTCCAGCTTCACATAGTGGCGCAACACCTCATCCACTGCGGAGTCGGGCAGAAGGCAGAGAAAGTCCTTGAGCAGGATGAGCAGTCGCTGCTGAAGTCGAATGATCCCCGGCTGATCGTAGAAATCTGTCTTTCTATTGGGCAGCGCTGACATCTGCCCCGAGCTGGGCGTACTATGGCCCGATGGCTGCCAAATCTTTCCCAGATGCGGATACGGATGTATGCGCCGTCGGGCAATCTTCAAGGGGCTCCGTTTGGGGCTGTGTGTGGTGCTCGTTGGATGCCGTCGCTTAAACTTGATGCGCCAACGACTCGCCTCCACGGGACTGAGGAGCCGCAGAGCAGACTTGTTGAGATTCGAGCAGTCGGCCATGTGTTCCAGCTGCTCCTCGAACTCATTAACGGCCCGCCGATAATCGGATCCGCTGGCATGCAGACGACGCAGTCTTCTGATCCTCTCTGCCCGCTCTGGCTCGAGCTCTGGGGGAGCCGGGACGTGCAATTGCCGCCGTAGCGATGTGGTCACGCGACTCAGATTGGCTGCCACCAGGGAGCGCTCCTTGGCCGGCTGCTGGGACGTGAGCAGAAAGAAAAAGTGCCCCCGATCGTGCGTCACATAGCACTCGCTGGGCTTGTGTAGCAACAGAAGCAGCTTCATGATTTCATCAAGCAGTGAGGATGCCGGCGGCGATCCAGCAAATACAGCCAGTATCTGCACGAAGCATTCGGCCGCATAGGGCGAAATCTGCACCGGACTGGGTGACTCAATCACATAGACCTTGCACAGGTTGAGCAGGGCCCCCAGCAACCCCGCCTTCTGCAGCTGCTCCATGTTGAAGTCACGCTGCGGATGCTTGTCACGCGTGAGGGCCAAAGTGCAACGGAAGAGCATGTCCAGCACATCCGAGTGGATGGCGCCCGAGCGATGCCAGTCGGAGTAGCGCTGCAGTACGGCCAGCACGAGTCGTGGATACACCAGAGTGGCCATTGTGTTGTCATTGACATGCAGGGAATCGCCCTTTCGGCTGATCAGCGGCTGGGAGCAGGCATTGTTCATGATGCTCCGCAGCAACTGCACATCCTTGCAGCATTTCTCCGACTTGATTACGTACCCGATGAGTGCCAGGTAATCCTGTCGGTGGAACTCCGTGTAAAGCTGCGCATCCGAGTGGGCCACCTGCAGCAGTAGGTCCAAAGCCAGGGCTTGGGTATTCGCATTTCCACTGAGCTCTACAACCTGTACAAAAAGAGGATTCCTGTAGAAAAGGGCAAAAAAGGGCAAAAAAGGGCAGTGAATAAGCTTACCCTTGCAAACAGATACAGCAGTGTGGATAATCCTCCACTTAGCGCTGTGGCCGATTGCAGTGTTTGCGGCTGATTCTGCAACAGCTCGCCGTAGAGCATGTGTCCATGGGGTTGGCCATAGCAGGCCATGTCCAGCTCTTGGCTGGCATCGTAGCTCATCACCAGATCAGGCTGTTGAGCGGTGTAGGCAAGGACTCTGGCCTGCCGTAGCTGCCGCATGCAATCAGCATGCAATCCAAAGTTCGAGGACGAGAGCTTGCCAAGATTCAAGTGGCCATAGTTGGGCTTCCAGTTCGCCACCTGGCACTGCGTAAATTCCGTAAAGTCCGGCCCCATAGCCGTCAAATTGAGCATGAGTGAGGGCTCTACCAGGCGGCGCCTGAAGAGGATCAAATTGGACATAGCATAGCGTGGCAGAGACCCATCCAGGGTGGACCTCGAAGAAGAGCTGCTGCTGGGACTCCGCGCAGGCTGTCCCTCGCCCAGGGCTAACATTTGGAACGTGTGCAGCCGCGTCTGCTGCCGCATATTGGGGAAGGGCAGTTGCATGGTGTGCTGCTCCAGGCCATCCAGGAAGATGGAGATCTCTATGGAGTCCGCCTGCTGCTGCAGCCCAAACACCAGATTCATCCACTTGTGCCGTGGCAGACGCAGATGTTGTAGCTGCACCGAGGCGCCCTCGTAGTAGCCGCCCGAGGAATCCGCCGATGCTGCCTGATGTCCATTGAGCAGGTGCATCTGGCCAAAGCTGTTGAGCAGAGCCAGCTTTGTTTGCTTGAGGGCTTGGCGGATGGTTCCCCCATTCGCCTGAGTGTTGGTAGGGACCACAGATGCCGTCTCTGGGGAGGCCTCCATGGGCTCCTCTACGCGTACTGGCGATAGCTGCTCACTGGGGCGCACCAGCTCGAAGACCAACTGCATGTTGTGGCTGATGTACACGCTGACCATGGCCTGGCTGCTGCCCAGAGAGAGCAAGTGCAGCTTCTACGATGAGAAAGGGTTAACAGAGTAGCAAAAGGTAACCATAAGAACACTATCTTACGGTTAGATCCTCGCCAGAGTAACGCGTCTCATCGTCGTTGAACTGCATGGAGCTGCGATGCATCTGCTGTCCCCTCAGCTCCAGCCAGAGCGATAGCGTCAGGCCCTCTGGCTGCCAGAGGCGCGTCTGCGTGACGGGAAAGATGCAGGCGGCGCGGGTGAACAAAGTGCTCGTCTGGCACTGCTGATGCTGCAGACGCACTCGCTCGATCTGCTCGCTGATCAGCGGCTCCGATGTGATCACAATCTTCCCATCGGTGGTGATGGGAAACTCCAGCTCCATGCAGGGCTGTGCCTTGCGCAGAGTGCCCGCGGAGATGTGGTGCATGTGTCGCATCAGCAGATCCACCGGCGGCTGCCTAGAGGCCAGAATGGAGTAATAGCAATGCAGGACATCAGGGGTATTCAGATGAGTAATCAATTCTAGTATTGATTGCTGCAGTTCTGGTGGAGCGAAGAGGCTGCTTTAGGTGATTGTTCACATGGAAATGGCCTCTACTTACCCCTCAATCTTGGATCACTGCAGCTTAGGATGGGCGCAAATCCCTTAAGCAGACACAATGGCCCTCCCAGATAGTCACGGATCACAAACAATCGATTGGCCAACTGGATGAGACTTTCTGTCCAGCCATTCGGCTGCCGCATGCACAGCAGGGAGAGCTCTGCGAGCATCTGAACAACCAACTGACTCAATCCCTGGTGCATTATATGAGTGCGATAGCGGGATGAAGGCTGAAACGGAGTCCACGATTCGTTGGCGGCCATTCCGCCGCCTCCATTAAGCTCACACTCGGACTCACTCAAGTCTGCTATCTCGCCATCCGCCTCGTAGCCCTCGTCGGCCGTCAGATAGAACTCGTGCTCGTTCTCGCTCAGCTCCAGCTCGCTGTCGGCGGCACAGCTGAGAGAGGCCCTCGTGGAGAAGTAATCCGCATCGCCCACATTGATCTCACTCGAGTTGGGCCGCCGTCGGGGCGTGGGTGGCGTGGCCAAAGAGTTCTTGGCCGGCAGCTTAACCGTTTGCAATCTGGGTAGCTCCACGCTTCCACTGTTGAAGGAGCGAGCACGTGGTCGCGGCTGATTGGAGTCCGCCGATGGGCTGCTTACCACGCCCGCCGGCTCGTTATGGTTGCTCGAGAGTTCGGCAATTTTCAGGAGCGTCTGCAGTGTTTGAATCACAGCATTATCCCGGGCATGCTGCTCCCCATGCTCCGACCAATTGTCGGAGGCATTGCTTAGAATGATGGCCTTCAGCTTTCGCAGGTGCTTCTGCATTTTCTCCACTGTAAAATAGAGAGATAAATTGGTTGCGGGGATTAGTTGTGTGATGATTGATGATAAGGCCGCTTATCTTCCGCTTCAACTAGAGCTAGTCGTCTGCCCTGGACGAGCGCTAAAGCAAAAGTGTTTCGGTCTATGGTCTTGTCTGGTTCTATGGAATGTATCTGTCTCTGTATCTGTCCCTGTATCTGTCTGCGTTTCTGTTGTCTGTCGATGTTGTAACCGTGTGCACATAGAGAAATTCAATCTACCAGCAGCAGATAGATAGATGCTTGTAAGTGCCGCGGATTATGCGAGACAGAGACTGACTCTCTAACTAACTACCGGACTGGACTGACTGGCTGGCTTATAATTAACTCTCAGCCGCAGCCGCATCCGTAGCCGTAACCACAACACATCCCCGACCACAAGGCCCCGTTATTAGCCCGCACGATTGGAGGTGAATGTGTGTGGCGTCCCTTGTTCTTGCCATCGCCTCATGGTCCCGCACATATAGGGCTTCCCTCTAGCACTCGGCACTCGACTGGCAACGATTGTCACTATATACTAGTGGCAAAAGCATTAGCCGCGGAATGTGTTACAGAACAGACACCTCTCTAACGAGCAACAGATACCCTTTCTTCTACAGGAAAGAGACTTTGAACACACTTCTCCCTATCGCTTCTCAAAATTAATATACCCCTGGTCAGGGGTAGGTGGGTGGCTCTACTTATCCAAGCATACAATCGTTAAGCACACACCTTCCTCGTTCTGGAAACCCTTGATGCATATGGCCATTGTTGCCTCAAAGAGTTTGAGTAAGAGTTTCTTGCATTCCCCGTTCGGTTCATACAGGCAATACAGATCCGCTTCAATGCTGAGATTTTCCTGGGAGTCGGAACTGCCACTGCCATTGGGGGAGGAGCTGCTGCTGCCGCCAAACAGAGAGCCCACAATATTAAAGAGCTTGTTAATTAGGCCATTCGCAGCAATAGATTCTTCTGCCTGAGACCCGGACCGTACCAGTGCGTGGTCGTGGCTGTGGATATCAAAGAGAACAATGCTCTCGTCCGGCTCGCTGGCTTGCTGCAGATGTTGCAGGAACGAGGGTGTAGTCGATGATTCCCTCGAGTAATTATCAATCACTGAGGCATAGTCCAGCGAAGATTCCGCATAGTCCGAGCTGGCAGCCGTCGTGCTCGACACTGAAAGAGCACTAACGCCGAGCGGCGGCAGCTGGTAAACGTGCGAAACGAGCGTTTCCAATGAACTTGAGCCGCAGATAACCCCCTCAACAGCAGTGGGTGTGACTGTGGGCGTGGCTGTGGGCGTGGCTGTGGGCGTCGCTGTGGGCGTGGCTGTGGTTGACGTCGCTCCAATTGCGGTTTTGGGTAGCATCAGGAAGCAGCCGAGGGCATTGTGGTTCAGTTTGAGTATGTCGAAAATGTTTTTATCGCCACGCCGCAGCTTCGTCTCCGGCTGCTCCTCCGATGGCAGCTCCATCACATCTTCATCCTCGTTGTCCAGCATTTCCACGGGTATCGAATAGATTTTGGCAAACTCATTGTAAAACAATTGGCTCGTCTTCAGCAGTTCAAAGTTCAGGGTCCATTGCAGGGCCGTTATGTACAAGATATCCGCCGGCTTGTGGCCCGCCAGCTGTGGTAGAGGATCGGAGGAGTCATCCAGCCAGAATTTGCTGCGCGTATGCTTAGAACACTTTTGGAGGAGAGCCTGAAAGAGCTGCGAAGCTCGATCGCTGCTATTTAGCTGAAGTTGAATAAGTCTTCGACTGAGGGTGATCTGCTCCTGGCTATTCTCTCCCAGGAAAGCGATATTGTCGATGCCCACTTTGATCAGATCACAAACGCCTCGCTGGAGTTCAGGGATGGCCAACAGATCCTGCATATAGCGAATGTTCTCCTCGTTGTAGAAGGCCTTCACCAGCCGAATGTCACTCAGGTACATAACAAATATGCTTAGGCACTCGTGCAGCGCCCGATAGTTGTCTAGTTTGCTGGGTATCTGCAGGGGCGCCAGCTTTGATGTGTCTCTTCGCTGCTTATCCTCAGTCTCACTTCGTTCCTTGTACTGCCGGAAAATGGGGAGGGCAACCTCCGCTAATATGCCCGCAGCCAGGTCGTAGGACAGAAGGTAGGCAATGTGTTTCAGGTGCTTCAGAAAGAGCAGCATCGATGGGGTGTTTAGCAGTCGTTTGTAGTTCTCCTTGTATACGTTGAGCAGTTCCAGATGGAAGCCAGGAGATTTGAGCTTCTCCTCGCAGCTGGGACACCCCTGGGGCGCACGCTTCACAAAGATTGTGTGGAGCACGTTGTAGTGGAGGAATTTGTAGGCGCATTTCTGATATGTGCTCGATAGTCGAGTGGCCAGCTGCAGGCAGGTAGTATAGTTCCCGGCATTGTAGTGGCAGCAACAGCTCCCAGTGCGCAGCAGACTTCTCACGCTATGCTCTTGGAGCTCACAATCCAGGGAGGGCAGCAGATGGTACAGCTTACCCTGGAAGTAACAGCTCAAGGAGCTGCTGCCAAGGCAGTGCAATTGACTGCTGCGCTGTCGCTTGTGGCGGTGCTGCTGCTGCTTGGTAAGCGCCGTGGACGTGCTGCTCTCCATGAGACACTGCTGGTGCTGCTCCTGCCTCGATAGATTGTCCGTCAGACGCAGCAGCATCTTGTAGATGTGCAAGAAGAGGGTTGTGGAGGAGCTGGTCGTTTTGGCTGCTGCCGCCTCTTGCAGCACATCAAAGCAGGCATCAAAGTTCCGCACATCGATTTGATTGAGCTCTCTGACCCCATTGTCAACGAGATTGTGCAGTGTGCCAAACATTATGAAGAGCACGCCATGCGCCAGCATGGGACATCTTTGATTGGCCTTCAAGGCATACAGCAGCTGGCTGAAGTTACTGTTGAAGTCGTGGACATTCGGCTGCTGCTGCTCGTGGACGTAGAAGTTGTTTACGCAATGAGCAATCAGTTGAAGCAGCTCGAATTTGATGATCTCATCGTTGTCACTGGGAGAGCAGTCGTCGTCTTCCAGTTCTGAGCTTGCGGTGGCGCACAGATGACCGAGTGCAAAATTGTGGACCGTGACACTCAGCTGCGACTCTTGCTCGGCATCCACGCAGCGTGTAAGCAATTGGATTAGCAGTAAGGCCAGTTCATCACTGCTTTTCGAGGTCCTTTTGAAGTCCTCAATGTCTGTGATATTCTCACTGGATATGTGATTCCATAATTGACATTTCTGTGGCGGCGACTGCTGCTGATGCTGCTGGCGGCGTGCCGCCACCTTTTTGCTCTGTGAATTGAGGTAGAAGCTGCTAATGAACTGAGCAATGCCGGTGAGCGGCTGCAGCGGCTCATTTGTGGCACTCCATTTGCAATTGGGGAACAGATTGATACACAGCTGACAGAGACTCTTCTGTGAAGCAATGTGCTGCAGTAAAAAAATGATTAAATTATCATATATATTTAATGTATATTCTGTATATGTCTTGCCTTGATATCCACGCGCAATAAGAAGGCCAGCAAATGATGACCCAACTTATCGGTGAGAAATGTACGCAAGGCGAGAATCTTATTACAATCACTGGGTGTGCTGAGTATAAGCTGAGAGAAAGTGATCAACATTTATAGCCGCAATTGATAGAGGAAACAAAATTAATAGTCGCTATCGGTGCAAACGAACCTGCGCTAGATTATGCTGCTTTCGCAGCTGCTTAAAGCACTTGTCCTGCTGCTCTGGCTCTGTTTCTGACTCTGGCTCCTGGTCTGGGCTGCTAACCTGCGATCGCTTGGCTTCGCTGATAATTTGATAGACCTGCTCTAGGAGATAGGAGCAAAGCTCCTCTGGCATTAGGTTGAAGTGGCTGCAAAGAAAATCACTAACCATGAGAGTCTATAAAGAGGTGGCAGCACACGTATGTACCTATTGAGCCAGGCTTCTTCCAGGCTCCGGTCATCCAGGAACTGAAAGTTATACAGCAACAGCCAGAGCCAGTGGTCCTGTCATTGAAGTGAAAACAAACGATAAGAAGAATATTCAATGCTCTTGGCATATCAATGGAGGAGTACAAACCTTGACACTCGCCTCTTCGTGCTCTGCAGCATGTAGATAATGACTCCAGAGTCTGATCAGTGTATCCAGCAACAACTGGCGGTGTTCCTTCTCCTTTGCCAGCTGCTGCTGCTGCTGATGCAGCTCCTCCTCGGCCATGGTAAATCACAGATAATGGCAAAAGTGCCTCCCAACTGGCTGACGAGTTCTCTTCGCTTCACCAAATCCTCGTGCATCGGGTAACGTTGTGGACGCACTGAGCGTTGAGACCAAACTGAACGGAGGCGATCGAAGGAGAACGCCAGCTGTAATTATTAAAGCGAATCATTAAGCAAGTAAAATCTGTGTCTTCTGTATGCGTGTGCCAGAGGAGGAGAAAGAGGCGACGATGCGTGATTATTTGCCCAGAGGCAGCCGAGCCGGGCCGGTGATGCTGATAATTTGGAGTGGAAACTTTAGTTGTTTAGCTGCTACTTCTGCTACTACTGCAGCGGCTGCAGGAAAACTATTAAGATTGCTATTTATAGAGCGGGGCAGCAGCATTGCAGTGGCATTGCATTCTGTTGCTAAGCCGGCAAAAGATAGTTGCTTGTGTTGGTTGTAGGGGGGCGGCAGGGCAACTGGTGGGTGGGTGCAACGGCTCTGCAGCTCTAATGCTTCTGCTTCTACTTCTGGTGCGGTGCTGCTGCGGCTACAGCACCCGAGTAAACAGCTGGCAATGATGCGTGTCTGTAACGGCCACTGGTTGCGGTGATAAGGGACAATCTAAAAGCAGTAGGAGATCATATCGCTGCAAGCTAAAATCACTTGATTGATTTCTGCAAGAGAGAAGGTTTTCCCCGCTGATCCATGCATTCCACTGCGTTATCACCACAAAAAGATGCAGTGGTTACAGCCAAAGAGAGGTTCCATTACTCTACTGCGCAGAACCGAATTATACCTCTTGCTAGTCATCAAATATGAATGGAGTGCATCTAGTATATGGTAAGCTCATAAAAAATGAATTTTCATAGCTCACCAGAAAGCGAAACGAAAAAGAAATATAAGCGAAACAGCAAGAACAAGCAATTTTAGAACGCCATTTTGGTTGGTTTCTTTAGTTTGATTTGTGTGTCTCCCCTTTGACTCTTTCTTTATGTCGTGCGAGTACGTTTGTTTTTCTTTAAACTATATGTGTGTTGCCTTTTACACTTGTTGTTGCTCTTTTCAATGTATTGGGGGTAACGACGGAATAAACAAATTTCAACCGATTTTGTTATTGCAGAATCAGCTGTCTGCCATCGAATCAGTGTTGCCAATTTAGCTATTTTCCCACTAGATCTAGTGTGTTTCAATTGGAAAATTAGTGATAAATTTTAAAATAGCGGGTAGCGGGAATTATAGATATTTATGCATTGCCAAGAGATTCCTTGGCTGGGGCGGCGGCGACCACATGTGAGATTTCACCCCATTGTACATTCCACTTATAAATGTTTCACAAATAAGTCGGTCTTAATAAGTTTATTTTTTGGTAAATGTTAAGTACGTGGACAACCTCTCCAAAACTCACGAAATTTTTTTCCTGGATAGACACCAATTTATCAGGAATTTAGGTAAAAAAATTTCGTGGCGGTCGCTTCTAGTTCTTTTTTTTTAATGTTTAAAGTTTAACTTTTTTCAAGCCAAAAATGGCTTGCGCGGGTCACTTGCTGTGTTGTTGTTGTTAATTTTTTTGTAATTTTTTTTGTTATTGTTGTAATTATTGTTGTTGTTATTGTTTTAGTTGTTGTTTTGTTGTTATAATCACCAATTTTAAGGAAAACTAACTATGAATAAAAAATCCCCCTCCAGAAATCTTCTGGTCCTATCTGGTTCACCCCGATATTAATAAATCTGAAGAATTTAAAATCCCGTATGTACAAGAAGTTTAAAAAATCCGGTTTGCAATCAGACTTTTCGAAGTACTCAATTGCAAAATCGAAATTTTCCTTATTTATACTTGACCAAATGCAAGCTTAACTTTAAACGCGACCCTAAACAATTCTTCAGGTTTGTTAATTCTAAACGTAAATCTTCCCGATTTCCTTCTTCTCTACACTTAAATGGTAGTTATGCTGATAGGGATTGTGATATTGCTGATCTGTTCGCTTTTTTTTTCCAACGTTGCTACTCTGTTCAGTCTATTAACTTTCCCTCTATCCTAGCCTCATCGAACGACTTTAGTAGTAGTTACTCTTATCCTATCCCCTTAAATAGTTCTAACTGTATCCTTCCCCCCTTCATCGACTAAGATGGTCTCCTAACAAATTTAAAATCGTGCAATTTTTCGTTCTCCACTGGGCCAGACTCGGTTCCGAGTGCTGTTCTTAAACTTTGTGCAGAATCTCTTTGTGTGCCTCTCCTAAATCTTTTTAACTTGTCTCTCAAGACTGGTGACTTTCCCACCGTCTGGAAAGAATCCTATATAGTTCCCTTTCATAAAAAGGGATCTAAATCTGATGTCTCTAATTACACTAGTCGACACGACTTTTCCGCTGTCGCCAAAAATGACTTTTTCTGATACATTTGGATGTTTAAAATTTTTTAAAGAAAGTAATTTTTTTTTTCATGGAGTAGTTTTTTTTTAAAGAATATTTAAAAAATTTTGTGTTTTTTGTCATAGGTAGTGCTTCTATTTTTTACATAACTTAAGTTTCCTACAACTAGTTGTATTGAACTTTGCAGTTAAAAAAAGGTGACAAATGCAGCTATAAATCCGACTCAGACACTTTGTAGCTGCAACTTAACGTCTGAAAGATATTAAGCTTCCAAATTGAAATTTCATAATTTTTTTCGGTATTTTTCCCCGAAATTTTGACTTTAAAAGCTCAGGAAAAGTCGAAAAAAAAATATTTGAATGCCTTGATTTTTGGTTTTAGATAGACACATTAATTAGGCGTCGTTTAAGGTATCGCTTATAAAAATATAAAAATAAACGGCTTAGTTATAACCGTTTGACCAAAACTACATATGCCGATTGGCACCATCCCAAATGCCATTTTACCGTTAAAAACTGTTACAAACACAGATTTTTGGTATTTTTGTAGGAAAAAAAACCAGGGACCGTAAATAATGATTATTTTGTTTTTTGTAATAAATAAATCATCCACTTCTAATGGACGTAGAAATAAGTGAACCATACCAAAATCTTTAGCTTTGTAAGAAGTCTGCATTTCAGCCATGATTTTAAAAATTCTGATTTTTAGGATTTTCCTCACGGATAATGATTAATTTTTACTAATTTTATAATAATCATAAATAATTATTATTTTTGATCAAAAAAAAAAAACTCAAAAATAATGATTATCACTGATTTTTATTTTTTTCGCTTAAAATAAAACTCAACAATAGCTTACGGCTTCCATGTACCACTTTCCGCCGATGTGATTACATACTCTTGATCTGCGATTTAATGAATTTCATATGATACACCACATGTCCTTCAAGGACGACTTTTAAGGATTCACCTATTTTCTATTAAATTTCATTTATGCCTCTATAGTCTGTTGTAGTATGTACATATGTAGTATTTAGTATTTTGGATATAATAATAGTAATATTGGATATTACGGGCTGTCATAGGGCAAACATAGATAACGCCGAGCATAGATAAGGCCGAGCATAGATAACGAACAGAAGCGCGAGCTTTGAGAGAACGTTTAGCAGGGCAAGCAAGTGCAAGAATTAACAGAATATGTACATATGTAAATATTTGATCAAAAATAATAATTATTTATGATTATTATAAAATTAATCAAAATTAATCATTATCCGTGAGGAAAATCCTTAAAATCATTATATAATCATTATGACGTGATTTTTAAAATATAACTTATAATGATTACGGTCCCTGAAAAAAACGGTTATACGTCGGCTAACGGAATTTATCGGCGAAATTCGGCATATGAAAATTTGGTCAAACGGTTGTAACCTAGCCGTTTATTTTTATAAGCGATACCTTAAACGACGCCTAATTAATGTGTCTATCTAAAACCAAAAATCAAGGCATTCAAATATTTTTTTTTCGACTTTTCCTGAGCTTTCAAAGTCAAAATTTCGGGGAAAAATACCGAAAAAAATTATGAAATTTCAATTTGGAAGCTTAATATCTTTCAGACGTTAAGTTGCAGCTACAAAGTATCTGAGTCGGATTTATAGCTGCATTTGTCACCTTTTTTTAACTGCAAAGTTCAATACAACCAGTTGTAGGAAACTTAAGTTATGTAAAAAATAGAAGCACTACAAACAACAACAAATTTTTTAAAAATTCTTAAAAAAAAAACTACTCCATGAAAAAAAAAACATAATTCTTTAAAAAAATTTAAATCTCCAAATTTATCAGAAAAAGTCATTTTTGGCCACAGCGGAAAAAAAAAGTTGAATTTTGTCGAGTAGTGTAATAACAACAAAACCAGCAAAACCCCCACACAAAAAATCAACAACAACAACACAGCAAGTGACCCGCGCAAGCCATTTTTGGCTTGAAAAAAGTTAACCTTTAAACATTAAAAAAAAAAGAACTAGAAGCGACCGCCACGAAATTGTTTTACCTAAATTCATGATAAATCGGTGTCTATCCAGGAAAAAAATTTCGTGAATTTTGGAGAGGTTGTCCACCTACTTAACATTTACCAAAGCATGCATGTGAGAGCATGAGAAAGTCAGCTTGGCTATAATTCAACCGAATATCAAAATAGAGGATTATGATGGAATATGAATAAAAATAATTCATCGGAACTTCAACGGTATTTTTCGGTATATTTCTGATGGTCAGACCGTGTATCTTATCGAAAAGCCCCGCGGTCACACTGGATGCTGCTTTTTCCAGACCAAAGGTTTTTTGGTTTTTCTATCAAAATTTGTTGATTTAAAAACAAAAAAATTTACAATCCATAATCAATTATAGAGTAAAGGTGCATTAATTTGCCAGTGAAATAAAAAGTGAATAAAATTCTCAGCAAAAGAAATCGCAATCGTCACACCTTTTCGTTTGCACACCAATACCACTATAATACCAAAGCAAATAACTAATACAGCTGCAAAAGCACAACACCCAACACAAGTGAACTAATCGAACGATCGAAAGGCTACGTCTACGTCTGCGAGTGCCAAGGTACTTTATAGTACTTTTAAATCGATTAACGCTCTGTGCATTTCTACGTGAAAGTAGTATACCATTTGGAAATATTACGCAAGTATTATTTCTGGTCATATCTGTTGAATAATCATGGCTCAGTAAACATGAATCCTCAACGAGAATATTTTGCCCAACGCACTCCGTGTGGAGACAAAAGCAAGACGCAATTTTCTGCCGATTGGCAGGTATCTAATACTATCGCCCCCAATCCCACCAATTCCTCCTACTTCTACGAGCAAAATGGACAACAGCAGCAACAGCAAGAAACAACAACATGCCAGAGCGAGCAAATCGTCTGGTGAGACCCAACGCAAGTCCAGTGGTGAGTAAAGAACGGGATCTATGTATATCCAAAGAGAGAGATAGATAGCCATCATGCTCTACCTATTCTCTACCTATACATGTATGTGTCGTCTCTCTTGCTTATTTACCAAACAACCTGTCTGTATTCCCTCCCGAACAGAATTGCATGCGAGCAACAAACAGCGCAATAGCCGCAGACGCGAGCAGCTCCCGACGCCGCGCAACGACCAGCAACAGCAGCCGAGGAACCCCAAACAGCAGCAACAACAACAACAGCAACCTGCTAAACTTCGTCCCAATGTGGACAAGCGTCCAAGGGCGCGAGGCAGCGGTGGCGGCGGCAGTGCTGCGGGCTACCATGGCCCTACCGATGGAGCTTACGATGGCCCTGAATCCGGGCATCAAGACGGGGCTTACGGCGGCACCGGACTAGCAGCCACCAGTGGCAGCTACCCGCGTAGCGACTTTGACTATGAACTAAATTCTGTGTATGCGCAGGGTAGCAAGAAGCAGAACCTGAATCATCTGCTCAACTTTCATTGTGTGCCGCGCGATGTATCGGACAATGGAAATGGCCATGGACGCGCCGCCGGTCATCATCACCATCACAATGCTGGGCGCAAGCCTCGCTACAACAAGGAGCAGTTCCTGCAGGCCAATTTTCAGTTTGTCATTCGCTCGGGGGCCAAGGCCCATGTAAATGGCTCGCCGGATACTTTGATCGACTGGAACTTCATTGAGCAAATCAACATCCAGACCACGGAGGAGCCGCAGTGCCCCATCTGTCTGTACCCCCCGGTGGCTGCCAAGCTCACGCGCTGCGGCCACGCCTACTGCTGGCCCTGCCTCTTGCACTATCTCTCGCTGAGTGACAAGACCTGGCGCAAGTGTCCCATCTGTTACGATGCCATCCACACTGGCGATCTGAAGAGCTGCACCATTGAACAGCAGCATGCCATGAATGTGGGAGATCGCATCACCTTCCAGCTGATGCGTCGTCGCAAGGGCTGCATGTACATCGAGCGTCACGGCGTAGGCGTAGGTGAATTTGGCGAACGTTTCCCCCCGCTCAGTGCTGGGGACGAGGCCAAGCGTTACTCAAAGTTTCTGATCGCTAAGCGGGCGGATGTGGCGGCCATCATCGAAAGGGAGCGACGTGAACTGTTGGCCGAGTCGGATGCATCCTGTCCGGAGGATATATTCACCCAGCAAGCACTCCTAATGCTGAACGAGCGCCTCGACAAGCTGGGCCTCAAAGAGGATGAGGAGTCGCCACTGGAGGAGCAACCACCACCAGCTCTCAGTCTGGAGAACGAAACCAAACATGATATTGAGAAGTCAGACGATGCCTCCATCTCATCGGGCGAGGCATCCAGTAGCATTGGCAGCGCACACATTGGCAGCAAATACTATTATTTCTACCAGTCGAACGATGGACAAAACATCTATTTGCATCCTCTGAATGTAAAAATGCTGCAGGCGTGCTATGGCACTCTGGATCTGGGTCCACTCCTGATTGAGTCCCAGATCCTGCAGAAGGAACACCACTCCATGGACGAGGAGCATCGCCGGAAGTTCACTTGTTTGGGACATCTGCCCCTCACGTGTCAGTTTTCTGTTGTGGAAGTGGAACTTCAACCACCAGTCGTCTCTGGGGGAATAATGAAGTTGTTTAAAGGTGAGTATTTCAGGGTGTGGTTGACTGATAAGTACAACTTACAACCTAACCTGTACTCTCATCTCCAGAGGATCTTTTGCATCGCAAGAAGGAGCGACAGCGTCGCGATCGCGAGGAACGCAAGCGGGAGCAGCACATCAATGAGATCAACGATCGTCAAATGGGAAAACTGATTGCAAGTGCTGCAAATCTAAACCTTGAGTCCTCCCATGAGTTTCCCACTGTAAGCTTTCCTTTTCTTTTGCATTATTTTCTTATTGCTACATCACTTTTTTGCTTCCGCAGTGTGGCTTTGAGGAGGCCTTGCCATCGCCCAGCGGCGTAAGTCCAATGATCATCAGGCAGGGAAGCAGTAGAGCCAGCCCCAAGCAGGAACTGTGGCCTACCATCGGCAGTGGCTCGCCAGCCAGCAGCAGCGGCAGCACTATGGGTTCTGTAGGAGCTTGGGGACGCTCGGCTCCTCCTCCGGCACCAAGGGCCATGCCATCGGCTATGCCCCGAGATGAAGACCATGATCAGCGCTCGGTGGGTCATTGGGGTCTGGGCGAGCTGCTCGTTGGGGCTTTGGATCAGCAGAAGCAGCAGCAGCCGCGAGGCGGCAAGCCCAACAAGAAGGCCAAGGCCAAGAAAATGGTTCCACTGTTTGCCATGGGCATGAACAGAGCTCCATAAAATAAGCTAAAATAAGCGAAATTATTGTACAACCATGTACGTTTTTTTTTTATGAAAACTTCAGAGTTATTTCAAATCAACGATGGATATTTGAACTATAATTTAACCAACATTTTATCCATACTAAACATATGCATTACAATACCAAGTTAATCCAATAAAAGCAGCAAGCATACTCGTAATAGAAATTCCATAGAACCCAGAAATTGATAAGTTGATAAGCTAAACTGGTGGTACGTTTATCCAGACATTCGTGCAACCCCTGGGATAACATTTCTCATTCAAGGGCCACCCACAATAGAAACACGGTTGAAATTAACTTAATCATAAAGTCGTCGGTCGTCCCAAATTATTTTGAAAAATTTTTGGGCTTAACCAGATCAAATCCCTGTGGTGGGGCTCTCGTGGAAGCCAGGTCCACCTCGGGGAAACTGCTGGAACGGTTCAGATTGCCGAGATCGACCGCACCAGATCCATGCCTTCGAGGATCAATGCCACTGTCACTACCGGCCACTGAATGGGACTCCCCATATTCCTCGTTGGAATCGCTACCGTCCGGGGAATGCATAGCCGACGGATCGTCGCCATTAATCGATGCTGTGGAACTCCAGGCGCTCATTATTTTGCCCTTCGACTCGTTCCAGAACGAGTGCAGACGATCGCTTCCAAATGCCTGTAGAAATGCGTCGATAAACTCGCGCGACTTCTCCTCCCATTTGGCAATGATGTCGACCTTCACCCTCTTGCCGCGATCCTTCAGTTCGTCCATTTTATTCTGGAGACGGAACTTCTTTTCGGAGAGAAATGAAACGTTCAGCTCCTTGGCGGAGTAGCCGCGGGCCAGATTACGGCGCACATAGACATCGTAGTCCTTTACGATGCGAGCCACAACGTCCGAGGTGGAAACACCCTCAGTGCGTTCGGTGGCCACAAACATGCCGCGTGCCTTCAGCGGAGCATATATATCATTAACACCTCCAGCGCCATATGGAATGTCATCGTGGGCAACAAAATCAATTTTATGATCAGTAAGAAAATCATCGGTAAGTGTCCAGGGAGCATTCGGAACAACCTAGGGACAAAGGAGAGATTTAAGTACAGCTTTCTGTTAGCTTTTTTGAGACGCACCTCATCCACATAACGACAATGACGCACTGCCTCGTAGCGCTCAAAGCCATTCATCACTGTGCGACCCTTCATTTTCAATGTCAGCTCATCGTTGCACACTCCAACAATCAGATAGACATTTGGAAATATATTCTTGGCCTGCATCAGCTGTCTGGCATGGCCCTGATGAAACAGATCATAGATGCCATCGGCATAGACGCGCACACGGCGATTCGACTGCCCAGAATGGGCCATCTCGTAGGTGATGCGTTGAGTATAATCACAGCCATTCAGCTCCTCCAAGGCCTGCATATCACTGGCAAAGGGACACGGCTTGCAAAACGGCTAAAATGCATAGAAAATGGATATGAAAATGGTTACCTTTGGAACTGACTCAGACTCCCCGGCTTACAAATTTGTCAAAGTTCATGTCATATAGGGGCAACGTCGGGAATGATTCCCATTCCGGCGACTCGGAATCCGTTGATTCCACATCCTCCAGCAGTTTATCTATCTGGAATTCATAGGAGGGCGTCGATCGCCCAGATCTTGACGCTGGTGAAGGAGTTCCATGCTCCGATGATGACGGAGAGGCTTCCTCCTCGATCAATTTATCCATTATTTTGTTTTATTTTTTAGAAAATATAGAAAATGCAGAACTGCAGCCAACTGGAACCGCCCGTGATACTTCCAAATGGGTGACTGATTATATAAAATCGTTTCTTTTCCACACCAAATGCTCGGCACACTCTGATGAGGATTGCCAGAGCGAGAGCTCCAGGGCCCGAGAGTTGCCCACAAATTACGCAGCGCCTATCAAAATTAATTGGCGGCAAAGCCAATTGAGGCTCAGAAGGAGGCTGGCACAGGCACACGACTGGAGGCATAGCAGCGACCCATTCTTAGGGTCTGTGTCTACAACGATCTCTGTCATCTCTCAATTGCCACAAATTGAGGCGCAAACAAATAGGAAGTGGCTCCGTGATGGTCGCCTGACTCTTGGCACGGGGGTACATATCAGGCGATACATACATATGCATATATATAAACTACATACACATATAGATAAATCACAAAGCCATTAAACAAATCAGTGAACCAGAAGACCAATCAAAAACTGTTGTTTCATCATCGTTCGGCATCAATAGAGCGGCCATTCGAAAAGATTTTCATAATTATATGAAAGGGGTATGAAAGAATGAATACTATAGTATAAAGTCGGAAGCGAAAGTTATCAATAGGTATATAGGTATAAAATATATGTACATGTATTAAGAGTAAGACTTCTGTAGAGGTAATATTGACTTGAAGGTATTTAAAACTATATTAGTGGGTACATAAAGTATTCAGATTACGAAAACAAATTTTTTCTTGCACATTGTCCGTTCCCTGTCCGCATGGGTACATGTCATAACGCCCAGTGTCATAACGCCCGTGGGCGTTATGACACAAAAAATAGTGTCGTAGCGCCCACGGGCGCTATGACATTTCGAAAAGTGTCATAGCGCCCGCAGGCCTTTATTTCACTTTTTTGTGGGCCTTATGACACTATAACGCCCGAAGCTAATAAAAATTAAATAATAATATGATACAGACGCTGCGAAATAACACCCCCCAAAAAAAAGAATGAAATAAGGCCGAAAAAAATAGATTTTCAATAAAATGTAAGGTGTTATTTCCATTTTTGGCGCCTTATTTCCTAAAAAATATTTAATTATGAAATAAGACCCCAAAAAAGAAATAAATAAGACCCCAAAACTATTTTATTTAAGTCTTGAAGTCTTATTTTATTTTAATTGGGAAATAAGACCCCAAAGGTTGCTTTACATAGCTCCTAGTTATATGTATATATTCAATATTTTGAATATATTTGAAATTTAATTTTAAAATTGTGTCAATCTTTCTTATCTTTATAAATATTTGAATTGTGTCAATCTTTGCGCCGCAGGCGAAAATTTGTATACAAAAAATCGCGCGATTTTTTGTATACAAATTTTTTATTATTTCTTCACTTTATAAATAGTTTTTGAAATAAAATTGTTGCAAGCATCCTTTCCCAAATAAATGTTGCTGTTAAATAATAATAAATTCATATTTTATTGGTAAACTTTTTCACTACTTTCAAGTATTTGTCTGCAATATGGGCAGAGCAATAGCGAGTTTTTGTATCGTTGTGAGAAGCAACAACTTCGAATTTTTTCGAAATCCAGCAACAATTTTATAATTGTAAGAAACAGCTCAATGATAAACTAACTCAGAAGATCATTGTAAAGCTTGAAAAATGCTTAGAGAGATAAGAAAATGAACGGTAAATTCATATCGGTAAGCTCATTGATTCTTGATGCAATTTGCAAGTTTTAAAAAGTTGAGGGCGTTATGACACTTTTGAGAATGGGCGCTATGACATGCACCCTGTCCGCATCCTAGAAGGAGCCATAACATATCAACTTCAAGGACAAGTATACCCTCAATAATAAGATACTTATACTATTTTCCAAAAGTTTTCTTTCGATTCAAAGTTTATTTTTCAAAAAATATTTAACAAAGCATTTGCAATAATTCCGATATTGCCATGTGTTGTATCATGTTACTATTTTTTGTGTGTTGAATGCGTTTTGGTTTTCTCTATGATGTTGGTGTTTTTTTTGTTTGTTGGTTAACTTATAGTTATAGTGTATGCGAAATAATTTAATATAAATATTTCTAGATATTTCCGGTACCTCCTACTATTCTTCTGCTGTTGCTGCAAGCACACAGACAACAATCTCTGTGGCCGAGTGCTTAATACAAAAATGAGTCTTTTCTGCATTGGTTTTTTGTTCCAATAATGTAAGCCCCATATACATTTTGCGAGTCGCGGGATTCGGGAATCGGTGAAGTGAATGGTGTATCATGCTGTGCGCCTTCACTCCATTTGGCTAAAATTAGCTAAAGGATATGATGGGAGGGTAGGGGATTGGGGATTTAGAGTGAGGTATAGCCGAGTGATAGCGAGTGCGAGTGAAAACTATAGACTAATTGGATTACAGATACCATTTAGAGCTAGGTGTAAGAAGAGGTGAATCTGGATGAGCCTGTGAGGAGGGACGTTTCCCTCTCCGATCCCATAGATAGGAAAAGAGAGGGAGAAATTTCAGGCTAGTTCCAAAATCTAAAATCATTCGCCTCAATTGACGGAGCGTCGCTCAAACTCCACTTCCTGTTCGACAGCTTCCGTTTCATCGTCATCATCATCGTCATCGTCCTCGTAGGTGTCCTGGTAGCTTCGACGTGCCAGAGCGGATCGCTTCTTATGCTTGCCATTGAGGGAACTACAGCTCGCCGCACTGTATGTCGCCGCCAGTTCTAAGTACTCATCGCTGGACTCTGTTTCGTCCTCGTCGCCCTCGAGCTCGTCGCCATTGACTGATCCAGAGGGACTGCCGGGTGGACTGAGGGCCTGTATCAGCTTTCCCTTTGACTCGTTCCACAGATGGTTCAGACGCTCGCGGCCAAAGAGAAGCAGGAACGTATCGATAAACTCGCGCGACTTCTCCTCCCACTTTGTAATGATGTCACCCTTAACTTTGGTCAGCTCCCGCTTTCCCCGTGACTTCAGTTCGTCCATTTTATTCTGCAGACGGAACTTCTTTTCGGAGAGAAATGAAACGTTCAGCTCCTTGGCGGAGTAGCCGCGTGCCAGATTGCGACGCACATACAAATCGTAGTCTTTAACGATACGGGCCACAATGTCCGAGGTGGACACACCTTCAGTGCGTTCGGTGGCCACAAACATGCCGCGTGCCTTCAGTGGTCCATAAATATCGTCCATGCCTTGGGTACCATAGGGAATGTCGTCATGGGCAACAAAATCTATTTTGTTTTCCGCAATGAACGCATCAGACAGTGTCCAGGGAGCATTCTGAACAATCTGCGGAGGGCGAAAAGGGTAGGGTTATCAAGGGCTGAATCGACCCAATTACGCTGAGCACTCACCTCATCGACATAACGACAATGACGCACACCCTCGTACCGCTCAAAGCCATTCATCACAGTGCGTCCCTTCATGCGATGCGTTAGCTCGTCGTTGCACACTCCGACAATAAGATAGACGTTGGGAAAGATGTTCTTGGCCTGCATTAGCTGCCTGGCATGGCCCTGATGGAACAGGTCGTAGATGCCATCGGCATAGACGCGAACACGACGATTCGTCTGGCCGGAGCGGGCCATTTGGTAGGTGATGCGATAGGTGTAGTCACAGCGGTCCCGTTCCAGCATAGCCTCCTCGTCGCAGGAAAACGGGGCCGGCTTGCAAATGGTCTATACAATAGAAAAGCCAAATTAATGTTGACTTTGATTTTCTCTTTTGAGTTTCCCAATGCTTACCGCAAAGTCAGATGTACCGCTAAAGGACTGATGCGATGTGGACGCAGCTATAACGGGAGGCGTCTGTGGCTGTGGCACATATTTGCGCTTCACTCCGCTGAGATAATCCGCCGTCGATGTAGCCGCGGGCAGGGTGTCCTCGGCGGCGGCAGCCTCACCGTCATCGTCCGGCTCACACTGTGAGATAGTGCGCGTGCAGTCCCTGAGCGTGGTGGCCGAGGAGGTGGGCTCTGCCGCGCCATCAACGACGACACTCTCCAGCTGACCATTGGACTTGGCCTTGGCGGGCGATCGAGGACTGGGGCTACTTGTGCGCTGATCTTTGGCATCCACCACAATGGTGGTGGTGGTGGTAATGGGTGACGTTGATGGTGAGGCGGAGGCAGAGGCTGCGACGGGCATGGCGATAGCCGTCTCGTAGGTTCGTTTCCGCGTGGTCAGCGTCGAGGTGATCAGTGGCGTGGCCGGCGGGGAGGTAGCTGCCTGTGATGTGTTAATTGTGTTGTTGGTGTTGGCGAGTATCGATGAGGTGGCCATCGCAGCGAATGTTGTGGAGCGGCAGTTTTAACGATTTCTCTTAAAACACTTATGGGTGGATCGGAGGAGGCGTTCACTGTTCTCTGCTGTGGTCGTGGAGGAGGAGATTCACGTGCGTCCAACTGCAAACAGAAGGGAAAAAACCGTTAAAAAGTCATTTAGGTAATGTGTTCTGCTGACAGAATAACACGTGACGTAGCATTTCTCCCGTTGCTGCGCAATTGCAGCGGTAGCGTAGCTGAACGGCGGCACCGTGGCACCATGGCCGAATCAATTTATTTTTAATTGCCAAACCGAATGATTCGATTCGCCACGCGCGCATCGAACCACTGAAATTCCTTAGAAATCAGCAGCAACAGAAATAAATCACAACTAAAGAAAGAACAACTACAAACGCATTATTGGCACGTACACTCAACCAGGCGGAGCAAAGAAGAAACGGCAACTAAAACTAAAACAACGGCACTGTGAAAGCGCAGCAGCCGCTTGGCTTGGGTGGGCGATAGGGAGAGGGAGATGGAACTAGTTCCGCCATTAGCGCATTAGCTGCACTTAATTGTTGCTGCTGCTGCTGCTGCAATCTCCCATTTTACATAAACAAAACGAAATGGAAAGATTCGAATGTGAGTCACTGAAGGCAGTCACGATGACCCAATCGGGGTGTCTGGACTCTCTCTCACTCCCATTCAGTCAGCTGTTCCGTGCGTGCTCCAAATTAATTTCGGCCATCCCATGGTATATTAAGCATGAGGTAAGGCAGTCCTGCTAATTGGTTTGTCACTGTCTCCCACACGAACACCTTCTTATGCGAATGTCAACTTTGTTTGAGGTCACCCCCTCGCACTGCCTCACCTTCTTATTAATATACCTCGGAGCAGTCAAAACGATTTCTCATACCTATGTTTATTCAACATATGAGACATACATACGTATGTATGTACATACACATGCACACATTTATCTATTGCTGCTTACGTCTGAATATTTCTTTGGCATTGAGGTGATCCTATTACGTCAGAGGTGTTTAAGGTGCAGGTACGTACGGAACTCGTGTGGTATTCCTTTCTTATCTGGACATCAACAGGCCGTTTGATGATGATAAGCACAAAATCCACCCGAGACCCCAAACGGCTGTTTCTTGGAATCGTACTTTTGCCCGCCCAAGGTCTGACTTAGGCTCTGATTCACCTGGAACCGGCTTCGCGACAGTTCAAGTTCAACTCTTGGCTTTGGACCGAGAGAGAACAAGAGAGAGAGAGAGAGAGAGAGAGAGAGATCTGTGCACTGTTCTCTGATGTAAGCTTTATTTTAACCATCAAAAAAAATACGAGCATGTACAAACATGTTAATTCTGTTGCCAGGCAAAAAGAAAAGTGCGGGGCAAGCAATCTTCAGCTGCTATCAACGTCACAAAGCAAGAGAGTCGTACGATCGATCCACGTACGGCCGGCAGAGCAGAGGATGACGGTTCCCCGTATGTATTTATGTACATTCATACATATGTAATTAAAGTGAATCAAACGTAAACAAACGCCCAAGAGAGAAAGCGATGAGTGTGCGTGTTAAAGTGAGTGGGTCTGCAAGAATGTGCATGGGTGGGTGGATGGATGTGTTAGACCAGTAAAAACGATTTGCAAATTGACAGGCGGTATGCACTAAAGCAGGCGAGAGATAAGATTGTTACTGTTATTCTTAACTTATCTGGAAGCGGGACTTCCGCTGCACTCGTAACGGGGGAGGTACAAATGGGTCTGATAGGAACACGATAAATGGAATTTAGCGGAAACCGTCCATGTGTGTCTATAGACACATGCTGTTTGATAAGAATCATAGAACACTCTCCAACACCAACCAGTCCTCCCCTCCCAAGCCGATAATCGTTCAGCCGGATCTGGCAAGTGAGGCAAAATTCGAGGGAAACCAAAGTTCAATATCATCACGCGCTCTCCAGCTAGGGCTCAGGTTAAGCCCCCCACCCCTTCATTACGTGGCATACTAACAGGCCAAAGAACTCTGAAGAATCTCAGAGAACGGCGAAGCAAAAATGGTTAGTTGGCATTTTGTTGGAGTTTGCCTTTTGGCTGCTCGTTCGCGTTGGCCAAAAACAAAAGGTTGAAAGTACAGTTCCAGCAAGTTGCTGGAACTTCCCTCTCACCTCCTCCAACTGCTGCTCCATTCCGATCTCTACGCGCTTCGAGTGTTTTCCCCCATTGATGATAAGCCAACACTCTCTGGACTATGTATAGAATGAACATGGCTTGTATTAATATATATTTGCATTGATAACCTTCCGCTGGGTGGTGGGCATTATTATCAATGATGAGTACATACTCCAAAAAAAGATTGGTTGACGTCAACTGTGATTTGGATGCTGCTCGAAGTACGTGAGAATCTGGGGGAAATATCCACAGGAAATGGGAACGTTAAGTTTGCACGTATGTATGTCCAAAATCCAAACTGTACGTTCAGTAATGTTCTGGTAATTATTTTTCATTCCGGTGGTCCCTACATGTCCATAGATAATCTTATCAAACATTTTAATTGCACATGCTCCCTTCACACTTTGATTCAGAAAGCACACATACACATGCTGTACAAAAGAGTACACACATTCGCCCTCCTCACTCACGTAAAAGCTTCTACGCATGATATACAAATTTCATTGAGTAGCGCTGAAACAGCTGACTGATTGTGCGTGTGATCACCCTCAATCGCGCTCTTTCTTTCCTTCCTTCTCTCTGTTATGTTCCATACACACGCACACACACACATACATACATACATACATACATACACACCCGTGACACAGTGGTGTTTCCACAGTAAAATATAATCGTCGCTTGGGAAAGTGGAGCACAGCAGTATTTGGCAGCCATGACTAATGCTTGCCCCATTCTTTCGCAAGTGTTCAAAATGGTAAGGTTTATTATTAACCCCCATTATGATGGTGATGATGCCACCAGGGGAAATCGTACGATCGCAGTGCAAAGTTCGGTGAGTGGTGTTGACGCGTCAGCGTGACGTGTGGAAAGGGAAGGAAACGGAATGACGGGGGGACGCTGCAAGCGCTAATACACACCAAAAGTCATACGACCGACAAAGCAGCACCAGTGGTGGCGGTGTATTTTCTTCAAAGAGTGACGTGGCGTCGTCTTGCCGGCTGCAAAACAAAATCGATAAGCGTCAGCAGCTGTTCGGGGAGGGAATAAACAGCAAAACTTCTAGGGCGAGACGATTATGTAAACAAGCCTTCAAGGCTGGCTGGCGAGTGTCGGGTAAAGCTCATAGCGATCCAATCCAAATCGCAAACGCACATTGCTAAGAACCCAAGAATAATCTCAAAGCGAGCTGACATTTCGTGTGGAGAGAGCGAAGAAATAAAGAGAGAGAGAGAGAGAGACCGAGAGAGAGGAAAGTCGCTCACGTCACAGGAGAATGTCGTAGTCGTCAGCACAGTGTAAATATTTAATATTTGTCCTTAAACATATTTTTGTCTTCCCCGGATCCAACCCAATCACAGGTTTCACTCACAAAACTTACTTTCTTCCAAATTGAAATGTTGATTTCGTATATTTATTTTCTTGGCTAAAAATCGATTTGCGCTTTGATTTGCAATTTAATGCCCGGCGGCTGGAATGACGGACCACTAATACTACTTGTAGCACTTAATTAGTTTACTAATATTTATTAGAGCACCGCACCGCCAACTTTGTTTGTTATTTTGTTATGCGAGCAGTGTGACCGCGGGCTTTCGATAAAAAAATATACCGTCACATTTTCAAAATATACCGTAAATATACCGATGAAAAAATGAAATTAGACCACTTAGCCCCCCTCTATTTAAACATATAAACAACTTGATTAACTCCGGGGAAACCATACTGTTTATTAATGTTCCTTATAGATCCATTCTTCCTCTTTCCTTAAAACAAAAGTTACCACGATATCTTTCACCTGAATTGCGTTACCACCCACTGGTAACACCCCACCCACCCCACTGTAACACCCACTGGACGACAATGGATCAATGCTGTGTCCATGATCGGAAATCATATTCCGATATTCGGCTGAATATGACTATATACCTGCTCATGCATTTGATTTGTTTCCTGTATATATATCACGATCCCGACCTCGAAAGGCTCTCATTAAGAAACTATAAACTGCAATATTTCGTTGAGATGCCAAACATATCCTCAATAATATAATATTATTTTCCCCAGGGTATTTAAAATGTTTCCTATGTTGCGGGACAATGTCGCCCATTTGGCGGCACCTGCTCCTGCCCTATACAAACTAATATTGCCAACGGTAAAAACTTAAGTGAGTGGGGATATTTTTGCGACCAAAATCCCTCCACAAAATCCCACTTAAAGTCCTAATAAAAGTCAATTTTCTACAAGAATGGCTACATTTTAAGGACTGCCTTGTATTGGATAATTTATTAAACAAGGTATAAACAAAGAAAGCCGACAGAGATGTCCATTGTAACTACACAGTAACTACACATTTGATACATATTAACTACATATGGGAATAAAACGAACTTAACCCACTAAATACCCCTCTATCTAATCGTTCTCTGGCCATGATCAGAAATCAAATTCCTCCATTTTGATATTCGGTTGAATATTACCAGCTCAATAGGACCCTCAGCGCTGAACCCATAGTTCTATCCGATTAATGAATTAATTTTGAACAAGATTGTCGAATTTTAAGGACTCACTTGAGTGTATTGTTTATAAAATTAGGTTTAAACAAAGAAAGTCAAAGAAATGTAGCATTTTTTTACATGGCAACTACACGGTAACTACACAGTGGCTACATATTTACCCTAATTCTTAATTAATGTAAAAAGTATGTTTACCAAGCTGCTTTGAAACAAATTTGTGAGACAAATTTGAATCTGTGAGATACAAATATTGGCACATTTGGATATCACAGTTGGCCTGTATTTTTTCAGAGCAAGAAAATCTCAAGGATACGACTTTTTTTGTCATATCTGACAGCCCTCTTCTGCAGTCGCGAGTTTTTAAAAACCCGGCTGTTAAACCGCCACAGTCACCCGCCATTTAAATTTTATGTTTGCATGTCATAATGTGAAGGAGGTTTTTTTATTTATGCGAATTTCTTGAATTTTCTATGACAAAGTAGTCAAAAGTCGAATAAAAATTCATTTAAAGGAAATCAGCCATTTTATTTCGTTTAAGCGGAAAAATTCTTTAGAAGGTTTACTTAATAAGTTGTACATAGCAATGCTTTGCTATAATTATTAAAAAAAATAACGGCACCTTCTTCATCTTCACCATCCTTCTTCCCGATCTCATCAGTATCGCGTATCTCCTTGATTTCCTAACTCTAGGACCCATATCCTCATCGATCAGACGATAACCGTCTCGTTTAACGGCCCCTCGAAAGTCAGCACATCAGCTGGCTCGTTGGGCAGTATATCTTCAATTTTGTTTACCAAAATATTTAAGTTTGGCTTACAGCACTGAAACACAGCTCAAAAGAGTTTCGAAGCCTGCTGGAAGTTTCAAATGTTGTTTCGTTAGAATTTTTGCTTTATTGTGTTCTTTGATTCGTTTTATATACAGTTTCATCCTGGTAAAATTCGTTGAGTGTTTGCTCTGGAGTGGGAAAGTATGTGGAGTGCTACCAGAATATCATGCGGCCAGCATTTGGGGAGGTGGCCTTGGCCAGAATTATGCCCGACAGCTCTTCGTCCTCCAGTTCGTTGCTGTTTCGCGCATTGCAGGGTGGTAAGGAAAGTCGCATTAGGTTTATAGTTAACATGGTCTTATCATGACTTATATACACATTTATGTATAGCTAATGTTATTGTTGTTTTTTGTTTCTTGTTTCTGTTTTATTTGTTTCATAATAAATAACAATATGAATGTGGCTTGTTGTTGAGACAGCTGATGCTGGGGTGGTGGTGGAAGGCCATCGATCACCTCAGGAGATGGGGGTTTCGATGAGTGTGCTGATCGAAGTCGATTCGCAGATTGTGGGTGGGGTGTGTTTTGTGTGTGGTGTGCGTGGGCGGGCGGAAGAACAGTCACAGGGATAACAACAGTTACAACGAATTGCAGCAGTAGCCAATTTTGCTCTCATGGTCTGCAAAACAGAATCCAGATAGAGAGAAAGAGAGTGGAAGAAAAAAAAAAGAAATAGAGAGAAAATATACAAATGGAGAAAGAATCAAATAAAAGCTAATCGAAATTCCGTTAGCAGCACAAAAACATAACACAAAACGAAACACAAAACGAAACGAAACGAAAAGAAACGAAAAGAGGAATGAGAACATGCGGATGAAAGATGGAAGGAGGACTGATAAAGCAGGTGGACAGGGGGCAGGTGGAAATAATACACATTTCATTTTATTAATTCACATTTTTTATTCTTTTTGCAGTTGTTGTTCTTTTCTCTTGGGTTTGCTTTCTTGTTTTGTTTTAAATTAAATCGTTTTGAGGCACTTAGTAGGCCAATTTTTAGGCACTATTTAAATATTAAATATACGTATGTATATATTGCAAAAAAAATCAATAAAAATATGCTAAAAATTAAGTATTGTACAGCATTTTTTTTTGTTATGTAAATTTTGCATTTAAATAAATTTTGTTTATCGTTTAAATATCACTTAAATAGGTTCGTTTCAAGCCACTTAATTGGTTTTAAAATTGTTTTTTTGTTTTTAATTTTTTTTGCGGACGGTTACAAGAACAAATAAAAAAAAATATTTTTAAAAATATTTTAACTATAAATAAAATATTATATATAGGGTGTGTTTCTGTTGTATTTTTGTTTCTTGTTTTTTGTTTGTTGGTTTATAAATAAGGTTTCGTGGTTATGCAGTCGTTAATGTTGTTTTGTGGTTTGTTTTCTCATAAATTAGTTTATCAATTGAAGTTTAAATTCGCTTTCTCAATTGTCACAAAAAATAATTAGTTAATTTACCAAAAATCAACAACTAATCACAAGGCAAATAGACTTTCTAGAGCGAGAGAGAGAGAGAGAGAGAGAGAAAGATGGGGGGAGGAGGGACGTTCGGTTTTGCTTTTGGCAACGCAGTTTTAGTGGATGGCTTAGCTTAACGAGTATAAACAACGAGTGGCGAGCGATAATTTGCTAGCGAGAGTACCAACACCAGAGAGAGATAAAGAGAGACAGAGAGAAGTACAGCGAGTGGAGAGACAGAGAGTTGTGAGAGGGCCCAGGGGTAGGGTTAGATGTTAGATGTGAGTATGAGTATGAATAATGCATGAGATTCGGTTTTAGATGGCACAAATGCAACGAGTAGCGAGTAACAGGCACTTAGTGAGCGAAATACTAAACTAGATGAGTGGAAGTAGCGAGTGACGCGTCAAGACAGATTCGCTTTGCTCAACGTTTTGGCTTTGCTTGGCTTACGGTTTGGCTTACTTTTTGATCAGCGAGCGAACCTTCTTCATCGTGCGATTGAAGATGGTCTTGTTGTTGCTGGCACTGTTGTTAGAGCCCAGCGACGAGTTTGACGTCTTGTTGCTGTTCAGGCTCCCGCCGCGATGCACATGCGCTGCCGCCCGCTGCTGGTTTCCATGCGGCTGCTGCACCTGCGACTTCAGCGACTGCCCATCCTCCCTCTCGCTCTCCGTCGAGCTGACGCCCTCGGGACTCTGCCGACTGTAATGCGGTTGCGGGGGTCGTTCTGGCGTTGGGGATTTCGAGGAGGAGCTCTGATCGCGTCGCTGGGGCTGTGGCGTCAGTGGCATGGCAAGATTCTGCATGCTCTGCGTCTCGTCCGTGGGTTCGATACTTGGAGGCAGCAGCTCGGCCAGCGTCTGCTTCGACAGGATGTGATCCAAGCTCCGCGACTTTCGATGCTGCTGCACATTTGGCGGCGGCGCCAGGCGCTTCTCTCGCCTCGTCACATGGTCGCACGTGTCCGTGTCCGCCGGCTCCTCGTCCTCCGGCTGTAGGGTGCACGTGGAGCTGGCATTCGTCAGCGCTGTGCTGCCGGCCGTCACCATAGCCGCCGCCGCCGCTATCCTCTGCTCCGGTGTGGCCAGACTGCTCTGGCTGGCGGAGGCCTGGTCCAGCAGCCCATCCACGCTGTGCGACCGATAGCCACTGCCCATGCCTGCGCTGTGCCCCAGACCAGCGGCAGAGCTCCGTCGCGGTGGCAGATACGCCAGTGGCATCATGTTCTGCATGGAGGCCGAACCGGCTCCGGATTTGTGGAGCAATGCCGCCTGCTGGGTGCGATACGGTGGCAGAATGTTGGAGCGCTTTCCGTGCCTGGCGTAGCCGCTCAGCTGTGAGGTGCTGCCCCGTTGGCGGGCCGGTGAGGGGGATTGCCGGTATCTATTTGCCTGGTGATTAGCTGCGAGTTTCGAGCGAGTTTTTAGCGAGTTTCGAGTGGTGTTTTTTTTGCAATCAGAATTAAAGTATTATTATCATTATTAGGTGGTAGAGTAAGAGAGAGAGAGAGATAGAGAGTAATGTGTGTGTTTGTGTGTGTCAGTGGGTGAGAGATTGGGGTGGGTTGGGGTGGGTGGGAGATAGAGAGTAGTGTGCTCAAAGGCTTGAACTTTGACCGTAACTTGAGGAGAATCTCCGCTTAACCTTAAGACATATTCGAGGGAGGTCGAGAGGCTCTGTTTTTCTTTTCTTTTTTTTGTTTTCTTTTTATGGGGTCTCTACGCCGGACTCTGGCTCCGGTTGGGAGTTGAATTTGCATTTGCAATTGCAATTGCATTTGCGTTTGCATTTGAACTTGAACTGGAGTTGGGAGTAGTACTACTCGTTGTTGGCCCACCTTGTCCGCTGCCATTGGCCGCCATCAGGCCATCCACCACACTGCCTGCGCCGCCGACACCACCGCCGCCGCCGCCTCCTCCACCGCTGGATGATGCTCCTCCTCCTCCTCCACTCTGGTAGTCGGAATCGTTGCTGTGCATTCTTTGGTATGACACCGCTCCGGGCGTCCCAGGCACCATGGCCGCAATGCGATCGATATTCTTTTCGCCGCGCAAAAATCTGCCGCATCAGAAGAATGGGAATTATTTGAGTTTCGATAAATTGACACAGAAATTGCAAGATTGAGGAATTGAGGTAGATCCCAGCCAGATCCCAAAATGCATCCTATGCGCGTCTCTAAATGCGTCGCTTAATATACCTTTCGAGCTTGTCGATGCATGCATCCTGGTAGTCATGGATCCAGCTGACGCCATTGAAGTGCGCCACACTGCGCATATCCTCTGGCAGCTTCTCCACCTCCGGCCAATCGAAGTGCTGATCCATAATGGGTATAATGTTGCAATTGGAGTTCAAAGCAGCCACAATTTCCTATACGACAGAAGGGGCAGACCATTCTTGAGTAAAGATTTCATTTCAGTGTTCGATTTAAAAGGCACTTACGCGATGCACCCAATCCTTGCAGTCCTCGTCGGCAATGCAGCGATGCAAGGCATCGGGTGTTAATACTAAAACAAAGTTCTTTGCCTGCCGAATACTGTTCAGGAGTCCATTGTCGAACTTGCCCGCCTCCAAGCGCTCCACATCGATGAAAACTGAGAAGCCACGCAGCTGCAGATGGACCTGAAAAACAAGAAATGTCATCATTCCACGTCTATCTATTCTTCGATAATATCTTTACCTTCAGTAAACTGGCCAACTGTGAGCCATTGGAACGTCTGTAGCTGACAAATACATCCAGAGTCTTGGCCATGTTCTCCTCGGAGGAGCTGGGCAGCGAGTTTTCCAGATTCTTCACGGCATTCAGGATGCGCAGGCGATGGATGGAGTTGTGGATGCCACACTCTGTCATCAGCATGTCCTCGTTGACGTGAGGCAGGGCGCACTTGTCGATGCCGGCATTCAGCATGGCGTATGTGTAGGTGCAGTAGTCGGTGCCGATCTCCGAGAGAAACTGATGCATTTTGGCCGTATCCTTGGAGGAATAGTCGGCCATGCGTTTGAGATTTTGCAGTTCGCGCTCGAAGCGCCGCAACAGGATGCCGTTGCCGATGCCAATGTCGTCGCGCAGGTTGTCCTGGTTGAGCTTCAGCAGCAGATCGCCGTCCACCTGGGACTCCTCGAACCGGTCGATGTAGCCATTGAACCCGATCTGCTTCACCCACTCCTGCACATCCTCGACGGACCACAGGGGCACCTGTTGCGACAGCTTGTGCGGCACAGTCTCCCCGATGAGGCGCAGCGCCTGGGCGGCAAACTTCGAGGCGATGGCATTCGGGCAGCTGGCCACCGTCTTGAGCGCTTCGATGGCATTGATCTCGCGGAAGATGTCGGTGTTGCCCTGCTCTCGCTTGATGCCCGCCTCCATGCAGAAGTGGAAGGCGGCCAG
Source organism: Drosophila athabasca (assembly GCA_008121215.1). Classification (NCBI taxonomy): domain Eukaryota; kingdom Metazoa; phylum Arthropoda; class Insecta; order Diptera; family Drosophilidae; genus Drosophila; species Drosophila athabasca. The sequence continues at coordinate 60,422,519 of CM017796.1, read as the reverse complement.
GTTGCGGGCCTCCTCGCGATTGGAGCTGAGAACGGGCACCAGACGCTTCAGCCAGTGCTTGCTCTGGCCGTGCGCATGCGCCAGGTTCGAGCGGGCAAAGGCCGAAGGATCGTGGGTCGTCACAAACGGTTCCACCAGATCGAGGCACCCCGACTTCAAGACCTCCGCCTCGATCTCCTTGTTGGCCACCAGAACGGCAATGGCCAGACAGGCGTAGTACTTGATGTTGTCGTCGTTGTGGAAGGCCAGCGGGAAGAGCCACATGGGCACCTTGCGCAGGATCATCTCCTCCTGGTTCTCGGCCCCGCCATAGAGCGACAGATTGGCCAAAGCGCTGGCACAGTGTCGCAGGGTCTCCACGTCGCTGGTGCGGCACTCGAAGAGCACGGCATCGAGGCCTCCCAGCCGGATCACATCCGAACAAGTGCCCTCCGAGTGCTTGAAGAGGTGCTCGAGGATGCCAGTGCCGACGCGCGAGTGCTCCATATTGGATTTCTTGGTGCAGACGCAGGCCACATTCACGACCTTGTCCAGGCCGTTGTCCACCACATGCTTGCGGTTCTCGGTGGTGAGGCACTGCTCCAGCAGCTGGGCGGAGGAGAACTGCAGCGTGAGGTCTTTGTGAACGCAGTTCTTCATGAGCAGATCGAGGCCGCCGCTTTGGCGGAGGGAATTGCACAGAGAGTAGCCCAGCTCGTGTCCGTGGGTGGGCACAGCCCAGGCCCTGCGGATCACCTCGTTGATCTTCTCCAGATACTCGGTCTTCTCCTTGCCAACATTCATCGCCTGGCCGCTGTTGTTGCTGCCACTTCCGCTCTCATCATCCTGCAGGGAACTGACGAACGAGGTGAGCACATTCGAATACTTGTTGATGGTCTGCTCGATCTCCTGCTGGCCACTGCCAGCCGTCAGCGATTTGAGATCGTCCAGCTTGAGGTCCGTGAGCTTCACCATTTGGCCATTCATCGCGGACATCTGGGAGGAGGAGGTGATCATGCTGCTGCCCGAGCTGGATACGCCCTTGTGGGTCATCGAGTAGTTGGCCTGCGAGGCCGAGGACACGTGCTTCTCCTGGCTGATGATCCCGTTGGAGGTCATCGTCTGCGATTGCTGTGACTGCGAGATCGCCTTCTTGTCCGCGGAGAAGGTGTCGCTCTGCACCTTAATACTGGCGGCGGCCACATTGTTGCTCGCCTGTTGTGTGATGTCGCCGGTGCGCAGCGAGAGGGCCTCCTACATGAGTCAAAGGTCAAGTATAACAGTTAGTATTATGCTATATAATGTGTGTATTTTGGTTGAGAATATGATACTATACTATATATAGCATATAGCATGCTGCATAAAGTCGGGATTCACTTAAACGTTCCAATACATGCAGGAAAATGCTGGGAATCGTTTATGGGACGTATAACACTTTATAGGGACTTGAAATCACTTCTGGAGCTCAAATGAGTATGTATAACAGACCGGAAAGTGTTATACAAACTGTTACACATCTTCCTATATGGCTAAAATGGTTGGTGGCACTAAAAAATGCTCGTATAACAGTTTCAAAAATGTTATACAAAGTGTTATATGTACAGACAGTGCTTAAAGTTGCTTTTGGCATACAAAATCTACTGTTTTCCTTTACGTTTTTCCCCTCTAGTACAACAAAGCCCCTGTTATACTGTTATACCTTGCTCTGCTCTACCTCTATGGGTATTTCGCGAACATTTTTCATGTGATTGTTGCTGCTGCTGCTGTTGTTGTTGTTATTGTTGTTGTTGTTCTGGTTTGTGGCTGTTGTTGTTGTGGCTGCTGCGTGATTGTTGGTGTTGTGGTTGTTGTTGTTGTGGTTGTGGTTGGGCGTTGGTGGTGGCAATTGTTGTGGCGGTGGTGTCGGTGACAGTGGGCGATTGGCAATTGGCTGTAAGGGCGGATTAGAACTTTTACGTACTCGGGTGTGAGAGCTAGAGCTCGAACTAGAGGACGACGACGAGGAGGAGGAGGCCGAACAGGCGGATGCTGAGGCCGCAGTGGACGATGCTCCAGACATTCTGGCAGCGGACGCAGTGGACATGGTAGCGGCAGCCGTCGTCACACCCACCACCTGGATGGGCTGCGGGGGCGGTGAGAGCGGAGAGGTGAGCCCAAAGCGATTGCTGGGCGTGGCCACAGGTGGCGGTGATAGTGGCATCTCCACTATGGGACTCGGAGAACGTCCGGGCGTAAAGTCCGACTGTCCGCTCGAACGGAAGATGCCCTTGCGGACGGGCCAAGGCGCCTGATTGTTGGACATGCCTTCCGCCGAACGCACCCACAATACAGGAAGGAACGGAACGTGGTGGTGGTGGTGGTGGTGGTGCCGAGTTTTTCAATGTCAAAGTTGTCAAGTCGAATCGGTTGTTGCAGATTCTTTTCCGATGTTTCTTGAACTATATATAATCGTACACTGAATGTTTCTCTTTCGCTTTCCGTGTGTACTTTTCAGCTATTCCGATTATTCCGAGTCTTATATACTTTTCACATATGTATGTGCATATATGTATTTTCATTCACATAAAAATAGCGCACAAATTGGCTACGCCGACGTTGCCGTCACCGTCACTTTCTCTGTGTCCGTATTTAAGAGAGTGTATCGTATCGTATCGTATCGGATCGTATCGCTGTGTCCGTTTTTGTGGTAGAGTCTCGTTTGTGGTTTGTGGATGGGCGTGTGCGTGCGACACTGACCGACAAATGGATATATGTATGTATGTATGTACATATGGCTTGTAATATTTTACAGTTTCATGATAATTAGCGGAGCACTTGACGAAACTTTTGTGTACAAAACTGGGATGGGTATGGGGATGGGGATGGGGATGAGAATGATGATGCAGATGCAGATGCAGTCGGCCACTTGTTGATCCACAATTTGCATACAAAACGGGGGTTCAGACACAAAAAAAAACCTAATTAAAGCTCACATAGCGTCGCAGGCGATAGGCCATCTTGTGTCAAGTGTTTTTTTTATTTCAGTTATTTGATCAGTTATCTGCTTAAGTTGTTGCTTTTCTTTTATCACACATCACATGTTTCGTCAAGTTGAATTTCATCATTGCTTTCGTTCAGTTTTTCGAAATTTCGAAACTTGCTGGACTTGCTGGATCCTCAAGGTCAGCTTTCAACGTGCTCTACATACATATGTATGTATGTATGTACATATATTCCATATACATATGAGAACTTTCACACTCCACAAATCCGAATCCAAAACCAAAACCAAAACCGATTCGAATTGTTTTGTTTCCTAATTAGAAGGCCTTTGTCACTTGCACTCTACCAAACGAATATTGTACGTATGTACATATGTATGTATGTATATTTATACAGTTGCGGATCTAGCCAGAGACACACATCGGATTCGTACGAGTACTCGTCGCTCTATACTATTCTGTTCTATACTGTTCTGTTATATGTACATATGTAGTACAGTACATATTTCGATATCTGCATAGATTTCGTGTGCTGTTCGAAACGCTCGCGACGCTCGTCTGTCTGCTACTGGGGTGCGCGCCCATCGCTCAGCGAAAATATATTCTAAATAATTTTCGAAAATAAAACAAAAACAAAAGAGACCGAAGACCGACCGACCTTCCGACCGACCCCCAAGAGCAACAGCAGAGCAATTCTTCCCAAATTTCAGAGCGTAAAACCATGGGATATACTATAAATCAAAAATTGGATGTGAGACGGAGAGCAGGGGTACGGACACGGGCTCTGTCTATGGTTCTCTGTTCTGTTGCGTTGGCTGCTTCTGGGAAATACATAGTTTTCGGGGGCAGTGCGTGCCGTTTCTTGGATTTTCTGCAATTGACGCAAATGTCCTAAGACTCTTTGGATTGGGTTCGTGGAACCATAAAAACGATATCAAAGCATTTTCATTGGATTTCCCTTATTAATATTCACATCTTGAGCACTTGTTAGCATCGCTCCCATCTGGTCCCTCCTTCTTAATTCCACATGGAGCGTGCCTGGCTATCTGTCTGTCTGTCTGTCTGTCTGTCTGTCGGTCTGTTTGTCCATCTGGCTGATTGTCTGCCCGATTGGTTGGCTGAGGGCCAAGCACAAGCAAGCACGCATTCAGATTGATGCTCTCGTGTGTACTTTTTGTTGTGGGGGATCTGTTGTTATACGGTTAATATTGGGGCACTGTTTTGATGTATGATGTGTTGATGGGTCGTATTGTGATTTTTTGAGGGCGTATTGTAAAGTGCTCGGGTATAACAGTTTTTGAAATTGTTATACAAACTGTTCTACGCCCTTTTATATGATTTTATTTGGTTTAAATTTCAAGAAATGTTCAAGAATATACATTTTGTAACTGTTATAAACATGTTTAAGGTGTTATTTTACCTTTTCAAGCTGTTATACAGCCTGAAAAAAAAAAACCCGTTCTATCATATTTACATAGAACAAAAACAATCTCTGACCCTTGGCACTTGTACACACATACATATGTACATGTATGTATGTATATCGTATTTATGCGACGCATTTGAGACCAATATTTCATCATCCCGTCATAAAATCATTAAGACTAATATGCCCTGGCAAATCATCAATGATGTAATACAGCAAGCCCTCGCCGACCAGCTGATTAGATAAATTCAAATGCTCAAATACGAGGTTTTTTGTGTCGGTTTTTCCGCGTAACCCTGGGTGACAGGTGTACCCAAAACAGAGGCAGAACCCACAGGCCCTCGATCTGTGCAGCGGAGGGGGGAGGGTAGCGGATCCGAACTCGTACCTGAACTCTTTTCAGCATGCTTCTTGGGGCTTTATCCTGGGATGCTTTCTTCGTTTTGCAATAGTTTCGCATGAATTGTGGGCTGCTCCGCAGGAGCAGGCATTTGTTTAGGAACATTTCACATAACGATTGCCTACTTTTTGGCGCCAGGCTATTGATTTTCTTTGTTCCAAACTTTCACTTTCTTTTTGGGAGAGTTTTCACTCGACTGGAACTGGGACTGGGACTGCGACTGGTACTGGGACTCCATTAACGCCTTGGCGCGTGTCCCTTATGCGACCTTAACATGCACGCGATGAAATTCCAACTGAAAACCGAAAGGAGTGCCCGTCTAACAGTTAGCTAAAGCTACCCTCAAGGGTTGCTGCTCCTGCTCGGTCCCCTTTGTTACGCTCCCATCCACCCCTGCCCCCACACCCACACACTAGAAAGCTTTGCGCGAAAGCTTTTCGGTACTGCAGGGGGCGGGTTCAATGACTATTTGTGCAGCAAGTTATTAGCTTTGATTCCAGATTGCATTTCGCACTGGCACCTCATCAGCAGAGGGGAGACTCACCTTAATGACGGCTGCATTCTCCTCCGTTTTGACGCCGTCCACCTCCAGTCGATTCCTCATCGCCGACGCAGCCTTATTCTCTTTGTAGTCTATGTCCCCGGCCTGGAGACGTTTCATCTCCGCCGAATTGCTGGTGGCCTGCTCGGAGCTGTAGCCATCGGTGACGACCTTCGTCTTGGACTCCGTTTTCATGCGCTTCTCCTGGAACTTGATCGTGTCGATCGTCTTGCTGGAGCCGCTCAGCCCACTGCTGGCACTCAGCTGCGCTGCTGTGGGATGTGTGAGGTCCAGGCCGCTGCCGAAGTGATTGTGCGGGCAGTCGTCGTCATCGGGCAGGGTCACGATCACATTGCTGTCATCGTCGTCATCCACGATATTTTCCCATGAGGCGCGAAGTCTGCCGATAAAAAAAAGAGATTTTAGTATTAGTTGGAAAAGGGAATGACTTGGGAGGAATGGATTGGGAGCTCACTTCTTCTGGAGCTGCGTGATCGTGTCTTGACTGCTCAGACCCCTGAGATCATCGATCGATGGATGGGCCGATTTGAGTGTGCCTGGCGTCAGACGGGATGTTGTCGTCTGCCCGCTGCCGGGCATTATGGCTGTCGTGGGCGTGGCTGTTGCGCTGTTGGCCAAATCGTTAATTTCCGACATGGACTTTTGTATATTTGTGAGATCTCGCTTGACCGCCGCCGCCTTCATCTCCGAGGATGTGGACAGTGCCTGTGTGGTCGAGGATGAGCTGGAGGATGAGGAGGTTATGTGATGGTGCAGACGCTGGGATTTCTTCTCCACCCGCGTCGTGGTGCTGCTGCTGCTATTGACAACCTGACAATCGTCAAACGAAACAAAAACAAAACCAAAAACAATAAGAGACGGAACAGAACAGAACAGAATAGAATGATAAAATAATTAATATTTTTGGCACAGCACTAAGGCTAGAAATATGCAAGGAATGTGTGTGTGCATTGCGTAGACCCACATTTCTAATTTTTGTCCCTCCTCAAATATTATATACTTATATTTCCTTTGGCGCTGTCTGGCGCTATCTTTATGGCCCGGGGGGCGTTTAACGTGGTCTTTATAAATCAAATGAGCCATTTGTTTTGGGATCGACATACTAACTACATACATATATATCTAGGTATACATATGTATACATACATATGTATATACATGTACGTATATTCTATTTGTCTGGCTTCGGGCTTAAGCACTCCCCCTAAAGATGGATGGATGGGCCTTTCAAATGTTTTGATATTTGATAATTAAGGAAATGCTTTATGGCAGAAACTTTAATTTGATTTGAAAGATTTGATGATTACTGATTACCCTTGAAGGCAGATTTTCCTTTGTTCTCCATTGATCAAGCCATTGACCCTCCATCTTCACTCATTGATTCACCCTCTTCAGGCATTGATTTATCTATATTCCGATATTTAAATAAATTAACTCATAAACTTATTAGGAAAAACCCAGCAGACAAAACACTTTTCTATTTATGGTTTGGTTTCGTTGCAGAAAATCTCGACATTTACGTGAATTTTTTGACAAACGCTCGTTCAGGCGAATTACGAATCAAATCTAATTTTGGCCAAAGAAGATGGCCCATGCCCATGCTTATGCCGCTAAAACCAAACAAGTTCATCTGTCGTGAGTCGAGTCGACTTGAGTCGATTCGAGTCTACGTGTGGGTTTTGTTCGCATTTATTATGGCGGGACGGGAGGGGACGGGAGGGGGGACCACGGCATTCATTCTTCTGGTGGGGCAATAAAACATGTGCAAATATTGTACACGAGAATTGAGAGCGATTTGAATGGAATGGAATGAAATGGCATGGAGCTGGAGCTGGCACAACGCATACGACATGTTGGCCAAAGCCAGAGGCAAAGCCAGAGGCAAACATTGCCCTCTTCTATCGCACATCATCGCACATTCCTTGCCTGACATTAACTTATCGGGAAGGCAAGTAAGGTAACAATTTCAAGCACTCCGCACACTGATCAATAAATATTTTTCTTACAGGGAGTTTGGTTTGGACATGAAATCAATAAGATTAGATATCATCGTTCTATATAGTACCGATTGTTTTTTTCTTCAATTTTTGCGTCATTTACGAAATTATCTGAATGATGTTTTTGGGACTAACCTTTTTGTGTAGCGGTTGTCAGGAGAGTTGTGCGTGTGTGTGTGTTGGTAGTGGCGAAAACTTCTTGGAAAAATGTGCAAAATTCAATTGAATTTCATATTACGTATACGCCTACGTTTCGATAAAGCACAGACACACCGACACACATATGTGCATATATTTCTATGGCATGGCATATACTCGTAGCAGTACAATCAGCCTGGGATGAGTGCGGTCTTATCAGAGACACACTAGTACACACACACACACACACACAAACAAACACACACTCACACGTACCACTATTGTGGAATAGAATGGAATACTATGTACATTAATTATATATTTTATTTTATTATATGTTTTTATTTGGGTTGATTTCTTTTACGTTTGGGGTTTGCCGCTTTTACAAATTGGTACCTACACCTGGTTTTTTGTTTTTTTGTTGTTGTTCGTTTCGATTTTGTATGGTTTATTCTTGCTCGCAATACTGATAACAAAAGTGAGTTCGTTTTTGTGTTTCTTGGGGTTCGTTAATGCCCAAGATAGAATTCCTTGGGCATTGATTTCGTTTCTTCGTTTTGTAATTATTTAATATTAATATTAATATATTATTTTGATTCGCGGGGCATACACGCTAGCATTGGAAAATACAACGACAACAATTCCGCCTTTCCGTTTGGGTTTGGATTTGGGTTTGTGATTTCGGGTTGGGGGGATATGAGTTTTTCGTTTGGTTTGGTGGGTTTTTTTTTTCTTTCTATTATTTGTTCGAGTATTTCCTGAATTTCTTAGCGCGTCGCCACTGCTGTGTTTCGTTCGTTTCGTTAACTAAAATAAAAATGAGCGCCGTGCCGAGAAATTTCTAGCTTGAGACCAGAGCGGAGCAGTGGGAGCTTCCGAAGCTTTTTTTTTTTAGCGGCGTTCGCTGTTGGTTGTCGTCTGTCTTGCTTGTCGCCAGTTTAAATTGGCGATCGGCAGGCGGGAGAGGCGGCATGAGATAGAGGGAGAAGGGTAATAGGTTTGAGAGATAACTTGGCGGAAGAGAGAGAGCGAAACGTGTCCGTGTGTGCTCCCAAGAGTCTCTCTACGCGCGCGTGTGTGTGTGTGTGTAATTCTAGGAAATCAGATTCTGGGTCCCGCTCTCTCCTTAGGGTTTTCGTACGCGGGCGTGTTTGTGTTAGACGTTAATTTATGCTGTGAATAATTTGCATTTCCATAATTCCACCAACTACCATGTTCACGTTTTAGAGCTTTTGCTTCTCTAATTAACGCGTTCACCCGCCTCGCTGCCTCGCTGCCTCGTTGCCTCGCTGCTCAGTTTCCAAGTTTCTTGGCTTTGATTTGCAGCTTTTGTTGTTGTTGCTCTTCTTGTTGTTGCTTTTGCCGTATTGGCAGCTTGTTGGAGATCGTATCTCGTTTTTTTCTCATTTCAATTTGCGTTGTTTACTTTTCTGATTATCACGGTACTTTTTTTTTCGCCAAGAGTGTGAAAGAGACAGGCAGTCAGGCGGACAGGGTAGGTACGGCGATACATAGAGCGAAAGAGAGGCAGCGAATTCTAGAATTTCGAATTGAAATCCATTTAACTTTTGTTTTGTTTTGGAATATTTGAATAATTAGGTGTTAATCGCTGCATAATTGTTTAACGAATTCGCATGGAATATTTAATAATTTAATTATTATGTCGTTTAATGGGGTTTTAAAAGGCTTTTAGCATAATTCACGTTGCTGTCTGTCTGTCATTGATCTTTCATTTCCAAACATTTCCATTATCATAGTTTTTTTTGTTATCTTTTAAGGTGTTTTTTAATCATAATTTCTTGAAATTTCCAATCCAATTATCATCCAATCTTCTCTATGTTCTATATTTGCTACCTACCAATTTTTCTTTCCTTCAATAGCACCTCTTTTCTTGACATAATTCTTTTATTTTCTTGTGCCTTACCTCAACAATTTCTACGAACAGGCAAATCATATCGCCAAATCGGTTTCTTAAACCAACTACAAAAAAAAAACACCAATTTTTCCGTAGAAAACGAAAATTGTCACCCACTTCGTTCCGTTTCGACTCATTGAGGCAATCAATTCGACGAAAGTCAAGGGACATTTGTGTGTTATTCAATTGAATATGAATGAATATTTTATACTTATTTTATAATATACATATAGTGGAATACATATGTATGTATGTACATATGTATGTATATGTAGGTCTTTGAAAAATTTGCTCTAATAGATTAGAACAAATCACACTTTTAATGTTTGAACTTGAATCTCCACCAGGATGTAGGCAGATAACCCCCCATAAACCCTATAAACCCCATAATTTAGCACGAGGCGAATCTGATGCTGATTCTTGAGGGGAGGAGGAGGAGGAGTTGAATCTCTGCATCTGTATCTGTATCTGTGGCTCGTGCTGACGTCGAAGTGTGCCGGCAAATGACTCATTCTCCACATATAAAGACCCATAGGCAGACAAACAGAGCGAGAGCGAGAGAGAGAGAGATGAGATGTCTAGACAGTGTGGGAGAACAGCGGAAAGAGTCGTCGTCTCTGCTTTCTGTGTGTGTGTCTGTGTACGTGTGTGCAAGGGAGATGCTATTCAACCCCCCAATCCACCCCACACCCCCAGCTGAGACCGACCTCTAACGTGTGTCATAAACTTATTACAAAAGCCAACTATTTTCGCATCAGTACTTGTATTTACCTTGATTACGAGAGCACTCTACACTGCCATACATCTACACCTACCCCTACCCTTACCCTAACCCCTTCCCCCTTTACCTTCTGCCATTAAGTCATAAATTAATGGAAATACTACATGACCAAGTCAGTGGCTATTTTTGGGAGAGGCACAGCCAAAAACTGTCATCTTTTGATGGACACGGACATTTTTCAATCTGCTGATTGGCAACTTCCTTATCAAAAACTTGGGAAATTTTCTAGATAAACGCAACGCTCCGCTCGTATGAGTACTATGCAAATTCTTGTGAATACCCAGCACACATACATATGTATCATATCTAATCTATTTGAATCATAAAAGCACAGAGAAAATCATAAATAAATTGTTAACAGATCGTTAAAATTGTTTAAACAACAATTGGCACAGGCGGCACGTTTTCCTCATTCCACTCTTTTTTCGTTTTTTCTTTTGTTTTATTAGGTATAAGTATTTCTGTGAATTATTCAGTTATAGTTTTGATGGGGTTTTTTCTGTTTTTCTGTTCACACTCGAGTGATTAATACGAGTAATAACGATTCTGTTCAAACAGCAGCCATGATGTCGCCGATCGGGCGGGTGGGTGGGGTATTGGCTATAGCAGAAGCATAATCTTATCGGGGGGTGGGTCAGACATACATACATATGTACATATGTATGTACATAGGTGAGAAAAGAGAAGGGCTATCAATGGCTGTTAACCTCTAAGTAGGCTTATCGGTGGAGCACACGTACGAATATGGCATGGGCAGTGCTGAAAGGTTGCTTGATTATGCGGCCTGCCTCTACTTAAGTAATGGGCTAAATATAGGGGCTATGGTCAGCTCTCTACCATATCTCTCGATTCCATTACGATATCTGAGAGCTCTCTGATGACCAGAGGCTACGTCAGATTCCATTCTTGTCTAATCGTTGATTTCGATTCGGTTTCGAATTCGGTTTCGGTTCTCACCTGCTGCGATGTGGATGTGGATTGATGTGAGGTTTCCTTAAGACTACTGCAAGAACTAGAACTCGTATTGATCTGTCGGCCATTGGTGGTGCCCGATCCTGATCCTGATCCCGGTCCTGATCCTGATCCGACAAGCACTCCTCCTCCATTGCCATTCATGGTGGTTGGAGTGGTGCCAGTGATGCTGTTGCTGCTGCTGCTGCTGATGGGCTGTGGGGAGCTGTTCTTCTTGTGGAAATTCTCTATCAATGTAGAGGCTGGACTCAGCACCCCACTGGGCGAGCTATCCGAGAAGTCTGTCATCTGTAAGGGAGCGAGAAAGAGAAAGACAGAGGGAACACGGTTATTATCAGTGGGAAATAGTTTGCCTTATATGGCAATGGCAATGGGACGGATGTGGCAGTGGGTGACGGACGGAAGTTTGTACTCAGATCCGTCGCAGAGCAAGTCTCACTAATGAAATGAGAAAAATGTGAACTCCCCTTAAAACAAATATTTATTAATATTGTGAGTTCTTCAACAAAGATTCATGAACAGATGGATCTTTCTTTCTCCTCTAAAAATATTCGACTAAAACCCCAAAAAAGTATTGCCTGAAATTCTCATTGAAATCCATTTCTGTTCTTCCTTATTGTGTTTGTTGGTTAGTTAATGCCGTTAGATTTAGATAGTAACGGCAGACGTCAGAGCAGACGGCAAGGCCGTGAAAAATAAGTACCCTGGATTTTCGGGGGATTTTCCCTACAACAAACAAAAGTTCCGACCCAAACCGAACCGAAACGATCCGACCAGACCATAGCCCCTGATTTCATTGGATTTTCTTTGATTTTCTGTGTATTGTTTTTCATTTAACAAATATATTAATATAAACACAATGCATTGATTTATGTCTATTTGCTTGAAATGTAATTAATTTCTGCAGCGATTCGATTCGATTCGAGGCGCGTGGGCAGGATTTATTTATTGGCTATTTATGGGGCGCGCTACCAGCTAACGTGTTCGTGTGGGCAGCACGAGACCTTATAAGCCAGACAGAGAACAGAACAGAAGATCAATAATTTTGCAATTTATGCAAATGAGCGAAAAAAGAAAAATCACGAACCTACCCATTATACATTATTATTCATTCCGCTGCCAGGCAACGGAAAAGAAAGCTCTCGAAAGCTTCAACTTCGAAACTCTAACGCTCTTTCGCGCCCACCTACAACACTCCTCCCTTGGCGACGGCTTACAACACTGCTTCTGCGCAGAAGAACAATCAGCTGTTGGCGTCGTGGTGTAATTTTCGTGTTTTTTGTGTTTGTCTGATGAAAAAATTGGTATTTGTGTGAATTATTGCAGGAAATCGCAGGTAAGGTTGTGCAACTTAAACAGAAAGCTGTGTGGCACCTCTTGGTTATGAAGAAACGCGTGTGGCAGCTATGCTGGCTGCTGCTGGCGATGGCGTCAGCATATGCCGACGTCATGGCTGGTGTAACGACGCAAAATGCTCTGCTGGCGACGGGGGGCTCTGTGGCCGCCGCTGCCGAGACTCCACCTGGCAGCGGTGGCAGCAGTGGCAGCAGCAGCAGCAGCAGCACTGGTGTTTGCCCTCGAATGTTGCGCCACGTCTTCGAGAATGCCACACCGCGCGACGAGCAGCAGGCTGGAGTCTTCGAGGAGTACAAGCCCAGCGGGGAGGTCGCCTCCGAGGAGCCCCTGGAGGAGGAGGCCTACCTCTGGAACTGCCTGCAGGCGTGCTGCGACAAGTCACGCAACCAGACGAACGCCTGCAACGTGGTGCTCGTGTTCCATGGCAAGTGCTACCACATCCGCTGCAGCAGCAACGAGGGATGCCTGCCCAAGCAGCGGGTCCGCAACAACGAGAAGGTGCAAATGGTGCTGGTCAAACCCGTGGGAGAGTCCGCCACGTGGTCGCAGCTACTGAAGGCCTCCAAGCCGAGTGCCGAGATCCTGCCTTACGACGAGCTGGCGGCCCAAGGGGCGGCAGCCCTCAACTTCTGGAAGCAGCCCCGTCGCCTGGGCTACCTGCCACGCAATCAGGTGAGTCTCCGAAAGGGTCTACGCAGAGAGCAGATCATCTAGTAATACCATACCGAATCCCTAAAGGAATCTCCCACATACGATGATGAGGATTTCCCCTTGGCGGACAAACGCATGAAGCAGCTGCACGATCAACTGGACGAGAACGATGTGCTGGCCAGCGAGGACCTCAACTACTTTGGCGGCGTGGAGCTGCCGCAGAATGGGAAATTCATGACCTGTGACTTGGAGACACCCTGTCCGCCGCAAGAGCAGTGCGTGCCCCTCCATCCAAATGCCGCCACAGGGCTGTGCACCTGCCCTCGCGGCTTCGATTGGAACAAGCAGAGAAAATGCGTGATGCGTGCCATTCCCTACAGCGCCTATCTCACCAGCAACGAGGCTGTGCAGCAGCAGCAGCAGGAGGAGGCAGTGGCTGCCGCGGCCAGCGAGAACTCCCCCGAGGTGTCCGCTGCGCCTGCAGCCAAAACGGAGGCCAGCAAAGACATTGTGGTCTCGGTGATGTCCAAGGAGGTGCGCCTGCCCGAGCAGGAGGTAACGCTGGCCGCCTTCACCGTCCCGGATGAGCAGACGAGCGACACCAAATACAAGTATCTGTGGACGCTGATATCGCAGCCCAAGGGGCCGATGAACGGCACCATTTCGGACCAGAGCAAGTCCAAGGTGAAGCTATCGAATCTCTCCGAGGGACTGTACACCTTCAAGGTGACCGTAACGGGGGACAATGGCACCTTTGGCGAGGCGGCTGCCAATGTGACGGTGCTCCCCGAGAACCGCATCAATCAGCCGCCGCAGGTGATCATCTCCCCGGGTAAGCAGATCATCCGGCAGCCCTCCACCAATGCCATTCTCGATGGCAGCACCAGCACGGATGACGACAAGATTACGAACTGGCACTGGGAGGTCATTTCGGGACCTATTGGCTACCAGCCCACGCTGCCGGAGGTGAACACGCTGCAGCTGGATCTCACATCGCCCGGCAACTACACCTTCAAGCTGACGGTCACGGACTCCAATAACGTGACCAACTCAACGACAGCCACAATAGCAGTTCTCAAGGAAACGGACTACGCCCCGGTGGCCAATGCAGGGGATGCCGTCATCCTCTATCTGCCGAACAACAATGTGACCCTCAATGGCACTGCCAGTTCGGATGATCACGAAATTGTGGCCTGGGAATGGACCAAAGACGCCAGCGACGAAGCCAAGGCCGTCGATATGCAAAACACGAGGACACCCTACGCACAGCTCTCGAATCTGGAGGAGGGGATGTACACCTTTGTGCTGAAGGTAACCGACGGCAGCGGCCAGTCGAGCACGGCCAAGGTGCACGTGTTCGTAAAGCCCCCAACGAATTCCCCGCCGATCGCAGACGCGGGTGCCAATACGGTAAGCAGGAGGAGGATTCTACCCTTGCATTTAATGTGACTTCTGTTTCCTTGGTAGACCACAAGTCTGCCCATCAATTGGGTGCTGTTGAATGGCTCGGAATCGAAAGATGACATTGGCATCAAAACCTATCAATGGAAGCAGCTAAACGGACCCAACAATGCAGTGATTTTGAAGTCCCACTCTCCGGTAAAGACAATCCCCCGGAATATATCCTTTCTTTCGAGACTAATCCTCGTTTCATCCACCAGCTGGCAAATGCCACTAGCCTCACGTTGGGTCTGTACGAGTTCCAGTTGAGTGTTTCCGATGAGAATAACAACACGGCCACGGACTCCACTTGGGTGAAGATTGTGCAGGGTAGGAATCGAAGTCGACGAAAATCGACGTTCTTAAGCCATTTATAATCCTCTAATTCCTTCTCCAGAACGCAATGCTCCCCCCGTGGCCAATGCGGGCGGGGATCACAGCATCACAATGCCTGCCACAGCCATTTATTTGAATGGTTCGCAATCCTGGGATGATTTGGCTGTTGTCAAGTATCTGTGGACGCGTGAGGAGAACAGTCTGGCGGCGGGCATGATTGTGGCGGACACCGATAAGCAGCCAGTGATGATTGTAAGTTTGTGCCACCCCCCCCTATTCGCATCCGCATCATCCTAAGCCACGCCTTCTTGCAGCTGACGAACCTCGTGCACGGCCGCTACGTCTTCAAGCTGACGGTGAGCGATGATCAGGGGCTGACGAGCACGGACACCGTCAGCGTGAATGTCCATCCCGATCCGATGTTGATGTACCTCGTGCAAATGACTCTCCCAATGGGCATATCCGTTATCTCTCAATCCGAACTGGACTCCATTGTGCAGAAGCTGCAGCTGCTGCTGGGCGACGACAACAAGATACAAATACGAGAGCTCAAATACGATCTGCACACGGAGGCGGCTGTCCTTGTGTTCTATGTAACAGGCGTACAATCGAAGCCCCTGAATGCGCTGCATGTGGAGCTGCTCCTGCGGGCCAAACTCCAGAGGGATGCCTCCATTTTGGGCGCCCTGTTTGTGGACATACGCACCACCGTCTGCCAGAACAACTGCTCTGGACATGGCACCTGCAATCCCGCGACACGCGCCTGCATCTGTGAGGCTTTCTGGATGCCATCAGCGGGTTACTTCTTCAGCAATCAGGAGGCCAATTGCGGTAGCTATTTGGATTACGTTCCCTTTGGGCATCGTTTCTCATTCTCACATCTCTTTCTTTCGCTTGCAGATTGGTCCATATTGTATGTGTTTGTGGGCGTGATTGTGGGCTGCCTGGTGCTGTCCGGTGTCTTCTGGGGCATTGCCTGCGCCTGCCGTCAGTCGAAGAAGCCGCGCTTGCGGCAGAAAGTGCAGAAATATGCACTGATAGGCAATCAGGATGAGGAGGCGGCCAATTGTAAGTCGAGTGGAGTTCTATTTGGACCTTCAGCAGCAGCTCACTTTCCATTCCCCCATTACAGATTCCCGCACTACATCTCTCACAGAGTCAGAAACAGACTCAGATGTCCTCTTTGAGACGCGCACAAAGCCCTCAAGCCACAATGGGATTGGTGGCAAGCACAACCACAAGTCCGCCCATGGCCATGGCCATGGCAGCAGTGGTGGTGGCAGTGGCGGCTCCTCGGGACGCGAGGGCCACAGCAAGTATGCCGTCACCAAATTGGGACGCAAAATCAAGGCCTAAATCTGGATGGGGCATCAATCAGATATGCATATATATATATATGTGTGTGTTTTAGTCGATATCTGGTAGTGTGTGTGCGTATGTGTATCTGTATGTGTATGTGTGTGCGTGATATATATATATATATATTTGTATTTCTATATATACTACTATATACTTGAGATCTTTTTGTACTTTCCATCACATGTGAGACGTGACTCTGTGAATATGTTCCTTTTTATTGTATTTTTGTATTTTTAAAGCCTACGTTAAGTATTATTATTTGTATAGTTTTATTTTTTACACAAAGCTGCTGCTGTGCAACCGCAAAGACACCTACTTACATATTATTGTTTATACATACATATATATTTTTTACAATGCTTTTTTATGTACCTACCATTATATTCTAGTATTATTATATAGCATATGTTCACTTTTTATGTGTATATAGAAATAGTAGCTGTTCCACAATCAAAAATGTAACGAAAAATCGACATGTATCTGCTGCTTAAAAGTGCAAAGTGCAATGTGCACTATGCATTATGCATTATGGTATTCCCCAATTAAACAGAACACAAATTGACAACTGAAAATGTTAATTTTAATGTGCATTTCGCAGATGTGAGGTTATAATATTTTTTTGCGCCGAATTGGCAGCACTTTTACTTTGGAAAATGCTCATGAAAACCCTCAAAGGTGCAGTCCGAGCAAAAGGTAAATATGAACGGGGGAAATGTGCATTAAACACGTCATGTTGATTGATGACTGATCTCTGAATTGGCAGCACTTTTACTGTAAAAGAGCTTTCAATGGCAGGGTACAGTTCTCACAGGAATCTGCCTGCCTGAATCCACAGATATTCAGATAATCACAGCACTACGCATGCCCCTTCAATGCGTTCGAATCCTTTTCGGGTCTGACACAGTAAAAATAACGAGATCGCATTCGCTCAGACCGTTTTGAGCGAGCGATCCGGAGCTACGAGACCAAACGAAGCGAATATCGAATCCCACCGAATCGATTCGGCAGAGTACAGAGCTCATTTTGTGACATTTAGGGGCTGTTAATCATTAAAACAAAGCAATTAGATTCCCTTTAATTTATTTTCCCAATCATTGATCATTTGAAAAGTGATTTGTATGCAAAAGGCATCGAAATGTAGGATGATAAATATTTGCATGCGTTTGTAGAGACACAAATACAGAGGAACATCAGAATTGGCAGATGAATGATGGATTGTACTTGCTCTAGGCGAAATGAAACTGTGGAAAGGATGACCCCTGATGACCCTGACAAATCACAACTAAAGGGTAGGCAAAGCCCTTACGTTTGCAGCCTCATTTATGGGTAGGCATTAAAACATTAAAGATTTCCAATTAGGTCCCCTTTTAATAGGTTTAATTAAACATTTTCCAAAATTTGAAGTGTATTTTGCATGCAAAGGCCATTGAAATGAAGAATTGATGCAAACAAGAGAGTACAGTGGCAGTGACAGTGGCAGTGCCACCGGGGGGCAGCGCAGCTGTCATGCCACAGATTGACATGAGCAATGCTCTTGTTTACACGACTTTTGTTGACTTTTCCCATTTCGATCCAACGTACGAACGTTTTTTCCTGGCGGCAGCATTTCAAAATGTATTTCATGCAAAATCCTGCCCACACAAAAAACAGTCAACACCAAACTAGGTTCGCATTCGCAAGCGGATTTCTGGATTGGCCAAAATTCCTGGTAGCCAAAAGAAAAAAACAAACATTTCTGGCGAAATACATCGCACATACACGACGTACGAGTATATCGCGTATCTTGAAGACCTGATTCGACCGCTGCTGATTCAGGGGCTTAAGTATTTGCGTGTTTGCTATTGATTTTAGCCGGATTTGTCCGGTCCAGACCCCTGCCTCTGTGGCCTGGTCCGGTCCCCCCCTCCCGACCCCCGACCCCATGCATTTTTGTCACGCGCGACCCATTTTTCACAGCTGGGAGCGGCCTCCGGAGACACGCGATTCCACCATAGCCGCCGCGCCGCGCCGTCGACTGGCGCCTGTGTCGCCTGCCACATGTCATGACCATTGTCCGCCCCCGTTGTCCTTTGGTTGTAATTATGCCCCAAGCTCCCGAGACGGGAGAGGACGGAAAGGGACGGTACGGTACGTTACGGTACGAAGACCTTCGCCTGTGGCCATAAACTTTTGCATGTCGCACAATTAATGAAGAGGTTCTTGAACCTCAAGGAGGCTCCTTTGCCTCCCCTTCCCTGCACTCCGCCTGGCACGTGATGTCCCTTCGATTTGTCCTGGTATTTAAAGCTGTTTGCTCAATTGTTTGTTTTCCTCTTCAAAACTCTCAAATTTGAATTTTTGATGTTCCATCCCATTTCCATGCCGCAGGGCCACATCCACATCCACATCCACTGACACTTTACAGCTGTTGCTGCTGCTGTTGTTGCAGATGTTCAGACAATCGATCGATTGGAGGGGGGATGGGGGGGGGGCTGATCGGCTACTGGTATTATCATTATTAAGATTGTCATTTGTCAAATGATCGAACAAAAAGTGGTTTTCGTTTGTCTTAGAGCGCGAATTCCGCTGTCGCATTGAGTTATGATGGGGATTTTGCATAAATTAAGTGGATGGCTTTATTATTAACAAATACCTGAGGCATGACTGACCAGAGGAATCTTATACATAGTAGAATATTGATTGAGGTTTTGATTGGCTCCATGCCCTTGTGCTTCATGCACTTTGATAGTGTATTCCCCACTTCGATAAGATCCCCTTTGGCTGCTTTGTTCTGTATGTTTTATCGTCGCTTTTACCAAACCCAATGATAGCCAAAGTTTTCCTGATATTATCAAAGCCTTTTAAGGTGGCTTTTGACACATTCCAACCAAAACTAAGCCCATTTCAAGGCACTCATAGAGGCCCAAGGGGTACATGTTTCTTGTTAACTGTTTGTTTCTCCGACCAATTCTGGTTTCTCCTACCAATTTGCATTCAACGAGTCCATGACGTCCGCAGGTTCTTAAAACTTTAATCAATTAACATAAAGAATAAAGAACGAAACAGAGAGATAGAAAAGGAACCCGTAAGAGAACATTAACATTGAAAAACGAGAGAATAAAACTGGCTTTAGTTCTATTTTGGTTTGTTATTTGATTTTTATGTGATTTAAATGAACACCATGGGGGGGGGGGGGTATCGAATGGGAGAGCGGCGTCTCCTCCCTCCATCTCCGAGTGGCTCTGAGTGGTGGTGGGGCAAGCATAGAGGGGGGGGAGGGGTGGTGTGTGGAGCGAGGAGAACAAGAGAAATTGGCACACGAGACAACGAGACAACGGTTGAGTGATTTTTAATGTATTCGTGACAATAATTTTTTGGCGTTCTACTGATATGCGTTTGGGTTGGGTTAGGGGGGGAGGAAGAGAAGGGGTGGGGTTGTGCCACACTATAACCATAAAATGTTTTGTTTCTTTTGATTTTATTTGCGTTTTATAATTGTTTAATTAATGCTCTCCCCGTCTCTGTCTCTCCCTGTCCCTGGCATTTCGTCTATGAATGACAAACTTTTGTTTTTGCCTTTCCTCTCTCTCTCTCTCTCGCATGAAACAACTTCCTTTGTCTGTCCCGTCACCCCCTTTGGGCGGCACATTTCAAATGCACAAAAGCAAATAAATAGAACAAACAAATAGACGAATGCGAATCCATTATGGATAATGGATAATGGGTGTACGAATCGGAGAGGGTAAAGTGCAAGACAACATAATGTAATAATGAAAGACGATCCGATTCGATCCGATACGTTCCGATCCGATCCGTTGCGGGGTTTTGTGTGGGCAGATCCGAACAACAGCCACAATTGTGTGGCAGCCACACAGTGTCGTAGGTTGAGGCCGTTCGGTGGGCGTTGAATACAACACACAGTGCCAGTGCCAGTGCAAGTGCATGACAGTGCCAGCGAAAAGTAGGTGTACCCACGGCAATGAATCAGTGGTAACAGCAATTGGGAGTAGTTTAAGAGTTAAGAATCGAAAGATCCAAAGTGGATATGCTAGATATCAGAGCTTCCTCCATTGGGATTTCTACTCTACCAAAAACACTCATTTCAGCGCACTTTTAACCATTCCCTGTCCCTGTCCCTGTCCCACTCCTCCCCCCTTCATGCGCAAACATCCATAAATCAATGGAACCCACTTTGACTCTGGCCTTTCTTTGCCACTGCACTCATGACAGTCTGTCTGTTCCAGACATCCACTCAATAATTGAATTTTAGCACCATTTTCTCCCCCTATCATGCACCCCCTCCCCCTCCCCCTCCCTTCTGTGTTTTGCAGTATGACAATAATTTCGTTGAACAGAGAGCGCGCGCACCTTTTGATGCACCTGCTACCGAGTGGCAGGCGACAAGTTTCGCAATTTGTGCACTCAACGGTGCAAAATGGAATGAGAAACAAAAGTTAGAGGAGAGAGAAAATAAACAAATGACATGGCAGTCAAAGGTATTTCCGCCTCACTTCTACCTCCACCTCCACCTCCACCTCAAACTCTCAGTCGATTTTCTATTCAAATTGCTTCAGGGTGCCTGTGCCTGTGTTGCAGCCCTCCCCCCCGTGCCCAGTCAAAGTAAACTTAGAAGGGCGAAAACCGCAAAGCAAAACAACACAAATCGAACACAAGTTCAAGGTCAATGCCACATGCACACACACACAGACACACAGACACACAGACAATGTCATTTTCTTTGTGGCAACAGCTGCCGCTTGCTGCTTGCCGCACTGAGATTCCGCGATTGGGTGTGCCACCAGTGCACCACTGCACCACTGCCACTGCCAATTAGAAGGTTCGTTCCCCGCGACTGCATTGCGGGACCAGAAATCTGTCTCATTAGCCGCAGATTAATCTAATGCTCGCCAAATTTGACGTAACATTTAAGACCGAGAGCGGGGGGGTGGTACGGGCGGTGGGGTGGTGGGGTGGGACCCAGCCACTGCATGGGTGCAGGTGCAATCAGTGCCAAAAGTTAAGTCAAGAGGAACCTCGAGAGAGATCGGATGTAGGCACTTCAAGAAATACATACATACCTACATATGTATGTATACATATACATATGTATGTGTAGATAGTGTGTGTGTGTTTTAACCAGGTACGACTATTTCAAGGGAAGCACTTGAAAGATATGTTTGCTGATTCGGAATAACGGAATAGCAGAATAGCTTCTGGTGTGTTGCAGCAACAAGTCCGTGCCTCTAGTGCGCTGACCGAGGGGCGCTGCTGCATGACGCGCCTTACTGTCGTTCAAGAAGGACTTAAGCTTTTCGATGACCTGAAGCTTTGGAAAACGATACCCAGAAATAGTACTCAAAAGATAATCGAATAACTAATAGGAGCTACGACTATAATCAGTGGGAAAAGTGAGGAAAGAACTCCCATTGGAAGGGGAGGTGGGTGTGTGACTTAAAGACTTGCCCCAAAAACCCTATAAAGAGGCTGTTTCTATCCCCCACTATCTCTCCTTCTCTATCTCTCTCTCTTTCTCTCTCTCCGTAAACCCCTTCCAGGCTGTTCAACAAATGACGCATTCTGTGAATTGCCACCCTTTTTGGCGGGTTCGCGGGGTCAGATTGCAATCCCTGCAAGTGTGCGTGTGTGTTTGTGTGTGTGTGTTTTTTTACCGCCTTTGATTGCCCGATTGCGTGGGCCGGGCCAATGTCTTTTTGACAAGTTTGTCGCGTTCTGTGATTCGATAACAATACGAGTACGAGGTAGTGTAGTGGCTGGAAAGATAAGCCATAAATAAAACACACAGGGGGCCAAAACAGCAGAATTTCACCAGTGTATCTACGTGAGAAGACAGCTGTGGAGACCGGTTCACAGATCAGAATTCTTGTTGGTGATCTGTCCGGGCCCAGAGCCAGTGCCAGTGCCATGGCCAATGCCAATGCCAACGGGAGAGGTAAATAGCCAAAGAGGTGCCAAAGTGTATATGGTTTTTAATGGGTTGCTGCTCTGCTCTCGATGTTCTCTATCAAAAGCGTATTATAATCGAGCCAATCGACCATGAAACAGAGAGCCGCACAACTACGCCAAAACTATCTAGAAGATACATACATGTACATACATATGTACATGGGGATCGATCCCCAGCAGGAAAGGAAAGGTGCGCTGCTATATAGCCCGCGAATATAAACAATAACAATGGCGATTTTAATGTCTTTTCGGGGGAAATACACACAAAGTTTGTAACAAATTTCCTGTTGTTCAACAGAACAGAATATTTGGAAAATTCCCAAGCACTTTTACCTTTTATCTTTTAGAAGTTTTCACTTTCAGAAGTTGCACATTTTGAGCCTTCCCGCCCCCACCTTTCACTTTTGTATTTCGCACTTTATCAGACCAACAAAAAGAACAAAAAAATCAAATCGGTGCACAAACTCCAAACGGTATATCTTTTATTATTTATTGCGATTTTTATGTGGTTTAAACTACGATTTTATTACGTATTTTACGGGCTTTTTTGGTTGCTCTCAGCTTTTGCACGCGCGACGGCGACAGGCGACGGCGAACACAGCGGAGAAACAGGAAAAATGAAAATGAATGAAAAGCACAGCCAGACAGCCAGCCAGTCAGCCGGCCAGCCAGACAGCACCGAAGCGGCAGCGGCAGCGGCGTCGTATACTTGTTTCTGTATTGTTGTAGCAGAGAGCGGCAGAGAGAGAGAGAGCAACAATCATTGGGTGCTTAACAACACTGCCATCAAGCATTGCCAGCAGCTAAAAACGTAGAGAGACACAGAGAGACAGACAGAGAGAGACACAGAGAGACAGACAGAGAGACAGACAGAGAGAGAAAGGGAGAGAGAGAGAGAGAAACTTGTTGCTCTTCTTGTTATTGTTTAACTGTGTATTGTTTCGTTGAAATACAACAAGGTTGTTGAAAAGCTCTCATTCCAACCAAAAACCATTTTCAACAGCGTTTTCATTGGTGGAAAAGTGAAAGAATTGAGCATAATTTTGGGAGAAAGAGAAAGTGGCTGAGAGAGAGAGAAAACCAGGGCCGGATTTTGATCTCATACCAGGGCGGATACACAGTAAGCGCGCGTGAAATTCAAATTCAAATTATTTATTATAAATGTGAATAAGAGTTTTTTTGAGAGTTATTTATAAACCAAGAAACCTTTTACCAACTACTTTGCATTGGATATATGTACATACATATGTATGTATGCTCATTCACACAAAGCACACACAGACACACATACACACAATATAGCAAGCTCTCACTCACCCTCTCTCTCTCTCTCTCTCTCCGGCTTTAATTGCCGCAACCGTTGCAAATTTGAATTAAAGCTTTTTGTTGTTTTTCTTGTTGTTGGTTCTCTTTCCTATCCTTCCCTTCTCTTTCCTTTTCTTGTAATTGAGTGGCGGGTAAAGTGTTTGTGGAGCGTGTGATATCTACACCACAGTCACCTCCCTACCTCCCCACCTCACCCCTCCACCACTCTGTTCATTTTAATTGAATTCATTCATGAATTACGAGCATTTGAACTGGACCCCAACCCAAACAAGTTCCCATCCCATCTCAAGGAGATCTACAAAATGGGTCTATAATTCAGATACCCATAATGAAATGAAATGAATTGGATGGCCATTTCCCCATTTGGATACCCATTGGATCGGTGCAAATTTTTCGGCATAGCTTCAGCTGGTATTTGATCATTAAATGTAAATTTAATGGGGGGAAATGCAGAAAATACATTCATTTCTTGTTGTTCTGGGAATTGGCACTTCGAGATCTGGTAGAACTATTCTATCGAATTCTTACCTTCAAGTTATATGTAGATTTCTCGAAGCAAAATCCACATATAATTCATATTAATATATAATATATCTTGGAAACTAGAAAAAGCCCAGTTTTGGTATATTTTCCAGCTTAAATACCAGAAGTGCGATTATGACAAGATTTTCCCCGCTTTTTATTCACTTTTCAACCACAAAAAGCTCAAAATATCCCAAGAATCAAACAACAATAAGAATACTTATATGAAGTAATGGAATTAAAATTTAGTAACTACACTCGATTCGATCCATCAATGCTATAGATAGAGATACGTAGACAGAGACACAGAGAGACAGAGAGAGAGAGCGCGGTAAGGGGCGCCAAAAGATACATATCTCAACTTTGTTGAGGCAGAAATTCCCCCCCATTTCAAAGTCTATAATGGGTGTATGGGGTAGGGTAGGGGTCGTCCATTCCATCCACCAATTGACGTCAGTGAGTGAGGCAGGCATCAGGCAGCAGGCCCCAAGCACCAGACACCAGTCGGCTGTGGCACGTACTGGAAATCAAATTATGTAGTTTTTCTATAGATACAAAGGAGAGAGAGACAGAGGAAAAAGGAAAAACACAGAACAAACAGAACAAACAGAACAGAACAGAAATAAAACATTCGGTTCCACTTTAGAGTCGAAACAAAAGAAAGAAGAAAAACAGCAAGAAGAAAATACGCACAACAAAGATACCAATCCAAATCCAGATCCAGATCGTGGCAGATCCACACACACACACACACAATATAGAGATATATGTATGAATGTATATATAGAATAGAAACGCAAAATTTTCTTTGAAATCGTTAACCAATTTGTGGGGAGAGCCCTGGCCCTGGCCCTGGCCACGGGCTTTTCTTTCTTTTTTCCTTTTCGCCTTGTCACAGGTCGAAAGTGCAAATTGACAGATGTTTTTTTTTTTGGGGTGAGGGTGGTAGGAGGGGGTCACAACATTTGGGGAACGGATTGAATGTCCCGTACCGTCTCGTCCCCTATGGGGTAGGGTAACTGCAGTTGACGCACATTTTCATTCAATTCATTCAGCCATAAACAAACGCCGCATGAAATTAATTATAAACAAATTCTGTACGATTTATGTGCCGGCATTTTTAATACTTTGTGGTTTTTCCATACCACCCCATTCCATCCCATCCCATCCCATACGATCCCATGTTGTTCTTTCTTCGCTCTAATGAAACGAAATCAAATCGCTGCGGATATGCGAAATCACAGAAACGTGTTCGAAAAAGTTCAAATATTTGTATGTTTATGTTTATTCTCGATTCGATGGGTGGTGGGATATTAAATTCAAGGTATTTATCCTCCAAATGCGTTTCAGTTGTGAGTGTTGAGTGCTGACTGAGTTTCAGGTTCGACGAGGGTCGTGTGGCAGGGTCGTAAAACGATTAAAATTACATTTAGAGGCGTCACAAACGCAAAAACAAAACAGTTTTCAAAGAACTGCACTTGGAAATGCACAGCTCGGATTACAGTTTGAGAAGGGCTGACTCTAATGGGTATTTAGCTAAACGTTTCACAGGCTCAAGAGCGTTATCTGGCGGTATAGTTGCGTAAGAGAAGTACACAGTAGGAATTCCAGTAATTTCGAATAGTTGCAACTTCAGCGTATAGTTTTTTAGGAGATTGTTTTGACTGTGCATTCAACAGTAAAGCATTTAATGGATGGCCTTCAGCTTTTAGCTTATTTATTTATCATTATTTCTAGTTGGAAATTCTGGAACATTTCACATGTCTAGTTGTTTCAATCTTTTATCAAATGGAAACTAAACAGAATGCATATCGAAAGAAACAATTGGCATTTCCTCTGGTGACTCCAGACCTCCTCCTCCCTCTAGATAGTATTTCCCTTGCTTAAAATGCTCTTATCAGCGGCGGACAGGGACAGGGAATGGGTGAATGGGAGAGGGAATGAATGGTGTGCTGTGGTGTGCTGTGGGATAGTGGGTAGGGCGGAATGGTGTGCTATAGAAGGCGACACCATAAACAGTTTTACATTCCCTAAGCTACGGCCCTTTTTGTGCCCTGTTCTTTTCGGGTCTCTCGCTCTCTCGGGGGTTCCGTCTAGCCCACGAAAACAACAATACGGAATCATAAAGATCTCTATAGACGATACATACATATGTATGTGTGTACATACATGCATACACGACGGCCATAAATACAGTGAAATATATGTACAAGAATATATTCATTAACTGTGGAATGAGTATTTCTGAGTGTGTTGCTGCCTTTCACTTGATTTTTTTTGTTTGTGCCATTAGGAGAGACGTCCGTCTGTCCGTCCGTCTGTCCGTCCGTCTGTCCGTCCGTCCAAGTCTGCCCTACCGGTAATTTCCAGCCATGGCACGGCGCCTTGGGGTTAATGTACGCCTGTGCCACTGCCACAGCCACAGCCACTCTGTGGTCTAACCCCTTCCCCCCTCCCCTTCCTCAGAAAACGCATTGTTATGTCTCCATTTAGGGACAGGGCATGGGGCAGGGGCAGGGGCACGGGGCATGGGGCAGGGACTGGAGGGGATTATCAATTACCTGATAATGCTGCCGAGGGAATATCAAGCGGGATCGCAGTGCGGCCGCCGCTGTGTGGCTGCCACTTGAGGCGGCATTCGAGGGCTGCGACTGCGCCAGCAGTGGACTTCGCGTTGAGGTGACAACCATATTCGTAGATGGATGGATGATCTTTCACTTCACCGATCGATTCACTCACTCCACACACACACACACTCGCTATGAATACTATGAATATTCAGTATTCAAAGTCTTTTCTTTCGATTCGTTTTGCTGGGAAAGATTTTTCCCTTATTTACTGTTGTGTTTACTTTTATTTTGCTTTATTGAGAGATTCTTTTGGGCGGTTCATTGGCATTTTTTCCTGGAAATTCTTAAACCGAAACACACAAGAAAAACAAAAGCATATTTCATTTGCATTCATTATTAACAAAACAGGTAAAACAATTAGCATTCCTTTCAGCAAACAGCAAACCAGACAGAGAGAGTGAGAGGGAGAGACAGAGAGAGGGGGAAAACTTTAGGTCGCATTCAGAAAATTCCATAAATATTTTCGGCATAAACAAAAACAATTATCAAGCATCTGGCTTTCAGTGCGGGTATTATGATTTTTTATTATTTATTTATTTCGCATTTTGGGTAACCGTTAACCAGACAACAAAAGCCGCACACAAAACACACACAAAAAAAAATACAAAAAGATAAAAAGATACAAAGATATAAGTATAAGAGAGCGGCTTACGCACAAGAAGAAATGCCACAAGAACTGGTTTTCCAACTGGTGTCGGTTGGTGCCTGCCTGCCTGCCGTCTAGAATTTCGTGTATCTCTGAGATACAATGGGGCACGTCTTTTGGGGGCCTGCATTTCACAAGCGAATGATGGCACTATTATGGAAAGTGTGGCTCTGTTTAATCTTTGGATCCCTGGATCGTATTTTAAGTGCAGTTTTTATGGTCATCTATGAAATGAGTAGCAACCGCTTTTCAAAGCTACTTTACTTTCTACAGGTGGCATTTCCATGACTAACAAAAACCAGGCAGCTTTGTGCCCAGACGTTACTGCACTCCATAAAAGGAAGACCAGACCAGAGATGGACCACACCAGACCCACTCTCAGTTGACATTCCAGAATTTTCCATTGGTCTAAACTCCATTCGAAGCTCTAAACAAAAAAAACCCACAGAATGTACATAAGCTAACATTTTATGACATTTCCATCTTATAGCCAGAGACAGAGACCTTGACTCGGATTCGGATTCGGATTCGACTTTCGACTGGTTTTTCACAGCTCAAAAGCAAGTTCAAAGCCCACACACATACAGGGGGAAGGTGGGGAAAAGCTAGCTGTGTGTGTGTGTGATGCCCACGTGCTGACGGTTTTTCCCCCATTTCCGCTTGCATATTTTGTGTCTTGGCTTGGAGTGTGTCTGTTTGTGTTTTTGCTGGCTAATGAGTTTCCGCTTGGCCAAGCGACAAAAGGCGTCGTCAACACTGCCTTTTCCTGTTGCACTTTTGTTTTTGGTGCTTTTGGTGCTTTTCGGGGTTTGGCCAACATCACAGCGGCGACTAGACCTGGCCCAAAGCGTGGGCTTCTGTCTGATTGATTTCTTGTCTGTGGATTCTGTCGATGCCTACGCAATGATTTTTTAAGCCTGATTTTGTTGTTGTTTTTCTTAAAGTTTCTAGTTTTTTTGTTTTTGTTTTTGTGAACTGGTTTCTGTCTTGCTTTGCTGTTAACTCGTTTCATTAGCCAACTAAAAATTGTATTTCAACAATTTATGAAAATATATACAGGAGTTTGGTCTACGATTTTTAATGTGCACTCAATTTTTAATTTTCGCTGATAATTAATTTTATTTTTATTTAATTGTCACATGCATTTTTTTTATGTTCTTCATTAAAATTTATTTAGCCATTAATTGCATTAATTTCGTAGTAAATTATCCACAAAAATTCGTGTAAAATTCACAGATTTTCATGGCCTAAACTACAACGTCACACAAATGACGACAAAATGTGGTTTGCTTTTAAAATATGTTGGAATTATTTTATTTTTATGTATTTTATTTTTAGCATTCATTCAGATTTTCCCTCTCTCTCTCTCTTTCTCTCTCTCGATTTTACGCACTTTTCACTTGGTTTTGTGTCGACTTGTAGGCATTTTCTCAATCTATTTCACAACAACCAAAAAAAATTCACGATTTGATTGTAATTTTATTTTGAAAAAAAAAAAAAACGTTTCATTTGTTGTTGTTCAGAGATATTTTTGATTTCTGTCGTTGTCTTCGAAAGCGCTCTATGGACTCGACGGTTGAGGGTTCGACACAAGACTGAACGAGCCACACAGAACGGAGGCACACTAAATGTGGCATTGACTGTCGGCGGAGTCGGTGGCGATGGCGGTGCCAGTGCGTTCCTCGAAAATCAGGCAAAGAGAGAGAGAGAGAGAGAGAGGGAGAGAGAAATACATGTATATATATACAGAGAGGGAGAGAGGGCAGTTGGTTTGGCCAGAGTGTGATCATAATTGCTCTCCCTCTCTGTGCTCTCTCTCTCTCTCTCTTGTTTTGGGTGCTTTTTGTTTTTGTTTGACTTTTTGGCGCATTTATTTTGCTCGCCCGAATGCAATTTTTTCTCGATTGTTGTTGAGGTGAGGGCGTGCCAAAAGGCGTAAAAACAACAAGGCACCCAAATAAATAAATATGATTTCTCGGTATTTACTTAGTCGTTTTTACACGTTTTTCTTTCGAGGCATTTTTGGCAGGCACTTTCATAGTTTCATCGATTTTCACCTGTCGATTTTGTCGATTTAATTTTCATTTCAATTTACACGACTATTAGCCAGTGTATTTGCTTTGCCATTTAATTTGTTTAAACCAAAGCAGATATCACTCGAAATTGATTTGGAAAATGGACACGTGTTTTCTGTTTTTTTGGCATTTGGCATTTGTTTGGCTTTTGGGTTTCGTTCTTTCAATCTAATTGATTTTTTGGCCCGTTTGTTTATCGAAAGTTGTGTTTTTCCTTTTAGCGTTTCCAGGAAATGGCCAAGTGGAGCAAAATGTAAGCAAAATCATGTCCGAACAGCGTGAAAATCTACCTTGAATCGCATAGATACTCCCTCTCTCTCTCTCGCTCTCTCTCTCTCTCTGGCTCTCCTTCTTTGCATCTACAGTTGAGATACATTGAAAGAGTTGCTTGAACCGCCCCGGGAAGGTCACAGTTTTTGTGAAAATTATGCAATCCATACGAGGATCCATTCATCATTCAGAAGACACACAAATCTCTCATTCTTTCGCATCTTTCAGATACTTTTGCTATTCAGGCCACCCGCAAATTAGTCACTAAATGTTGTCCCCATTTCTTTGATCGTGAGTGAAGAGTGAGCGAGTGAGAGATTGAGAGATGTTTTGTGTCCAAATTTAAGACACAAACTTAGTCAAGTCCTGCCATTTCCTGAGTCATCTTCAATCTGAAACCAAAATGAAAAGTATCTACAGCTGCTGCTGCTGCTGCTGCTCCTCCTCCTCCTCCTGCTGCTGTACTGCTGTACATGGGAGGTATCTTCTATCCATGAATGAATCAATGAATGGTCGGGGCTTTCGCCTAAAACAAGTATGAATCATCGCCCCTTAAAGCCGGGTATCAAGTCGCCAAATGTGCAGCAAAACAACGATCATGTGGCAAAAGTTTTCAGCTCTGACTCATCTCCGTGGGAGCCGACACCGCTGTCGCTGCCGCCTCTGCCGCCGCCGTCTGGTGATGGAAATATCTTGTATCTTGTATCTAAGGCCTAGCTTTGGGCCATAACTCCACACGAGGGAGTGAGTGCATCACGCCCTTTTTGCCCCACCAGAGATCGTCCCCCCCAGCCGCAGCCCCATTGCCCCATGTGGTGGCGCATGCGCTTGCCCTTCACCTTCGTCTGATTTTCTCTCGTTGTTGGAATTTTCATGCGTAATTGATTTTTGATGCATTTCCCGTTTCCCCGGGTCTTGTTTTTATTTTCATTCGATTGGAGATTGAACATTTTATTTATTTATGCAAAGCGTGCTTAACACGTTCATTTCTCTCGTTTCTCCCATTTATTACCCTCCCTTTTGTCCCTTTTCTCTCTTTTTTGTTACCCTCCCTTTTCTCTGTTTTTTTTCTGTGTATTTTGTGATTTATTTGGAAGTCGAAGAATTGGGTCACTTGAGAGAATATCGAGAATCGTAATCGTATTTCCTTGATACAACATTTAATCGTCCCCAAAAGGGAGCATCGAAGGGCCAGACTGGTTTCTGGCTTGGCTCTTTGGGCGGGGACGGCGGTGGGGGAAATCTTTGCTCACTTTTTGGGCGAATCAGAATTTCGCTGATGTTGGAATAAAAACTTGTATTTTTATAGGGTTTTTGATTGCAATTTTTTTGATTTTTTACGCGGTGATTTATCTATGATTTTAATGGAATTACTTTCTTAATCACAATATCTGGAGTAGTGCTATTCAATAGGGTTTTTATGAACTACATATTTGAATCTAAAAAGTGTATGCGAAAAGTGTAAAAGTGTACCCACACCCCTTAAGTGCAAATATTGCCACCCTCCGACCCTAAAACCTTTGTATATGTCATCATCCATCTGCCATCTGCCATCTGCTATATGCTATATCTTAATATTATTTACAATTTAAATATCCCACTTGATTATTGTTTACAATTTCAATTAGGGAACTGTCATAAATTATCGGCGATAGACACCTTACAAGCATCCGCCTTTACACACAAGAAATGCTAATGACACCATCACCACCATCATCATCATCATCTCATGATCATAGCAATCGCAATCACCCAAACACTCCGCGACCTTATCCAAAAACAAAAACACAAAACACAAATTATTTCATAGTTTTGGCCATGAACCTCGGAAGCATATCAAAATAATTCAAGTATGTCTTTTGTTTATAGTTTCATTTCGGATTCGGATTCGGATTCCAATTTGTTTTCCCATTCAAATCATGACATAATTGTGGAATTCCATGGAGAATTCCGTTCCGATCCGCACTTACCTTGACAGCGCACGGCAGAAGTTGGGGATTAACTTTCATGCTGCCGCTGCTGCTGCTGTTGTGGATTGGGGCTTGGATTAGATCTTTGTAGGTCTGTTCTATGGTGGCGATGTCAGATTTGTTGCTGGTCGATCCCTTCTTGTGGTGGTTATCCTTCGTTAGAGATAGACGACGGGCGCTGCCAAAGCGAAAGGTGCCTCTGAAACCATCACCGACACTGCCACTGCCACTGCCGGAACCACTTGACTTTCTGCGAATCCTCTTGGACTTGGACTTATCTCCGGCAATAGGGGGGTTGTCCTTCTCCTCACTCTTGTTGCTGATATTCAATGTTGTTTTCTTGCACCACAGACCGCTCAAACGATTGCCCATGCTATACGAATTTGGCACATGCACCACCACCGAACAGAACACCGCGCGACACTGACACACGACACTGGGAAAATCAAACTACAGTCAGTTACAGCTACAGCTACAGCTACAGTCAGCTCTCCTCTAGCTCTCCCAACCGCCAAACACTCAAACATTCAAGCAAAAGTACGAGTAGGCGAGTAATCGAGTAATGTCTGGGCAATTAATCAGAAAATATATTTAACATATGTATATTCAGGGAGAATCCACAGCAGAGGGAGACGAGACCTTCGACCGAACCGGTGCGCATCTCAATTCAGCAAATACTGAAAATGGAATTCTTTACGAAAACCAAACCACAAAATGCCGCACCAAAAACACACTCTGCTATGGTCTCTGGTCTCTGGGTCTGTCTCTGTAGCTTTCATATAACTGAATCTTTGTGTATTTGTAGTTGTATCTGTATTTTTGTTTGTGTGTGTGTGTGTTTTTTTTTTTTTTGGGAGCTTTAGGTATATTATGCCCCACAGCAAACCTCTCCCCGACATCCATCGCGTTAGCTTTTTGCTTTTAGCGTCCCTCTGGCCTCTGGCTTCATTCCTTCTGGGCTTCTCGTTTCTGGTTCTGTCCGACTAATCGATTTTCTCTCTCTCTCTCTCTATAAAACACTCTCTTTTATATCTCTTGCTCTGTGTTGATGTTCTTTCTATATCTCTCTCTCTCTCTCTGTCTTTATCGCAGAAGAACCAATTAATATGTTGTACATCCAACTTCTCATATAATCTTCATTATAATCTCCAAAGTAAGACAACAACTCACGTTCCCTGGGTTCTTCTTTTGTGTGTTTGGAACTGAAGAGCTTGTCAAATAGTTAAGAATAGTCCCAGAAGAAAGAAATTAATTGATCATTGGACTAAAAGAGGTGACAAAAAGAATACCCTATAGATCGGTGGGGCAAGTCCACGGTCGAAATTTGCATAAAATCCATGATATTGTAATCTAAAGAAATTTTGGATTTATACGGAATTTCCAATCATAGCTTGAGTTCCAGTTGAATAGTTTCTTTATACAGATCGCACAGGAAAGAAATATAGAAATAAGTAGAAGAGTAAAAGCTCTTCCAAATGATCATCCAACATTCTATAGATCATCTTTTTAGCTCCAATAAATAGATATAAGTATCTAATTTTTCCTATAATAAACCAAAACCATCCTAATCGGCTTATCATACCGTAATATATGGGTCATCTCTATCCTTCTCTTAATTGAAAGTCTGTTGGACACAAAATTTGTTGATTCGATCTAAAATTAATGTCCGACATTCGGAAATCAGTAATCAGTAAATAATAATACTTATAGGAAAAGTGTGACAAACGTTATGGAAAGATCGGATCTACCCCACGGTGGGGCATTTGGCTAAACGAGAATATTGTTGGACGACGACGCACGAGCCATGCTAAAAAATCAACGCCAAATGCCCGATTATTCATAACCATCCCATAAGCCATCCAATAATGTGGTTTTGGCTTTACGAATATATACATGCATGCTATATATATACTCCGTCTCTCTCTCTCTCTGACTCTCTCTTGTGAGTTCTCTCCCTCTCTGACTGTCGCTTGTGGCTCGTTTTGAAAACGTGCTAAATGTTATTTATTAATTAAGTCGACTCGGACGCTATTTTCTACCTATTTACATAAAGAACAGCCACAAGGGAGGGGAGGGGAGGGAAGAGAGAGAGAGAGAGAGCGAAAGCCGGTTTTATGAAAGTCCCCAAGAAAGGGAGTGCCTCCCCATTCCAGAACCTGAGAGTCGAGTCGAGTCGTCGCATGTGAGGTGTGAGTTATGTATTTGGTTGAGGGGAGGGGGCGGGACTGTGGTGGGGTGGGGTCTGGTTGGACTTCTGACTGTAAAGCTCAGTCTGGACTTAACTCTGGGTCAACAGTATGCAAAACTATAATCAGAAGGGGGCTACCAAAGGTATCGTACTGGGCGAAGGGGGGGTAAACTTTCAGAACTGGCCTTTGATGGGAGGCAGAACTTTGAGTGCGAATCGAATCGAAAATCAAGGGAAGACCCTCGCTCCAAAGTGAGTCATAAACTTGGCTGCCGTTTGCGTTGTTTAAAAATAGCCATGGAGCCATTAATTTTGAGTGAGAATCGAGATGCAGCCTTGTACCCTATAGTTTGATGGAAATCTTGAAGATAGAAGCAAATGATATCCTGCTAAAACCATGACTTGACCTAACTCATTCCCCAATTAGAACCCAAAAGAGTAGAGCTTCATACAGTACCTTAAACTCCCCGAAGCTTTCACATCTGTAGAAGATCTTGTAATGATTGTACTTACATTTCCATAACTTCGTATGCTCGAAGGACTCAGACTGAAGAGCCTTCCCAGTTGGTGATGATGTGTGGGTGAGCCATTGCTATTGGCTGAAGATATATCCGTGAACAGGGGCGAGTGCGAGTGATCTGAAAGGTATTATTGATCAGCAATTCAAATGGAATCTTCCCCTAAGAATGTGACTGTGACTCACCATTCAATTCCAATGCTGGCGACATATCCTTGGGGAAGGCAAACAAATCATTGTTGTTCCTTATGTCCGAGGAGTTCAATGTGAGACTGGGCTTTCGTACACCCAGAAAGTTCGAGCCCGAAGAGCCACCACTCGAGGAGCAGCCTCCTGCCACATTGTAGGCGATCCTCCCACTCCCACTCCCACTGTGGGGCGTCACATTGGGCAGGTTGTGAGACTCCAAGGGGGAGGCGGACTTGGGGATGCCGCTGCTCCCTGCCGCTCGCTTGAGTATGGGCGCCGGTGGCAGCTGCGATGGCGAATGCCGATAGATGCCCCCCGTCGGTGCATGTGGAGGATGGGGCTGCTGTGCGTGGAGTGGCAGTGGGTGGGTGTGTGGGTGCGGGTGCGGAAGTCCCAGTGGATCTCCCTGATGTTTGGGTATGGCCAATCGGAGAGTTTGCCTGGCGGCTAGCCTACGTCCAGGCGCGTATTTATTTCCCGCTGGCATCGCCATCGGCATCGCACCGCCGTTGCTGCCGCCTCCGTGGCTGCTGCTCTCGGTATCGTGTGCTTGCGCCACCAGCTGCGGCGAATTCATGGCTACGTGACGGACGACTCTCTCTCTCTATCTCTATCTCTCTCTTAAGCTTTTTATCAATGAATTCACTTTTTGTTGTTTATCGTATTTTCTCTTTCAGGGAACTGCAGCAACAAGTTGCATAATTATTTGTATAACCAAAAGCAACAATTAATTGCAGTCCACAATTTTTACGACAGCTGTTGTCTCTGTCTCGGGCTCTGCAATTTTTCTTGGAACGTGACCGATGGCTTGTGACCCACTTTTTGCCTTGAGAAATGTGCACTCAGCACCTCTTTGATGCGTTTCTTTTGTTTTTTTCTTTATTTGTTCACCTTTGTCACGCTTTTGATGTGTTATTTCTTTAATCAATCTGCAAGAGCAGCGATTGCGGAGCGGCTAAAGATGGTCCTTGGACGATAAACGCATGGAGTAAAGGTAATGCATCAGCACTTCTTTAAAATTCTTTTAAAATATCTATACATAGATACGATACACTTAGTTATAGCAACAAAACACAGCATGGATTCACGGATTGTCCCTCACGGCTGCTGCTGCTGCTGCGGCTGCTGTTGCCGTCCGTCGTTTACTTTTGAACTTGAGTCGCGTTACGTGGTCGCATAGACAATGAGAGATCGCTGTGTGGTGTGGCGTCCGTCCGTCCGGTCCGTCGTTGCTTTGCTCAATTTTCGTGACTTTGCGTGGGATCTCCAGCGACCATAATATGGTTATATGCCATTTAATTCTCGGCTTAATCTGTAATATATACATAAGAAAAAAAACAAAACATAAACACACACATACACGTACAGGCATACATATGTATGTACATACATCAGCATCTGGAGTAAAATGATATTAATTTTATTTAAATTAAATTACTTGGAAACGTGAATGAATCTTAGGCTCATGGCTTCATTTGTCTAGAAGTTTCGTAGGTGGACAAAGAGAGAGAGAGAGAGCGAGAGAGAGAGATAGAGATCATTGATACTAAAAATTGACCTTGAACTCGGGAACATCTGTCTGTTCTGCTTTTTTTTACAGAGTGGAATAGAGCAAAACACCGATCAATGCATCTTTGAAGCAATGATCTATGCCAAATCCTAAAGTCCAGTTCATAAATTTGTAAATAATTGTTCAACACTGATAATAAGCATTTAGTGCAGGTGTTTTTCAACACTGTATTGCCAAATATTTCTTTCTATGAAAAAGAAGCCCTTTCTTGGTACATTTCACCATTTTATTGGCAATCAATTGATCGATTATGAAGCCGCTAGCACAAATGCTGACAACTAATTAGCGTATCTGACGGAGGTGCACACCACATCACAGCACAGCACTGATTGATTTTCATGCGACACGACAGGTCGACAGGCTGCCAGGGTTGCCAGGGTTGCCAAGCTGCTGCCACAGATATCAGGCGCTTGCCTAATGCAAGGAATTTTCTTTTGAAGTGCCAGAGAGTCGCGGGACCAATTTGCATATGACAGAAAACCAACATTCAGACATTCAAAGCGAGATTCATGAAAAGCCGTCGGCCTCTGGTTTTGCCTTAAAGAGCTGCAGCACAAATTTGTTGCATAGTTGCACACGGATTTACAATAAATTGCAATTATGCAAATTGCAGCGAGACGAACGCTTAAATCTGAAAAACGTAAACGTAAAGCGAAAAGCAAAAAAGATGCCAAAGATGCCAGACATTAATCATTCCAATTGGACATGGACCAGGCGGGCTTGAGAGAGGGGGATTGTATTTAGCAATTATCGATATTGACAGGGCGTGTCAGTGTTGCACAGCGATCAATTATTTTCGAGTGTATAGCCAGCACTGAGACACATCATTCATTTGACAAAAAAAATAAGCTAAGCTGCCAAATTGTCAGCAGTTTTTCAACCCAAACCCAAAACCAAACCCAAACCCAAAGTAAATTGCATAGTTCAAGCATGGAGACTAAACCAAATCCAAATCCACTGAAGAAGGATGTGTGTGCTGCCACCGTCCAGGAGGAGATTGAAGAGACTAAAAACGAAGAAAATACACTGGCAGAAATAGAGTTGAGTTTGCACACAACACACAACCAAAGCTCACACCTAATGAGTGCACATTGGCACATTCATTTGCATTGTACTTTCAGCATTAAGACTCGTGATCCGACTCCTGATCCACTTTTCATACTGCTCAAGCCGATCCGTGGCTTTCTGCTTATCCCTGGATTCCACATGTTCTACATCTTCATTAAAGGCAATCCAGGGCACCGAAAGAGGGCATTTTTGAAGCTGGAGTCAAGAAAAACTTTCGGGAAAATTTTGCGCCACACACAGAGGGTCACTCGCATGAGGCCAAACAATTGTCATGTTTTCATGGTTCAGACCACGAAAGGCGATATGGGTCGGTACATGAGAATTTTCCGAACGTGGAAACAGCTACCACGCAGGTCAGAATCACGCAGATTATCTCGTCAGATGTTGAACAAATCGACTAGTGTAGACATGTAAATAAACCCCATGCCTAGGCGGCTCCGAGGCACTACTCCTCTTTGATATATTTTGTTTTTGCCCCCAGCCCCACAGGCAACAGACTCGAGATGCCATATGAGCTGAACTTGGAGAACCTGCGGCCATATCTCGAGCTCACAGACACGCACAGGCACCAGTGCCGCGAACTCTACTACAGCCCCCTCAAAGCCAAGGAGCTGGAGCACAAGTACGTGAAGCGAACGGACGACATACTCAAGAGGACCGCCACCATTGGCTGTGATCAGGCGTGCGAATGCTTCCTGACCTTCGATGCCATTTCGCTGAACGCCAACTACACGGCCCTTGTGTTCAGCCTGTGCGGCATTGCGCATCCCCTGCATCTGGTGCTCTATGCCAGTGCCGTGGAGGATGCCAGGGTGGCGGACATTGCCGAGTTTCTGAGCGATATTCTGGTCAACTTGGTCAAACATGAGTTGCCCAAGCTGCCGATGTTTCCATCGTTGTTCGTGCTGCTCCACAACAACGTGATAAGCCAGAATGTGATGCGCATAGTCTCGCAAAAGGCTTCGTATTCGAGAATCTTCAAGAAGTTTCCATTCGTTCTCGATGCCACCTTCTGGCGGTATTACAATATGCACATTCCCTACATCCAAAATGCCTGGCTCGACATAATGCATACGGAAATCACAAGGGCCAACATCAAGGACGTCTTCGATCAGCACGAGGAAATCGCTAAAATTAAGCACTTGGGCTTCATGGAGGAGTTCGTCAGCTCCTACTTAAGACTGGCCAAAATTCTGCTGGCCACCAAAGGGAGTGTTGTGTTGCGCCACTGCACCCTGGAGCGCGTGGATGACTTTGTGAAGATTATTCGTTCCAATATGAAGGTGTTCCACAACGACGACACAGTCACACGGCAACAGGTCTTCCAGCTGCTGCGGGCAGTGATCATCATCTATGACCATTGACCGCCAAATGACTGAGGGGGCGTCGATCACGGAGCGGAGAGTGAAATTGTTTATGTGGCACAACAAATTATACGCAAGTAAACGAAATATTTATGTCCTTTTGTTCGGATTCACTTATGTTCTTTTTCTCTGGTACTGGGCTTGGCGGTCATTGTTCTAATTGCACTTTTGACACTCGCCGGACACGAGTCAGGATGGCCGAGTGGTCTAAGGCGCTGCGTTCAGGTCGCAGTCTACTTCTGTAGGCGTGGGTTCGAATCCCACTTCTGACAAGAATTTTTTCAAAAAAAAAATTTATTTTAATTAAACTTTATTAATATATATTTTTTTTTAATTTTTGTTGAATTTAATATAATATAAATATAAACACATTTTACTTGGGTATGAAACTGGCAACTGGCTTTCTTTGGTTCAACAGTCAGGATGGCCGAGTGGTCTAAGGCGTAGTGTAGTAGTAGTGTAGGCGTGGGTTCGAATCCCACTTCGGACAAGATTTATTTTTTTCCATTATCTTTTTTTTTTTTTTAAATATGTATATATTTTTCTGATTTCGGTTTGCTAAGCCCTCTGAAATCACATACAGGCAATTTCTCACGCCTCGACTGGCCATAGGGCTCCAATAAAAGCGCAGAAGCTCTATCGGACAGACACGTTTTCTGAGTATTTTGCTGTTACGAATCGTAAGAGGTGGCATTAAAGTGCATTAGGCGTGCCGTGCCGCAAAAGGGCTTATCACGAACACGAACAAGTCATTCATCAAATGTCTGACCATGAGCTCCATTGAAAGAGCTAATGGATACAGGTTTATGGCACTAGGAAATCCCTGCCCTGCCCTGGCAATACGAGTCGCAATCGGTGGCAAGATAAAAAAAAACTCTCAAAACAGACCTGCGACTGTGACTGCGAGTGCACTGATAAAAACCTGTCCAGACCTTGTGCGACAAATGCTTTCGCTTGCGATTCCCATTACCATTCCCATTCCATTCCCCCAATTTGTTGACGCAGTCGATGTGCCATTCGATTCCACTCTCCCCTCCCTTCGATTCAGCATTTTCCCCATACATATACGAGTATGATATGTAACACAGAAATGACCCAGAGAACTGCATGAAAGATGGCATTGAGCCCCTAACCTGGAATCGGAATCATAATACAAACAAAAATACCAGAAAACACCAAAATAAAAAGAAGGAGAAATGCTAACTCTACCTTTACTCGATTACTAAACGGTGTCACATATCACCTTTCTGTATTGCTGACAGCAGAATAACACATACGAGTCGAGTATACATATGTATATATGAATATCTTGTTATACATATATGTATATTTGCTTTATTTAATGGTTTTTTGATGCATTCTAAATGAATAAAAAATTGCGTGCGCAATTGCTGGCCTGACTTCTGAGCGCTGACCCATTTCGATGATTATAAATTACTATAACTTATCAGCCGACTTTTGCCTTGAAACTAGAACTGGGTTTTAGCAGCTCTCTCTCTCCGTCTGGCCTGGTCTGGTCTTGCACTCCTCTTCTACCTCACTCTTGAGAACTGAGCGCTGATTTCCATTCCATTCCATTCCCCTGGAAATTGTTTATTTGAATTGCGGGAAAAGCACAAGTTCAATGGCAAAAATCATTTTTCACAGCTTGTCAAAACAATTTTTCAATTTGAAATCAAGTTTTTCCTTTTTCCACAC
The DNA here is from genome assembly GCA_008121215.1 of Drosophila athabasca. NCBI lineage: Eukaryota > Metazoa > Arthropoda > Insecta > Diptera > Drosophilidae > Drosophila > Drosophila athabasca. Next base: position 60,382,250 of record CM017796.1, on the reverse strand, counting down.
TTTTTTTTTTTGCGTATTTTCCTTTTCCGCACTCTTTTTGCTTTGGTTATTTTCCTTCTGGATAAACAAATAATTAGCCAGAAAAATGAGCAAATGCAAATTACGTTCATCTTTCAGACAGCGAAACAGACATATGTCTGGGCATATCTATCCACAAATACATGAATACACATACATATGTATGTATGTATAAGAGAATATATATATATATATAGTATATAGTATAGATAGATGTCGGCATTGAGTCAAAGGCAAAGCATAAACAATGGATCCGTCTATTCTTCAGCAACAGCAACAGCAACGAAAACTAATTTCGAATTCTTTGAGGGAAAACTGTCGTCAAGTGTTTGCTCGAAAATCTCATTAAAACCTTCATTTTCCAAAGATATTCCTCGCAGAGTGGAACACCGCCGGCAATCATAATAAATTATTTTACGGAATATACAAAAAACGAGTAGAAATCCCCACAAAAGAGAGCCGTGCTGCCGTTGCGACGACTAATGAGAAAGGGTTCGGTGGTTCGGTGGTTCCCATGGTAGCTGGCGACCACGCCCCCTTGAACCGGATTATTAGCGAGAGTTCGCTTTTGTTTTGGCTCAAATCAGAAGAATGCTGCGGGTCTTGACCTCATTTCCAAGTCACCTTTTGTTTCCCCCTCTTTTTGGGAAATTCATAAAAAAGATATATGTAGATATTAATATTGTCTGGGGTGTGCGATACGTACGCTGCTCTTTTGTTCTGTGGCCGGCTGGCCCCACCCACCCTCTAAAAGATAAATCTTATCGCTATGTGAAAAGCGACTTTGTAAACAATTTGTCGGCATTTGTACAAAGTGCAGCAGCAGCGCGCAAAGCAGCTGATCGAATCGTTTCGATTTGCAATTATTCCGCATTGAAAATTGTATAGTTCTTGTTACTCAACAGCCAATTAGTGTTGTAACGGCAAGGAATTAACGTCCACAGTTATTAACAATACATACAAACGGTAATCGAGTCGGCTCGAGTCTCCAATTACAAGAAAATTTACAAAAATTAGCATAAAATATGGTTTTTCTCACATGCAAAGTGACTTTCTATAAAAGTGTATTTATGGTTCGATTTATGGCAACATTCGACTGTAAGAGCGAGAGTGATGGAGATGCCCTGAAAAAAGTGCGCTTTTTCTCTGCTCATCCCAACAGTCAGGATGGCCGAGTGGTCTAAGGCGCTGCGTTCAGGTCGCAGTCTACTTCTGTAGGCGTGGGTTCGAATCCCACTTCTGACAAGAATTTTTTGCCTCTTATTTTTCTTTTGTCTTCCAACTTTTACTTATATTTTCACCTATATTTAATTTTCAGTTCTGTTTCCCTAAAATTGCCTATTATTTTGTGCTGTTTTTGGTTTCAAGCTAGCAAAAAAATGAAAATAAATACACCTCGTGAGTGCGTTTTTGTGGTTTTTGTGTGGGATCTATTTATGGAATATTTGTTCTAAACAAAAACATGTGCAAAAGGCCAAAACTTCAATCAAGTGAAATGGAAAATGGAAATGAGAAAAGCATGTGGCGGAATACACAAAAACAAGTTGTTTAGAAAAACCACAGGCTGGTCATGAGGTTACGGATCGTATTTGTATGTATGTTTCCCGGAATCACCCACCGCCGCCCGCCCATAGGGGGTGCACTTGTTGCTTTTTTTTTGTGTGGATTGTGTGGACCGCGTGAACGATGTGTGTGGGTGTCATCTGCCGCTAGTTTGTTTGGAATTTAATGTGATTCTAATAAACTTTTTGCCAAATAAATTGCAGGTCTTTAAGGCAGGGCCTTGTGCTGTTTGTGTTTAACATTTAAATTGCTTGTTAGTGCGCTTTTAAGGGGGTATTATGGGTATTACGAGATGTTGGCTATGCAAAGATTTCCTGATATCATTAGATCTGTGAGGGTATCCAACGATTCGACTCCGAAGAATCGTGTTACCTTCCTGATTTTTCTGATCTTTCGTGTGAAATTTATCTGCAGAGAGCGTGTGAAGAATGTCGAATCGTTTGCCCTTTTCTTCTGATTGACGGGACTTTTATGTCGATTTTTATGGGCAGTGCATTGACGTGCGTCTGTCTTTACTAAGGAATAAATTCCCCAAAATGTATACACTTTCGGGGTTTATGACTGTGCAGAAATATACATTTACAAAGGTAGAAACGTATCTGTGGGCTTAATTGGATGTGCAGCAAACTTACAGAAAACGCGATTCATGGGACGATTCATTTCATTAGCGATTCACGTCGGCGTCGTCCAAATCTGCGTCGGCAGATAAGCGCAACGGAAGCTGCGACCGCTGATGGTGCGCTGTTGCTGGCTGCTGCTGGCTGTTGCTGCTGCTGCTGCACTGCTGCTTCTGGGGAGGAGGAACAGTGGGGTTGTTTTCACAAAATTCCTGCAAGTCAATCAACCCGTCAGCTTATGCTTTTGATATCTTTCATTTTTAGCTCTTTTTCGTCTTTTGTTGTGCTTTTCCGTTCCCCGCTCCACCACTCCACTCGCCGCTCTATCGCTCACAGTGGTTGTTATTTATAGACGGACACATGGAAGCCAGAAGCCGAAATAAAATTAAACGCACAAGAAACACACACACACATTTCACACGAGATTTCGTAATTGCATTCGCCGGGGATTGGGTGTTGGGGTGTGGGAGGCACACATTAAAACTCTATTCTGCATCACTTAACACTTTTCACAACAAGAAAAAGTATACATTTTCCACAATTCTGTTATTTTCTTCAATCAGAAGTGAAATACGCGCGAAAACTTTCCGCCAAGAGAAGAGCTGAACCGTCGCGCTGCGCTTTTTTTTGTTGACTGCGACGATGCAGGCAGCCGATCGGGGGAGCAAAAGCTTATTGGGCAGAGAGCAGAGCCAACTACATATGTAGCTGTTGCTTCGTAAGGTTAGTAAGGTTAGTAAGGTTAGTAAGGTTAGTCTCTCCTTTATTTGGTCACTATATATTGCTTGTTTCTTTGGCAATTCCTCTGCACCTTTTGCAACTGCAGTAACATTAATAAAGGTGTATTGTACTCCACATTCTCTCTTGCTCTCTTCATTTGTTACGCGGTGGCGATCTACGGCGAACATGTACACAAAACATAACTGATTGAGCGCTCTCTAGCAATGCCTCACCTTTATTTGATCTTCCGTGTGCTGGCATGAGCGGCTGAGAGAGAGACAGAGAGAACGTGGGGCCATAAACTTTTGCTGTTTATTTCGTGTCTTTTTATTTACTTTGGCTTCTTCACTTGCGGAGAGGAAGGGAGGGAGGGAGAGGGAGGCCGAACTGCTGCTGCCAGCTGCCAGCTGAGGCGTCGGCGTCTGCGTCAAAAGCGTGGGTGTGAAGGCAGCACCCGCTCTGCTGGGTCCGGCTGCACGTGCAATGGAAAAACCTCGAAAAAAAATGGTAAGAAAATATATTTTAATTTTGAAAAAATACAAATTGCTTGTTAAATTAAGTGTCTATTAGACACGCAGTTAAAACGGGTTTTCAGACGCTTTCTTTGCGCTGTCGCTGTCGCAGCCGCCTCCTCTTTCCCGCTCTCAGTCATACCTATGTACATATGTATGTATATATGTATGTATGTCACCCCCTAATAACGTATACGCCCCCATAGTATTTTTTCCATAAAAACCGAAATACGAAAGGGAAACACACACAAAAAAGCCGCAAAAACACTCAAATAACAATGAAACCTGTTAATTAACTTTTGTACAAATTTGGCATAAATGTCGCGACAAAATATACTACAAAAATATTCGAAAAAGATCCAAAAAATATTGGATGGAGAGAATAAAAATTGATTAATGCTCGACCAAGTGGCAGTCGAAGAGGTCTGGTGTCTGCAGTTTGCTTCGGACCAAGTCTCCCATTTTGCTTTCGGTTATTTTTCGGGGGTATACTTTGAAGTATTGTCCGATCTGACTTTGAACTTGAAAAGGAGCATTGACTTTGGGTGTGTTGAAAATATTGATAAATCGAAAATTAATTGAACTCGATTTTAGGGGGAGTTTTTAGTTGGGGTTTGAATGGTGTTCAGAAGGATGGAAGAAAGATTGAAAACTGCAACAGACAGTTCGGCCGAGAAATCGTATGTACATATTTTCTACCTCCTTAAAGGTAAGTGATGAAGTAGCATAAGAACAACCTAACACTTAAGTATTGTACCATAAATCATAACAATCATTTCAAAATTCTACTGCTTTTTTAAGAAACTAAAGATTACAAGGATTCCTGAGAAGAATGTATAGAAATTTACTGCTCTAAAGAGTGATTATGGAAGAAACTCTTTTATCGAAGAATTTTCCTCCATAAATTATGATATTTTAGTTTTTAACTATTATGGTATATCAATATATCATTTATGATAATCTTAGCTAACAGATTTAAACCTCTTTGGTGCTCCATTGAATTTTTTACTCAGAATTATCATTGACTTAATCTTTGACAATTAGACAATCACTTCATTAGTCTGCCACGTTGGCTGCCTTTAAGATGGATTCAAGGTAGTCTCTTATTAAACCATTCATGCGGGCTGTGCTGTTAATCCCAACTCCATTTGCATTGACCCCTAGATTGACCCATCCGAACCCCTCCCTCTGCATTTGTACATTTATAACCTTTTGTGAGTATGTTAGGAACTCCACTGACATATCATCGGGGGGTTCTACTATGTTGTATTGTTTGGGGTGTTCTCTATGGTTCCATGGTTCTGTGTTCTATTGTTGACCCACATATTTTCCCCCCAGAATTGTTATGGTAATTTACAACCTCCAGTTAAATGTTTGGAGCTGCACCCAACTGTTGTTGCAGTTGCAACTGCAGCCGCTCCCCTCCTCCGCTCCATCGGTGCTGCCCCAATGCTTATTGCTGCCTCTGGGGGTTATTTATACTATTTGTATGGTGATAGAGTTGACAGTAGCACAAATTTTGATTGATCACTCTTGATTGACATTCGGGCAATTTGCTAATTCTATTTTCGAGTGGAAAACTCTTGGAACATTGGAAAATATGTCGCCTTTGTGGGTCACTCTGGTTGTGGGTTGTGTGGTGTGTGTTGCGTTGTGTGCTGTGGTGTGTGCGGTTATGCTCACTCAGCGATCTATCTGAAACCATTCTGCTCACTCAGAGATCATTAATCATAATGAATGCTATGGCGATTGCGATTGTCCCTACTTCGAAGCAATTGCTGTCGGATTGAGGTAGTCATTGAAGGGGTCTCCATCTCCGTCTCCGTCTCCTTCTCCGTTTCCACACACTCGAGAGTTTAACGAGCAAATTAATGGGAATTATGCATGCTGCTTGGCTGCTTTGGCTGCTGGGCTGGTTAAAAGCGTAAACTTTAATTAACTTTGGCTGTCAGGTCGGTCCGCAATTGCCGTACAGCCGGACGGACACCCGATTAACATATACAAATGCCTATCAAGTGTCTGCCATCGCGAACGGTCTATAAAAATGGAAAATACATACGTACACATATCCAAACGCGCAGTCACAGGCTCAAAGTCAAAGTGGAGCGGTCCGGGCTAATTGAAATGCATTGAAAGTGCGTGAGACCAATAACAGCAGCGGCAGCAACAAGTCGTGAAGATTTTTAGGGGGATTAAGACTATAGGATACCCGCTGAAACGATCTATAAAATCATATATGTATGTACATATGAACGCTCACAATTCGAATATAATTAATGGCAGTACGTAGTACATTCTATTGATATGCTGGAGTATCTTTTGTTGGAGGTGCAGAAAAGTACACGATTCTTGCCTGTACACTCGTATATTGCATATATTCAAAAAAAGGAGCTTTTATATATTTCCTCATTCTGTCTTTAATTTCTATCCGATCGAGAGCCTCTTTTTTGATTTGGAAGATCTTCTAAAATTTTCTTCATAGTGTTCGTAGTGCTCTTTAGTATCCAAGAGTTCTGATGAGCAGACAGATGGACAGCTTATCCTTAGCATAGACCCGGATATTATCCTTCTGCCCGTCGCATACTTCCGCTCGAGTACAATATACCCTTGGCACGACACTCCCCCAGTACCGGGGTATACACAACCGCACCGACTGCTACTGCAGCTGCGTGTGAAATGTCAGGCTCTGGCAAGTTCCAGCTGGTTGACATTTACTAGACCTGCGAGTAGTAGGCCCAAAATTCATAGTCTCGTGTACTCTTGTATAACTTAATTACTCTGGTGGCATGGCGAAACGTCTCTATTCTCCCTTCCTTTCCTTTCCATTCCGTCTCTGTGATCTGTGAGCCGATGAATATTACAATTTAGGCAACTGTCATTTCTTGCATAATAAATGGAAATGTATAAAAAAAGTGACACTTGCCAATCTGCACCGTGTGATGTATGACGTTGACCTGATTTTTGCCTGCTTTTTATTATCATTTCCATCGGCTGCATGTTGATTTCTCAGGTACAAAACACAATCCGATCCGTGTCTTGTCGAACTGTCTGCCCCTGTCAGTACACACCTTTCCGTGACGCGCCGCCGAGCGGCAATTTGTCTTTGCCTCTGGGGCGCCATTTATAATATTTCATCTGGAATTGTTCGTCGGCCTGGCCTAGGGTGGTGTGTAGGCAGCAGGTTCAAAGTGTTAAGTGTTAAGTGTGATTGGGGCTACATGTGTAGCACAAGGCGTATGTCCATCGAGAGGTTCGGTTCCATTCCATAGAACCGCCTTGGTCACCTCGCCGCCTGTGGCAGCCACAAGAGTCAGGATGGCCGAGTGGTCTAAGGCGCTGCGTTCAGGTCGCAGTCTACTTCTGTAGGCGTGGGTTCGAATCCCACTTCTGACAAGAATCTTTTTGATATTTTTTTTCCATTCCGTTCTCTACACAAAGACTGATAGTTGTTTGCCTCTCCTGATCTTCACCAATTAGCAAACAAATTCCTCGATGAGGGGCGCCATAAGAAATTACAAGTAAATCAATTTGTAACCGCCTAATTGTCAATATTCCAATCACATAATCTGCTGGCAGTTAACGACGATTGCCCTCCGGCTGTCGCTCAGACATATGTATGGAATAGACCACACAGCGATGATGGCGATGGCGATGTCGATGACGATGGGAATTATCGCCGTCTGGCATCGCCGCGCCGGCAACGGGCACGCACACACTTCCACTTGGAGAAGTCTATTCATTCACTTCAATCAGACAGAAATTAAAATGCTGACGAGCCCGATTTCAAATGCAGTAAGCACTTCGCTCCGATCGGCCCACTCACATCTGTTCTTGGGAAAAACAGATCGGGCCTATCTATAATTATGCTTCTGTTCTGTGTCCGTAGCCATAGCCGGTCATAAAATGCAATCAACTTGAGCACACGCACACACACACACACACACACACATACCGAGACAATTGACAATTTGGCCGGAATAAGTAATTGCTGGCAAAAACAATGAAAATTAACCCCCACCCCCCCCATCAAAAAATGTAGTTAGCTATTAAACTTTTATGATGTGCATTTTAGCGCCTGCAAGGCCTGGAAAATTGAGGCTGCCTCTGGCTACGACTATATGTACATAACTGATGGAACAATTGACAAGTGACAGCCGATTTCCATAGACAATTCGAGTGAGGTGGGGTGGGGTGGGGTGGATTGGGGCTGGGCTCTAGATGGAAAGAAATATGAAGTATGAAATATGAAATATGAGTGATGTGACAAGTGGATGCTTATCTTTAGTTCCAAGCCCCTTCTTTTTCAGTGTGGTTTTTCTCCATCGCCTAATGAGCAACTATTGAAATTTATGACAGTGTCGAGCCGCCAATTGATTGGCTTTTAAATAATAGTCAAATGAATATTTGCCAACCGCAAATTGCCTGTAAAGATGCATGTAATTAATGTACAGATATAGCCTGAACTGAACGGAGCCCAACACCTGCGATTTTTTCCAATTTTTATTTATGGAGAAGCTTTTAACACTATTCATTTTGAGTTGGTTAAACTTGTCGATTCAAAGTTGTTGCTAAATTTACGACACGACTGACTCCCTCTCCTCATACTCATAATTGATAAGTGCAATTGCTATCTAAATTTAAATTTTAAACGGAAAGCAAAAGCTCTTACAGCGATAATTAATAGAATCCAAAGGAAAACAAAACAAGTTGAAAGCTTTTACCTAAAAGAGATCCACATGCTCATGCTCACGCTCTCTCTCTCTCTCTCTCTCTCTCTCTCTCTCTGCTCTCAAAAACCAAGCTTAATCAGCTTTCAAAAGCTTTCTGCGCCTTCAAAGTGACGAAAATGGAACTTTGGTAGTCATACCGTGACGTAGAGAAGAGAATCATCAAGAACAGAGCCCGAGTCTGAGGCACAACGGAACGGCGCGGCACCCAGCGTTAATTAAGATAAGCCATGCCATTCGAAATCAAAGAGAGCAAAGGAACTAATCAGCAGAAATTGAATTTTAACGTGTAAAAAAGCCCTCAGTGGAACTGATAACAACAGCATCGAGCAGCGGGAAGATAGAGGGGCGGTTATTCAACCTACGAGTGCAGCTTCGTTGCAGCAACAGACTGGGAGAAAGAGAGAGGGAGAGAGAGGAGAGGAGTGCAACAGGTAAAAATTATGTACACTAGATAAAAAAGGGATAATGCGATTAAAAAGAAGATGTGCCAACCATTTGTGTGGCATATTCGTCGGTTTTTTTTTCGTAAATATTAAACGGCCAAACAGCAACAGCAACAGCAGCAGCAGCAGTAGCCACGCGGGGACCGTGTAAGCTCTTGTTCTATGAAAGCTAAAAGCTTTACATAATGCAACAAAACAAAGCTGTTGCCAGAGTGGCGGTGTGTGCTTTTCGCTCTTTGTGGGTTTTCACTGCTGACGCTGCTGTGTGTTGTTGCTGCTGCTGCTGTCTGTGGCCCCGTCCCCCCTCTCTGTCATGCTTCAGCTAAGTACATGAACAAACAGAGCAGCATTATGCTCGCATACTACGTACTACTTTCTTATACCAAAAATGGGTTTCTTCCAGAATGACGAGCAATCTGCAGATAAGCCAGGCAAGGTCCCTGCACCCTAGTGTCCAGCCTTGGTTGGGGGCACCTTCGAGGATTTGTCTGATGGGCTGCCAGGATGTGAAGCAGTCGGAGCTGCGTCGTTTTCCAGTCCACGATGCCAAACGGTGAGTCTCTCCTCTCATAGAATTTCCATTATTCCAGAACCACTTGAAACCTGTTTACATAGGAATTCATTTCGTCTCCAAAGCTTTTCGATCAAAGCTTAGCTTGTTGTTTTCTTTGCTCAAGACCAGAGAGAGCTTTCGCTTGTTCCTCTTCGATTATTTCCAGTCAAAGGTTATTGAACTGTCTGTCTCTCTCTCTGCGATCGCTTGGATATCATAGAAAAATTTCAATGCCAGCAAAAGTGCATTTGTGTGAGTGTTGCAATTATGCTGATGTGGGTGAGCAGCAGCTGGAGGAGGGGGGCGGACGCGTCAGTGCGTTTATTTATAGCTCTCACGCTCTCCTTTAATGCATGTGGAGGCTTCTTCTCTTCCTTTACTTCTTTCTCTCCCTTTTTGTTGTTATTCTGTGATCTGCAAAAAACATTCTGTTTGCTTTGGCATTGGCCATGGAGCTTAGGGTGGACCGTGTTAGTTGTGCCCTTTACATAGGGCATTCACGTATAATTTTGATCAGGTTTTTGCACCGTATATAAAAACATCAGTTAGTGGAATGTATGGAGCTTCAAAAAGGAGAAATATTGGAGAATGAGCAAAACAGAAGTTACATTATATGTAAATATGTATGTATGTAAATACATATATATGTAAATACATAAATGCATAGGCATAAAGGGGCAACCATAATTTACGTCATAATATTCATGCAACTTATGTTAGTAAGGTCCACCCTAATTTGTTGACTTGTCGACTTTTTGCCTATATGAGCGGCACTTCCACCATCATCCACAGCTGTGTAAGAGCGAGAGGGTGGAGTAGAAGCTGCGCTGCAACAACACAACAGAAATGTGCCGGTATTAATGCAGAGACATGCATGTCGCTAAACTTCCGCTCAGCTTTCGTTCTCATTCTCTCTCTCACAGAATAAGCAAGCGCGTGTAAGTAATAGAGGGAGAGAGCATGTGTATGAGCATAAAAGAAGCTTTTTCAACACAAAACTGTGTGAGTGTGTGTGTGCTGGAGACAGACAGAGAGGGAGAGAGAGAGAGTGGGATCTAATTTGAAAGCTGCTGCGGCGGGAAAGCGTCCAAAAGAACAAAGTTTCAATGCAGTTTTTGCAGTAAACAAAGAACTGCCAAAGCGATTGCACTATTTGCGGCATCACTCTCCCTCTCTCTCTCCCTCTCGCGATCTCTGTCTGCATAATTGGTGTGTTTACCTACAAGAATGGTTATTTGTGTATATTTGATTTAATAAATGTGTTAAGTTCCTTAAAGTTTGGCTTCGCAATAAACAATACTCTCTCACACACACACTAATGCTATCCATGCTACTCTTGCAGCTGCAACCATTGGCTTCGTCATTTCGGTGTGAGCGATCAACGTGTGGAGAAGCTTGGCGGTCTGCAAAAGCTTCGCATCTGCTGCAGGCATTTTCAGAATATGGCCAAGACGCGCATCAAGATGACGCCGCTGCGCAAATCCAAGGCCATACCAACAACAACAGCAACAACAACAGATACAAATACTGCAGCAGGAGGAGGAGGAGCAGCTACCAAGCCCATTGTGGACAACAATACCACCATACAACTGGTTAAAGTAAGTTAGCCCTAGTCCATGCCCTTGCAAACATTATCAAACGTTTTCTCCCTTTCAGATCCCCATAAGAGATCCTCAGAAACCACAACAGGCCAAGAAATCGGTGACCACCATCACGCCCGTGCCACAGCGCTCTCACTCCATCTGCTCCTCGGCCTCCAGCGATGTGCAGTCCATCAACTCCGACTACGAGGTGGCCTCCCTGGTGGAGTCGTCACAGAATGGAAATGGTTTCCTGGACAATGGAACTACTAGCCCGAAAAATGCAATCCAAATGGCTCGTCCGGACAGTGGCCAGCCAAAGAAGCGAAAGCTCTACTTGATCACCGAGAAGTCGGACGAGAAGAACGGGTATGAACTGGAGACAAATGGCCAGCCCAAGAAGCGAAAGATGTTCGTCGTCGTGGAGCAGGAGAAGGAGTCGGCGCCCAAGAAGCTGATGATTGTCAGCGACAAGCCACAGGACAATCTCACCCAGCATTTGGAGAAGCTGCTGCCCCAGATACTCAACCGCATTCAGGACAAGGAGCAGAAACAGATCAAGGAGCAGAAGCAGGTGAAGCCGCCTCCTCTGGCAGTGACAGTGAAGGATAAGCCTGTGGTGCACAGACCCCACATTACATTGCCGCCCAAGAAGAATCCAACAAACTTTGTCAAAATGGAACCGGATCCGGTTCAAGTTGCACTTCCAGCTGTAGTTCCACTGCCGCCACCTATTCAATCAGTAAAGGTCATAAAATCCGAGAAGGAAGAAAAGGCAGAAAAGGAAGAGGAGGCCACAAAGATGATTTCCGAGACCAACATCAATCTCTCGCCCGACTTTCGCTTCCTTATGAAGATCTTGCCGAAGTTGGAGCAGCTGCCCGAGCCGCACAAGCAGGACGTGAAGCGGTCCATTCAGATCTTCGTGGAGAAGAGCTACAGTATCTATGGCAAGAAAAATCAGATATAAGAACATACGTGTGTAGGTATACATGAAGTATACTCGTCTTAATTTTAATATTCGTTTGGTCAAGTTCCCCATTTATTTGAGAAAAGGCATTTTTAATTACGTTGTCTAAGACTGAAGCAGAACCAATTTAATTTTATAAGCAAAATCAAATAATAAGAGCAGAGCTGGAACAGCCATGCCATCCCATCCCCCCATTAGGATGTTAAGCAGATCAAAATTTGATATAGCCCAATCAAAGACAAAAATGGGTATACTATATTTTGAGAGAAATAAGCCATACACAAGCTTGTAAGCAAACAAGACAGAAATGTTTGATTTTTCAAAAGAAATCATTTCTATATTGAATATATAAAAAAACGTTTTATTGAGCACAACTAACTTGTGTTTATTCTAATGGGAGGCCGGCCTTTTTGGGATTTTTCTGAAAATCGACATTCTTTCGTTTTGGAATTTTCTGCTCGCCTGGTACCGAGATTTTAAATTTTTTTCGTTTTCACCCATTTGACGTCTGATATCTCGACTATTTGTGGGCTGATCGGGGAGTGGCGTATATATTTTGATATGCCTTTTTTTCTGACATTTTTGAAAAAATTGAGATTTTGATGCCATTTGATCGGAAATTAAATTCTGACTCCGGTAGTGGTGAGGAAGGGGGGGGTCGGACATGCCCCCAAATGGAATTTTCTACATGATTTTACATGATTTTTTCAACCCCAAAAGTATGCTTTTCAGTTTTGGTTTACGACTGAAAGTATTCGACTTAAGTTGAATGTTGTGGGGCGCAGCAAGGGCCGCGGCTCTACAATAATCGCAATGTAAATAATTTTACAACATGTCTTTATGTCTCGCCTTTAGGGAGATTTGATTCGATTTCACCTATTTCCATTTTTCTTTGAATTTTTTTTGTGTATCTATCTCTTTTTATCTCTTCTCAGACCAACACCAGTCGTTTAATCTCGCTATCTTCCGACAGAGCACACACACTACACGAGGAAGAGTGAGACAGAGCGATAAAGAATGAGAGGGCGCTTGGAAGGGGTAGCGTAGTCACTGCAATTTAATCTGTTCCTTCTGGCTATAAGAATGATCTGATCCAGATCCAGATCAGCAATCTGTCAGATATGGTCATATTTTATGATTCTGCGTTTTTGGTATATTCTATGGGGTAGGATTCCGCTTCTATTTTGAGCGGAATAACCTACTTTATCGACTGGAAAGACAGTAAATGAAATTTGGCTTTGTTTAATATAGATTTTCTTTATATATTTCTTTGTATACATATATATTCGAGTGTATGCACACAACTGCTTGGGGTAACACATCTTAAAACTGGGCTTTGCATGATGTTCGTAATACTTAAAGAGTTTGGGGTTTTGGTGATGTGTTGGTGTTGTGTTTTTGGGATTATTGAGCCTCGTAACAGGGTGAGAGAAATTGAAGTAATTATTTGTAAATTTAGGATACTACTTTGGCCTCACTGTGTTTTGTGCTGAAATTGGGGCTGTCCAAAGTGTTAACAGGAGTTCAAATTTTTTTTGGTGTTGTGTCATGTCCTACGTCCTCGTTTATAAAGTGTGTTCTTAGAAAGGGAAGGGAAGCTATTACTGATTGCCTTGAAGCGGTTTCAAGAGTGGGATTTACAAACCTAGAGTTAACTATTTACATGTCTCAGATGTTGCACAATTTGTAGGAACAGATAAATCATATATTCAAATTGGAATGGGGCTTGCGAGATTATACAAATTGGTTATAAGTTTCTCATTTTGACGAAGGGGCAAACTTTTGTTGTAGAATTTTATTTGTATTATTTAATAACCGCACAAAAAATACATCGTATGTCCATCGTGCCCGATCCTACTCGATGTAGATGTCTTCGATGGGATAAGCAGTTTCAATGAATTTCTGATAGAAACGCTGGAAGGCCCGTCTGCGGAAAGATACAGATACATACAAGCAGATATTAAGGATTATCTTGGAGAGCTTTCGATTTGAGTGCAAACTTTACCCAACTGCCTCGGCCACTGGCCTGGTGGACTCTGAGCCCTTGAAGACGTGGCAGGCAAAGCGCTGCACTGTGGGATGCTTCGTGATGAAGCCAATGAAGCGATGATCACGAGGGTGAAATGCACAGAACGAGACATTCTTCAGCGAGTAGAAATAGTCGATGCAGGGCTTCTTTTCCTTTTTGTTCTAGGGGGAGAAGAAACACAAAAAGGTCTCCTGAGTGATGATTCGTTAATTAGTTATTATGCCTTTTAGTACTTACATTGGGACCCGATCGATCTACCATGCGTAATCCTTGATCGGAGACCTCCAGAATACAGGTCTGTCCGCTGGGGGAGGAACCGTATTCGCCCACTATTTTGCGCACCGCTTGACAGACCACGCCGGTGCCCTTGTGCGCCAGTGTCTCCACCGATCCGAGGTATCCAAGTAGATATCGCTCCTTCTTCACCAGCTGGACCGTCGGATCGAACTCGTTATAGTCCAAGTCGACGGCGTAGGCCGACGGGAAGATACCCTGCCGTCCTGTGCGCAAATTCACGCCCTCGCACCACAAGTCCTCGGCCTCCTTCTGCACATAGATGGCATCGCCGATCTCCAGCTCGATCTCGTCATGATGTCGTGGCACAAACTTGTGCAGTCCGCGGTGTGTGGCCTCCAGCATCTCCAGCTGCCCGAAAGGCACGCCCCCGAATGGCGGAGGAAATGGTGACTGGGAGACGGGCGACGTGATCTGTGGCGACATGCTCTTGAAGTCATTCGGGGAGTGCGCTGTGCTATGGCCACTGTCCACATCCCCCAGGCTCTGCAGCCGCTCCGAATCGGGACTGGAGTCCTCGTCCATGAGATAGCCGCACTTCAGCGAGAGGAATGAGCGTTGTTGTCCGGTGCGTGGTGCAGCCATGGGACCTCCAATGATTCCGCTGCCTCCAGTTCGAAACTCATCCGCCAGGGATCCGTAGTTAGTGCCACCTAAAAGATGCAGAATGGAAGCTGCAAAAAAGGCCATGAGTGGGTTAGGTTTCAGCTACGAATGGGGGAAGGATTCATTCTACTCACATTTCTGGTTTTTTGGTATCTCGGGCAACTTGCGTCGTCGCCGTGTGGCTGCCGCATTCGGAGTCAACAGATCCGTGCTGGCACCAATGGTAACGGGTGCCGATGAGAGTGCATTGGGGGCCATTCCCATGATGCCGCCAATGGCATCCTGATGATTTAGTGGATGATGTCGATGCGAGTTGAACGAGTCATTTGTGTCAAGAGAACCATCCGATGAGAGTGTGACTTTGAGACCATCCCCCAATTCGTCGTCCTCCACTTGGCGCAGCTTGGGCTCACGTTCCGCCATGCCCATGCCACCAATGCCATCCTCCTGGTCCGAGCCATCACCGTCGCTCTTCGAGGATGTGGAGTCCTCCATATCATCGTTGGGAATTAAGCTGCAGGAGAGTAGGTGAATTGATTTGAGAAATGAATATGGCACGATACAAGGCTCAAAACAAATGAGCGAATGAATAACATCTTGAAAATTCGATATTTCAAAGAGTATTATCCAGAGGTTCTTTGGGAGCCACAGCCACGTGTTTCATTCGGAGAAGAAATGGCGTTTACTTTTACTTACGAGTAAAATGCATGGGAATTATTCTTCTTGCTGGCTGCTGCACCTGCCCCAAATGTGGCAATCGTATGTGGCTCAAATATCGGCCTGTGGAACTCCTCGAATTCACTGTCCGCCATGGCTCACACTTGGGCTGCTGATGCCAGCTGCCACGCCCACTGCCACACGCACTCAAGACGTTGCAAGTGTCTTTAGTTGAAGAAGTTGTCTGAATCGGAACTCTGGACAATCCTCCCAGGAGTTGGGCAACTTTTCCACAATTTTCCCAGAACGAACTGTCCAATTGAGTTAGAATTTTCACTTCTTCATGCGAAAATCGATAATTTCCTTGACGTCTCGCTGCTGTTGGTTGTCGTACGAGTACTTGAGGCTTTGGCCCTGGCTCTGGCTCTGTCAGATGTCCAGACACGAGTATGCGTACGCGTATTACTGCTGCTCCGCTCCGCTTCGCTCTGCTCCGGGGAAATTTCGGAGGAATTTCAGCTGTCGGACTTTCTCTCAATACTCTCTTTCCCTATCTGGCTTCTCTCCAAACTTGTTTTTGTTTACAAGCTCTTCGGCGGTGGAGTCTCCCTTTCTCTCGCTCTCTCTCTCTCTCTTGGGGGTTGACAGGAAACGCGCATGCGTCTGTACTGCACATCCGCTTCTCATGCGATTGGGGGTGGCTTCAGAATTGCAATACTGTTGCGCTTAGGGTCGTGAGACACTGCCAGGGCTGGATCTCTGCAGAAGGGGCACTAAAATTATGACTTGCTGCAGGAATTTGCATGTCTGGAATAGATTCATGATTTATTCTCAAATCAATACCTCATGAATAAACCTAAAAAGTGGCATTGGCTTGTCCACTCAAAGAGTAAGTTACCCCTAAGTACCGAAGTCTTGCTATGCTTTGAAGGCTATGATAATTCCTTATGCAAATCTTGGGTTAAAATTCTTAACAAAATAAGAATCATGCAAGCGAAGACTCCATGGGCGATGACAGGTGCTCCTTAGAGATCTCCACAACCCTGAAACTGGGGATCAAGTAAACCATTTTAGTATTCAACACAATGATCATTCATCTAAACGAAGCAGCTAGAGGATTACTGCACCCTCGAATCCCACGTACAATCAAACGTCTACACCCCACGAACATAAAAATTATACAAATTTTTAAAATAATGAAAAAAGTAAATCATTCTATTCAAATTTGTAACAATTTGCAACATATGCAACTGCCTACATAGCAATCTCTTAGATACATAAGATGGAAGCCAATTTAAATATCGAAAATATTAGATCATAGTTTAAATAAGACAAGTTTTTAATAATCAATAAAAATGTATAAAAACGAGGGGGAACGTTGTGAGTCGCAGCTAAGTGTCGCGACTCTACACTTGCATACATCGGTATGGCTACCCTCCGCCAGAGGGCGCACACTGCACGATGAAGAGTGTGTGAGAGAGAGGAGGAATGAGAGAGCGCGTGGAAGAGTGTCGCTTAGCCACTGGCATTACATTCTATCATTCTCACAATAGTTATAATCCGATCTGATCTAGATTCGGCACCCTGCTAGATATAGTCATTGTCAATTATTTTGTGTTCTTGGTTCTTTCGTATCTGCCAAAAATTTGTGTTTTTTGCGGGTCGAAATATTAAAATACACTTGTAATAGTGGAGAGGAGGACTCCTCTGAGAGGACTCATCTTTTATTCCTTATCCAGTCCTCTGGGAGGACTCAGAGGAGTCTGGATACAAAATTTGGTATATATAGTCTCTGAAAATTAGTCATCAAACAAGACGTACGGACAGACATGGCTCTATCGATTCGGCTACAAATGCTGATCAAGAATATATGTATGTACATACATATATACTTTACTATGAGTATCGAACTCTTTGAGTATCGGGTATACAATCTACATATATGTATATACATATACATATGTGTATATACGGTATATATATGGACACACTTAGATCATCTTGTTTGGATCGACAGTGGTTCGTAGTCTTCCCTTAACCAAAGTAAGTAAACATAATGGATTTTTTTTCATACATATATCTGACAGATTTGTACATCTTATATTTCGGTTGAAATTACATTAAATTCCCTCAATTGATAGCTGATGAAATGGTTTTATACTTTAAGTATTGAAGTTCGACATTTCGACAATTGTGGGGTGAAGAATGTTCTCCAATATATCTGTGTATCTGTATTTCTGCAAGAAGAAATAATCCACCAGAAATCAAAACAACGCCTGATTCGATTGAATATACAATATGCCATGCTGCAATAGCTTTCAAAATTGTGCTCTGAATTATCAGCAGGGTGAAGTGAAATGGAAATGTATTAAATGTTGTTTGTTACCCCCATTGTGTCGACTGAAAATTTCATCCCCCATGCGAATTAGTTGCTGTAACTTAATTATTCCGAAAAATCAAGGAAATTAACAACTGCCATTCATCGTGACCTCGACTGAAGCGGCTCTGCCTCCCGTCTCCCGTCTCCGTCTCCGTTCCAGTCTCGGTCTCCGTTTCTGTCTGCTGCCTTTTTAGCAGATTGGAAAGGGGAATGGGAATGGGGGAGGGGTAAGGGGTAAGGGGATGCCATGTATCCAGTATCCTTTAAGGCACAGGCACTGGCTGGCGCTACCATAAATCCATCAAACGCTTGTGCAGCTCTCGTGAACAAATAAAATGTGTTTCAACGTCTCCTCAGACCCCGCCGCTGTCGACAGACAGAATCGTTTGTCGGTCAATCAGTTAGCCAGCAGCCATTAAGTTTATCGCTTCAGCTGATGAGCCCAAGGACACCCATTCCCATTCCCAGTTCCATTGGCATCCTGAGGCATGTGGGATGTGGGATGTGCCACTCCAAAGGCACTCGCACTCCCCCATTCGCATCCGCTTTCGCATATTTTAATAGTCAAGTAGCCATGACTGTGGCTTCCCCTGGACGCTATTTGCTCTTCTCGAAGCGCAAACAATAGAAAAGAAAACCCCAAAGAACGGAAAAGAAATTGCCATTTACTCGGGGATCTATTATTGACTCTGTCGCTTGCTTGGTTCCGCTCCGCTCCGCTCCGTACCGTTACGTTCCGTGCCGTTCGTCCTGCGGTGGCGACATGAAAGCATCAAGTGGTTGCGCGCTCCTGCTACGTGGGTGGCTACCATTACCATCCTTTGACCATTCTCAATTTGTGTTTTAGAATCTGTTCAGTTCATCGTATTGATTTTCCTAGAAGGAGTTTGTGGAGGAGTTCTCCGAGGTACGTTACGGTTCTCTTACGGTACGTTAGTTACTGCTGAAGCCCGCATAAATTCAGCATTTAGAAAGTCAAGTGCAGGAGTCTTCTCATTCTGACAAACTCGGCCAACATCCACCATCCCCCATCCCCCATTCCCCAACCCTATATCCTTCCCCTATTCGGAACTTTCAAAGTTGTTGCTGCTGATTAGAAAGTGAAACAGAGCCGGGAGGGGCACCCATCCTTATCGTGCAATACCCTGCCACATTTTCACTGCAAACTGCAGATGAAAGTAGATGGGCTTCTAGTGCAGGGTATCATGACGTCAGGCGTTAACGCTTTAGCCTGATTCCAGGATGATTTGGCCAATCAGAAAAAGGAGCAGAGCACACCCCCAACCCCCAACCACCAAAAGCGAAAGGAGGTGGGGCCTGTGGCTCTGGCTCTGGCTCTCACTTGTAGCTTTTATATTCTTCAACGAATTTATCTCTATGCCATGCCACACGCACACACTTAATAAATACAATTGAATATGTATATGTGTGGCACCTTCTGGGATTGGGGCTCGGGGCTCGGGGCTTGGGGGGTGCTGCCTGCCTGCCTGCCTGCCTGCCACACAGTTCTGCGGGCTGCCTATAAAAGGGCTGCCACAGCCGCAGGATCTTGCAGTTGTCGCAGAGTTGCGCATCCGACGCGTGGGCCCCGGTTAAAAGAAATCTCCAGAATTTTTGTTTGGTGCAGTGTGAAGTGATTGCAGCAGGATGAGTGCCTCAGGGAAGAGTCTCCTCGGTCTGTGGCTCTACAGGAGCGGCGAGCAGGAGTGGGCCGTCAAGCAGGGCAGTCCGTTGCATCAAATCAAAAAGGATATCTCTGTGTCCGCCGCCTCCAAGTCGCATGCAAGTCTCTCGCGGCACGCATCGGCCCCAAGCGACAATTTTCTATGTTTTTCGCCTCCTCGCAAGCAGGATCGCAACGCGGTGGAGCCTCCTCCCAGGCTGGCCATCGGTGGGCCAGTGGATACCTCACGGCAGCACTCACCTGGCGAGCGCATTTCCATCATTTTCACGCTCCGCAATCAGGTGGGAAATCTCGCGAGGGCACTGCAGGTCTTCCAGGAGCTGGGCATCAACGTGCTGCACCTGGAGCTGTCGCCCCTGGAGATGGCCACCAATCAGGCGGATGTCCTGGTGGATGTCGAGTGCGATCCCCGTCGCCTGGATCAAGTGGTGAAGATGCTCAACCGGGAGGTGGCATCCGTTAGCTATACGTCCGTGAGTGCGTGTCACATGTCCAGAGCCCCATCGCTCTCCGCTTGCTCCAGTTTCGGTGAGTTTTCTCCCATGGGAGTATGGGAATATTGAGCGGAAATGGAAATCTATTCATGGCGATCTGTTCTTCTGTTCAGATTTCGGTGACATGGTGTGGTTTCCACGGAAGATATCCGACCTGGATAAGGCCCAGAATGTCCTGATGTATGGCTCCGATTTGGATGCCGACCATCCGGGCTTCAAGGACCCTGTGTACCGCAAGCGGCGCGAACAGTTCTCGGCCATAGCCAACAATTTCAAGCAGTAAGTGACACGACTCCTGCTCATCTTACATCTTGCCAAATCACGCATCCATCCCCTCTCCCCATACCCTCCCTTCTGCAGTGGCAACCCCATTCCGCGCGTGCAGTACACACCTGAAGAAGTGAAAACTTGGTAAGTTTTTCAATTGAGTTTTCGGCTCGGCTCGGCTCTGCTTGGCTTGGCTTGGTTTGGAGCACAGATTGATTTTGTTTTTGCGAAAACTTTCTCCGTTGAAGGGGCACCGTTTTCCTCGAGTTGCATCGCCTCTACGTGTTGCATGCCGTGCCGGAGTACATGGAGAACTGGCCAGACCTGGTCAAGTACTGTGGCTATCGCGAGGACAATGTGCCACAGCTGCAGGATGTGAGTGTGTATCTTAAGCGGAAGACGGGCTTCCAGCTGCGTCCTGTGGCTGGGTATCTCTCGCCGCGCGACTTCCTATCGGGTCTGGCATTCCGCATCTTCCATTGCACGCAGTACATCAGGCACTCTTCGGATCCGTTCTACACACCAGAGCCGTGAGTTCTCCTGCTATTCCGGTGGTTGTTTTTCTTATGCATCCCATGCATGTCTTCCAGGGATTGCTGTCACGAGCTGTTGGGGCATATGCCTCTGTTGGCAAACTCCAGTTTTGCTCAGTTTTCGCAGGAGATCGGATTGGCCTCCTTGGGGGCCAGTGATGCGGACATTGAAAAATTGGCAACGGTGCGTTTCTGGGAGATGATAATATTCCGTAACTGTTGATTCCTTAAGGTTCTGTCTTCCATCTCCAATCCATATTGTTAGCTCTATTTCTTCACTGTGGAATTTGGGCTTTGCAAGCAGGCAGACAGCAGCTTCAAGGTCTATGGGGCAGGTCTCTTGAGCTCTGTGGCAGAGTTGCAGCATGCCATCACCGCTGGACCAAAGATAAAGAAGTTCGATCCGGAGTTAACCTGCAAGGAGGAGTGCATCATCACCTCCTATCAGAATGCCTATTACTATACGGATTCCTTCGAAGAGGCCAAAGAGCAAATGAGGTGAGAATCCCCACTGAAAGAGGGTTTCCCCTCTCATGGATTGTTCTCCCACCCTTAGGGCCTTTGCCGACAGCATTCAACGTCCGTTCGGTGTGCGCTACAATCCCTATACCATGAGCGTGGAGGTGCTATCCAATGCCCAGAAGATCACGGCGGTGGTAAGCGAACTCAAGGGGGATCTGAGCATTGTCTGCTCTGCTCTCAGGAAGATATCGGCCACGGATGACAATCTGGATGTGGAATGCATAGCCAATATGCTGCACAATAGTCTGAATGTGCGCGGAGCAGCCTCCGGGAGCAAAGCCAGTAGTCCCGACAACTCGGACAACTCCACGGCAGAGGACAACTGAGGATCTAGCAGATTGTAGATCGCTGGAAAACGGAATTTTCGGGACCATTTGTTAGAAACCAAATACTACAATACAATCTACTATATATCGTACATGCATACTCGTACTATATATGCAATTTATACATACATACTCGTACATGTATATCGTATACCCGTTTATCTCTTTGTCTATATCTAATTGTTGTTTATTTGCAAAACTTAAATCTATCTTAATGTAAAGGCACCTATTATGAATACAAGTAATACAAGTAATAAAATTCGCAGCATCTTGGTATACAGAACCCTATACAGAAACGAAGACCAGACCCTACTTGTAGTTGTACTTGTACTCGTACGATCATCCGAATATCGGAATATCGGAATATCGGAATATCCTACTTGTAGATCATATCACAGTCGCTGTTGATGAGCAGCTTTTTGCTCATGTAGCTGGTCACACACTCGACAATAAAGTTGGGGATCGTCCAGAGGTTGAAGCTGAGCGCCAGCGAGCGCCACTGCTGCAGTATCAGCCGCACGTCGTACAGCCACCCGAAGCGATGGCCAACGCGCTTCGACACCTGGGACGTCACGCCACGCACCACACCGCCGGCCAGTCCGCTGACGCTCACACGGCGCCGTTTCCTCTCGCCCGATTCCTCACCGGAGCTCGATCCCGAGTTGGAGCGAGAGTGGGATCTCGAACGAGAGCCCGATCTTGACCCAGAGCTCGAGCCAGAGGTGAGGGCGCGCTGCTCAAACTCTGGCTTGAGATCGACGCGTGGCGCGATCTGTATGCGATCGACAGTGTCACAGATTTCCGCATTACTGATGAGGATCCCCGCCACAATGTACATCATCTTGAAGACCCTATAATAGATAATTATGGGAGGGATTAGTAAGGGATCCAGGAACAAGAACGCAGGGACACTCAACGCACGCACCTCACTGTGTGTGAAATCATCTTGGGATGTGGTTATAGATGTGGATGTGGATGTATTTTTGGTATATTTTGATGTTTTTTTTGCACTAGAGAAGTGCCACGCCTTATCGGTCCAGTCAATGGCGTTTTCTATACGCGAATTCTGTGGTTAAATCTGGCTGATCTGCTGATTTATTAGCTAGTTTCTATGCTTCGAGCACATGTGAACAACCTGCACCTGCACCCTGTCAACGACTCTCTCTCTCTCTTTCTCAGTCTCTCTCTCTCGCAGGGAAAGATGGATCCGCTTCGACTGCTCTATTCGGCTGCTAGAAATCAACTGAATGCCAGGGCAACGACGGAATGCCTACGGATCGCCGATCCATTCCTCCAACATTCGGCATGCGATAAGGCTGCAGTTCCAATGCTAATGTTTGTGTAGATATGATATGATGGCATCTCTCATTCCCTCAGTCGAGTCCATGAGATTATTATTACTTTTTTATGTGTCTGCAGTTCATTGGATGTGCTGTCTCTGTCCCTCACTGTCTCCACCTCTCTGTTTCTCCTGTGATAAGACCTCCTCCTTATCGATCACAATTTTATGGATCACTTTTTCTATGGAACGACAACGATAACGACAACGACGACGGCGTCTAAATATCTCTGAATCGGAATGGAAACTACGTAATGTTTGTCGTCTCTCTGGCTTGTACTTTGGAACCATATTCCCATTCCCATTCCCATTCCGATTCCCATTCCTATGCACTGTATGAGTGTTCAGTGTTCATTCCCTGAGAATGAGATTACCCATTGGTATGGGCATGGGCCGATGGTTCGGGTACGGGTTCGGCTACGGCTACGGGTACGGGTACGTGTACGGGTACGGGCGGTGTGTCCCATGTTCGAGGTCCGTGAACATAGGGCATAGATTGGACTGCCTTTGATAACGACTAACGACTTGTCCTAATCTGTGGCAGAGATCTGCTCCACCCAGACGCCTGCAGGTTTTGTCGTCTATCTCCTTGTGTGCGTGTGTGTGTGCGTGTGTGTGTGCGTGTGTGTGTGCGTGTGTGTATGGGCATTCTTGGGCTCTTAATCCCCATGTTAGATTATGAAGTAGACGTTCTTCTGTTTTGAAGGGAAAAGTCGCCCTTCTACTACATATGACTGACTGTCTTGTTGCAAAGACTCCACCTGGAAAGCACCTTGGAAAAAGTTCTCACACTGTTGTGATTTTCTTTGCTAGAAAGCTTAAAGTTTTAACAGACAGAAAGCTCTTTATTTTCCGGGTTTTCAACAGCTACGTACCTATATTGAGCTTTGCAAAAGTTAAAGCTGCTTTTTTGGAAAGCTAAACCAGCTTTTGCCGAAGCTTTATTTACGAAAAGCTCTTCCATAGCTCTTTCCAAAAGGGGTATACTTTCATTGGAGGAAATGTCTTTCATAACAAAATCATCTTAGGATAATCCAAAATATATAAAGAATAGAATTAAATTCAGGAACTACCAAAAGTCTCACCAATTTCTTCAAGAATTCATTATCATATCATATAATTTCGGCGGTGCAGAAGATACACTTCCCTTACAATTCTAGAACTTAGGTAAAACTGTTTGTCACAGTCCAAAGAAAAGGACAATCAAACGACAAAGGACACAGGACACAGCCAATCAACAGTTTGTCAACCGCACCGCAAAAACCATTTAATTTGTTAACTGAATGAAAGCCTATCCTATCAACGGTAATTGACTTTGTGCCACAAACACAAACACGCACACACACACACACACACAGAGTGAGAGAGAGAGAGAGAGAGGGAGAAGAGAAGAGGTGTCCATCCTGAGGAAATTCTTAAGCAGCACAGAGACTTCTGCCATATGCCACAGAATTTCCCACATAAATTATGCACAAGTCAAGGGTCCAGTCCAGGGGCTTGACCACTGTCATCCGGCTGGCAGGATACGGCTACGGCTACGGCTAAGGATACGAATGAATCCCTGTTCGTTCGGACGAGGCGGGGCGGGGCGGGACGGGGCGTGCTTTTGCGGGAGCGGGAGGTGTGTGTAAAACAAGATTATTTACAAAATGCACAACAAACCACAGAATCTTAAACACAGCCCCCAAGGGCGGAAAGGTCTTGTGTGTGGGGGATGGGTTGGGGTGAGGTGGAAAGAAAAACAATTTTCACACAATTTTCTGGAGCCACACAACGGAAAGGCAAACAACAAACAAACAAACGAACGAACGAACAAACACCAAAGATACAGGACTCAGAGATGGGTGAGGGGAGGAAGAGGCGGAGCCGCAGGAGGAGCAGGACTTTGTGGACAAGGCCAGAAAGTTGGTGGTAGGGATGGGATGATGATGGGAAAGGGCCAGGGCCAGGGGGACAGGGGGGCGGGGCAGACAAGTCTGAGCTGCCAAAAGGTATTCCCCAAGAATGTCGACAATAAGGAGCCAGAGGATGGGAGGGCACTGATTTGTCTCCTCATTCTCTCTGGCTGTGTGTGTGTGTGGCACAAAACACTTCCTGGGGAAGTGCCCCCTGCTACCCACACACACACACACACACACACACACACAGACAGACAGCTCTTTCCCTCATTTACAGAACAGACTGTTGCTGCTGCTGCTCCTTCTCCGTATTCTCTATGAGTGCTGCTCCTTCTCATTCGGAAATCACTGCTGCTCCTGCTCCTGCTGCTCCTTGCTTTCATTCACAAAACACAGCTTCGTCCCTCATTCGCACACACAGCCAGCTCCTTCTCTCATTCGCACACACATTCTGCTTGGGTGGAAATGGAGACGTTATCGTCCTCATCATTTGGCATCGTCTTGGAGCAGGAAGCAGCAGTGGCAGTAGCAGCAGCAGCAGCAGCAGCCAGACGACGGCCTTGACACACAATTGTGGTCAAAAGCAGGAGCAAGCCACCAGGGATACAGGGATATGAGGGTCGAGAGCAGGGATAAATGCTCATTCAAGTGTCCAGTCTGAAAAATTGCCTCCTCCTGCTCCTGCCACAGCTTGGGGCATTCAAGGAAGCTGCACTAGTCCCACACAGAGAGTGAGTGAGAGAGAAAGAGGGAGGGAGAGAGAGAAGAGAAGGTCTCGTCGGTTAATTGTGTGTTGCCACCAGTACTTGGGTCCTTGGCTTTCGCATGGGGAGGAGTCCCGAGTCCTTGCTCGTTTCGACTGGGAAATGGAAGCAGTCCTTGGCCTTCGACTGGGGAAAGGTTGGAGGCGGAGTCCTTGGGTCTTATGGGGATTCCTGCATCTCCTGGCTTCTACTGCTGCTGCATATTTGCTGCAACTGCAAGTGCAACTGCAGAAGCAGGCACTTCTGGCTGAGATTTGCGAAAGCCACAGTCCCAGCCACAGAGTCCTGCCACCAAGTGCCTGCCTTGCCTTGCCACTTGTTGCTCAAGTGAAACATAAGACTTGATTGACCAAAAGGATAATTGAAGGGATGCCATGCCGCCTTAAAGATAGCCTAGAGAACCAGCAGAGGACCAGCAGACGAGCGACCTAGCGAGCAGCTTAAATGCAAATTGAAAACCAAATGGAAAATCGAGAAAACCGGAGAAGGGAAAGGCGAAGGAAAGCTAACGAAATAACGAAAATCGCTTAATAAATTGGCGAACAACAAAATGGAAATTGAAAATAATGAAAATGCATAAAAACTCACAGAGAGAGAGAGAGAGAGCGAGAGAGAGAAAGAAAGAGCAAAAGGGGCAGAGGAGGAAGTACTTGAAGCTTAAATCTGTCGGGGGGAGTGGGAAAGTCCGGCAAGGTGTTCCTCTGTAGATGATATATGATGGAACCGCAGCAGCATCAGCAGCAGGAAATAATTCCCAATCCCCAGGCAAATGTTCCTCCGCGAATGGGGGGAGGGGGGGGATGGGGGGCACATGCAAATATTGAAACGGGTGGAAACCAGAGAAGGACTCTGAAGCGGATTCTGAACGGGGTCGGGGGATGGGGCTACTGCTGGGGATAAGGCGGCAAAAGAAATCTAAACAACAGCAGCAGCAGCAGCAGCATCAGCATCAGCAGCGTCCAGCAGCAGTCTGTATTTTTGGCCACAGCCACTAACAATAAATGATGATGGCCAAAAATCCAAGTTGCACGAAGGCAGAGATGGGGTCTTGCCTCTCCTGGAAAGCTCCGCTGATTAAACGCGAGTGCCACGAATGCGTCGCGAGGTGACGACGACGACTACGACATGGACATGGACATGGGTCTGGGAGCAGGAGTTGGAGTTGGAGGTGGAGTTGGAGTACTACGTGTCCAGACAGGCACTGACTGCTCCTGCTGCTGCTGCTGCTGCAGTCGAAGCGCAGATCCGCAGACAGACGACGACTAGGACTAGAAAGGGATTCCGCTGAAGCTGAAGCTGGAGCTGGAGCAACTCCTTCTCCTCTTTGCCGATGACGTCGCGTGATGGCTCTGGAGCCCCCGGTCCAAGTTCGCATTCGACTCCGGAGTTCGAGGCTGTGGCAACATTTTTCGGAACACAAAGGACCAGAAAACTGCAGATTGCAAAAAATCAACTACGATTTGGCCAGAGGTCTGCCACATATTTGTTGGGGGGCTATATGTTTTTGGGGATATACTACTACATATTCTACACCCCCATGCCCATGCCCATCTCCATCCACTACCCCTCTTGGTTTTTTGTTAGGCAAACATTTCCGTTTGGATTTTCTTTACTTTTTTCTGCTTTTGTTGTTTTTCTCTAATTTATTTCTTGATTTTATTTGTTTCGCTCTCTCCGAAAAACACTCCACTCCGCATGCAAATGATGTTGAATGCGATAAGTGTTTTGAAGGGGTTGCTGCTGCTGCTCCACCTGTGTCCACGCCCCCGCCCCCGCCCCTCATGGAAATTGGGAAAAAACTGCAGACACCAGGAGGTGGGTGATGGGTGATGGGGCATGAGGCATGGGGTGGATGGAGATGGATGGAGAGAATCGCAGGATTTGAAATATGAACTTGAGGGACGACGCGTATTGTCTGCCGCCCCTGATTATGTGTGGCCAGCATCTAATTCCTCCCTCTTTTTTTTCGTGGAGAGTCCAGCCCTTCTACCCCTACCCCGTTTTTGTAGACACCCTTTTGTCCCTCCTCCCTTTTGCGAGTCCAGCTTGTACCCCTCGCCAGAGACCAGCTTGTGCTCCAAGTTGATTTATTAAGATGTTTTTATTAGGACAATGGAGGACACTGGAGGACAAGCCAGAGGATTGCAGGACACTAATTGCTGGCCGAAGCCACAGCGATGCCATGAATTAGGGGCGAGATCATCGTGTGGCACTGCCAAAAGTGTCTTCCCGAAAGCACTTAAGGCAGCAAGTGGCACGGGGGGTATCGGGCAATCACAGAGGTTTGTTACAGGATTCATTAGAGGTGGTATCTCAAGGGGCTTCAATTGATGTGCTTGGAGGAGGTTTTAAGAGGAGATTCCAGAGAAAGTATCAGAGATGTCACTAGAGCTACAAGGTCCAGTACCAGGTAACACACTTGGTTCAGAGGAGGATTCGGGAAAGGTATCTTAGATTTCAGAAGAGTGTGAAAGGTGGCTTCAGTGGAAGCATCGGAGTAGAGGATTCAGAGCTATCAGAGCAGGAACCACGGGAGGTGCATACAACAGAAGGTAGCTGGAGGATTCAGAGGATGTTTCAGAGTTGGATTCCGTGTAGGTTTCCGTGGACTTTTCGGTGATTCCATCGCCGTGGAGCTCTTTTATATTTCATGCAATACAAAATCAAGCATACGCCATGCCATGCCATGCCACGCCCCACCTCCCTCCCCCCCACTGGTCGATGCATCATCGCGAGCGACATTGGCAGGCGGCAGGCAGCAGGCAGCAGGCCGGCGCAGTGCATTACCATAAGCACTCTAGCCACGTTGTGTCCTTTGTGACATGACCCCTGAAAACCACTCTCCCCCCTGCGCCCCCCGAACTGACCCTCTCTGACCCGCTCTGCCACCAGTGTTTTCCTCTATCTTTGGCTGCTTTTCCCCCCATTTTCCTTGTTTCTGGCACATAAACCAAATATGTATGTAATTTTTTGCAATTTTCTAACAAAATTTCGCATTTTTTTCGTGTTGGTATTTTATTTTGCATGGCTCGTTGGCCTGGCCTGGACAGGACGGCACGGGACGGGACAGGACAGGACAGGACAGGACAGGAGGGCCAAGGCTTTTGGCTCTGTCAATCCTGTCCTGTATCGTCCTGTACTGCAACGTCGTGGTCCTCCGCCAAGGATATGGGGGGAATGGAATGAGGCAGCCAGCCACTTGGCAGCCGGATCACGTTCTGAATATTTTCAATGTCCTGAGCGGCGATGTGTGGCAGGGATATAATAATTTCATGTGACATGCAGCGGACGACGGAGCGACGGAGCTCGAGCGATGAAGCGATGCGATGCGATGCCTCCTTGCTCCACCTGAAGCATCCTTTTCTCTCCAGCATCCATCCATTTCTTTTTCTGGCTGCTTTGATATATAATTTTGCATTTTTTAATGCCTCACTTGCCCCCAAGCGATGTGGCAAATGGCAAAAGCAGAGCTCAGAGCTCACAGCCCTGGCCATGTGAGTGTCCTGTGTGTCCTGTGTCCTGTGTCCTGCACTTTTGGGGCAGCGCATAATCTCATTTATTTGCTGGCAAAACGCTTTTTAAAATCAAATTTCCGCTAAAACATTTTTCTATTTGGACATTTCGTTGGAAAAACAAAATGGAAATATTTCCATCGTCCTTCCATCTTCTGTGCATGTATGTCTCTTGGGGCAAAGGATAAGGAATAGAGAATGTCCTGCCATGCCTGCCTGCCTGCCTATTCAATCCCATCTTTAAGAGATGTTTTCACTAAAGGATTCTCTTTCTCTGTGTGGTGTTTGCTTTCTTCGTAAATAATACTTTTATCTGATACGCAGATTGATTGATCCCCTGGCCATAGAATATGCAACGGATGCGTGGAAGGAGACAAGACAACACAAGACAAGACAGACAAACGCATGTCCATCATAATTAATGGCAGAAATCCATGCCATCCAAGAAGAGGGCATTGATGTTTCTCCACCTAATCGTAATCCTTCGCCTCCTCCTTGTGCTGCTCCTTCTTTCTGATTTCGTGTTGAATCTCTCTCCTTCAGCGTTGGCGTTGGCGTTGGCTCCGCCTCCCAATGCCAGCCGTTGGTGCGTCCGGCGCGTTATATACCGAAAAACCCCCAAACGATAAGGCTAAGGAAGAGGCAAAAACAGCAATGGGGAAACAGCTAAAAGAGGAGCAGCAGGAGGAGGGTGGAGAAGGCTGCAGAGACCAAGAGGCAGCCTCCTAGCAGCAGCACCAGCAGCAGTAGGCGCCAAAAGAGACGACGACGACGACGCCGACTACTACGACGACGACGACGACGACTGAGTGCCGAGTAAATGAAAATGAATGGCAGGCCGCCTAAAAGTAGGCAACGCACTGCCACTATATGCACATAGTGCATGGAATGGAGAAAGGAGTGGCGAAGGGGGCAAACGATGCGGCAATCGAAACAGAGAAGCGAGCAAGTGGCATGAGAAAGCAGAAGGCTGAAGGCAGAAAGAGAAGCAAGAGTCATGAGGCAAAGAAAACTCCACGCGGCGCATGTGGAATGTTCGAGGCATCCTCGCTGCCATTCTGCCTCCGAGATGAACATTCGGCGATGTATAAATCAATCAAATTGGGGTGGGGGGAGATTCGTGGCTCTGGGCATTCGCTAAACTTATTTGCGTTAAATTATTTTCCAAGGATAGGAGATACCGATAACCAGCAGCCAGAAGGACAGGACAGGACAGGACCCCCGCCCCGTGGAATGCCCTGCCCTGCCCTTCCCTGGAATGTAAACAAGCAAAACGCTCAGGCACTTTAGTCAATTTAATTTCCTAATTAGCTGCGGCAACAGTCGTCGTCATTGGCCCAATGTCCTTGGTCCTGCTGCTGCTCCTGCTTCTAGCTCCTTCCGTCGTTGTCCACCTTGTCATTAATGTGCGTTTGCCCGAAAGCCCAGAGAGAGAGAGAGAGAGAGAGAGAAGGAGAGAGAGGTCCTGCTCCTGCTCTTCTGTCTTCTGTCGCCGTGTGTTGGTAATTAGCAGCAGCACACGTTGGGTCCTTTAACACCCAGCCAGTCGGGCAGCCAGCGCCAGCCCTAGCACTGATGATCCTTGGACGGGGCATGCAAATTAAGTCAAAACAATTGTGCACACACCTCCAGGGGAAAGATACTCCACACACACACACACACACACATACACGGAGGATGGAAGGGACGGAAAGCTGAAGGGAGCCCATTTTTTATACATTATAAATACATATATTTATAAGTGCACTGGGAGAAAAAGGATTTATTTTGAGCTGGGTAAAACAATACAATTTTAATATTTTATGATCCAAAAATATTCATATATGTATATAAAATCTGCTTTATACAAATATCGTGTTACGATTGAACTCCTCTTAAACGGCTCGATCTGTATTTATGAAATTTCTTTTTGTATTTTGTTTTGGTATGAGAATAGGTAAAGTATTTTTTATCTTCTCATCAAAATGCAGCATTTCTAAATCGAGTTATTCAATACATACTTTGATCTAATTTTGAGAAACAAGGGAATGGTAGAGCAGAAATAGTAAAGAGCGTGCGGAATAGTAGGGCAGAAAGAACAGACCAACGAAAATGAATGAATCTCAATCACAAGAGGCAGGGGATGAACGGGACAACAATTGGAACGTCAGAAATTTACAGCCGCTTCATTTCTCGCATTTGAGTACAAGCCGCTATTCCGCTCATTCGAAATTGCTGATTGCTGCAAAGGACTAAGGATGTCGCCATGGACACGATTTAGATAGTTTGTGTTGCGCATTAGGAAAGTGCAAGGCAACCGGAACTACTAAATGGCTTCCTCATCGGCACGGATCGGGACTTAAACCTTTTTCTATTCCAATTCATGTTTGCAAATGACATTGTTTGGAGCATAAGAAATAGCTACCAATACTGTGGTAAATGGTTTTCATTCGTAGATAATTGCTATATCCACAAGGCATACAAAGGACAAAGCACTTGGGTTTCTTCAGCTATTATCAGTATTTAAGATCCAGTCATTCATACAGAAAGACAGACGGACAGACAGACGGATTCAATGTAAAGGCTTACAAGAGTAAATTGTATGTTTAAAAGGCAAATTCCGTAACCCAAAGAATTGGGATCCTGGAACCTGTTTCCGTTTCCGCAGTGTATTTGTATAAGTTTTTTACGCTCGCCGCATAATAATGTGTCCGTTAAAGCAAGGATAACGTAATAAAATAAAAGCCACTTCACACATCGTCAACGGGCCAGGCCACGGACATGGACACTCTCTGGACACACTGCTGTCCAGTTTGGGTCCTGTCCTGTGTCCGGGTCGGTCGGTCATCCTGTGGCTCTTGTGGCTCTGTGGCCTCCACTTGATATCTTTTTTTTTCTGCGCTAATTTGTTTTACTTTGTTTATATTAAAAACATTGTTTGCCTCGTGCCTGCCCCGTGTGCCTCCCCCTGCCTGTGTGGCAGCCGTGTGGTGCAAATGTGTTAACCGCAAAGGATAACATTTGCCCAGCGGATGTCCTGGCTCTGGCTCTGGCTTTCGCCCATTGTCCTTTCTCTGTTCTCTCTGTGTTTGACATTATGTCAGCAATTAAATTGTCATGTGAGAGGACATTGTGGATAAGTAAATTATGCGGCAAGGACATCTGTTTCTACAGTGGAAGATGCTGCTGCTGTTGCTCTGCTGCTGCTCCTGCTGTAACCCCAAATTAGAGCCAAGCAAAAGGGATGCAGATATCCTTTTTATTCAGATGCCAAAGTATCCTTCTGTTTCTGCTGGTTTGTCGGCTAAGTGACCGGAAAATTGGGATCCTTTACGGCACATTTAATTCACACATATGAGAGGGGCACAATTACCCAGAGCACACGCCCAGGACATCCACAGATTTCGCATGCCACATGCCAGCAGCCACCAGCCACCAGCCACCAGTCACCAGTCACCAGCCACATGCCACATCCCTTAGCCCCATGTAAACGTAGACAAATAACACTTAAGCGTGAGATGCCAACACTGGATTCCTGCGGCTGCTCTTCATGCCCCAAAAGCCACTGCCACTGGATGGAAAGAAGTGCCGCTGCCGCTGCTGCTGTTGGTGTTGCCCAAGAGGCGTGCCGCGTGCCGCAGCTTGCCGCAGCTTGCCGCCGCACGGGGCGAGATCCACTCAACTGCAACCTCGACAAACGACAACGACAACGACGAGGTTTTTTATATTTTCACGCACACAAATTTATACAATTCTCTCGGAGGTACGCCGCACGGTATGTGCCGCAGTGTGTGGCAAGGAGTTTATTCTAAGGACAGCCCCAGTCACGGGGTCTCCGCGGAGTGGTGCTGCGGAGGCAGTAAGTGGCATAAAAACATAAAATCTTTTTCTATATATATGTATATCGCACATATAGAAACAACAAATGCCTCGCGGAATCTGAGCCGGAGAAGGGGAGGGGGGATGTTGGGTCTGGCGTTTGGGATTCTGCCGCTTATGCTGTGGCACACAGGCTGCTGTGGCTGCTGTGGCACTTACTGGTGGCACTTGCTGCCGCCTCTGGGTGACAGGCTGACAAGCTTGGGATGCCTTTTGGGTCGTCGCGTGCTTCGCTTGTGGCAACAACAGAAACAGAAAAAAAAACACACAACAGCTAACGGAGCAGAAAAATTGCGCTGGCTTTGTGGTTGACTTTACCCTTTGCAGAAAAAGGACTACATTCCTGCCACAGGAGTTAAGGATTATTTAGTAGATATCTTGACATCATTAAGGGATCATTGCACATAAAAATATAACACCCAAAAGAGCCCCGATGATTATCTGATGAAGAAGGAGACCCATGTGGAATCGATATCGATATCTATCATCTATCAGATCATTTCTAATACTCAGAATCCATGGCATGCATAAAGGTTCTTAGTGGCCCGCCTTCAGGGGGGGAACTTTGAACAGTTTAAAGATACATTTGATACACCATCGGATGATTATTATTCTTAACATTTTGAAGAGGGAAATCATGGGGAATAATATTCTTCTTTAGAGCATCCGTTATTCACAGACTTTCACAGACATTTGCCAGCCACACTTTTCGCCCCGCGCTTCTTTTGCCGCTTATAAGGATGAGCGCTTAGCAGATTTATTTGTGTTAAAACAAACGGCTTATGACTTCTATAGAAATGGAATTCCTGCCAGGCAGCAAGTGCCAGAGAGGAGCAGCAGCAGCAGCAACAATGAGGCAGCAGCAGGCAGCTGGCAGCAGGCAGCAGCCACTTGTTGGCATGCCAGAGGCATGCCCCTCCCCCCCTGGCACGCCATTGGCACCCGGGGAAATGGTAAATGGCAAATGGAAAATGGCAAATGGAAAATGTAAAGGGGAGATTGCAGATTGGAGAGTGTTAAATACCCATTTAATAAGAGCTCGCTTGAAGATAGCTTTGCGGCTGCCCAGGATTCTTCGCTTGGGGTGTGGGGGTGTGGGGGTGTGGGGGGTTCCTCTTGCGGTTGAAGGATCCTTATGGCTTATTAAAGGAAACATGCAGACTCTGAATGGACACTGGCAATGGCAACTCGAATGCAAACAGCATCCAGATGATATAACGACCAGAGCAATGGGCGTTAGCCGAAAATGAGGAAAAGCCAAAACGCATAATCAAACACAGAAAAAGGCATGTCGATTACACCCCCTCCGCCTTCTTCTCCAGCAACCTCATGCACCTCGTGCTACCACCTGCTCCTCATCCTGCTCCTCCTGCAACCTCCTGCATTTGCCTCTTCGAATGTTCTTTGCCTCAAACAACATTTTTGTTTGTTGTCTTTCGAGGCCTGGAAATTGCGTTTCCGCTCGAGAAGGCGCTGCCTCCACCTGAAGCCCCTGTACCTGTACCTGTACCTGTACCCGTCCCCTTCCCCGTCCCCCCGACCAATGCATTTCCTACTCGATTACCGGAAAATATTCCGGGGCAAAAATGTTGGCTAGAAAATCCAGGTGGAGATGCGGACATTTCCTTTCGCTCTGCAGATTGGGTGAAAAATACACAGACACAGAGAGAGAAATCTCTCGATTTTCGCTTGCCTCCAAGTTCTCTCTCTCTCTCTCTCTCTCCCTCTCTCTCTTCTTTCCTCTCAGTGCAGTTCCTCTATCTTGGGTTAAGTTTTCTCTCAGTGCAGTGCGTGGCTATTTCTGTTTGCTTTCGGGTTTTTCGTGGAAATTTTGCGACTCCAAATCGCACGGAAAATTTCGAGAACGAAACCTCCTCCGGGGGAAGGTCGGTGCCTCCGCCTCGTTTGTTGGTTTTGGGCTTGAGCATTGGTCCCCTTTCCGTGCCTCTTTTGCAACTGCCACACATACACCAGCCCCTTCGAAAAGGATTTTCATTTCGCAGCTTAGGCCGGCCGATGGGGCAAGGGGACTGGGCACGGACTAGGGCTGGGGCTGGGGCTGGGGCTGGGGGAGGGAATATGGGGGCTGCCTCTGCTTTTCTAAATAATAGGATTCGCGAGCGGCAACTTGGAGGCACAGACTGGCAGCCACCCTGCCACCCCTGTGCCCCTGTGTATGTGGCACGAACAATGCAGCAGCAGACGCATGCATGGAGCAGTGGCAACTTGGAACAGCTATCGATTGAATTTATTTGCATTTGCTACGGCAGCAGGACGAGGAGGAAGAGGAGGTGGAGGCCTCAGCAGCAACGGCCTCCTGGTCAACAATTCTTTCGATTTTCATTTCCGTGTCCTCTCCAGGCACCAGAGGCAGGCATCAGCAGTGGCAGCGGCAGTGGCAGCAGTGGCAACAACAAACATGGCGCAAAAATCATTAGAAACTCTTTTGTTAGCCAGGGCGCAGCACGTTTTCCATCCTCCAGAGCCAGGAAATAAAACTGCAGAGAAAACTCCTTTCTTTTTGTCGAAGGATGAGGCATCTCCATGTTCCCCTGCCCCCAACCTCCTTGCCCCATTCAACGCCACAGCTACCGCCGCCGCTAGCTTCAGTTCCATCTCCATCTCCCAGCCCCACCCCTTCCACCAGCCCAATCCGCCGCCGCAACGACAACGATGATGGGCGACGACGTCGCGTATGCGCAATTTTCCAACAAGAAAAGTTGTTGCCGCCAGAGGGCGGAGGCCGAGACCGAGAACGAGAACGAGGCAGGGGATGGCTACCCAATTGACCGAGGAGGCTCGGAGAGAGCCAGAAAGGACCTCGAGGGCCAGTCGCTGCCACTGCCACTGATGTGGCTACTTCTATTGTTGCCTACCCCGCCACGAATGTGTGTGAGCCCCCGACTCCGACTCCAGTGCAGTCCAGACTCCTGTGGCGCTGTGTGTCCAGTCTCTCATTTGCCATTTGGTCCTTCGCCGCTGGTCGCTGATTCCAGCATGATCCACACTTTAAGCAGAGAATACTTAAAGTTTCAGCCGCTCTCAGCTGCTCCCTGGGTCTTCAAGGATCTTTTTCAGGAGTCCTAGATCCTAGGCCCTTTCTTCTTGTTCACTGTTTTGTCAGTTTCCAATAAAATCCCCTGGCAAATGTTTCCAAGCCTCCAAGCCTCCAAGCCTCAGCGCATCCTTTCTCTATCCTTGGGCTCTGCCTTTGCTCGCTTTTCCACTTCAGTATCTTGAAGGCTCCTCTACTTTTTCTTTTGCTTTTGATTTTTTTTTCTCCCTTTTGGCAGGAAAGAGGAGCTTTAAGGGGCCTTCGAGAGCCTTTTGAGAGACGCTTGGCACAAAACTGGCAAAAGTTTGAGAGGTTTGTTGTCCACTTCGAAGGACTTCGATGGACACGCCACAGCAAGGCGACGGCCCTATTCCAATATCCTTTTGCTTCCCCCCTCACCACCGGTTTTCAGTAGGTCCCTGATTTAACTATGGTTTTGCTTTAAGTTTTCTTCTCTTTTCGAAGGGAGTGTCGATTAGGGATTGAAGTTTGTAATTTCTTTAGGAGGTAGACTGACAGAATGGAAGATACATCCTGTACCGACGAAGTCGGGAAAGTTCTTCTGACCCAAGAATACCGAACTTAACTCACTTTCAGTTAATTTTGTATTATTTTTTTAAAAATTTATTGAGTACTAATTTAAAAAGTAGAAACGGTGACAATGACGCTTAAAAATGTTTGTGATTATTTATCCCGATTGACAACAATCGACTTATTATCGATAGAAATTATAAAAAAAGCACAAATATTTTAATGTGGGGAGAAAGTTCAAATTTGTAATAAGATTTACTGTTGAAATAAATCTTTATTCAAGTGTTGTGAACGTCTCAAATGGACTGTTACGTTACAGAATTTTGGAAGTATTTTTTCAAGTTGCGAGACGCTTTCGAAAAAATGTCCTTTTCTAGTTGATTTTTTTTGACGAGTTCGACATTATTTTGTAGCTTTGGGATGAAATTAAAAAAGGGAATTTCATTAATGCCAAGAACTAAGTCCGGACTGTTACCTTACATGAAAAGTCATGAAAAAGAAGTCGCGAGTGGACATCTCATGAAAAATTAATTAATTAAAATTAAAGTAAAAAAAAAAAATAATATTATAAGGTTTATCCTTGTTAAAAACTGGTAAAACTTGTGATCACTACATTAATTACTTGAATTTTGAATTTTTTATATCAAGGATGCATTTGTCGCTATTAGACATCGCAGGTACATATGTACATATGTATGTTCAAATTTTCTTTTTGTCGGAAAAATCACAATCAGTAACCACTTCGATGGTTTTTGATTCACAACAAGAGATTTTCAAAAAAACCACGAAATTAAACAAGAAAATTGTTTACGTAACTTCGTTATTCACGATTTGGCCATATGGATATTTATATTCTGGCTTTACGTTGCATTCTTATGTCAAAATGTTAAAAAAAGTGAACTTTTGAATATAAAATTATTCTGTTTGAATTGGTTATTGGTTAGCCCTAAAAGTTCATTAAAAGTTAATTAGTTCATTAAAAAAAATGGCTATGATCGAACTTATGGTTTTAGAGTTATAAGTTATAAACCTGACGTTTCGTTACAAAAAAAAAACGGTAGCAGTTTTAGAGGTTCGACTAGAACTCTTTGCGAAATGGTTAGGAACATTTTTTTGTTGTTATAATATGTGTCTGAAGTTTTGAGCGCTCATTTTTAAAGTTAATAATTAAAAAAAAAACATTTTCTGCACCGCTCCATTAGCCGATATTGGGCTTATTTTCTAGGATTATTTTTAGATAATTCAATACTTCATAGAGACTTTAGGTAAAAACTTTTATCAAATAGAAACATTTTTCGTATGGGAGAGAATAGTGAAGTAAAGAATGACTATAAAAACACTGAAACAGTAAACTTTGGCTTATTTTAAGAGGTTTTCACATCAAAATTAATGAAATTATATGTAAATTAGAAATATTAGTTAATGTTCAATAAGTTTAGAAAATAATATATGGACACGGATATCGGTTTTTATTGACCTTTAATGTTTTTTTTTGGCATGGTGGCATTTTGTCAGAAATTATATGTATAGGGAGGATCTTTACTTTCAGATAAGTTATACTATTCTTGGGAAACGATCTATTTTTCAAACTTTGTTTTTAGAGATCTATGCACTCTTTCAATCCAATCTACAGGTTGAAGAATGGAAAGATTATGCAATATGGTTTTAAGTATCCTAAAACATGAATTTGAAGCATCCAATGGGTTAAGATTTCATTCGATTCTTTCGTATTTCAGTTCGGAATCAAGTAAGATCTTTGAAAGGACTATTTCTCTGGGATTTTCACATTGATTTTCCTCCAAAGATCCTCTAAGAGTGTCTTCTCATTCCAAAAGGATGTTTTTTCTATTATTCCACACAGCTTTGTGACTTATTCCTTGAAGAAAACCCCTCAAAGGGTATTTCAAATATCACTTGCCTTCATTTCTGACTTTGTCTTTCAGTGGCTTTCGTCATTTCCTGTCGCCATTTCGTCTTCTCTCTCTGTTTTTTTTTTGTACTGTAGGTGTAAATGGATAGTCTAAGTGTTAGTGTGTGTAAGTGCAAGTGTGTTTGGGTTTTTTTTTTTTTTTCTGTGCATTTGGCTGCCTGGCAATTTCGAACTCTTTTCGCTCTTTTGCCGGCGGATGTCCTTTAACGTGGTTTCCAGACCACTGCCCACACGCTTTTGCTTTCTTCACGCTCTCTTCCACGCTCCTCTTCCAGTAATTTTCACTTTGAATTTTCCTAGTCGCCGCTGACGCTGACGGAACGGAAGCGCGCTAGTTTCCTCTCCCAGAACACCCAGGAGAGGGGAGAGAGGAGAGCGGACAGGGGAGAGCGAACCTGTGTTAGTTAACTCGTTTTTCCTTTTCGTTTTTTTTTTGCCATCTTTGGACTTGTCAAAAGCGGAAAGGGCCTTCATTTCCGCCTCGAAAGCGTGGAATCAGCGAACAGTCGTCCTCAGAGTCCAACGGGACAAGGGGGGGTGGAAAAGAAATAGCCATCTCTTTTCGAGGAGAATGCTCCACAGAAATCATTTGAGTATACTTTTCAGAGCCTACGCAGCCCAAAATACAGTCAGTCTTCTCCTTCCCATTTGGAAAAAGTCTTAAAGAAAACAAAGGAGAATAGAACTGGATCTTAAGAGCCTTTAAAGACGTCATATGTACAGATTGGGATGGTATATCCCAGAAATGGGCAGGTCGAAGAATAGTTCCATAGAAGTCATACTTTTCGAGCACTTCAATCCTCCAAATCTATGACAATTCCTTTGTACTCTTTGGTGATGGAAAAAACATGATCGTTGGATCATTTTAATGGTGTCCCCATTCATTTAAGATCTATAAAAAGGAGAAGGAAAGTGGAGCGGATATCCCTTCCAAATATCTTTCAAGAAAAAGTTTCACAGAAATCATTGAAGCATACTTTTCGGTGCCACAGGGGGTCCTTTGTATTGTACGTATGTACATATGTGCACCTTAATGTCTTGCATATTTTTGTGCTCAAGGGGCTTCATCTCTCTTTGGATTCATTCCCCGAAGGTACAGGATACCTGTCGTATTTTCAATTACTAAAAACTAAAGCATGTGACGGCCATAGGAAATCTCATCTGGTGGCAACATCTCAAGGCTTCTTTCTTTTGCCTCCATTTTGTTTTCTCGAAGAAATCGGGACAACACTGGCAGGCGGGGCCTAAAAAATATTTTATACGTATCCAAACGTTTCTTTGCCACCGAACACACACACACACACACACTCGCACGCTCACATCTGCTATATACACACACACACATACATATATAGATATATATATGTATATATTCGGATATATATATATATTTTATATATATTTTATATGTCGGCAACCAATCGGCGTCGAGCACGAAGCTGCTGCTGGCACACGAAGGTTACACAGAAAAAAGCGAGAGCGCAAAATGAAATAAAATATGCAAAATATACTACAACAAAATCGCATCAAATATATACACAGGGGAGAATATATTTTAAGTTGTTGTTATTGGTTGCACGCACACTTGCACACACACACACACACACACACACACACACACATATACACGTGATGCAACAATAGCAACAACAACAACAGCAACAAACAGTGTGCATATGCGTGCAACACACATCCAAGGCCTACAACAATGGAGCCGACGACTATTAAAAATGCGTTCGTAGGCGCCGCCTACCGCATGACGTCATCGGGGCACACACACGAGCAGCAGCAATAGCAGCAACAGCAGCAGAATTGCACTTCCTTCCTCTTTTCTGCAGCAACAGCTACCGCTACCCCCAACCACTCTCCCCTCTCCGCTCTTCGTGCGAGTAGTTGTTGCAATTTCTTTCTTTCGCAATAATTTTGCTCTTTTCGGGCACCACCTCCTCCAAAGAGCAAGAGGCATGCAGCAGGCAGCACTAGAACCAGCAGCAGCAGCAGCACCAACAACAGCAAAAGGCAAAAGGCAAGAAGACAGAGAGAGAGAGAGAGAGAGAGAGAGGAGAGCGAGTGAGAGAGCGAGCGCTTCGGCTTCGTTCGTTCCATTTCGTTTCGTTCGCTTCGTCTTTTTGAGTTTTTTTTGTTGTTTCGATTGGGGGGCTTTGGTAGCCACCCCACCCCTCCTCCTCTCCGCTCCCACTCTCTGGCGCTTCGGAGGGAGCACTAACTAAGCTTGCGCACTCGCTCGCACCCATGGCATTGGCCGCTTTATGGCCAACATTTGGGGGCGTGGCCAAGTCATGCCGTCTCGCGCTTGCTTTCAGTAGTTTTTCAGCTCTTTCCGCTCTTTTTTGCATGGCCATAGTTTTGGGTCTAAGCAACAGCCCCATGCGCCTCACGATGATGCTGCCCCACTGGATGAATGGCTGGTAGAAGATGCCGGATGCCAGATGCCAGTCGCCAGTTGCCTGTTGCCAGAGGGGTTGGCAGGCGGCGGCAGCAGCACTTCTTACTGGACATTGGCCAGGCATCTCTCCTTCTTTCGGCCTCGAAGCTCCCGATCTGCTCCGCCACTCCGCTACCCCTCTGGTCTCTGGTTCAAGGTGCAAGTGCAGCAGCAGGTGCCGGGTGCTGGGTGTTGGGTGATGGGTGCTGGGTGCTTGGTGCGTGCCCCTCTTTGGTTGCGTAGGCACAGTTTTTCTTTTCCCTGTGGAGGTGGCTTCGATTGGGGGCAGGAGTTGGGGTCATGCGTGGGGTGCTAAGCTTCGATTGGGATGTGGCAGAAGTGTGATGTTAACCTTTTTGGGTGCATAGTGCGTAGCAGTCATCAAAAGATGAGGAATCGGAGACGAGACCCAAGCCAATGGATCCTTGCCACTGTAATGAGATTTTCTTCTACTGCAGATCTATTTCTCATTGGAGATCTCTTGGGATACCCCTTCGCCTCGGCCTCCAAGTGTTCCGATCATAAGACCTCAACCGAATCGAAAGAGAAATCCTCTCTGGAGCTCTGGAGCTCTGGCTCTGGCTCTCGCTCTCGCTCTCCGTCTCCCTCTCTCTCCTCTCCCTCCAACAGCAGTTTCTCTTATGAAATGCCATACGAACGAATTCGCCGCACAAACCGGAAAGCGACGACGACGGAAACGACGCCGGCGCTCTCTTCTTACGCTCGCTCTCTCTCTTGTGGCCCGTTGCGTTGGGCCGGGGGGTGGTTGACGGCGGCAAGAGGCAACACATCGCCGGCGTCGCTGTCCGCGCCGACTGCGACGCCGCTGTGGCAGCAGTCTCGAGTTTCATTCATTGCACGAAGCGGCCGACACAACGCGAGTTCATTCGAATTTCAACTTTCGCCGTGAGTGCAACGTTTTCTGAGGCGCAACAACAACAACGAAACCCAACAAGAACAAAAGAGAACGAAACAGTGCAACAGTGACAGAGTGGCAACAATAAGTTGCAGGCAGCATTTGTTGCATGCAGTGATCATAAGAAAACGACAAAACACAACAACAACAAAAGAGAAAAAACACTAGAAATATAAGTGAAATATTCTATAAAATATTTCCCCGTAAATAAACGGAACTCCAGGCGATCGATCCCCAAGCGATCCAGCAACCGACCATCCGACCATCAGAGGCGCCTCCAAAGTGTACGTGCAACAATACAGTTATTGTTTTTTTTGTTGTTCCTTTTTTTTCTTGTGCTGGCGATTATTATGATTATGATAATGATAGTGTTTTATTTATGACAAATGACAAATGACAGAGCCGGAGAGAGGCGGAGAGAGACAGGAGATATGAGACAGGAGACAGGAGACATGAGACAGTGGGTGCACTTAATAGTCGGCTGCATGAAAATCGATTTTCCTTTCTTACATTATCAAGTGGCGTCGCACAATTTTCCGCGCATTTTGCTCGGCTTCTTCTCCCCAAAGAAATTGTAATTTATTAATTTATAACACAATCCACCCAACCCCAACCCGAACCCGTGCCCGCACCTGCACCCACCACAGTCCCGTTCCTGCCACACACACACACACACACAAACCCACCCACCCAAAAGGTCGTAAAAAGTGTTGTTGCTGATGTTGCTGCCTCCTCCATCTTATGCCCCCAAAGTTGGGAGCCCAGGAATTAAGAAAACTTACGCGAAGGAGAAGCAACTTTTCCGAGCAGCAGCAGCAGCCGCAGCCGCAGCAGTAGCAGCAGCAGCAGCAGTAGCACTCCACTCCGTCCGTCCGTCCGAGTGGGTGGCATGGTGGCACGCGCCAAAAACAGTTTTGTAAACAGTTTTCCACGTACCACACTGAGTTCGTAGGAGAGCACAGAGGCACAGACACACAGACACGGACACGGA
This sequence comes from Drosophila athabasca, assembly GCA_008121215.1. Taxonomy (NCBI): domain Eukaryota; kingdom Metazoa; phylum Arthropoda; class Insecta; order Diptera; family Drosophilidae; genus Drosophila; species Drosophila athabasca. Next base: position 60,339,512 of record CM017796.1, on the reverse strand, counting down.
ACACAATTCTGTGGCAGCAACAACAACAACACAACCGAGAGGAGAGGCAGCGACAGCAGCAACAGCAGCTGGAAGAGAAGTGGCAGCCGCTTGTGTAATTTATTACAGACTGCATAAATAATAAATAAGCGTTAATAAATAAATACAATATAAAATATATATAAAAGTGCCTCCGTTCCGTTTGCTCGTTGTATGCCCCGTGTGCCCCCTGTGTCCCGTGCCTCATCCCACTTCCCCCCACCATCTACTCCTGTGTTTGTGTGTGTCTGTGTGTGTGTGTGCTATATAAACTTCGAAGGACCCCCCCATCCAACATCCTTCAGATGAGGACCCAAACGAAAATAAATTAAATAAATAACAACAACAAAAATAAATAAATAAATAATAAATAATTGAAAAGCTCAGAGGAAAAGTTGTTTCGCCGTTGCCATGTTTCCCATTTTCTGGCATAAATTATTTATCCAAAATATATACCTATATATGTACAATGAGAGGAAAAGGGGGGGAAACGCGGCTCCTGAGATCCATAACAGGAAGTGCCCAAGCACAATTGGCCAAAAAAGCAAACAAAATAAAAAACGCACAACAAATTGATACGAAAATTGAAAATATTTCCAAGAAAACAAAACAAGTTCATCAAAATTCCACCCAACAACTTTGTTTGCTTAGTTTTCACTATTCTGTCGATCCGATCCAATCCGATCCGATCAAAGTTTTCCTTAAAAATTCATCATTCCAATTTCTTGTGACAATTTTTGTTGTGTCTCCTCTGGAAGCAAGATCTTCTGCATTTAGGCAATTTATTTATTTATTTTTGTTTGTTCATTATTTATTTTTCTTGGGCGCTGACTTTTGTCCAAAAGAATCATCAAATTTAATGCGTGGAATGGCAGTGTGGCAGTGTGGCAGACACATGAATAAATGAGGGGCGCTGGGACGGTGGGGCGCAGGGCGGGGGAAGTGCCATAACAATAAACCAAAAGTTGCCAAAAAGGCGAAAAGGAAAAACGGAAGGAGAGACAGAAAGACAGATAAAGGAGACAGAAAGGAGAGAGAGAGAGCGAGAGAGCGAGTATTTTCTTATTTTCGCGCGGGTGGCGGGGGGCAGCAAGTGGCAGGAGGTGGTCCCTCGACGCGAGACTCCGTCTCCGGTTGTGTGGCCCATCTCTGATTCTCGTTCGGCTTCGGGTTCTCCAGCAAACAATAAAAAAAAACAACAACAAATCCAAGAAGGGAAATATTGAGATTTAAGGATCGAAATGGTTGATACCCTTGTACAATGATCGTTTCTATGGGGAGATCTATGGGCTTCCGTTTGTGATAGAACTTGCGAAAAAAAGTATACAAAAATACATTAAATTCGAATTAAAATTTAGCACATTTAGAATGTGCTCGAAAAAGAACACATCATCAGTTTCCGATCCATTTCCGATCAATTTTTCGCATTTTAGCTATAGTATATAGCTATATGTATAGGTAGTTATATCCAATTTCGGAGATTGTAATTTCTATTATTTTTCCTTTGAGATTTCATTGAATTTAAGGGCAGAAAGATTTACACACTTTCAGAAAGAAAAGTCAGTCCATCTGCAGATCAGGAAAATCTAGCTTATTTTCTTTGTGTCTCAAAAATCTGCTCAAAGGCGTTATACCCTCTCTCTATCTATTTGGCACAGGAAAAGAAAAGGGTATTCAAATAACAGTCGACGACAACGACTCCGAGTGGCATGGCATTTCGTCGAGTCGAGTCGAGTCGCGTTGCGTCGTGTCGCGTCAGCCGCAAGATTTAATTGGAATGAAATAATAATAAACATAAAAGTAGCAACGGAACGAATAAGAAGAAGAAGCAGCAGTAGTAGCAGCAGCAGCAAAAGCAGAATTATAATAACAATAATAATAAATATAATTAAATTTGATGGCAGAAACGGCAGCAGCAGCAGCAGCAGCAGCAGCAGCAAAACCAAAACCAAAAGCAAAAGCAACTTTTCCACCCTGAAAGGCACAACAAATACTATATATGTACACCCCATCCCCATCCCGTCCCGCCCCACAGTCTTTACTCCCATTTCCCACTCCCACTCCCTCTCTCTACCGCCCTCGTTTCCCTGCCGCTCCCCTCAACGCATATATCCATATATTCGAATAAATTAAAAATATACAAAAAAAAGAAAAAAACAAAATAATAATAATACATATTTAAATAAATATAATTACTTGCGGGACTACCTACCGCTCACCGCTCTGCTCTCCTCCGCTCCTCTCTCTCTCGTCACTGCCATAAATAATAATATTTAATTAAATATAAATCTATGTGCGCATGGAAGTACATACAAATGTACAAGCCGCTCTCGCTGTGCCACTGAAAGTACAAATAAATAGATATAGATATATATATATATATATAAATATGTATATATGTATATATGCAGATGTATGTATGTAGATATAGCCGATACAGATACAACAATCGTTTGGTGGAGAAACAGAGCCACAGAAAGCCGTAGAGTAGTACAGTAGAGTACAACAAATAATTGCGGCAGGCAGGCAGGCAGGCAGGCGGGTGGGCGGGCAGGCGGGGAGGCGGCTTCCACAGTACGAGGAGAGTAATATAAATTAAGCCGAAATTAAACATAAATAAATGTGTGCTTAGCTTTTAGCTAATAAAGCACATTTCGGGGAGGCGAAATTCCAAACATAAATTAATAGAAATTCATGGAAATATTCCACACAGATGCGGCAGGCACTGGCAGTGGCTGTGGCAGTAGCAGGGGCAAGATTAATAGGCTTATTTAATAGAATTATGACTCAGACATACAGATACGACGAGAGATTGCCATTCCCTTTCTGGGGGTTGGAAAATCAATTGTTAATTCCATTAAATATACAATAAGAAAATGTTATTCCATTCCAGAGACATTTAATGACATTTTCCCCACTACCTTTCAGGGCTTGAAAACCGTTTCCAGAACAGAACACAGAGAGTTCCGTCATTCAAAGATGTTTTGAGCAGCCAAAAACAGATACAAGTACAGTGAAGCCTCTGCTACAGTATACTCGTACACGCACACACACCCACACACACACACACACACATAATGGACATGACCAAACAGATTATGGACTTTGAAATAAAGTCAGAGAGCGGCGACTGTGAGGCCAGCGACTACACAATGGCCCCCGCCACAGAGGACCCAAAGGGGGCGCCAGAGCCACCCACCCACAATGAAGGGGAATCGCCCGAAATGGACACCAAATCCTCCACCATCGAAGAGGAGGAACACAGCGCAGAGGCAGCCGCAGGCAGAGGCAAAGGCACAGCCATTGCCACAGCCACAGAGAAGGCAGCGCCCACAGATGTCGATGAAGATGCAGCGGAACCAAAGCAAAATCTGATCAAAGATCCACCATTGACACCGCCACCGAGGCCCTTGACCTCCAGCGAAGTGGTGGGCCTCCGGGATCCCGACGATCCCGAGCTGTGCCTCCAATTGGAGGCAAAGAAGTCCCGCTCGCTGCCCGTGTCGCCACAGCCGCAGGCCAGCCACAAGCTTGCGGCAGCGGCACTCTTCGAATTTGGACAGACATCGCCTGGTCGCGGATCGGTGGATCGGACACCCGTGAAGTCCATCAAACCCGACCAGAAGGTGGCCCCCGTCAGGAGGCGACTGCCCCCCGTCAATGGTGGCGCCACGGACAACCAGCAGTTCTGCCTGAGGTGGAACAACTACCAGTCCAATCTGACGAACGTCTTCGACGAGCTCCTTCAGAGCGAGTCCTTTGTGGATGTGACCCTCTCCTGCGAGGGGCAGTCCATCAAGGCCCACAAAATGGTCCTCTCCGCCTGCTCGCCGTACTTTCAGGCCCTGTTCTACGACAACCCCTGCCAGCATCCGATCATCATCATGCGGGATGTCCACTGGTCGGACCTCAAGGCCCTCGTCGAGTTCATGTACAAGGGCGAGATCAATGTGTGCCAGGATCAGATCAATCCCCTCCTAAAGGTCGCCGAAACCCTGAAGATCCGCGGCCTCGCCGAAGTGAGTGCCGGCGCCAGTCGCGATGGCGCCTCTGCGCATCCCATGCTCCCGGATCAGCGGATGTCCGTCTACGGGGAGGACGAGGAGGAGGATGAGGAGCTGGCAGCCGCCATCTTGCGGCAGGATCATGAGGATCCCGAGCCCAAGAGAGCCCGACTCATGGCGGACACCGCCCTGGACCTCAATCAGCGGCAGAGGAAACGGTCGCGAGATGGAAACTATGCCACGCCCAGTCCATCGCATGTCGAGGCCCTCCGCCCCGATGTGGAGTCCGAAGCGTCGCCTCGAACGGCCGTCACGCCCAGTGGCCAGAGCCAGCCCACATCCACGATCGTGAGGAATCCGTTTGCCTCCCCAAATCCCCAGTCGCTGCAGGCGCACCTCCTCTCGGGCACAGGCACCTCGTCCTCCGCCTCGAGCAGCAGCTCCGGAGGAACCTCCTCCTCCACAGTAGGAACGGCCGCCGTGGGCACATCTTCGTCGTCGGCGGCATCCTCCTCATCGGCGGGCACGTACCGCACCGCGGCACGCAGCTGCTCACCGCCACCCCACCACCAGCACCAGCACCACCATCCCGCGGGCAGCAACGGAAGCTCGGCCGCAGCCCTGCTCCACTCGCCCACTGGCGGTGGATCGTCGGGCGGGGCACAGTCCTCGCTGCCACCACACATGGCCGCCGCAGTGGCCGCAGCCGCACATCATGCCGCTGCCGCTGTGCCACAGCAGGCCCCACCACCGGCCATGCATCATCATGCGGCGGCAGCAGCCGCCCAACAGTTGGCCGCCCAGCACCAACTGGCGCACTCGCATGCGATGGCCAGCGCCTTGGCAGCCGCTGCAGCGGGCGGCAATGGAGGTGGCGCCGCCGCTGCCCCAGCCAGTGGTGCGGTGGGGGGAGCCGTTCCCTCTGCCTCATCGGTGGGATCATCGCATCACGATGACATGGAAATCAAGCCGGAAATTGCCGAAATGATACGCGAAGAAGAGAGGGTAAGTGCTCGATCGATATACATATATATATTTTAATGGAAAGATACAATATACATACATATGTACATACATGTATATGGAATAGATATAGATATATACAATATATACATATGTATAGTTCTAAGTGTTCCCATTCCTGCTGTTGCTGTCTTGACCTCAGGTGGCATGCGCCACACCGAAGAATAAGCTTTTTACATAATGCGCAAACGCCCCAGTGAAACGCGCACACACACATAGATGCACACACACATAGATGCACACACACACACACACGCATACAGACAGTGCAACGAGTGCATGCATATTAACGAAATGCATTTTAGCATTTACCTCCACAACAGCAACAACAACAGCAACAACGGAGCACAACAATCGAATCGACGACGACTTAAGCGACTTACGCGAGAGAGTCTTTACCTCGAATGCGATGCGAGTCTTGTTATTTCTATTGGATTGCAAATTAAAGCTGATTTTCTATTTGTATAAGAAGCAGTTTACTAAAGAGCCAACAGTGCGGATAGTGGCAGGGGCAGGGGCAGGGGCAGGGGCAGGCGGTTTAGGCTCTCAACCTCTGAGACATTAAGTGCGTCAGCGACTTGAAAAATAATTCAACAATTCAACAACATTTAATGCTAATGACGAAAATTGCACAATGCACGCGGGCAAGGCATACAAATGCCAAAGACAACTTACAGCAACAGCAACAGCAACGATGTGGGGCACACACAAGAGAAGAGGCACAGAAGAGAGACGAGAGACAGAGGAAGCCCAAGAGAGAGATTTACGGGGCGGGAGGGGGATGGTGCGGGGGGTGCTGGTGAAGAATCAACAAAATTATAAACAATTGCCATAAAAATTGATGGCAAATGCAAACAAAAGTCGCAGACAAATATTTGATTTGTTGTTCCCTGTCGTGCATTTGATTTGCAAAATAATTGTGGTTAATGTGTGCCAGCCGCGGCCCTGCCCCCTGCGCACTGCCCCTCATCTCACTAAAACAGAAGGTGGGGCATGCCACTTCCTCTCCAGTGAGAGATGGATTCTTCCCAATTTCCTCCCCAATCGTAGGTGCTATCGAATATTTACTGTGTCGTATCTCATGGCTGCCACTGTTGACACTGAATCTTGAAGGGTATGCCAGGATTGGCCTCCTGAGGCTACCTTGCCACTTCCTCTCCTCCTTTAGCCATGTGTATCCTTAGATCTTTTGGCGGTTAGCCAGCGGTTCTCATGAATATGAATATTTGATGGAAGAGATACAAGATTCACGATACATAGAAATACAATATTGAAGCCAAAGATGTCTGTGGCATAGGGAGAAAGCATGTTTAATAAATTAGAAACAAAGGAGGGAAAAACCTCCTATCCTTTTTACGACTAGAAGGATGAGTAGTCGCCGTTGCCTCTTTTCTATCTTTTGCACACAATTTACTCGAATTTCTTCTGTTAATTTATTGAAATGAAATGGGAAATAAAGTCAAGAAGAAATGTTCGCTTGTTCGCTCGTTCGGGTAATAAAAACAAACACACACAGACACAATTGCACAGAGACTTGAAGAAGTTTTCGCACTGCCATTCCCCCCCCTTCCCCATACCCCATGCGCCCACTCAACATCTCTTATGCTGTTGCCACATACCCCGAAAATCTGTGACGACGTCATTGAGGGAAGCCCCCTTTCGGTGTGTGCCAAAAAATATATAGACCCAAGACAGACGATGACGATGGATGGTGCGTGTGGGGGCGGCCAAGGGGGGGTGGCCAAATGTAGCAGGAGGTGGAGGAAGCTCTGAGCGCCTGTTACTTAATAGAGTGTCTTACTTCTCAGAGAAATAGAGAGAGAGAGAGTGCTGTTCTGGTGCCCCCCAACTTCCGGCCAAATACTTTCATTCACAGAACGTCACACAAAGCGAGGGAGAGAGCAGCACCGACACAGACAAAGCGAGAGCGCTGGCGATAGCCAAAGAGAGAGTGAGGAGACACACACACGCAGCATTGTGGCAACCCAGCATTCAGCAAAATGTAGCAAGAAGATGGCTCCATCTCTGCCACAGACATTTTTCGTGCGAGAGTTCCTTGACTTTTCCTTGTATTTACTTTTCCCTTTTCTGTTTCTTTTGTGCTTTTGTGCTCTTGTGCCTTTGCCAATTGTTTTTGCAAAAGAAAATTACTGGAAATTGCCTGAAGTGTGGAAAACTTGTGTGCGACAGCCGCCAAGGGCGGGCTCGTCTCTCCTTCTCTCTATTTCCCGTTGCTGCTGCTGCTGCTGCTGCTGCTCTTTGTCTCTCCCAAATATTAGTCATAATTGCTACATGTATCTGTCGCTCTAGCAGATACAAGTGGTGCGAGTATCTTTTGGGCTATATGCTAAGCAGGTGGCTTGAACTCTTTTCCATAAAGGAAACGGGAAGGGGAATCGGAATCGGAATGGGAATGGAAAAGGTCTTCTGGCAGCGTGAGAATCTCCCAGACTTGAGCCATAGGCAAATGTCACTGCTGCTGCTGTTGCTGTTTCCTGTGCGGTGGGTCTTTGGGGCTCATTAGAGGCTCATTTTGATTGATTCGAGAGTCTTGGAAATAAATCAAATTTATGTTCGGCGATGGGTTTTACATATTTCCACTCCCAAAAGTGGAAAACTGCCTCTTATCTGCCGCACATAAAAAGCCGGCGTGTAACAGTCCGTGGTGTCCCCTTCCCCTTTCCAGTGGTTTTCCATTTGGTGAAGATTAAAGGATTTCGTAAGGCAAAGTGCCGCAACTCGAATGGAATGGAATCGAATCGAATCGAATGAGAATTATATATGAGAATTCTATAATTTACGAGGCAATTTCGATAATTTCTTTAGTTTTTTGTGAGGGCCACAGAGCCCCCGCCATAAAATGTTGCAGCAATTGTTTTTCGTTTTTATTATTATATAAGTATGTACATATATTTGTACATATGTACATGCATGTGTGGAAAGAGGGAATTTCGTGTCGTGGCGGGGCGGGGCTCCACTCGAAATAAATAAGTAATTTATTTTATGGCCAAGGCGATGGACAAATGGGGGGCTGTAAACCCACATAGATCTTATCGCCAAGAGCCAAGAGCTGGAGCTGGTGCTAGAGCCAGCGCAAATAATACAACAATATAATCATAATAACATTTATTTGTACGTGTAATCTTAAGTCGCGTCGATTTCCAACTGATAACAGCCCCAGCCCCCTCCACACCCGCCACTCTCCAGCACACTTGCAAGTACGAGTACCTATTTTCTAATTCTATTTCTATATCATTTCGGACCCATTTCGACTCGGATTTGGGCCCTGAATGACGCAGTGAAACGCAGTATAGCATTTTTTATTTTTTGGCCAATTCATCTTTGAGCCTCGACTGCACGCCGCCTCCGCCTCCGCCTCCGCCTCAGCGTCCGCTCCGTCTCCTTGGCGGCTCGATTTACAGGCCGACGGTGATTGTTTAAATAAAGACTTTCAGCAATAAAAGCAAAACCAAAAAAAGAGAAGAACAAAAAAAGAAAACGATTATCGTATGAGGACTGCGTATGGGGACAATAGAATTTTTATAATGCCCGTATATCTGGGCGGTGTGGGGAATTTCAACGGGGCAGAGTCATGGTCTGACAACGTGCAGCAAGAGCACACACACACACACACACACACACACACACTCGTAATTATAGTATAAATATTGTACATTTTCTTTATATCACTTTAGTGGTGCCTAATAATAAGTATTCTTTGGTTTATTGCCAAATCGAGGAGGACCTTTGAAATCTTTGATTTGATATCGGAATTGGTTTCATTGAATGCATAATATATCTGTATCTATATCTATAACTATAACTATATCTTTGAATTTCATTTGAACTTTGTAGCCAACATTCCATGCCATTTCTTTTTTTATACTTTCCCCGATGGTGTCCCTATATTCATTCGGATTTAGCTATCCCCACATAAAATTTCTATCCATTCGGTTTGTTTTACTTCTTTCGTAGGTCTGGCTTCTGGTACCTCTGTTTACTTCCTTCAAAATGAGTTCCGTTTTAGAATAACCACATATTCCTCTAGCATTGTATCTTTTAGTTTCCTCGCAACCTATGAACCTTCCTTCCTCTACTAGACAATCCATCCGTTGAGTTTATTTCTCTCTCTTATTCTTTTCTCCATTTCCTTCAATTTGTTTTCCTTATGACGATGACGATGATGATGATGATGATGGCTGTGTTTGGGTTAAGTTTTGTTATATTTTCATTTATTTGGGCTGCCTTTTGTTACATTTTATTTATTTATTCCGCATTTACACACACACACACACACACACTCGAGGAGTATCTGTGTGTGTACGCGTCGTTAGTGCAGTCGCGGCGACTGTTGTCTTTATGACGACGACGACTACAGCGACTCCAACGATGATGATTATGATGATGATGATTATTATTATTGCCATAGCCCGTTTCTGTAGCCGCTGCTGTTGCTGCCACTGCCACTGCTGCCTTTGACTCTGCCCCTCAGCGGCGGTGTGTTGTTCCATTGTACGAGAGAGAAAGAGAGAGAGAGACAGGGAGAGAGAGAAAGACACAAGAAAATTATAGGTATCTGCCCTTATGGCGCAGCGCAGCGGAGCGAAACAATAAAATATAAAATAAAATATGTACGAGTCTGTTTACGCAATTACAAACAGAGACAAACAGACGCAGGGACAGACGGACAGACGAACAGACAGACGGACGGACGGAGTCCGGAGTCGTATCTGAGACTCAAGAGATACAATATTTATAACCAGCAGATACGACAGAGGCACAGCCACAAAGATACAGCCGCAGATACAGATACAGCCACAGCCAGAGAGAGTCAGGCAGACAGACAGACACACGTACGCTTCTTGCATCTTGCAGATACTTTTGCCAGCGCGCTGGCAGCTGAAAGACAATGTTACTGCTTGCCACAATTAGGGGCAGCCAGAGATAAGAGTAGTAATGAAAACTCCAAATGAGTGAAAATTATCCCATTTTCCCATAGTTTTTCCACGTGCACCTATGCATTTTCCAGCAAGCGGCAACTGCCACAAATGGCATTATAATTCGTGCTATAATTCGGAAATGCTTGTGCAACAGTTTCCGAAATCCTCCGCTGCCACCCCCATACCGCCCCATGTGTGTGCCACAGTGCCGCATCAAGAGCCCTCATCATCTCTCTGTATGTGTGTGTGTGCGGCAAACAGGGGAAATCCTGCGTAAAAAAGGACTCTGTGTAAATGCCTCTAATTTGGCAATCAACCAAAAAAAAAAAAGAAATCCCTGCTACTCCTACTTCTACCTCGCCCCCGCCCCCACCGTCACCGTCACCGTCACCGTCACCGCCTCCCGCTGCACTTAGCAGGAAAAGCGATCTCGCCTTCGAAGGGTATAATGGTGCATGCCGCCGCACTTGCCACCCATTCGCACTAGTAGCGGCTCTTCGCCACTTGAGCCACTGCAGGAGAGTGGAGTTGTGGAGTGGCGTGGCGCGGCGTGGCATGCTACAAGCTCTAGTTTCTTCCTTTATGCAAAGGCAATTTGCTGGAAAGGTTCGATTTGCGTGGTCTGCACTCAAAGAAAATTGCTTGTACTTTCAGTGACAAATTTCATCTAATTTACAATTTAGTTTCGAATCTTTCTAAATGAATGGAATGAAGCTCGAATAAAGTTAATTCAAAATCTATCTTTTTGCTGTTCTCGTGGAAAAAATCCGTCTAAAATCAAAGAAACATCCCATTTTCTCTCAGTGTGCACTCCACTAGCTCTAGCTGCAAGTGCTGCTGCTTCTGCCGCTTTTGCTTTTGCTGCTGATGCGGCTTGTGGGTTTTCCAGTTGCTTAGGCACTGCGGCCGGGAATCCTTTTGTGGCGGCGTCTCACCGGATAGCAGAAGCAACAGCCAGCAGAAGCAGCAGTGGCAGCAGCATCAGCAGCATCCTTGTGGCAGGAGCATAATTTGGTGTGAAATTAGTGGCAGTGGCAGGCAGGCAGGCAGGCAGGCAGCAAAGTGAGCGTAATCGAGGAGTGGAGTCCATTTCTCGTACAAGAGACACCATCCGATCTGTGTGTGTGTGTGTGTGTGTGTGCGTGTGTGTGTGTAAATGTGTGTTTTCCGATGTTTATTTATCCCGCGATTCCATTCGATGGATGTTGCATTTGCTGGTGCTGCTGCTGATGCTGCTGCATGCATCTGGCTGTAAACACGGCATTTCGACCAACTCGACTTTTCCTTTGAAGTTGCGCTGCCACATCGCTCCATCTCCCTCATACCACATCGTTTGATGCATGGATCTTTTGTGTATTTGTTGCGCCGGGCATTTGATTTGTTATTTTATTACTTTACGAATTTTAACACATCTGCTGCTGCTGCTGCTGCTGCTGCCGCTGGATGCTGGATGCTGCCGCTGCAAATGCATCTGTGAATTATTAAATGTATCTTGTGGATGTACATATCTGTGTATCTGAACGGAGAAACACATGTAAGAGGAATGTTCTTCCACTCCTCTCTGCCCTCTCCTCTCCTCTCATCTCTGTCTCCCTCTCTCTCTCTCTCTCTCTCTCTTTCGGGAACATCAATATTTATTACTTTGTGTACATTTCCCGTAGAACAAATTCTCTTTTTTTCTTTTTTTTTTTGTTTCTTCTTTCATTTATTTATTCTCCCGCTTGCACTACACACACCACACCCCGCACCGTTCCTCCTCCTCCTCCTCTTCGTTGCATTTCTTAATTTAGCCATTCCTCTTCCTCTTTATCGCCCTCTCCCTCTCCCTCTCCACCTCCACCTCCATCTCCTTCCTTTCGCTGCTGCAATTGTTCTTTTTGTTGCACCCCCGCTTGGTGGCCAGAAAAGATCCGAATGTAAGTCTCGTAGTCGTAGTCGTCGTAGTCGTCGGAGGGGTAGGGGGGGTATGCTGCTACATGGATGTATAGGGGAAGGGGGATCTCTATCTCTCTCTCTGTCTCTGTCTCTCTCTGAATCGAATCATTTGTGTGTCTCCTATCTCTGTCTCTCTCGCCTCTTCTCCCTCTGCTGCTCTGAGGCGTATAATTATTACGATTGGATATATAATTTGTAAAGCGAAACATATGTTTCCATTTTTCCGAGTTTTTAATGTTTTTTCTCTGTGAGTTTTTCTGTAATATTTGTGGGGTTTTTTTCCCTCTACTCCATTTGAATGCATTTTATTAGTTTTATGAGGCATGAGGCATGAGGCAAGAAAATTGCTTAGAAAGTCATTTCCCAATAGCCTGCCACAAGGGGGAAATGGAAGGGGGTGGGGGGGGGTATCATTCTTTTAGCGAGTAGAAGAACTTATCCAAGAAGTGGGTCTAGCAGAATGTATCCACAAGATACACACACTCGACTACACTACAGATAGACACCTGCCTTTACCTGTGCCACAAAAATGTAAATGCAAATGCAAATGGAGGCACTCCTCATCCTCATCCTTCTTTCTCTCCCCTTCCTCCTCCTCCTCCTCCCCTGGTTGTGTCTCTGGTCTGCTGTTCCTTCGTTTTCTTTCGTGTACAAACAGCAACTATCGCATTTACAATATTTACTCAATGAATACGAATACGAATACATTCATTTCCATTCAATATTTATTTAACGGCACAAAACACACGGCGCACAAAAGTGTCAACAGACGTTAGAGAGCCATGGAGGCTATGGCTATGGCTATGGCCCATGGCTCCAAGGAAATGGCCTGGCTTAAAGACAAAAGCTAACTTCGCGGCGGCCTCTGACCACGCCCTGCCTCTGCCTGCCCGCCGACTGCATGCTGAATGCATGCTGCATGCATCTGATGGAGAGTCGCTTCGCTGCGGTTGCTAAATTGACACCGTTACTCGCGGAGTGTGTGTGGTAGATACAGATACATGCGGTTCTTGGTTCTTCGGACGCACACCGCATCTGTAGATGAAGCTGTTGCCGCGGTAATGCTGCTGCTGCTGCTGCTGCTGCTGTCGTTGACAGGCCGCAAAAGCCACACAGCACACAGTTGTGCCCCAGCGTCTTGTCACGCACTTTTTGGTGTCACTGTATGAGAGTCGCGAGTGTCGAGTCGCGTCTATTTGTCTGCAGGCGACAGATGCATGCAGCAGCGGCAGCAGCAGCAACAGATAGAAGCAGCAGCCACAGCAGCAGCAACATTAATTCTTAAGCAATATTTATAGTTGTATTTTGTCAAATATTTGCACAGTTTGTTTTCAGCGCTGTCAAAGACATTTATCAAGGCACTTGCCCCAGTCTACAGCAACAGCTACAGCAACAGCAACAGCTAGAGCTCTACAGAAGATACAGATGTACATATCTGCAACTGTTGGCTGTTGGCTGCTGCCTGCTAATTGCACTCGCAGCCGTTTGTCATGCCTCTATTTGGGGTCTGCTTCTGCTGCGGCTCTCATCTTCTGGCATTCATTCATTCATATTGTCGCCTGTCTTCGCTGACTCTGGCGATGTATCTGTATCTCTGAGTCTCCGTTGTATCTTTATCTGTATCTGTAGCTGTATCTGCATCTGTCTTGTGTCTGCATCTGTGTGAGGTCAAATTTACTTTATTAATTACAAACGCAACAGCGGCAGCAGTGGCAGCGGCAGCAGCAATAAATTTAAATGAATCGCAAATGTGTGCCGCCACTCATTTTCGGGATAAAAACACGACAAAAATTGAAAACTAAATGCTGTCTAATTTTTCCTAAATGCCTCACGCACAACACAGCCAACAGGCCAACATCCAAGTTTTCGATTGGAAATGCTACGGGGGAAAGGCCTCCTCTCCTCCATGGGTTCTGCTAGCTCTAGTTCTATTTCCCATCTATTTGCTTATTTATTTGCCGCATTTCCAGGAATACTTTTAGTTTAGTCTCCTGCCCTCTCGCTCTGGCCATATAATTAATTAAATATTTTTATATATCGCACATAAATGTGCACAGCAATATGTTTTCCCCCGTGCTTATGAGTGTGTGTGTGTGTGTTTGCCTACTTTATAATGGACTGAGGCACAAAACTAAATAAATTCTGCGCCCGAGCTATAATTAAATTTATGTGGCTGAGTCATTTTCCGTGTAGCTGCTGCCTGCTGCTGCCTGCTGCCTGCCACCACTGCTTCTGTTGAATGCTGCCCCGCAATGAATGGTAGGCGATGTCTATGTCATTTAGCAGCATTTTACAGGGTATTTCGCATGACTAAAGCCACTGCCAGCAGGAGGAGAAGATTACGGAGAATCTACGATACCAAAAACCAGGTGCCATGTGGCATCTATGCCCATACATACAAACATACATATGTACATATATAATATAATTATAAGATTAAGTCTTTGACCTTTGGATCAAATAAGTTCGAACATAAGAGCATCTCATCCACCTGCCACACACATTTCATAATTTCTTTGATTTATGAATGATAGTTCTAGGGTATTTCTTTAGCACAGTATTTCTTGTATTATTTATGCACATTTATTGCACAATGAAATCGGTTAAGCATAGCAAAACCGCAGCGTCAGCGACTTGCAATTTAGACAAAATAATTCCCACCAGATCCGAATGCGAATACGAATACGAATATCTGTATCTATCTATCTTTCCCCCTTGTTGCAGCAGCAGCAGCCGCAGCAGCTGGTGGTGGCACACCATAGTTGTATGGTTGTATGCCCCTCGCGTTTCATGATAATTAATTGCTTGTATTTATTATTATTCATCTGTTTGAATCGCTTGAATCTGTTTGAATCTCTTGAATGTGTGATAGTTTCTTGACATTTACTCTTTTTTTTGGTTTTTGTGTTTTTGGGTTTTTGTTTTTGCCATCGACAAAAACATTCACGAATAGCGTTTTATAATTGTTCGGTGTGTTTCTTGCTGTTCGCCGGAACAGGTCTTTGAACTGTCTTTCGCATGTGCGCCAGATACCAGATACAAGATACTCACTCACTCACTCAGTCAGTCACTCACTCAGTCAGTCACTCATATGGCGGATTCTTCCACTCAATCTTTGCCTTTTGTTTGTAGCATAATTATGTGAAAATGTACAAATTAAATTCCAAATTTATAGCTTGACGAAAATGCTGACTAAGAGACGCGAATGCAGATGCCAATCCAAATGCAAAAGCAAATGCAAATGCCGATCGAGATGGAGATCTTTTTGGGGGTGCAACGGATGATTATTGTAATTGAGAGGATTTGAGAGGACCAGGTGATGCTGCTGCTGTTCCTCTGATTCATGTCATCGGCTTTATAATGAAATTGGTTTATTAAGCGTGCTGGGGAGTGGTCCAGCTTCAGCTTCAGCTTCAGCTCCAGGTTCAGCACTCAGAAGGTGGCGGTGACTCAATCAGCACCCAATCTGTCTCTCTCTCTCTCTCTCGCACGTGGACTGAAATTATAATATAATAAATCTCCTTGCCGCTTCTTAAATGGAAATGAGTTCAACTGCCGATCGTTGCTCGATTCTAGAGTTTCGTTCTCTCCTTCAAAACTTCTGTTTGAAATTCCCTTTGAATTGCTTCCTTCTAATTAGGCAAGCACTTTCTTGTGTCTCTCTAGGCATTCCACATATAATTAACCGCATAGATTGTAATTACCTTTTGGTATTTGGGTATTGTATTCCTTTTTTTTTTTTAGAAAAAAGTTCTATTGAATCCAACAATTAAAAGTGTGTGTGTGTGTAATAAATACAGATAGAAATTACAGACAGACAGGTGCTCATGTCAATTGAAAGCCAACGCCTGCCACATGGTCATTAAAAGCGGGCACCCCCCAATGCCAATGCCACTCCCACTCCCACTCCCCCAACTCCCACTCTCCCACTGTCCCACTCTCTCGAACTGTAATCGCATCGCATATTTATGTACAGCGAGTATAGCAGCCAGAGACCTGGAGACAAAGAAACAAACGACAGACAATCCTCTCTCTCCCTCTCCCTCTCCCGCTCCCTCTCGCTCTCCCTGGCTGGCTGTCTCTCGCGCACTATAATTATAAAGAAATTTAAATAATAATAATACAAAAATAAAAAAGTGGGAAAACTTTTACGTCGCGTCGGCAGCAATTAAAAATATAAAATGTAAAAGAGCGAAAATACCTACCTCCTCGACGAATACAATAAAATATGATCGTGTAATTTTTTTTATTTTTTTTTATAGTTTTTAATTAATGGCTTTTTCTTGAGAGAGTGCAGGAGGGTGAGGGGTATACGTTTACCGCACACCCCCTCTCCCCTCTCCCCTCCCCCGCCCGTTCATAGTTTTCCCTTATTTTTGTCGGTCAGTTTGAGGCACATTTGTGCGGAGTAATTATATAGTTTTTCCACTGGCAAAGATATATGGAATACGAGTACGAAGAGCCAGCCCCGTTACTTTTGCTTTGTCATCATGACGAGGCTGCTTTTCATAGGAGTTTGTGGGGAGTGGGGAGTGGGTGGGGGGCTTACATTTCCCTTGTTTCCCTTCCCTTTCGGTGTATTTTTCGAGGCATTTGCCTGCCTTCTAGACGACCCGACCCTCCTGTTCCTCTGCTATTGAGGCATTTCCATTCCCTGTCTCAGGCACTGCCCCTGGGGTCTGCTGGGTCTGGTCCGGTCTGGCGGAAATGAATGAAAAGTCGTTTTTTCACTGCTATAATTGAAGGCAACTTTCAGCCTCAGTTGATGCCACATTTTAGTTCTCCTTCTACCGATTAACCCTCACATATATACTATATATACCCAAATATATACATACTATATATACAGGACATTCCCGTTTAATATTTAACAATATTTCAACATTTCATTAATCAATGTTTCACGCACTTCTGTTCCTCCTGTAAGCCATTCTATATCCTTAAGGCTCTTCTCGAAGGAAGGAGATCTCTACCGATAAACAAAACCCTAGAACATATAGCACCTGCTGATCCACTCGATCCAATCGGTAATCGGTGCTCGTTTGCCAATGCCTTTTGCCATTCCCCTTCCCTTACCCCCCCGTTACCCATTCTCCCAAACTCCAATTCCCATTCCGATTCCCATTTACATTTACACATTCATCCAGAGATTCATTCGAACGTTGCCTCGTTATTTATAGCCCCCCACCGCCCTATCCCCCCCGGCCCACACACACTCTCCACACCGAAAGTGGCGTTATTAATAATATTTATTTAAATTGTTACTTTATTAATCAAAAGCGCTGTTACACGTGCGTTCTGATTTTTTGTATCTTCTTTTGTTCTTCTTCTGTTTCTTTTTTTTTTTGCTGTTTTTGTTTTTGTTTATATTTTCTTTTTGTGGTTTATTTTTTTTTTGGTCGTGTCGCTGCTTTTTGTGTGTTTATTTGCATTAATTATTAATTTGCTCGTTTGGCAGTTTGCGCATGCGCAAATGTTATAAAAAAAACAACAGAGATGGAGCGATGGGAGAGAGAGAGAGAGAGGAGAGGAGCATCGCAGACGGCGACGAAATGTTTAAATTTTATTTTAATACATTTGCTGCGGCCTTTGGGCCAGCGATCTGCTGTCCCCTACCCCCCCTCCGCATCAGCCGAAAATTGTTGCTACTTTTTCAATTTTTATTAGTGAGACTCTCCAATCCCCCTCCCCCCCCCCCCCCCCCCCCGCCCGTGTTCGAATCTCACGATCCACCACACAGCATCACCTCCGTCGTCAGCTGTTTGGTTTTTTTGGGACTGGACCGGCGGCTCTGTTTGCACTGACAATCGGCGTGTGGCGGCTGTCGAGTGAAAAATCAAACACAAAGTTTAGCAGTGCTTAAAAATAGCAACGGTTTTGATTGATTCACACTTCGGGCCAACTCCACTACGAGTCGAAGAAAGGTTGGGATGTGGCTGTAAGCTAATTATACAACTCGGCACAGCGGGAGGCAAGGGGATGGGGGGGGTGGAAGGGCCAGCGACCTAACGAGGCTTGGATCGCCGTCATTTCTAAGACAAATGCTAAATGAAAGCATTTCAATTGTCTGCATGAATGAAAATAGCCCCCACCCCCGTCTCCAAAACGAAACAAAAGCCACAGAGCCAGCGACAGAGCGGACAGAGCGGACAAAGCAACAAAGCGACGGAGAGGACAGAGCGGACAGAGAGGACAGAGAGGACAGAGAGGACGGTTTTTTTTTATGGTTCGCTCATGACGCGGCGCGTTTTGTGCGCGACAATAAACGCGCTGAACTGCAGATACATCCCATTTATAGGGCAGAATGGCGGGAACAGGGCACATGTAGTATGTATGTATTCATCATAATAATAAAATAATAAAACTTTATACTAAAAGAGTGTTCCATTGTATGGAATATCAAAGAATATACCCGCTAAGCGCACTCATACTGCTCATACCCTCAGCTCATACCCTGCTCTCACCCTGATGTTTTCGCTATAAAAACTATCTTAAACAGATGGCCAGATGGATCATAAACATATATGTATATGTATATATATTTGTATATATAGATCGTAAATCCAATGTATAAAGCCGCATTTATTAATCTAAACTATGTTGCCTGCACTCTAACCCAAAGGAGGGGTACAATGATTATGATGTTTGGGAGGATGTTTTTAAAAGATTGGTTCATGGAAATACGATCCATATGGTATCATATCCTGATAAGGGTATGACCACTTCTTGTGCTCTTTTGAGAGTACTTTGTCGTCATATAAATCCTTATGTCATGCAGACCATCTCCAGAAGGGTATCTTTCGCTTCGGCCATCATTCTGTTTCAGTTTTTTGTTTTTGTGGGACAACTTTGTTATGTTTGTCATAGAGCACGGCATATTTGCTCGTCAATTTTTACTAATAAAATTTAATTTATTTAAATTTCAAACGCCAGCCCATAGATGGGACATAAAAATCGAAAATCAAAATCAAAATCAAAAAAACATTGTTAAATGAAGCGGGAGATAAAAAATAATCATAGAAATACACACAACAACAAAATAAGGAAAACAACAACCAACAGCAACAGCCACAACAACAACAACAACAAAGACAGCAACAAATATTTCAATAGAAAAAAAAAAATTGAAAGAAAACTTGAAGCAAAAATGAGATAAATAATTTATGCCCAAAGACATAATAAAATATCAGTCGTTTTGTTTTTGTTGTGAAACAAACAATAAACATAACAAATCAGAATTCAATGGCAGCTGAAACGCCACGAACATGGTGTACCCCTTGAAATGTGTGGCCTGTGCAGAGCCCAAGAGGCCTAATATACCCCATTGAGGGGTATGCAAAAGCACAAATTACACAAATTTAAAAATAATAAAACTAAAACGTGTCTGCATAAATTAATTAATAAGTCAATTTTCGAATGGGAATGTGAATGTGAATCCAAAGGCGAATGGTAGATGGTAGATGGAAGATACAGATACAGATGGAAGGTGGAAGACAAAAGAGATGGAAATATACATCGATTTAAATATAATCCATTCGCTATTTGAGAGATGAATTTGGGAGATGCTATTGCATACAGTTTCAAAACAGAGCCTCCTCGATGGTGGGGATTTCATTTCCTTGGATGATTTCAGAGACATGCACATACATACATACATCTGGGGGGCTAGTGTTTCAGCCTTCTTAGATGATTTAATGGCTTCTCCCAGCCGGCAATTACAACTTTAGGTGCAACTTTTTATGCATTACACTTTTTTATTGCCTTTACAGCCCCCCAAAATGCCATTGGAGCATTCATTATCTGTCATTTGCCACCCATCCCATAAAAAGTACAACTTTATAAAGAAATAAAGTCAAATAAACGTAAAACATTTTAGTGAATGTGTAAAAAGCAGAGATGAAAACATTCAAGAAAATTAGTAAAAAGCCGAGATAAAAACATTCCAGAAAATGACTAAAAGGTGAGGAAAAACAATATAGCAAAAAGAGCAAATAAAATGAGTACCTAATAAATTACAAAAGAATAAGTTGACCTCACGTCAAGGGGAAGCGTACCCCCCACCCCGCTACCCCACAGATCACCTTAGAAAATCATCATCGTCCCTAATAGTTGCTGCAACTTTTTAGCATCTTATGATAATCCCCCATCCTAATCCTCCATTCATTAGCCACACAACAACTAAAAAAAAAACTAAAAAAATTATTTAGAAATCTGTGTGTTGTGTGTGGTTTTAAGCATTCGAAAATTCCTCGCGGCGGGCGACTCATTAAAAGTAAATAAAAAATCAGATACTAAAACAATCGAGAGAAGCGATTCGTTTCGTTTCGTTTCGCATTGCGATGGGAGGATGGGTTGGGATGGATTGGGATGGGGCCGATGCTTGTTGAAAAAACGATGTTAAATAAACAGAAAATAAATATAAATATATACGTAAAAAAATACAGACACACACACACAGAGGAACAAATAAAATATTGGAAACTTAAAGAGCAAACATTGAAGAGGCGACTAAAACGACTGACTAAAACGTACGTCTAAAGCGGCTAGTGGACGGTGGACAGTGGGAGAGTGAAGATCGGATTCTACGGACAATAGATGATGGGATGATGGGATTTTGGTGTAAATTTATAAACCCAACAATCCGTATACAATATAAAGGCCTCACGCCCCCTAATGGCACAAATGGAATACTCGGATTCGTATCTTGGGCATTTCGCATTTCGCATTTGGCTTTGAATTTGAATTTAGTTTCATTTTCGATTCCGGGACGGGACGGGACGGGACGAGACGAGAGACGAGACAAGATTTTTGATTTATTTGTTTGCTGCGAGGCCAAAAATACATAAATACAGCAGCAGCAAATAAATACGAATCTAGTTTTTTGGCCATTTATTTATTTAATCAATTTTCGTGGTGAGGCTGCGCGTGTGGCTTCTGCTGCTGCTTCTGGCTTTTTCTTGGCAAAAAAGAAAATGATTCATTTATTAAGATATTCACTCATATGAGTATGCGTATGAGTGTGAGTATGAGTACACGCACGAGTACGTATATGTATGTACCATGTGAATGTATTTATTTCGAGCGTTTATGTAATACGCGTTTTTATTATTTCATTTTTCATTTAATTTCTTGCTCATTTCACAACAATGTGAATGTGCGTCTCCACTGCCCCTGCCGCCCTGCCCGCGCCCCTGTACTGTTCTGTGGCTTGGATGTGGATGTGCCTTTTGTTTATAATTAAACGCAGAAAGGCAGCGTATTTCTTAATTATTTATTTTATTGTTGTTTATTTTTAAATGGGCTACAGACAATTTCCGTGCACTTTAAGCGAAACAAATAAAAGTGACGCAGCCTTTTGGCATACACCGTGTTCTTAAGACTGAGGGAAAACTACTGCGGAGGAGATGCCTTTTCCACCAGCCCCCAACCCCACCCCCACCCATCCGCACCGGTAAATGAAAAGTGAATAGTACACTTGGGGAATAACAATGGACGATCTATTTTTTTGTTTGGGAGTGTGGCAAACCACGAATAACTTATTTAACAATCAATTCATAAATCCTTCCTTTCGGTGCATTCTGTGCTGGTGCCCCTCTTTCCCCTCTTGCCCCTCTTGCCAGTGCTTTCCACCGTTCAATAATTCCACAGCAAATGCCTCGTTCAAGAGTAGTATTTAAGTCGAAGCATCAGCCATTATATATGCCATATATTTCAGACTTCAAACAGATTATGAATCGGAATCAAACAGAGATAGAGACAGCAGATCAGAGACGATTGCTCGCGGCATGTAGTCTGGGCAAACAACACCCATTCGCCCGTACACCCACACACACACCCATACATCCACCCATACATCCACCCATACACCTGTGATATATAGTGTGTGCTGCCCAAGCCTCTCCTTAAGGAATCTCTAAGCCAAAGCCAGAGCCAGAGCCAAAGGACATGGAAACGGAGAGCCTCCTTCAGGCCACCTCTGCTCCAGTCCGAATCCTCTGAATGTCCTGCTGCTGTCGCTAATTGCCAGAGAGCGGTTCCTAATGCAAATTTAATCCGTGTGGATGTGGGTGTGGATGTGGGTGTGGGTGTGTGTATGTGTGTGTTTCGAATTATTTTCGCTGTTTCCGCAGATGCGCGGCAAAATCAATTCCAAAGCTGCCACAATCTCTGCTGCAATCTCAGCTGCAAAATGCAACCTGAAACTCTGCGGCAAGCCATTTATCTGTGTGTGTGCGTGTGTGTGTATATTTACATATGTAATGGTTTCCTCTGTCTCTGTTTGAGTGTGTGTGCAATAATTATCTTGAGGCAGACAGCGAGTGGCGGCCGCGGCGGCGGCGACTCCCGGCCTAAATCAATATTATGGCTGACTAATAAAGGTGTTGCTGCCACACACACACACACTGTCACACAGATACAAATGCATCACAGATACAGAATTTCAGAGATACGAAATGCATTTACAATGGACAGACATTTGACAGGAGGCCTGACAATTGGCATTAGAAATAAGTTTGAAATAATATGAAATGGAGAGACCAGCGACCGGCGACCAGCGACCAGCCACGTCACGTCACGTCACTCATGAAAGATGCATGTGGCATAGAGCCCGTGCAGCCGCCGCTGCCACTGGCCTCAGCCAGCGCTGCCTGTCCGTTCGATGATGGCTGCTGCACTTGCCCCTCTTTTTTGGGGTACAGTACCTGTACCTCTATGATTGGTATTAATTACACGTACCCCATGGATGCCTCTCTAGGATGCAGGACCACTCTCTCCTCTATCCCCCATCCTTTCTCCTCTCTCCTCTCTCTCTCTACCTCTCTCTCTCTCTCTTTCTGGTAGAAAAAAACAATCAAATATGCATTTTAAAAGTTGGCCGAAGCCCCCGACTTTCGAGAGTCGAGACTCCCCCATGGCCCCGTGTGCAACTCAAACAGCAGCCAAAGGCCCCCAGACCCCAAAACCGTTATTTGTCTAACCTGTGAGCACACACACACACACACACACATGGTTATAGAGTGGGTTGAGGGGGGGGGTGGGTCATGCCTCTATTTACCCAGGACCCCAGTAGCCAGAGCCCAGAACCAGAGCCCGAGTGCATGCTGCGCTCTATGTTTTAGACAGTGGCTCCTCCTGCCTCCTGCCTCCTGCCACCTCCTGCTCCTCTCCCGTTCTCTCTCTTTCTCTCTATGCTATTCAAAAAATTTAATGGCATTTTAAATAAGAAATTACACAGGCCTTGCATATTTCATAAGACTTTTCCGTATGGCTCTAGCGATGGGCTTCTGACGATGGCTCTTCGACGCGGCAGCGGCAGTGGCAGTGGCAGTGGCAGCGGCAGCGGCGGCTCAGAGTTCGACTCTTTCTGCTTTCTGCTCTGCTCTCTGCTCGCGACTCCCCAAAGTATCAAATGGGGAAAAACTCTGTGCAGCGGGGCCCCAAAAGCAAAGAAAAGCGTGCCATGGCTGCAAAATAGTGTTGCAGTTTTTTTCAAAGCAAGAGTCGAAGAGTGACCAAAGCTAACGACCCGGCAAATACCCTGCAACGAAGGCAGGGGCCGTTACTTTTCACCAATTTCACTCATAATTCAAGAGGGTCGCATAGGCCTCCTGTAGCCTCGTATACCCTCGTTTGTTCATTGACTTCCGCACACACAGAAATAATGTCGGAATGTTAGCTGTAATTCTACTTGCAACAAACGGGGGCGGCTCGTGCTACCTTTTTTGCATAGTAGCTTTTGTGCCTCATTTAATATTTATGTCTCTCTAAATATTAAATATTATTTCAAGGCTTTGCTGTGCGTTGCACACCCCCCGCTAACCCCAGCCCCTTCCGGCAGTTGCATTGGCAGTGGCAGTTGCAAGGAGGGGCCGGAGCTGGAGCTGGAGCCGGTGGCCGGCCTCTTCGATTGGCAAAACGGTGCACAAAAAAGCGTAGCATACATTTCAGCGCTTGACCTGAAGACAGGGGGCAGGATTTTGCACACATCCTTCATTGCCTGCCCCTCCCCCTCGCCTTTGTCGTTGTGGAGGTTTTTCCTTTCTTTCTATTTAAACTTAAGAGATTTGCGCGCACATGAATAATGAGTGACGGCACCTCCTGCCAACCCCATTCCCAACCCCACCTTGCCACAGCTCCTTTTGCATGGTGCATATGATGATGGATGAGGTGTGTGTTGGTGTGTGTGTGTGTGTGTGTGTGTGCACTTTCTCCATGTTATTTCTTTTCTCTTGTTCCGTTTCCAGTCGCTTGGCTGTCTGTCTGCTGCTGCTTATACAAGTATTCATATTTAATGACTGTGTGCAGCCGTTTTAACACTTTGTAGACTTTCCCTTCCCTTTCCCTTCAGTGTGGGTGGAGGTGGGGGTAGAGGCGCAGGGACTGCGCTTTCAATCAGCTTTCAAAGGACACGCAAGCACCGCAGTCCAAGAGGCAACTCCCAAGTCGTTACAATCCAGCCATCCAGTCGTCGTAAGCGCAGGCTTTTGGTGTCCTGTGGAAAGGGAGCCCCAGCCCCAGATCCAGCTCCAGCCCCAGTCCCATATATCCTCATTATCCCCTCATGCTAAACAACAAAAAAAAACAATAAATTACTATTTGCAAGAGGTTAATTTTTACTGTGGAAGTGTGCTCCTGCAACTGCCCTTCCCTCCTGCAAATTACATGAGCAACGCGGAAAGCGAGTGCAGAAAGTTACAATTGTTGCCCCAACAATTCGCGTAGAAGCGAAGCCTGAGGCTTAGGGATGACATATCGTGAAACCCCAAGGACTAAGCCTGTTTTTGCAGGAAGAGGGTAACTAAGAGGCTTGAAGATCCCTCTATCGATAGTACATATATCCTACAACAGATATTAATATTACTTCTGGGTAAACAGGGAGACCGATCGATGATCCCACAACCAATTGAAAGATGGCAATGAAATTGCCATTAGGTTGATTCCCAGAGAAAGCCCCGTGGCATCGTGTCACGTTTCCATCTTTGACAAAAGGCGCGTCTCTCCACTGCAGACCGAATGAAGTCGAAGTCCGAGTGCTCGCACTCGCACTCGTAGTCGTACTCGTCCTCGTCCTCGTCCTTGCCTCCAACGGAATGGAAGGGAAGAATTGCTCGCCTTCAAGCGGTTAAAGGAAGGAGGAGGTACAATCCACGAAAGGACGAGAGCTCGCAAGACAACGCCTGGACTCTGTTCGGGGGGCGCCACAAAACAGTAAAAATAGCACACAAACAGAACACAGAACACAGAAACAACAGAAATAACAGCCAAGGAAAGAGTGGACTGGCCCTCAGATCGCGCGTTGTGGTATTTTTCGAGGGTCTGAAAGAAGGCTGCCTGGCTGGCTGGCTGGCTGGCTGACTGTTCTGGCGGTTTTGTGCCCCTGCATTTGAATGTTTTATAGCGAATTTCTGTTGTCGGGCTTTGGTTACTTCTGTTTTTTTTATGCCCCCTTGCCACTTTTCCCCTGTTCTTGTGCCAGTGCCTTGTGGATTCCCTCTGGTTAGAGTTGGCAACTTGACACACCTCAATGCACGTTGCACGTTGCACTCAACACTTGGCGTATAATTATTTATTACATTTAAATTATTGTTCGCTGCCATTGTGTTGTGGCTGTTGTTTGTACAAGTGCTACCCTCTATAGAGGGTATTATGACTTGGGCTAAATGTTTGAGTGGCACGGAAGAGGCATTTTTTAGATATTTTCAGCAATATTATTTATTGTTAGGATCTTACAGACCCTTCTGGGGCAGTATTTGGGATTTGTGTGTTTTGGCTGTAGTATTTCTAGTATTTGAATAGTATTTAGAGTATTTTTTATCATCTCTAGTATGTATATGGTATTTTTTAGAATTTTTAGTATTTTCAATAATATTTATAGTTATTCAAAGAGTTTTAAAAGTATTTATTTAATTTTCAAAAGTAGTTTTGAGTTTTTTAGTATAATGGCTGGAAATTTTTGGTATTTTATGCACAATTTATTATATTTTGAGTAATTTCGTTGGTATTTATATTATTTTTTGTAGTATTTTGCTCTTAGTAAGCCCCTTAGATCGTCTCCCAATATCCCATACCTACCCCACACCAACAATCAATCATTAAGGGGTACCAACAGCCTCGATACGCTTCCCTTTTCCTGTTGTTAGCAAAACTTTTCACTCCCCCACCCCAAGAGGCATGCGGCATAGAGAGAGAGAGCGAGCTTCATGCACTCGCACTTGGCTTTATGATTGCTACAATTATTTGTTGCATTTGTTGTTATTGTTGTTGTTGTTGCAACTATTTCCTGACGCCTCCCTGCAATTCCTTGAACTCCCTCCGCTCCCTCCTGCCACACAGCAATTGTTTATTGCCGCCCTGTTTGTTGTTTTGCATTTCATTATTATATGTATTCCAATAGGCGAAACGATATATAGAAAACAGAGAGACTCGACTCTAGATGTGGCACAAACACTGCCGCTGCTTCGGCTACTGCTACTCAAGAAGAAGAGTTACAGAGAGTGCTTTCCTTTCCCTGTGCTGTACAACCCCGAATCCCGCCTGCCCCCCGCCTCACTCCTTTCTGCACCTTTCCTTCTGCCACTTGGTTTACGAAATGTGTTTTTCACATTATTCCCATGAATAATGCATTCGGCCAATATGCATATTTTATGTGAAATTCGTGCAATAAAATACTATTAAATATTTAGTTGCTGCCACCGCTGCCGCTGCCGCCGCTGCTTCCACTGCTGCCACTGCTGCCGCTGCTGCTGCTGTCTTGTGGATGCCTCGCCCCCTCCACAAAAGAAGGAAAAATCGAGAGGCAGCTGCTTCTTCGGCTGCTACTACTTTTGGGTGTCCTGCCAGCCAGAATTAGGAGTTCCCGGGCAAGAGGGGGGTAAGAGCGAGAAGGGGATTTATAAAAATGCAAATCGATTCGCGGTGCCAGGCCACCAATAAAGTGGGTCCTAAGATACAGTGGATCCACAGAATTTAGATACAGAAACAGATACTAAAGAGGGGAAACCGTGTCGCAAGTGTCCGGGGTCGTCGATAATTGAGGATTGAAGTAACTTCCGACTGAATGTCGATGTCTCTTCGCCGTGTGCTCCCATGGGAGGTGTACGCTTTCAAATGAATTATTTCTGGAGCGTCTTATAAAATTAATGAATGGCACGAGGCACGGGGCAGGGGGCAAGGGGCACTAAAAACGAGCGAAGGTGCGGCCGTCGTCTCGCGGCGTAACAGGAATCGCAGGAATTGCAGAAACAGGAGTCAGGAATTGCAGAAGGAATTGCCCAGGAATTATAGAGAGAGAAAGAGAGAGAGAGAGAGAGAGTGA
Organism: Drosophila athabasca; assembly: GCA_008121215.1. Taxonomy (NCBI): domain Eukaryota; kingdom Metazoa; phylum Arthropoda; class Insecta; order Diptera; family Drosophilidae; genus Drosophila; species Drosophila athabasca. The sequence continues at coordinate 60,312,276 of CM017796.1, read as the reverse complement.
GGTAGAGTGAGGGAGAGGTGGCATGGCATGCGTGTGGTTTGGTGGCCGACTACTACTCGCACAAATAAATGAATGAATGAGCAGCAGCAGAGAGCGGCAGCAGCGAAGATGTCAAAAGGAGCAAGAGGCAAGGCACTTTAGAGAGACAAAGAGAAGGCACACTCTCCACACTGTCTCACGCCAAAGAGAGAAATAGCTCTTGCCACCAAATAAGAGACAACTGAGAGCACTAGAGAGAGAAAACTACTGGTGGCAGTAGTAATAGTGAAGGCTAAAAGGGAACAGGCGCCCATCAGCCATAAGCAGCAGCAGCAGCAGCAGCAGCAGCAAAAGTAGCCCCGAACGAATCGTAGCCCCGGAAATGGCAAGGTCCTTTGTCGGAAGGAGGAGGTCGGGGCGGGGCGGGGCGGGGGAAGGCAGTCGTAGTAGTTATACGGGGATGTTGGCGCGTGAGTGGGTGGCATGGCCTGGTGTGTGTGGCATGATGGCTCTGTGGCAAGCAACTTGCAGACAAGAGAAATAACAAACTTGAGACGCCGCCGCTGCCGCTGCCGCCACCACGGTAAAACACGAATCGAAAATGAATAATAAATAAAGTGTTATATAATATAAGAAATATACAGGCAGAAGCAGAACCAGAAGCAGTGGCAACAGCGGCAGCAGCGGCAGGGGGTAGTAGAAATGGTGGAAAAAGGGAGGGGAAACTACAGCCCAAGTTCGGTTAAGGAATGGGGGGGGGGGGGGGGGGGGGGGGGGGGGGGGGGGGGAAGGGATGAGTATGGGGGGTCTGCGATATGGGTTGGGATAAAGGTCTTGGCACTCCCCCACCTTCCCCTTCAATCTAGTTTTTAGTGGTATATCTTACACTTACAGAAATTAGAGATTCAATTGAAATTGTGAGCCAAGAAATTTATGAATTAATTTTAATAATTTAAAGATTTTTCCAACGAAACATTGAAACATTTTGGGGCCTTCGTTTGGTACTGGAAAAATACTGGAAACTGATAATCCATAAATAACCGTTCTGTATTTTCTCTCTCTGCAGCATAGGGAGCGGCAGAGGGGGAAGGGTATACAGGGGCAAGTGGGCGGGGGTGGGGTGGGTGGAACCGAGTGCTGAGTTTATGTGCGCGCTTGAAAAATAAAATTAAAATTGCATTAGAATCCAAAGGGGTATTACAGAAAGGAAAGAGAGAGAGAGAGAGGGAGAGCGTGGAGCAGTAAAGGAATAGGGGAGTAGGGGTGGGGGAGGGGGAGGGGGGGTGTGTGGGTTATGCCCCCACAATGTAGTAGTGTAAACTTGAAGGCTGTTGAAAAGGTAAGGGGCAGTCGGGGTTGGGTGTGGAGCGGAGGAGTAGGGGTATTCCTTTCCATGCATTTCGATTGATGGCACAAATGTGCAGAGAATGTGAGGGGTGGGGGATGGGGGGCGGGCGTTTGCGAGCGCGTATAATAAATTTATATTTTATTGCCAACAGACACACACACACACATACACACAGTGAAAAAGTTATAGAATTGTATATGTAATCCACAGATATGTGTATGAGAATGTATCAGTGGTGGATGGGTGGTTGGGTGGATTTGGATGGTTTTTCCTATATATGAAATATAAAAAAGTGTTTGAGAAAAAAAAAGGAACTCCAGAAATATATTTATTCCTTTTTGGTCTTATCGAGAAGCAAAAGCAAAAAAAAGAAATCAATAAATTTTTATAGAAAATTTGTAGCCAGCGGAAAAGTTAATTAAATAAATTATTATGTGAATGGGGCACACGAATACGGGGGGGCACACGATGAGTAATTGGCAAGAAGAAGAACCAGCAGAAGACGCAACGCCGCACACAGTGTGGCACAGTGGCAGGCAGGCAGCAACGTCAGCGTCAGCGTCAGCCAGTGGAGGCGCCGCAAATTAAATTAAATGAGTTGAAAGAAAGTTGAATGCGCGCACACTTCAAAATTTGTTTTTGTCGAAGGAAAATTGAGTGGGGGAAAACACACAGTACGTGGTGAGACGGACGGAGCAAGGGGGGTGTGGTGGTGGTGGGGCTAAGACGTTCGGAATTGAAAATTTAATTAATTAAACATTTTTGAGAGCCAGAGCCAGAGCAGAGCAGCTCGTAATATTTTATTATTATTATATGAAATTGTACGATGCGCGAGAGAGTATTTTGTAATTGCCATCGACACAGACAGAGGCAGACGAAGAGGGATGGATGGATGGATGAATGGATGGATGGATGGATGGATAGATGTATGTATGACTCTTGGCGGAAGGCAGGTCATAAGGTTGGGCTATGACTCATTTCTGTATACATATGCAGATGGGATGGGAATAGTAGTTTGGAGAACTTAGAAAAAGATGTAGATCACTTGAGAGCATGGCTCTGGGGCCTACAAATAAAGACTGCAATAAGAAGAGGGATGAATAGATACAAAATACAGATACAGATACAGATAGTTGGAAGTTGGTTTAATGGTTAGATGATGGATAGACAAAGACTGGATAAAAGGGGTTGAGAGTAGATGGCTGATTGTTTTATATATAAATAGAAATAGTTCGAGTAAAGATTTAAGAAATACAACACACAAATACAACTACAGATCGTAAACCCCACAGAGGGCCTTGCATAACCAATCCCCTCTTCCTCCTTGAACCTCTCGTAACCCTCCCGTTCTCCCATTATCCCCGCAGGTTCTTTACAGCACACAATAAACTGTTCACACTGCCTGCCATAAGTCAGACTACACCTAGAACAGGTTGCTGGTTGCAGGTGGTTGCGGGGGCTGCAGGGGTTGCAGGGTGGCGGGCAGGCCTTCATCATTAACAAAGTGTTTTACATAAAATAGCATTTTTAACGCCATATTCCTTCGTTACATTTGTTACAGTTACTCGTACAACGATGTTGCTGTTGTTGCTGTTGTAGTTGTTTTTTGCTGTGTGTTTTGGTGCCTGTAAAAAATGTAAAAATGCTTCCGACTTTTCAATTTCAATTATTCATACGTTTTATGACCTTTTTCCTGCTGCATGCCAGTCGGCATGTACATCTAGTACATCCCCACATACATACATACATAGCTTCACTGTACTGCACTGGTACAGTGTTCCCTTTCTGCCCCCTTTGCTGTAAGGCAGCGGCAGCGGCGGCGCCTACTTTTCAAATATTTAAGACTTGCATTATATTCGTTTTTCTCTTTTATTCCGCCGCTGCCTTGAGTTGCCTTTCCTGTTTTTCTGTTTTTTCTGCTGTTTGTGCCCCATGCCTCTCCTCGTTGCACATAATTTGTATTACGCCCCAACGTGTATATAAAATGCATGGCTACGTGCCTCCTCCCGACGCGTTGGTGGGCGTGGCCTGCAACTGGGCTAAAACCTGGAACTGGACTTTGAGGCTCCGCAGAGCCACGGAGTTGCTGGTCAGTCGCGAGGGAAGGCAGCCAGGCAGCGAGGCAGGCGCTTTATTGCCTCCGCCTCAGCCATGGCCGCCACAGCCGTTGCCGTTGCTGTTGCACGAAACGTGAATCAATTTTAACTTTTTTTTTCTATGCTCAGGGGACTTGCAAGAGCGAGAGAGAGAGAGAGAGCGAGGGAGGAGAGCCAACAAAAAATGAGGCATGACTTTCGATGCACTCAAAGAATGATCTTTTGTCGAGTGGATCAAATCTCAATTAACTTTCGATTAAATATCCATTCAATTTCGATAAAATATTTATTAAATGCATGCATTTTCAATGGCTTCTGGAGCTAAGCAGAGTTTTCTGTAGAAGAAAATATAGTATCGATAAGAAATTAGCAAATGCATGTACATAGATTCTAAAGTGCTTTAGTATATTATTTATTTAATTATCTAGACTAGTTTTATTAGCGACTATTCTAATGGTAGCTATGAGATGGACTTTAATCCATCGTTTCTATAGCAGCTATATGTATGATATAGACCACAGATCTTAATATTAAGACTTATACTATATAAAGTTCAGATGGTTCTGGCTGATCTGAGGAGGGAAAGATGGAATAACATATCCAATAAATTCGATTGTAGCTTTAGATCAAGAATATAAGTATCCCCTTTTCCCCTTTTTTTCCTGAAAGCTTCCGAGTTTCCTCCCTCACACAATCGAAAAGCCCCCTCGGAAAGGGTATGGAGGTAAAATGGAAATTCCTTTTTTTTTTGCAAGCATAGGTCCCGCCCCGCCCCGCCCCGACTTTTGCCTTAACCCCTAAATGGTTGCATTTTTTAACAGAGCAGCTGATTAATACAGCTTAAGGGTTAAATTCAGTCTCAATTACGAGGCAGAGAGGAGAGTACTGGTACTGTCTCCCTCCCTTCCTCCCTCCTTCATTTCCCCCCCTTGTGAATTCCTAATAATAGTAATAAATAAATGGTAGACCCTCTCTACCAACCTTTTGGGGCCATAAAAAGCCGCCAAGACAATGGATTTGGAGGGGCAGGAGAGCAGAAGAGGGGTGGTGAGAGGGAGGGGGACTGGGGGGGCAGGTAGACCCGTTTTGTATACTAATTTGCTTTTTGGGAGAGCTTCCTCGAACGTTTTTGCATACGAAAAATGTGCTTTTGGTGGGACAGCAACAACATTTATGGCATTCATAAACTTTTACGGCTCGAGGAAAATGTCGCGAATAGCCGAAACGAAAAGCAAACGACTAAAAGACTAACTTCCTTGTTTTTCCCATACCCATACCCATTCTCATTTTCCATTTTCCATTTTCTATTTTCCAGGCAAAAATGATCGAAAGCGGCGGCCATGGCGGCTGGATGGGCGCTGCTGCCGCGGCAACAGGCGCTTCTGTGGCGGGTAAGTGTTGCACCTTTGTCTGCCACCGATTTCCCCCCGCCCTCGATTCCATCATTTGCATTCGTGCCTCTCCCCCCTCTCTGTCCTTCCAGCAGACAGCTACCAGTACCAGCTGCAGTCGATGTGGCAGAAATGCTGGAACACCAACCAGCAGAATCTCGTGCAGCAGTTGCGCTTCCGCGAACGCGGACCCTTGAAGTCGTGGCGCCCCGAGGCCATGGCCGAGGCCATCTTCAGCGTCCTCAAGGAGGGGCTCTCCCTCTCGCAGGCGGCCCGCAAGTTCGACATCCCCTATCCCACGTTCGTGCTGTACGCCAATCGGGTGCACAACATGCTGGGGCCCTCCCTCGATGGCGGCACTGATCCCCGGCCCAAGGCCAGGGGCCGGCCACAGCGCATCCTCCTGGGAATGTGGCCCGAGGAGCTCATCCGCAGTGTCATCAAGGCGGTGGTCTTCAGGGACTATCGCGAGATCAAGGAGGACATGGGGGCACATCAGTACGCCAATGGACAGGCGCATGGCGTAAGTGGAATCTCTTTCATTCGATCACTCTTTCACCCGATGGATCATTCGATCATTCCGATCTGTCGATCAATCGAGGCCTTTTCCCCATCATTTTCCTAACACTTTCCTTCCCGCCTGCGGCTCTTTCTTCCTCTCTTTAGACCTACATTGGCGGTGGCACCACTTCCAACGGGTATCACAGTGCCGCTGCCGCCAAGATGGCCGCACAGAATGCCGCCCTGGCCCCGCCCGATGCCAGCAGTCCCCTCAGCACCATGACCGAGTCCTTGCGCAGACAGATCCTCTCGCAGCAGCAGCAGGCGGCGCAGCATCAGCAGCACCAACAGCAGGCGCCGCACATGTACAAGTCGCCGGCCTACTTGCAACGTTCGGAGATCGAGGATCAGGTCTCGGCGGCAGCGGCTGTGGCAGCAGCGGCAGCCAAGCACCAGCACAGCGGCGGTGGCGGCGGCGGTGGCAGGGGATCCGAGAATCTGCCCGATCTGACGGCCTTGGGGCTGATGGGGCTCCCGGGCCTGAATGTCCTGCCGTCGCGTGGGGCCGGCGGCAATGGCGGCGGTGGCGGTGGTGCGGCAGCTCCGTCGAGTGCCGCCAGCTATGCGCGAGAGCTGACACGCGAGCGGGAGAGGGATCGGGAGCTCAAGGAAGCGATGCAGGCGCGTCAGTACGGGAACCAGTCCCGCGGCGGCGGCAGCAATTCCTCCGCCAAGGCCCAGTCGAATCGCCCTGGAGCCGCCTCCCCGTACTCCTCGCACTATGCGAAGCAGCAGCAGCAGCAACAGCAGCAACAGCAGCAGCAGCAGCACTCGAAGCAGCAGGAGCAGCATCCGAACTACGCGTACAACAAGCGCTTCCTGGAGAGTCTCCCGGCGGGCATTGACTTCGAGGCCATTGCCAATGGCCTGCTCCAGAAATCGGTGCAGGCCCAGAACAAGAGTCCTCGCTTCGAAGACTTCTTTCCGGGGCCCGGGGGCCCGCAGGATATGAGCGAACTGTTTGTCAATTCCGACGCGGCGGCGGCGGCAGCAGCAGCGGCAGCAGCCGCCGCATATGCCCCCGTCCGCGAGTCACCATTGATGAAGATCAAGCTGGAGCAGCAGCAGCATGCCACAGAGCTGCCGCATGAGGATTGAGATTGAGAGAGAGGGCGGGCGAGAGAGCGAGAGCGAGAGCGAGAGAGAGAGAGAGAAGAGGCAATGGAATGTTTTTGGACTGCTACTTGAAGAAAACCCCCAACGTTTTTTTTTTTAGATTTTAATTGAGAAATCATGGTTTTTTTTTATCGGCTAGGATCTAGAGGATATACATACATATATGTATGCACATAGGATATAGGATATATAGAGGATTCTTAAAGAGGTATAAAAAGTATTAAAAAAATGTAATCTTAAAGGACACCAAAACAGGACCCCCTCCCCCCCACCCCCCCCATGCACACACAAACAAAACACATACACACATGCATACATACAACATACTTCGGAACTTTCCTTTAAGGATAGGATCTCTCATATTTTTTTTATTTACATATTTATTTGTTTGATTGATTGATTGATTGATTCAATTGATCGATATGATTGGATTGCCTTTTTGTTGCCACGCATCGTACGAGAGTGAAGAAATAATTATGAATTAAATAGAGCTAAGGATTCGAAGAGAGAGACTTGTGCATTTCTTAAATGTAGATTTAAATTAGTTTAAACACAACACTCATTCACACACACACACACGCACACACACTTACACCTACACACACACACACACCACTGAATAATCTACAAATAATATACATATATAGATGTCTACATATATACACACATATAAAAGATACATCTACATAAACTATTACTACAATTATACGGATATGATATATATACGGATATAAATTATAATCAATGGAATTCCCATGTAAATAATGTACAAATTTCCAAATAGCTTTAGGCTTTTTTTCATCTCTAGATCATAGATACGACACATCCATAGATACACACTTGAAAGATACACTTGACTACAAGACACCGATACAAAGATACAAAAGTATCTGTGGCAGCGCATTGACATCTATTAAATGGTAATTTTATGCAAAAAAAAAACAAACAGTCGCCCACAAAAGCACATGCACACGCCCCCTACTACACACACACACACCCACACACACACACACACACACGACTGTATCTATTGTGAGTGCAACTAATATTAAAAATACATTTTTTTTTATTACTATAATTATTATTATTATCGTCTATCCAATGGAAAGAAGAGATGCAGCAGCATAAAGCATTCTCTCTTGAGTTTTAGGTAAAGCCGTAAATTATAAATCAACAATAAATACAAATAAAAACAAAGAAATAAAAACACAAATCGAAAATTAAATGTAAAACGTACAAATTTGTGTTCTTTTTTGGGGGGAAAAATGGAAAGGAATGAGAAAGTAAGGAAAGAGATGGAGAAACTCAAAGAAGAGAGCCTTGGAAGATCTTGGATAGGCGAAAGAATAGATGATATATGGATGATCGCTAGATACATAGATTATATAGTGGGTCTTAGAGATTCGAGGGGGCGAGAAATATTGCAAATTTGTAGAGCTCCAAGTCGGTGAAATAATCTAGCACTTCTAGGGGACCCAATCACAGATCATTGAAGAGAAGTTCAAGAAAATATGAATCATGGAGCCAAACTCGGAGATTGAAAGGAAGTTCGATGGAATCTCTGACAAAATATCACATTAGAGGCACCATTAGGTAGATTGTTCAGTTAAGAGACTGAATCATGGCTGAAAATCACAAAACTTTACCTCAGAGCTAATTCCAACGAAGAAAATTCGATGGAATTTTGATGAAATATCTTCCCAAGGCAGAAGACATTCCAAAGTGCCGCAGCTCCAATCTTAAGTAGTTCAGAATAAACATGAGACTTGGATTGAAGATTCATGAGATTTTTCTATAAGAAATTGGTATACCTTGGACATGGTAGGGCCCATGCAATGGCCAGTATATGAATATCATTATCCGTGTATGAAACGACCCTGGAAAATGATGCTTTTGACAGATTTCGATGGCACTACAATCCTGCAATGCGTAGTCGAAGCAAATATTGAATGAATGATACTGGGATCTAAAATAGAAGATATCATTTCGACTCTGCAAATTTGTATAGATTGCACCCCTTTGGGGCTCCATGCGATCTTGAAAATGTCTTTGGTATCTGTTAAAATGTTGCGAGAACTCTTGTGTTTCGAATTGACTTTCAATTGTCTAGGGTATCAATGTTTTGCATAAGCTACCCGTTTCGAAGAAGATGAGACACGTTTTGGCCAAGTTAAAGCTCTGGAAAATATGAGTAAGCTCTCTGGGGTTCCAACCGCATTCCTATTCCAATCTGTAACTAGGAGAACCCCAGCACCGCACTCTTCCTGCCTTTCTCTTACCAGCCGATGCACAGCCACAGCCACAGCCACGATTCTGCCACTCTCCTCTTCAGTGGTGTGCCCCAAATTGCTTAGACATAATTCACAACGAAGGGGAGCAAGTGCAAGTGCAAGTGCAACATCCGAAAGAGTGAGAACAACAAATGTTGCTACTCCTTCCGCCCACTCCGAAAACCCACTCATACACTCCACTCTCTCTTTCTCGTTCGCTCTACCACACAAAGACATAGAGAGAGAGAGGGAGAGGGAGAGGGAGAGACAAGTCTCAAGGTCAAGTGGCCAAGTGAAAGCAACGTCAGGCATTCCATGTTGCCCCATGGCCCAGGCCCCTTTGTCGTTGTTGCTTCTGCTGTTGTTGCTGTTGTTGGATGAAAGAAAACAATTACTTTGGCACTTAACAGCTTAACACATCACTTTACACTTTACACTTGATGCAAAACTCTCTGCCACTGCCACTGCCACTGCCACTGGACTCTGAGGCATGGACTCCAGTCTTCAAGCTCCCCCGTCTCGGACTCCAGACTCCTCTGTCGTCTCTGTGGTCCTTTGGTCCTGCTCTCAAAACATCCTTAACTGCAAACTGCAGATAAATAGAAGAGAAGGCTAGAAGCCAAAGCCAAAGTCAGAGTCAGAGGAGCAGCCATAGCCGAAAGCAGGCGGCACTGGGCAGGAGGCAGGAGGCAGGAGGCGTGGCAAGGATAGCAGGGGGCCACAAACGTACATTTGTAATGCTCCCAAGGTCATTCCGTAGGAGTTGTGGCAGCAATGGCTGTGTGGCAGTGGTAATGCCACTGGCTGTGGCAGCTCCCAAGCAAAAGCTACGACTCGACTCGACTGAATGCCACAGCAGCATGAATGAGGGGCGGCCCATGAGAAGGGGAGACCAAGTGGCTTTCATCTTGTGAGACACCCACCCTGCAACACACACACACACCGACTGGGGGGGCGAGTGTGGCAACCAAAAGGGTCGAGAGTCGTCTCGGGTCTCGGTTCGGTCAGCCTTGAATGCGACCCACAAACAACTTCCTTCCTTCCCCAGCAGCAACAGCAACAGCAACAGCAGCAGCAGCAGCTTGCCTCTTGCGTCCTTGCCACGGCCTGTGGTTGCCACTGCTGTCTGTCTTCCTTGTATTCCTCGTCTCCGACTCCGACTCCGTCTCGTGCTGCTGCTGCTGCTGCTGCCACTCCTCTGCTGTATGTGTGTCTGTATCTGTGTCTGGAAGTTAAGCAGCATTTTGCGGCTGCTTGAAGCCCAAAATCCAGGGCTGTCTCTCTGGCTCTTCGTTGTGGCAGCCACAGCTCTGCCGTCTGCCGTCTGCCTTCTGCCGTTAACCGTCTTGCCAAGTGTTTTGGCAGCCCTTAACCCACTGAGACCCACAGAGGATTTCACGGACATTAGACGCCTGCTTTTAAGCGTAGTATTTCCAAGGACACTGGCTCCAACCGGCTTCCGCTTGAAGCCTTTTCCCAAAAAGTCTTCCCACTTTCGGGAATGAAATCGAAGCCTTTGATACCCTGGCCTGTTCCTTGTTCTTATGGCAAATGTCTGCCGTTCCCCTTGATTGGAATATGTATCTGCCGGATTCAAGGATCGCCCTGGGGTTAAAAAGTTCAACAAAATTGGCTTTCTGGAGCCGAGACCGTGCCCCAAGTTGCCTGCTTGCTGGCTTGTTTGCTTGCTGCTGCACTCGAGAAATTACAGATAATTTGTTAAATATGTGGCATAACAGCAGCAGGCAGCAGGAGGCAGCAGCGACAGCATCCACAGCATCATGTGGAGATTTTGGGGCAAGACCAAAAGCGAAAGTGCACACAGAGGGAGAGAGATAGAGAGAGAGAGAGGGAGAGACGTCTCCTACTTCCTGCTACTGGTGCTGCTCTTTCCTTATCCTGCTGCTTCCTTCCTGCCTCGTCCTGCTGCCCCTCTGCCTCATCCAGCTCCTCTTGTTGCTGCTGGTGCTCGTGTCCTTGTCGTCGACTTGAACACTGAGTCGGTCACAGAGCCGTGCCACAGAGCCACAGAGCCAGAGCCAGAGATGGAGATGGTGATGGAGACCCTGAGAGGTGGAGGCAGAGTTGGCTGGAGTGGCAGGAGTCGAGAGTCAAGAGTCGAGACATTTTGCCAGACACTTTTGCCTCTGCCACCCCTGCCCACTCTCCAACTCTGTGCTGCCTCTGCCTCCATGAGGGGCATTCCTCAAGGTTGTTTCAATTTTACTTTAGTCCTGAATGGGCGCACGAGAGTGTTGTGTGCGTGTGTGTGTGTGTGTGTGTATGTGCCACATGTGGCAAGCTATTAAAGAAGAACTTCCTACCCCATAGTCCCTGCCACACACATGTGGTAGTGTGTGTGTGGTGTGTGTCAAGGCAGGAAGCTGTTGATAGTGTAATGTGGCAACATTATTTGCTTGATTGCTTTATTTTACGCAAAAGGTGTTTGTGGCTTGACACCACACACACACACACACATATGCAGCATACATATATTTATGTGTGTTCGTGTGCCACACAATTATTCACTTATTCCGAATGGGAGAGAGGGAGAGAAACGTCTTCCGTTGTGGCAGCATGGCCTTGCATTCTCTCTCTCTCTCTTGAACGTTTTGCTTAAGTAAATGTTTGGCCTTTTGAAATTTTCTGTACATTTATTAGCTCTTCACTTATGTTGCATGCCCCCTGCCGTCCGCCTGCTGCATGTGCGTCTCTGGCATCAACGACTTCTCCCCAAAAATAAATCCAAAGAAAATATTTTCTGTAAATAAGCCTTTCTCCTGCTGCTGCTGCTGCTGCTGCTGCTTGTTGCTGTGGCATAAGAAAGCAATTGAGAGATTTATTCGGATATAATGCACTTGTGGTCTTTCTGGTCAACGGACAGACACACAGGACATTCGAACACAAGGCAGGATGTGACGACAGGACGACAGGAGGACAGACGGCCAGAGGCAGATGCAGAGACAGAGACGAAGTCTGGCCTAAAGATTCTGCTTCGATTCTTGGCTTTGTGGCAGACGTGGCAAATGTGTGTGTCTGTGTGTGTGTGAGTGTGCGTGTGTGTGTGTGAAAGTGTGAAAATTCCTTAAGGATGCTTTTGCTGGCTAATTGCAGACGATTTATTGGCATTGCCACAGTATTTACTGGTTGGTACAAGAGAAAGTGAAATGTCTTTTTGGGAATTTCTTGGCATTTTATTGGGCATACATTCATTCCGAAGGTGCATCCGAGTGCAGAGGAGTGGCTGCAAGTGGTATCGGATGCATGTTGCACCTTCAACTGGCCTCACAATAGGCACAATTGGCAGGACTGCACTGGCATTACGGTCTCCACAAATGGGAATCCAATTATTCTCCACGGGTACTAGAAAATGCGACCGATGGTCGCTGCTGCATGACGCCTGATAGGTGAAATCTGTAGCTAAAGTTTTCCCCACCATTTCCTCTCTCTCTCTCTCTCTCTCTCTCTCTACCTTCCTTTCTCCCCTTTAAGATTGAAATTTAAACAGAGATTCTTCCTGGGGGATATGTAGCATCTACTTCTAATCCGTCGCAGAGGTGTATCTGCTTGCAACAAAAAAAACAAAAGCCAGCTGCCACCACCCTCAAAGATAAAATGCACAAATCAAACAAAAACTTCTATGCATACACACCGAGTCCGTCCCGCTTGCTCGTCCTGTACATCCTTTCTGCATATCCTTCATCCTTTTGCCAATATTTTAATTAAAAATTCAATTTTAATCAATGCATTAGCAAAATGTCTCGCTCTCAAGAGGAGCGGAGCGGAGCGGCGGAGCAGCGAAGAGAAATGTGGAAACAGTGTAACGAGGTAGCAGGACCCAGCACCCAGCACCCAGGACCCACGGAAAACAGGAGAGTAGAGCAAGGGAGGAGGGGTAAGGGTTTTAGAGGGATCCTCTGCTGCAGCAAAAAACACAAGTTTTATGCGACGTCGAGTTTTGAGCATTGAAAAATAATAAAAAATCGCAATCGAGAAAATACAAAATAAAAAATAATACAAAAAAAAAGAGAAGAGAGAGACCTGTGTTGTATATACAACATGCAACAGCGGCAGCGGCAACGACAACGGCAACGGCATCGGGAGCAGCGCTAGAAATGACAAAAAAAATATGTTGCCGCCACACACTCGAAACCAATAACGAAGGAAAAAATCTATGGAAAAGTAGCCAGGACCTGCCACCCCCACTGCCACCCACCCCACCTCAGACACATACACATGTGTGTGATAGAGGTATGTATGTGTGTGTGGGTGTGTTTGTGCCGCATGTGTCTGTAAAATGTGTTGCATTTTTATTATAACTTGAAAAACGTTGATAACTCCGCCTACGAGTAGCAGAGTAACGGAGTAGCAGAGTACGAGTACGAGTGAGTATTCGAGTGAGGAATCCTCTAACGAATGTACGCCACACGTATACGTATACGTAACGAAAACGAAACGAAAGCAAACGTAACGGTATACACGTCCAAGTGGAAGTGGAGCTCCAGAGGTGGAGGAGATGGCGGTGGAGCTGGAGCTGGAAGTAGAGCCATCGAAGGGACCCATCGATGGAGCTGGAGTTGTAGCCATAGATTGGGGAGCCACAGAGAGCGAGAGAGCGAGAGAGAGAGAGAGCGGGAGAGAGAGACGATGGGTGGCCAGGCGGCTCTCCTGCACGGAAAAAAGGAACGCAATCTGCAGGAACAGGCAGGCAGCATCGTGGGGCATACAGAATACATTCGATTGAATTTAATATGCATGCATACAATGGCACCACCACACACATGGACATGGGGCATGAACATGGGGACTGGCAGCAGGAGCAGGAGCAGGAGCTGGAGCAGCAGCAGTAGCAGCAGAAAAGATGGGAGTCTGGGCTGGTGTGGTGGCAGGAAGCCTGGAACATCCTCGTAGTCGTAGTCGTAGTCCTGTCGCTGCTGCTGCTGTCGTTGTTGTTATTTTTAGGCCCTGATTCCTCTATGTATTCGTGGGGCACTGTGTGTATGGGGCAGTGTGGTGTTGCAGCATCAAAAAGCAGCAGCAATGGCAGCGATGGCTTAGGCCAAAAGTGCGAGACAGAAGAAAAGCAACGTCGATGGCGACGACGACTCCAAACGATTGGCGACATTGGGCGACTGCTTTTTTGATGCCTTTTTGCTGCGTTTCATAGTCGAGGCCATACACTGAGAGAAATCTTAGGCAGAGAGAGAGAGAGAGAGAGAATGAAAAGTGGAGAAGAAAGAAGAAGATTTGCAATCATTTGTCAAGCATTTTTCCATTCTTTCTTTGAAAATGGTTATAAAAAGTTCTCAAAACTCGTTCCCCATTTCATCATTTCATCGCACAATAAAAATTCTTTAAAAATTCATAAAAAAAGTTTAAAAAAAGAGAGAAAAAATCTGGTATCTAAAATTGCAATATTCTATATTTTTCCTTCCATCACTTAATCATAGAACATGGCAAACAAAATGGAAACCCCAACCCCCCTGCTCGCTCACCTACTAAAATATCGCATGGACTTTGAATGAATTTTCTTGATTTTCAGTGCATTTTATCAATATTCCACGCATAAATGGAATGACTGCTGGATGCTGGGGGCTGGGTGCTGGGTGCTGGGTCCTGCTGCTGCGGTTCCTCCTCAATCATTTGGTGGTGGAGGGAGAGGGCAAGAGGTAGGCGCCTCTGTGCCTCAGAGGCAGCAACACACACAAGCACACACACACAGCCAGAGCAGAGGAGGCACACAAGCAGAGGCAGAGGCAGGAGCAGGACTAGGACTAGGACTAGAACCAGCAGCAGAGCGGGAGGACTCTACACACACACACAAGCACACACCCACACACACACACACACACACACACACACACACAAATAAAGCAGCATCGAAAGCCACACCAATGCCCACGACAAAAACAACAACAGGCAGTCAGGACAGGGGCTGCACCACCCCCTCCCCCCCCCCCCCCCCCCGCCGCATCTGTGTGTGGGCTGGGGGCAGACGACGATGGCCGCCACGACAGAGAAATAGAAAATGACGTTGGTGTTCCTCTGGTTCCTCTCCGGCCTCTCCCTCCGTCCCTCTGGTTGCTGTTCCTGTTCCTATGGCTCCATGGCGATGGCTTTGGCTTTCGGACGTCGACGACGACGACGCCGAAAATTTAAACTCGAATGCGTGTGCGTTACGCCTCCTTCCCCTCCCACTGCCACTGCCACTGCCCAAAAGAGGGACAGGGACAGGGACAGGGGCAGAGACAGGGGCAACAGCCATGGTGGCAATGGGCACATAACTTTTTCCCTGCCAAAAAGGGAAAAGCCCGTAGACGGAGGGGGGGACGGGAGGGGACGAGAGGGGTAGGGGTAGGGGTAGGGGTAGGCGTAGGCGCATGCATTCGCCCATTTGCAAAATTTCTAATATGTAAAATGTTCAATAGAGAAAACTATGTATGTGAAAGGAGCAAAGGAGTCGCCTCCTCGGACTCGCAAATGGAAGGACTGGTAGGAGGCAGGCAGGCGGCAGGAGGCAGTGTGGCATGTGTGTGGGTGTGGCAGTATGTGTGTGTGTATGTGTGTGTGTTTGTGTGTGTGTTTGTGTGTGTGTGTGGGTCAGAGGCAAACTAAAAACGAACATGGCGGCGGCGTCTGCTCTCTTTCTCTCGCTCTGTTGATGATTCTGCCCGGGCTTGCCCCTTGCCCCCCCTCATGTGTGTGTGAGTATGTGTGCCTCGAAAATCGAAATCTATGGCAAAGAAATCTGGCAGGAAAAGATGGGAAATAGTAGGCCCAGGCCCAGGCATTGGCCATGCAACATGCAACACAAAAACAACAACAAAGAGGCAACAACAGAGAGAGAGAGAGAGTGAGATAGAGGAAAAGAATCAATCATTCATTCGTCATATCACCTTGCAACGGACGACTCTCATTAAGGAAATGCCAAAAGCCGATGGCAGGTGCCTCATTTTCCTACCGCCCCCTGCCCTGCCCCAGTCCCTGTTGCAAGCTGCTGCTGCTGCAAGCTGCTGTTGTTGCGTGGCATAAGATTTCCATTGATAACTAGTTGGTGCCACGTCTCTTTGCCTCCCTCTTAGTTACTTTTCCGCCTTCCTTTTCCTCATTTTACAGCCTAGTGTCCCCGTCTTCTGTGCCTTTTCCTAGTTTTTGCCTCTGATCGATGGATGGACGGGCGGACGAATGGATGGATGGAGGATGGAGGATGGAGGAGGCCATCAGATGCATCAGATTCGGGGCTGCGTTTCAATTAGCAGCACACACCATCAAAAAGCAGCAGCAGCAGCAGCGGCCGCAGGAGGAGCAGGAGCTGGAGCAGGAGATGAGGCACCATCCGCCAGAAGAGCAGCAGCATCCAGGACTAGCGTTACTTAAGCCATCGACAGGACATGCAACATGCGAGGACATTGGCAACTAGAAATCCCGTGCATCATCGCATCGCATCGCATGTCCTTTCTGTTCCTTTCCTTTCCTTTCGTTTCGTTTCGTTTCGTCCTGCTCGTACGAGTACGAGTACGCACAAGGCAATAATTGAGTTTTCATCAAAGAGCAATCAGGCGAAATTTTGCACACCGAACGCGTTCTTAACTAAAAGGGAACCCACCCTCCACCTTCCACCCTCCACCCCTACTCCCTACTTCACCCCCCCATCCTGGTTGTAGCCTGGCTTTGAAGGACCAACCGACGGACATTTCGAGGATAAGCGCCACGCAGCATCCGCCTCCAAGTGGATGCAGCAGGGCCATAAATTTGTGTAGGGGCCACATGGGCTGTGGCAGGCGGCAGGGGCAGGGGCAGGGGCAGGGAGGGAAAGGCGTCGAAATGGTGGCATAAAATAAAATTTAATTAGAAACGTAACCCAGGAACCCAGGATGCGTTAGGATGCGTTAGGATGCTGGACTCTACGACACCGGACGCAGCACGCAGCACGCAGGACCTCCTAAAACGATGCTCTGGCTTTGAAATATTTCCCTTCTTTCGATGGCCGAGTGGGGGGGTGGGGGTAAGGGTAGGGGCTGCCATGCAAGGGTCGAGGCAAATGCATTTTTGGCCGAAAACGAAAATTCTGCAGGAAAATGCAAGGCAAGCGAGAAGCCACAGAAGAGATGCAGATAATGGGAGGAGGAAGGGGGGGAAAACTGGTTACGAAATGTGAGATGTGGCAGGAGGGGCAGCAGGCATGGTAATGTATGTACGCGTTAGGCGTGGCACGCAGCGTTGGCCCACGGAAAGGAGGCCCCGCATTTGACACAAGATGAAGGACACTCACATGAGAAACGGAGGGGCAGCAGCAGGAGGTTGCAAGTGTAGGTGGAAGCGGCAGCCTATGTACAGCCGCCGATGCCGCTGCCGCTGCCGCTGCTGCTGCTGCTGCTGTCTCTGGATCTGGATTGAACAAAGAACAAGTTGACGGAAACCACGAAACTAAATTGCTGCCCCCCGATCCATGGGTTAGGCGGCAGGAGCCGTAGGAAGGAAGGAAGGAGGGAAGGACCTGGCTGCTGCTGACCAGTCAACGTGCGAGGACATGCGAAGGACAGGCTAAAAGATAGCGCACTTTTCTGCGCAGCCAACGGCTCCTTCGGGTTGGCAACAGCAAAAACAGCAACAGCAACAGCAACAGCATTGATGCATTACGCGCACCCACGCAATGGCTTCCTCTCGAAGGATGCGATGGGGTGGGATGGGATGGGGTGGGGTGGGGTGGGGCACTGCCACCCACCCATATGTATGTATGTAGTCCGCATGCAGGACATTCGATGGAGGGGCGTTGTCTAATTAGAGAAAAGAAAAGAACAAATTGCCAAAGGAAAAAGAAAGGCAGGGCAAGGCAACGAAAGGAAAGGAAAGGAAATGAAAGAAAAGCACAGGACAGCAGAGAACGATTTCCTTCTGTTTCGAGTTATTGAAATTGATTTGGCTTTGCATAAATTTCATTCAATCGCCGGCACAGTCGACCGCTTCCTCTCTCAAGTAATTACAATATATCTTTGCACCTGCAACCAGAGTGATGTCCCCTCCCCCAGAATTCCCCCCCTCTCTCTCCTTCGCTCTGTACTCTTTTTTTCCCCACCCCTTTTACTAGTATTTTTGCGCTTTTTCTATTATTTTTTTCTTCCTATTTTTCCACCATTTCTTGTCGTTTCTTTTTGCATAATAAAAAACTCTAAGTAAATTTAAGCACATGAAAAAGTGTGCAGGAGGGGGTGCAGCAAAGAGGGGGATACAGCATAGAGGGTGTTCGTTCGGTTATATACGATTGCATACTATATAAATCGCAAGCTTTAGTTTTTCTGGAGAGTGCTTTGGGGTGTGCCCTCCCCCTTTGCATTTTCCTCCATTTTCCAATTGTTTTAGTTTCGTTATTCGTCACGTCGATTGGCTCTTTCGGATATCCGTCGCCGTTCCATTCTTTTTGCCACCCTCCCCCCTTCACCCACTTGGCAGCCCCTCTTCTAATACTTCTTCTCCCACCTTGCAGCCCCATTCCCTCTTCTACGTTTTGGGGTGATTCCCCTCCTCCCTCCTCCCATTTTCTATTTTTTCAGGCTTTCTCCCTTTGAAAGTTTGCTCTTTTTCATTGTAGTTTTTACCCGTATAATCCTCCATATTTCTTTTGAATTTTCCTTGAATATTCCTTGGATTTTCTTTCATATTTCATACCTATATGATTCCAATGATTCCAATGTGGCATGCATGTGAGGCATGCATCAACGCAGGAGACTCCTCCCTCCTTTTGGAAATAACTTAATAAAGGTCTCTCCTGCAACCGGTTTTCCACTCCACGATCATTACGCAGCCTCCTCCTTGGCTCCTTTGCCTCCTTTGCCTCCTTTCGCATCCTTTCGCCTTTTTTTTGCACATTTTTTCCGAGCTTTAGGCTAGAGAGGGTCCCCAAAAATAAAACAAAGAAAAAGAGGCTGCATTTAATGCACTCCCCTGCTCCCCGTCCCCCTCCCCTTCTCTGTGATAATTCCTCTGAAATTAGCAACGCCTTTGGGGGCAAGCACTTTACATGACATCCCTCCCATTCTGCATGCTGTATGCTGCATGCTGTATGCTGCATGCTGTATGCTGCATGCCCCCCATTCCCTTATCCGTCTGTTTCTCAAAAGTGCAATTAATGTAGGCTTTTAGCCACATCTACGGAACGCGCCTAAAGGCGGCTACGACCACTTCCTTAGGCGTTCAGGGTGGAGGCGGGGGTCAGGGGTCAATCCGGAGTATCTGCAAAAGTGCACCCAATTATGGCCCATGCCTGCCTGCCAGCCTGCCACATGTGGAAGGAAGTCCATGTCAATCCATAAAAATCCATTTGGCTGCCGTTTGAGCCATCCCTTTGCCATGCATCGGCCAAAGGTGTGACAAATGTGAGCGCCTCCAAGGAGTAGGAGGCGCACACCCCCCTCCCCCTGTGGGGCCTCCCCGTAAAGCATTTCACGGAACGCTGAAGCTTTCAATGGAAATTTGTGCCTCGACAGAAAACAATTTTCTAGGCCTTTTCCGTGTAGCATTTTTCTTTCTGGCAGGCTCTTTTTTCCAGCATAACTTACAACAACATGGCCGAGGCATGGGGCATGGGGCATGGGGCATGGTGCATGGGGCAGCAGCTCAGACATTGATATAAAGCGCTTTGGCTTAGAGGGAGGGCTATGGTCCAGAGCATGCGTCGGAGTGGCATGCCACCAGTAGCAGAACGAATGAAAAGCGAAAAAAAAGAAAGCGAGAGAGAAACGAATCTACAACTAAAAAATGTATATAAAAAGAAAATGCAAGGACAAGGCAAACATAGCAGGACCACCGACCACCAAAGGAGGAGATTCTCCATGTCCCATGCCCCAATGCCCCATGCCCCATCGGTGAAGCTGAAGCTGAAGCTGAGACTGAGGCATGGGGCATGAGGCATGGCGAGCCATTCGATTGGTGCTGCAGCAGCGCAGGCGAGTGAGTGGCCGGCCAGGCCAGGAATAGCAGCAGCAGCAGCAGCCTTGGGGCAGGCAAGAGACTAGTGCGTGTGTCTGTGGCAGCAAAGTGGGGGAAAAATCAGCAGGGGAAAAGCGAAAAGGAAAACGAAGCGGCAGCGGCAGCGGCAGACACATGAGAATCTCTCTTTCTTTTCATTTGTACTTTTTTTTTGTTTTTTGTCAGCTTTTTCCTCTCATACATTTTTGTGGCAGCTGCTCTTTACTTTGGTGGCATCGTCATCGTCGTCAGGCTTTTAGCGCAAAAGCTTTGTCGCATGCAAATTCATTTATTCCGAATGCCCATCATCCCCGCCCTGCCACACATCCCACATGCTACACATGCCACACATGCCACACATCAGATCACATGGGGTTCAGAGACCTATACGCCGAACATGCCCCAGAACATGCAGCAGAACATGCCCCATAACTAGCCAACAATTAGAATTCGAAAAACAGGAGCAGCAGCAGCAGAAGCAGCAGCAGGGGGAGGGGGAGAAGGAGGAGGAGGAGGCGGCGCACAAAAACACGGCGGCAGCGGCAGCGGCTGCGGCGGCAGCAGCATAATAATAATATATTATAATAATTTTCGATGCTGAAAATATCTTATGATTGCATGGGGCAGCTACTGACTGCCTCAGAGACTCCTGCAACATCTAACAGACACAAAAAAAAAAAAAAAAACAAAAAAACAAAAAAACGATGCCACAAGCAGCAGCCGCAGCAGCAGCAGCAACAGCAGCAGTGGCAGCATCCATCGATCAAGCAGCGGCTCTCAGGCAAAAGTCTCAGCGCCAGTGGAACGCCCCCCATGCCCCAGACTCTCGACTCTCGACTCCTGAGTCCGACTACTGTTTTAGAGGTGCAGCAGCATGAGAGGAGCATCCCAGTAGGTTGGTTGCAGGAGCATCCAAGTGGGGCAGTGGCTGCGGTTGCGGCTGTGGCTGGGGCTGGGGCAGGGGCAACCCCTTGTCAGACGGCTTCTGTTGTACGCAGTAATTTCGCTGGAAGACGACGACTCCTTCCACGATTCGACGATGCTTTGCCTTTGAGGCAGCAAACTGCTTATTACCATTAATTTTGAATTGTTTTTCGTGATCTTAACGATTGCCGCGATTTGCAGCTTAACAAAAAATAAAGGAGAGACGAGAGAGAGGTAGAACGAGGTAGAGCGAAACAGAGAGAGCGAGAGCGAGAGAGAGAGAGAGAGAAAAAAGCAAAAGCCAACGAAGGGAATAGAAAGGCACAGAACGAAGAGCCACGGAATGGAATACCCTTGAAAATTAAAAAAGAAATAAATCTACAAAAAGAGAAAAAACGATTGAAGAAAAAAAGACAAAAACAAAAAACACGGCAGAAATCTTCAAAAAAGTGTCTGAAAATATGAGAACTGAGTATCGACGAAAGGGAATATTGAAATTATTGGGTAAAAAGGAGTAATATTTGAACCGACTTCTACTTAGGGGAAAATCGATCCTCAAAAACAGGAATACCTTGGAATGGAAAAAAGGGAACTATACTAAGAATCCCAGATAAAATCTAGACATTATTGGGTGTACAATTTATAAGTTTTTAGATCGCAAAGTGATTGCTAAAAAAAAGAGAAGAGGAATATCATTAAAAATAAATAATAAGAATTTGAAAAAGAAAAAATTAAATATAATATATCTCTATCCATCTATCTCTCCATTAAATAAAATAGTTTTGGGTCGTCGTTGCAGGCGGAAATTTTATTTTGGCTCATCAGCAAAGCGAGTGTGCAGGGGTCGTCGCCAGTTATTATACTTTAAAGGCATATGTAGAAGCCGAATTAAATAAAGTAAAAATTGTGTAAAATTCAAGAATTTAGTGCGGAGAATGGAAAACCATTTAGAGATCTTCAGATCGAAAAACGAATCGAAAAAAAGTGTCTCTAAAATATGAAATCCTTGAAAACTATTTTCTCACGAGAGAGTTGGCAGAACGATGGACATAGCCATACACCGTTTGTGGGTTAGAGTATCACACACACAAAAAAACATAATAATATGAAAATTATACATATATTTGTGGCTGCTGCGAAAGTGTGTGTCAGTGTGTGTGAGTGTGTGTGCGCGCAACAGAGAAACTTTGATTTCCTGCCACAAAACCAAGTTCGTGAGTGAGAACTGTACAGGCCACTCTGCCACTCTGCCACTCTGCCACACTGCTTTGCATGCAGCAGGGGATCAATCTTAATGGACCATTATTATTGGTGGAAGATCCTGCTACTATGTATCGTATCTTTCGATGGAATTACTATGTATCCTCGCTCTCTGTCTTTAGATAGATTATCAGATTATTGAGCAAAAACTAGGCTGCAACTTTATAGATGTAAGAGGTAATCGTAGCCTCAATCATTACAAAAAAAAAAAAAAAATCATACAATCAAAAATGTTACGTATGGAAAAACAAGCAAGAATTAAATGGGGGAAAATAGTAAGCAGAACAGAACGATCCATGAATTACACAAGAGAAGAGATTCAAGCCCCAAAGAACGATTCACAGATTTACAGATTCACAGAACGATCCATCGATGGATCCATGGATCCATGGATCCCCATCGAACCGAAGCATTCATTGCATATTCTCATTATTCAAATCGCATATATTTTCCTTTGCATTTCTCTCTCCTTATAATTTGCCAGCCATTTGCATGTGTGGCAAGCGATCTGTGGCAACATCTCCCTCCCTCTCCCCCTCTCTCCCTCTCTCCCTCTCTCTCTCTCTTTTTTGTTGCTGCGTATGTCTGAATGTGTGATTGTGATTGTTAATGACTTCGTTTTGGGCTTCTCTTTTTATGAGTTTTCTTTGGAATTATTTATGTATGCATTTTTTTTGTTCTGCTCCTGTGCGTGTAATTACAGTAATGCGAGTGGTTGGGTGGAGGGGCAGGGGGGAGCATGTTGCAACAAAAAAAGAATCAAATTAAGCGTTCGATTCGTTTCGTTTCGTTTCGTTTCGATCGATTCAATCGATTCTTCGGCAGAAATCATCGCCCATTAAGAAAGTTGAGGAGATCCAGAGACCAGGCCCAGACCCAGACCAGACCACACGATGATGTTTCCAATTACAGTGCACTCTCCATTCTCCACTCTCCACTCTCCATTCTCCTCTCTCCACTCTCCATTCTTCACTCTTGGCGTATATGTACACTGCCAGAAATCAGGGCCGTATGGGGTTCAATTTAGAATGGAATGGAATGCATTATGAAATTAAATAAATTATTATCAACATTCGCATATGGGGGGTGGGGGTGGGGGGTGGGGAAATGTTTTGGCGGTAGGGTGCATACCACGCATACGCGGCGTATACGCTATTTGAGGTATTGAATATTCATGCAGGCAAACCCCCACCCCCCCACTCTCACCCCCATCCTCCCTTTCCCCTCTCCCCTCT
Source organism: Drosophila athabasca (assembly GCA_008121215.1). NCBI lineage: Eukaryota > Metazoa > Arthropoda > Insecta > Diptera > Drosophilidae > Drosophila > Drosophila athabasca. The sequence continues at coordinate 60,289,131 of CM017796.1, read as the reverse complement.
CCCCTCTCCATCCCTCCGTTGGTACTGTTGCCTCTGCAATGTCGAGTATTCGGAAATGCAGTTTGTTATATAACACACATAATTATAGGCAAATCGTGGCAACGAATTTTCGCCACGCACACAAACACACACTAACATGCATTAACACACACACACACACACACACACACACACACACACACACATGAAACACATACATACAAAGCGCGAGGCGAGGCGATGCGAGGCTCCTCTAATGCAAACTATGGAGGCGCCACCCCTCGATCCATTCCCTTTACTGCTGTCAATGAGGGGCAGGCAGGCAGGCTGGCAGGCAGCGGCAGCGGCAGCGAGGGCGGGATGGGGGCACTTATGTGGCATTTGTGCTGCATTTTGGGTGCTGTTGCTGTTGCTGTGCTGCTGAGGCGCAGAGAGCGCAATGGACACATAAAGAGTGGAATGGATGGGGGCGCACACGTGGCATGAACACGGGGGGGGAGGGGGGGGGGAACAGGGGGTGGTATGCGGCACATCTCTAAGTATTATACATGCCCCCAACCGTCTCTCTCGCTCTCTCTTTCTCTATCGATGCAAACACATACATACATACATACATACATACATATGCATATATGTAGGTGTATTGGTTTATAGGTGTATGGCCGTATGGCCCGTATATTTGTACGTTTTCTGACCATTATACATGATTTCCTCGCTTTTGTAGGCCTCTCTCCTCTACTTACTCATCTGCGTATCAGTGTGTGTGTGTGTATGCGTGTGTGTGTGTGGGTGTGTGTGTGTGTGCATTGGTAGAATGTTTGTTGCATTTATGGGTACTACTCCTAGCAGTTGTTGTCCTCCTGGAGGAGCAGCAACAGCAGCAACCGTAGGGGGCGAGGATATGGAGATCCCCATGCATCGCGCGGCAAACGAAAAAGGATTTTCAATTCAACGAAAAACGATTCGAAATTCATTATTTACAAAGGGGAAAAGGGGATAGGGGAAGGGACTCCGCCTTTATGTATCTATCGATTGGAGAAAGCAAAGGGAGCGGGGAGGCAAGGAGCGAGGAAGAATGAGGAAAGATAAGAGCAAGGAGAGCAGCAGATGAGAAGAGAATTCTATTCGATTTCCTTAAGAATCTCTCAAGATCCAGTAAAAGGAAACATTATCTTAGATAATGAAAGATATTTCTTCCAAGCGATTATAGGAAATAAAGAGAAAAAAAAATATAAAGAAATCTCAAGCCAAGATTCTTTCATGAATTTTCTCAAGATCTCAAGATCTTTATCCACAAATATTCTTTGACTTTTAGTCTGAAAATATCTAAAGATACTATCTAAAGATACCAGAGATACTTTTATCTTGAGATTTCTGTTCTAAACCTTTCTAACAAATAATCTTATAATACATATATTATAAATAATATCAAGGATTCCCCCATAGTAGTTCAGCACTAAAGTATCTCCCAAGATACATATCTATCTATCTATCTGTCTATCTATCTATCTATCTATCTATCTGCTGCCCAATATATAGATATTGGGAGAGATATGTGTATGCACATACATACATACATATATGTATACCCCGGGCTATATTCCCGGGGATAATGGAAAAAGCGCACATTAAGTTTTCTGCCAACTTTGGCCGGACGGCCTCTACTGCATGCGGCATGCAGCATGCAGTTTGCGGCAGGCTCCATGCCTGCATGTTGCTGGTGGCAAAGAAAACGCAAAAGAGTTGGGTGATAACCCCATGCCCCGATGTCGGCCCCAAAGCCACACGCACATACGCGGAGAGGCAGAGGCAGAGGCGAAGGCAAAGGCAGTGGCTGTGGCAGTGGCAGTGGCACACAGCGAGAGAGAGACGCATCAACAGTCGAGGCCCAAAGTCAGCGCGTCATCGATATGGCGACTGCAACTGCAACTGCAACGGCGACTGGAGCTGCAAACGATGGCAGGGCAACGTGACGTGGTGTGGGGGCATGTTGCACACACAAATACACACACAAGCACACACACTAACAGGACTCGGTATTCCGTTAGTAGGGACTGGAAGAGAAATTGGATGCGTGTGCAAAATGCATTTTCTAACACAACGACGATGGCGATTGCGATGGCGATGGCGACGACGATGCAGCGCGAGATGCAAATGCAGGAGGCAGGCACGCACACAGACGCACAGACACCGAGGCCAATGCAACACACACACACACACACACACACCGACACAGAGGCAGAGGCACAGGCATAGGCACAGGCATAGGCACAGGCATAGGCAGACAGGATCCAGGATGAGTGGACCTGGTCCCTGGGTCCCTGGCAACGTTTTTGTGATTTATTTTTAATTGAAATTCTAGAATGCGTGCAAAATACGCATGCAAAGTGTCTGTGCGGAGAACGGAGAACGGAGAAGTTTTTGGGGCAGGCAAGCAGGGCAGGGCAGGGCAGAGCAGGGCAGGCCCCTCCTGGTCCATGGTCCAGTGCTCTACTGCATATGTATTGGTAATAGTATTAGAGAGAGTCCTGGCCCGGTCCGGCCACCCCTCGTTCTATTTTTTGAGGAGGGAGGCAGCCTCGAGGCCTGCAGGCGCAAATTGCATATGCGTAAGCGTACGAGGGGGCAGGGCCGGGCAGGGCAGGGCAGAGGATTGAGCCTACCTCCAACTGGACCTAAAGAGGGGTCCTGGTCCTGGGCCTCTGCATGCAAGTCCCTGGCCAAAGTCAACCAAATGCTGTAGCTGTAGCTGTAGCTGTCGTACAGCTCTCCCTCTCTCATTATCTGTGCGTGTGTGTGTGCGTGCACGTGTGTGTGTTTGTGCCGAGTCCTGCAGAGTCCTGTGTGTGCGGTCGTCGTCAACGGGTCTCTGGTTTCAGATTCTGTTGTTGTTGCTGCTGTTGCTGTTGTTGTAATGTTTTTGGGCAACGCCAAAATTTTCTACAAAAACAAAAATTGGAATTAATTTTGTTTTAGAGAAAATTTCGCTTGTAGGCGCGACAAACGTTGCATGCACCCAGACTGTGTGGAGGCTATATGTGCGTGTGTGTGCGTGTGTGCGTGTGTGCGTGTGTGGCAGGTGGCAGGGAGGCTGGTTGCAAGTGGGTGGCGGCAGGCGGCTCTGCCTGCTGCATATTTGCTGATAATAATTAAGTGCAGGAAGGCGTATAAAGGCGGGCCCCGGACACCAGGCCGGCCCCGGACCGCGGACTCCGGACCCTCGACTCCGGACCCGAACCTGTACCCGGATCTGGTTCACAGATGCAGTTCTCTGGGGCGGTAGCGAAGGGGCAGGGCGCTGGAGGGGTTGCAAGTTTAGAACGCAGCCAATGCATTGCGGTATTGATAATTGGCCGAACGGGGCAAACGACTTTTAATATCACTCCCATTGCGTGGAGGGGCGGAGGGATGAGAGGTGGGAGGTGGCAGAAACGTAAAATTCAAAGAGAGATACTTCCATGGGGCTACACGCCGCTTCGATCGGTGGTCTATTTTGCAATATACTCAACAAAAGTACCCTTAGATACATAGTACACAAAAGTATCTTTACATGCACAAGAAAGATACGAAAGTATCTTTATATGCGGAAGAAAGATACGAAAGTATTACTTAGGAAAGTAATGGACACATGCTAGATACAAAAGAATCTTTACACTCAAATAAGGCACAAAAGTATCTTTGAAACCGAAGAGGATACAAAGGCATCTTTGATATCGATAAGATACAAAAGTACATATCTTTGGAAACCTTAAAAATACAGAAGAATTTGTATACCAAAATTATTACAAAACTATCTTTTGACTCCAATAAGATACAAAAGTATCTTTGATACCAAATAAGAAACAAAAGTATCGCCAGAGACTGAAAATGGACGAAAGAATCCAAAAACTAACTATAAATACTAAAAATATTCAAAATAATCTTAGGACTTAAGAAATCTAAAGATTTATTAATGAAACATAAAAATTTATCTTTGGAATTTTAAAGATACAGAAGTTTGGGTACAGGAGAGATACAAAAGAATCTTTTAATATGAATGATAAATAAGAATCTTTGAACAAAAGCCAGACACAAAAGAATCTTTGGATTCAAATATAATACTAACTATCTCGTTATCTCAAAAGATACAAATTTATCTTAAGACTAAAACTGACTCAAAACTTTAGGCAAAAAAATAAAAGAAATATTAAAATAATAGAAAAAGTACCCTTAAAGAATTCCAACAAACGGAACAAACAGAAAACAAATATAAAAATTGTATCTCGGGATACAGGAAAGATACTTTAGACCACTGAAAACGATGAACATATACGATTATATCGATATCGAAATATTTCTCCGCTGAAGAGGAGTCTAAGGTCAAAGAATCAATCCATGGGTTGGTTTTAAGTCCTGGAACAAATTGTTGTTCTTTGGCAACCGATTCGGTTTCGATTTGATTCCAGGCACGATCTGGGGGTTGCATGAACCCCGTCTTTGGGCTTTCATAAGGAACTGATTATCATTCTTCTACACGTTCCTGGTGCTGGCTGCTGGATGCTGGATGATGGTGTGCGATGGGTGCTGGGTGGTGGGTCCTTTTGGACGTCCTACTAGTGCCACTTCCTTTGCCGTCCAATCCGTAGGAAATTTCGTTTGGTTTTGCTTGGGCCGCTTCGTCATTTCCGGCATTGAGGTAACGAAATTTTATGCATGGCAACTGTTTTTGTTGCTGCATCTGATGATGCTCCTGCTGCTCCGCCTGCTGGTGGCAGTGGCCGTGGCAGTGGCAGTGGAGGGGCTTTGGGGCAACGTCGTCATCGTCATCGATAACTGTGTGGTGTCCTGAAAAGTCCGGCGACTTTGACCAGATGAGGCGCCCTCGAGCGGAGGCGCCACCCTTTTGGATTCAGCTTAGGCCTCCACCAATACACAGATACACACACACACACTAACACACACAAACACATATTTACAGAGGGTGTGGCATGTGGCAAGCCGTAGCAGCAGCAACAGCAGCAGGGTTTGGAGCATAGGATGTTGGTCCGTTGTGCAAATGTGCAAGCTGGCATCCGTTTTCTCATTTTGAAAGATTTTTGTTTTTGTTTTCTCTATGTTCAGTCGTTGCATGTGCCCCACGCTAGTGCGGGGGGTCGACTGTGCTGCACAAACACACACTAACACACACACACACACACACACACACACACACACACACACACACACACACACACACACACACATAGAGGCACGCACGTTTGTGCTCAGGAAACGGAAACGAAAATTCTGCGAAAAACAACAACGAAGAGCCAGAGGAGCAAGAGGACCCAGAATCCAGCATCCAGCATCCAGGATGCAGGCGTAGAAAAAGCAGGCATGAGGCATGAGGCATGGGGCGTGGGGCACGAGGCAGGGTACAAGCCGCAGGAGGAGCACAAAAATAACGGCGCAGCAAACATCGCTGATGACCAAACAGCGTCATAGGCATTGCATCGCATCGTATCGCATCGAATGAAGCAGCAGCGGCAGCCCCCACGGAGACCAGCAGAAAGATCCAGAAGGAGGCGCCACAGTGGGGCAATGTCAATGGAAAAACGAGAGTGAAGGATGAAAGGAAATGCAGGGGGAAATACTCTCACACACGAGTATGAATGTATGTTTGGAAATTGTTTTTAAATAGCGAACATGTTTCGTATATCTAGGAGGGATAATTATTTACAAAAATTAAATTAAATTAGTCAAAATTAATTAATTAATTAAGAACCAAGCTGAGGTATGGACCTTGAGCTGAAGATCAATATCAATATCAATCAAGATATTGAAACAAAAAATCCTAAAATAAAATTAATTTTCTTTGAATTTGAATAATTTGTATCAACGGAAATGAAAGAATATTTAATTCAGAAAATTAAGAAACACATTTCCAAAATAATCATCCTTAGAATTGTATAATCCCTTCAACTCTCGAGTCATTTCCCTTTGCACCACTGTCCACCATCTTTGCCAATTGCCACTTGCCACACACCCACCCATCTGCACACACCCACACGCACACAGCAAAAAAAAAACGCCGAAAATCCATCTACGCGTAGCTTGAGCGATATTTGAAAAGGCTTTTGCCCCGAAATTTCATTCGCTGCCTTTTGTTGTTGCATGCAACTGCCTGCCTTGCCAGCCTGCCTGCAAGCCTGCCTGCCAGTTTGCTTGTTCTTCCATCGCCATCGTCAGCTCCATCTCCAGCTGCCGCTCCTCTTCCTAATGCTGCTCCTCCTTCTGCTGCTGCTGCTGCTGATGCTACGAATATCCTCCGACGACAACGACAACGATGATGGCGATGGCGTTGGCGATGGCGATGGCGGCTGTTTGGATGGCGATTTTTCAAGCCGCCATTTTGCGACTTTGGCGGAAACACACATGTACACGCACACACACGCACAACAACAACAAACACTACACAAACACACACACCCACAAACAAACGGACATACGGACATACACACAAGCGGACATACACTCTCCCCAGGAGACGGACCAACGATGGACGATGGCTTGGCTCTGTGTCGCTGTCGTTGGACATTGGACATTGGACATTGGACTTTGGACTTGGGGACGTGGGGGGACGTTGCCGTGGGTGTCCAAAATCGTCGAACGTAGACCAAAATGCCATTACCGCCACCGTCAACTTTTGGGGGCCACCTTCAACAGCAACGGATGGCCGTTAGTTTTCCTTTCCTCTTGCCACAACAAGATGGAGTGTCCCCCCCTCACCCGAACCCATCCCCTTGTCCAAGCCCTTCCCGACCATTCCATTCAGAGAGGGGGCTGGGGCTAAATGTGTGTGTGTGTGTGTGTGTGTGTGTGTCCAGGGAATGGGGGTACAGCAGTGTGTCCAGTGCCTGCCTATCTGTGTGTGAGGATGCGTGTCCTTTCTCCCTGTGTATCTCAGTATGTGTGTGTGTGTGTGTGTGTGTGTGTAGCGTGTTTGTTTTCTGCACATTTGCATTTTACGAATATCCTTGCGCATTAGATGCCGACCAGCAGAGCAGAGCCAAAGCCAGAGCCCCAGCCAGAGCCAAAGCAACGAGCGACATGCGACTCCACTATCCACGCCACGCCACGCCGCACCACACCACACCACTTCTTTCCACTTTGGTCCATCGTCCTCGTTCTCGGTCTCGGTCTCGTTCTCGTCCTGGTCCTCGTCCTTCGGCTCTTCATCTCAGCCGAAAGCCATCCTAAACCTATCCTACCATCCGCATCTCGTTCACTCGTTCTCTCGCACTTTGGGGCGCGGTGCTTTCATTTCATTTGCCAGGACGCCCCGAAAAGTTTTGCCTTCTACTTGCCAGAGTCCCGGACGACTCCTCGACGGCGGCGGCGTCGTTTGGCTAACGCATTTTTCGCCAATGTCCAGCAGCAGGACATGGACATTGGACATGGACATTGACGGACGGCCCTCCGCCAGAGAGCAACAACAACAGCAACAGCAACAGCATCAGCAAGTGGTGCGTTGTAGTGCGGTGTGTTGTTGTTGGTTGTAGTGTGGGCTTTTTGAATTTCAAATTCAGTTGCAGTTCTCTTTCTCTGTTGCTCCTTCTCTTGAGCCTTGCTCCTGCTCCTGCTCCTGCTCCTGCTTCTCCTTCTCCTATTCCTTCCAGAATCCTGGCCCGAGTGCTTGGTGCTTGGTGCCTGGTGCCTGGTGGCCAGTGCCGCGCCTTTTTGTGCGAAAACTGTTCAACTTTTTCGAAACAGTAAAGATTTTTGGTTGGCTGACGCAGCCAATCTCCGACGAGCAGAGCAGAGCAGAGCGGAGCAGCCATGCGTGGGTGAAGGCGAAGGCTGATTCGGGGAGGCGCCCCGAATATGCATATGTGTATCCTTTACGAGCACTAAGCAAAGTGTGTGCCGCCTCCACCTCCTACTCCTGTATCTAATGTGCCTTCTTTCTCACTCCCTCTCACTCCCTCTCCCTCTCTCTCACTCTCTCTCTCTCTCTCTCTCTCTCTATCTCACTCTCTGTCTAACATCAGAAATCTCCATGCCGTATGCGCTAGTCATTGGCACTGCAGATTATCTTATTTATTAATTATTTCAATTTTTCAAAGGGAAATTCTGCAATGAATTTAATTTTATTAAAAAAGAAAGAAAAGGAAAAAAGAAAATAAAATATAAAGGGATATAAATACCAGAAATAGTTCGACAAAATACCAGAAAAAAATACTGTATACAAACATGTATTTAAACATAATTTCTACAACTTATTAAATCCAGTAAAAAAAGATTATTACTTAAAAAAATACTACCAAAAATGTCAATAAAATAATCAAAAACTTAAAAAAAGAGAAATACCAACAAAAATACATAGATATGTACATATATGTACCAAAATAATAATAAAAACATACCAGGATAATACTTGACTTAGACTCAAACAGCACTCTCATAATGCCATCAAAATATTACCATTAAATACTATGTAGATACCAAACACACACTAATAATACTAGAATTAGCAGGAGGTTCTGCCGATCTCGTCTTGGAATGAATACTTTTCTCTCCTCTGAGAGTCTCCATTTTGGATTCAAATCCTTTCCTAGTGCGTGGCTCCCGAATTCTCCCGAAGAGTTCTGGATCATTCGATCAAACTCTCATTCAGTCAAACAATACAATGTATGTATGTATATACATACATATGTACCATCAGAGTACAAATAAAATACCATTAAATGTCTTGATTTTCTGCCCGCATCGATTCCGCCTTCATCGATGCGATGGACATCGAAGATCGCGAGAGTTAAAGACCCGCAAGAGCAAAGGCAATTAATTAATTTGTTTACATTGCCACAAAAAAAAACAGAGCCACGAAGAAATAGGAAGTTGCTGCAAGATCAGACGCAGATGCAACATCAGCAGCAGCAGCAGCAGCGGCAGCAGCAGCAATCGACGAAGCATGCATTAAAACATTTTCAATGGAACTGCAACAACAGGCAGCAGGCAGCAGGCAGAAGGCAGCAGAGAAGGCAACTGGCAACTGGAACTCCACTCCTCTCAGTTGCACGTCTGGTGTTCTGGTCTCTGTTCCCCATTCAAATAATTAACTGCAAGAATGCAACACGAGCAATGCAAAATGCAAAATGCAAAAATGGAAGGCAGCTGGAGTTGCTGTGGCATGCTGCAACATGCTGCTGCTGCTGCCGCTGTCCGTTCAACCAGACTGCTGTTTGTTATTATTTTTAATATTAAATTGCAATTGCTGCGTTGATTTAATAAAAGGCACAAGGGGCGGGAGGGGGGCGTCTGCACATGCAACTGCAACTGCAACAACAGCAGCAACAACTGCAACAATAACCAACAGTAAACAGCACGTTGCAGCGACTTTAATGACCGAAAAGAGAGGCGAGGCAGGCAGGCAAGCAGGCGAGGCAGGCGAGGCAGGCAGGAGACCCGTCGATCGATGTGCGGATCACTCGATCACACGGATTGCGATTGCGATTGCTGATCCCAAGAACCGCGACTCCCAGAATCCCAGATGTGGGATATATTTTTCTCAATGTTTAGCCAAAGCAAACACCAGACTTCCACACAGATTTAACTTAAACAAAACTTGCAACGAAGGCATTGGCCTGTCCCTATCGCTGTCCATGTCTCTGTCCATGTCCCTGGCCTGTGTGGCATGGGGCAACTTTGTAGACCATCAATTTGAAGACTGCACACAAAATAAACTAAACATTAAATAAAATATTTTATTATGTTGAAGCGAAACCAGTTCGACAAAGTCATCGTCGTCGTCGTCATCATCGTCATCTCGTTGTCACACACACACACATACATATGTGTGGCAACACACCACAATGTTGCATGTCCACAGAGACAGAGAGCAGCTGAGAGATAGAGAGATAGAGAGAGAGAGAGAGAGAGAGAAAGAGAGGAACGTGCCCCAGCTCCAGCTCCAAGTCCAAGTCCAATTCCAATTCCAGTTGATGGCAAAATTCATAAACAACTCTTGAGTTTTTCTTTGCAGTTCAAAGTAAATCTATGGGATATATACCCTGTAGGGAGAGGCCAGTTCACTAGATAACTCATTCGAAGGATCGAGAGATCGAGAATCGTTTGATGGAGATAGTACCCTCCCATATAAGCAGATGCTGTGCTGCTGAAAAGCCAACAAAAAGTTCATTCATTCATCAATCTGTGCCCTTGATCTTTGAGCTTCTTCTTCATCTTTGTTGCATGTATCTTTCGCTTAGACATCGCCTGAAATCTGCTGAATATCTGCACTGATGAAATGTGTAATATTTTCATTCCACATTTTCCACCATTTCCACATTTTTGTAATATTTTCACAGATATTTTTCCTAATCTGTTTTTTAGGCATTTTTCAAATATTTTTTTCCTACTTATTTTTGTCCCAATATTTTCCCTTTTGGAGCATGAACTTTCTCTCATCTTTCGTTATGTTCAATCTGTAAAGGGTATCAAGCACTTCGACCCTTGAAGGCAGCCATCGGTTCACGTTTTTTTATTTCAATTTGCAATTCAATAATTTGTACGCATTATTTGTTGCAAGTCTTTCTGTCGTCTGTCAATATGCTTTTTATTGAAATTGATATAAGGAAGTTTACCGCTAGACGATGGCGATGATGATGACGATGACGATGGTCCCTCGATCGTCATGGATCGTGCAACATGGATCGGCTGGCTGATGGTGGTGCTGGTCGATTGTGTGGCACGCAGCAGATCATTGACTTGCGCTGCCAGCGGAAATAATTTAGACGCTTGCAAATAAGTTTTGTTTATGCATATGGAATATACATATGTACCTACTATATGTATATATATATATATATATATAGATACAAATGGAATATATGTACATATGTATGTATGTAGATACAGATACACAGATACTGACATATGTTTGTGCGTCTGCATTTTATGATTGGCCTTTAATTAAATGACAAAATATGTGGCGACTCGTAAACAAGTCGTGGCAGAGTGGAAGACAGCTGCAGAAACATGAATTATGCCACTAATTGAGGAACGGTGTGGGCCCGAGGCACGTACCACGTACCACGAGGGACGAGACACGAGACGGAGGCGGAGACTGAGACGGAGATGAAGAAGGAAAACCGGGTGTTGCATTTGGGTTAATATAACACTTTAGGCCATCAAAAAATGTGTGTTGGCCAAGAGGCAGCAGGTCCATCAATTGCCAGGAAATATGAATATTTCTGAATGTGTACTTTAAAGGAAAAACCTGCTCTGATCCCCTAATAAGCATCAAGAATCCATTCAACAAAAACACGAGCGAGAAATCAGAATCACACTGAGAGAAATGACATGTTATTTTGGAAGATCTCCTCAATGATTTCTCGGATTGAAAGAGCATATGGCTATGGCTCATACTTTTCTTCCAGTATGAATGTATGCTACGCCTCTGTGAGGCAGGCCACACTCCACTCGCTGCCACTTAGGCAATGACGACTCTGCAGCCTCTAATCTGTCTCTGTGGATAATCTCTGCGGGAGGGGCACCGTCGCCGGCGTCACCGTCGTCACCGTCGTCACCGGCTGCTGCATGGAATGGATCTTAGAACAAGTTCAAGATACGAGCGCGGACTTCAGGCCGTGTTCTAGATTCGCACTGCTCTCTGTCTGTGTTCCTCTGTCTGGCTGCCTGCAACAATGTTGCAGCAACTCGTTTGCCACACACACACACACACACACGCACACATGTCGATTGGAGACACAGTTAGTCGAAGCTTTAGTTAGCATGCGCTTGCCTTTTTGCATTAGTTAAGTGTAATAAACTTGACTGCTTTATAGAAATGTTGCAATTTAGTCAACAACTGTAGTGCTTGAGTGCCACCTCCCCCCCCTGCCCCCCCGGCAGCCATGCCACCTGTAACCGTTTTGCTTGGTCGTCGGCAGGCCCCTTTGATAGAAAGGCGACACCACATCGACACAATCCCCACAATCAACAGCGGAGGGGCACAAACACTACTACCATACCATACCATACTATGTACATATGCCATATAGAGAGTGTCTATCGTTCGTATGTGGTGCAGTGGAGTGGAGAGTGTGCTGTTATCATATCTTTCACTTAAAATAAATAAAATTACAATTTAATATTATAACGACAAGGGGGCTCTCCAGTCCACCCCCCCTTCGCACCTCTGACGCTGTGTCTTTGGTGAACGAAAGAGGGAGCCGACACTTGAGTGCACAGCACAGCAACAAATAGTCAATTAATTATTACACTAACAACAATGCTAAACGGCGGAATGCGTTAGAAAACACAATCGCATGTTAGGATACCCTTTTTCAACATATAGCCTACGAGATATAGTCCTCTGATTGTGATGGAAATGGCCAAGAGTCAAGTCTGTGCAAATACAGGAAGCAAAACACAGAGAAGAATTACATATTTTCATTGTATTTTTATTAGAAATATGTATTTCCCACGAATTAAATATTATTATATATTTATATTAAAATTTGTTATATTTAAATTACAAATAAGAAAGACTTTTTAATTAATTTATGCTTATATCAAAGTTTTTTTTATAATTATAGACTGAATACTTCTGATTATTTCAGAACATATAAAGTGAAGAATTTTTTGACTATATTGATCTTTGGAACATCTTTCTTATAAAAACTTCAATGATATCTATATGATCCTAGACTAATCGGCTTTCATTTCTAAAGAATAAAGCCAGATCTTATCAGAGTTTTAGCAATATTTTTATACAGCTTTTCAGTCAAATATTTCCAAGTAGTTTTCTAATATTTTTCATTATTTTCCCAGTATTTTTCTGGTATCTTATTGTATGTATTTTCCTTGAACTCATATATTATATGCCGCAAAGCTTTTGGTTTGTTTTCGTCTGCTCGAAAATCATCATCATGCCCCATCATGCCACGAGCACCCTTCCGCAGGGGAGCTCTCGCCGTAGAGCTCTTCTTACGAAAGTGTTTTAGTATCAATTTTTTTTCCACCGATCACCTCTCCACTATATTTTTTGTTGGCCTCGTGTCTGTGTGTGCGTGTGCGTGTGTGTGTGTGTTTTTTGCGCCATGTCTCGAGCACATAATTGAAACTTGTTGAGATACAGATACCGATACCCCCGCTCTCGCCCACACGCACTCCCTTCGCCCTTCTGGCGATTGATTTTTACCTATTTTTATGTTAAGTTTTTATTTGCCATGCACCTGATAGCCAGAGCCAACCCGCCCCTGCACCCCTTACACGCTCCCCCACCCCACCATCGACACCCGATCGCTGGTGATAATAATAATAATTAGTCATTTTATTGTTCAAAAAAAATAAACTTGTTTTTAATTGCTTGCCAAAGCAGCGACTGAGGTGGGGGTGGGGGTGGGCGAGGCGACAGGGGCGGCGGAGACGATAAGGAGGACATGACTTGAAGAAAATATCGGAAATTATACGAAAATTAATCAGATACGTATAGTACGTGGAATGAATAGTCGAATAGTGGCATGAATGCCACTAGAACATGCCAGTACATTGAGATTGAATACAATTTCCATTATGAATCATTAGGTTTTTCCTCCCTCCCTCCCTCTCCCGCTACTCACCCCACAAGTACGCATTGTCAGTGTCTCTAATGAATCCAGTGGTACCTCTTGTTCCGCTGCTGCGGCTGCTACTGCTGCTACATTGTTGCAACTACATTTAATATTTGCAAAAAACATCACAGCAGAATGTGGCCATAATCCCCCCACCCCCCTCCATTCCCATTCGCTCATTTAGTTTTAAATTGCGTGTACTACAAGAAAAGGCAGCAACAGCAGCACCAGCGGCAGGGGGAAAAAAACAGGCAACACAGAAAGAGAGCTAAAAAGTTGGCCCATAATCAGGGCCATAAAAAAGTGCAGCCGGAAATTGCATGTACATATAAAATGTTGACCCTCATTCCCATTCCCATTCCCATTCCCGTTCCCACTCGCAATCGCAGAGAAAATTTAGAAGGGTTTTGCCACCCACAACCGAAACAGTGTGCCACGAGTGTAGCGGGGGTAGCGGGGGGTAGCGGGGGGTGGCGTGGCATCATTCCAATAGTTGTTGCAATAATGACCTCACTGCACTGCACTGCACTTTGCTGCCCAATTGGGCAAGTGGCAGTCTCTGGAGACAGAGGCCCCTCCTTCTCCGCCTTCTCTCTCTCTCTCTCTCTCGCTCGCTCTCTTTGTGGAGAACCCATCGCCTGCTATAACACCAGAGAGTTTATTATGTCTGCACTTGGGTTTATTTGCTTTTACTGCCTTTTGCTGCGGCGATTTGTTCTTTCGATTTATGGCAGGGTCTGGCGGAACCGTGGGGGAATGGGGCAACATCGTCTTCGCCGGCAACGCGTCTCTCTCTCCTATGCCGCGGCGGCGGCGGCATGCAACATTGTTGCTGCGGCAGAGGGACAAGCAACTCCGCCAGAGCCATTGCCACAGCCACAGCTAAAGCTGCGGAGCTGCGGAGCCGCGGAGCTGCAGAGCGTGTGCAAAAGAGCGTATAAAACGTATAAATAAAAGAATTCAAATAAAATTTTTAATAAACGAGTTGCCATTAAATTTATACATTAACTATAATTTTTATAGTTGGCGACTTTGTTTTGTGTATACGACACAAGGGGCAGGGGCAGAGGCAGGGGCAGGGAGCAGGAAGACATCGTTGGACGGAGGACTTGGACTTGGCTGTGGATTGTAGGTTGTGGCATTGTGGATGTGGTGGCATTGCCTTTAGACGACCAGAAGAAAGGAAAGGAAGCGATGGCAAGGCAAGGGACAAGGGGAGGAACTTTAACGATGCAAACGACTGCTTTTTTTCGACTTCATTGTATTGCATATTGGCATTGCCCCATAGCCAGTGCCCCATTGCCGTGCTGTTGCCAGTGCTCTGTGGCGATCTTAATTGTGTTTAGAATGGCAACAGAATGGGGCAAGCGAAAACCCGAATTATTAATAAACTGGAAAACAATTTCAGGACAGACATCTGGTTCCTCCAATAAGTGGATGCCCTAACCGATGCCCGATGGATGGGAACTTTTGTGGCAGGGCCAGCGGCCAGAGGATCGGCTCTGTGAAGAAAACTCTAGATCTCTAGAAGAATCATATGATAAAGCCTCTATCAATAGAGGATTAGTATGGAGATCTCCACAGATCGAATAGTAGGGTATTCAATACACGCCTTGACCATGACAAACGGAGATCATCGGAAGAGCCAAACCAAACCAAAGCCTTTTCTCAGAGATCTCCTCCAAGTATAAAAAAAAAACTCTAAAAAAACAGACATCCCCAAAATCCTTTCATTAGCAAATTTTCTTTCTCATGGCTGATCCGTTTATTTGTTTAGTTTTATTATTGACAAAATCCCCGCGACGACGACTTTGTGGATAATTTTTTGGATATTTTTGCGGCTGAGACCGGGCCACACAGCCACACAGCTACCCCTACCCCTACCCACTACCCACTACCCAATACCCCCGCCCTGCAGCCTTTGATCTTTAATAAATGTTGAATAAACAAATCAAGAAAAAAATCAGCAAGCCAATGGCATTTTTGGTAAACAGCAATAAAGAAAAGAAAACCAATGCTCAAGCAAAAGCGAAACACACAAAACACAAAACCAAAACAAAAACAAAAACGGAACATGAATGATCTTGTGCGATCCATTACACAGCTCTTCTTATGCTTTGAGCTGCCCCTGCCCTTTGGCTCATCTCTGAATCTCTGCTGATATTGCTTTCTCCCTTACGCTCATCTATGTACATATTTATGGTTCTACGCCCTCACCATTTCTTATCTCTTGATCTGTCCCGAACATCAAAAACGCAGCAGAAACAGCAACAACAACAACAGCAACAAAAGCAACAGCAAAACATTTGGCAAATGCAAATGCATTTTAGGGCCCTGAACGGGGGGAATCGAATGCAAATGGAAAGGGAAGGGAAAGGGGAAGAGGAAGGGTAAATGGTAAAGGGAACCTCGAGTAAGAACTGCACTCTCCAACTCCATCTCCCCCCTTCCACTCTCTGTAATCGTTTGTTTGTTTTTACATTTTGTCTGTCTTTTGTTTGTGTGTGTGTGCATCTTTCCACCGCTCTTTCTCTCTCTCTCTGAAGCTGACTCTTCTGTTAGTTGTACCCCTTCCCCAGAGACTCCGCCTAACTCATTCCCTCCTCTCTCCCTGACTCCTCTCTCCGCGCGGACATGACTGTTGACTGCTCGGCGACGCGTCGTCGGTGGCGGCGTTGGCGTTGACGTTGACGTTGACGCTGGCGGCGCTCTTCTTTGAGCCTCAAGAGCAGCAGCAGAAAAGAAGACAGAAATCTTGACAGAAATTTATAATTAAACAAATGCGGCGACGACGGGCGGTGTTGAAAAAATATTGTTCCATTGGCTTTTAACATGGAAATTTTCTTTTACATTTTCTCAACTATCTTCTCAGCATACAACCATTCTCTCTCCCCCTTTTCCCCTCTCTTCATTTTCTGTGTGTTTATATAAACAAAAGCAATATAATTTTGTGGTGATGAATGTTTGGTGTACATTTTGGATGGGTTTTTCGGGGTTTTACTTCAGGCTCTGCCGTTGGGGATGCTCTTTGAGGAGAGGGTATTATGTTTTTGAGAAAGAGAATGAACGACCAATTTCCGTAAAGATAAAGATGTACATACATACATACATACATACATACATACCACATTTGCCACAGTATTGTGCACCAATCATCAATTTCGGATGAGCGGAATATTCAAGTTTTTGCCGGTTACTCGAAGATTCAAAAACCTCACTTTTTAATGGAAAATATGGAAATGGATCTGCACAGATCAGATCAAAATAAAAATACAAAATATGAGAGAGAAATATGATATTTTTATAAAGAAGAAATCTCTAAAAGTATCTTCAGGATCTGTAGTATCTGTAGTATCTCCGACACATTATCATTGAATTTTGAGACACGATATGTGTTATTCTTCCACCGATCGCTCTCCAAAGAGTATCTGTATCGTCGTTCTTCCAAATCGAAAGTGTTTTCTTTCACGTTTGATAATTGAGTTGTTTGGCTCTGGCTGTATCTCAATCTTTAGATGTATCTCTGTATCTGTGTATCTGTGTATCTGTTTCTCTAGTTGTTGTTCTTTTCTTTCTGCTGCTTGTAGCTGTTGCTTTTGCTTTTGCTTTTGTTGTTGCTGTTGTCTCTTGGCGGTGGCGTCGGATTAAAGAGCATTGGCAGGCAGAAGATTGTTTAGTTTTTATGCGTTTTGTTTATATAGAAAATACATCCACTACTCCACCCCCCCCCCCCCCCCCCCCCCCCCCCCCCCCCCCCCCTCACCTGCACTGGTGCTGCAGTTGCAGATGGAATGTATCTGTATCTGCAGCTGCAGCTGGCTCTCTCTGTCGTCTCCGTTTCGATTCTTCTCGGGGAACACACACCGAAAATCGAAAACACAACTTTGTGAATTTTCTGAAAATTGCATTTTGCATCATTAACAACGCATTTGTCAAATGTTGCATATACCTCCATGCCTCCATCCATATTGTGCTGGAATTCTGGGGCGTGGCATCATCCACACACACACACATATACATATGTACATGGCATGGGGCATGCCCCAGTGTGCGTGTGTGTTAATGACATGCTCACAAATTCAAATTAACATTTTCCAGCGAAAGCTCTGCTGCCTGCCGCCCGCCGACCCACCCAAAAAATGATGTGTGCGTGACACAGTGCGCGCAAAACGTATGCAGCCAGCGACAAGACCAGGATCAAAGAAAAACATGTGTAAATATGGCGAAACATGTACAATATTTCTCACAAAACTGGCTGAAAGTATTTGAAAGGTTCTGGGGCACAAACTGCCGCCTGGCACTGTGGCTACATTTGTCATTTTTGATTGAGCATCAAGCAAACAATTTAACAGAGGCATGCCCCCCGAACGAACCACCCACCCACCCACATACCCACCACTGGGGCACACACGCACAGAAACAGATGCAGCAGCTGCAGAGGGACACAGGGACGGAGTGGCAGGAGTGGCAGGAGTGGCAGGAATGGCAGGAGTGGCAGGAGTGGGTGGCATGAAGCACATTGCATTCGTCGCTGGACAATACTAAAAATCACATCAGAAATGCAACAATAATCGCAAAAACTACAAAAGCAACACAGGACGAAACGAACGATGCAACAACGAACGAATGATGCCCCCAAAATGATGCTACAATGATGATGATGTTGCAACGTCCCCTTGCCCCTGCCCTCCTCTCAAATGATGATGATGATGATGATGCCCCCCGAATGACGTTTGAGTATGACGATGACATTGGCGACGACATTGTAGCCTGTAGCCTGCTGTAGCCTCTGCTGTGCCTCCTATTCTTGCCTCCTTCTGTTGCACAATAGGCGCTCCCCCCGTGCCACTCCCCACCCCTTCCTTGGGGGGTGATGCATTCGACATGCATGAACAGCAACGAAGCGAAGCGGACAAAAGTTCTGTGGGCTGGACATTCTGTGGAAGTTCCTTAATAGAATTTTTGAATACGCAAAAACACTTTCAAAGAATATAAATAATGACCATTCGAATTATCAGGCAACGAAATAGAAGCTGCAGCTGCAGCTGCAGTTGCAGTTGCAGTTGTCTGTGGCAGAAGGAGGCCTGGAACATGCGATAACAATAAAACAAAAGAGAGTCTGTGGCATGGGGCATGGGGCATGGGGCTTGCATTCACGTACAAAAGAGGATTTAGCGCAGAGACAGAGGACTTTCACGGAGAGAGGGCAGGAGGCTCGAGACAGGATTATAGGAGGAGGAGGGAGGGAGGGAGAGGAAGGAGGGGACTCTTCTCCACTAGGAGTCTGCCTGCAAGGACGACTCTTAGTTACCGTTTTCCACCGATGGTGCATCTCCTGATGACAATTGTCGTTAAGGATGTGTGTGGCAGCAGATTAGGGACCCCCCTGTAGACCTGTAGAAGAAAGCATGCTACACACAGCAAAAGGCAGCAATAGATGCCACATAGTGCTCTCCCTCTCTCCCATCTCCTTCTCTGTAGAAAACACTTCCATTTGATAAACATTTTCGCCATCAATCAGTGATCATTCAATGATCAATCACTCGCGACGATCCATCTTTTAATTGGGACCACATATAGCATACTTGCCACAATGCAGGCGACCACTTGCCACCAAGGCTGCAGCCACTGCCGGGCACCGAAATGCCAATGAAAATGGTGGAGGGGGGGGGGGCGGAGGGGGAAAAAGAAAACAAAAATAAATAAATCATAAATCGAGGCGACAATGGGGTCGTGGTCCTCGTCCTGGTCCTGCTCCTCCTGGTGGTCGAAATCAAACAATCCATAGCGGTCCTGCGCCCCACCCCCTCCCAAAATATGCATTGACAATTAGATGCCCCATGCTGCGTGCCCCCCCAACCCCAACCCCAGCACTCCCCCTTTCCTGCGTATGTGTCCTGCGCCTATCATTATTTTCAGTTAGGCCCAGAGTCCCAGAGTCCTTTTGCATTTCACAAACATTCACGCAAATTACGCATACGACACGGGGTGTGGCAGGAGGCACGAGGGCTGGCAGAGGGCTGGCAGAGGGGCGGACTGTGATTGAGAATTTTCGGGGGCATGCCCCATCCAATTGGGCCAGTGGGGTGCGCAGTGCAGAGTGTGGGCCAGTGATATATTTTAGTTTTGTAGAATTTTGTAAATGCAAACCGCCGCAAACCGTTCGACATCGTCGTTGCAACGTCGTTGTCGTCGTCAACAGAGCGAAGACAATATCTATGCAAGGGGGCAGGGGGCAGAGGGCTGGGGCAGGAATTGGTTGGGTTTTCTGTTGCCTCTAGTGTGTGTCTGTGTGTGTGTGGTGGGGCGATGGTGGGGCGTTGGTGGGGCGTTGGGGCTGTAACCGCAGTTGGCAATATCCGCGATAGAATGAATGACTTGTTGTGTGTGCCTCGCCCCAGTGCCTCGCCCGCTGCAACTTGCCACTCTGTTGCCACTTGCCACTTGCCTCAATAGCAAACGAGCACAGGATAAACCCATCGACCTATCTTCCAAAAGGGCGGGTGGGAAGGGATCGGCAGGGATTCCCCTGTCTATGCATATGGAATGCAAATCAAAAAACTAAACAAAAATATATGGGAAGAATGAAGGTAGAGGAGGGGGCCAAAGGACACAAAGGAGTGGAAGTGGAAGAAGTGGTGGGCAAGGCAATAGAAGTCAAGGGAAGGCAAGGGAATGGCAAAATTGCATAAGAAATCAAAATCAAATCAAAATTGTCATAATAAAACTTCGCATTGCCGGCAAATCTCATATTTTATTCAAGAGTCCAAAAGCAGGAGGATTGCTCGTTGGTTGCAGCATGCAGCATGCAACAGCAGAATGCAGCAGCAGGATAACCTATGGAGGTGGCTGGAGGAGCAGCAGCAGCAGCAGCAGCAGCACTAGTGCTTTATGTAGAACAAAACAAATTAATAGAATTGTTAAATGTGACAGGCAAATGTGTGGCAACATAGAGGAGGCACGCACACACACACAGACACAGAACGAACGTTTGCCGGGAAATGGGAAAAACTTTAGGGTGCAGAGGGGCATGCTGAATGAGGCATGGGGCACGGGGCATGGGGCATTAGGCATGAGGCATGGGGGCAGTAGTATATATGGATTTGTCGTTTCGTTTCGTTTCGTTTCTGGCTGCGTGGTGCATACAAAAAGCGCAGACAATGCGATTAGTTGTCGTTGAAGGAGAGGCAGCCACCAGGCACGGAGCTCCACTAGGAGGCGGGAGGCACCAGCGGGGTGGAGGGAGGGCAGAGGAGCAACAGTGGGTGGCAGAGAGGTTCCAGGAGCAGGCAGGATGCGGGAGGCGGGAGGCGGGTGGAGGCACAGTTGCAGACACGAGAAAACCAGGCCCAGAACGCAACGCAACGCAAAAACCAAATGACGAATGACATTTTATTACGGCACCCCAGAGGGGCATGCAACGCACGCACATGTCGAAACGGGATGTGGGGTGTGGGCTGTGGGCTGTGGGGTGTGCAGGTTGTGGGTGTCCCCATCCCCCGCCTATGTTGCACGGACAGAAACTCATCTTGTATGCAAACTCAAAACTCAAAAATTCCTAGACAAAAGAGTACACACACGACATGCAGGACGAGGCAGGACGAGGCAGGACGAGGCAGGACGTGGCAGGACATGGAGGCAGCAGCAGGACGTGGAACTATAGGTAGCAAAAATGCTTGGACGTCTGTTGATGAATTGGGGGCCTAGGACTAGCCTCCAGGAAGAGGCATGCAACAGCAGCAACGGTCGGGTGGCAGGGCAGTAGCAGCGGCAGCAGCAGGTCGCCATGCCAACTGGCAGTGCCACTGCCACCAGAAGTGGAGCTGGAGCTGTAGCTGGAGCTGGATCTGCAGTTGCAAGTTAAATAAATATGAGTTCAATTTTCATTTCGTCAGGAGTCGCTTCGCCTCGCTTTGCCTCGACCCACAGACCATGCCTCATCCAGTGTCCCTGTGTCCTGTGTCCTGTGTCTATGCCTCTGCCTCTGCCAGTCTGTGTGTGGCACCTGGCAAACGTTGTTTTTATTGGCGGTTTACTGACCTGCGCCAACGGCAACACACGGCAACTGGCAACCGTTGCGTTGCATTGCGTTACTACTGCCACACAGCCAATTCCTTGCCACATTCCGCATACGACACATTCGCCACATTCGGCCTGCTGCTGCTGCTGCTCCTGCCTCCTGTCAAAATGCGTGAATTCATTTTCGATTGCCTCTTGCCTACTCGTTTTCGGCCCCTCCTGTGGCAGCACAAGTTAATAACCGAAAGATACATGCCACAAGACTATCGACATAAGCATGGATACAGATGGGGCAAATGTTTGCATAATGTTGCACCCAAAAGAGTGCTTTTTGCGGCATGCATATTAGAAAAACCCAAACACACACTCACACACACACACACACACACACACACACTTGCCCCCCTCCTCCAGCCACAAAAAGTTGGCCAAAAAGATACTCGTATCTCAAAGATCTCACGACCGATAGTAAGGGTCCACCGCCAGCGCCACCGAATCACCGTTTCCTGCTTGCAACACACTCTGTGGCACACAAGGCAGATAGAAAGAGAAAGAGAGAGGGATAGATGGAGAGAGAGGGAGGGAAAGGGGGAGGGAGAGGAAGAGGGAGAGAAACGAACAATTACCAAACATCATTTCCTTTGAACATATTTATTAAACCTCTGGCCAAGGGGCACAAAATGATGCACTGCGCGAAATTGGGGGGTGGATGTTTGAAGGGAATTTCGTATGCCTGAAGAGGGCAAGGAAAAAGCGTAATTTTTCGTATTGGCATGGCATCTAATATGCAATTTTCTTCGAGTGTAAGCCACCGCTGGGTCTGCTGGGATTAGAGGTGGAGTGGTGGCAGTGGTGGCAGTGGTGCCAGTGGGGTGGAGTGGGGTGGGGGGGCAGTGGCAGTGGCATGGTGGATCGTCTAACAATTGCAAATGAAGTCAATTGCTACTGAATGCAGAAGAAATGAATGCCCTGGCAGCAGCAGCAGCAGCAGCAGCAGCAAACAGACATCGAAACAGCAGACAAACAGCGGACAAACATATGATGTTTAAAGTTTAGTTTCACTTCGTTTCCCCCCGTTGCCCCCCTCCCCCGCTTCCACCCCTCCCCGTTTCAGTAAGTTCGCCTTAAAAAAGTCATTATACTCGAAGGCAGAAGCCAAGCAAGCAAGAAGCCAAGAAGGGCAGGAGGGCGGGAGGGGCAGAAGGGGCAGAAGGGGCAGGCCACATCGGTAATAAATATCACTGGCCAAAATGGAAACGAATGCGGAAATACCTCGGGAAAAGCCAATACAAAAGGAAAGAGAATCTGGAAGATCTCTAGCTTTCGGTTAGGTTACTCCTGCCAAGACTCCTCCCAGCGAGGGGATGCCCTGCCCTCCCCAGTGCCTATTCCAGGGTATTCCCCCAATTACATAGTGCCCCCAACCCAAACCATTCCAAAACAGATTCCATGTTGCTGCCACAGTAGCAATAGCCATGGCCGCCGATTGTCTGAAGATGAAGCCACTGCCACCGCCACCGCCACCGCCACTGCCACTGCTGCTGCCTCTGCCGCTCTGCCGCCGTCGCGGTGGTGCACGTTTTCTCATAGGTTGCACCGCGTTGCATCCTCTTGGACTTGCGGGGGATTCTGATTCCGACGCCACCGCAGACGACGCGTCGTGTTTCGTCGTGGGCGATGCCACAGAAAGTAAGAGAGAGAGAGAGAGAGAGAGAGAGAGGGAGAGGGAGAGAGACATATATTTTGGCTGCTACTGTGCCACACAGCACAGCCTGTTGCAAGCTGCTTTGCATGCCTCGTTGGGCACGTCGTTGCTGCTGTTGCAGCTACAACTTCTTCAGCATCCATCCTGACTGAAGATTGTGTGGCATTGTGTGTGGCTATTGTTGCATGCCCTTCCCTTCTACAGGGTGCACATGAATGATGCATGCAACGCGGCAGCACAAGGCAGCACAAGGCAGCAAAAGGCAGCAGCGTCTTTGGCTGCCGCTGCCAAGTGTATCTTTTGCTTCGTTTTGTGTTCATTTCTTTTTGTGGGGGGGATTTACGGATTTTGCATATTGCTGCAACTTGTTGCATGGCCACAGAAAGAGTGGCACAGAGAGAAAGAGGGGCAGCGAGGGTGCGGGTGGGGGTGGGGTGCAATTGTTCAAAAATTGTTTTCGAACTGCTACCGCATGCAAAATATGTGTGTAATTGTTTTTGATATAAGTTGTTGCAGCAGCAGCAGCGGCGGCAGCAGCCATCAGTGGCAGCAACAACAAACGACCGTCGACGATGGACTAAAAATGTGGCCCATTGTTTTGGGGCATGATTTGTTGTTGTTGCTGCTGCCCCAACCCCTGCTCCTGCCTCTGCCTCTGCCCCCTTTGCTGCTGGCTCTATGCCACCCGTTGGCCCGCATTTATTGTTAATATTTTTCGCATATTACGGCGTCGTCGTCATATGTTGCAAGTCTCGATTTGGACATTTCGGAGGCTGCTGCCCCATGCCACCGTTGCGGCTTGCCCCACAGTTTCACTTAATCGTTGAATGTTTATTATAGTTTATTATTTGTACCGCTCCTCCGACATCTGCATGGCCTTTGTTCTTCTCAGTCGTCGTCGTCGTCGTCGTCGTCGCTGTCCTCGTCGTGTCTTTCCGTCTGTGTTCCCCTGGGCCTCTCTCCCCCTCCCTCCCTCTCTATCTGCAACCAGTGCCTCATGTGCCTCATGTGGAAAAACCCCCCTCTAAATGAGGGCTACAATCATCTCTTTGGAGTCAAGTTGCTCTGGCACATCCGCATCCCCCTTGACATGCCTCCGCATACACAAAATCAAAAGTAAATCCTACTCTCAGAGCCTCTCATTTTCCACAGAGTTTTCACCATTTTTCCCCACATATTCCCCACTATTTTTTCTAGAAAAAAGAGAGAAAAAGAAACACATAAACATATATTAACATATATTAAACATTACATTTTTTTATACACAAATTGTGAAATAAAATAAAATAAATGTTTAATTAAATAATTAGAAATACATATGTACATATGTATATAAAAAATATATTAAAAATAAATATATTAAAAAAAGAAATGTAAAACCCTTTAAAACAAATAAAATACATATATTTGAAGTTTAATCCATACAATATCTAGGAAATAGATTTAATATAATTATAAAAATATTTCAATTAAATGCGAAATGTTTTGATTTATATACGAAAGGAATCCATATTTTCTATCCTTTCTTTTAAATTTTATTTTTAACGGCTGTGGCTCCAATTTATGTGTGTATGTGTGTGTGTTGCGTGGCGACGTAGTCCTGAAAGTCTAAGTTCCCAGGATTCGCAGATGGATGTTCGATCCATTCATTGGGTTTTTTTCTTTGTAAATATATCCTTCGAAATCCACCTTTTTTTTACAGGTCTAAAACTCTTTTTTGTGGTCAATATGAAGCTCTTGGTCAGAATATTCGACGATGGGTCTACCGGAGCGACGGATGCATCTTTACCGTTGAAATTTCATACTAATGCCTAAATGTTAGGGAAAATGTAAGGGAAACGACTTTCTTTTTGCTGTTTCCCATTGCGATGCAAAGTTATTTCCATCAATTTCTAAATCGAAGTCTAACTATTCGATTCTTTGGGTTTTTTTCTCTTTGCCTACAGCCGTTCCACTCCTTCCAGGATCATTAGTTCAGCAGAGCAGAAGCTTTATTGATATCAGATATCAATGTAGTAGAATAACCTGCCATATCCCTTGATCACTTGTAAAGTCCTAGAATCTGGTGGGGATACTCCACTCCTCTTCCAATCTCTGGCCGACTCTGTCTCTCTCTGCTCTATCTCTTTTTGTCCCTCTGCTGGGACTCTCTTTCTCTCTCTCTCTCTTGTTCTGTCTCTCTGATCAAACGAAAAAGTTCTAGAAAATTGGTTTTGCCATTGAAAATGGCTTTTCATTCAGTTCCTTTCCCCCTGCTTTCCCCTGAAGTTCAACTTCATTCCGTCTAACAAACACCCTGCCACCCTGCCACCCTGCCACACCATGCACCTTAGCCTGTGCCCCTGCCCCGCTTTGGTTGCTTGCAGGGAAACAGGGAAAAGGCAGGGGGAAAATAGACAAATGAAAAACAACTACAGCGCTGTACTCCACGTAGTACGTTAAATATTTCCATTATATTTTTTGAAGCATAAAAAATATTAATTTATGTGCGTGGCTGTTCGTTTTTTATGCTATTGGAACGGGGACCGGGGGACCGGGGGACGGGGGGGACGAGTACAAGTCGATTTTTTGTCCGATGTCCGATGGTGTGTTAATTTTTATTTGATTTATTTTTAATGTCCATCGCAGAAGCAGCTCCCCCTGTCCCCTGCTTCCTGCCTGCTGCCTGCCTGCTGCCTGCCTTCTGCCTCCTGTATGGATCCTGCCACATGCCACTCTTTCCCTTTTGATTGCGACTCAAGCAAATGGATGTCCGACTGTCTCTCTCTCTCTCTCTCTTTCGGTTGTCCTTTTGCAAGGCTTGCGACAGGCCAAAATCAAAGCACAAAAACGCATCCACACACACACACACACTCCGGCCACCCTTCTTAGCCTGTGCCTTTGCCACACACACTCTGCCACATAGATAACACACAAGCAAACAGAGAGGGAGAGAGAGAGAGAGCGGGGGAGAGAGAGAGGGGGAGAGAGCTTGTAGCATGTGCAGGCAGTGCCTCATTCCTCGATTTCCAGAGTTTTTCCGCGTACTAGAAAATCAACTAAAAATTCGCGAATTTTTTTGCTGCTGCTGCTGGACGACAACGTGCCCCTGCCCCCATGCCTCTTGCCACCCACACTCCACACTACCTCTCTCGCTCACTCTCTTGCAACTCCACTCCTTTGGGCCCTTCCTTCTCTTTTAATTTTTTAACATTTTGCATATTATTTTGTTTGAAACGCAGTTGTTGTACGATGGATGTGTCCCCACCCTCCCCCTCTGCCACACACACATGGACACCCCCCCCCCCTCACCATGTGTCAAACATGCCATTTATATGCGAAAGGAAGCTGCTGCTGCTGCTGCTGCAATGCTGTCTGTGGGGCATGGGGCAGCAGCACGTGAGGGAGTGGAAGGATTTTGCAGCAAAACATTTGCCAAAAAACATTTTTTATCAAAGCCTTCAGCTGAAGCTTCAGCCAGGAGCACCAGCAGCAGCAGCAGCAGGAGGCAGGAGCTGTAGCAAGAGGCATGCCACATCTACGACACGACACAACGCATTGTACAAGGGCGAGGGCTGGGGGCAGGGGAAATTTGAAACTCAATAGACAAAAAATCGACACAAAAACGAAAGAAAAGTAAAGGAAAAGTAATAGAAAAAGAAAACATATAAAAGTGTGGCAGAGACAGAGCGGGAGGGAGAGGGAGAGGGAGAGGGAGAGGGAGAGGGAAAGCTAGCTGCTTCAGCCTGCCTCCGATTCGATTTTTTCCGTCGTGTGTATATAGATTTTCGCTTGATTTTTACTGCACTCAGGACTCGTTTGGAGTCGCCACCGCCACCGCCACTGCCACCGCCACTGCCCTGCCGCCGCACCGTCTCCTGTCTGCAATTTTCGTCCTTTTCGCCTGTCGATTTTTCTATGCCGACGCACTGCGTTTGTGTGGCGTTTGTCCAGGGAGTCCTGCGTCCTATGCGTCCTGCGTCCTGCGTCCTGTGGCAATAAAACTATGGGAAAAAACGCATTTAGTATAAGGGCAGGCGGCCCTGACATGTGACAGAAGAGACTCCACGGCCGCCGTGCTGCACGAATGGAATGGAATGGGGTGTCCGTCCGTCCGTCTGTCTGTCTGTCTGTTTGTGTTTCGTCTCCTCAATGCTGCAGATAGTACACTTGCAACAGCAGCAGCAGCAGCATGGAGGAGGCCTGCCACTTGGCTATGGAAACCCCTTCTGGACACTCACACAAAAGGCTCTAAAAGGAGAGGGGGCATGTGGCAGGGGGCAGGAGGCAGCAGCGCATCGAAATTGGTTACATTTTTAGAGACAGAAAAGAAGCTGCAAATTGTTGCACGGCCAGCACAGGCCAGATCGGAGGCAGGAAGGAAGGCGGAAGGCGGCCACTCTCTTGAAGCAGAGCAGCAGAGGTGCTGGACCATTGCAGGCTGTGTGGCAGTGTGGCACCTAGTTTAGGGGGGCGCCTCAAGGGGCAAGCAAACCGAAACCGAAAAAAACGAAGGTAATCCCTGAAGATCCTAATGCGAAAAGCGTCTCAGCAAAGAGCAAAGCCTCTCCGTGCAACCTCTACGGATGCATGTTGCAGAGTCAGCCAGGCAGGCAGGCAAAACTCTGTGCCTCATGCCCCCCAGAAATGTCTCCCTTTAATCAACTGCCAATGTGGCACTAATAAATGAGCTTTGACCCCTCCATGCCCCCAAATGCAAATAAAATGTGCAACAATTGTCACAACAAGCAGCAACAGGCTGGGAGGAGGGGCCGCTGCAGCAGCAGCAGCAGCAGCAAGTGGCAGTGACTGATAAAAGTCTGCCACAAGCCCCATTGTCCCCTCTGCCCCTCCGCCCCGTCCGCACTTCCTGCCTTCCTGCCTTCCTGCCACCAAGCGAAAAATGCGTGGCGCTATCAATTACATGCGGATTTTTGTCCATTGATGTGGCATCCACAGCCGAGCAGAGCACAGGCAGAGGCAGAGGCAGTGGCAGTGGCAGTGGGTGGCATGCAACCACCTGCAACAGCTTTATGTTGACACGTGCAACATGCTGTTAACACCAGCAGCAGAGCCTGCAACAACAATGCACATGTGTGCGTTGTGTGTGTGTGGCAGTGCCAGTGCGGGTGTGTTGTGTGGCATGCAACACTTTCGCTTTCAAACGCATTTCGCGTGAATCGCAAAAAAAAAAAACGGAAATAAAAATAAAAGAGAGCTGCTGCTGCTGCATGCATTTGTTGCATGCCCCACACTCTCCCTCTCTCTCTTTCTCTGTCGAGTTGTGTGTTGCAGCAAAACGCACTGTTGCATGCACTAGTGGCAGCCACCGCATGACAGCAGCTCTTTTTACGTGTTTTTTTTTTCTGTTTTGCCTGTGCCACACGTTGCACGTCCTCTTGCAGCATGTGTGTGTGTGTGTGTGTGTGTGTGTGTCGCTTTTTCACACACAATTTGTGCCGCAGCGACGCCAACAGCACTGCCAATGCCACTGCCACGCAATTGCAGTGTTTTTGTGTCTGTGTGGTTGTTGCAACATGCCTCTGCTACAGCCGCTGCCGCTGCCGCTGCTGCTGCCTCTAGCTCTGCCGATGTGTGTTTTTGTTGTGACATTTAATAGCCACACACACACATACACACAGAGAGAGAGAGAGCGACTAGTGGCTAATAGTTTTCCATGTTGCAACATTGAAATTTCATTCATAAAACGATGGACTTTTGAAGGCCACTATATGCCACACGTACATGTACATATGTCGCTACATGCTGCCACCGATTGTCAGCCACTATTAAGGCGGCAACGTGAGGCAGATTCCAATCACAGCTGATTGAGTAAAATGCCTCCAAATGGGGCGAGATCAGAAGATGCACACGCACACACAGAGAATATGTAAGGTACTGTACGTAGATCCTTGACGCAAATGCTTGTGGATTCTTCACTA
The DNA here is from genome assembly GCA_008121215.1 of Drosophila athabasca. NCBI lineage: Eukaryota > Metazoa > Arthropoda > Insecta > Diptera > Drosophilidae > Drosophila > Drosophila athabasca. The sequence goes on along the minus strand of CM017796.1, from coordinate 60,259,933 downwards.
AGTAGATTGAGGGAACTCAGAGATAGGAAGACAGAGAGAGCAAGATCGAAGATCTCAAGAACCACAGATTGAAAATCCTGCAAACATTGTCTTTATCCTGCATTCATCCTTCATTTATCCTTCCTTCCAAGGAGAGACTCATCCAGTGAATACTCCTTCCTTTCTTCGAAACGAAATCAGGATTCTGCAGTGACCGCTGGAAGGCAGATAGCAAGTAGAACAGCAGACAGAACTTTATAGATGAGAATAAATATTATAAAGAAGAGAAGAACAGATTCCCCCGACCACCAGAGGGAGGGGGAGAGTGCAATGGATATCCCTAAAGGGATCAATCAATGAGCATGGAGCCTGTAGGTTGTAGGTTGTGGCGTTCTGTAAGATTTGCTGCAAGAGCTTGCTGTCCAGAGATCAATGTGCCACACACAACGGAAAAGCCTTCGAGATTGCTTCAAGGCGTTTTTGCGTCCTTTTGTGTGGGGCCAGAGGATGAAGATTGAAATGTACAGAGAGGAGCAGCAGAGGAGCCGAGGAGAACCAGAAGCCTGGTTTTCAAGAGGAGCCTGGCAAAGGATTCCTTGGACTACATAACATCCACCATTCTTTCTGCTTTTCCCTATATCGGTTGCAAGTAGAAAAGTAGAATGTTCGGGCATAGCTTTGACCTTTCAAGTATTTATTTACCATACATTTATGTACTTTGTATATATGTATAAATGCAGGGCCTTTGGTTAGTTCCTTTCGACATCTCTGGCCTCATCTGACGGCAGTTTCCATTGCCAGAATTGCTGATTTCCCAATCATCTCTCGTTTCTTTCAATTCAAAGAATTTCTCAAACTAAACTGATTCGAATCTGATAGACGCCATTAACTGGCCCTCGGTTTCCCACAAATCCTGGGGGAGGCCCCTGTTAAGGGTCAGGGAAATATGAAGAAAAACTGCAGCTCAGAGATACTTTCTGCTATGCGGCGCATTCCAAATACTGCAACAGTGGAAGGAAGTTGTGGCAAATCTTGGCAATTACAACAGCAGCAGCCAGCAGCAGCAACAGCAGCCAGCAGCAGGAGGTTGCATGCTCTTCTGGCCAGCCCCTGGAGCAGACATTCGTCGATGAGCCGAGAGAGGCTGAAGCTGCAGGCTGCAGCCCTTAAAAGAATTAAATAAATTTCAAATAAAAACTATAATCTCTTGACTTTGAAACCCAAATCAAATTGAATCAATGACTGCCAGTCAGTCCCCCTTCCGGGGGAGGGAGGCTGGAAGGCCAATCATCCAGTATTTAGTCGGCACCTAAAAAACGGATGTCAATCGGGCCAACCAGCCATCATCCTGTCCATCCATCCATCCAGCCATCCGTCCATCCATTCACCGATTTGCAGGATATTCCCCAACCAATCAGCAGGCCCCACTCCCTGCTCTCCCCCCCTCCCTGCTCTCCCCCTCTCTTCCCCTCCCTCTGTGTGTGTGTGCAACATTTGCATGTTTTCATCGCGATGGATAAAAATCAGTTGTTGGAAAAAGGCCATCGCTGAGGTAAGCCACAAATTTGCGGTCAATTGGGTTTTTCGGCGGGGCAGCGCAGCGCGTGGCATGTGGCATGTGGCACAATGAACAAAACACAGTGCCACAAAAACACGATTGGGGCAAGGCAGGCTTTGGCCGATGCTTGTTGCATGTGCAACAAAACTGCAGCATCAACGCATTTGACCAGAAAAGCCATCACCAGGAGCAGCAATGGAGTATGGACGTGTGGCAGTGTGGCAGGGGGAGTGGCAACGGCAACGTGCTCCCCATTTTCTTCATCTTTTTTTTCCAATGCATTTTCACACTTCAACAGCAGCGGTGGCATGCCACCCGTCTCCCTGCCACCAAAAACCAAAAAAAACGGCGACACGCCGCGTTGCATAAAAAGTGCAACAATTCAAATGGGGCGCACAAATGGGGGGCAGGGGGCGTGGCAGCCTACTGCAAAAATTCATGGGCAAAAATCGAGGGGCGCGTGCGAGTCTCCCGCCCCCCAAAAAAAAGGAACAGGGGAGAAAAACTCATGCAACATCAACCGCAAACAAGCGGCCATCCGCGAGGTGGCAAGGGGGGATGGCCGCAGGGGAGTGGCAGGCGGGGCTGGCGGGTCAGGCCGTGTGTGGCAAGTGCAGCGTCGATTGAAATCCCTAATAATCGCGTTGAATGCACTTCTACCCCCGCTCCACCCCCCTCCCCCCTCTCGCACTCTCTGCCTCTCGTAAAAAACGAAACAAAACTCCAGGCCGGAAAAAATGCAAAAATGCGAATCGAGTGGCTGCCCCATCGATGGTGTGTTGCAAGAGCAGGTTGCCCGGGTGTGAAGGGGTGCGAGGGGGTGCAGTGCCAGATATAGGGGGCCATGCGGCATGAATGGAAATGACCTTCACTTTCCCGTGATTTTTCCATCGTTCGTTTTTTTAGGGGGCAGGCAGCAGGCGGCATGCGGCATGCGGCATGCGGCAGGACATTGATATGCAGCGCAGGATAATCGCAGGACGGGGCCGCCAGTGCAATCAAAGTGCAACAGCGGCAACAACGCAGGGACTGGGCGGTGTGGGGGCTGGTAGCAACAGAATGAATGGTGGCAGCATGTGGCAGGGGCAACTCCCTTTTTTTGGGTGATTTTTTTCCGCGGCTGCTGGTTGCTGGCTGCCGGCTGCTGCCACCAACTGTTGAACACACATTTGCCGGGAATTGCAGCAGCAGCAGCGGCAGCGGCAGCACTCCCGTGCAACACAGCACTCCATGCAACACACTTTTTGGTGTGGCAGGGGGGGGGGGGGGGGGGGGGGGGCAATGGGGAGTACCGTACGCACGACCTTGACGCGTGTGCCGCATGCTGAACAATCGAATGGACAGCAAATTGGTGGCATCATCATCATCCACGCTTTTTTCGCGAGGGATGCTGCCACACACACACACACACACACACACACACACACACACACAAACACTGCAACACACACACACACGCGCGGTTGGGGCACGCAGTGTGAGGGGGAGGGGGTGGGGGGCAGGTTGCACTTCTGTTAGGCTGCTGCTGCACCTCTCTCATCGTCGTGTTGCGGCTGCAACGTGGCGCTTTTTTCGGGTCGCGTGCGTGGCGCTGCATGTGGCATGTGGCATTGCGCCATCCCATTGCACTTTTTTTGTGTTTTCTGCTTTCACGCGCGCAGTAGCTGCAGCTGCAACTGTGTGTGTGTGTGTGTGTGTGTGTGTGTGTGTGTGGCGTGCAGCAAATTTTCATTCATGCATTTTGCGGCATGCGTGTGTATGCGTTTCATTCATGCCTCATTCATGGGAAAATCTGCCTCGCCGCACGGTGTGGGGCGCCCCATCGTAATCGCTCGCTTTTTTTCCAACGTTCTTCTGCGGCTTTGTTGACAGGTGCCACACGTGTGTGTGTGGCAAGCATCTTGTGGCTGCTTTTCCACCGGAGTTTCTTCTACAAACTTTCTTCCTCATGTTGCACATGCTGCTGCTGCTGCAACGAGGAGTCGAGTAATCATCGCTACCCTGAAGCTCCCCGGAGTTCAAACGACAATTCCCTCGACAATTACGAATGATTTCCCATCACCCCCCAACCCCCCCCACCCCCCTACCCTCCCCCTGCCTCGTTCACCCCTCCGCCCTTTTCCGCGCTTTTCTTGTGCCTTTTCTTCTGATTTTGTCGTCGTCGTCGGTTGCATTGTCAAAACACCGCACGGCACGCGGTGGCAATTAGCAGGCAGGCAGGCAGGCAGGCAGGCGAGCATCTCCTGCTCCCCCTACCCGCTCCCCCTCCTGCTTTTGTGGCACGAAAGATTTCCTTAGATTTCTGGCGTTCTTTTTTCTTCTTCTTTTCTGTCATTTGTTTTTTCGAATGAATGTTTTTTTAATTAGTCTGCGAAAATCTTTTGAGGCATTTTCTTGAGCAAAAATTTCAATCAGTGGATCATCCGCATGCCCCATGCCCCTGCCTATTAATGAGGCATCCTTTTTTTATGGTTTTGTTTGGAATTATGTCAGGATTCATGACTACAAGGACTGGCATGGCTTAAAGACTCTTTAAAGATGCATTCGAGTGGCGGTTGGGGGCGGTTGGGGGCGGTTGGGGCATCTCCCAAGTGGATTCTGCGTCACATATGCGCCTCGGTGCTGCCTCTGTCTCTGCCTTCTCTTCTGGCCAACTAATCCTCTCAATAGCCCCCCCCTTCCCGCCTCCCGTCTCCCCACAAAAGAGGATGCAGCTGTGCCTACCCCTATCCTTTCTGCTCCTTGCATTGACCACATGGCCCGCCCCCCACCACCCCACTCCACCCCGGCTAACAACTTGCAACAACAGACAAACGACAGAACGACAGAAGCCACCGAAGCCGTCTGTCGATGCTGTTTCTCCCTCTCTTTCTCACACAAACAGTAGATACAATAAAAATACCAGTCGGAATGGCCGCACACCCACCGCGACATCAGGATACTCCGCAGATACGGATCTGTAGATGGATCTCTACGGATCTCTACAGAATGAGATGCAGATGCAGCGTATGTATCTTCGAGGCTTTTTGATCTTTCTGAGGCTTTCGATACTTTGATAGATTGATTCTTGTTAAGGGGAATCCAGGGAAATATTCGATTTCGAATCCACAGATTAGTGGAGTTTTTCCAACAGAGTTACTTCGTTTTTCCTCCAATACTTTCCATGATCGATCCATTTTCCAATGCCAGATATTCCCAGATATTCCCAGATATGAACTTTCCTCTCTTTTGGTGCCACAAATCCCCTCAAAGTCCCCATGGCCGCTTCTAAAACGCAGAGTATCTAGAAATGAAAAAAAAAGGAAATTATTTGCCTGCGTCTGGCACTTGAATGCCAGGGGGAATGGGGGCGTGGCAAAAACTAGAGGCGTTCATTTGTATATAAATGAATGAAGGGGCACAAGCACAAGAGGCAGCAGGAGAAGCATGTGAGGCGGCGGGTGTGTGGCAAGTATAGAGAGGCAGAGGCAGGGGCAGACGCCATAGCAGCAGCCAAAGGAGCGGCGACAATGCCGCCAAGTGGAAGCGGAAGCGAGCGACGCAATGCAATCAAATGGCGCAGCGCGCAAAATCTACAAAAACACACACACGCACATGCAACACACACACACACACACACACACATGTGGCAAGGAGGCAACAGCAGCAGATGGACACTGGAGTCACACACATGCAGCAGCGACAACAGCAGCAGCAGCAGTGAAACGGGTTGGAGGGCGGAGGCATAGGCAGGGCAACTTGCAACGCACGCGAAAATCTTGCCAAAGGGGCACGGCACCCAATGACTGGTGCCTGGATCCTGAAACTGCGACTGCGACTGCGACTGCGACTGGACCTCCTCATCCTGCACCTTCTGCACGTTCTCGTCCTGTTTCTGCTGCTGCTGCTGCGGCTGCTGCTGCTGGTCCTGGTTCTCGGTACAGTTGTGCCGCCTAAGCCTTGCAACAGGACGAAGGAGGAGGCAGAAGGCAGCTGGAGGCAGCAGCAGGAGGCAAAGGAAGGAGCACCGGAGACCAGAGAAACAGAGTCCTCTCCCCTGTCTCCGCCTCCGCCTCCGCCTCGTTTTGACCATCTCTCTCTGGCATCCCATGTTTTCGCGTTCGTTTTGCCGCGTTAACTGTCCATCAATTCGGGCCCCTCCACCCCTCCCACCCCTCCCCTGTTACGGCCCATGGGTGGGACATGCACTGAGAGAAATTACAGCTCCAAGGGAGTCCTGTTAAGAGAAGAATCTACATTCAAAAACGTGGCTATCTATAGATACAGCAAAGAGATACTTTTCAAAAGTATCTCAAGAAAAGAACTATGTATCTGTACTTACAAAATGATGGAATACCATTTTCTAACACCAAAGCAAACACAAAAAGATACAAAAAGATCTCTAGATACAAAAAGATACAAAAGTATCTTTTGACTAAAAAAAGATACAAAAGTATCTTTATGCTCAAAAAGATAAAAAAAGTATCTTTAGACTCAAAAAAATACAAAAGTATCTTTTGACTTAAAAAAGATACAAAAGTATCTTTATACTCAAAAATTATGCAATGCATCTCTAGATACTATATATGTATATAGATTCAAAAGTATCTTTTTAGCGAAAATGGATACAAATGTATCTTTTTAGAGAAAATGGCTACAAAAGTATCTTTAGACACAAAAAGGTTGCAAAGACTCTCTATATGCAAAATAGATACAAAAGTATCTTCAGACAGAAAAAAAAAGGAAACAGAAGTATCTTTAGACACAAAAAAGATACAAAGTTTCTTAAAATTAAAAAAACAGTCAAAGATACATTAAAAATACAAGCGCAAAGGCCAAAGAAAAGATACAGTATCTCTTGCACAGAAGATCTATCACCGAGAAAGACACTGACTGACATTTTCCGCGATCTATCCGCAACTTGCCACATCTTTTCCCTGGACACAGTTCTCTCTTTGGTCTCCCAAAAACTCTGCCCATGTATCTAGATATTTCTCCTGTTTCTGGTTCTCCGTTTCACGACCTCCTGTCTATCTGCTGTTGTGTATGCGTGTGTGTGCGTGAGTGTGTCTGTGGCATGCACCCCTCTACCTAAGCCCCGACTCCTCGGCAAACGCCACTCCTCGATATATGCCACACACTCCATACTCCACTACCCTCCACACCCGCGCTAGTTCCTGCCTCATGCCCCATGCCCCATGCCCCAATCCAATCAGACAGGCCAGCGGCGTCGGCGGCATCGTTAGCAACGCAGCAGCGCGACGTTCGAGGTCCTGCGCCTGCATTTCAAAGTTCGTTTTGTGGATTTTAGAACGAAACGAAACGAAACGAAACTGCAACCCCCCGATGGTCAGCCTTCAGCTCCATCTCTAACTCCAGGACTCCAGGACTCGTTTTGGAGTGGGGTAAGCCCTTTTTCATTGCCTCTCTCTGCCGCTGCCGCTGTTGCTGCCGCTGATGCTGCCACTGATGCTGCCGCTGATGGTGATGCTGATGCCCGGTGTGGCCCTCGGGGGCGCTACGTTTTATTGCGCTAGGCATTTTTGCATATTTGAGGCATCATCGCTCATCGCTTTTGTGTGTAAGCCAACTTTTAGACATCGGTGGAAGGTGGACAAAACAACAACATCGACCCCGTGCCCCGTGCCCCGTTCCCCATGCCCCATGCCCCAGAAGAAGAACAAGCATTAGCAGCAGCAGCAAAGGGTTGTGCCGCTTTCTCTGCATTTCTCTAAGCTGCAGCCGTGGAGGTTGCTATCCGTTGTCCACTGTCCGTTGTCCGCTGTTCGCTGTTGCACTGTTCTATTTGCCGTTTTAATATGCAACATTTTTTGCCGCTGATCCTCCCCTTTGGGCCGTGCCATAGTCGTGCCACACCAACCCTCCTTCTTCTTTTGGCGCTTCCTCAGCTGCCGCTGCCGCTGCCGCTACTGCCACACACTTGTGTACGTTTGGTCACCTCCATGCAACACACACACCCATTCTGCACTTGAAAAAACGAAGATACAGATCGATGTTGCATGTTTTCAGATGCTTCCATGAAAAGTTATTTAGCAGAAGAAAATTCGATGCCATTCGATTATGGAAGCCATTCGTTTAGGGGCACATTTCTTGAGGTAGAGACAATTTTCCTTCAAAGAAAAAAGCACACAATTTTTCGCAGTGCTCGAGCGAATCACGGGGTCAGACAGCGACAGTCGACCATCTCCCAGTGAAGTCCAGTGAAGCCCCTGCCACTCCGTGCCACACCATGCCACTCGTTCCGCGCCTCTGCAACTTTGTCTGTTGTTTGGTTCAAATGTTGTCATCTTTACCCCGAACCACCCCCCCATCACCCACCCCGCCATGCCACACGCCACACCCCCTCCACACCACACACTCCGAGTGCCTCTTGTCGCATAGGCTTTCGTCGCTTTTTTGGACCAGCATCATGCGTTTCCACATCCTCGCTCCTTGCTCCTCGCTCCGCTGTGTGTCCTCTGTATGTCCTGTATGTCCTGTGTATGTGTTTGTGTGTCCGTGTGTGTCCATTGCCATGTCCTTTCACGTACGCGTCATCGTTTTGCTCGTCAGCGTCGTCGTCACCAGCTAAATACATAAATTCTCGTATAAACGCGTTCTGGAGCCGCGCGACGTCCAGCAGCCATACGCCTTGCCCCTCCCCCCCCTGCCTAGCCATGCCCCGCCTGTAGGTCGGGCGGGGCGGGGAGTGGAATGTGGCATACAACAAACAACTTGGAAAATGCGTGCAGTTGCTGCAGTTTCGGTGTTTCGGTGTTTGATCCAAATTCTGTTTGCTATTTGCTGCAATTCATTTGTTGCAAGCAGCGGAGCTGAGAGCTGGCGGCGCACAGTGGGGCAGGCAGAGAGCAAAGGTCGCAAATACGGGCCATCAAGATGGAATCTTTATACATGCAAATGTATCTTTAGATAGAAGAAGATAAAAAAGTATCTTATCGCCAAAAAATGTTGCAAAAAGTATCTTTGAATAAGAAACGACATAATAGTTTCTTGTGATCCAAAAAAAATATGCAAAAAGTATCTCTAAGATAAAATATCTGCACATATCCACACAAAAACGATGTAAAAACTATCTTTTGACACAGTGAGATACAAAAGTATCTTGAGATATGTATAAGAAAGGGTACACACGTATCTCAAGATACAACAAAACTACAAAGTATCTTTAGATAGAAAAAGATACAAAAAACTATCTTTCCACACAACAAAGAAGCGGGAAAAGTATCTAAAGATACAACAAGTATTTTTCAACCAAGTTAATGGGAAAATTTGCATTAACTTCAAAACGTATCTCCATCTCTGCTCACAACACAAAAAGTATCTTTTGTATTTTGTATCTAAAAAGTGCATACTGTGCTTGAGTTAATAAAATCAGCAAAGCGAAAATCCCTCTATGCTCTCCCTGTCTCTGTCTCTGTCTCTGTTTCTCCATCTCCGTTTCTCTCCGTCTCTCCATCAAATGTTGCCAAAGTCAATTATCGTTGAATGTCGCGCGTTGATCGGAAAATACATTCTGATCATTTTGTTGCCCCACCACTGCACCCCACCTACCTACCAGGCTCTCTCCCTACCCTACCCCACCCTGCCCCGATTCGATGATTCGATGTTTCCATGATTCCATGGCCATCGCCACAGCGCTGTTCGGTGCTGTTTATTATTATAATGTATCCCCGAGATGCCGCCATTTGCCAGTCACGAAAAAATTATGCATAATTTATGACTGGCCGAAGCTTCAGCAGCCTCGCCTTCGCCTCTGCCTCTGCCTCCGCCTCTTTCCTACCTTTACCTACATATATCTCACTCTCACTCTCTCTCTCTCTCTCTCTTACTCTTTCTCTCTGTATATCTCTGTCTCACTCTGTATATGAGTATCTTCATCTCTTTCTGGCATATATTTTGCTGGATTTTTCGTATTTCTTTTTATTATTTTTTATGCATATTATAAATGCGCAAGGCAAAAACAATAATCACAAAAACTACAAATGCAATTCAAACACGAACCAACACACACACACACACATACGCATACACATACACATACACACACATACACACTCTTGCATAGAGAGTCGCGAATATCTGACCAGTCTCAGCCATCAGTCGGCCCCCCACCCCCTCCCCGTCTTCATCGCCCTTCTAGCAAGAGCGAGAGAGAAAAAAAGAAGCAGCAAAAATAGTTGCTAGCCCAAAAACTGCAGGTGCAGCAGGCAGGCATGCACAGCAGCAGAAAACGTAGTTGCGGCGGCGGCGACGGCAGCGTTTCTCTTAAGAGCACAAGAGCCAAAGAGAGCAAACGAAAACGAAACGAAAGACTGCGGCGAATTCGCGTCGTCGTCGTCATCGTCATCGGTCGGTCGTCGGTTGTCGGCCGTCGGTCGTCGTTTCGCCTAAGCATTTGTTTACAATAAACGACGACTATGACGACGCAGACGTTGCCGTTGACTGCGCTGCCGGTGTACGCCGCTGCTTCTGCTGTTGCTGCTGAGAGCGAGAGCCGAAGCCGAAGCTGAAGATTGGATCTGGCAAGAGAGTGTAGACGGCGAGGGGCAGTGTGTGGTGTCGTGTAGGTGTATGATTGAGTGGGTGGCACAGCAAACGGAACTAATTAATGGAGAATCTTTTACGTTGGCCGAATCTTTCTCTTTGGAGGCGAGAGCAGTGAAAGAGAGCCGGCACAAGAAGAGTGAGCGAGAAAGAGTGAAGATCGAAGAGATAATAAGGTTGAGGTGAATAAACGAATGAATGGAATGATCCTTTATTTGAATCATGAATATTCCTTAAAATATTCACAGACATTTATTCACCAAAAATTTCCACAATTCTCGCATCGAAATAGTTCTGCCAAAATCTCTGCCCCACCGCGAGCGGCACCTTCCTCACACAAAAAAGTATTAGGCCTAAGCGTCGCCATGCCCACATTTGCTCTCTGCATTTTGGGCAACTTCCGTTTCCTCACGCACACACACGCACACAAACAGAGAGAAGAGGCACGGCACACGCATCGCAGTGCAACTTGCATCTCGCTGTTGTGTAGCTGTATGGGTGCCTCTGCCGCTGTCGCTGCCGCTGCCATTGCCACTGCTGCTCCTCATTTTTTGGGGGTTGCACGAAGGCCGAGGCCGAGGACGAGTTCGAGTTGGAGTCCGAGTCGGTGGCGCCGCACCGAGTCGTTTATCCGAGCAAAGGAATGCGAATGCGAATGCAACGTTTTGGAGCCGGCGTTTTTTGGCGCCTCGGATTGCTGCTGCTGCTGCCACTGCCACTGCCGCCACTGCTGCCAGTGCTGCTCTCCGCATCATATTTTCGTGTCGTCGGTGGTGCTGCCACCGTCGCTGCCACTGCCACTGTCACTGGCTTTTCCTTGGCAGAGCGTAGCGTAGCGGAGGAGACTCTCGCGAACTTTGTCGCTGGCAGTGCCTCAGCGAATTCGCATTTGCAACGCGAGGCGAGTCGAGGCGGCGGCGGCGGCACAACAACTACAACTACTGACAGAGGCGGTGTGTGGCAGCAACAGCAACAGCAACAGACAGAGGCACCAAACACCGCGTTTCAGGCACACGTCTCGTCTCGTCTCGACCCGTCTTCCCATCACCATCATCATCATCAGCGTCGTCGTCGTCGTCGTCGTCGTCTCCCCATCGTCGTGGACGTCGTGGACGTCGTCGTCGGAGTCGCCATCGTCGTCGGAGTCGCCGTCGTGGACGTTTCGTAGTCGTCGTGTGTGCCTGTGCCTGTGCCCGTGCCGCATGCCTCTGTGTGCTGCCTCTGTGTGTTGCCGCCTCTGGTCGTTCCTCTGCCTCTGTCTGTGTGTGTTTAAGTTTTGTTTTGAGTTTTTCCGTATCGAAATGTGCAAAACGATTTCAGTCTAATTCAGACGCTCGTGCTGAGAAGACTTTTGGCCCTGTTTGTTGGCCAATACCCAATACACACACCAATCCACTATCCACTCTGCCACACGGGCGCACAGGCAACAACCGGCATTTTGTCTGTACGAAACATAGAACACTGCAACAGAACCGAACAGAACAGAACAGAACAGAACTGAATAGTAGTGTGTGGCACGGCACAAGGCGAGTGGCAGACACTAAAAACTAATTGCCAAAAAGCGGGGGATCCCATCATATGGGTCCTTACGTTTCACGTAGTGCGCGTAACGTAACGTAACGTAACATACACAAACATAGACATACACACAGACATACATACATTGACATACACAGATACATAGATACAAAGATACTTTATACAAGATCGAGATACATTTACATGCAACACTCTCCAGTGCAATGTGAATGAAAAAACGCGCGTTTCGATCGATAATCGACAATCGATAACTATCGATAGATATCGATAAACACTAAAACATGGCTTCACTGGAGGTGCACCTGGAAACGGAAAGGGGCACCACAGAAAATGAAACGCAGCAGTCCAACGCCGAGCAGGCCCAATCCGCCCAAAGGCAAAGGAGTGGCGGCACAACCTCCTCCCCCCACCAGGGGGGCAGCAATCGGAGCTCCCCGACGACGCTCCACGCAGAAGATCGCCGAGGATCGGAGGAGAGGGGAGGAGGAGGAGGAGGAACAACAGCAGGAGGAGGAGGAGGAGGAGGCGGATCCAATGATGAAACACACACAACAGGAGGCCCCGGAGGATCATCGTCACCTGTGGCCGGTTCACCCTCGGCCTCTGGCTCCCCCCCGTCCACCCCATCGTCGCAACAGTTCTGCCTGAGGTGGAACAACTACCAATCGAATCTGACCACGATCTTCGATCAACTGCTGCAGAACGAATGCTTCGTGGACGTGACGCTCGCCTGCGATGGCCGCTCGATGAAGGCCCACAAGATGGTGCTGTCCGCCTGTTCGCCGTACTTCCAGACACTCCTGGCGGAGACGCCCTGCCAGCATCCGATCGTCATTATGCGCGACGTCTCCTGGGGCGATCTCAAGGCCATCGTGGAGTTCATGTATCGCGGCGAGATCAACGTCAGCCAGGATCAGATCGGTCCCCTGCTGCGAATTGCCGAGATGCTGAAGGTGCGCGGCCTGGCGGATGTCACCCACATGGAGGCGGCCACAGCGGCAGCGGCAGCAGCCGCCTCCGAGGCACGCGACTCATCGCCCAAGGAGACCCCCCACCGCGACACAGTGGAGCAGAGGGAGGCCGAGGAACTGCTGGCCTTCATGCAGCCGGAGAAGAAGCTACGCGGCGATTGGGACTATCATCCCTCCTCCTCGGGCGGCACCAGTGCCGTTTCCACGGCAGGGGGCAATCTCGAGCTGCGGCTCTCGCCGCTGGAGCGGCAGCAGGGGAGGAATGTCCGGAAGCGACGATGGCCATCGGCCGACACGATCTTCAATCCGCCCGCCAGTCCGCTGAGCAGCCTGATCGCCGCCGAGCGGCTGGAGCTCGAGCAGAAGGAGAGGGAGCGCCAGAGGGACTGCTCCCTGATGACGCCACCGCCCAAGCCGCAGTTGCAGGGAGCAGGCGGAGTAGGAGGAGGTGCCACCCCGAGACGCCTCACTCCCGCCTTGGAGACGGCCATCCATGGCCTGGATATGCCCTCGCCAGCGGCCACTCCTGGCCCCCGATCCTCGCGTGCATTGGCCCCCAGCCCGCAGCATCACTCGCAGCAGCAACACCACCAGCACCAGCAGCAGCATCCGTTGCATCTGCCACCTGTGCCACCGCATCACTCGCACGCACAGCACCTCGGCCTGTCGCCCGTCTCCTCGCAGCATGGCGTGTCCTCTGCGGGCGCCTCTCCTGCCGGGGACTCCCGCTATCCGTTGGGACCCACCGCCGCTGCAATGGCCGCCGCCATGGAATTGAGTGGCCTGCCACCCCCTGCAGAGCCACGCCTGCCACCGCCACCGCCCCATCATCATTCACAGGGTGTGGGAGGCGGGGGAGAAGGAAGAGGCGGAGGCGGATCACAGGGTGTCGGACCTTCGGGATCATCGCTGGCCGATGACATGGAAATCAAGCCGGGAATAGCGGAAATGATACGAGAGGAAGAGAGGGTGAGTGTGCGTGCCGATTGGCATTCGATCAAATCTCTTTATCTGTGGACCTCCCTTCCCTTCCCTTTCTCCCTTTGTCTGTGTACTGTCTGTTCCAAGAGAATCTCACGCCAGTTCGCTCTCTTTACGTTTCTGGCATTTCATTCACTAAATTCGAAAAGAGAGCGAATTTTAAATTCGCCTTGATCTTTTTCGCCGCTCTCTTCCGCGGCCAATGTGCTGCTGCTGCGCTGTCACAGCGCTGCTTTACTCTCTCTCTGCTCGCTCTCTCTCTCTCTCTCTGATATTCTGATTCGCTCTCGTTCTCTCTCTCTCTCTGGCTGTCTCCCTCTCTCGATCGTTTGTTTTGATTCACGTTTTCGCGCGCCTTTCGTTTGAGATTTTTATTTCCGAATTCGAATACGAACAAAATTCTGCCGGCGGCATTTCGCTGCCCCTGTCGTGACGTCACTGCGGCTGCTGCTGCTGCTGTATGGAGCCCGCAGCCTCGTGTGGAATTTGTTGTTGCTGTTGTTGTTGCGCTTGTAGGGGAGTGGGGGGGGGGCCTCCTCTTTATCGCAGGCCTTCTCATGATTGACAGCATTCACGTGCTTCACGTCGCTTCATTGTCGTCGCCTCACACACTCTCTCTCTCTCTCTCTCTCTGTGTCTCTCTTTCTCTGTCTCTCTTTCTGTGTGTGTGTGTGCCACATTTTTGTGTCATTCGAGGCGTGTGCAGGGGGGAGGTGCACGTTCTGTGGTGCACTCCACTCCTCTGCGGATCAGTGTGATTGAAGATTGGAAATTCCTGTGGCCCTGTGGTCGATGGATCTTACGAATCTATTATTCTGGATCTCCGATTGAGCGAATTTCAATCTATTTTTGCATGGATTCATGCATCCAGAAGTGTGCTTCAATTAGAGGCTCTACAGTGGGCCGACTAACCGGTTCTGTAAGATCAGGAGTTCCACTAGCACGCCGCTCCTCCGCCGCAAAGGCCTTTTCTGCGAGACTCTGAACCACAGATATTCGCACTTTAATAAAAATTAGTATTTATTTATCTAATAGACGTCGACGGGCGACGACGATGTTCACTCAAGAACTCGAGAGAGATCCCTGGATCCCTGCCACAAGTTCCATTCCCATTCCCGATCCCCCAGATCACCCCCCAAATCCGCAGAGTCGCGTCTGACATCAATCGCTTGACCATTGGAATGCAATATTTGTTTGTCTGTGGATTCTGTGCATTCTGTAAGAGACAGAAAGAGCGAGAGAAAGAGATCTGTGGAGAACCTGGAACCTGGAACCTGGAGAATGGGGACAGGGTACTCCTCTCCTCTCCTCGCCACTCCTCTCTCTACCGTGTTTATTGTCGCTTTCGAGTGCATTAATCAAACAGCAAATGGCGTAGGGCGGGGGAGGGGCTGAAGAGAGAGCAGAGGAGAGGAATGAATGCATTAGCATCCTCCACCACTCCACTCCTCGCCTTCCCCATCCTCATCCTCTCATATGTTCAATTTTTCAAGACGTTTGTTTGTTATTTTCCCTCCCCAAACCCCCTCACCCCCCCACCCCCCCCTCCTTACAGATTTTTCATATTTTTTTTTTTCTTCAGCTTATTCTTCTTCTCTGCTCCTCTCTCTTCTTCACTTTTTGGTTTCTTCTTCTCGTTAGCATCTCTTTTCAATAAATATTTTGTTTTTATGGTTTTTTAAATATTTTTCCAACGGTCGAGAGGGGAGAGGGGAGTCGGAGTCAGAGTCGAAGTCGGAGTCGTTTGCTTTGCTTTTTATGTGCTTGTGGAAATTCTTTGGAAAATGCATCGCTCACTCGCCGTTGCCGATGCAGATGCAGCAGCGGCACCTTCCGTCTGTGTGGCATGTATCTGCATTTTTGTTTTTGTTTGCTTTGGTATTAGTGCTGGTTGCTTTCCTGCTTTCCTGCTGTGTGTTTGCCTTTCCGATTGTTCTTTCTCCTTCATTCTTCACACATTTGATTCCATTCCATCTCCTCTCCTCTCCTCCTCTCTCATCTCATCTCATCTCATTCCATTTCATTTATTATTAAAAATTGATGCCGCGATCGGCACTGACCGACCCCCTTCCTTCTCCTCCTTCTGCAGAGAGGCAGAGGGGCAGAGAGACTGAGGCCAAACCATATATAAAAATCAAATATTGACAGCAGCCAACAGATCCTCGCATTCTGTTGTTCTCTTTCTATCTGTTTTCTACCTTCAAAATGCACCCCTCCCCTCCCCCATGATCCATTCATCCCCATTGCAGATTCTTCTTTTAATATTTTATAATTCTCTTGCATTTATTTGTGCACTGAGAGAAAACTAGTAATAATATAGTTTTATTGAAAATATTAAGAGTTTAGCCAAAACAGGAAGAATTTTGGTGAATTTTCAAACATATTCGAAAGGGTTGATGCGTTGCCAATAAAATATCATATATCATAAAAAAAAAAGGAATTTCCCCACTTTGGACACTTCCCAAAGCCCTGAAGCCTGTCTACGTAGAAGAAGAATATCCTAAATTTATTCCATGAATAATTCTCTAAAGAAACACTTTCTAAGCCCCAAAATGTATTGAAGAATTTTTACATTAAAAATATTACATTATTTTAATTTTCCATACAAAAAAAAAAGAAAATATTTTCTAGGCAGCTTACTAACTTTTTTTTTAACACAGAAAAGTGATTTAAAAAATTCTACCAAAATATTGAAAATTCCTTAAATATTTGGGAAAATTTTATTTATTTATTTACAAAACTGTAGCCTAAGATTAATCCATGGAATTATTCGACACTTGAAATTTTTACCATTTTCTTCGAGTGTACTGTATGCAACACTCTCCAATATACATGCACGCGTGTGTGTGTGTGTGTGTGTGTATTTATTTTCGATTTTATTTCTCATTCTTTTGATGCCACATAAAGCCACTGATAAAGCCGATAAGTGTCAGGAGGAGAGTCTCTTGGTGTTCAGGGTCTTATTCCTCCCTCCCCTTCGTTCTCGTTCTCCTTCTCTCTCCCTCTCTCCCTCTCTCCCTTCACCGCTCTACGTTCCAGAATATGTATCTGTATCTTGTGCTTTGGTTTTCTGGTGATTAATTGCACTTTTATTTGTGTGTCTGCGCGTCTCCCCCCTTCCCCTTCCCCTTTACCCCCCGCTCTCTCACCAAGCCCAACGACGAACGTTTCCTTTGTTAAAAATCATTTTTTATTTCTGAATTCATTTTTTTGTTCTTCATATTTTATTGCCCAGTGCATTTAAATCGGTATCTGTGTCTGCGTCTGCATGCATTCAAAATGTATCTTTAGGTGAGTGTGACTGTGTGTGTGTGTGTGTGTGTGTGTGTGTGTGTGTATGCAGCATCATTAGAGGTTGTATATTATTATTTATTTCCTTCTTTATGTCGGAGGATCACGGGTATCGATCGGCGAGGTTCAGTGAACTTTTTGCCACATCTCCGCTGGAGATCTGCTCCACACACGACAGAGAGACAAACAGAGAGATAGAGAGAGAGAGAGAGAGAGAGAGAGAGAAAGAGAGACAGGGAGAGAGAGAGTTGGAGAACATGTGTGGGTGCACAAGAAGATACTTTTTCTGCACTAAATTGATTCTTAACATTAAAATATCATTCAAAACGAATGAAAAGAAAAATAATAATAATAAAAATCAATTGAAATATTCAGAAAATATTCGGTAAATATTGTTAATTGATAAAATCCCAAATCCCGCAGACTTTCCCTTTCGATTGCAACTTTCCCATCGATGTCATGCCATTGCATGCCCCTGTTGTTTCCACATGCCACACTCGACTGCTCTAAGCAGCTCAATTAGCCAGAAGATGAGGGCGCAACCGAATGGAGTCCCCGATTCCAGAGTCCCTTTTCTCACATTTCACGATTAGCGTGTGGCAGCACAAAAAACACAACAAAAACAACAAAAACAAAATAAAAGTGCAACCGAATCGAAAAAAAAACGCTGTAGACAAATTACCGCATCGTTCTCTATCGCCGATAGGAGGTGGCATACAACAGTAGAAGCAGCAGCAAAAAGGTGGCACATGCACAGGGTATACACCCCCGAAAGATACCCCTTAAAGACTGATGATTTCGATAGGAAATGAATCATTAATTGAACAAAAAACAAAAAAAAAACAAAAAAGGAAACACAAGATACATTTCGAGATATTTCCTTACTTTCTTGCCTCTAAATCGGAGCATTAAACTCCTCTCTGCAAAAAGGGTATCAGAAAAGTGAAGCAGCAGCAGCAGCAGCAGCATTAAGTGGCAGCAGCACAAACGTGCCACATTCAAACTACTTCGGCAGCAACAACAACACAAAAAGGTGAAGTAAAAGGTATAGAAAAAAAGGGCCAACAATCAAAGGGAAGGGAAGAGACCAAGGGGCAGGCAGGGCACAAAGGCAGGCGACAGAGTGGCAGGAGGGGCTGTGCACAAGCGGTAGCATAAATCTGTGTGGCACGGTATAAAAATTGAAGAAAAATAAAACAGAAAATATGCAACTCGAAAGAAAAGGAATCTGCATCTTCTGCAAAATCTCTCTGCTTGCCACACATTTGAGAGGCACACACGAAGCAGAAGCAGAAGAGGGAAGGCCACTTAAACCAATCGACAAAAGTCATTACACTCGTCACCTTCGCCCTCCCATCCCCTCTCCTCTCCTCTCCTGCCCTGCCCTGCCCTGGCCTACCCTCCTTCAACACTTCCGCTCTTGTGGCAAGTAGAAAGAGAGAGACTGAGAATGGTTGTGGCTCTGTGCCTCCTCCTGCTCCTCCTCCTCCTCTTAGAATAAAAATAATATAAATAATACAAAATTTATTACGGCGGCCAAACAGCATGTGCCTCTGCCTCTGCCACTGCAGATACAAAGATACATTTTGCGCAGAGGCCCATGGAAAAAAAAAGTGCATCTGTTGCATCTGTTGCATCTATGTGTATATATGAGGGGGGGCAGGCAGCATTCAACATGCGATTTGTATACAAGAAATCTTCTTCTCTTCCTCGGATCCAGAAAAGTAAATAAATAAAATAAAAATGAAGAAAAATTGAAGAAAATATATTTTCCGAAATGGAAAAATAAACAAAAACCAAAACCAAAAACGAAAACGAAAAAAGAATATCCCCAGCAGCGTGGATAAAAATAAAAGGCCAGCAAACGGCCAGAAACGGAATAAATTGTATAATCCCCTTTGATGTATCGCCTTCTGTTTTATATTATTCAGTCATATTTTATGCCAATCCCACACAGATACACACACAGACGCAAGTAAAGATCCCCCCAGATGCAGATACAGATACAGATACAGATAGAAATGTATGGATCGCACTCGCACTCGATCTCGTCTGTTATGTGAATGTGAATGAGTACAAACGAATGATTCAAGTACTCCCCCAAGTAGTTTTTACAGCGAAAATTGTTTAAATCATACAAAAACAGAAACACAGAAAGAAGATACATAGATACATAAATACTGGCACAAATAGAGAAACACTCGGGGAAAAAATGGTAAAAAATAGTTAATCATTCATGGAAATATATTTAAAACTTAATGGGACAAACTAGGAGATTATCTTGGAGTTTAAAGATACTTTCTTACTTTCCTTTTGCCTTCTCTGCCAAAGTCCCGATAAAGAAAGTTTTATGCAGTTTCCAAATGATTCAAAGCCCCAAATACACAGATCATTAAACAGTAACTCCTTTGGAAATCAATATTCAATGGATCAATGGATCTTATCCGAATATTCTTAATGTTATATAACCCATCTTTTGGCTTTCCAACATTCAATGTTTTTCACTTTTTTTTTTACCATTTTTCGGCTGTTTTTCCACTGTCGAAATGTATCCTTTGAGGTGAAACTTTCTTTTTTGGATTTCTCTCAGTGTATAAATGAGTAGGACTCACTGTACTCGTAAATGCACGATTAATTTTAAATACATGAGGCATAAACATTTAATTAGCCAAAAAAAACAAAAAAAACCAAAGGAAAAAAACAAAGAAAAAAATACCAAAAAAAGAAGAAGAAAGAAAAACAACTCGAGAAAAATAACAAAAAAAAAAAACAAGAAAAAAACAAAGCTACAGCAATAATAGGAACATTTTGTTAATGTTTATATTTTCAAATACTTGGCGGAAAATTTTCATTTAGATTTTAATTTTCATTTTTATTGCAAATCCCCAAATAAATTGCTTGGAATACGATGTGGAAATTGTGGAAAATTACTATGGCAAGGGGGGGGCGAGGGGGGCGGGCGGAAGAAATGTTAATGGGAAATGGCATGCGAGGGGCGGGAGGGGGAGGGGGAGGCGGAATGCGGTGGGCAGGCAACAGCTGCACAACAAAGTCTAAAACGTTGATTAATCTATAAAAATAAATTTGTATCTTCTACTTATGCATTTGTATCTTTGTATCTCACTGTATCTCACTGTATCTCTGTGTATCTTTTGCTGCGTGTTTTCTAATCGGATTTGCAGTTGCTGCTGGCCAGCGAACGGGCGACCGAATCATTTATTTTATTTATTTTTATGCCTATAATGCGGCATAAATAATTTATGCAGATAAATAACACAAGCAGCAAACACACACACAGGCACAGAGACACACAGACAGAGGCCTCTAGACTCCACAATCCACTCCACACTCCACACTCCAAGGGGCGTCCCACAGGCTTCAAGTCGGTGCTGCCCCTGCCCCT
This sequence comes from Drosophila athabasca, assembly GCA_008121215.1. Classification (NCBI taxonomy): domain Eukaryota; kingdom Metazoa; phylum Arthropoda; class Insecta; order Diptera; family Drosophilidae; genus Drosophila; species Drosophila athabasca. The sequence goes on along the minus strand of CM017796.1, from coordinate 60,239,667 downwards.
GCCCCAAATCATAAGGCAACAGAAACTCTGACAGCAACGCTGAGGCAAGGCCTGAAAAGGGTTTTGTTCAGCGTCAAATCTTTTACATATTTTTATCCTTCCCCACACACAAATATCTATATATTTATTATTCTTCCGAGGGAGAGGTCTACCCACACATACACACACACACACACACACACAGTATCTCCCTCTCCCACTGTCTCTCCCTCTCTCTCTCTCCCTCTCTTTCTGTGGCTCGTTTGGAAAAACATTTATTTATTATATTGCATTAGTTGTAAGTCTCTGTAAGGCTCTGCTGCCGCTGCTCCCCCACTGCTCTCCTCTGTGGCATGCTGAGTGCCTTACCCCCAACCCCCGCCCCCCAACCATCTATCCATTCATCCATTCATCGACTCTGACTCCAAATCTGAATCTGATGTTCTGTTCTCTTCGGTTCGGTTCTGTGGTTTGGGGTTTGGGGTTTGGGGTTTCGCTGTGGTTGGTGGTGTCTCTCAAGTGCGTGGGGGGCAGGGCAGGGCAGGGCCGAGGGAACTTATTATAAATTACTGTAAAAAATAAAACAAAAAAGAGGGTAAGGGGAGAGAGAGAGAGAGAAGGAGCAGGCAGCAGAAGCATCAGAGATAGAAGATTCTTGATGGAGTGTGTGGCTGTTGCAGGGATTAGCGAAATGAAGCTGTTGCAAGCAGCAAACATAGCAGAATGAGTCCTGTTGCGCGCAGAGAGAGAAAAAAGCAAAAAGGAGTAGCAGTAGGAGATCCCCCTATGCCCTCTGCCCCTCTGCGCGCCACTAATTGTGGCACTTACTTTGATTTTTCTATAATCCGTAATGGGGCAATGCCGTCGTGCTTTCGAATCAATTATTGATGAGCGCAAAGATTACATCTGCATGCGAATACCCCACCCCCCCCCCCGGAAAAAAAGATTAGGGCGTGAAAACTTTAATCCTTTTGGCAGCAGAAAAGGAGATAAAAAGCATGCCCCAACTGCCGCGTACAAAGAACACAATCTCGCAAGAGGAAGCAGCAGATGGAGGGGGAGGAGGCAGGCCCCATTCTGTGCCATTCTGTGGAATGGTGGCCCTGGAATGAGGATGTGGCTGCTGCAGTGCATTAAACTAAAGACAAATATTTACAATAAGCCAACGATTAATCAAATCAAAAGAAACCAGCACAAAATTACACTGAAAAAAAGCGTACACAAAAAGTATTAAATAAATAAATAAATGACAGAGTGACTGCCACACACACACACACGCACACACACACAAGACAGCCAGCCAGCCAGCCAGCAACAAAGATCAGCAGCTTCATCAGCAAAGAAAAGCCAGACAGAGACAGAGAGACAGAGAGACAGAGAGAGGGAGAGGTAGATACGTGTGTGTATCTGAAAGATACAAGAAGACATGGCTTTTGTCTTTGTGCAAAAGTCTGCGAACGACTGACGCGGCGACGGCGACGTCGACGGCTCCGACTGCTGCTGCTGCAACGGCAACGGCAACAATATATAAAATCGAACAAAAATAAATTAATTAAAAATGCAATCGAGTTGCCAGTGAGAAGGGGCAAGAGAGGGGAGACACAAGAGCAGGGGCAGGGGCTGGGAGCAGAGGCTGGGGGCAGGAGCAGTAGGAAGCAGCGGAACGATGGAGATACATTTTTGTTTTTGTAGCTGTTTTTGTTGTTGTAATTTTTTTTTGTAATTTATTAAAAGACGCGAATGAGTCAACTGAAGAGCCAGAGAGAAAGAGACAGCCAGCAAGGGGTGAGGGGAAGGGGAGGTAGTGTTGCGCTGTAGGGAGTGTCACGGGTGGCAGCGGTGGGAGACTCGGCTGCAATTTCTATAATTGCATTTATTTATTTATTTACAATTATTTTATTCGCTCGAGTGCACACAGGAGGGATGGGGGGAGGGGGGGGCACGTGATTGTCATCAGAAATCGATTGGAAATTCCCTCAAGCGATTGCATCGAATGGAGGAGAACTGTCCCTTTTTTTTTGTGGCACATTGCAACCGATAAGATACGCGCAACGGGGCAACGATTGGGGGGCACAGCAACAAAAATTATTGCCTTGATTGATTAGAGAAGAAGAAGAAGTAACCCCCCTCCCCCAGTCCCCAAAAAAAGTATATTTCTGGGGCAAGCGATAAGAAATCTGCTGGGGAAATGCGATTAGCTCTTGTCCCACAGCCAAAAGATACTCTCCTCTGGCACTTGTGCTACAGATACTTCTCTCTGCCACTGCCGCTCTCTTCTGTCGCGTCATTCCCGTGTCATCGTCTCATCTCAAAACAGCTGTTTGTCCCCTCCCTCTCTTTCCCGCTCACTGTCATCGCGGAGCACCTCGCACTCTTTTGGCTATTGTCTGTGGCGCTGCCGCTGCCTTCTGCCTGCCTTCTTCTCTGTCATTCGGTTCGGTGTGGGGTGTCTCACTGTATCCGTATCCGTATCTGTATCTGTGTGTGTTTGGACGTGTGCTTGTGGCGGGCCATAACCTGCCACAACACTCACGAAAGCTCACTCATTGAGATGCCGAGAGAGAGACAGAGAGAGAGAGAGACAGAGAAGGAAGGGCAGGGCAGGGCAGGCAGAGGTCTATGGCAAACCAATGGATGCCCTAACGCTTTCAAATTTCACAAATCGGAATACAAAAAGATACATTTCTGGCTTAGGGTGTTCGCTAAGATAAATTTTCCAATTAATACAAAAAAACAGTAAAAAAAAGGTGAGATATTACTGTAGGAATATCATAAAATATCCTCCTTGGTTTTAGCTGCAGTTAAATACATTTTTCATTAAAAATAAGTTCGAAATGTATCTTTATCCAAAAGATATACAAAAGCCGAAAAAAGTACCTATACAATTTCTATGGGAAATATCAGATATTATCCCCCTCTTTCCCTCTGATCTTTGGTTACCAATCGTTTGCCTTAGTTAATGGACTTTACCGCTTACCGAAAAAAAACAAAAACAAAAAACCTGGAAATCAGCGGAGAATTTTCGCCAGCGCCACAGCCACAGCCACAGCGCGCCATTGACTTTGACTTTGATGCCGCATGCTTCGTTTCGCGGCGCCTCCTCACAGACAAACTGGCGGACAGATGGATGGAGAAGGGGCGGACATGGGGGGCTCTGCCTCTGCGGCGATTCATTTGCACGCTCTACTAACAGCTGTGGAGCGGGGCAGAGGGGCAGGGAGGGGGAGGGGGGGGCAATGTTCGGCTGCGTGTTTAGTGCAAATCTACGTCTGCTACGTTGCTTTTGGTTTCATTCAATTAGAGATACATTTGTATCTTATGACATGAAGTATTTTCACACCTTTCTGCGCTTTCCTTTCTTTAATAATTATTGCGGTTGCTGTTGCCGTTTGTTGCTGTTGTAAACGACAGCTGCCAGCAGCCAGCAGCCAGGCAGGCAGGAGAGTGTCTGGTTGTATCTGTGAGATACATTTATGCTGCGGCACTGCAATAAAAGTAAATACGTAACATTTTTCGGTTCTCAAGCGCGAGTTATTTATGGGGCATATAAGAAGATCTTCTCTCCCCCCCCCCACCCCTCGCCCCGAAAACACAGCCGAAACAGAACAGAAGAAGAAGTTATCTTTCACTCTCTCCCTCTTTCTCTTTTGTGTTTGTGTGTGTGTGTGTGTGTGTGTGTGCATTCTGTACCTACGTTTAAATTTTTTATGAGTTCGTAATAAAGTTTCAACATTTTTCATCATTAAAATAAAATATAAAGCCGAAATTATATTTTATCGTCTTTGCATCATTCTTTTTCCTTAAATACATGCCACACACACACATACACATACACATACACATACACACACACACACACACAGAGAGGGGGTGAGAGAGGGGAGAGAAAGACATACAAAAGATACAAAGTTGAAGTTATGTGTAGCAGCAGCGTCGCCGTTGCCGTTGCCCGCCACCGCGGTGGCAATAATAATGAATATATATGATAGAGGGGGTGAGTGAAGGGGCAGGGGGCAGGGGGCAGGCAGGAAGGGAGTGCGACAGAGAAAGAAAAGACAAGAAACCGCACTTTAAGCAAAAGACGAAGAAGCCTGCAGCAGCAGCAGCAACAGCAGCAGCAGCAAATATAATAAATAAAATAACAAAAAAAAAGTGAATAAAATAAAAAATTGTTTCTGCGGAGGGGGAGAAGGGGGGAGAAGGGGAGGCGTATGGGAAGGAGTGTGTGAGAAGGAGGGGTGGGGGGCGAAGACGATGCCAAAGAAATATATTCTTTAATTTAGAGGTGCGCTCCATTCCCCATTCCCCCTCCCCTCCCCGCCATCCATTCTCCCTCCAGTGAATGGAAGAGTGAGAAAAAAAAGGGAAATAAAATATGAGAGAAAAAGAAGAGGACAAGGGTGGAGGGGGGGAGGAGGACTTACCATTCCGATGATCGACACTAAGGATACCCTCTGAAAAAAGAAAACAAAATCTTGTATTTGAGATTATAGAATTTATATAACAATTGCAAAATATATTAAATTAAAATACTTTTTAAAATGATTTAAATATTGTTAAAGTTTGATTTTTCCTATGGAAACTAAAGATATGGTTTATCTATGGATATCTTCCTATAAAGAACATTTCCACCGAATCAGAATGCCCTTCCTCTCTGTGTAACTTTTAAAATAAAACATAAAAACGTAATATAAAATAAATATTTCAAGAAACTCGACTTGCTGCCCCTCCCCCCTGCCTTCTTCTGTGGCTGCTGCTTCCCCCTTTCTGTTCTGCTGCTGCGGTTGCTCTCTTGCTGCTTTCTGGTTGTTGTTTCTGTTGTTCCTATAGTAATTTATAATATTCCTTAACGATGTGCAAAGGGCAAAAACTGACCAAGCCACCAGCCAGGCACAAGGCACCAGCATTAGCGCACAGTGGAACAATTGCGGCGAACAACAGTAAATGCAAAAATCTTTACAAACCTTGAAGAACTTCTCTATATTCCCATTGTTTGATATTTTTAATTTTTGAATTTGTATACATTTATTTTCTTTGTGGTCCACCATAAATTGGGATATTTTCCAATCTATTTATCTGATTTACAATTAAATATCTCCACCGTAAAGTATCTGCTTTACAATGATCACTGATCAGTGATGGATTTCATACGATAGTGCCTGCAATCAGTAATCAGATATTCAAAAATGGAATATACGATCTATTTTCTTGAGACATGATGAATGATCCATTGTTGTTGGCTTCGATTAGAACCAAAAATTATACAAATTTCCACCGTTTTGAGCCAATTAGAAGTAGGGAATGTATCGTAGCCGTTCAGCAGTACTCTAAAGTATGATGGATCACACCTGATAACTGATGAATAACTGATACCTAAGGCATTCCAATAACACCACTAAGAACTGTGATATATATCCATGAGATATATCTCCGAATTTCTCCATAAAGTATCGTATTTTTGGGCAGACTGTTGTTAATTTGATTTCTAATAATCTTTGCCATTAAGTAAAGCATTTGCTTATACATATATTTTTTTATATAAAATATTTTACGTATCATCTGCTCTGTCCTGCCCCACTGTATGTGTGTGTGTGTGTGTGTGTCTTGCCTTAATTCATTTTATTCCGTTTTATTGTTGTTGTTGTTCTTTTTATTCCCCGCTTTCTGGCTGTTGTTGTTGTTGTTATTATTTTTGTTGTATTTTTTTAATGCGCAGCTGCTAAGGAAATGATTTTCGAAAATTGAAGTTTATGACGATGAATGGAATACATTTTTTTGTTGTTGTTTTTCTCTTTTTTTATATTGTTTTTTTTTGTATTATTATTCGTATATCTCCACTGCGACTGCGGCTGCTGCTTCCACAATCTTTATGTATGCGTGTATGTGTGTTTGTCTGTGTGTGTGTGAGTACCATTTATATTAATATAAACAATAATTTTAAGCGGTGTAAACTTAAGTTCTCCCTCCACTTCACTCCACTCCTCGCCTCTCCTTTCCTTTTTTTTGTGGTGTCGGAGCGGAGCGCAATGAACTCTGTGGATCTTGGTCTTCCACGGGAGAGGAGAGAGGAAGTGGCTAGAGAGACAGAGACAGAGACAGAGAGACAGACAGAGAGAGAGATGATACATAGAGGAGTGCTAGGAGAGACAGAGAGAGAGGGAGAGGTGTGTGCTAGGAGCGGGCCAGAGCTGATAGGAAGATTATGCGAAGGAGGGGGGTGGGGGCGAGGGCCATTTCCTGAATTTTAATATATATTTCTTCTTATCTTTGAGCTTCACTCAGATTCAGAGTCTCAGCTGTTAAACGATGCTTTTCTAACCGATGATTTATCGGAATAATCCTATCGTTTAGCAGTTCCTTCAAAAGTATCTTGTAATCCATCTCCAAGGACTCTTTGAATGGTCAAAAGATACTGCGAATGGCATTCCAACTTCGGTGGAAAGCCCATCGTGTATCCAAGCAGCAACAGCAGCGGCAGCGGCAGCATTAATTGCGTGCAAGTCGCCGCCGCCGCTGCTATCTCATTATCAGACACATTGGTGGCAGTGGCAGCAGGCAGCGTCTATAGCTGTGGCAGCGGCTTGTGGCGGTGACGTTGCACGATTAATCAAATCAAACGAAATCAAATCAAAGACGCGATTTACATGCACATGCGAAATGTGAAGTACGTTCCACGCTCTCTCCCCTCCCCTCCCCTCCCCCTCTCTGTATTTGTATCTGGGCCTGTGGCTCTGCCTCAAAGTACAAGAGTATCTACGGGCGTGTGGCGGCAGGAGGAAGAAAGGGTGGGCCGTGGCCGGGGACAGGAGCGGGAACGGGAACGGGGGGGGGGGGGGGCATGCCTATGACAAAGCATTTTTAAGCCATTTGATTGACTGACGTTAAAATATTCACAGAGAGCGCAGAGCGCGGTGCATGCAGCTTGCAGCATGATTTTAATCGCAAGCAAGCCTTGCCCCCTAGCCCATACCCCCCACCCCCCCTTCCCCAACCTCCGCCTGGGCACCATTCTATGCAAAAAAAAAAAAGAAAAAAAATCATAATAATTATTAAAAAAAAAACGATATGAACACATGGCTTTACCTTTTCCTCTCTCTCTCTCTCTCTCTCTATCTTCTGTGTGTGTGTGTGTGTGTGTGTGTGTGTGTGTGTATGTGTTTGTGCGGCTTAAACATCGAAGAAGCAAGAAAAATCGAGTGCAGAAGGACAAATGACAGACGACAGAGACGTTGCTTTTGCTGTTGCAGTTGCATTTTCTGCTGTTGGCTGTTGGCTGTTGCCTGCCTTTGGGCCTGGCCTTTGCAACGTGTTTCCTGGGGGAGGGGAGGGGGGGGGCATGTGGCTGGGGGATTAATGAATTTGATATAATGACATTTTAGATTGCATCTCTCTCTCTGCATAACATTTAATTGTGTTCGCTTGTTGTTTGGCGCTGCTGCTGCTGCCACAGACGCTGCAACGACACCACTGCCGCCACGCTGTTGCCACGCGTTTTCTGCCGCGTCATGAGGGGCACAAGTTGCCTCAGGTATGCCCCATGAGTGTGTGTGTGTGTGGGTGGGTGCAATTTCAATCGATTTTTGTCCCTAAAAGTTTTTCCCTTTTTTATTAGTATTATTTTTTTTTTTATTTTCGTTCGTTCGTTTTTTTCATATGCAAAATGGCGCGTAATGGTCGCCCCTCATTAAAGTTTGAGGCATGCAACAAATGGACAATCATTTTAAATTTTTTTTTCGTTTGTGTTTGTGTGCAGTTCTTTTCCGTTCTCTCTCCCCTCTCTCTCTCTCTCTCTCTCTCTCTCTTTCTCCCAATTAAGAGTGCACTCGCTGTGGCAGCCGCTGTGTGGCTGTGGCAGTGGCAGTGGCTGTGGCAGTGTGTGTGTTGCTTGCTGCCTAATTTGCCAATTAACTTAATAGGCATTTATTATTTAGCAATAAAATATGCAAAGCAATTGTTCACAAATGTGGCACACACACACACACGACACACACACACGACACAGACACACACACAGACACAAAGGTGTGGCAGGAAGGGGCATGAGCCATTACTCGACCAAAAGCAAAAGCAAGTTGAAAAAACGGAGCAATGGAACAACTGCCATTATAATACTCGTATTCCAGTATTCCAGTATTCATTCGAGTGTTCGAGTATTTTTTTACGAATGACACAACACTGAAAGAGAATCGAATAGGGGTATACCCTGGAAAACATATAGAATGGTTACATATGTACATAAATGGTTGATAGTATATGTAGCGGACGTTGCAGCTTTGCTTCTTTTTGGAGAATTTTAGAGAATTTTCTATAAAAAATATTCCAAAAATATTCTTCAATTTAAAAAATATATAATATTTTCCTATAGCTTTTATATACATAGGTTCTACATATAGGATCTACATCTACATATGTATACAGGTTCTTCTAGAGGTTGTATAAATATTAGGCATATTTTTTTGGAGATTTCATAAAAGTTTTTCTTGAAATATTTCTATAATGGAGGATCAAAGAAAAAGGATTTAAAAGTGCTATAAATATACCCTTTAAAAATGTGGAACCAAATCGAAACCTAATTCCATGGACAGAACCAGGGCACCTCTCTAAGTCCCGCTCTCTCTCAGTCTCTCTCTGTCTTTCTCTCTGTCTTTCTCTCTATACCTCTGTGTGGAGAACCCACAAATCAGTAGAGACATTGGACTCCACTGGCAGTTGCAACGACGCGTCGTTCCACCGATGCAATGCAACCACAAAGACAGCAAAACATAATTTACTTTCCGTCGCATAAACAATGCAATAAAATAAGGGAAAAATATTGCAGGAGGGGAGGAGGAGGTCCAGAAGGAGGCCAAGAGGAGAAGAATTTAGAGGCCAAGACGCCAGGAGGAAAAGAGGAGGGGAAAGCAGAGGTAGGGGAAAGGGAAAAGGAGAAGGCAAAGGCAAAGGCGGAGAGCGAATAAAATATATGGCATTTGGAATAAAATATTTGTAACAATAATAACGCACAAGGCAGGGGGGGGCGGGGGGGAGGGGAGGGGCAGTCAGGGAGATGGCAGAAAGAAACCAGAATCCGTTGCAAGATATATGTATGTAGGGGCACTACGAATGCGTTGCCAGAGACAGAGAGAGACAGAGACACACAAAACGCACACTCGTACTGGAAATGGGAGCCTGAGAAGTCGGCAAAAGAGTTGCCCGATGGAGGGGGGGAGGGGCAGTGGCAGCAGTCGGCGGCAAGCTCTACTCAGTTATTAGGGGCAATCAAAATGAGGCAGGAATTCAGAAACAGAAATTATTATCCATACCGCCAGGCCGCCATCCGCAGATGCAGCAGACGCAGGACACGGCAGTGGCGGTGGCAGTGGCGGTGGCAGCGGGCAGCGGCAGCGGCAGCAGGCACTGTGTGGCACTGTGGCAGTGGCAGTGGCCGCCGCACGTTTCGATTTGTTGTGCGATTTGTTTTGCGGATAAAAAGTTTTCAAATGTATCTGCCTCCCTCCACCGAATTTGTATCTGTATCTGTGGCCGTTGTATCTTTACTTGTATCTCTGTATCTGCAGCTCTGCAAAAGTTTTCTAGACCAGATCTCCCTCTCCCTCTCCCTGTCTCTCGCTTACCTTTTGGCCAAAACAAAATACGTGGCCCAATAAATACTCCCTCTCCCCCTCCCTCTTCCCCGCCAGCCACTCCTCCTACTTCTACTCCCACTTGTATCTGTATACCTGTGTACCTTTTCTTATGGTTTATTTTCAAATACATTTCTATTTTCTTCAATAAATTATTTTATATTTTTTTTTTAAATACCCCCCACCCGCTCCCTCGCATTTCGCATTTTTATTGCATTTTTCAGAGGGTTGGGGTGTGGGGATGGATTGGAATTTATGAAATATATTACGCATACGCTGCAGCCCGTAGCCAAATCTTACCCCGCCCCCCGCTCCATTCGACAAAAAGTAAGAAAACATTAAGAGAATTTCCTCCTTCCTCCCACAAAGAAATAGTTCTTGGCGCATAATTTTCTTTTGGGGGTGGTGGGTGGGGGGAATGGAATGGAATGCAATGCATTAAATTTTATATGCAAGTACTTTTACGACCCTGCCACAACCCCCCTCCCACCCCACCCCCTCTTTGCACTCTTTCTTAGTAAATTTATTTTATTTATTATGTTCCGATTCGATCCGTTTCGATCCGGTTCGATTCGTTGCGTTGCGTTTCGTTTCGATCCTTGGGCAATGAAAAATTATGAGCTCAATTTATTGGCCCATTGGCAAAGGAAATAACAAAGCAATTTCCATCACATTATGAGTGTGGGAGGGGCGGGGGGGGGGGGGGGGGGGGGGGGGGGGAAGGGTGCTGGCGGCTACGGAAATTCCAAAGGGAAAAATCCCCACTCCACTCATTAGCGGGCGGAAAAAAAACATTTCCATTGGTAAAGCCTCTACGTATCTCTCTCTCTCTCTCCCTCTCTCGCTCTCTCTTTATAACACACGGCGTTAAAATAAATACAAAACCCAAGCAAAAGCAAATAAATAATAACTAAAAAAAACAGACAACAGCAACGGGGCGAAGGGGGCGACGAGTGGGTAAATATTGTAAATGGCACAGAGATCTACCCCTTCCCTTCCCCTCCATTCCCCTCCATTCCCCTCCATTCCCTTTCCCCACAGCGTCTGTCTTTTGTTTAAACGAGTGTCTGTCTATCCATCTATCTATCGGGTTGATTAAATATTTACTAAACTTAAAAATTATTGTCTAAATAGAAACGAGAGTAAATATCGTACATATGTATCTCCAGAGTGCGAGTGTCGTCAGTGTATCTGTATCTGTATCTGTACTATCTGTATCTTTCGCTCTCTCTGTGTGTGGTGTGGTGTGGTGTGTGCGGTATGTGTTTTCCCATTACGATAGGCCCCGAAAGCGTCAATGTAATAGAGAAAACCAACTAAAAAAACAAACATTTTCAAGCAATCTGCATTCTGTATACCCTTTTCTACCGCTAAGACACACTGGCAGAGAAACAGAGCAGCTAAGTCACACTGGGAGAGAGATGAAGAGTGTAACAGAGAGATGTAGCAGTTTCGGAGAGACTTGTGTGGAAATCCACATTTTATAGCTAAGAGACACTGGAAGAGATCGAAAATCCAGCAAAGTCACACTGTAAGAGAGACATCAAGAGAGTGAGAGCTAAAATTCTTGTGATTTTGATCAAATTTCATGGAAAATACCTTAAAAAATAACTGATTTTGTAGGCTCCTATATCGTTCCGTAATCCATCTTGGATCGAGAATATATATATGTACATATGTATGTGTATATATGTATGTCTATATATAAGTTCCTTGTTGCATCACAAACGTCTCCACAATTTGCATATACTCGACGAAGGGTACTCCTCCCTTCAGAGGGGAGCCAAACGTTTATTCGAGTATCTTCTTGGCCAGGCTCGGAGTCATTCAGTCAGTCAGTCATTCATTCAGTCAGTCGCACACGTTCGACCCATTAATAAAATGGCAAAAGTTACGAATATTTCGAGAGATTATTATTATTGTTATTATTATTATAACAACAATAACATTAAACATTAATATCATTATTACGATTGCTGCGACTACGACGACTACTGTGGAGGGGAGGAACACAGGGCGGAGGGCGGAGGGAGGGGCTCTGGATTTGAATTTGAATTTGAATTTGGATTTAGATTTGGATTTGGGTTTCATTTTCGTATTTGAATTTCTATTTTGTTGTTGTGTGTGTCCCCCCAACCCATACAAAAGGGGAGGAGGAGGAGGGATGAATCATCGTCTCTTTCTTTCTCTTTTTCTCTATTTTGTAGATAATTATTATTTATATTGTATTTCTAAAACAAAATGCATAAAGTTTTATGGTCGGGGGCGGTCGCCCCATCATTGAGTTTCTGCTCTTTCCCTCTGCTAACCCCCCTCCCCCTCCATAAAACGAAATTACCTACATTTTTGTACCTATACCATGGAAAAAGCAAAAAAATGAAATAAATGCGATAAGACACTAAGAATAACGAAAGGGGAAAGGGGATAGGGGGGAGGATATATAGTCCCCGTTATAATGTATGTATGTATATAATGTACATATATTAGGGGATATATAACACAATAAGCGTACATATTTTATAGGAAAACATTTTACGAGTTTTTTACTGGGAATGGGAATGGTATTACGGCAGAAGTTTCCAGAAAACAATAGATACAAAGAGAGAGAGAGAGAGAGAGAGAGAGATGCTTTCTGGCTTGCCTGGCACCTTGGACAGGCTAAGCCACAGTGGGAGAGGGACTGCAACTTTCTCTAATTCCCATTGATGATTCCGACCAAAATCGCGTAGATTTCTCTACTTTTTCGATATTTAATCTTCCGATGAAGAGTCAGATTGTATCGTAAATAAAAATTCTTTTGAGTATCAGTAGACCTGAAAAGAAATCCTTCGAATGATGGAAACAGAAGGCAAGCTACGCATAATGATGGCCTTACACTTATTTCGAACAGCTTACGCTTTTTAGGAGGTTGGGCTGCCACTGTAGAGGGCAAAGTCTTACTTTTTCCCACAATCCCCAGGACTTGAACCCAGACCTAGAGACCCAGAGATTGGGTTCGGCCTGCCTCCCTATGATCGTTTCTTTTCACAGAGAGGACGTGCAACAGTGCAACATTTCGAGAAAATGAGACCCGTTACCCAAGTTGAAGTCTCTTTGAATAATACTTTAGGGGAAACAGATCTAAGGAGGATAATTTCTGAGATCTCCTTTCGATTTCCTTCCGATATTTCCGTATTCCGTTTGTATCCTGTTTCGTTCTGACCGTCGTAAAAGCGTCAACCCCCTTCCCCTGCTCTCCATTCGACTGAAATCTGAGCCGTTTCCTCCCATTCGAATAACTGGCTCATTGGCCACGCCCCCCTTGCGCCCTTAATCAACTAAGTAAGTCTCATAGTGATATAAAAAAACAGAAACTAAAACAAAAACAAAAACAAGGCCTCGTAAAAGTGCAAGGCGAGAATGCAAGTGCTGCTGCCTGCCGCTTGCCGCTTGCAACATTGTTGTTGCACATTGCCTTGGAATCGAAAAAGTTGTGTGGCAGAAATGGTAAAATTGTAAGATGCCACAAAGCAGCAGCAACAGCAGCAGCAGCAGCAGAAATAACTACCACAATTAACTTGTGCGCCAATTTTTATGTGCCGCCGCCACATGGAGAGGCGCCACAGCCACAGCAGCAGCACTCCCTTTGGAGTCGCGCTTTTTATTGGCCTGCCATTCGCATTTAGCATTTCCCAGCCTGGGATTTCCTCTGGCAGTGCCACAGTGCCACTTCCCATCCGATTCGCATCACATTAGAATTTTAATCATTAAAATGTAATAATAATTCGAGGAATAAATGTTGCAACATTGTTGCTTGCAACAGCGGCACACACAGGCAATCGCGAATGCAAGAAATTATTTTACGATGTTGCTCCTGCTGCTGCTGCTGCTGCTGCTGCCGCCGCCTCCTGTGTTGTGCCTCTTCTTTCTGCAACTTTTTATGACCGCGTGCATTTTTACAGCTGTTGCTGCCACACATTCGTGAGCCCCTGCCCCGTCAGCTTGGATTCATCTCCTCCTCCTCCTCCCTCTCTTTCTCTGTGTTTTTTTATATTAAAAGTAATAAAAGTTAAAAATGGCAGAGCAGGCGAGGGGCTGCCCAGGGGGGGAGAGGGGAGAGGGGAGGAGGGGGGGGGAGAGTGCCTCAGAATGAGTCCAGAATTTATGGCCTTAAAAACTAATTTAACTTTTATAAAAATTACCGAAACACGCATAAACACAATTTTAATGCCGCACAGGACGGACGGACGAACGGATGGACGCTGCAAGTTCTTGATGTTGCAACAAACTCCGAGATGCATTCTCTTCCTCTGCCCCTCTCTCTCTCTCTCTCTCTCTCTCTCTCTCTCTCTCTCTCTTGGGAAGTACTTTCCTGGCAGTAAACTGTTGTTCTTGCACCATCCCCAGCGCCGTGGCAGCTCTCTCATGCTGCTTTTTGTTATTCATATCAATTTTACTCCATGCCACATTTCTGTCTATTCTGTCTATTCCCTGTACTCCCTGTACTCTCCCAAAAAAGGGCATTCGGGCACCGATCATGGGTTGGCACCTCGCAGAAAGGGTGGCACCCTCTTTGATCCCACAGCAGCACTTGTGTTACCTAATGTTACCCTAAGTGAAAGGACACTTTACTTATGAAACCATTAGCTGCAGAAATCTCCCATTTTTTGGTTGAGGGACCAAATGAATGTTGAATGTTGTTAAGTGAAAGGATACGATTATCCATAAATGAAAACTTTTCATAACGAATGTATCCTTTCACTTAGGGTATAAGGAGTATCCCAATGTTCGCATTTATTCCTTGTGTCTTTTTCTCTCTCACACAGATGTAAATGCAATTTTTTATGGTGCTTTCGAGTTGCAAGTTTGTTGCTGATTTTGTTATGCGTGTGTGTGTGTGTGTGTGTGTTGCAAGCAATGAATGGGTGCAGTGCTCCTGTCAGCGACTCAAAAATCCAAACACGATTCAAAGCAGATCGCCAAAGCGGCTGTCTAATTGTCGCTCGGGGAATCACTGAGAAATCTCTGAGAAGTCTCTCGGCCAGCCTCCCCCTCCTCCCCCTCCTACCCCTTCTCTGTTGCCCTGTAATTAGATGTGTGTATGTGTATCTATTGGATTCGAATCTGCACTCTGCTCTACCATACAGATACTACAGTTACAGATACACAGATACAGGTACACTCTGCACTCGCAGATACAAAGATACATCTACAATTTCGTAAACGGAAGCAATTAACGGCGTTCGCTTGTAATTAAAATTATAATAAGATACAAGCGAGCGCGGAGGCAAAAAAACAAACAGCAAGCAACAAAAACAAAAAGTAATACGAATGCGCATGAGATACAGATACAGATACTGTATCTTTCGCTTATGGATTCGTAGAAATCGAACTATGATGAAGCAAGCAAACAGAGCAACAAATGTTCCGCAGAGGCGTGTCTCCGAGGCAGGGGAGGCAGGTAGCACGCGGGGCATACGGGGCACACGGGGCACACAATTATTTCAACAAAATAGCGGCGTGGCAATAAATTTCAATATCTACGGCGGCGGCTACACGTACGAGCACGTCAAGAAATGGAAAAATAATAACAATAATAACTAAAAAGATACACAGACAGAGACACAGATACACAGATACACAGATACAGCTACATATGTATGCAGCGAGAGCCAGAGACACCCATCAGATACAAAGATACAAACGATGACAGACGGAGGCAGCGAAACGAAAAAAGATACAACAAAATGCTGTAATTAAATTCGTGTTTGTGCCCCCTACCAGCACCACCACCACCCCCCTCCTCCCCCTTCTGCCAGTGCCTGTGCATCTAACTGTTAAAGATACAGATACAGCTAGAGAGGTAACAGATACAAATGGAACTAGCGCTAGAGATACAGATACAAATGGAGGCAGAAGTGGAGCCGCAGATGGACCTTCGATTGAGATACAATCTACAGCTACAGACGAAGATACATTCACAGCTGCAGATACAGATACATCTCCTTCTCTAGATGCAAATTGAAACAGAGGTATTCTCTGCGGATGATCATCCATTCTTGAGTGCCAAAAGATACAGCTAGAGACTCGGAATGAGATACAATTAGAGCCAAAGATTGAGATAGAAATGTGGCCATACATAAAGATACGAATTGAGCTGCAAATGGAGATACTTTTTCCGTTTTCGTTAGTTCTTTCAATGATGATCCATGTTGTATTTTCAAGGTTGGAAGGAGATACATTTGCAGATACAAATGGAGCTCAAGATACAGATAGAAATGTAACTACAAATAAAGTCACAAATGGGGGATCTATTGAGCTAGAGAGAGGAGTACTATTCGTTGATCCATCCATCCAAATCGCATATTAAACAGTGTATCTTCTCTAGAGCCTCAGATACAGATACTTCTACAACTATGTACAAATGGTGGAGTAGCTGAAGATTAAGATACAAATATAGCTACAGTTACACCACCAATCCATTGATAGATGGAACCATGAATGGGGGGTAAGACATCGATTTCAGACACTGAGATACTCGCACCTCGCAAAAGAGTATCTTTTCGGTTGATCCATTGCATGGATTGGTTTCTTGAGTTCAATATTTTGCTAGATCCCCGGAAGAGATGCAAAAAGGTAGCCACAGATACAGATACAGCAACAGACAACAGCTGGCAAGTGCATTTGCAATGGAAATATCCAACATTTTTTCCCAGAGTCACAAAGATACAGATACATCAACCTGTGCCGCTGCTCCCCCCTGCTCCCCCCTGCTCCTCTGGCCATTGCATTTGAGTTAAGTGCTGCATTTGGTACGTACAAAAAGTAGGCCAATTGTTGTATCTGAAAGATAAAAAAGCAGCCGCAAGAGCGGGCAGCCACAGAACCCCCCCAAAAAGATGGAAGATGGAAGATGAAGACGAAGAAAACGAAAGAACTAGAAATGAAAGCATGTTCATTGTTTTGCTCATTTATTTCATTTATTTGCTTCATTTCTCTATGGCTTCGAGGGGGGAGGGAGGGGGCAGGGGGGAGGGCGAGCGAGCAAGTATCTGTATCTGTAATTTGTGTACGGAGAGAGAGAGAGAGTATCTGTTGCTTGTATCTGTATCTTTGAATTCATTATGGTTATTATTATTATTATTTTTATATGTGTGGCAGAGAGCACTGCCGTTGCTGCCGCTGCTGTTGCTGCCTTTCTTAGAAAATTAATATTATGCAGCATGT
Source organism: Drosophila athabasca (assembly GCA_008121215.1). NCBI lineage: Eukaryota > Metazoa > Arthropoda > Insecta > Diptera > Drosophilidae > Drosophila > Drosophila athabasca. The sequence continues at coordinate 60,222,859 of CM017796.1, read as the reverse complement.
ACCGAAGATATAGATACAACTACAGCTCAAGATACATAGATACAGATACATTTGGCATGTAATTAATGTCTGAAAGAAGATGCACACAGACCCAAAAGGGGGGGCACGGGGGCATTAACACTACATCGAAAGAGGGGGAGAGGGGGGTTTGAAAGAGAGCGGAAAGAGGGGCAGAAATTGTTGTAATATTTAATTGAATTTTCCTCGGAGTTCAATCCGATTTTCTGCTGCCTCCTGCTTTTCCGCTGCCCTTCTGCCGCTGCCGCTGCCCTCTGCCACTGCTTTCCCATCGAATCATTAGAAAACATAAAATTTAATAAAAATCATAAGTGCCTCAGCGTCGGCGGCAGCATCAATTGGTGCCACAGAATCCCCTAACCGCCCCCCCCCCCCCCTCCCCCGCCACAACTCTCCAGTGCTCCACAGAGCGGAGTGGAGTGGAGTGGAGTAATTTATAAAATGCATCTTGTGGATGCAATTAAGTAAAAAGCATAAAAGTAAATTACACAAACACAGAAAATGCGGAAGATGATGATGCAGCATACGGCATGTAGCATGCAGCATGTGGCAGACAGGCACACATCTGACGGAAAAAAGCCAAAAGTAGATTTATTTTTTCTTATTTTTTTAAATCAAGAAAAATATCTAAGAAATGATTTACAAATTAAGGCAGCTGCGGCAGTGGCAGTGGCAGCATCCAAAGAAGATCTTGCCACACATTCAGAGCAGCAGCAGATGCATCTTTATTATTTTTAGATAAAATATCTTTCGATTGCAGCTGAGATTTATTCACTTTGTTTGTTTTTTTTCTCGCTATTCATTTCCTCGTTAATTTAGTTTATTTTTCTGTTGTTTTTCTGTTTTTTGTTTTTTGTTTGTAATACATTTTTAATGCATGAGGAAACCCTTTTTGAGTGGCATGCAACAGAGATACAGATACAGATACAGAGGGAGTTGCAGGAGGCATTAGGTGGCTTGCTGCACGAGTGGCTGCTGCTGCTGCTGCACCTCTCCATCATCAATTAGATGTGCCACAGAGCCATGTGGCAGGCAGCAGCCGCTTGTTTGATGTTGCCAACGAGCGAACAGTGGCGGTGGCAACGTGTGGAAGGTGCAAAAGATGCTCTTGCCACAAATAATGCGAATAAGTCCAGAATTTAGATGCATCCAGCGGATCGGTGGAAGGAAGGCGGAACCAGAACGAGAACCAGAACCAGAACCAGAACCAATCTCTAATTGAAATATGAATCGCATTTTCATTCATTAACTCACGAGTCCTCCTTGACTCCATCTTCATCGAGGAAGCGGCATGCCACCTAATGTCGCTCCTCTCTCTGTCTCTGTCTCTGCCACTCCAAAATGCAACAAAAACTATAACTAAAAACAAATTTGATTTAGTTACTTTTACATTTAATATGCCACTGCCTCCGCCTGCCTGCCTGCCACCGCCCCCGTGCCCCACTCAGTGCTGCCACACACAATTCTCGCCGATAAATGTCAATGCCACATCGCAGAAATTGCCATGCCATAGACGGGGCACAGGCATGCGGCATGCGGCATGCGGCACATCAACGACAACTACGAAATGTCGAAAGCAATTAAAAATGTAGAAAATTCAATCGGAAAAATCTAATTCGATTTCTATGTCGCGCTTTGGCTTCGTCCTCTGCTGCTGCTCTGCTGCTCTGTTGATGTTTCTGGAATTTTCAAACACACACACACAGACACACACACACATAGAAACATTGATAGATGTGGCAGTAGAGGCAGGCAATAAATGCCACAAGAGGAGGCCCAACCGACCAGGAGGCCAAAGAAAGAAAAAGATTCGCCACCATTTCGAGATTTATTCCAAAAGTAAAAAAAAAAAAACAATAATGCAATTGTATGCCCCATCCCCCCACCCCAACCGTGCCCCCTCGTTGGCAGCAGATATCCTGTGTCTGGAAAAGGAGCGAGAATAAAATAGTGAGTGAATAATACAATTTTCCCCAAAGCGGGAAATGAGAATACAAATCTTCAAGCCCAAAGCTAATTTTCCAGATATTTGCGAATGTGCGGGGTGGAAAACTCCTTGAAATAAAGGAAGGAATATCCCAGAGTAGGGAGAGATCTATCCATATTCATGTATCGGAGTAGATCCGAAACCATGTCTGAAAGTTCCGCTTTTGAAGGCGTTTTCTAATGAAATCCGAAGCGGAGAACACCGTCAAAATGTATCTCAAAGTTCGGGCAATCCAAGAATCAATCCGTAGCTGAAGATTTGCTAAAATATCTAAAACTCTACAGATATTTCCTTTGTATGAGGCCAGAATGGGGCTGAAGAGGTTTCCCCAAGTGGAAACCTGCCACAACCAAGGCATTTTCCTCTATCATAATGGTCTTTTCTGTATATTTTATTTTCCGATGGAATTCAAGTCGAAAAATCTATAAAAGTTAATCCGTATCCAAGGACTCTTGGGATCCTTTTTCTCTAGTTTTTGGTTCCCTTAAATTGTGTCTCCTTTCAGGGGTTTCCCCCCCTCCCAAGTGGGAAGTGGGGATATGTTTTATGACTTCTCTCCACTCTCGAATGCTGGTCGTTTCATTAACACCCCGCAGCCACGTTGTCTCCCCGCAAAAGGTGCGTAAAGGGCTGCCACATCCCCATGCCCCATGCCTCATGCCCTGCCCCAGCCATGGATGTGCTCTAGCTTTACAAATGAATGCGTCTCGTGGCAGGGAGGGGGAGCAGCAGGAGCACCAGAAATAGCAGGGATACTCTCTACCCCTCGCACCCCTCGCTCCCTTCGCACCCACCTCGCTCCCCTTGCCACGTCGTAGTCTGATGGTCAAAGGAAAAAAACTCTTGTTGCAACGAAACAAAACGTTGCCCGTTGCACGTTGCCTCTGTTATTGGCAACTTCTGCCAGCAACCCTCTACCTCCCCCCTCCCTGCACTATGGCCAGGATATGGCCTGCTCCTTCTCCTTCCACTTCCACTACTCTGTTGTGCCTCCTTTTTGGGCCTCGAAAAGCCTCGAGTTGCACCATGCAGCATGGGCCTTGCACCTAATACAAACACACACACACACACACGCACGCATATACGGGGTGGGGCAGTGGCAGGGGCAGGGGCAGGGGCAGGGAGTATTTCCTGTGTTTCCTAAACCAAATCAAGAGAGTGTGAGCGAGAGAGAGAGAGAGAGCCGTGTGTCTGCTGCGGTCGCCGTCAGGCAAAAGCGCGCATTCTGTCGGCACTGCGTTTTGGCTGCAACTACACCCCCACCCCCACCCCCACCCGCACTCGCACTAGCACTCGTATATACAGTGAAGCCTGGAACCGAAGGATTGGAAGGCATCAATCAGTCATCGGAAGACATGCAACAAAATCTCTCATTCAGCAAAGGATTGTCCATCGTCCATCGTCTCCAAGGGATATCCTTTTCCACCTTGAACTTGCACCCTTTTGCACCGCTTACCTGGTGTCCACTGTAGTCCCCGCACACACATATATTTGATATCTCGTCGCACACGTTACGAAAATGCATTTATCTCGGCCTATTGCCTCGTCTATTGCCTAGAATTTCGGGAATCGGGTACTTGAAGAGTGGCAACACGAACATTGAGGGGGGCACGAAAAGTAGCGGCTTGGGAGGGGGAGGAGGAGGTGGATGTGGTGTAGTGTAGTGTGGCAGGCAATGCTGTGTGGTGGCTGCGTTTCCTAGTTTCCTAGTGGCAGACGCGCAACTGGAAAAATTTCGAGGGATTTGTTGCGAGCCATACGCCAGGGGGGGTGGTAAAGGGGGTGTAGAGGAGGTGCAGACAGGAGGTGGGCACCTCTCAAGCCGCAGGTTGCAGGTTGCATGTTGCAGGACCGGTCTGCAGGTCTGCCGGACTTTCGTGGAGGAGGAGGAGGAGGAGAAGAGTCTCGTTTTTCCAATGCGTAAACGCAGAAGGTGCTCCATGCCACACAGACTGGCCAGTCAGACAGACGCACACATACACACACACACACACATGCAATCGGGCGGGCAATCAGAAATAGCGCGCCTAGAAATATGCAGCAATATTTTTCTATTATTAAAAATTCTCTCGTTCTTCCTTTATACTTATTCTCTCTCTCTCTCTCTCTTTCTCTTTTGTTTCGTTGCAGGTAAGTGTTGGTTCTTTCTATGTGGCAGTTGCAGCTGCAAGCACTCGCCATTCGTATTAATAATCTTTAATTGGAGACGACTCCGCCTCGACTGGCTGCATTTTGATGTGGAAATTCTGACGAAATGTGGGATTATACAGAGAAGTGGCAAGCTGGTAAGGTGGCAAGGTGCAGGGGCAATTATCCAAAAGGCGGCATAAATGCAAAGCACCCAGCGCCCACTAGAGTGCAAATTAATGAACAGAGCGGCGGCGGCGGCGCCACCGAAACAACAGAAGAAGCAGCAGCAGTGGCCGTAGGGGCAAAGGGGCAGATTGGCAGTTGCAGCAGCAACAGTGGAGGCAGGAGCAGCAGTAGCGAGGGGCACGAGGAATCCCTTTCGTAATAATAACAAATCGTCGGCCGAGAGGTCGATAGTAAATGCAATAAGCTGCCGCTGCCCCAAGTCTCAGTGCCCCATTTAGTGGCATAGAAAGGTGGCCTCTCTCTCTCTGTCTTTCTCTGTAGTATGTGTGTGTGTGTGTGTGTGTATGTGTTGCAAGTGCTTTGGCGGATATGTAAATGATTTCAATGGAAGTCCACAGTCAACGAGGCTTTGGTTTGCCTTTCGGCCTGCCCCACGTGCCCCCATGCCCCTGCCCCTCTCTTTGCCACAGCAAACTAATAACAAATTACAGCAGCAGCAGCAGCAGCAAACAGCAGTGGAAAACGGAAAAGTCCAACTAGCAAAAAGGAAAAACTCTTCCTGCCTCTCACGAAAGTCGAATTCCGGATGCGCTCTTTGGCCTCTCTTTATGCTGCGATGGGAAATGGTGGAAAACTAGGAAAAATCAAGGGAAATGTAATAAAAATAATCAAGGAAAGGAACCCTCGCGACAGCATGGTGCCCCTTCGGAGAGAGAGAGTGAAACAATTAATTCCACATCCGTTTTGTAGCTGTAGTCGGAGTCGTAGTCGGAGTCGGAGTTGGTGTTGCAAGGATGATTATGCACCTACGAAAATCCAAAGAAATGTGCTCTTTCATGCCACACAACAGCACACTCCACACGTGAGGCATGAAGCATCAGGCAAAATGGCAGAGGCAGAGGCAGAGGCAGGAGCAGGGGCAGGGGCATCGAGGCAGTAATTAGATGGGACGGGGGGAGGGGTAGACGCTGCTTAGGGGGTGTTAAGCAAATGCAAAAATATCACAAGTTGCACCACACAGCAGAAAGCAGAAATCATAAATCACAGAACTAAGCCATCGGTCGCGAGGCATGAGGCATGAGGCAAGAGGCAAGGGGCACACACACATACACACACACACACATACAACCCCCTGGACGATAAAATCACCTTGTTCCACCCTTGCCACCCTTTCGAAAGCTCTCAAAAGTTGGCCCCGAGAGAGAGAGAGGATTACAGAAAAAAAAAACCAGAATAAAATATATTTCCATCTAATAATCAACGGGGCATGCCACACAGATGGCTGAGAGATGGTTGTAAATGATATGTGGCACAAAGTACATGCACGGAAGGGCTGGGCTGCTTGTGGCAAGCACTCACCCAGCCAGCCACTGCTGTGTGTGTGTGTGTGGCACTTATAAATACTCGAATATTTAAATGTATTTCATATAATTATCCAAAAAAGGAAAAGCATGTGGCATGCCACCCAACCCAACCCAATGAGATTTCTGCGAGTTCTGCGACAGTTGTGCTGCCTGTGCCACATGCCTCCTGCCTCCTGTGGCGATTAAAGGGCTTCCACATTTAATTGTCAATGGTGTGGCATGCCTCGAAAGCTTTTCTTTCCTTCAAGTTTCCAAGTAAATTTCGGCATCTGTCAGCACAAAAAAAAACCCTCTTCGATGACACCCCCACCCACCGCTCCCGCTTGCCTGAACCCCAAAACGCCCCCCAATGAACTCTGCTCATAAAGTGCATTGCCTTTCAATATTTCCCCCCCCCCCCCCCCCGTAGCCCCTCTCTGTTCCACCCCCCCATCCAAGGCGACAGTAATTCATAAGCAAAACTTTTCCCAAATATAATAATTCAACTTTTAGGAAAATAAAGTGAGAGAGAGAGGGGGGGAGGGGAGAGAGAGGAGGATGGGAGAGGGCAATGGCAAAGCGCCTTCTCAAGTGGAACTTTGGGATACCCTAAGGGTAACCGTTCCAAAATACTGATCCATATTTTGAAAGAATTTCTGGAAACATTTCTGGAATCTTGGCAACAAAAAAAAAAGAAGGAATTTCGAGAAATTCCTGGCATTTCCCTTGGATAGATCTCCCTGGCAATACTCCAAATATATTCCAAAATACATTCCAGGGTATCATATAGGGTAGCATATAGAAAACCGTCGCCCAGCAGCAAAAGAAAAACGAATAATGAATAACGAAATATATTTTAGCGCTGCATCTAAATTGCAACTTTTTGGATGGAAAACTTTCTTCACACATTTCCCTCGCACTCGCACTCACACTCTCGCACTCGCCCAATGCCACCTCCATGCGCAATTTCATTGAGGCATGCCCCCCCCCCCGTCCAGAAGCCGAAACAAAGACAAAACGCATAAATTTGAGAGCACGGGCTCATAAATACATAGAAAGGATTTCAACGCGCCACATGCCCCCATGTATACGCCCAACCCCACCAACTCCACCTCCACCTCCACATGGTTGTGCCCCCTCCCCCATGGGCCATGGGGCACCTTGCAACTTCTCGAGGCAGCAGATAAAATCGATACGCACGCAACCAAACACAAAAAATAGCAAAAAGAAAAAATTGCCCCGACTCCCATCTGCCATCCCATCCCACCGCCTAATCATACCACCCACCCTGCCAGTCCACCCACCTCCTCCCCCTCCTCCTCTGCCCTACCACCCCCTACCAACCTCCAACCTCTAACCTCTCCTGCTCTAATCAGCGGTTGCATTTTTTCGGCAACGCACTGCAGTCTCGTCTCCGGTTGCATGCACCGCAGAGGAGCGAGAGAAAAATGCAGATTGCACTGAATGCGTCTCGGCCAGGCGAACAGAAGATGGCAGCAAGCAAAAGTGGCAGCAGCAGCAGCAGGCTGCACTCTCAACAAGACGCTGCTCCCGCTTCAGTCGCTGTCGCTGCCGCTGCTGCTGCCGCTGCTGCTGCCACTGCTGCTGCCGCTGCTGCTCCTGCTGCTTTTTCAGCTGGTTGCACTCTCTCCCGCCGCCGCCGCCCAAGTCGCGCCGCTGTGTGTCAGTGTCAGTGGCAGCTCTGCCTCCGAAGATGCTTTTACGCTCCAAAGAAAATCGGAAAAAGCGCGCGAAAAATTCGCGTTTACTTTTCCTTTTCCTTTTTTTTCATTTGTGTTGGTGTTGGTGTTCGTTGTCGTCATCCTCATCGTCATCGCCTTGGTGGCGGTGGTGGTGGTGGTGGTCGTGGTCGTCGTCGGGTCCTGGTGGCTTGCCACACTGTCTGCATGTGTGTGTGTGAGTCTCCTCCAAGTCCTTAAGTTTTTCTCAAGAAAATGGCGCATTGGTGACGCATTTTCCACCAGGTGAAATTTCGGTGGTTTTTTCTGTCGAAGATTGGAAAATCTGAGGGGCAAGCAAGGAAAAACTATCCATGCCCCCAACCCCAAACCCCACCCCTCCCCCGTGTCAAAGTCAAGGTAAAACTTTAACCGGTAGTTAAGTTATTTAACTTGAACTTCAAATCGTAACACACCCAACCCCCCTCTGTTTCCACCCTCTCCTCTCCTCTCCACTTGCGTGTGTCGTGTGTCGGTCCCTTGGTGGCTTTTCCCTTCCGTTTGTTTGCTTCCGTCTGTCTGTGTGTCTGGCTGGGCTGTGTTGCATGTCGTGTTGGCTGCCACTGGCAGTGTCACTGCTTCTATGTGTGTCCTTTACAAATAATCAATAAATCTAATTCAATTATTATTATAATTATATTTTCGAACATTCATAGACATTTGTATAAGAGGGGCTCCTGACTAAGCAATTTCTTGGTAAATAATAATATAATATGTGTGTGGCATGCCACACACTACACACACACACACACACACACACATGTGTGGCATATGAATGTGTAATGCGCCATTGTGGTAGATAGAGAGGGAGAGATACTGAGAGAGAGAGAGAGAGAGAGAGAGAGAGAGTGTGGCACCATTCGTTAATTATTCAAAAGCACAGGCGGCATACCGGCAGAGGCAGAGGCAGGGGCAGGGGCATGCCCCCACCAATAGATCTATAAGTGGAGATATGTACGTGTGGGTGGGTGGGTGTTGGGTGGGCTGCATAATGAATAAACATAAAGACAAATAAAATTATTCCAATTAAAATAAATTGCATCCCCCTCCCCATTGGAATCTAATTAAGGGGCAGAGATATATCCTACATGTATCCTATATATATCCTATATATATCCTGTATATATCCTATATATATCCTATATATATCCTGTATATCCTGTACCGATTCTCGACACTTCAGAAATTGCACAAATAAATGCCACAAATGAAGTGCTTTTTCGCCTGGCTAAAATGTATTGTAACTTTGTGGCAACAGCTGCACCTGCCCCAGCCCCCAGTCTCCTCCCTCCCTGCCTACCTCCATCCCTCCCTGCTTTGAAAAGACAATTAAACTTTTACAATCCCATGGCCCAGAGCTTATAGCTGCTCCTTTTTCTACGACGTTCTCTAATGTTGCAAGGCGATAAAATATACTTTGTTGCCTGAATTATATTTAATCAATTTTTATTGCAACGCACCACACCGCCGTCGACTTCATTAAAGTATAAAAGTGCTACACATGTTGCAGCAGCAGCAGCAGCAGCAGCAGCAGTGCGAGCAACCTTGCAACAAACTGGACAACGTCATCGTCGTCTGAGAGTCACACAGAGTGCCACAGTCTTTGGGCGTCGTCTTGGCAGCCATAAAAGCAGCAGCAGTATTTTCTAGCTCTTGTTTTAATGTTTATTTTATAGTTTAAGTTTGCATTTATTTGGTCTTTTAGTTTTTATTTGTTGTCGCAAAAACAAAGACACTAAAACAGAGACAGAGAGAGAGAGACAGAGAGACAGGGAGAGAGACAGAGTGAGATGGAGTGGAATCTGAAGAAGGAATCCATTCAGAGTCGGAGACGGAGTCTAATTCCATTTAATTTTATTACCTTCCATGACTTACATCGTTGCAGCCCCCCACCCCCCACCCACGTGCAACATTTTGTGGCACACATCAATAAGAGCTATGCTTTGCCTATGGCTGGCTCTCCGACTCTTGTGGCAATTAACTATTTGCCTTTGAAACAAATCAACGGAAGCACTTTATTTGCTCAGCCCCTAATTACAACAAACAATTACGAATACGAATAAAAAAAACACACACAAAAATAGTGAAAAAAGAGACCAAAAGCCACCCCCCACGATAGACAGACTGACTGCATACTGCGCGGGGGTGGGGGGGGGGGGGGGGGGGGAGGGGGGTGAGACAATAACCAAAAGGGAAATAATGATGGAAATGTTCGATGGAAGCAAGAAGAAACAACAAAAACAACAACAAAAACAACAAAGTCAACCAAAATGTCATCAGAATTTACTTTTAAATATGAGAAAGCGAGAGAGAAAGCGAGAGAGAGAGAGAGCAGGGAGAACCCATTTACAATAAACATTTATACACATATTTGAGTTAATTATATAGCAACAACAACTAACGAATAACGGGTAACGGCTAACGGCTAACGGATGGGGGGTGGGGGGGGAACCGCAAGCAAATGGCAAAACCAAAAAAAAAACAAAACAAAATACCAGAAAAGACTGCATTTTGGAAACCGAAGCTTCAAATACACTTGGAAAAAGCTACAAAATGTACATGGAAATTGGAAAAAGTTAGTTATATTTCTTAAAATTATTTTTAATTATATGAATATGATATATAGAAAAATGTAGCATGTTCTTTTGTTGGTAATAGATTTATTGACTCAGAACAAAAAAAAATAGAAGAATCGAAGAACATTTGGGGAAATCCCAGGCTGGAGAAGTCAAATATGCAACATTTACATGCCATCTACATGCTTGGTGGGGCGATCGTGTAACATTTACATGCCATCTACATACTTGATGGTTGTACATATGCATGTACATATATGCTATAGCGCATACATATGTGTACGTGTGTGCATAAATGTGTCTGCAATTCCTCTGCTTCTCCCCCCACCTCCTCCTCCGCTTCTTCCTGTCCCATTGAAAACAAAGCAGAACTGGGGCCAACATTTGTGGACCACTTGTTGGCAGAAGTATGAGTGAGAGGGGAAAAGGGAGAAGGAGAAAGAGTAAATTACATGGAATGTAGAATTCGTAGAAAATGTATGAGATCAAGTAGAATCCCATGTCGAGTGCCACATCTCCTGTAATCTAGTGTAGAATTCATGTAAAATCGAATTCTTGTTGTTCTGCCTTACAAACTTCCTGTAGAAATTGTAATTCCCTACCTACAAAGGGCATACCAACCGAAAAAAAACCCCACAAAAGCACTAGGAAGTGCAAATAGAAAAAAAAAAGCCAACTGTCGTACCTTGTACTTGCAACACTCGCAGAGCAGAGCACTCGGTGCCCTTCTGACGACAGCAGAACATGCCCCATCTCTCTAGCTCTCCCTCTCTCTGCATTGCTTGCCACAAATTACAATAAATTATTAAACATGCCACACGGTCACATGATTGTTGTTATTTATATTTGTATTACAAACGGCTACGGCTACCGTTACGGCTACGGCTTCTTGTTGCTGTTTTGTTCTGCTATGTTCCGTTTTTGTCTGTTTCTGTTTCTGTTTCTGTTTTATTTTTTGTATTATTTTATTGTATTTTTTCCAAGTCATTTTTAATATGGCATTTGTTTGTGCCCCCCCCTCCCGCCACCCCCATTCGGACTCATTTGTGTTTAAATATTTCGTGTCAAGCAGACATTTGACATAAATATAATGTTTGCATTTAAATAAACGACATATTTGAAGGGCAGATCGCAGGGGAGTGGGGGGTGGGGGTGGGTAGGTGTGGGGAGGGGCTGTGGCACAACTGTAGTCAATAGTCAAACAAGGCATTCAAATGCAGCCACAGTTGCCACACGCTCGCTCGCTCTCTCTCGCTCTCTCTCTCTCTCTCTCGCTCTCTCTCGCTCTGTCTCTCAAACATCAAAATTTGTTGCAGTTGCAAGATCTTTGCCTGGAAAATCTTAAAGGAAATCTTTAGGAGTATCTACACTTTCACCAATGGGGCAGACGTTCCCTCTGAGACTGAGGCTGCGACTGGGGTTGGGGCAGCAGCAGCAGCAGTCTGAGGAGCAGTCTGAAGCATCAAGGCGGAGGCTTGGGGCTTGGGGCATGAGGCATGGGGATGGCTATGTGGCTGCATATAAATTATTAGCAGTCATAAATATGCCATAATGTCATTTATTATATACGTTTTCATTTTATTTTTTCCCGTTCTCGTTCTCGCTTTTCGCTTTTCGCCGGCATTTTCTTTCGCGGAAAAACTTTTATTGCCAAGTTTAATGAAAAATTATAAAAAGGCGACAACGGCTGTGGCCCCCATAGCTGCATGCACCCACCTTGTGGCAGGCACCCATCCACAGACGCTCTCCACTGTCTCTAGTCGTAGTCGTAGTCCTGCAAGACCCTTCCCTTCCCCTCCCATCTCCTCCCATCCCTTCCGTTCTGCTTTTTTTTGTAGTGGGTATTATTTAAATTATAAATTATTGAATATTTTCCGCCTGGCAGCAGCATTTTCGACTGCCGTCGAATCGCAGACGACGACGACAACGAAGGAGCAGCGAAGCCCATCCTGGCGCTGGCGCTGCGGACAGACCCCAGGAATCATTATATTTTTTATATTACGTATATAAATATTAGATGATGGCCGAATGTCGGCAATTTTTCACTGCTGCTGCTGCTGCTGCTGCTGCGAGCTTGGGGCACCACGCGGGTAGCTTGGCTATGGCATGCGGCTTGCAACGGTTTCGGTTGCAAGCGGAAAAGAGACAGCCTTCCAGGAAAGATCTCTTCTCCCTCTGCTTCTCCCTTGATGTCTGCCCTTCGATCTGTAGAGTATTAAAATCCTCGTTATTCCCCTTGGCAATTTCTTTTATTCTCAAATTTTATTCTCATTTTTATTTTTTCATATTTAAATAATAGATTAAGAGGAGGAGTAGGCAGAGGGCAGGGGGCATGCAGCAGGAGAGACCGCGACGCAACTGAAGCGGTGGTAGATTCTGCTCTGTTCTGTCCCCCTGCCTTATTGCGTGGCAAGTATCTGTATAATCAGGGGTTGATTTCTGTTTTTTTTTTTTTTATGTATTTGCATTATTAATAAATGGAATTCCTTGCCCCGTGTACCTCAGCCTCCTGCCCCTTGCCTCCTGCCTCTGCGTTTCTCGTTTTCGTTTACTTATTTTTATATTTATTTTATAAATTGCATAAATTGATGGCAAACGGGAATTATGCGAGCGGGGGTGGCATGCCACACGGGCTTTGTCCTGCCATTGCCACTGCCACTGCCACTACCCTCTGTTCTGTTCTGTGTTCTGTTCGGTTTTCTGCATGAATTTCGAGGTCACTTCTCAAGTTTTTCTCACTTTTAATTAAAAAGCAATGACGCTCTCTCTCTCTCTCTCTTTCTCTCTATCTCTCTCTTGCTCCGTCGTATCTTTGTTTGCGCTGTGTCGCTGTGGCTTTGTGGCTTTATAGTCGTGTCGCCTGTGTAGTTTTGTAGTTGTGGAAATTGACATAAATTGATTTTATCACTGGAGATTTAATGACACTCCTCCCCCCCCCCCCCCCACTCCCCCCTCCCCTCCGTAAAAGCAATGCAATTTTTGTAATGAAAATGTTTAAACGCATAAAAATCGCCATCGCTTGAGGTCCGTGCGGTCCTGCCACATGCCCCTGACTGCCCCATGGCCAAGGGATTTTTATGCACTGCTGTCGCATTTTCGCGTTTACATTGTAAACTGGCTGACAGGCGAATGGTTGGGGCAAGTGGCAAAGTGGCAGGGGCAACTGGCAGGGCCAAGTGGCAGGCAGCAGCACGGACTGCTCAGGCCTGAGTCATGGGCTGCATGGGCTTGTCCCACTGCTGCCGCCGCCTCCTCCTTCGATAAGGACTCCGCTCTCCGCCTTGCAACGGGAGTTTTGTACGTGTGCCACGTCGGTGGGCAAAAACGCAAATATTTTATTACGCTTCAGAGCGCTTCCTTCAGACGTAGTTGCGTTGTAAATTTTACAGTTTTACGGCGTTGCCTCAAGTTTTGCCAACAACACTCTCCACTTCATTGTGGCAAGGAGAGCGAGGGGAGCGAGGGAGGCAGGACTGGGAGGGAGGAGTGTATGTACGATTGAGTGTCTAGCCGGATAGTCATGACTGTGGCACATGACCATGCATTCAATGGATACCCCACAACCTATCCTATCCAATACATTCGATGCACCCCTCCAAAAGGTGAACAAGGGAAGTGCCATGCCCTCTTTTGGGAGGTATCTTTGTATCTTTGGAATGCAACGAAATCCCTGCCAGCCCCAGGTCACGGGGTACCCCTCAACAGATAGATTTGCCTTCGATGGTAAAGGATTGCCCTTCTTTCAACGTCTACTTTCTTAAAATTCTACATTCCCCACAGATGTATCTCTTGCAGACGTTTCCATCTATAGATACAGTATCTTCCGCTTTCCTTATCCATGCAATCGAACAGGAATACCTCTTTTCATTGCACTAGATTTGCATAGATGTTTTTTAATTAATTAACCAAGTATTTGGTAAGTGTGTGTGTGTGTGTTAAAATAATTTTCAGTATTTTGTTGGTATTTTAGAATTTGTCAGTATTTTGTTGTTTCTGGAAGTTACAGTAGAATGGGGAATTTTTGGTATTTAAGAGTCTTTTTTGGTACAATTAGTATTTTTAGTATTTTCAAGTACTTTTTTGGTATTTTCGTATTTTTCAGTATTTTTGTGTGTTTTGGAAGTTATATTAGAATGGAATATTTTTGAGTATTATTTGGTATTTTCAGTGTTTCTTTGTATTTTTAGTATTTTTTTTTGTATTTGAAAGTATTTTTTTGGTATTTTTGTAACTATTATTTTGCAAATCTTCCTCCCTTTGCCTCTCTCTCTCTCTCTCTCTTTTGTATTGCCTTTTCTCTCTCGCTATTCCCAAAGGATTAACTTTATCTCGAAATCGAGTTAGATATCTCTTGGATAGAGAGAGACAGAAGACCAGTATCATTTCCATTCCTACTTTGGGGCCTTGCTATTGGGATGCTCCTTTCATGAAACCGAAAGCAAACGGTATCGCTTTCCTCTAATACAAAAACTATCTACCGAACAGTTTATTCCATTGCTGTGCCATGCATACCTTCCCCCCATTCCCCTCCCCACCCCCCCCCCCACACACACACACACACACATTTCATTAGATTTCTGGTTGCTGGTTGCTCGAGTGTTTTCCGCCTTAGATTTGATTCGATTTGTATTGATTTAATTAAACACAAAATGCAAATAATTGCACAACATATTTTCCAGGAATGGTCATGAATCCTTCCTTCACTTCTTGAGGCCTTTTTGCTTTTCGTGCATAATCTCCACAGGAATGTGTGTCAAAATTTGCATTAAATTGGTCTCAAGAATACACACACACACACACACACACTTTGCCACACACACAACCACACCTTCCCCCGTATAGAATCTACATCAATTTTTGGGTTAAATCGTGTAATAATCGACACGTGTCCATGTACGTTTCCGTGTGTCTGTATGTAGGTGTGCGTCTGTGTGTGTGTGTGTGTGTGTGTGTGTGTGTGCGTGGGGGGACATACGATACATCGTAAATATTGAAGACATTTTAAAATTTAATACGCCACTTAGGTACCCGAATTAGCATACAAAGTGAATTAATTACGAGAGCGTTATACAATTAAGTAAATTTCATTAGAATTGAATTTTTAAATGCCATTGGTGGAAGGGGGGAAAAGGGGGGAAATGTACGGGGGAAAATGTGAAATGTAATTAGAAATACAAATATAATTATGGGGGACAAACGCGACTCCACACACACACACACACACACTGCCGACAGAAACATTATAGTGAGGCAGCAGCAGAATGAAGTTATAGACACACACACACACACATATATAGATACAGATATCCATCAGATATATTTATTTAGGTGGCACGAACATAACATGCCACACACACACAAACACACTGTGACACAATCACAATCCGTTAGCCAATGTCCAAGCACTGGTGGCAACACGGAAAGCTCATTATGAAAAAAGGCCAAAGGCCAGACGGAGAGGAGACACAATTTTATAAGAGACAGAGAGAGAGACAGAGAGAGAGAGAGATAGAGCATTGAACATTGTTGAATGTTTTGAGCAGCCATTCGGCGGCAATGCCGATACTTTCAAGTATCGCATGAATCAATAAATTAAACAATGAGTGAATTTTAATAATTGATTCCCGATTGCATGGCCAACGGAGGAGAAGAACGAACAGGAGCAGGGGCAGAAGCAGGGGCAGGGGGAGTTCCGTGTACCCTCCAGGGAGGAGGAGCAGGAGGAGGAGGGGGGAAGGAAAGGTCTCTAGCAGTCCTGTCCCTCGTTCGACCTTCTTTTATTATTTAAATACAATTTCTGTTTTTTTTTTTTTTTTAAATACTTCAATTTTGCTGTCGCTGGCTTTGGTTATGGTTCTGGTTATTGATACCCTCAAAAGAGAGGGTATGATGTACTTGGGGAGATACTGCAGCGCAATGCAGTTGCAAGGATATGAGGCATGAGGCAACACAAAAGAAACCTAACAAAATCAATCGACCGTTCAAGGGTATCCAAGTCTTCGATACTTCTCTGTGTCTCCCTTGCATTGTCTTTCTTTGAGTCTCGTCTCGTCTCGTCTCTCTCTTTCTCCCCCCCCTCAGCCGTCAGCCGCGTGATTTCATGGCTCGACATTTAGTCCTTTGGCGCCGCCTTCCATTGACCTTTCGCCATCGCTGCGCACAAAGCTCAATTATAATTTATTATTTTCCCTTTTCCATTTACATTTTCTCTTCTTTTTTTCATAGTAATAATAATAATATTAAGAAGATGGAAAGGGAAAAGGAGAGGGAGAGGGAGAAGATGAGACAACATCCGGCCCAGCATTTACTTTACTTTTTTCTTTTTTTATATAATAATTTTACAGGCGACGGCGGCGGCCTTGTGTGCCTCCCCCACATAAATTTATGCGCCTTGTGTAATAATTAATATGCCGTCACTTTGTCGCTCCCTCTCTCTCACTCTCTCTCTCCCTCTATGTCTCTTGGTTTCTCTCCTCATTTCTGCTTATTCTTCATTTTTCTAATTTTGCACTTTTGCCTCTTCCTCTTCCTCTTCGTCTTCTTCTCCGTCTTCGTGTTCGACTTCCTCTTTCTTTCGGATATAATTGTATTTATTTTACATTTAAGCGCATTTTAAGACTCAAGTAAGTTGGGGATATGGATGTAATGGGGTATGTCGGGGGCTCTGTCGGGGTGGGGGGGGGGGTCGGTCTGTCGTGTCTCAGGGCCTGAACAATTTTAAATGACAAAATTATATATTTAGTGCCCCATGCCACGGCCACGGCCATGCCCCTGCCCCTTCCCCTGCCCCTGCTCCTACCTCTGCTTTTGTGCCCTTTTTCTGTGAGCTGATGGCGACTTTGGGACGGGTGGGGGCATATGCAAGGTATATGCAACATAAGGTAAGGCAGTGCTATACAAGAGGCAAAAAACTATACAAGAGGCAAAAAACTATACAAAAGTTTACAAAACAAAACAAAAACCTAAAAATATCAAAAGAATCCCAAATTAATACCAAGAACTATAAAAATAATACCAAAACCAACCAATATATGTATCATCCCTATCAAAATAAATACAAATAAAATTGCAAAAAACCTAAGAATACCAAAATAATACCAATATGGTAAAAAATATAAAATATTCAAGAAGTTTCGAGTATTTTCGAGTAACCAGGACGAGATGCGGTGCTCTCGTCTCTCTCTCTCTCTCTCCCCCTCACTCTTTCTTCACCAAGGAGTGCCTCACCTTTTCTGGGATATACCACCGATTTGGTGTCTGTCCGTCCGTCTGTCTGTCTGTGTCTTTGGTTTTTCTATATTTCTATGAGTTTTTCTCACTGTATTGTAAATGTAATCAAAAATATCGATCGGTTTTATGCAAATTGACTGCGTTGCCCCTTGCCCCCTCCCCCTGGCCCCTCCACCGCACTCTTCACGTCTTCCTCTCGCGGTTTTTCGTTAGCTTTTCTTTGTGTCTCTCATATTTTTTTTTTATATTTTTTTTCCCGTTCTATTTCTATTTATGCCTTAATTTAGCAAGAAAATGGCGGCGAAATCATAAAATTACATTATAATAAAAAATACTTATTATGCCTTGGCGTCAGTTCGGTCGACGGTCGCCTTATGCCACCATTCGCCCTCTGCTCTGCCCCACTGCGACTCAAGCCCCCTCCTCCCTGCCTGCTCTTCTTGGCTTCCATTTCCACAATTAAATTGCATTTCCTTCTGAATTTATACATTTTGTTGTTGTTGTTGCTGTTGTTGCTCTCTGCCCCGTGCCCTTTGCCCTGCTCCTCTCCTGCGGCTTTTGTTTTGCTGTATATTTCACCATCTTTTTCTCTCAATTTTTTTGTTGCTCTCCCTGGTTTTTGTCGCTGCCGCTGCTGCTGCTGCTGCAATTTCTAGTTGATTGGAATTCAATTAATTTTATTTGCTTTACTCTGCAATTTCCTTTGCATTTTTTATTGTCCCCTCGCTCCGTATTTATTGGCACACACCGCAACAACAGATGGCCAGGGAGGCGGGGGAGGGCGGGGGAGGGTGACCAAGGGATAGAAAATAAAATGAAAGAAAAGAAAGGCAAAGGCAAAGGCAAAGAAAAGAAGGGCAAAAAGCCCGTAACCACACGATGATGGGGCAACGACAACACACAAAACTGAACTGCAGTTCAATGAAGATTTGCTTCTTGCCACGGGGAATACCCTGCAAAAAGGTAACAACAACGATTGAATGATCGTTGAATCAATCAATCCATCAATCAATCATTTCTGATGGTGAATGTGGGTGATCTTTACCATTCTTCGTATTTCTTTGAGCCCCTTTTTGGGATCTTCAAAAATGAAAAAATAACACAAAATAATACCATCAAATACCATAAAATACCCAAAATTAAAACTGTAAAATACTGCAAAAAATATTTAATATGTAGGGTATTTTAGTATTTGGGGTATTTTTCTGGTAGGGTATTCCCTAATCGTTTCGATTGCTTATTTGTATTTTTTATTTGTATTTTTTATTTTTTTGTTTTTGTTTTTGTTTTTTTTTTACTTTTACTTTTTGCATTTGGCGCCAATTTACTAAATAATAAAAATGGCAGTCGTCGTCCCCGTCAGGAGGAGCCTTGCACTTCGCACTTAGCGGTGCTCCCATTCCCGCATTCCCCTCTCTCTCTCTCTGCCCCTGCCTCTCTCCCTCTCTCCCTGTCCCACTCCCACTCCTTTCATTGCATTGTTGTGGGTGTTTTTGTGGTTCGCTTGGTCCGTCACTGGCGGACGGACGGACGGACATTTTGTGGGCTGCGGTGGCCTTTTGTTTGCTTGTCGTTGACTTATTGCCTCAGTGCATTAGTTGTGACCCAACAAGGCAGCCGCCATTCCACCTGCCCCATGCCCCATGCCACCTGCTAGCCCAACAAGCCTTGGCTCTGATTCCCTGGCTTTCCATTACGTATACGTAATCTGCATTTTACGGAACGCCTCCTCCCCAATGACTGGCGCTATTGCTATGGCTATGGCTTTGGCTGTGGTTGGGGCCGTCGTCGTCGTCGTCTGCGTTATTTAATTGTATTTCATTTATAACAATTTCCATTCTGGTTTTTTTCTTTTTTTGTTTTTGGTTTTTTGTTTTCCAAGAAATCGATTTACCAGCGAGAGAGAGAGAGAGAGAAAAAAAAGGTTAGGTTGATCCCTAGACCCCGCGACTCGACTCCTCTGCCCAGGGGGAGATCTTCCAGGGGGCAGGGCCGGAGAGGGAACCTTTTTTCCCCGTTTCCCCTTGGTGTCCCCGCCCTGGTGTCCAGCAGGAGCTTGTGCCCCCATTGTGGTGGCATCGTTCTTGTGGTGGCAGTAAACGTAAATTAATTTAGTTGAAAGCTGTAAAGTTAAGGCTTTTGTTCACAGTTTTGTTGCACCCCCCTCCCCCTCGCACCCCAAGAGGCCCCCCCCCCCCATTAGTCTTTGCTGTCCGTCTTTTCTCTGCTCTTCTCTCTCTCTCTCTCTCTGTTGTGTGTTTTCTCTTTTGTGTGTGTTTTCTCCTGTTTTTCTTTTATGTTCGAGGATGGTGGCACTTTGCGGGGGCATGTGGGGGCTTGTGGCCGTGTCATATGACAAACTGCCTGGCACCGATAATCTGCTTCGGGTGGCAGGAAGCGAGTGGCAATTAACTCCCAATTAAGTTGCAAGATTTTTGCATAAAAATAAATTAAAATATAATAAAAAACAAAAAAAAAATCCACTCCGTTGAGTGCCGCCGGAAGATTGTAATCACATGTGAACTAACATGCCACAAACACAAACACTAAATTTATTTTTTAGTTTTTAGTTGTTTTTTTTGTTGTTGCATTTGCATTTGCATTTTTCCATTTTCCATTTGCATATAAATAAATTTTGCGAGAGTCAAAAGGCAGCAGCAAAGCAGCATTTAAAAGTGCAATTCATGGCGGAAAAATAATAATAAAAACACCAGCAGATACAAAGATACAAAAACCTCAGCGAATAAACCTACTAATAACAATTTCCGGTGCTCGGCCGCTGCCGCTGCTGGCGCTGTTGCCGCTGCTGCCGCTGCTGCCGCTGCTGTTGCCGCTGTTGCATTATGCAAATGTGACTTTTTAACAGCCCGCAAATATCTCAACATTCGCTTTTCTTCAAAGTCATTTGGGATTCGGCCTTTTGTCAGTCGCAAACAATCGTATAAAACTATTGAAAAAACTATTGTAAAAAAAAAACAATAATTGCATACAAAATTGTGTGCGATTTATTTGAGAAGAAAACAAAAAAAAATAATAGCAGCAACAGCGGCCACATTTTGTTTTGTAATGAAATCAAAGCAGTAGGAAAAATAAGATATTGAGAGGGAGAGGCAGAGGCAGAGGAGAGAGGTAGAGGCACAGACGTGGGGTACGATTGGGATTGCATCACATCCTCTCCAGAAATGTTGGCCAAAACGTAGAAATTATAATGCAAAAGCCACACACACACTCTCACACACACACAAACGGAAAACAAAAAACAAATAGAAAAAAACCGGAGACAACTCTGGCATTTTGAGAGGGTAGACGAGTGGAGTACCCTTTACAAGAGAGCCTAGGAAATTTTAAATATAAAAATCGTAAATTTTAAAGATTCAAATTCCAAGAAGGCAAAGAATATCCGTTTCAGCACTGGGACTCCATTTTGGTTTCACCAGCTGTTTTGAGCCTCATAATATTGGAATATTTTGAAGCAAAGTTACCGGAAATAAATTCCAATAAAATCTTTAAAATTTCTCATAAAATAATCTTTTATTTGTATGATCAAAAAATGATTTCATTTGAATGGGATTTCATTGTTAAACCAATCCAAAATGCATCCCTGGTCTCTACTGTTTGTTGCCCTTCGCTTATGGGAAATTTGTGCGGCAAAAAAGTTATTCTATTTGCATTGAATAAGGAAACAGGCGTAAAGAAGGATAGAATACCCTGCATATTGGGATCTATTAGGATCTAGGTGTATGGCATATGGCAATCCCCTCGATACCCTGTAATACTCTGCTCTCGATGTTATTAATACAATAATAAATAAATAAATAACCACTTGGGTAGCTTACAACTCGAATGACGATGACGATGACGAATGTCGATGAATGTTGCTGCTGCTGTTGTATTTTTAGTATAATTATGGCATAAAAATGGGGCAGACAAAGAGGAAAGAGGAAGACAGTAGATCGGTGATCGGAGGTAGCAATCGCTAGGAAACTGCAGCAGAGAGTGCCATGGTGTGCTGTGGTGGGGCGGGGGTTGAGGGGTTGCCTGCCTGCCTGCCTGCATTACACACATATAATTTAAATTTAGTTTAATTGTTATTCTCCGGTTGTCGGGGGTTTGCCTTTCTGCTGCTGTTGCTATTTGCTGCCGCTGCTGTAGCTGTGTCTGTGGCAAGAAATAATAAAGCAAAAAAAAACATGACAATTGCAAATGGAAAAATGGAAATGAAAACATACTCACGGATTCGCGGCTTCGGGCAGGCAATGCAATGCAATGCAATGCGAAAATTAAATAGATACAATTAAACATCCGCTAAATAATAAAAATCTACAACAGACAGACAGAGAGAGAGAGAGAGAGAGAGAGGAGGGGGTGGGGGGGGCTAAGGGGCTGTCACTTGTCCCCCGTAATTAAGTACGCGGCAAAATACGAAAGAGCACAAATGGGGGGGGAACAAATGGCGAAAGGGCATTGGGAGGGGAGGGGCTGCACAAGTACCAGAAATACTGTTGCTGCTGCTGCTGTTGCGTGGGAACTACTTTAATGATCCAAAAACTATATCCCCTGACATTTACATACATACATACATATGTGTGTGTGTATGCCCAAGGCAATCTCTTTCTTCATGCAACATTGATGTAGAATCTCTCAAGAATCTCTAAGGATCCGAGACCTACCTTCTGCTCCTTCACCTGCCCAGAGTCTTCTCCTGTGCCTCTTCCCCTGCCCTGCCCTGCCCTGCCCTGCCGTTACTTTGTTGTTCCTTTCCCTCGTTTACAATCAGTTTTACAGTTTTACAGTTTTACAGTTTTACAGTTTTACAGGAACTGCACCTCTGCCGTAAAAACGGGGCCAGGATTTTTCCATTTATATAAAATGCAATAAAAATGCAGGCGGCGCGGGGCGGGGACTATTTTGCACCATTTATGTAGCACCAAAAATACAAAATCTCTCCGTGGATTCCACTTGCCACAATGTTGCGCCTCCGAATACCCAAGATTGCATTATTTGTGTGTGTGTTTTGTGTTGTGTTCTGCGAATTCGATTAAGACGGTGGGGGGGGGGGGGGGGGGGGGGGGGGGGGGGGGGGGGTTGCCGCTTTTACTCTCTGGGAAACCTCAAAGCCACTCCATACTTTTCGCTGCTTCTGCCAGAGATTTTCCATCCTCTTACTCGCAGAGTTTCCCCCCCGCAGTTACCCGCCCCTCTCTCTGTCTCTCCCTCTTTCTCTCTGCCACAAGTCTGCATTTCTCCACTTGAACGCCAACGTCAAGAAGTCATCGATACTCGTACTTTTGCGCAATCAGCGCAATTTGTGTTTTTCCCAAGTTCACTCCCAGAACACCCCCCCATGCCATCCCCTGCCACTGCCCTCCCTTCCGTTCTGCACTGGGTGGAGGAGGGTGCGGTAGGCCTGAGCCATCGTCTGAGCCTTTGCCTTGCAATCAAATTTAATATTATTATGATACACTTGTGCGCGAAACGAAGCAAGTGATGTGCCTTGTGTGTCCTGCCACTCCACTCCCCCCCCCCCCCACCCCGCCACTCCCTGATTGACTTCGAGACGCTTCTTGCGGGGAGGCAGGCAAAAGGGTGTCATTTTCTAGTCTGACATTCGAGTGGCGGCAAGGAGCGTGACTCTGCTTCGACTACCAGGGGTGCACTGGTGTGTATAAGTGTGTATATGTATGTGTGTGTGTGTGTGTGTGTGTGTGGATTGATTATATATTCCAACATATTCCATGCCTCAATAGAGGCCTCTTCTTCGCTCCCCTAGAAATAGAGACCTGATTTTTGCCCTCGCTTCTGATTTTTTATATGCATAAAAATAATAAGTGAAACAATATTCATATTCATATTCATGAATATATAGCCACCCCACCCCCACCCGCCCATAATTGCGACACGTACTCCTCTCCCTCGCTCCCTCGCTCCCCCGCTCCCTCCCGCTCTCCATCTCTTCTCAGCATCGGTTGAGTCCTGCATTCATTATTTATCGCAGGAATCCGCCTCCACACTTCACGCATGGAATTCACAATCGGATAGGAAAATAAAGAGAGTTCTCCGCTATCTCTCTCTCTCTCTCTCTCTCCTTACTCTCCTCCCTTTTCCCAGGGTCATTCCCCTAACCTCTAACCTTTTGAAAAGTGAAGTCAATTCTTCTCAATTTCAGAACTTTCACGAAAAACTAAAGCACTTCCTGGCTTTTACTCTATCTCTCAAGGGGAGATCTTCTCTCTCTCTCTCTCTCTCTCCCTCTCCTTACTCTGCGGGGTCTCTGGGGGTCTGTGCTCTTTCCTCTTTCGGGCACTTTCGGATTTTTAGTGCATAAGATTTTTAACATTTTATATTGCACGTCATTACAGACAATTAAATGCAAAGTAGTTTCCTGCATTTGCTGCTGCTGCTGCTTCTGCCTCTGCTTGTGCCTCATCCCCCCATCCACATAGACCACTATGCCACATCCATCGCCCCCACGCGGTCAAATAGCAAAAAAAAAACAACACAAAATACAGCAGAAAAAAAAACGTTGAGAAGTTAAATGCCGACATATAGTGGTGGCATGTGGCAACAACAACAACAACAATAGTGAGGCATTCATTCATATGTGGCACGGCACACACACAGGCAACAACAGTGTGGCAGTGATTATTGCCGCAACAGAGAGCACATTACACGTGTTGTTGTTGTTGTAGCTTTTTGTTTTAGTTTTCAGTTACCCTTTTTTTTATAGGGGTACGAAATGGAAGGGTACTACGATTTTAAGGGCGGGGATGTTAGAGTTATTCATATATTATTCATTATTATTCTTGATCGGAGATACAAATATATATAGATTCCTTTTTTCCACATAAATTACCAATAGTTTAGAAAAAATCAGTCGAAAAAACATGGTTTATAATGGAAACCCTTAAAAAACCTCCTAGAAAACCTCTAAGATTAATCTTCAATATATTCTTGAGGCAGTCCAATCAAATTTCATAAACTTTAATGTCTTGAATGAATGAAAATGAATGAATGTATGAATAAATAAAGAAATCAAATGAAAATTAATTTTTATAAAAAAAAAGGGTATTCTATGGTTCGTACACCTGAAAACCCATTCATTTCTTTCTTCATTTTTTCTTCGTTTTCTTCGCTTTGCTGCTGCTGCTGCTGCCTGTGCTGCTGCCTGTGCTGCTGCTTTCCTCACTAGCGTTTTGTGCTGTGTTGATTGCAAATCTACATATAGCGGACAGATAGAGAGACAGAGAGAGGGTTGAGCAGGGGGTTGAGCAGGGGGTTGAGCAGGGGGTTGAGCAGAGGAGAGGGGAGCACTCGTATGTTAAAACAAAAAATAAAAAAAAAACAACAGAAAAGAAAAGATAAATATCAGAGGCTCTGACGTTTGGGGCAGCAGTAAAAACAATGCAAAAAGTACAAGAAAAACAATTATTATAAATACACACACACACACACACTCATACATAGATACACAGACACAAAGATACACTTGGGGCCTTCTTGGGGCCTCCTCTACGCAATTCAGTTGTTGGCCCACGAAAACTGACGACAACTTCCGCCTCTGCGCCTCCGCCTCCTCCTCCATCTCCGCCTCCACCTCCATCTCCGCCTTCACCCTGCCACCCCCCATGGGGGCCTCGAGAGCCTCGCTTGAATGAGGTTGCAATTTATGCCACTTGCTGCTGCTGCTGCTTGCTGCTGCCGCCTTTGCCACTTGCTGCCGCCTTATGCCACTTTATTATTATAATACAAGAAAGAAACACACTTTTTACTTCAGGCTGCCACAGTTGTTGTTGCCACAGTTGTTGTTGCCACAGTTGTTGTTGCCACAGTTGTTGTTGCTACTTTTCTGCACAGAGGTTTTTCCATTGAAAATGCACTGAAATTGTGGAAATGATAGTTTGAAAGTTGAATGCGAATGAATGAATTATTCAAAGCGATCCACAAAGCGGAAGTGGACTCGTTTCTGTTTTTGTTGTTGTTTTTTGAGTTGTGTTTTATATAATCCCAAGGAAAAACGGGGTCGCTCGGTCCGTGGCAAAAAGATACGAAATATACGACGAAAAGCTATAGAAGGAGAATACAATCCAAGGGAGAAAATACTTAAATATAGAAGACACAAAAAAGGAAAAAGGAAAGTGTATGCAACAAAATGTGGTAGCTAGCAAAAAGACATTACATTAATTATAATATTCGATAAAACAATCAACAAATCGCATTTGGCCTTGGGGCCTTGGGGATTTATTTGTATGACTAATTGTTGAACAAAAAAAAGAGAGAAATAAATTATAGCGGAAAATGTTCTCAAATTCAATTTCAAAATTTCGACAAAAATATTCTGCCTGAGATCTGAGATCGTAAATTAATATCCCATAATAATTCCTTTCTTTCTTCTTCTTAAACAAACAAAAAAATTAAAACGAAAATTAAATTAAGAATAATTCCGTATCGAAATCACATTTCCCCTACCCTACCCTCCCCTCCCCTCGCCCACACACAAAATGCAATTGCCGGCAATTACCGAGTGAAATCACAAAAATCGGATTACAAAAATTAATAAACTCTGCAGTAAACCCCTCCCCCCCTCCCAAACCCCTTTCAATCCATTTACCACATGCGGTGGCACACACCAAAAACAAAGCAAAAACTAAATGCCAGCAAATTATTTAACATTTTGACAAATTGATGGGGCGAAAAAAAAAGCCACAAAAACAACAACAAAAACAAAAACCACAATAAAATGACACCATTAAATATGCATAACGGGGGAAAACAACAACAACTGCAACAACAACTGCAGATAAACACAGAAAACGTATTCTGGGATGCATTTCCGCTTTCTCCAAAATTGAATGCCACAAAAAAAACAAACACCCAAAAAGGAGAGAAAATTATAGATAGAAGATGATTGATTTTATTTGGTATATATTTGGAATATTTGGTATATTTGGTATGGTATATTTCTAGGAATTTCAATTGAAAGATTCAAATAAAAATTGCCAAAAAACCACTTTGAAAATCCTTTAAATTCTAAGCCAAAAAAATAACAATTTCCAGAGACATTAAAATAAATAATTTAAATAAATATATTTGGGATATTTGGTATGGTATATTTCTAGGAATTTCCACGATAGGATTTTTAATGTAATCTTTAGTTTAGGCTCTCCACAAAACCACCTTCAAAAGCCTTTAAACTCTCTGCTTTTCTTTGTGGAATATATTTAAATAAATAATTTAAAATCTATCAAATATTTAAATAATTTCCATAATTGAAATGGAATTGATGGAAAATATTAAGAAAATTATTTCAGTGACGAAAAGTTCATTTAAATTGTATGGAAAATCCATGAAATGTAGTCACGAGTTTTGGAGGAAAAGAAACTCAGAACAAGTCTCAACAGAGAGGAGGGGGAGGAGGAGAAGGAGTGGCAGTAAATCAACAAATTAAAATTATTCCTCTTTCAACGGCAAAGCAACAAGTTACTGCCACATGTTGCCACAAAAAGCCACAAAAACCCGGAAACCACAAATATTTTGCCACACACACACAAACGCAGGAAAAGAGAGAGAGAAAGAGAGAGAGAAAGGGGAGAAGAGAGTTGAGAGAGTAAAGAGGGGGAGGGGGGGTAGCATTGCGTACTGTTCATAGGCTCGACATACGCTTACGCACACACAGCAGAGGCCTGTGCCCCAAAAATATGCCGAAATCAACGCAAACAGATTCTACCAAGGCATCAGCATCCGGCAGCAAGGAGTCCGATGCTCCAAGTAGCTTCTAGAGACGACTCCCACACGATGACGACAGCGACGACGACGACAGCGACGACAACGACAACGACGACGAAGACTAAGAATAAGCTGTGTGGCAACACAGACTCCTCTGCTGCTGCTGTCTTCCTGGCACCATTCACAGTGCCACAAATACACGCAAAATCACAGCCACAGTCCGACCCGAAAAAGTATGCAACGGAAAGAGCAAGAGCAAGTGCCACACACACACATAGAAAGAAAGAGAGAGCGAGAGCAAGTGCTGTGTGGCATGGCTTCAAGGTCAAGTACAAGCCAAGCAGCAACCCCAAAAAAAAACAAAAAAAAAAAAACACATAAAAAAACAGAGAAAAAAAGGAACCCTCGTCCTGGCTCGTCCTGCCTCGTCCTGGAATGGAGAGCAGAAGCAGCAGCAGCAGCAGACAAAACGGAGGAGGACACACGAAAAGACGATTGCACAGACGATTGGAGCACATGCCCCTTCCTTCCACTGCTTCTCCTGCTGCTGCTGCCGTGCGGCACATTGCCAACATTTTTGGGGCAAGAGCAGTGGATGGAGAAGGAGCTGGAGGAAGAGGAAGTGGCAAGTCCCAGAAATATACTGAAAGAGAGAGCTGTGGCAGTGGCAGTAGCTGTGGCTATGGCAGTGGCTGTGGCAGTGGCTGTGGCAGTGGCAGTAGCTGTGGCTGTGTGGCATGGACTTGTGCTTGCTTGCTGTTCGTTTTGGCGCTTTGCTTCTGCCACTGAGGGGCTTCTAATGTGGTTGCTTGTTGCCACTTTCCGACCGAAGCTCCCTTCCTGCCTCCTGCCTCATGCCCCCTTTTGCGAGGTTTTCCCTTGGAAAAAGGTTGACTTTTGAGAGTCGACATGATATTTTCACGCTTTCATTGTTTGTTGCCCCATGACAACTTGTTGAATGCCCCAGTCCCCCCCTCTTGCTCTTGGTTGAGTCCCTTTAAAGTCAAGTTGTGTGGCAAGTGAGGGTGGGGGCAAGTGGAAAGTGGCAGCTGCATTCATCTGCAAAGTGAACGAACAAGAAGTCCAATGTCTGGGAAGTTTTCGGCTGTTGCCTGCAACAGACAGCGGAGACGCACACACACAGAGGCTGACGCAGACGAGGAGACGAAGACGATGTCTTGTGGCAGGACTCGGACTCGGTCTCAAGGACCTTCCTTTGGTTTGGCCATTGCACACTTTTGCGGCTGCTGCACTCTGGACTGGGAAACCAGGAAAATCTGACCAGACCAGAGCAGAGCAGAGCAGACAGCGACCTCCCACTCTCTCTGTCCCCCTCTCTCTCTCTCTCTCTCTCCCGCACTCTCTATTTGCTGGGCGGGTTAAGTGTGCGTAGAAGATTGCGGTTTCATGGCTACTTAGTTAACAGGCGGATGCACAAGAGGATTCCCGGGAGAAGGAGTTGCCCTCTTGCCACACGGGAATGCACACGAAGGGGCATGCACACGATGGGGGGAGCAGCGTTCAGCGTTCATTGTTCGCCCTCTCGCTCTCTCTCTCTCTCGCTCTATCTCTGTCTCTTTCTATGATTATTATTTGTCATCTTTTGTCACCGTGTTTCTGCATATAAGTTTTTCCTACAAAGAAAACTCAGGAAAACTCAGCACGAAAAAGAAAGAAATGCATGAAAGAAGAAGAAGAAGAAGGACACCTTTTGGCACCTCCTTTGTTTCTGCTTTTTTAATTTGGCACACACGGAGGTGGTGGCATGCCCCATGCCCCATGGCCCATGTCCCATGCCCCATGCATCAATGTTAGAAGACAAAGCGACACAAAGTTTTGTTTGATTCCTTTTGTGTGTGCAACGACATGAGAGGCAGAGAGGCATTCGAGCAGCAGAACGTTGCAAGAAAAATAATTATCATTGATACAAAAGAAAAGCTGAAGGGGGCAGAGGGGGAGGAAATACACGTTCAATGTGTATGTGTGTGTGTGTGTGAGACAAGGTGTGTTGCAAGCATATATTAATGCTACAACATATACATTTGCCTGATTAAAATGCAGCAACGTTGTTGCAACGTGCCACCAGACATCGATGCCGGCAGCAGAGCAGACGTGGCAGATGGGGCAGTAGCAAGCAGGAGCTGGCGGCATCAATGAACAATGGAAAAGTCATAAATTCAAGGAAAATGATGTGATTCTATGTATTATGCACATCTACATTAAATTTACAACTGATCTTTATCGAATCTACATTATATCTACATGCCATATTCATTGATCTACACTATATCTACATTTGCCGACATCTTAATGTCGCAATAATATGCATAATAGACATCTACATGCAATATCTACATCTATCTCTACATCTACTCTTTAAAAGGTAGAAAATTTATCGAAAAAAATCGATTCATAAAAGAATCCATTCTACATCGACTGTGCATCGATCGACATGAGCTATACCTTAAATTCTACATTCTACATGCACTCTGTATTGAATCTACATCTCATCTACATCTAATTTACAAAAATCCTCGATGAATAATAGATTCAATCTATTTTTTTCTCCTTTCCCATTCCCACTTCCTGCCCCATGGGGCATGGTGGCATCAATCCATCAAATAAGAGTCCCCTCGCAAATAAACAAATTATATTTTACATCTAATAATAATCACAAAATTGGTGGGGTCCGCGGGGGGGGCTCATCAATTTATTACCCGACGGATGATTTTTGCGAGTGATTTATGAATTTTTGTGTGTTGCAATGTTGCATGCAAATCATCTGTCATGCCACTGCCTGTGGCAGAGGTGTGTGTGCGGGGTGTTCAATATTTTATTAATCGCATGTTATCAATCTGTCACTGCAACTGCCACTGCCACAGAGAGACACAAACCGAAAACGGAACAGAAGCACCAAAACCAGAGAGGAGGCAACAAGACACAAGCCACATGCCACATGCCACACACACGGAGCGTATGCGTAATGTGCAAATCAAAATCAGAAATCGGAGAACCCCAATCTTGGCCCATCCCACCGCCGCCCCGAGGGCTGCGGCTACTTGGCAACAAATTCGATTTGCCTCTTGCTGCAGCTACCCCCGCTGGCCGTCTGCATGCCACGCGCACACTTAAGACATCGGACATTGGACATTGGACGAGGAGGAGGAGGAGTCCGAGTCGTGGAGTCATCCTTTGAAGCAGGAAGCCAGGAGGATCCTCTGCAGTGCCGTGCCGTGCCGTGCCGTGCCGTGCCGTGCCCCCTCCCTCGTAGTACCTGCCACAATCCCAGACCCCGTTCTAGTGTCAATTATTAACGCAATTAATTCAATCATTATTGAATCATGCAATGCGCAAATGCGAGACGGGTAGCAAGTGCAAGGTGCATGCCCCATCTACCAGCCACATCCACAGATGTAGCAGGAGACAGCAGAAGGAGCACACACACGATAATCATCGCTCGCTCTAAGGATAATGACGATAATCGTTAGAAGATGACGATGATTATGATTTTGTTTGGGGGTCCGTCCCGTCCGCTTTCCTCCTCTCCCTCTCTCTCTCCCTCCCTGTCGCTGTGCGTGTTTGCTCGTGCCCCACAGAACGCACGCACATATTTGTCATGTCAAATCTCATCCAAAGTGTTACGTCAAAATCAGTCCGACCCCCTCATTCATGCCACATGCCCCTTCTGCTAAGCACACACACAAACAACCCCTCTCTGTCTCTCCCTGTCTCTCTCTGTCTCTATCTATATCCTGCTCCTCCGTGGAAACCCATTTGGCAACATTTTCATTAAATATGCCCAAAGTGAAGTTGCCATTTCCCTGACAGTTTATCAAATGCATGCCCCATGCATCCCCACATCCCACATGTGGCATCCACATCCCCCATCCCCCCATCTCCCCATCGAGTGGATGGAACCCAACCCCCACTGGATGGACGCATAGCACAAATTAGCCAGCAAATTGTTTGGCACATGGCATGGTGCACAACAAACTGTCATGGCAGGAGGGTGGGAGGGCGGTGGGAGGGAGGCACATATGGGGCATGGGATATGTGGCATAGGCTCTGGGGAATTCGATCAAGCGGAAAAGCCCCAAAAACAGCTAAAAACTATTCTGCGAGTCACAGCGGGAGATAATTGGGGGGAGCGCAGAGCAGAGCAGAGCAGAGCGATACGATGATGTGATTTTTGATGGATATGCGATTATCATGGCATTAATATGATTTGTATGTATGATGCAAATCAAATGATATACGTGACAGATATAACGCTTTTGCATCTTCAAGCATTTCAATAAAATAATGCAACAAATGAACACTTTAATAAAAACAAGAAAAAATTGCATAAAAAACATGCATATAATGCAGAAGCTCACCTTTCATTTACTGGATTTACTGTTAGACATATTCATATTTACGCGTATTGCGTTACAGTGTACAGTGTGTTCTCTTCACTCACGCACTTTTCACTCACTTTTTGCACTGCTTGCCGCCTGGCTCTTCTTAATGACCATCTTCTTGCACTCACACTCACTTTCACAGAAAAAAAGCAAACGAAACTCAACAAAAAAATACTCAAGCTGAAAGACATGGTGCCGGTATTTTACATCGACTTCTTTCTACTCAAATTCCCATAGCTGGAAACGAGCCCTGGAAGCAGCGCTAAAACTGCTACGCAATTGCCTTTTTCTGACCTTCTTTTCACATAAATATTTTGATCATTGAAATGAATTGTTTTCACACTTGCTGAGACTTTTTTAACTGGTTCCTAATCCCCAGCCACTCCACATCCATGGGCAGGCATTTACCGGCCTTTTCCCCCACTTTTCATACTTTTCCGGCTTTTTGCAACACTTTTCGGGTTGATTTTCCATTAAAACACTTGATACACTTATCACACGGGTTTTTAAAATAATTTTCCGAACATTTGACACTGTTTTTTAAGACTTTGTTACTTCACGACCTGAACAAACATGCGTCTGCGCTGGCGGCTTACATTTGACGCTCTCTTCCCTCTTCCCACACCACTTAGTGATTTGCAGGTGACCGAACTGTAATCTATGAGAGCATCTGAGAGAGGTTTTGTCTTTGCAATGTGTGTGGTGTGTGTTGTTGCTTCGGCCTATGCTCTAGAATGGGCTGTGCGTTGATGAGATCATCAGTACAGAAAAGGTGCACTTATTCAAAGAGTTTTTATCTTGAATGCAATGAGTGATTTGCAATGTGTGTGCGTTTGCTTTCGTCTATAAATCATTGTCTTTGCTTTGTTGGGTTGAGAAGAAGATGAGTAGTAGAATAATTGTTGATATCGGTTATGCTCTAGAATTTAGAAGAGTAGGGGGAGACGAAGAGTGCGTAATGGGCTCATCAGCATATACTAGTTCGATTGATTTGAAGAGTTCTTACCTTTGTTCCTCTCTTTATACTGAACCCCCCCTCCGCAGGGGGGAATGCGTTTATATTGTATTTATTTAAAGAGTTCTGTTCGATCCTCTCTTCTCTTCCAACTGCAGTTGGTATAGCAGTATGATGTTTTTACTCTGCTTTAAGCAAGTTCTTATCTTCTCATCCTCTCTTACTCTCTGCCCACCTCAGGTGTAGTGCAATGACCAGCTTAAGAGAGCCCTATTGCTGAGAGGATCGAAGAGCAGCAGAACTTTGGCAATGTGCGTTTGTTCTTGGTGTTGCTTTGGATCATTGCTGTTCTTTGCGGCCTGCCTAGGCTCCGTAAGGGTGGGAGAGAGATGGGTAGTACGGGGATGAGAGAATGATTCAATTTAAGGCTTTTTAGGTCTTCGCTTCCTGAGAGCTTCGCTCTCCAAAACAATCATTAACAAGCATGAGCCAAAATGTGTGTGTGTGTATGGGGGGGAGGGGGTTATATCTTCATTAAGTAATAATACAAATCAATTGTATGGCTCTCTGCATTGATAATTTGCCGATAAATATTTAATTAACTCTCCTGTTTCCTGCCGCCCTGCCGCCTGCCCCCCACTCTGCCTGGGCTGTTCATCGTGCGACCACAGTTACAGGAATTTTTTAATCATTCCGCTTGCCGCATACTTTGACACTTGAAGCATCCGTTTATCCGCATCCGCATCCAACACGCGACGAATTTTCCACACGCCGCGACGAAAGTGCGACATTTGACGCCAGACACAGAGAGACAGAGAAAGAGAGCGAGAGAGCTACAGAGTGAGTGCAACGAAAAGAGGTAGGAGGAGGCAGGAGAGTGTATGCAGAATGGTGTGGGGGGGCAGGGCCGTGCATGGATGTACATACATATGGTTGGGGCATTATTATAATAATTGCATTCCCCACTGGAGTCCGCGAGGACTGGCATTTTTCCCGTGGATTTTCCACCGGGGATTTTCCAACGTGGACAAAACCACCGCCGCAGACGATTACACAGAAGAATATTCGACGCCATTCGCGAAGTGAAACAATTTTTCATTTTGGATATCAATTTGTTGTTTACATAATTGTAAAAAATGTTTTCAATAAACAAATTATTTGATTATTATGGCCGCCAATTAAAACAAAAGACAACGTGCCACGAATGCAGGATGTGGCATGCAGCATGCAACTCCGACTGCAGATGGCCGCCAGCCGCCAGTCGCCAGTCGCCGGAACAACAGCAACAAAAGGATCAAGCGACAATCAGAGGCAGATGCAGATGTCGGCCCAGAGCACCAGGACCAGGACCAGGACCCGACGACTCGACCACCGACAGGATAAACTGTTTGCCGCTTTGTGTTTTTTTTACCCCAGAGCCAGAAGGCATGTGTTCTCTGCCACACTTTGAGTCCTGTTCGTCCGACGACGGAGACGGGGCGGGGGACAGGAGCGGTATGGCATGGCGCGTGGTTCGAAATATTTAATTGCCTTGTATTGCGGTTGGCTGCGACGCGTATTAAAAATATTTACCCGCAGAAATACACACACACACACTGGTAAGAGAGACTGTGTGTGTATGTGTGCGTGAGTGTGGCAGGGTGTAATGGCAGTGGGGGCATCCTGAGGTGTCCGTGTGTTTTTTTTCACGCTCAGTGCGTGTCCTGATGTCCTGGCATTGTCTGAGACTGGAGACTAGAGACTGGATAGAGTGAATCTTTAGTATTTGCCATTATTTTTATGTGCTATTCGTTTAGTATTTTTCTATATTATTTATTTAATATTTGAACGGCATTCTTTTGGTGTAGTATTTTTGTAATGACATTTTTTCTAGCATTTATTTGGCATGACAATATTTGGTATTTACATAAATACGTGGTATTTTAAATATTATGGTATTTTTTGTCTTTGTAATATACATATATTTAATTGATTTTTTTGGTATTTTTTGTATTATTTTTATGCTTAGTATTTTTTTGTAATTTTATTACTTTTTAAAGGTTTATTTTCTTTATATGCCCTCTTATATGCAGTCTTTGAATGAGATTCCTAAATGCCGATCGACGGTTGTGGGTTCTTCGATCGGTTCTAGCTATAGATATAGGCTCTATTTGAAGAATGAAGAATGTAAAGATCGAAATATTTTACTATATCCATGGTTTGAGGAGAGCTAACTCCCAGTGCCTATTTTGCAAATTCCAATTAATTTTCCCTGTAGTTCCTTAACTTTTAATGGCTGGCACTCTCTGGATCGATGGTATATCTTCTTATCGAATGGAAAGAATGCATATCATCCCACGATTGATTCCACGAATTGTTTTCCATCCATTTTCATTCGACTGATGGGTTAGGGATCTGTTTAAATTATGATTCATCTCATTATCATTCAATTATTTGTTCAATCAATGTTTAATTTTGATGAAGTCGCATGAGATTATGGAAATTTATTGCCATCTTCTATCCCCTTCTTCCTCTTCCCCGCCTTTGACCTTTGCCCATCGAAAGGATTCTGTTAAATTTATTTTTATTTCCATGCCGTTAATATTGAATTTTAATTTTTAAGCTTCTGTCCCCAGGTCATCCAAGAGTGGATGTATCGCTTGTATCTGTGTGTTTGAGTGTGTGTGTGTGTGTTTGTATCTTTGAGCCGTGACAGATTGCCCTGGCTGGGTTCTTGCCCCATCCCATACCATCCTGGGGCACAGCCTACATCCTACATACAGAGTACAACTCTCTGCCTCACACTCTCCGGGACACAGTGCAACAGTAAGTTGTCAATTAAATTTGGTCAGCCACATCAAGCAACCTCTCTCTCTCTGTCTCTCTCTCTCTCTCGCTCGCTCTGTCGCTGGTGCTGTCTCTGCCACTGGTCGGACTTCCATCTGCCACAGCCACACCGCCGCCACACCGCCGCCACACCGCCACATCGCCATACCACCACCCCCTCACTCTACTCTACTCTCCTCTCACTCCCCTCATTCCTCTCTCTCTGTCTACCCCTTCAACCGATCTGCCGTTTGCTTAATTTATATGTATCGCCCGTGTAATTGTCAATATGCCAATAAGCTGCGTGTGGCAATATATATAAAAAATAATCGAATGCTGGACGAGGTGGGAAAGGAGCAAAAAGGTTGGGGGGGGGAGGCAGAGGAAGCTGCAACCTGGAGTTGCAAACAACAGTGGCAAAAAGGGACGGGGAGGGGTTGGCTGCAACAGAGGAGTGATTGTTTGTTTCAGTTTATTGAAAGCAGAGAAATCAATCGGGGAAAAAAAGTCAGCGGTTCAGGGATGCAAAATATCAAAAAAATTTTAGCAACAATTAAGAAGAATTTCCAGGAAATTTCATTCCAAAAAAAATATATAGGGTTTAAAGAGTAGAACAAATTAATGAATATAAATATATCTATGATATATGTATTTATATTTAAGGTCTTAAGAGATAAACCACCGATTGAAGGGCACTTCCTACACATCCCAGAAGAAAAATGTTAACTATGTGGTTTCAGGTCTGTAAATATATATGCAGATACTTACGTGGATTTATAGCATAGTCTTTAATCTGTAATTTATTCGATTGTGGATTGGAGCCCAACCCTGGGTGCAGTTTTGTGGGCGGTGGTGGGCGGGCCAGGAATAATAACAAGTCCAACGTGTTGGACGTAAGTAGCTCAAAAGTGTTAAGGATTCAATTAAAGCGATACAAAAACACACGCCCACACACACACGCAGATACACTCATACAAACACAGACGCACAGAGAGACACAGATACACAGAGAGTGGGAGAGAAATGCAGCAGATACATTTGGGTGAGCCAGAGAGAGAGAGAGAGAGAGAGGAAGAGAAATGATGTGTAAACAAAAGAGCCGCAGAGCTATAATTCGATTATGGATTTTCCGCCATATTAATGCGAAATATTTGCAGCGCAGTCAACGGCGAGAAGCAACAATGCCACCAGCAACAACAATTAAAGCCAGGCTCTTGCCACTCACACACACACACACACACAGACAGTGGGGGCGTAGATGGGATGGCAACCATAATGGCAACAGAAATTATAAATTACGCGACAGATGAAATGTCACTGCATTGACTCTTACTTATTTCATTTATTTAATTAAATGTATATTCCAAAGATATTGAACTTCGATCGGCTACAACTCAGAGAATCGCTTTAATTGGAGTGTGGAGGACGGAGGGGGTTGTGGGAGGGGTACTCCTTTGATTTAAAGGTTTATCTCACTTTAATCGGCTCTTAAAGTTCTGGCTTTCAAGCGGAAGTTGAAGCTACATACAAGCCCGGCCCAGACCAGAACCCCCCGCCGTTTCTTTGGTGGGTTATACAAATAGAAATGCACTTGGGAAAACTTTATCAGTTCTCCGAAACGAAAACTGAGCTAAAACTTAAATATGCAACAGGAAATATACGCCAATCAAGTGCCAATCTCAAGAGCCTGACGTCAGTCCAGTGGCAACAACATGAAATGTCTTTAAAATAGAACGAAATGTTAAGACAGGGGGCATGTACAGTACCAGCACAGGACAGTGGGCCCGCGGAGGGGGCGCGGCGGGGGAGGGAGCTTTCAGCGTAACGTCTTATGACCTGAAAAGTGGCAACGAAAGCGGCCAACCAACTAACAAACCAACTGACGGGACGGACAGCCACAGTCCAACAACAACAGCTCCCCCTACCCCTACCCCTACCCCTACCCCAACTCCTCCTACTCCTACTCCCCCTCTTCCTCCTCTTCCACCGAAAACAACGTCTCTTGCACTTTTACTGTCGGCCTGGTGTGGTGGCCAGGGGCGGGTGGCACAAGGTATGCAAAATACTTTTGCATAGATTAACGAACAAAACTTTTTGTGAACTGCCTTCAGTCCCCTCCCCTTTCCTCTTGTGCCTTGCCCCATCAAATCTAATAGCTAATAGGTGGAGGGGAGGGGGGTTCAAAAATGGTTGCCATCCGAATATTGTGGATATTATATGTAAATGGATCAAAACTTATTGGGCTTTTAAAACTAGAATGTACAATAATTTGTTTTTTTTTACTTTTTCGAGTTTAAAAATAAATTGATGTGGTATTTAGTACATACATATGTATGTATAAGAAAAAATTCCTATTTGTATTTAAAACCCAGGTTTATGAGAATTGATTTGGTATTTTCTCGGTATTTAACATATTTTTGCTATTCAGCATAACAGAAAGATTTGATTATGGATTATAGTCGCTTCGTATTTCTAGTTTTTTTTCGGTATTTGTTATATTTCTTTCGTTTCTATAGCTGTTAAAGTCGCTATAAAATCCCAGACAATGTTATGCCCGTACCATACCTAATGCATATTATATGTGGCATATAGATGAAAACTTATTGAGCTCTCGGAAAGCTTTAACGAAAATCTCTGCTGCCGCTTCCCCCGTCTTGCCTCGCTGCCTGGCTGGTGGCCTGCCTTTGCCTGCCAACAAATATGCATTTTGCCAGCGTAAATAATTTATTAAATTTTATTGCTGAACGACAGGTGGAACGAGAACTGAGAGCAATAGCAAGAGAAACAACAAAATGGCGAATTGTGAACGCCATTGTCAGTCTGTTGTGTGTTGTCTCTTGTCTGGCTGTGGCCCTTCTTCGTCGAGTCGTCGTTGATGTTACTGCTGCTGTTTTGGTTGTCGGCCAAATTGCCCTTTTCTATGGCCCCGAAACTGCAATAGAAAGTAGTGTCTTGTGCCACACAACAACCTGCCACTTGCCCCCCTCACCACCGCTACCCTCCGCTACCCAGGTGTGCAGCCACGTTGAAGTTTCTGTTTCTGTTTCTGCTCGCTCGCTGTCTTATGAAAAATGCAAACCGAGCGTTGAATAATTCATTATGAATTGAAATACATAATACTCATTTTGTTGCAGCATTTGAATGTGGCACCGGGAAACAGCCCTGAGAGACTGTCAGCCATTTTCTATGACTCCCGCTTACCCCACCGTACCCCGTCCACCTTCTGAATTTGGCGCCAGACAGCGGCCTAATTGTTTTTCATATTTTAATGCCACACAACTTTCTCGCGAAGACACAACCCCCGTCGTCGAAGCAAGGATTTTGTTGATATGCGCACATAAAATTTAAAATTAAATTTAGCCACGCTCCAAGAGACCCACGGGGTAGACAGACAGACATTTGCCACCGCCGCCAACAGACAATTCGCCATTTCTCAGAGAGAGACCAGACCAGACCAAAGACCAGAGAGCCAGGGGACAGAAACGACTGACAAACTGCCACGATAAGGCCAAGACCGAGAAAGATACGGAGACGTAGACGTGGTCGGTGGAGAGACCTGAAGTTAGCGGAGACCTAATCAGCAAGGAGTAAAGAGTAACGGCTAAGGTCGGGGAAGGACTAAGGAATGGCAAGCTAGAGATTGGTTGATATTCCAACTAAAGAATACCCGTTAATCGGAAAGTTTTTGGGATTAGGAAAGGATTATGATCTGGAAGTTTTAAGATTTTATAAACTATTTTCATGGGTAGTATTTTAATTTTTATAAGTAGTTTTTTTGGTATATAAGGGTTTTTTCTTTGTAGTTTTCCAGATATTTTATGTATGGTGTTATGGTATTTTGAATACGACTTTCCAGGAAAATGTAAGTTGCAGTTTTTTAAATAATTACTAAGTATTTCTCTTAGTATTTTTTATCACTTTTCAAAGTGTTTTTTTATGGTATTTACTACTTACTGTATAGTATTTTTTATAGAATTTGTCTCGTTTTTGTAAGTTCAGAAACCTTTTAAGCTTCTGCTGCCTGAAGTACACCATTTTGCGGTATTTTCTAGTATTAACAGCCTGTATTTGTTTAGGTGTCGCAGTAGTCATAATACCCCGAGTCCAGGGTATTTTACACACCCAAGAATTAGCATTTGGCTTTCGTTTTACCTTTTTTAGCTCCTTCCTCCCTTTACATACTTTCGCTGCATTTGCATATTGTAATTTATTTATATAAATAAACTTGGCGAAATTAGTAGGGACATAAAGAATTCCGCGTAAATACATACACACTTACACACATAAATATTATATACCAGAAAGGCAGACCTGTCCTCCCGTCTATGGGGTCCATCATTTTCACACTTTCAATTACTTTCGTGGAATTTTTGGGCTTTATTTTGTTTTTGGATTTTATTTACACACCCAAAATACTGACTGCAGATCTGTGTGCCCTGTTCAATGTTTGGCCAGTTATAAATCACGAATCTTTAATGGTTACGGGGCCATAAAAAATATGGCCAAAAAGCCAGAGAGGGAGAGAGATGGAGAGAGAGAGAGAGCTCTCGTGACAGCAAAATATTTTGGCCCTATTTTCGGGCGCACGGAATTGCAACAGATGCAAAGGCGATTGGGGGATGTTGTTGTTGTTGTTGTTGTTGGCAGCACATTACGTCTGTCCCTGGTCTGCTGCACGTGCCACGCGCCCCTCAAAATATAAAATATAAAAAAATTAAAAAAAAAAAACGCCACCCTGCCATGCCCCGCACCGCGTAGCAGTGTCAGTGGCGCGGTTGATAATCTAATAAGCAATCAATGATGTGAAAAAATGACTGGCAAACCATTTTTAAACTCTGCGGTGCACCGCCACTCGACCACAGCAGCCGCAATAACAGCAACAGCTCCAACAACAGCAACAGCAGCCACATGCAACATGGGGTGGCATGAGGCAACACCCCAATCGAATAGGAGTTAGTCCATTTTTGCATTTCGGCTGTTGCTCTTCACCCCGTTTTTTTCCCTGCCCAATTGTTGCATGCAGCATGAAACAACAAACAAAAAAGAAATCGGGGGGGCAGAGGAGTGGAGGAGTCTATTGGCCACTGGCCACTGCTGCCACTGCCTCTGGTTGAGGGTGGGGGGAGTGTTGCATGTGTGCCATGTGTGCCATGTGGGATATAAACTGTAAATGCCGCACAATGACAGAGTGTCAATTTATTAGGTGCCACAATTTATGATGCAACACGAAAACCGAAAACCGAAAAACCCAACCAATTGGTTGCCATTTCGTTTGCATTTTAATTTGCCAATAATTGAATTTATTTTTCTTTATGGCGATTTGTATTAATTGCCATTTAGTGGAGGAGAGTGGGGGGATTTTTTCGGCGATTTAATGGGAGAGGGAGAGAACTCGGGTTTTTGGAAGGGGAATTCGTAATACCCAAAAGTTATTGTTAGACGTAGCGAAGGCTTTACGATTATTCAAGGCAATTATCAATGGGTAAAGCTTCTGTGGGACGAAGGAGATATTTCAGCCTTGATTTACAGGAACATCCATGGAGTTTTTGTTCTACTATTGGGGCTATATTCAAAATTCCACTTGTTTTGCAGATCTTACAACAGTTGGAATGAAATCGGTAACCTCTTTTGGGGGCACACATTCAATGATCCTCAAACCTCTAAATCAACATTCTATTCTTAGAGTCTGCCTCCTCTGCCTTCCACCTCCAACCTCCCACCTATTTTTTATTTTAGCTTTGTTTTTCGAATGCGTTTTTGCACTTTCCAGACTAATTGCTGCAATCGCATTTAGCCCATCACCACTGCCCCCTCCCCCTTCTCTCTGTGGGAAACTTTAATTTTGTTGTGCGCACAATTTTTATCATTGTTTTGTTAAAAAACTGCAGTAATTTATACATCGCTTGCATAGAGAACAAAACGAACAAAACGAAAAAAGAAAAAAAAAGAGAGAGGAAAAAGTTTTGCACCAAACGCAGGTAGAAAATGGTATGGAAATGATTGTAGGGATTGTAGAGGCGGGGAGGGGATGGTTCGGCGATCAATCGACAAAATAATGCGTTAACTTTTGCATAAAACAAACAACACAACAAATCAACAAACAACATTACACACACGCAACTTTTCCCGTAGAACGAGTAGGCACGCCGTACACGGCACAACTTTCTGTAGACTCAAAATAGGCGGAAAAAAAGCGATTAGAAAAAATTATTCCACACCAAGGAGCAGCAGTACAGAGAGAGAGCAGGGCAGCAGGCCTCGATTACGATTACGGAATGTTAGAAATAAAAGTTGAGAACACGCAAAAGATATTCGTAGATATGGTACGCATTTTTCTAGTTTTCATTTGTGCGGTGCGGAAGTTTGTTTCGATCGTTCATCAGGGCCGGCGCCAAAAGTAACTTAAAAGTACAGTCACAAGAGAGGCATAGTTACCTACCACAAACTGACAAGGGCTAAAGCCAAGATATTGTATCCAGAACACAACAACAATAAACACAGTCTCTGGCGAGTCGCAGAAAAGACTTCATTTTCGGTCCCTAGAAAGCAAAAACAACAAATACAATATGCAAATTGCTAGCAAATTGATGATCTAAAGGTTGATGATTCATCTCAAAACAAAGACCACATTTTGGCACACTTTAAGCGGCAAATCCGTTCTATGCCTTGGCCACATCCTGCTACCCCCGTTTCATGCAGTTTTCATTAATATTTTTCCATCAACAACCCAGGCATTGTTAAAGTGTGCTTTCAGCTACAAGTATTTTCTAATAACTGTGTGCGCTAATTTCATATCGCTCATATCCCTACCATTTTCCGATTTACATTCAAGCTTAACTCTCGGCTGTAAAATATTATTGAACTGTTTCGCATTCGTTGATTCTTTCCTTTATTTTCCATGCATCCATGCACCACCCCATGCCGCCACCCAGCCCCACCCCCAGCTGCCCTACACACACTCGTAAATGCAACAAACATATGAGGGAAATACTAGTACTAGTCCCAACCCTTAGGCAAGAGCCCCTACACCTCCCTCTTCCCCTGCCTGTACCCCTCATTGGAATGAGCCGTATTCCGTATCCCTCATCATAATGTAGCGAACGATTTGTATTTTGTATAAATTTTACAGGCAACGAACGTTCAATGTTCGCCCTGTTCTGTTATCCGTTATCGTCTATATCCGTCTATATATATATATATATATATAGATATATATATATATGTATATACTAACCTACTATACACATACATATATGTGCATATATCCTATGAGATGTGTAGAAGAGGAACGAGCGAGGAACAGAGTTATGTATGAAATATAATAAAATTGTACAGGAAATGACGAACAAGTCGACGAGGGAGAAGGCCGCCCCCGCCCCCGCTCTACGGCCCCGCTCTACGGCCCCGCTCTACGCCCCCGCTCTACGCCATCAGCACCCATCGAGTGGGTGCTCTCGATGAAAGAGGGCTTTGCTGGGGCTGCTCGAGGAACATTTTAACCATCGAATGGTTTGATTATTAAATCCATGAAGTTTTTCCGACACACACACACACACCACACTGTATGTATGTATGTGTTGGGTGTGTGTGTGTGTGTGTGCGTATGTATGTATATATCAAAATTCACTTGATTGCAGTTTTCAAGTGAAATCCTAGCACACTTCAGAACGAAACGACTCGACTCGACTCGTTGGCTCTAGGAGAGCCCAAGGGCTGAGGATATCGCGATGTGTGGATGGGTGGGGATTGTGGGGGATTGGGGGGGATTGGGGGAGATTGGAGGTAGGACATATAGGAAATACATATATTCCCATTCCGCTTGGCATCTGTAATTGATGTTTTCAAGTAGCAAAAGTGCACGGCGGTGCCCCCAAAAACTAGCGGAGTTGATTTTGTTGTTGCGGAATTTTAATGAAGTACTACGAGAGGAAGCAAGTTTTCTGCGACTAAATCAAATTAAACCATCGACGGAGAGCCTGGAGAGCCTGGCAACACGACATCCTATGTGTGTGTGTGTGCGGGTGTGTGTGTGTGTGTGCATATGAGAGAGGAAGTGGAAATCTGAAGGAAATGAGCTACCGCGAAAGCCTATTCCTATTCCTTTTCCGATTTCCCAAAAACTAATGCAAGTTTTTGTCAGCCTCCTGCCAAGATTTTACTCCTGCTTCGCTTGTGCATTGGTTTTCCCATTCAATAATGCTTTTCACGCTAATTAATTTTTGGTTTTCCACAAACACGAACCCAATCACACACTCACTCGCACTCCCACTCCCACTCGTACTCGCACTCCCTCTCCCACTCGCACTCTTCGATGGCACTCGACAATTTCCTGAGCGTCAAAAGATTGGTGCTGCGCCCCTCCTC
Organism: Drosophila athabasca; assembly: GCA_008121215.1. Lineage (NCBI taxonomy): Eukaryota > Metazoa > Arthropoda > Insecta > Diptera > Drosophilidae > Drosophila > Drosophila athabasca. The sequence goes on along the minus strand of CM017796.1, from coordinate 60,179,403 downwards.
CTTGCCTCCCCAAAGACCAGAGGGTGAATCTGTCCAGAGTTCAAACACTGGGTGTGGGCAAAGTCGTTTCCTTCTAGCAGCCAAAACAGGATTCCCTTTTTTGTTTGCCCTTTAACAGGGTATAAGGACTTTGACCTATACATACATACATACGTTTGCCAAGGAGAACCATAAAATGATCGACCGACCGCATAAAATGATCTGCACTCTAGGAAAACTCTTGTAAAGATTTCATGGAAATCGGATCACTGTTTCATATATATAAAAACGATAAAAACAAAGCAATCCTGACCAAATTCCTGTGGGCAAGGACCCCTAGGGTATCCAGAGCTTCTCTATTACGAATCTCTGCTTATTTTCTTTGCTGGTTTTTATTATTCCTTTTTTTTTTGGCAGTGACATTAGAAAATTTGTTGCCCCTGCTGCCCCTGCCTTCCCGTTGGCATTTCCTGCTGTGAATTTGGTTAAATTGCATTGCCAGAAACGGCGAACGGGGAGCGGTGGTCTGAGGCTGTGTTTTGAGGCATGTTGCTTGAACGAATCACAAGTTGCGGCAGCGGCCACCCCCCGGAGTCGACGCCGCAGAAGTGCTGCTTGTTCCGCCGCTCCTGCCACATCTTTCACGCCCAATTGAAGCTGGGGTTTCACGCCTCAGTAGAGACTCCAGGTTGAAGGGGGAAACCTGCCTCACTGGAGTCACGGGATAATGGGGGGGACACACGGGATGAAGGGGGGAAACCTGCCTCAAAAAGAGGCTGGCCTGGCGCAAAAAAAAAAAAGGTTTCAATTGCGTGGCAAGGAACGCCCTCTTCCCGTCTCCCTGACACGCTGGGCGTGTCTGTCTCCAGACAGAAAGATGGCGAAAGATGCAAGGGATTATTTTCTTCTTTTTTTTTGGGAGGATAATCTAATTCGATTTTGAGGTCTGCGCCCCAAAGGGACGATGCCGCCGATCCACCGATTCGCCTCGATCTCTTTAATGCATCATTGGAAACACAACACCCTCTCTCTCTCTCTCTCTCTCTCTCTCTATCTCCGTCTAACCGTCTAACCGTGTGTCAATCTGCTGATTAAATTCGTTGTTTGATTGTTGCATCAAACACAAACATCTACCAGCAGCAGAAGCAGCAGCAGAAGAAGCAGCAGCAGAAGCAGCAGCAGTAGGTGCAGTCGAAAGCGCTCTGGAATCCGCCAAAGACAAACCCAGCAATCACGCTAAGCCGCATAATTATATATAGAATACATAAATGCAGGTCTATATGTATATATGTATATATCGTGTATATATATAAGGGAAGGCTGTGTGTCTGTGTGTCTGTGTGTGTGTGTGTGTGTTTGTGTTTGTGGCATGCAGACCCGCATTCAAGGCAACATTGCAACTCAACTAATGGTCCATTCGTGGCACTTGGTTATTGACGTTGGACTCGAATCGTATTAACAATGCATGGGTGGTGGGGAGGGGGGGCGTTGGGTCAAGCAGCAAGCGGGCAACATTTCGCTTTGATGCGAAATCGAAGCGTGGCCAACTTCATTTCGCTTAATTTCGTGTGGAGTCTGCCCTGCCCTGGACCCTACACCCCCACCCCCATTCCCCGAAAAGCAGGGGGGTGGCAATGGGAGTGGTGTGCGCGTTGCGTGTCCGCTAATCCGGGGCTGTGCGGAGTGGGGCATGCCACTCAGCTATGACATTTTGGCAGCGTCGAGTGCACCAAGACTGTCAAATGAGTTGTAATGAAATCTCACTCAGGATGGAACGCCACGCCGCTATATGCCTCACATATCATACACACTCCCACATACATCTGTATATATCGCTTGTATGCATTTGACACACCGATAGGCATACATATGCATATGTATGTGTGTGTGTGTGTGCGCGCGTGTGTGGCAGTCAGCTTTTGGTCAGTCAGCTGCAACATATAATAAATAAATTATTTGCCATTTGGCTCTGGGCGTATTATTTGGAAAGGCAAGAGGCTCTCGGCTATCGGCTCTCGTCCCGCATCTCAGGATAAAGGGCAGCACCTGCAGCCATCTGTCGGCTGTCTGTCTGGCGCTGGTCAAGCGCCATCTGTTGGCTGTCCTTAGAGAGTAGACTAAATCATTAGCTTGATTAGTCTCGAAAGGCAGTGGCCAGCACAATGGAAACATTTGAAGATCTGTTTTAAATATAGATCAAAAGAGGAATTTCTCATATTCGTCATACTTAAGTTATTTCTCGTTACTCACCATACTCGTCACTCTCTATCATCTCTTGTTACTCGTCACTCTTTATTCAACCGTCATCTCCCGTTACATGTTTAAGGTACATTCTGAGTTGTAGCCTAATGGTTGGGTGAAAAGGCTGGGGATGAAGGGTGGCCAACACAAATAAAGCAATTTTTGAGGAAAAACTTTTGAATAATATATAATTTGCAAGCGGTAATGAGCCGAAATGTAAATCGTAGCAGGTCGCATGTTTAGAGCACATAAAAGTAGGCAACGATTTGTGCTGGTTGTTGGGCATTGTCTGGCGAGGATTACCCACGTGGTGAGGGACAGAACAGGACAGGACAGGATAGGAAAGGACAGGACAGAAGGAGCACCTCCAAGTGAGGAACAATAGCAAACGCCAGTCACATGGCACAAAAAAGTTACAAGTAATACTTAACGCTAAATGGGCACAAGTGGGGCCCCGTGCCTACTTGATATCCATCCAAAAGTACTGTGCTGCCGCCACTCTGCTGTTTCTCCATCCATCCATCCATGCAATGCATGAACATTTTTGTAATGAAGTTATCGAAGAGGTGGATCCAAAAAAAACCCCCTCCCCCCAATCTACCCACCTCCACCTCACTCTACCTGTCTGGCTAAGCACCTGCACTCCTAACTAACATATGTAGAACAATATGCAAATGTTACTTTGTTATGCAATTAGTGGATTCAATGGGAGGCAACGAACGAGGCACACCAGGCACTCGGCACTCGGTACTCGGCACGGGGCAAACGTTGCACCGTTGCTCGCCGCAAACAGACAACGGCAGACATCATCGTCTGCGAAGCCACCTACTCGAGGGCTTAGCCATCCAGTTAAATGTATCGTTGACATCGGTATCGGAATTGGAACAGGGCTACCATTGTTCGAGAGCATAAAAAGTGTTTGTTTTTACAGAGGGTTTGAAATAAAGAATACCCTTCATCGTTTACTAGATAACGAAGTTATCTAGATAACGAAGTTACTTCGTACTCGTTACTCGTGAATCGTGTATCATAATCGCCACTCATTATTTATCTCTCGCCACTTGGTACTCCTTACTCGTCAAGCGTTCCTCTGTTTCTCGAACCGCTCACACTTTGCTCCTCTCTCGTTACACGTTTCTCTTTACAATTCTGTATCATCACTCGTTACTCGTCATTGGTGCCTGTTGTTTCGCACTTTATCGTATTTCTCGTTACTTTTTATCATTTCCAACTCCATTGGCAACTCAATAAACAGGTTATTGGACAGAGACAGAGACAATGGACAGAGAAAATAAAAAACTCTTTAACCTATAGAGAAATATCATATTCCTAATGGTACTGCCACAGTTTCTGTCCTGTTCATTACACCCTCTGTTTGAAGGGCATCGAGAAATGAAATTAAACGAAAAATAGGTCGATTTTGCAAGTCAATCAAGTGAAGGAGACAGGAGACAGACGCAGGGAATGGGAACGGAAAGGGGAAGGGGTACAAGGAGGACAATAACAGATGCCGCATTGAGCACTAACCAAAGCGATTCATACAATTAATTGAAGAAGCCCTCAACCGACTGCGTCTCTGCCTCCTTGCAACACTTAACATTCTCTCACTTATTCTCTCTCTCTCTCTCTCTGATTTCATTGCAGGCCAAAATGATGGAGAATTCGCAAGCCTGGATGGGGGCCACCGCTGGCTCAACGCTGGCAGGTTCGTACAAAAAACGTGTAATATGTCTTGTAAATATCCACAACTTTATCCTTTCCACTTGTGTGGCATTTCCAGCAGACAGCTACCAGTACCAGCTGCAGTCCATGTGGCAAAAGTGCTGGAACACCAATCAGAATCTGATGCATCATATGCGCTTCCGGGAGCGTGGACCCCTCAAGTCGTGGCGCCCCGAAACGATGGCCGAGGCCATTTTCAGTGTCCTCAAGGAGGGACTTTCGCTGTCGCAGGCGGCCCGCAAGTACGACATTCCCTATCCCACATTCGTTCTGTATGCGAATCGGGTGCACAATATGCTGGGACCCTCCATCGATGGCGGACCCGATCTGCGGCCCAAGGGCCGTGGGCGTCCCCAGCGCATCCTCTTGGGCATATGGCCGGATGAGCATATCAAGGGGGTGATCAAGACGGTGGTTTTTCGCGATGCCAAGGACATGAAGGACGACAGCCTAGGCGGCCACATGCCGCCCTACGGTCGTCACTCGGTACTTTTTCCACGCTTTCTCCCATAAGCAATCCTGTCTTGAATGCCTCTTCCTCTCCCTTTGCAGGACATGACGCTCAGCTATCCAGGCGCTAGTGGCGGCATTCCAGGGCCAGGAGCCGCTAGCCTCAGCGCTCTGGCCTGTCCCAATGGCATGGGCAGCGGTGGAGGCGGAGTCCCAGGCCCAGGAGGTGGCGTCGGTGTGGGTCCTGGCGTTGATCAACATATGTCGCAGGAAACAGCAGCCGCCGTTGCCGCCGTGGCGCACAATATAAGACAGCAGATGCAGATGGCCGCCGCCGTGCAGCATCAGCACGGGGAGGCGGGGCCGCCGGTGGTGCCACCGCCCGGGCTGTTCAACCTGCCGCCACATTTGGCGGGTGGGCCAGGGCCGCCCGGCAGCAGGGGCAGTATTTCCCCGGCGCTAAGTAGCGGTTCAGGGCCGCGACACGCTCCCTCGCCGTGCGGTCCCACCGGCCTGTTGCCGAATCTGCCGCCCAGCATGGCCGTTGCTCTGCACCGTGACCCGGCGGCGGCGGCGCTGCTCAGCCAGCACCAACAGCAACAGCACCACTTGCAGCAGCTGCACCTCCAGCAGCAGCAACAGCAACAGCAGCACCACTTGCATCAGCAGCAGGTGGCGGCAGCGCATCATGGGATGCCGCACAAGTCCGGTTTCGGTGCCAGTTCCATGGCGGCGGCCAGTGCCGCCTCCACATCCGCATCATCATCATCCTCCTCCCACCAGCATTCGCATTCGCATCCTCATCCGCACTCGCATTCGCATGGGGAGAAGCCCCAGAAGAAGGGGAGTCCTCACCGCAGCGAAACCCCGCGCCTCCACTCGCCGTTGGGCGATTTGGGGCTCGAGATGTCCAGCTACAAGAGAGAGTTCTCGCCCAGCCGACTCTTCGCCGACGATCTGGCGGAATTGGTGGGTGCCAGCGTGTCCTCCTCATCATCGGTGACGCAAGGAGCAGCAGGAGGGGGATCTTCGGCGGCTATTGGGGAAGCTCCCCGCTCCAGTTCAAGCGGAAACATTAAGGTGGAACCCATCACCACCACTAGCGAGTAACGAGTGACGAGTAACGAGTAGCTAATGAAAGAGTATGGAAATGATACAGAAAATTAATGAACAGAAAAGCAATCAAAAGAGCGAACCAACTAAAATCAGAAAAAAGAAAAAAAACCCATAAGGGATAGGTCACTCGTCAGAGAGACCACCCCTATATATATATTCACACATATATATATATATATTTGTATTCCTCTAGTTTCCTTCTAAAACAAACTTCGCCCTTAGGTTCTAGCCGTACGACTATTTTTTTTTTTTTATTGAATCAAAATTCAAAGTATTATTACATTATAGTCCATCGGATAAATAGCGATCTCTTTAGTTTGTAAGCCCCAAAAAGTCCGAAGGAGTCCGGAACATTCCAGTATAAATCCAGAATCAGAAGAAATCCTCTCCTTAAAAAACCCCAACAGCAAAATTTTTAACTCAAAAAAAATATATACATAATAGTAATTTTTAATGTAAAAGATAAATAAAAACGTAACATAACGTAACATAACATTTTTTTGAACAAAAAATAATAGTAATTTTAAATGTAAAAGAAAACAAAAACGAAAAACCGTAACATAACGAAATTTTTTTAACGAAATAATTGTGTGCCCGACTTTTGTTTAGATTTTAATTTACTTTACCAAAAAAAATAAAAAAGAAAAAAAATGTACAAAAACTATAAAAAAAAGAGGAAAAAGAAAACTAAATTTAATGTTTAGGCTAACACACACAAAAGAAAAATTCACAAAAAATGCCTTTCGGAATTAAATTCAGCGATGAACAAGAAACAAAATTTGTAACAAAAAAAAAAACAAAACACAAAAATTAAAAAAAAAAGAAAATGTGAAATTTTTTTAAGAACGTATTTATACAAAAGGAAATTTTAGATCAAATTTAGGAGAAAACGAAGCGAAATTTTTTAGTGGAAAAACGAAATTTTTGTATGACGACAACTGCTGCAATCTAAAGGGTCTCTGGGGCGCTTTGTTTGGGTTTTCAGAACCCTAAAACACTCCCAAAACCCTTCTCTAAAAAGCCCCAAATGATCCTGTATGCCCTAACCATATAATCCCCATTCTAAAGTGCCTTTTCTAGCCTTAATTTGATCTTTGTTCCGCTTCTATTCTGGCCCCTGGGTGGCTCTACAGATCTGCAGCAGTGTTCGTTGGTTTATTTGAAAAAGTCTGGCGACATTATACTTGATATATAGGATATATATTTTAGGCGTACCTTCCGGCAATTGATTTGATTTTAGAAAGCACACAATTGATGGGGAGAAATCATTATAATAACGAGTAAAGAATACCTAGAGTTACATTTTAGCAGGGCATTTGAAACGACTGTAGCCTTTCGCTTAGAGGAAATTTATACAGCGAATGTACTCGCACGCTTATTTTTGCAGCGAATAACCATCATTCGATACGTATAGTTCCTGTTGATTATGGAAAACTTGTTGAGGGCACATAAGCTTTTATTCAGCGAATGTAACGTCACATTTATACAGGGAATCGACGTATTATTCGCAATGGATGTGTCCGTTCGCTTAATGGAAATAAGTACTGTAGCCTTTCGCTTATGAGAAAGTCGTACAGCGAGTGCAGTCGTTCGCTTAGGGAAGAGCTTTGTACAGCGATTCTCCGTCATTCGTTACGAATTTTCATTCGTTTGTAGAGCGAATCAATTAATATATCCTTTCACTCATGGGAAACCTCTACAGCGAATCCACTTATATGTCATTCGCATCGAATGTCCTGCTATTTGGAACACGGGTTATAAAAAAAAATCATCATCATCAGCATAAACATATAAAGCGCAGCAATAGCCATAGCCCGAATATATCTATATGTATAATCCCCCCTCCCACCCCCAAGAAATCCCACATAGAATTTGATGTTCCACAAACTTAACTTAACGATTACTTTCGGTATAGCATGTAAATTAAAAACTATAACAACGACAGATGGATGGAATGGAATGGGTAGCAGTGAGAGATAGAGAGAGGGAAAGGGATGGAGATGGAGAGAAGTTTGAATGGAGAATCCAACGTCCAACGTCGAAATGTTTCAATTTTTTTTCTATCAAAACTTTAGTGCAAAACTTTATGTTCAAATTAATCTTAAATATCGAAAAACAAAACAAACAAACAAGAAAAAAATGAATGTTCTAATTAACCGAAAAACGAAACGAACGACAAAATTAAAAAGTATTTTATAAAAACATTGAAAAAGATAACCCGAAAAAACCCGATGGAAACGTCTTCTTATTTTTGCTTGCCAACAAAAAAAAACACATTCCATGCGAATGCGATTTGGTGGCGGCGGTTCTTTATTGCTTTTCAGATACTTGGAATACTGGATAATAGTGTATGCGATGACAGATGCCATGGCTCATCCTCCTAGGATCGATCTACTCCTGTCTAGAGCAGTTGCTTCTCCTTGGAGAGCGGGCTTAGGCTCCACTTCGCATCCGCCTAGAGCATGATGGGCAGCACCTCTGTTGCAGGAGGTTGATTCATCTCCTGGTGGCGCTGCAGGAGGCCCAAACACTGGTGCAGGCACTGGGTGCTGGCCGTGGAGATAGCCTTGAGCAGCAACAGATCGGGATCAGTGGGCGTAAAGGAAGCACAATCGATGCTCTCAATGGCCCTGGCCAAAGAGGCATTGCTGCAATAGAAAAATTCCGGACATTAAAGAGGGATTCCCAAGCAAAGAATAGCGAGTTTCACGCCATTTACCATTGCTCTGTGAGGAACAGCGCCTGACGGGCCGAGACCATCGCATCGGAGGCCGCCAGCAGCTCCCGTGGCGGCAGCGGCGAAGAATTGCTGATGTCCATGGCCTTCGTGTGGCTCTCCACCACCGCCCGGAGGCCGTCCACCCATTCCTGACGCGCCCGCGCATCGTTGGCCCGTAGCTTCACCGTGTCCCCCGAGGCGCAGGCAATGGAGAAGGTGCGAGAGTCCTCGTCGCTGGGATAGACCACGGCGCCAGCCAGTTGGACCTGTCCGCGGGGGGCACTCGCAAGGACATGGGGCGAGGGGGCAATGTCATCGCCAACGGCAGAGGAGTCGCACAGGTAGTAGCTAAGGAAGCCCGTCTTGGCGTCCACAGTGAACCAGCGATACTGCCAGCCTGGAAAAGGATAAGATTTCGTGCGATTAGAGGGAGATGCTTGGGGATTTCCTGACGCCATCACGAACCCTTCATCACATTCGTGTATTTGCTTAGCTGTCCACTCAACTGATGGCGCAGCGTCTGGTTAATCATGCGATTCAGATTGCTCTCCATTTCGCCGTCCGTGTCCGCCAGGAGGCGACTTTTTCTCGCCGATTCTCGGGCTGCCGATTCTTGTTGCGCCTGCTGCTCCTGCTGCCGCTGCTGCTGCTGCTGCTGCCTCTGGCGTGACTTGTTCTTGCGCTGCCTTAAGGTGTTTCTTAGTTTGCGTAAAATGTTTGCAAATTTACAATTAAAAACCGTGCGAAATAAACTAAAAAAATAAAACTTCAGGAAACTTTTTGCAACACAGCTGTTCCGCCAATATGTCGATTTATAGCACTAACAACAGTGCCAGACACAAGCTCATTGCCATGAAAATGTGCGCGAGCGCACAACCTATCTAGTTTTAAAACGATACATTTGTGTGATCTGATTTCACTTGTGGCTGTCAAAATACCATGAAATACTTTTCCAGCATATGTCGGCATATATGTTTGTTTGTCTGAGTACTACTTTCGAAATGACCCTAGCAAAAACATTTTGAAATTTGTATTTTTATCGCTTCCCTACGAGTATCAACCCTTATTCTGTTTACCAGCACTTTTTTCGAATCTGAGTACTGGGCTTTAGCAGCACTCAAATGCTGCATTTTTCGATATAAAAAACAATTAACCCATTAATAGCCACTGTACACAAGCAGGTACTGAAATTAACGCCAAATTTTAAGAGCTTAATTTGGTTTGATCAAACCTCTCTTCATATATCATGGGCAAATAGGGTGGATTTTACCTAGCATGCGGTGCATTTTCTGGAACGTTGTAAATAGGGTATACAAATAAATAAATATCTTGTGTATATGTAGCAAATGTGTAGTTACCGTGTAGTTGCCATGTATAAAAAGGCACTTATTTGTTGACCTTCTTTTTTTAAGACTTATTTTAGACAGAATCCAATAAAAGAAGATTTCAATATTGCTCAGTCCTGTAGAAAATTGTTTCATTTATCGGATAAAATGATTTGTTTAGGTCTCAGGGGTCTTATTAAGCTAGTAATATGAAACAGAATATCAAAATCGAGGAATATGATTTTCGATTATGGACAGAGAACGATTAGCCCATTGTAGACCAAACGGGTATATAATCATTTCCACGAAAATTATGAAACTTGAAGAATTTTTCCGCAGTTCAGATGAAAGAAATCATGTTTTTTTTATCTATAAAGACAAAGGATATGATTGATCTACAGGAAGAGTTTACAAACAGTATAATTTTCGGGGTTAAGCAAAAGTTGCTCACCCGTTTAAATAAAGGGGGGTTAAGTTGGCTAAGTTGGTCAGACCGTACACTCTATCCGCGGTCACACTGGTCACACTATAATAGAAAGAAAAAATTTTCAGATATAAAATTTTCATCACATCACGCACTCCTTTGAATTCGTTGCCGAAAGTAATTTAGGCGGTAACATTTAGGATGAGCGCACCGAGCAACAAAATGTCGGCCACAGATCAGATGCGGGCTATGCTTGACCAGTTAATGGGCACCACCCGTAACGGGGACGAGCGACAGCTGAAGTTTTCGGATACACGCGTCTGCAAGTCGTTCCTGCTGGACTGCTGCCCACACGACATACTGGCATCCACACGCATGGATCTCGGTGAGTGTCCCAAAGTGCATGATCTGGCTTTTCGTGCAGATTACGAGAGTGCGGCCAAGTCGCGAGACTTCTACTACGACATCGAGGCCATGGAGCACCTGCAGGCCTTCATTGCGGACTGCGACCGACGCACAGACTCAGCCAAGCAGCGGCTAAAGGAGACACAGGAGGAGCTGACCGCCGAGGTGGCCGAGAAGGCCAATGCCGTCCACGCCCTCGCCGAGGAAATCGGCAAGAAGCTGGCCAAAGCCGAGGCCCTGGGCGAGGCCGGTGAGGTGGAGGACAGCATGGAGCTGATGAAGGAGATCGACGAGCTGCGTAGCAAGAAGATCAAGGCCGAGCACGAGTACCGCACCTCGATGCCCGCCTCTACATACCAGCAGCAGAAGCTGCGCGTCTGCGAGGTCTGTTCCGCCTACCTGGGGATCCACGACAACGACATCCGACTGGCGGACCACTTTGGTGGTAAGTTGCATCTCGGCTTCCTCACCATTCGGGAGAAGCTGATCGAGCTGGAGAAGACCGCTGCCCCGCGCAAGGTCGAGCTGAAGCGCACGGGTAAGATACCAGATCGTGACGAAGAGGGCCGAGGCGGCAGAAATCGCTACTTTGTAGGTGGCCGTGAGCTGGACCGACGCTCCCGGGTCCATCGCTCGCGTTCCAGGGAGCGCCAGCGTCAACGGGAATCGGAGCGCGGCGACCGGGATCGAGAGCGAGGCAACAGCACCAGCAATGGGAAGGCCGAAGGCAGCACTGAGCGTTCGTCCAAGGAGGCACCAGAGGGACCAGAACGTGGCAGCGGCGGGCAGCGTGGTGGACGCGATAATGATCGCATCAATCGCAACAATGACGGCCGGGATCATCGCGACCGAGAGCGCGATGGACGACGGGACAGGGATCGTCATGTGCGCAACGACAGAGGACGTTTTGGTGGCGGCGGTGGCGGCGATCGCCGGGATGACAGACGTCGCTCTCGTTCCAGAGACCGTTCGCCGCGTGGCGAGAGGCGCAACTACAATCATTTCGCTGGTAATCACAACAACAATCATACCAGCAACAACAATCACCACAACAACAACAATAACAGACGTCGCTCCTACTCCCGCGAGCGCTACCGCCGTTAGGAGAGTCACCCTGCGCACGTACGTAGAAATAATCCGAATCAGAAACAGAAAAACAGGCATTACAATCTGAAGCATCTGAAAGAGAACACTAATGAAACACTCAGAAATTACAAAAGGAAAAACCCCGAAATAAAATATTAATATAGCCGCTCCTCCAGACAGACACTCCGATGTAGAGATGAACATTTGTAAATTGTTAATAATCTCTTATTTTTGATCTTACTCTCCCAACCTCTTAAGACCGAATAAAGCCTAAGCTCTGTTAACCAAACCGAAAAACCCTATCCAATCCAATACAACAAAAATGAGAAAGAAAAAATAATGAAAAACCCGACCGAAAGCGAGAGAGAGATATGGCCTTACCGAAGCATACATACATATATGAGAGTGCATATGATAATGATTTGATAGTCCCTCGATCCTCGTTGAGAGAGTTTTTTTTGGTATGTAGAGACACACCCGATTGTAGAAGAACCCACCCCCCAGTCCCCGAACGACATCACACCACAGTGTTGCCAATTGTAGTATAGATATTTGATATTTTAGAATATACATGCATAAATATATAGAACTAGGAGAAGACCTCCCCAAAACGGTACTGTCCTCCTCGACTGTCTAGACTCTAGAGAGCCATTAACTCCCAACTGAATGATATATAGTACCACAGTACTCTATGAATATCGGGCATAAAGGATCTATGTATATTTATATAGTATATACATATGTAGCTGTGAAGGAGGGACCTCTTTATACTAGTTGGTAACACTGTAACAACCCATTCGACTCGTAATATACTCGTAATATTCCCAGCTCTTAGCTCTATTATCTCTCTTTATTGATTCCAACCGAGGCGAATCGCTGTACGAGCTTTTGGGGTAAGCCTCAACCATTTATAAAAACTCTTTCTCTACCTGTAATCTTCTCTACTTGAAGTTCCACAATTTTGCAGCCCACACTCAGCTTTTTTTGGTACGTATTGAGTAAATAAATATCCATATAAACACCAATCAGACGTACGTACGTCCTACTCTAGCATTAACGTTAGTGTTGTCTTGGCAGATACTATATATCTACTCATTCGTTCGATCGTTCGTTCGTTGGTTCGTTCGTTCGAACATGCATTTGACATAGGTAATATCCAATCCAGATAATCCAAAACGTTATACGATAGCTTTGGGTACGTATCTACTCCGGCCGTTAAGAGAAAGACAGAGAGAGAGAGTGTTCTGTATTTCGTTTCGTTTTGTGTTGGGTACGTATTAACGTTAGAGAAGAAATTATATATGATATGATATGATATGACATGATATGGTAATGATAATGATCTAGAGATCGCAGCTCTGTGTGGTACGTATGTATACTGTAATATATATACAATACTCAACCGTAAGCAGACAGACAGACAGAAGGCTTTTATAGGGGTTGTCGGAGATGCAGATCCCAACGTACGTATTCCTTCCACTCTACTCTCATTCTCTGAACCCAAAACCAAAAAACAAAACACAAAGAAAACCCAAAATGAAAATATGTATTCTTTTTACTATAAACTCTCGTAGCGGTTTAAAGGAGTTTTTAACATACAATAATCTCGTATTTCTCATGCCAAATGGTGGTGCTCTCTTCTCTGCTCTGCAAATGCCACTGAATCGATGCAGCCTCTGGGGGCCACACAGATCAAGTACATACTTCATGCCCATCTGTGAGTATTCGGGTAGTCAACTACAAAAACAAAACAAAATTAAACTACTACATATAACTATTATAATAAAGCAATATACAATATACAATACACAAACCAATTATTGTTGGCCTGGGCCTGGGCTTTCTGCTAACGTTTTCGTTCGTTCGTTTCTTTCGACAGCCAAGGATTGTAGTGATAATTGTGAAAGAGAGAGAGAGCTACAATATGTATGTATAAAAAGAGATTGTTTGTGTTTGGCCTAGTTTAACAGTGGGTAAGAATTATCAATAAAAAATACAAATAAATAAAAACTCTAACTAAATTTTCTATCTGATCTGTCTTATATGTCTACTACTTATTATCCAATACAATGGCTATTATTATTTTTTTTTTTATCTACTCTTAAGTCCAACATACACGATTACACACCACACACAGTCTCAAGTTATTCACATAGAAACACACACACAAATAAACACACACACACACACACACACACACACAAAACCTAAAAATATATTAACTTTTATCTTTATGGATCTAAGTGGATTGTAATAAAATTGCACTTGAATTATAAAGATCTGTCGTTTATTTTAGTTCGGAACTGCAAAAGAAATGGTCATGATAAATGGTTGAAAAAGTTGAAAATCTGGTGAAAATGAATACCTTTATGATTTTCTTTTGAGAAACCTTCCAGAGCCAAAGAAAGACCTCTAGTCTCTTTTTTCTGCATACCTGCACACTTTTGACATCTCCGATATAAGCTTGTACATACTCGTATGTGCACATCGGATCAGGTAGGAAATGTCAGTTTCAATGGTGTGTTGAGCTATAAAATCTGAGAAGATTAAGACCAACCCGTACAGGAGTAATAGGAGCCTAGCGGACAACCACTGAGATGAAATGAGATCAATCTTCGCTGTATGTTTAGGAACCAAACCGAAGCCTGTTATGCGCAGATCCCAGTCAGGGATCCCGCCCAACCGGTTGAGGGGCGCTGCTGCATTACGCGCGATGCCTATAACCGAACCGATCGCGCACGGTCCGGAAAGATAGATGTTAGACTAATATTCTGTTGAATCCCCCCAAGAAAAACACATATGGGGGCAGAGTTTTGTTTCTTCCATGAGAAGGCTTCTCGGTGTTGTTTGTATTTTAAATATTGCTGTTTCGCTTTGAAAGGGCTTTGCTTTTCAGTTGGTGTTGTTTTGTATATATTTTACGTTTTTTGATTCGCTTCGTTTCCTTTTCTTGTTTCTGCTTAATTTTGAGTTTTACACGTTGTTTTTGTTCCAAAAAAGAATTTCTGTACAATTTGTTTGTCTTTTCTTTTATATATATATATGTATACCATATATATATACGATACTTATTTAAAATTAGGTCTTCATTATTTTATGTTTAACAATTTCAATTGGCCCGAAAGATGGTTAAATATTTTTACAATTTTAAAGCGTTTTCGAGTACCCAAAAATGTCTGGATTTTTTTCATGACATTTGGGAGGTTTCTGGCGTGTTTCTGTTATGTTGTTCTTGTTTGTTTTGTGAATTTGAAAACCTTCTCAACTGCTCCAACGCTTCTCCACTTAGTACATCCTTAGTTCAAGATCTTGTCTCTTGTCTTGACTCTCCCTACATCTAACTCAAAACAGTCGCTGCGGACGGGGGGGTTGGGGGCCCGGCTATAACTCTCAGTTACACACTATCTCTATAATGAATGGAAATCTAGGAAATTGAATTTACTTGATGATCATCAACATGAATGAGCTTTAGAATCTAGTTTACTTTAATTATTATTTATACAACAATTTTATTTCCATTTGATATTAAGTTTAAATTGTTTTCTTGTTGGTTAAAAATTTTGAACTATTTGATTGGATTTAACTTGATACACAATTCCACAATCTACATTTTGGAATTTACATTTAAATATTGCTGTACTGTTGTGTTCTATGTGGTTTACTCTCTCCAGTATTCGATGGGTAAAAAGGTATGCTATGCTCCTCTCTCGACGACACATTATCTCTTACATAATAGTTCTACTAGACAGTATAGAAAGTGTACCCTCTGTACTCTCTCTGTCTCTGTGTGTGGTATGGTTTGTAGTTTGTGGTTTGCTGTTGCTTTTGCTGGTTGTTTGTTTAACATATTTAAACTCTTACGGAATCTCTTAAGGACTAACTTATCTACTGGTTTGATTTTATACTTGGATTTGTATTCTGCTTCTTGTATAGTACATTTAGTTGTTGATTTAATTGCTTAAAGTTAGACATTGAATTTGGCATTTATTGCGCACTCTCCGCCACGTACTGGCTCTTCACAATAATTAACATGATCTTTCCCATAGAATTGTTATTTACAAACGATTTGTTTATGCCTGTTTTTATGATTTTACTGATGATTATTTACGTTTAAAGACCACATTTAAAGGCTGGATGTTTGGTAGGAGGCAATGGGAATGCAAATAAAATTAAAGGGGCATTGAAATTTCAATTATTTTATAATTTAGTTAAAATTTAGTTCCTAAAGCTTTTGAAAATTGTTGTAAATGCTGGACTAGCTTTTCAGAACGATAAGGAAATCAAATTGACACAATTCTAAGAAAATTTTGTTACAAAAATATAAAGAATTTAAAAAAAAATATATACCTAATTGTATTGATAAAATTATAGATTGGCAGCTTTTTTTATGGATTACGAGTTGTAAAAGAGAGTAAAACAAAAATATAATAATTACTAAAATATATTTATATTATAAAAGAAGGGGGTGGGGGAGTGGGTGGGTGGGTATGTGTAAACTATCTTAAGTATCTAAATGTATACGCGTCGTTGAACAAAATGTTGAAATCGAGTTAGATATGAGAGATAGAGAGAAGGAGAGAGGACTTCTAAGAGCTAGATTCACAGGAAACTGATGGACTGATGGATCATCTCATCACAAGTGTGTTTTGGGTGTGTTTTTGTGTGTGTGTGTGTGTGTGTGTGAGGATGGGTGTGTAGTGTAGCTGTGAGTGTGTGTTGTTGTTGTTCTTGTTGATTGATTGATTTGATTGCTGTTGTTTATGTTTGCTGTCGGTTATGTTGTTGTTTGTTGTTGTTTCAGTCCTTTGAGTGAATCGGTATCACATATTTATGTCCATACGGACTTTTGTACTTTATGCCACAATCACGATAGAATTTATCCGGTATACCTAAGTTACATAAATACAATTTGCCACAATTGTTCGTTGATGATGGGGTTGCTGGTTTTGCAACAGCCGCTGCTGCTGCCACTGCTGCTGCTGCTGCTGCAGCCGAAGATGTGCTCGGTAGGGGCGTTGGTGTTGCTGCAGCCGACGATGATGATGATGCTGCTGCTGCTGCTGTTGATATGCCATTCAATGGTAGTATAGGTAATATAGAGTATTTGATTGCCACATCGTTAATACCGCACGGTGGCGGATCAATGGCAAGCACTGAGGCGCTGCAAAGCAAATGAGAGAGAGAGAGAAAGAGATAGAAAATTTAGATTGGAGATCGATCCTCCCACCGCAAGACCACTTACCGATTCAACCTGAGCCAATTCTTGATTGCATCCGATAGAGTAGCGGTGTTAGTCGATAATATCACAAGATCTGGCGTGGGTAAGGCTAGAATCGAACACAGAAAAGACTTTGGCTAATCGAAGATTTCATTAATTCCAGCCACTCACCATCCACGGCATGGACTATGACATTGTCTGTTGCCTTGAACAGGGATATCTCTACGCTCTGGCCTACCAGCTGCGCCTGCTCCACATACAGCAATACGGTCAGGCCATGGGAGGCCAGCTGGCGACCCGTCGCGGCTCCAATATTAATTGTCCTGCAAAAAATTCGATTAGTACTTTAATAGTCAGCAACCAAAGGGGGAGGAGTCCTGCTCACCTCATGTTCTTGACGCCATCACAGATGATGGCTATCTTGGGCCACTGATGATTGTTGGCCGGCGTCAGGCGTCTAGCACCGCCCAGCAGTGTGATAGCCAGGTCGCTGGCCCCGCGCGCCAATATATCAATCTGGCGCTGCACCGACAGACCCGACTTCTCGGCACACAGTTCAATCTTGCTGCGTACAAATGCCGGTATTGTTGGTATAATCAGCCCATCGTCAGTCACAAAGTCCTTACTGCCATCAAAAATGCTCTCTATCTGGCGCAACTGCAGCGGCTTGCTGGCCAGGATGTTCTCATCGTGGCGATACTTCTGCTCCGGCTGATGCTGATGCTTCACGGTTTGCCGGGCTGCATCGGGTCGTGTCGACTCGATGTTCTCCCAAATGGCCTGCTTGTCGAACAGCGCCAGATTCCCCTCGAAATCGAACTCTTCCTGGAGCAGTGGATCATCTGCCTCGCTGCCAAATGTCTGCCGCATGCTGCTCTCACGTCGCACCCTATTACGTTTATTTTTTCCGTTGCCGTTGCCATTACCATTTCCATTTCCGTTTCCATTGCCATTGCCATTGGTGTAAGAGCCGTTTCCATTGCCATTTCCATTCCTTCTGCCGTTGCCGTAGCTGGAAGCTGCCTGCGGCTGCTTGTAGTATCCATCGCCGTTGCCTATGATATCGATGGGCCTGCTGCCGACCATCGCCGCTGCTGCCTCGCCGCTGCCACTGCTGCCGTCCGCACTGCTGCTACAGTAGCTCTCCCGATTGTTAACAATGTAGCCGGGTGCAACAGCAGCGGCCCCCAGCTTCACCTCTACCTTGGGCGGTATCATGTTCCCAAAGAAGGCCGCCACACTGTTTGGAGTCGTCGACATCTGCTGCTGTTGCTGCTGAGCGCTGGGCGCCCGCGAGTTCTGCGGCGTTCTGTGGGGAAATTCCAAGAGAATTTAAAGAGATTAAAGAAGAGCATTAAGAGCCCCGGCTTATCTTCTGCACTACACTCTAATTGCTGACCTCAAAGGGGTATATTGAGTTCTACAATCGATTGAGAGCCCACAATTGTCGTTTAGAAAAGATATGCCTCGGATGTTTTATAAAAAGAGTGCTCGAGTTCGAGTTGGGAGGGAAAAATGGGGCCTATGAATCTCTACAAATGAGGAAACTAAAAAGCGAGTAAATCGTACCTTCGTGTACCATTGAGTCCATTCGCCTCCATGAGCTTTAGCTGGTGCATTTTATCGCTAAGCGCCGAGGTAGCTGCACTGCTACCACCACTTCCACTTCCTTCTCCTCGCCCATAGCCGTTCGTCTTGCCCCTGGATGTCAGGGGCAGATCCTGTTCTAGCTGCTGCTTCTGTTGTAGCTGCTGCAATTGGAGTTGTTGCTGCTGCTGCAGTTGCTGCAATTGAAGTTGCTGCTGCTGCTGTTGTTGTTGCTGCTGCAACTGCTGCTGCTTGCCGAGAATGTTAGAAAAGTGCGGCAACTTGACGGGCGTGGGCTTGTTCATCACCGTGGGCGTCGAGTGCGTCTCCACATCCTGATTGACCGGCTCGATGAGGTTGATGCTCCGTATGTCCGTGCACTTGAGCACCACCTCGGCGTTCTGCTTGCGCAACGGGACGCCATTGCGGAAGGCGCGTACGATGGTTATTTCCTCCGCAGAGATTTGCTTGATCAGACCCTGGAAGACGCCCAAGACTTCGTCGCACGTAATGGACACCGCACAGCCGATCCACTCTTGATCTGTCAGACCCATGAAATTAGCTGTTTTTGTTGTAGTTCCTGTTGTAAGGCAATCGCGACCACTCGGTTAAGCTTTTGGGTTTTGGAAATTTTTGCTGCCTGCGTCTGCAGTTTTATATATGTATGTGTGTATCTTTTTTTCGAGGCTTTCTTTTTCGAGCCGTAGTTGTTGTTGTTTCGTTTCTTAATACGCAATTTCGCTCGTACTCACTCACTCATACACACACGCACACTAACTAACTACGCACCACGCCGACCGACCCTGCGCTTCTTCTTTTCGTGGACAAGTCCGTTGCTTTTCAAGTCCTTGCGGGAGCACACAAAATAAAATTGGCAAATGTTTCTTCTGGTTGTTGTGCTGCTTCCTGCGTGTACGATGACCTCGATTTTTGATTCGGTTTTCTTTAAATGCACCCCACTCTCGCTAAACTGATTAGATTTTGTTTCTTTTAGATTTTCACTACTTTGGTATGGCTGTTTTGCGGAAGTGTCAGAAATACCATTTTGCGAATATACCAGATTTTTTTTTGGACCGAGCTTTTCCGCTATAGTGATACTAGTTCGATCGCAATATTTCTCTCGCTCACTCTCCCTACTTTTCCCGTAAGGTCAGTATATCTGATCTCACTAACCGCATACTTTGATTGCACTGACATCTGGTTTAATATTCTGGAATATTATTTTGCTTACTTAGCTTCAGTAAATATTTAAATATTCCTCAGCTCTGAGCGCAAAATAAAACATGTTGATAATACCGCATACGATAAGTGCTGAAATATATTTTCAAAAAAATTAAAGTACACCGAAGGTAAATTGCTTTTTTATTGCGATTACAAATTGAAATGATGAATTTATTGGCGATTGTCGTGTACATTGTGGTGGTCTGTTAGTGTGTAGAAATTTCGCCGCCTTCGAACTAATGCAGGGCTACTCGGAAAAAGCATTTTGGTATTTTGTTTTTAGACACACGATTATGGTATTATCATCCCAGCGATAGGCAGTCACACTGGTACACAGTTAATTTCGTCGCCGTGCTAAATTCTTGTTTTTTTAATGTTTTAATTGTGATTAAAATACTGAGCAGCAAAATAGCTACGACAAACAACGCCCTTGATCGGATCAAAGCAATGTGAGCTGTACCAAACAGCACGCGAATTAGAACGCAGTGCAAACGGGCCGTGTGAGGTGTGCCGAAGAACATCGAATTGTGCCGTGTGAAAATTGTACGTACGTGAGGATTTTCCGCACATAGTGGACTTAAGACGAGCATACTGACACACACACAAGGGCATATTTACAGCATAAATCAAGCGATATTATAGTGCGGAGCTGTCACTACAGACAACGCAGCGGTAGCTGTTTGTGTGTGTTTTCGTGTGAGCGTTAAAGCAAAAGATAAATGTAAGTGGAAAACTTGGAATATAGTTTTATTCTGACCATAAACGAAGGCCAGAACGCGCCGGCCAGGTCTGACCGACATGGCGTTGAACCCTTCGCGCTTGGCTAATTACGCCCGGAGCTTGGCTTTTATGCTCTGCCTTCCTTTTCTTCCCCCTTCTCTGCCATATGCACATACACCCGCACACACAATGCTGCCGGACAGACAGAGATGGCATCTAGTACAAGTACCGTTACCCCATTGTGCACTTTGTGTGTGGTGTCGTCTTTGTTGTCTGCTCAGCTATGCTGCGCTCTCACTTTGGCCTTGCCGGCGCGTCTCAGCCTCCAAGTAATTGTCACACGTTACACACCCCGTCCCCTTTGTCAGACGCATTCGTGCCTTTTTTCGCTTAATTTGCACTTCCGTCACTCCTCTCTCACTCACTCACTCTCACCCACTCTCTCTTGCTCTCTTCCTCCCGTTGCAGTTGCTTTTGTGAGCCATGTCGGCACGTTCCAGCGGCTCTGTGGCTGCCGTGGCCCCAATGTCCGCCGCCTCATCATCATCGGCCGCAGCATCCGGGGGCGATGTTCCGCGCCCACCGCCGCGTCGCCGGGCCGCCTCTGTTGCAGGACAACAGCAGACGCGTCAGGAGTTCGGCAATGGACACACGCCACGTCGATCGTTGGCTGCAGTGGTAAGTCCCAAAAGAACGCCTGCAGGGGGATTTCGGATGGGCTTATCAGACTTGTGCCTGAATGGGTGTTTCTCCATTTATGGTGCGGTGCTATTTTCACTGCTAATCTAATCTGAAGCTAGAGCTTGCCAAACAGCTATGTCGTGCGGATGGATGGGCCCTGCCCGTGCGTGGAGTAGAGCCACCTGTTGCAGGCCCTTCCTTTCGGAAATGTTGATGAAAAGCCTTCTTAAAACAATTGTTTATGGGCATCACACATCATTCCATGGAAAGCAACTGTTCTTTGGCAAAGTTTCCAGTTTCGGGTGTACTCCGTAATGGCTTTTCTTTTATTTTATTTAGTTTTCTCTCCCACTTGTGTAAACGAGCAAATACGCAGTTGCTCGTGATCTCAGCCGCAGACACAATTAAACAGAAAATTCGTTTGTTTATTTGTTTTATTTTGGCGAAGGGAAAGATAAATGAATGGCACTTGGGGAGGCAGTCATCAACATCTTGAAATACAATTGAATATATCAACAAAACTCTTGGCCAGCTCTTGTTGAATCAACTCGAGTGCTGGCTAAACGTGGTAGTTACTGTGGCTCTGCGGCATGTTCACGTGTGGAATGCACATACACATGTACAATGTACTTCAGCAATCAATTTAAACTAATGCTGTTGTTTAGTTTAGCCAGTGCTTAACTTACTTTCGTTTACTCAATGAAATGAGAGTGTCAGAACGATTTGCAAGTTCTGTTTACCCAACTTATTTTCAGGCTAGAGTGGGACAGACAGACAGGGTGGCCTGCTTATCTTCATTAGTGGGCTCATCCCAACGGTTTTTGGGGCTGTTGCTGGCCCGCTACCTCACACTCGCTTGCTAATTGAGACGCGTCAAATGCTAGCGTCACTTGGGGCAGGCGCACCACCTGGCTACGTCACGGTATAGCAGCGAAGCCGCAGACGAAAAAGTGCCATTAATGGGGACGCTTATCAGTCAACACTCGAGTATTTATTTTTATCCGTTGCGTCAGCCCTGCTGGCACAAATCAAATTTCAACTTTAATTGATGGCTTTAAAATGATTGTTAGTAGAAGGGGGGGATGCCCCTGCCCCATGCGACTCCAAAGATCAGAAATGCAGCAATGCTCTCTGCACCCAAAACTCACATACACACACCCACACACACAGCAGCAAACACTGAACAGCTGTTTTTGTTTTGTTTTGCTTTGGACACTTGTTCGCAGGCGGAGCAGCACCAACAACTGTCACTTTGACAGCTTTTCAAAAGCTTTACTCGGTTCAGTGTTGTAAAATGATTAAAGCGAATGCGGTATTTTAAGTCGAATTAGGTATTTTAAAGTTGTGAAATATTGAAGAATTACTCTTGTTTCCTGTTGTTAGTGCCTAAAACTATGTTTAGCAATTGGTATTTATATTACTCCCTGTATACCTGCTACTATTGAACCACTTACGCCATTAGTTTCTGTTCAACTAGCGTTTTAGCTGGTAAATGCGTTTTACGTTTTACTTGGGCGTTGCGTGTATTTTTCTATTACCCGGACCTTGGTCACACTGCTTTTGGGGAGCTGGGGAGCTAAATTTTATTTTAGCTAGAACGCGAAAGCGCCAATTACGTGCAACGGCTGACGACAAGTCGGGGGAGACCGACGTCACCTAGTTGTTGTTGTTGTGTTTGCACTTACACTAGCACACACACACAAGCGAACCGCCCGTGGGGCAGGGAGAAATTCACGCAGAACATGTTTTTGCAATAGTGTTGGTGATTTTTTGTTATTGTTTCTGCTGTTTTTTCCCGTTAATAGAAAATAAATAGTGAATATATAAAGTGTTCATCTACATGCACAAGCGATATCAACGTGTGAATGTATATTAATGATTGCTAAAAAGTGTTAATTATATAAAGAAATAAATAAATATACATATGTACGTGTGTTGGCAAAAGCAACAGCTTCGTCGTGAAATAAGAATCAACGGGAGTCAAAGTCGCTCAGAGAGAGGCGGCGCCCGTACCCTCCTCCTCCGAATGGGGGGCGCAATCTACGGAATCCAAGATTCAGTTTGTGTTTTTTTTTCGCTTTGGTCCCTCTATTAGTCATGCATGCCAAAAAGACTGGTGAATGCGCGAATGTGTGAATGTGCCTGAGTGTGTGTGTGAGTTTGAGGAAAGGAAAACCTAATTCTGACCAGACCCAGACCCAGGCCCAGTCCCTTACCTTTACCCGTGCTTCCCCGCGTACCAGTAAAAGCAAAGCGTTGCGGCCTTACGTATACGCAATAAACGCAATAAAAACAAAACGGCAAATTGTTGGGAAACCTGTTCCTCTCCTCTGCTCCGTCGCAGTAGCCGCTGCAGATTGCAGCCAGCGTCGCAGTCGCTGTCGCTGCAGCAGCAGCAGCAGCATTCTGCATAAAAAAAGCTCGCGGCGGGAGACCAAAATAAATCTTGAGTGCGCCAAAACCAAGAAAGAGTGTAAAGAAACACAAAAGAAGCAAATGAAAGAAAGAAACCCGAAATATTAGTACATACATATATAAAATTGTTTTGTGCAGTTAAAACCGCCCCAGAGGAATTTTACCATATATATTTTTTTATTTATGATAACACCCCAATCCCCCGCCCCTACCATTATACGGTTTATTGTTTGATTTGTAGTTTTGTGAAGAGGCGAGGCGTGCAAATAAACTAACACAAACGCGAAATACTACAACAACCAACAACAAATAACAACAACAACAACAAAAAACGGAAACCAACGTAAACAAGAGCAGAAAGAGGAAGATCAAACCGCAGGAGAAGCAGCAGCAAAAGAGGAGGGGAAAAAAAAACACAAATAATTAAAAGTTTAAATCAAAAAATTCAAAAATGGCTGAATCAACAACCACATCGCCGTCGGGGACGAGTGAAGATGGCCAGATCCATGGCTATAACAACAGTGATGTAAGTAGCACAGCTAAGAGGAAATGGGGGGGCAAGGTACTGCGCTTCTCTCTCTCTCTCTCTCAATCTCATATCTCACATGCATATGCATGTGCGTGTGTGTGTGTGTTTTCTTGAGCCGCTAATTGAGCCGCCTTTGATGCGGCTCACGTGCCTCCTCCTCCTCCTCATACCCAACCCCATCCTCCCACTCATCTGTTGGCTTTTCAAGATCTTCTTCGTCTTCTTCTTGAAAAGTTTTCCAGCTCAGGGTCAGTTTTTTGAACTGGGGTCTGTGGAAATACGATAAATATCTGCACATAATGAATACTCGTACCTGGATATGTTATCAAATATTGAAATACATATACATATATCTCCGATATGCCCGATATATGTCTGTGCGTTTCAGATCAGAATTGGGTAGAATGAAGTTTTTAATATAGTTAATTCGTTCTTTTTTTAGACGATTGCCCTTAAACAAGCTTGCGTTTTAAAGAATTTAGTTGAAGTTTTTCCCTTCTTTATTTATTTAGATTTCATAAATATTTGTTCTGCCCACATTCCCATCCATTTTATTGGCCATGAACCTTGCTGCTCTTTTACTAACCAAATAAATCCAGAAATATATGGAAACATTTCTTATACATACCTATGTATATGTATGTACATATGTATGTATGTATGTACATATATTCTTTCATTATGTGTGCGTGTGTGTGTGTGTGTGGGTTCCTAGGATGAGTGAAAATTGATTCGTTCGGGTCTCAATTTGAGTGGTTTGATGGATTTCATTCCATTCGCATCTAATCAAAATGGATGGCAATGTTTCAATTTGTGTAATGAATTTGCATTGACCTCCGACCCCTGGACAATGTGACAATTGAGGGGCATTCTGGCAGGGTAGCCAACAGCCAATCAATTAGGTTAATGGCGGCCTCTGGGCCTGAGGTTTTATTTGTACCCAATTCAAAGACCAAGAGGCAAGGCAAGAGCTCTCCCCCGTCCGACGCATTGAGTACGCATTAAAATTACAATTGATATTAAATGTTGTTTTAATCTTTTGTTTGCCATTCCCATACCCTCCCATCTGTGTGCATTTCTCGTGTGAAATCTATTTGGACAGTAGACAAGCGAGAACCAACCAAGAGAAATGTTCTTCCGTTCAGAGCAGCAGCAGCAACAGCACTTTGACTTTGACTCCACCACTCGTGTCACTCCCCCCCCCCTCTCTCACTCTCACTCTTGTGTGCGCTTATCAGCCTAAAGACCCGCAGCATGATTATTCATATAGATATTTTTATAGTTCATTATTCATTCAGTTTTCGCCAGAGAAGAAACGTCCAAGAAAACTGTGTGGAAAAGTGAAGTGGAACGACGAGGGACAGGATAGAGGATTGATGGGGGAGCGGGGGGTAACGAGGGGAGACGACGAGGTGTCACATGGTCATCCAAAATGCTAAAAGTCAACGCTTTGGCCCTGATAATGAGGCACATTCGGCTGTGCCTTGGCATTTATTGATAATCGAATTTTCGGCTACCGCTGATGGCTAATGAAGAGCAGGGTAGGAGGAGGAATAGGAGTGGGAGTGCCAAATAAATACCATATCGAAAGCCAAATCAATCGAATGTTCCTGGAAATGATTGAAAGATAAAAGCACGATTACGATTTAGACCAGCGCTTCCCTTAACTGTTTGCCGTAGTTTGAACTTTTTCTAACTACTGGCTAGCACTTTCTTCGTTGCAGGGATTCATCCCACTCCATAGGCGTTGTGTTGCCGCAGTGTATCCAAATTTTAATTAATGAACCTGTCAATCAGTGGAATTTTCATTAAATCTGTAATTAATAAATCACATTTTCCTTTATAAATCCCAATTAAAAAATCAAACAACGCTTTGGGCCAGGTTTCGACCATAGAGATACCCACTATATTGTGGGTACATTCCATACATTCCTGTATGTCGTTTTCCTGTTAATGGCCAACCGATCGAAGGGATTGGATTTTGGGACCGTTGGACCGTTACTCTTCCCTTTTCCAGGGAATCAACTGCATGCTCTTTCCAGGCGACACTTGGAGTCCAGTCAGTCGACAGTCAGTGACATTTCGATGTATGTATATATGTACTTATATGTATGTGTATATACCCATCCGATCTCACACGCTAGGTACAGCGGCTCTTAACCACAAAAACATTTTAAGCTAATTTCCCCTCAGTAGCCAGATTTAATGGCTAAAAATCAATTTAATGCCAGTCAACGATGCGGCTCAATGCCGCCTGCCTGCCTGCTTGTCTGTCAGTGTCCCGTATCTGCGTACTGGTATCCATGTTTCCAAGTCCCTACTGCCATTTGGGGAACACTGACAGCTGGGGGGAGGAGGAGGAGAACGAGGGTTGCTGCCTGCCTGGTGGCGAGAGTTTACTCAAGTCCAGGGCCAGAGCGCCCTGGCTGATTGATGGGTCACTTGTCCAGCCAATGGATAGATAAGCGAAACAAAGACTGCGACTTCAACTACAATTCCAACCATCCAATGTGGCCGTTTGTTTATGGGAACATGGCCATGGCATCTTTGCGTTTTAAAACCCCATTAGAATAATTACAGGACCACCACTTTAATCCGCATATTTAATTATTGTACAAGTGGGAAAAGCCGCAGATATTTCGAAATTTTAAAGAGAGACAAGCGCCACCCACCCCCATCCCCCCGTCCCCCGCGTCGTTGCTGAAAATCAATATCGTGGAGGGGCTACAAGTTCATGGAAAACGCGGAACCCAACGCAAAAGCAGAACAGAAACTACCGAAACCGAAACAGCAAAGAATAGAACCACAAAAAATATACATAGTTCCGTTCTCTTCCCCAGAGACAGAGATAGTGAGAGAGAGAGAGAGAGACAGTGAGAGAAAACGGCACATGTAAAAATACTCATATTGTGGGGAAAAAAGGCGAGAGAAAAAAACAACAACAACAAAAAAAAAACCTCCGTCAGGGTCACAGAGCCCAGAGCCAGCCGCAACATGCGAATGCCTCTGATATGTGATATGGAATGGGGCATGCGGAGCATGCGGGGCATGAGAGGTTATGGCGCCGTCTGGTCAGCCGAAGAGAAGCGGGGAGGTGGGGGAATAGAGTGAGCTCCAGCTCTTCACTTTATAAACAATGTCGGCCAAATTGAATATTCCATGGGCTAAAAGCCTTTTAATGGACACAAGTGTTGGGCTCCTCTGCAGACAGAGCTGGGGGTATTGGAGCATTGCATAGAACAGGCTTTGTTCTGCAACTCCCCCCAGCCCCCAGCTCTAAAGAATGCAGAAAGTTTTGTCGTAGCAATTGGGCGCCACGCGAATTGGGTGGTGACTAAATAGATAGAAATAGATAGAAAGGGATTCCAAAGGAATGTGGCACATAGAGAATGAAGCCTAAAGGAATACCGAATTCTATCTGCCTTAAAAATGATTATTATCAATGCCAACAGAAGGGGGCGGAAAATTCTGCACAGCAAGACACACAGAGCGAGAGAGACCTTCGAAATGGCAGAGACGACTACTCTGGAACTGCCAGCTGCCACACGAAGAAGAAACCGCAATCGACAGGCCCGAAATGAATCGGGGCACACACACGCGCGCAACAAAATTTGCAAGTTTTTGGGCCGCATTCTGTACTCTAGACTGGATGGGCTTGACGACTCACTTGAAGTTCTTGAAGCACAGCAGGCAGCACCCTGCCCCCCTGCTCCTGCTGGTCTGCTGGTCTGTGGTTTACGGTCTGCTGTTGAATGTGTCAAGGTCGAATGCGAGAACAATTATGTACGCAAATGTATAATTCGAATCCTTCACAGAGAGAGAGCATTTATAATGCGAAAGTACTCAAGAGTCCTGCGGTTGGCTGACGGGACTCTGTGCCGCCCGGTACTGCCTTGATTGACTGCCATAGTCCGAAGACGAAGGATGCAAGCGACTGTTTCCTGTTTGTTTTCAGCTTTTGGCTTGCTTTAGCCTTGAAGTTTGTTTCAAAGTTACCGTAAAAGACGGCATAGAAAACACAAACATTTTAAAGCGTTCTTTCTCTCCGTATCCGCCCTCTCTCTACAGTCATAAATATGCAAAGAGCTGTCGTCCGTAAGGCTCTGGACTGCGGCCAACGCGCCGTATGCGTAATCACGGTGGGCATTAAGCATACGCCGCATAAGCCAGCGCTGCTGTTGGGCCCTGTGGCTTATATACTTACAAATTTTAACCAGACCCACGCACCGACACACCTCTCACCTCTCCCCTCTCCCGACACGTGCTAGCCACCTTTGTGTGGCATTGAATTTTTTGTTGTGTGGCACTGGCTGGCAATGCGTGCACAAGTATCTCATTTGCTTACGCTCCTGCGGTAATGAGGATACGCTAATTTTCCTGCCTAGTTCTACGGTTTTACATTTTAATTTCATTTTTGTACACTTTCTTTACCCACAGAACGACTCTGGCGACTCGTGTCATCTGCGGATTGTGGTGCTCAGCGGCCAGTCCCTGGCCAAGAAGGACATATTCGGCGCCAGGTGAGTGACGGAATCGTTTCCCGCTGGCAACCGCTTGTAACCACTTGTAACCGCTTGTAACCGCTTTTCCCTCTCTTGAATATCCGCAGCGATCCATATGTCCGAATCGATTTGAACACAATCAATGGTGATATTAATATTGACTCGGTTTTAACAAAAACAAAAAAGAAGGTAAATCAAATTAGAGTTAATCCATTTAGCCATTTAGCTATTTGCCATTAACGATTAACGTAAACCCCCCCACGTGACATGGCCAAAAACTGAATCGAAGAGCCAAGAGCGGTGTGTGGAGTGCGGAGTGGGGAGTGCGGAGTGCGGAGTGGTGCTTATCTAATCAGAGACCAGACAGCATTTTCCTCATTCGCCATTCAGGAAAGCCGCAACGCGATATCTAAGGGTGGAATTCGTAGGCCTTGATTGCCCGATTAGAAATGTAAAGCCCACGCCAGTGCACTCCGCCCCCTCCCTCTTATCTATCTCTTTGTCTCTTTCCATTAGTCATACAAAGAGCGTAAACATATCTCTTATCATTCAAATGTGTGTACTACCTATACATACAAACAAACATACATACAATGTACGTATGTATGTATGTATATTGTGTGGTCTCCCAAAGAGCGAACAAACCTCTTGAGATAACTAATTTGTAGATTGTTTACCGCGTACGGGGGCTAGAAACAGTATTTCAACATCAAAGCATTCGATTCAGATATGAATATTCGATTTAGAACAGCTTTAAGATCACTTTTGAATGTTTCTAAATGTTTTTCATTTGTTTCAATCAATAATATTTCATTGGGTGGAACAACAATAAACTTGAGACTGGCTATCCAGGCTTGATCCCGCGAATGCGGAAACAAAATACATGTCATGTAAATGACAACTACTGTTTACAGCGTATTCATGGTCTTTGCATGGGATGCTTTTATTCCTACTTATTTGAAACAGCTCTTTAACCTGTCTCATTCTCTTGTCTCTCATCCTTTTCCCCCCATAAACAGACACTGAATCCATCCTGGAACGAAGAGTTCATATTCAGAGTAAGTTGTGGCTTGTGAAGGGCTGGCTACTAAACCCTACCGACCAACCCCCCACCCCCCCTTATTAATGATTCACAGACTAATTAACTTTGCTGTTTTTGTCACCAGGTGAAACCCTCTGAGCATAAGCTTGTCTTTCAAGTATTCGACGAGAATCGCCTGACCCGGGACGACTTCCTGGGCATGGTTGAGCTGACGCTGGTCAATCTGCCCACAGAGCAGGAGGGTCGCACCATCGGCGACCAGGGCTACACTCTGCGTCCGCGCAGGTCAGTAGGGTATGTTTATTTCATTTTCCGTTTGATTTTGTTCCTTTAATTTCAGTTGATTAAAAAAAAAAACACACAACTACAACATATACCATATACAATATGTATAGTATAGTGTATAGCCGTAGCCAATAAATAGTCCAGTCCAAAAATGTGTTCGAGACTAAAAGTCCAGAATGAAAGATCATAAGACTAGGACAGAAATTGTCCAATTGATTGATTGATCGATTGATTCATTGATCGATCGGCGGAGTAACTAAAACTCTATCTCTCTCTCTCTCCATACCTCTCTCTCTCTATCCATGTATCTCTCTATTCCAAGTCGTAGTCCGTAGAAATCCCGTTTGTAGTGTAGTGCCAGAGTTTACGTAGTAGCCTGTCGCCTGTCGTCTCCGCCTTGTTTATTGTTTAATGTCACACCCATTCCAACCTCACGCTTCCACCACTTCCACCTCTTCCACCATTTGTACCCTTCCAACCCAACCCAACCCAACTCCCCTGGGGCTGTGCTGGTGGGCGGCATTGCACTTTTCGATTGCAAATGTAATAATTCATTTTACAAACATTTCCACGTAGTAGTCGTCGCTGGCGTCGCTGTCGTCGTTGCAGCCCAACGAACACTCACCCTCTCCCTCACTCTCACCCATTAGATTAGACTAGAAGGCCGCCGCGTCTCTGCGCTAGTGTGCAGTGCAGTTCGAAACTGTAAGACACTCGAATATCAAAAGTACATAGAACAGTCAGAGTCAGAGGAAACGATTTTCATTGGGTCTTTCGGATTGAAACTGCTTGCATCTATGGGATAGAATAATACACCCTTGATACCCTTAAAGCAGTGCTCGACACGACCATATCTAATGTGGATAGCAAAAGTCTCTGTTTGTCTCTGCGTTGTCGCCCACGGACAGCATAAAAAGCAGCAAGCCTTCGTGCAGCTTCGGCAATGCGACTTCGGCTCTTGCTGTCTCGCCTTTGCCAGTGTAAAGCAAGAAGTCGATTGTCGTGCCGAGCACTGCTTTAAAGACATGTGCTATCGTTTGATCTTTTTTGTGATAAGTAAATGGATCGAACTGATTGTCTATTTCCTGTCGTATCACGATATGGTTTTCGCTAGAAGAACTCTGAAGAAAACGCCGCTTATCCAATGACCGATTACTGATTGCTTTACCTGCAATCTGCTTCCCATTGTTCCGAGATTGGTTCGTTGGTAGAGAATGCCCGGGAATGCAGTAAATCTTTTCCATGCAGACTCTGCGTGACTCTGACTGATCGCTATTTGATTCGCCGAGTGTCCCTTACATATGGCTCAAATGTCAGTTGGAGGATCCCCTGCCCAACAGCTTCGAAACGCACTGTACTGTACTGCTCCGTAATACTGTATAACTAGTGTATTCCCTAGTATTTTTCCTCCTCTTTCTCACTGGTATTTGTGTACTATTTGTGCTTTTGTGTTTATTTTTAGTTAACGCTTTGTATAATTGATATTGTTTTTTTTCCACCTGTGAATGTCTCCATCTGTATCTACTTACATTTGTATGTATCTGTATGTGTATCTGTATCTGAGTGTGTGTCTGCGTGGGTATCTGTAGCATTGGCGGGGGGTGACGGTGTCAATTTGACTTCTGTGAAGACATTTAAATTTTAATGCTTTTCGTGTGTATCTCCCCAATGAAAAAAAAAGCAGCGCCAAATCCCGCATCAAGGGCAATCTGAAGATCTATCATGCCTTCATCCGTGAGACGCGCGAACAGAGCGAGCCCACGAGCAGCAACAGCGATGGGGAATGGGAGCATGTGGATGCCACCAATGCCAGCGAGACGTCAGCGCAGCCGGTAAGACTCCTGAGGGCTCTTTTTTTTTGGTTAGAAATCGCAACTGAATAATCACATTTGCAGCATCCGTTTCCCACTGGCGGCAATGATGCCCTGCCCGCTGGCTGGGAAGAGCGACAGGATGCCAATGGGCGCACATACTATGTGAATCATACGGCACGGACGACGCAATGGGAGAGACCCACTGTGTAAGTGGATAGAGTAATACATATCTACATTTAAGGCCACTTTATTGACCTCTTGAACCCATTGACAGTTTGAATAGCAACAACGGCCAGTCCGCTGATCAGCTGGCCTCAGATTTCCAGCGACGTTTTCACATCAGCGTCGACGAAACGGAGACGGGACGTTCGGCGGTAAGTGCAACGCTATTCCCTGTTTCCCTCACACAGCCAGGAACAGTTCAAGTCTTAAGAAACAGTTGAATAATTGTACATACATATATCTACTATAATCTCTAACTATATCTACATATATATATACACAACTGCATGTGTGATAAGCAATTGATATGATTTTCATGCATGAATCCCACACACTCAACACACACGAACACACATACCGCACTCGAAACTAACTCAATAACATACACACACACACACACAAACACAAAACAGAGATCCAGGAACAGCCCTGCAGCACAGATGCAGCCTCTGGCCAGTGAAGAAGAAGATCGGGTACGGGCCAACGATGAATTAAATGAGCCAGAGCCAGAGTCCGAGTCCGAACTGTCGCCAGTTGTTGATCAACAGAATAATCAATCGAATTGTCTGCATTGCGGCGAGCCACATGTTGAGGATGAGGAGGAGAATGTAGATGCGGATGCCCATGACCATGCCAATGCGGAGGAGCAACCCATTTCTAATGCTGTGCAAAACTGTGATATACTCGATAGGAACTTGTACCTGAGACGCATATTTGTAATGGCAAACAAAGTGTTTTTGTTTTTGTAGGCAAAAGAGAAACGTAGATTAAATTGTAAAATTAGCAAGTAAAACGATAGAAAACCAGATGTCAGTCAGTCAGCCAGGTTCTCATCCTTTCATCCATTTGAGATCCATTCTATGTAGCTCTTATTGCTCTCCATCCGCTCCATTGATTCTTCGTGATTATATCCTGTAACTGTATGTATTTTATGAATACCCAGGATACCGTCAGTCGCAATAGTTTAGACGATGAAAGCACACCAATAAACACACCAGAAGCAACCACACCAACCACAATCTCACCACCAAACACCACACCAACGATCCACAACGACAACAATGCCAATGGCAATGGCAATGGCAATGGGAATATTTTGAGCGATTCGCCCCAGGAGACAAGCAGGTTAATATTATTAGCCATCGGCTGTGGCCTGTGGGCTGTGTGGCAGCATACCTCCAATCCCTCTGTTGGTGTTGTCCGAACCTCCGCACTCCCTCCTCCGATAAGGAGCTGCTCCACTTGTCCACATACCTTCCACTGATCTGTCTTTTATGTATTCAGTTTTGTTTACAATTCCCTGCGACATCCTGTTGCCGTTAGGCCACCCGAAATCTCAGCCACCAGTTTGCAAAACGATCTGCGTCCGGTGCGCCAGACGCCCGATGTACCAGGCATTGCCACGACCACGATCCTGACACGACGGGCCATCGACAACATGGCCTACAATCTGGGACGGCACGAGCAGGATTATAACCAGCAACAGCAGCAGCAGCAGCGGCGGCGCCAGCAAATGCAGCTGCATATACAGCAGCACCAGCAGCGGCAACAGCAGCAGAACAGACAATTGGTTAGCATGCGGTCCAGGCATCAGCTTTCATGTCACTTTCATATTCATCCACCCTCATCACCCCCATACGATCATCCACATTTGTTTCACTTGTAGCCTGAAGTAGATCTTCGCCAGCAACGACGCCGCCAGCAGCAGCAGCAACAGCAGCAGCTCCAGCTCCAGTTGCAAATGCAGCCACATCCGCATCTGGTCAGCACATAGCATCTCCCCTCACTCCACTCCACTTGTTGTAGTTCGATCTGATCTGTCGTGTCTGTTGGATTGTTTGTTATAGATCAAACCATATAGCGCCGCAAAATTTGTCAAGTGTAATTTTATTGGGTCGAAAAATTCACGTTTCTCTAGAAGCCACATGGGGCATGGGTTCTGGTAAAGGAAGGGATGAGCAATGGGCCGCCTGTAGCCGTACAACTGTATTGTGTCCTGTATGTACTCGTACCTCAGTGTTGGTTGCATGCCGCATGCAGTAACGAATAGAATACTAAACCTTATGCATAGCGCTTGCAGCTTATTCTCTGCTTTGGCTTGCATTTCATTTGTTTAACACTTTATTCAATGTTTAACTTAATTTAATGTGCTTTTTGCTGTGTGTTTCTGCTTTTTGTTTTCCCCACGAACAAAAAACCGATTGCAATTTGAGGAATTTATTTTTAATTTGACCAAACACTTTTTTCTCTTCTGTTTCTTCCAAAATAAACCAAAAAACAAACCGAACATAATCAACTGCAACTGCAACTGCAATGCATCCATATATATTTACATATATATATCAACATTATATACTATATAAAATAATCAATGACTAGAACGAAGACACCGATCACACAGATAGCCACAATTCCTCAGAGATCTCAGCTCCGCCCACCCGACGCAATTCCGAGGAAGACAATGCGGCTGTGACACCCCAGGATCAAGTAATGTTCAATCCTCTTTTACCCGTAACCCTCGAATGCACTCGAAAATGATTCCATAATAAACATCCTGCCATGGATAGCCAATGCAATGCCCTAATGCCCAATAGCCGTCTAATGTGTGTCTCTCTGTGCATTTTCATTTTTCTGTCTTTTAGAATGCTGGCGGCGAGGAGGAGGCTCTGCCACCGCGCTGGTCCATGCAGGTGGCGCCCAATGGCCGCACCTTCTTCATTGACCATGCCTCGCGTCGCACCACCTGGATAGATCCACGCAATGGACGGGCCAGTCCCATGCCAAACCAGACACGACGCGTCGAGGACGATCTGGGACCATTGCCGGAGGGCTGGGAAGAGCGTGTGCATACGGATGGACGTGTATTCTACATAGATCACAGTAAGAGTCGAACGTAATCACCAGGCTAGGATTGCTCCTTAAACCCATTTGTCGTTTCCATCTCCTGTTAGATACACGCACCACACAGTGGGAGGATCCACGTTTGTCCAATCCAAACATTGCCGGACAGGCGGTGCCCTATTCGAGGGATTACAAACAGAAATACGAGTATTTCAAGAGTCACATTAGAAAGCCTGTAAGCATATTAACCACTTTAAGTGTTCCATTCGAATGGCAGAAAACTAAACTAATTTCGATATTTTCGCTTTTGGACAGACAAACGTACCAAATAAACTTGAAATACGCATTCGTCGTACATCCATCTTGGAGGACTCGTACCGAATCATCAGTTCGGTGACAAAGACCGATCTACTGAAGACTAAATTGTGGGTGGAATTTGAGGGAGAGACTGGTTTAGGTGAGTCCCATTGTCATTCCTCCATTCAATTGGGCTTGTTCTAGCGTATTCCAATGAATGATCTTCGACAGATTACGGTGGCCTTGCTAGGGAGTGGTTCTATTTACTATCCAAAGAAATGTTCAATCCATACTACGGACTATTTGAGTACTCGGCGATGGATAACTACACGTTGCAAATCAACAACGGCAGCGGTTTGTGCAACGAGGAGCATTTAAGTTACTTCAAGTGAGAGAGCATTTTGAGTCGAATCTTGAGCTGCGTCTTGATAACGTCCTTTAATAACAAATCAAACCCTCAGATTCATTGGACGCATTGCGGGCATGGCTGTATATCATGGCAAGCTGCTGGATGCCTTCTTCATTCGTCCCTTTTACAAGATGATGCTGCAAAAGCCCATCGACCTGAAGGACATGGAGTCTGTGGACACGGAGTACTACAACTCTTTGATGTGGATCAAGGAGAACGATCCGCGCATTCTGGAGCTGACATTCTGCCTGGACGATGATGTGCTGGGCCAGAAGAGCCAGCACGATCTAAAGCCGGGTGGCGCCAACATAGACGTAACCAATGAGAACAAAGACGAGTACATCAAGTGAGTGTTTGAGTTTGAGTGAGTGGTTTGTCATTCCTGTACCTTGATATTCCCTGGGAATCCTTTCAGGCTCGTTATTGAATGGCGCTTTGTCGCGCGCGTCAAGGAACAAATGTCGTCCTTCCTCGACGGCTTTGGCTCGATTATTCCCCTGAATCTGATAAAGATCTTCGACGAGCACGAGCTGGAACTGCTGATGTGCGGCATCCAGAACATCGATGTCAAGGACTGGCGCGAGAATACGCTATACAAGGGCGACTATCACATGAATCACATTATTATCCAATGGTTCTGGCGCGCCGTTCTCTCCTTTTCCAACGAGATGCGCTCTCGCCTCCTCCAGTTCGTGACCGGCACCTCGCGCGTGCCCATGAATGGTTTCAAAGAGCTGTACGGCTCGAATGGCCCGCAGATGTTCACCATCGAGAAATGGGGCACACCCAACAACTTTCCACGAGCACATACCTGGTGAGATATGAATATAGGTTCATTCCTTTCTCAAAGAAGTAATCGATTCCCTTTCTCTTACCTTTGCAGCTTTAATCGCTTGGACCTGCCGCCCTACGAGGGTTACCTGCAGCTGAAGGACAAGCTGATCAAGGCCATTGAGGGCAGCCAAGGGTTCGCGGGTGTTGATTAATAACACCGGAAACGGGAATGATGGCGAGTGGCTTTGGCAGGAGGTGCACCAGCAGTTTCAGCTGCGCCAGGAAGAAGAGCAACAGCAGCAGGAACAACGATTTCACACTACATCACCAGAACAACAACAACAACAACAACAACGACAGCAGAACAACCGCAACGGCAACCTCATTGCATTCACGTGGAACAGCACCGCCAGCAGATCGTGTACTTATTTGTTCGTTTGCTTTTGTATTATAATCATTTTTGCTAGTTTAGTGTTATTTCGTATGTACTTTTAACTAGGCGCGAACACAACCACACACAGAGACACGCAGAGACGCGGAGACGGAGACGGAAACAGAGACAGATAGCGACACAGAATCCAAATAAAATCCTAACAAAGAGTCCAAACTGCATATGCATATATATATATATATATTTATTACACATTGCCGACAATTGTAAAAAGTTGTGAACGTTTTACAAACTATAAGGAAGATAGAGAGAGAGAGATACCCCTACTACCCCTAACTATAACTATTAAATGCTTGGAATATATATATATATATATATGTTCACCATATACTGATATCTATAAAGTCAGACAGTATATCTATTATGTATATGAGAGAGAACATTTTTATAATTGTTATTTTTGTGCGATATTCCTCTGTGCATCGCCCCCTCCCAAAAACAAATGCCTAAAAGCGATGGGATTTAAACAATAAAAAGTAACCGCAAGTTATGCGCAGAATTGTACTCTGATGGACACATATTTAAAAACAAAAAAAATAATAATTAAATTTTTTATTCTGTATAATTATGTGTGTATTCAAAATAACAATAATGTTAGTCTGTATAAGTGTCCCTTCCCCCCCCAAACCCCAAGTCCCTCTTTACTATTAAATAAAAAGACAAAACATAAAATATATATACAAAAACAACTACAACAAAAGAAGAAAGAAAACTATGAAAAAATGAAAACAAAACATTTAATCCGATTTATATTGTAAAACAACAAAATGTTAATTACGAGTATTTACACCCACACACACACACACACACAAACACATTCCAAATGTTTATTGCAAAAGAGTATCCCCCGCGGGAAGGGTGGCCGCCTCAATGATAATATGATTATTCAAAGTACCGGAAGTCTATCAAAATTAAATTTTAGAGTCAAATTATGGTGTAAAATGCATGGACTGGAGAACCTCACAGTCAGAGAAAGAGTGAATACTGAATACAAATAAAAAACAAAACAAAAAAAGTCTCAGAAAAAAGTTTCAAGTTAAGGGATTCAAATCGGAAACTTTCTCTTATTGGGTTGTACTGATGCCCCACTATATCACGAATGGATAACAGCGATAAGACTTTGAGCTGTTGCGCGTTGTCCGCGTGTATCCACCCACTTTAACGAGATCTAGGCAATATGATTTAAACTATCTGGGCCTACGATAGATCGTTGTCTTTGGACTACATTTTTAGCCATTCTCTGTAATTGGGGTACTAAGAAAATATTCCAACAAATTGCTGCATCAATTGGACCAGATCAGGAAAGAAAATGATTCTATTTTTGGTCATGCCATTAAACCACTTCAAAAATTGCATGCGAACAAAGTTGTCCTGGGTTGAGTAGTGCATAGGACAGAATCGTACATCAGTGGATGGATGTATTGTGTGCAAAAGTGTTTCATTCATTCATATTTCTTTTCATTTTTGTTTGTTGTGTGTAAATATTAGCACTATTTTTAGAGCTCGGTGGGAGGGTCCCATTCTAAAAGTAGTACCTACGTTCAAGAATGTATGACACGCATACAGCAATAATTCCATGTGGACCATCTGTCATCGTTCTAACGAGTGGCTCAAGGTAGAGTGCTCTCTCTCTGCCCTGGTCATCGTTTTCCGTCATCTCTTCTGCAGTACTGGCTAGGGCCTCCGCCACAACGGACTGACTAGTGATGCTTAAAGCCGATTCGTTACCTTCAAAAGGTCTCGCATTGGGTTGGATCTTGTGCGTGGCGTGCGCCACGCTCTTTTCCACAGGTTTGGCCCAGGTGGATGATATTGAAAATGCCGTCAACAGCACCGCCACCAACGATACAGAGACCATCCAAGAGCTTCCCAGTGAAGTCCAAAAAGCGGTATGCACTGTGACTGCTGGTGAAATCAAGGCGTCTGCTGAAGCTGTTACTACAAAGACCCTAAAGGGAGTCTGTGGATCGGGTACGATATATAAACAGAATCAATCAGATAGCATTTAACATTTGTTTTTGTTTTCTTGGTCTAGACGAAATGAACTTGGCCTTCCACAACCTACAGACCAAACTTAACGCGGAGCTCCGTGAAATAAGATGGCTATTGGAGCAACTGGCAGTGGCTAATTCGGTGGAAGTAAGCGCTGCCCCTCCTCCATCACCACCACCACCAGTGGCGCAAAGGAATGACCTCTCAAATAATGTCGAGCTCGATGAAATCCTAAAGGCGATGGAGACAACGGCTAGCTCAAGAAAGATGCCCATACTGAAGGAGCTGCCGACGAACCAAAGGGCCTTGCAGGGAGTGCGAGATGAGGAGGTCAATAAGTTCAACAATACCATGCTGGCCGACCAGGACTTTAAATTGTTTACATACTACTGGAAGTTGGATAATTTCACGAACAGAATTAAAGACCCTTCGACGAGCGCTGTCAATAGTCCTATATTTAGCATCAGAGGCGAGTGCTTTGCATTAACAATTCCGATATTCCCTGAGTAAGGCTTTATTTGAAATTACAGGCAAATCGCTTCAGCTGAGGTGCACCTTTCATTATTTGAATCGCGAGCTACTGAACCTACAACTTGGCTATGCCCATGTTTTACCAGGGGATCAGAAGAACATTGATTTAGACATGGGCGGAATATTCAAGACGATGAAACATTGGACGGACAGCACACCATTCAAACACAAAATCTCTATACTGGATCAGAATTACAATCACCGGAAGCCAAAGGACCTCGGTTCCCAGGAGCTGACCAAACTGGAGACGGGCTTTTCCATACCAAACAGTGCGCTTCTGGGCAGCACGTACATCAAGCAGAACTCGCTGTTGATACAGATCATATTGTATTTATGAATGACGGAAAAACAATTTTATTCGGTTCAATTAATAAATCAAAGAGAGACCATAACCACGTACTATATGTTTATATTGAAGACTATTCGGAGTCGCTCACAGTTTACTGCGTGCACCCTTGGCCTTGATGTCAAGGAATGGCATTGCGATCGGATATATCTCTCTGCACGACTTGAAGGCCACAATGTCGCTGATGGACTTGTGCCTGTCCATGTTTGTGATTTCCAGTGGCTCTTCCTCCTTGGACTCGGATGCATTCTCGTCTGTTTGCTTGGACACAATGTGCACGGACAGAACGCGACGCTCGCCCCCGTCCTTGGCTATAAATTTCTGCAAAAATTAAATGTTTGTTTTAGCTATTGGATCACACTGATAAGAATTTGGATGGGATGGCACCTTGAAATAATCCACAAAGTCGGACTTTGTTATCTTGCGCAGTATTGCGACCTCGGCCTCCTCTCGCTCAAAGTGATACGTTTGCATGGCTATTTCGCCATAGAACTGGATAAATTGCTGGAATATGGTCTTCGGTTTCTCAAGCTTCTTGACGGCCAGCGCCTCTTTGTGACGCTCGAATTCGTCCAAAGGCATATCCTCAATGGCTTGCTATGGGAAACAATTATATTACCATTTATTTAAAATAATATCTACGGATTGCATACCAGATACGTCTGTAGGAAGTTCTCGATACGATCCTCGACAAATGTCGGATGCTTTGGATTGGACATGTCGAACCGCATGCACGCCTTGGGCTTGTTAAACTGATTGTCCTGCTTGTGCCATACTCTCAAAATGGGCGTGTCCAGGATAATGGTCGTATGCTTGGGTCCGTCGCTTGGAACATCGGCAATGTCGAAATTGGTTGGTATAAAGCTGTTTGGCAGTGACAGTTTGAGGTTCTAATTCAGATCACACTTTTCCCAGCTCTGCAAGATTATCAGATATTACAATAATGATATAGTTTCGCTTCGCTCTTTAGCTGTAGATAGACTAGAAAGACCACAACATACTTGCACAATATCCGTGGGTATGCGAACCAATCCGTACTTGGTTTTGTAGTAGGGCTCTGCCTGGTCACAGGCCGGCTCAAAGCTTTGACTAACAATTACAATTCGACTTTTGGAGGGCCTCAGCTCATCCAGTAACATGCTAATCAAATCTGGTCGCCATTCGTTGCTCAAATATGGTGCAATGAGGACTTCTTCCTTGTCCTGTTTTATGCTGCACAATAGCTGCGGACGGTTGCCCAGACCACTGCATGTGGCATCCAGGCTGTGGGTCCAGGACACGCACGCATACAATAGAGGGCAGGTTTTGCAGCAGGGCATCTGCGCTGCTGAGGTCATTGTTTGAAAGCCAGTGTTGCCTCATCGTTTTAGTGCACATTGACCAGTGGCGTAACTATAGAAATGGGGGCCCCAGTCAGATTTTCATTAAGGGGCCCTTATCAGAAGAATTCTTTAAATCATTCAAACTTTTCTCACTCCACCCATCCAGAATGAAACATGCTCATATGAAATAGCGCGAAAATTTGAAAAATGAAAAACACGATAGAAATATAATATTAAGCTGGCAACGAATATTTATAACGAAAGAACACCAAAATTTTTATTTTTTCATATTGAACTTTTTTCTGATATAAAGATGAAAAAACCGGGGCCCCGGTTTCTGAGACCGGTAAGACCGGTGGTAGTTACGCCACTGTCTCTCTCCTGTGGAAAGCACACATCATATTGGTGCGTGCTTAGGTGATTCCTCGAATCGGCGATCTTCGTGTGATGCGTGGTACAATCGCAGATATAGCTCGTGGTTCGATTGCCATACAAAATGAAGATTGCATCGCTGGCAGTGGTATTTCGAGTGCTTTTTGGCACAGGAACGTCTTCGATGTTGCTGAAGCAAGGGCTCTGAGACGAAGCCAGCGCCACGATCCTGGCAAGAGCAGGGGTACGTGGTGCCCTCTTCGGAGTGGAGTATTCTTTGATGTTGCAGCAGTTTGAGCAGACGAATAGTAGCAGGCAGGTGTGCGAGGGTTTTGGCTTTTCCTCTGTTTTGTCTGCTTCATCGGTCTCCTCCGTGTCAGAGTCAAAGAGATCCTCTCTTGACCACTTCCCGTGCAGGCGTTGTAGTAGCGTCCAAAGTCTTGGGCCTCATAATCACCAGCTATGCGGGACCTCAGCTCTGAGAGGCTGCAGCCTAATCCGTTGGGATAGTAAGAACGGAAGAAGGCAGACTTTTGCTCAACGCAAAGATTGGTAGCAATTGGGGGTAAAGAAAGAGACACGACACTTAGAGTTGTGGAACTTCCCCTGGCTTTCGGTTTTTGTTTTTTTCGGGAAGAAATTTTCTTTTTAATTTTTTTCCATTGATTTTGTGTGATGAGTTGGTCTTAAGAAAATGTACACTTGAATATCAAATTGGTTAAGTTAAAAAGTGTAATTTCAATTATCTTGAATCGATTTTTGTATGGTGCAACAAAAAAAGCATTGAAATTTCCAGCCCAGTCGGCATACGCACAGTGTAAACTTTTGTATAGCGTCGGCTTCGGTATTCTGCTCGACTGAGCTCAGACAGAATTCTGATCGGCAGCGCTGCGGCAGCGAAAATATTTCGGGTGGCTTTGGCCATATGCACAAAAGGCTCCATAATTCTGATTGGCTGTCGCAACGGTAGGGGAAATGAATCGTGTGGCTTCGTGTCTGCTGTCATAATTCTGATCGGCAGCTCTGCTGCAGCGAAAATATTTCGGGTGGCTTTGGCCATATGCACAAAAGGCTTCATAATTCTGATTGGCTGGCGCACCGGTAGGGGAAATGAATCGTGTGGATTCGTGTCTGCTGT
Source organism: Drosophila athabasca (assembly GCA_008121215.1). NCBI lineage: Eukaryota > Metazoa > Arthropoda > Insecta > Diptera > Drosophilidae > Drosophila > Drosophila athabasca. The sequence continues at coordinate 60,137,227 of CM017796.1, read as the reverse complement.
CATAATTCTGATCGGCAGCGCTGCGGCAGCGAAAATATTTCGGGTGGCTTTGGCCATATGCACAAAAGGCTCCATAATTCTGATTGGCTGTCGCAACGGTAGGGGAAATGAATCGTGTGGCTTCGTGTCTGCTGTCATAATTCTGATCGGCAGCGCTGCGGCAGCGAAAATGAATCGTGTGGCTTCGGCCCTATGCACAAAAGGCTTCATAATTCTGATTGGCTGTCGCACCGGTAGGGGAAATGAATCGTGTGGCTTCGTGTCTGCTGTCATAATTCTGATCGGCAGCTCTACTGCAGCGAAAATATTTCGGGTGGCTTTGGCCATATGCACAAAAGGCTTCATAATTCTGATTGGCTGTCGCACCGGTAGGGGAAATGAATCGTGTGGCTTCGTGTCTGCTGCCATAATTCTGATCGGCAGCTCTGCTGCAGCGAAAATATTTCGGGTGGCTTTGGCCATATGCACAAAAGGCTTCATAATTCTGATTGGCTGGCGCACCGGTAGGGGAAATGAATCGTGTGGATTCGTGTCTGCTGTCATAATTCTGATCGGCAGCGCTGCGGCAGCGAAAATGAATCGTGTGGCTTCGGCCCTATGCACAAAAGGCTTCATAATTCTGATTGGCTGTCGCACCGGTAGGGGAAATGAATCGTGTGGCTTCGTGTCTGCTGCCATAATTCTGATCGGCAGCTCTGCTGCAGCGAAAATATTTCGGGTGGCTTTGGCCATATGCACAAAAGGCTTCATAATTCTGATTGGCTGTCGCACCGGTAGGGGAAATGAATCGTGTGGCTTCGTGTCTGCTGCCATAATTCTGATCGGCAGCTCTGCTGCAGCGAAAATATTTCGGGTGGCTTTGGCCATATGCACAAAAGGCTTCATAATTCTGATTGGCTGTCGCACCGGTAGGGGAAATGAATCGTGTGGCTTCGTGTCTGTTGTCATAATTCTGATCTGCAGCGAAAATATTTTGGGTGGCTTTGGCCATATGCACAAAAGGCTTCATAATTTTGATTGGCTGTCGCACCGGTAGGGGAAATGAATCGTGTGGCTTCGTGTCTGCTGTCATAATTCTGATCGGCAGCGCTGCTGCAGCGAAAATATTTCGGGTGGCTTTGGCCATATGCACAAAAGGCTTCATAATTCTGATTGGCTGTCGCACCGGTAGGGGAAATGAATCGTGTGGATTCGTGTCTGCTGTCATAATTCTGATCGGCAGCGCTGCGGCAGCGAAAATGAATCGTGTGGCTTCGGCCCTATGCACAAAAGGCTTCATAATTCTGATTGGCTGTCGCACCGGTAGGGGAAATGAATCGTGTGGCTTCGTGTCTGTTGTCATAATTCTGATCTGCAGCGAAAATATTTCGGGTGGCTTTGGCCATATGCACAAAAGGCTTCATAATTCTGATTGGCTGTCGCACCGGTAGGGGAAATGAATCGTGTGGCTTCGTGTCTGTTGTCATAATTCTGATCGGCAGCGCCGCGGCAGCGAAAATGAATCGTGTGGCTTCGGCCCTATGCACAAAAGGCTTCATAATTCTGATTGGCTGTCGCACCGGCAGAGAAAATTAATCGTGTGGCTTCGTGTCTGTTGTCTGCGCACACAAATGCACTAAGAACAAGGAAGTGTCTGCGGGCCGATCCCTGGTCTAGTGAGCGGATCTTTATCTTTAAGCTGCGGACAGACACCCCGTGCTTAAATCGAATTTCTTTTTGTTTACGGATCGTTCCAAATATTTGCTACAAATCAAAAAGGCAAAATAAATGAAGCTTTAACTAATAAAACACACAACAACGATGTAGACACACAGACGAGAACGAGAACGTATTGGGAAATTGATATTGGAAATTGCAACTAATTATGTTTTTTGGGATAACTACAATATATAATACAGATTTAGCATTGCCGAACAGATAAGTAAATTTATTTTATGCAATTGAAAAACCAACAATGGAACCAGTGGCGTAACTATAGAAGTGGGGGCCCCAGTCAGATTTTCATAAAGGGGCCTTTATCAGAAGAATTCTTGAAATCATTCAAACTTTTCTCACTCCACCCATCCAGAATGAAACATGCTCATATTGTATTTATGAATGACGGAAAAACAATTTTATTCGGTTCAATTAATAAATCAAAGAGAGACCATAACCACGTACTATATGTTTATATTGAAGACTATTCGGAGTCGCTCACAGTTTACTGCGTGCACCCTTGGCCTTGATGTCAAGGAATGGCAATGCGATCGGATATAGCTCCTTGCACGACTTGAAGGCCACAATGTCGCTGATGGACTTGTGCCTGTCCATGTTTGTGATTTCCAGTGGCTCTTCCTCCTTGGACTCGGATGCATTCTCGTCTGTTTGCTTGGACACAATGTGCACGGACAGAACGCGACGCTCGCCCCCGTCCTTGGCTATAAATTTCTGCAAAAATTAAATGTTTGTTTTAGCTATTGGATCACACTGATAAGATTTTGGATGGGATGGCACCTTGAAATAATCCACAAAGTCGGACTTTGTTATCTTGCGCAGTATTGCGACCTCGGCCTCCTCTCGCTCAAAGTGATACGTTTGCATGGCTATTTCGCCATAGAACTGGATAAATTGCTGGAATATGGTCTTCGGTTTCTCAAGCTTCTTGACGGCCAGCGCCTCTTTGTGACGCTCGAATTCGTCCAAAGGCATATCCTCAATGGCTTGCTATGGGTAACAATTATATTACCATTTATTTAAAATAATATCTACGGATTGCATACCAGATACGTCTGTAGGAAGTTCTCGATACGATCCTCGACAAATGTCGGATGCTTTGCCGACTGCACAATGATGCGTATACCATTGGCACCGTTCACCTTACGGACGCCACTGAAGACGATATACCCGAGCTGTTCCTTGGTGCGCAGACAGTCATAGCAGGGCTCGGACAGCACCTGGGACACTAGATTGACCATTATGTTTGTGTGATCCGTTTGTGCGCCACATTGCAGATAGAGCTGCGTGCAGGAGCTCTTGTGGTACTCGTTCTCTTTTTCAAAAAGATAGCTGTCGCCTATTCAAAGCAATACACAATACACGTTTCAGATTTAGGTTATAAACATTTGATCTATCTGAATGGCATACCAGCTAATAGCTTATATTCGCGCTTCTTGAGCATCTGGCGGGCAAGAATGGGAAGTTTAGAGGCATTGGTGGCCTCCAAGCGTGTGTTGACACGACCTGCTACCTCAGTGGCATGTTGCTTCGTCACATTACCAAAAATAAAGCACTCTGTGTGCAGCCGTTGGAAGAACTCTTTGGCAAAGTTATTGACTCGATCGTAGGTGACAACTAAAAGGACAAAAATAAGGCTAGAAGAGGCAGTCTTAGGCTTCTGGCAATACTTACGTTCCATTGCGTCCAATAACTCAACGTTCGCCCAGGCATTTTCTGTCAATAGCAAAGCTAAATAGTAGATGGAATGCTGATACGGTTGCTCGGCCTTAAAGTTTTTCAGTGAACGCACATATTCCTCCTTCAAGATATCGAATCGTTTCTCATCCACGCGAAAATCAAATAAGTGATCCAACAGTTTCTCCAGCAGCACCACTTGCTTGTCACTGAAGCCATGAATCGTAAACTGCCAGAAGCATTTCCCATAATTGAATAATTGTCAACACAACGGAATGAAAAGTTAATATACGTACATCAATGCCACCTGATTTTCCCACAACACTCAGTTTTAAGTTGGCCAATTCCGCATCATACAGATACTCGTTGAGCTGATCCTTCAAGAGCATAACCATCATGTGATTTAAATTACAATTGAGTGGGTCCAGGGAGGCGATTGGATTGGACATGTCGAACCGCATGCACGCCTTGGGCTTGTTAAACTGATTGTCCTGCTTGTGCCATACTCTCAAAATGGGCGTGTCCAGGATAATGGTCGGATGCTTGGGTCCGTCGCTTGGAACATCGGCAATGTCGAAATTGGTTGGTATAAAGCTGTTTGGCAGTGACAGTTTGAGGTTCTCATTCAGATCACACTTTTCCCAGCTCTGCAAGATTATCATATATTACAATAATGATATAGTTTCGCTTCGCTCTTTAGCTGTAGATAGACTAGAAAGACCACAACATACTTGCACAATATCCGTGGGTATGCGCTCCAATCCGTACTTGGTTTTGTAGTAGGGCTCTGCCTGGTCACAGGCCGGCTCAAAGCTTTGACTAACAATTACAATTCGACTTTTGGAGGGCCTCAGCTCATCCAGTAGGCTGCTAATCAAATCTGGTCGCCATTCGTTGCTCAAATATGGTGCAATGAGGACTTCTTCCAGGGGAAATATCTGCATGGAGGTGACGGCATGTGTGACCAAATTCTCCGGCTGTTCCTTTTCCTTGAACCGAAACCTCATTTCATTTAGCTTAACGCATTCGTCAAATATCCACTTCTTGGGACCCTCTTCGCGCAGCATACGCAAATACTGAAATATAATATTCACAATATCATCCACATGCTCCAGGCCCTCCTGTGTCAGATCCACCACAATGTCAAAGAACCCAAAGCCGTTTTGGGTGTTTTGATGTCCGGCCATTAGACTGCGAGAAACCACAATTAAAATCTAGTCGAATGCAAGTGCATTGAAGTGTATTAGGTGGGTGGAACACAACACTTACTCGTTGCACCAGCCGAGGCGTCGCAGCTCAGACAATATGCTTCCTTTTCCCTCGTGGCCGATTAGATGTGTCAAATAGTTGTCGGGCTGTAAGAAATCACAATTATAGCAGACTCTTCCTGTATTTTATTCAAATGGATATAAATAAGCCACACGCTTGTGGTACCTTGAACTTACGCCCGATTTGTAGAACTTGGTTAAATCGTCTGTTGTAAAGCTGATCGTCAACGAGCGGACATCTTTGATGGGGACTATTTTCACCTTCTGTCCGTAGCGATCCTCCCCATACGGGTGACGTGGCCATTCTGGCACCGCCACGTTTTTATTCTCAATTTCAGAGAACTTATCCATGACCATGTTCTCCAGTTCGTTCAGCGATTCTGTAAGTATTCATATTGTATTTCTGAATTGCCCAAGGATATACACATATAAGAATACCTTTTCCAATGACAGCCAGGCACATGATGTTGGCCGAATACCACTCCTTGTGGAATTTAAGCAATTCCTCGCGCACATCAATGTTCAGGGATTTGGGAATTTCGGAGAGCGTGGTCTTGTTGCCGCTACCAAATTTACTGTACGCATGATCCGGCTTGGCCAGGTGCCGATGCACCTGCTTAATGCGCCACAGGTCGCTGGGCAAATTCTTCTCATGCTCCGAGTTTACCTACAACAAGTTTTTTGTTATTGCCCATATCTGGATGAATCGAAAATGGGGTTGGGTATTTACTGCATTGATCTCCCTCTCTGTGGCACTTGGCGTGAACAGTGGAGCAATAAAGAACTGAGCAAAGCGATCCAAGGCTCCGTCAAGCTTGTCAGGTGCCACGTGGAAGTGGTACTTCGTCATAAGGGGATAAGTGGCGGCGTTGCTGCTGCCACCGCTCTGCGAGAGGTATGTCGTGTAGCCATTCTCATGCGGATACTTCTCGGTGCCCAAGAACAACATGTGCTCGCAGAAGTGAGCCAGTCCGGGAAGATTTTGTGGGTCAGACATGTGGCTGCAATTAACCCGATATGCATTAATTAACAAATCCCTTACACCTAGTGGGACATACATACCCCACTTGAACAGACAGAGCTGCTGCTGACACATCGGTGTTTGGATCACTGATGAGCAGTACTTTTAGGCCATTTTCCAATTGCAGGCCTCGGTAGTCGCGGGTGTCCTGCTGCGACTTCTCGATGTTGTTCAACCTGCAGGATACATACTTCATGATTGTGAGATCACCAGCAAAACGAATAGTTGTTACTTACCGCAGAATTGGCTCCATTTGCTCTGGCTTTTTCGGTGAAATCTTTTGGGAATTTGTCTCGGTCAAAGTCATCTTGGATTTGGGAAACGTAACAAACGATCGCTGAGCAAATATTATCTGGTTCTTTTCTGTATTCAACCTGCAAGCGAATTTAGTTTGACACTTTGATGTATTTGATGTAATGCACGCAACGAACCTTCGACTTAAAAGAGCTGTTATGGTGAAAATCGATTTTCTACAGGAAAAATACATTGAGTGGAGTATCTATCAAATCCAATTGTTTTTGGCCTTAAAGGATTCTCATTTGGGAAACGAAACAAACAGCTGTTAAGGTGAAAATCGATTTTCTACAGGAAAAATATACCAAAAATTACGGTCTCATTTTAAAAATATACCGTAAAAATACCGACTAAAAAAGGACGTGGTGAACAGCTGACAGAGTGACCACGGATTTGTTCATAAAATATACCGAAATAAAATTTGAAAAAAACCGCAAATTCAATTAAACAAAACCCAATCTTTTTAAAATTTTGCAATAAAGAAGCCCACAGTGTCGGGATGCTTACGCAGCGCCTAGGCCACAATGCCTTCACATTCGGCCTAGGTGATTGTGCAAGTGCTGGATAGGATTGCAAGACTTTGTCCTGTTTTATGCTGCACAATAGCTGCGGACGGTTGCCCAGACCCCTGCATGTGGCATCCAGGCTGTGGGTCCAGGACACGCACGCATACAATAGAGGGCAGGTTTTGCAGCAGGGCATCTGCGCTGCTGAGGTCATTGTTTGAAAGCCAGTGTTTCCTCATCGTTTTAGTGCACATCGACCAGTGGCGTAACTATAGAAATGGGGGCCCCAGCCAGCGCCACGATCCTGGCAAGAGCAGGGGTACGTGGTGCCCTCTTCGGAGTGGAGTATTCTTTGATGTTGCAGCAGTTTGAGCAGACGAATAGTAGCAGGCAGGTGTGCGAGGGTTTTGGCTTTTCCTCTGTTTTGTCTGCTTCATCGGTCTCCTCCGTGTCAGAGTCAAAGAGATCCAGCTCTTGACCACTTCCCGTGCAGGCGTTGTAGTAGCGTCCAAAGTCTTGGGCCTCATAATCACCAGCTATGCGGGAGCTCAGCTCTGAGAGGCTGCAGCCTAATCCGTTGGGATAGTAAGAACGGAAGAAGGCAGACTTTTGCTCAACGCAAAGATTGGTAGCAATTGGGGGTAAAGAAAGAGACACGACACTTAGAGTTGTGGAACTTCCCCTGGCTTTCGGTTTTTGTTTTTTTCGGGAAGAAATTTTCTTTTTAATTTTTTTCCATTGATTTTGTGTGATGAGTTGGTCTTAAGAAAATGTACACTTGAATATCAAATTGGTTAAGTTAAAAAGTGTAATTTCAATTATCTTGAATCGATTTTTGTATGGTGCAACAAAAAAAGCATTGAAATTTCCAGCGCAGTCGGCATACGCGCAGTGTAAACTTTTGTATAGCGTCGGCACACGCGGCTTCGGTATTCTGCTCGACTGAGCTCAGACAGAATTCTGATCGGCAGCGCTGCGGCAGCGAAAATATTTCGGGTGGCTTTGGCCATATGCACAAAAGGCTTCATAATTCTGATTGGCTGTCGCACCGGTAGGGGAAATGAATCGTGTGGGTTCGTGTCTGCTGCCATAATTCTGATCGGCAGCTCTGCTGCAGCGAAAATATTTCGGGTGGCTTTGGCCATATGCACAAAAGGCTTCATAATTCTGATTGGCTGTCGCACCGGTAGGGGAAATGAATCGTGTGGCTTCGTGTCTGCTGTCATAATTCTGATCGGCAGCGCTGCGGCAGCGAAAATGAATCGTGTGGCTTCGGCCCTATGCACAAAAGGCTTCATAATTCTGATTGGCTGTCGCACCGGTAGGGGAAATGAATCGTGTGGGTTCGTGTCTGCTGCCATAATTCTGATCGGCAGCTCTGCTGCAGCGAAAATATTTCGGGTGGCTTTGGCCATATGCACAAAAGGCTTCATAATTCTGATTGGCTGTCGCACCGGTAGGGGAAATGAATCGTGTGGCTTCGTGTCTGCTGTCATAATTCTGATCGGCAGCTCTGCTGCAACGAAAATATTTCGGGTGGCTTTGGCCATATGCACAAAAGGCTTCATAATTCTGATTGGCTGTCGCACCGGTAGGGGAAATGAATCGTGTGGCTTCGTGTCTGCTGCCATAATTCTGATCGGCAGCTCTGCTGCAGCGAAAATATTTCGGGTGGCTTTGGCCATATACACAAAAGGCTTCATAATTCTGATTGGCTGTCGCACCGGTAGGGGAAATGAATCGTGTGGCCTCGCGTCTGCTGTCATAATTCTGATCGGCAGCGCTGCGGCAGCGAAAATGAATCGTGTGGCTTCGGCCCTATGCACAAAAGGCTTCATAATTCTGATTGGCTGTCGCACCGGCAGGGAAAATGAATCGTGTGGCTTCGTGTCTGTTGTCATAATTCTGATCGGCAGTGCCGCGGCAGCGAAAATGAATCGTGTGGCTTCGGCCCTATGCACAAAAGGCTTCATAATTCTGATTGGCTGTCACACCGGCAGAGAAAATGAATCGTGTGGCTTCGTGTCTGTTGTCTGCGCACACAAATGCACTAAGAACAAGGAAGTGTCTGCGGGCCGATCCCTGGTCTAGTGAGCGGATCTTTATCTTTAAGCTGCGGACAGACACCCCGTGTTTAAATCGAATTTCTTTTTGTTTACGGATCGTTCCAAATATTTGTTACAAATCAAAAAGGCAAAATAAATGAAGCTTTAACTAATAAAACACACAACAACGATGTAGACACACAGACGAGAACGAGAACGTATTGGGAAATTGATATTGGAAATTGCAACTAATTGTGTTTTTTGGGATAACTACAATATATAATACAGATTTAGCATTGCCGAACAGATAAGTAAATTTATTTTATGCAATTGAAAAACCAACAATGGAACCAGTGGCATAACTATAGAAGTGGGGGCCCCAGTCAGATTTTCATAAAGGGGCCCTTATCAGAAGAATTCTTTAAATCAGATCACCTGAAACCTGGTACTCGACCGTCTGGAAGCCACACATCCTACGCCATATCTCTGTCGAAAGCAAATCCATGGCCTCCAACCAGCAGCAGGTGGAAGTCCAATTAGAGGATCCTGGTAGAGTACACGGTATATTTTGACCGTGTGTTTTGAAAACGAGACGGTATATTTCTGTGAGTAGCCAGTTTGCATTTTTTTATACTTTTCATAGTATTTTTTAGTATTTTCCAGTATTCTGTGCTAATCCAATCATGTAGCAATCGTGTAGAATTGCCATTTAGAGGCATATACAACACTGGCTGGTGTCCGTCAAACGCGCACTACATTTTGCGGGCTTTAACTGCATTTTATCCGTTTATTCATGGTACTCCGCATGAAATAGAACCTAATGAGTCAACTACAGTGCAGCGGAAACGCAATGATGGCATTTTTCTTACCGTGAAGCGCGTTTAACCAGGACCTGTGTTGTGGTTTATGTGTTGGTACAAAAATAAATTGCAATTTGTTGTAAAAATGTTGTGCTTTAGTGTGTGTGTTGATGATAAGTGCAATACGCAAAAGTAAGAACATTGGGCCAAACGTATACAATTTGAGCCTGTGTGACAGGTAGCTCAAGGTATGTGTTCACTGTATCTCATTTATTTAGTTGCTAATCATCCAGCTGGACCGACAATCGAATCAATTGCCAATACAAATTGTTTATTCACCGTGTGCACCCACACAAAGGTACTGCGTGCTAAAAAGTGCAAGTGAATGTCACATTGCATTGATACATACTTGCTTCGGCACAAAAGTTGTAACTTATTTAATACATGGCATGCAAGATGGTCGTGTCCGGAGATGGATGGATGTTTAAACGGTTTCCTAAGATTTCCCTAAGAAAACCTCAGAGCAGAGCTCGAGTGTGAGGGAGCTTTAAGATCCATATACACTTGTATTAGTGTAGGTGTGCCGTCTCTGTGTGCGTTCGTGTTCGTGCCATGTGTGCGCGTGTGTGTTTGGGGGGTAAGAGAAAATCAATAGGCAAGCAAAATAAAAAGGAGACATTTGGGCATTTAGGAAAAGATGGCAATCAGAGCATGGTGTATGACTAAGACCCTTGCGATACCCCATCTATTGGTCTAAAAACAGAATCTCCTCTGGTATTTCAACTTAATTAAACCTAGATTACACATAATTAAGCTTTTCGCTATCTTTGTTGACAATGCAAGCGACCGACCTCTTTAATTGCTATCTCCTTTGGCATAATTCGCAATAATATTATTTACTTGACTTAACTCGAGCTTTACCCTTATAAAGTACAATTAAATCTCAAGATTGTGCCAAAAAAACAAAAACAAATCAAGTGAATCCCCCAGCCCCATCGCCAGCGTTTGTTTTTGCCTCCAATATAAATTGATGGTTGAATTATTAATCAGTTTTTTTAGCTATAGAAGTTCGATCGAAAGATGTTAAAAAGTTGCTTGCTGGCGTGGGTATCGGTTGCGTCTTCGTTTTTTTAATTTAATTGTAATTGTTCCAATTCCAAAAATAGACAGCAACACTCGATCTCAAGATCGGATCGCCCGACAATGGAGACAATCTTACACATGCAGTTCGTGGTGTGTGTGGTCTCTTTGTCGCTGAGGTTTGAGTTCAGATATTGTTATTGCAGTTCCAATTAAATTCAATTAGGAACGAGACCAAAAGAGCTGCTTGGACGGCAGCCAGATTGTGCCTGGGCAGGGGTCAATGCATCGTCATATTATTGGATAGGATCGGATAAAAAAGATCATTCAAAAATGCGTATCCCATAAATTACTGAGTTTATTCAAAGTTGATAATATTCAAAGTTTGTTTTTCTGTCCGGACTCCGGATAGTTCTCGCCAGTGAAGAATATCGACTTCAGAGCTCTTACTTGCGGTGTCTGTGTGTAATTAATTAATTATCATATCTCGAGTTCACGAGATTGTTGAATAAAAACTTAGCATGTGCCCTCGAATTTATCCATTTCGGATTGGATCGATTTGTAAAGCAACAGTAAAATATCCCACTGTATGGAAAGATTCTTAATTGTGGCTTGCCAGCCACATATGTACGCCTCTTACTGGTTTCCATTGAAAAACATAAACACAGCAGAACAGGTACAATTATTACTCTAGTGACGAAAGCACACCCCAACCGTATGGCGTCGTACCCGTATGACAGACAGACAGGGCAGGGTTTCGCTTGATTAGCATATGCCGAAAATTGATTTTCTTCTCTTAATATTATTAAACCAAAGAATTAAAAGAAAAGCTTTCGTCGAACGTCCGAATTCCTCAATACAAAATGTTCATACGGACAGAGGGAAATGTCTATAACTAATTGCTTTGTTCGTTCCGCGGGTAATAAGAACTAAACGTTCTTCAAAAGCAATCTGTAATTTAAACTATTCCATTTACATAGAAAAATAATATTTTATTTGTTTTTATAGTCCAGAATCCAGTTGTGGGAGTACCATTGGGAACCCGTACCCGAACCCGAGCCCGTGCCCGAACCATTCCAGTTGATTTCCTGTCGAACATGGATAACGAACAGCCCCATCAAGAGCTGGTCAAGTGCGTACTGGTGGGAGATACAGCAGTGGGTAAGACGCGACTTATCTGTGCACGAGCATGCAACAAGCATGTTTCGCTCTCGCAGCTGCTTTCCACGCATGTACCGACCGTGTGGGCGATCGATCAGTATCGCATATACAAAGACGTAAGCTGCAATCGTTCGTACATGTGTGCGTTCCTTTATAATTCCTTTATTGTCTTCAAGGTACTTGAAAGGTCATGGGAGGTGGTCGATGGAGTGAATGTCTCGCTGCGACTGTGGGACACATTTGGGGATCATGACAAAGACCGACGGTTTGCTTACGGACGGTTGGTCAACGATTATATAGAATGATTCCCCTTTTAGAACGTATATCTAATCTTTTGCGCTTTGTCTTTGGCAGATCCGATGTGGTGCTGCTGTGCTTCTCCATTGCGAGCCCCATTTCATTGCGAAACTGCAAGGTTATGTGGTATCCCGAAATTCGACGCTTCTGTCCCGATGTGCCCGTGATACTCGTGGGTTGCAAGAACGATCTGCGTTACATGTACCGCGATGAGAATTATCTCTCATATTTTGGTGAAAAGGGCACATTTGTGCGGTATGTTAAACACATCTCAACCTGAAGTCTTCCTTAGGTGTTTACCCTTGCTCTCTCTTTTGTTTTATTTTGTTTTAGGGCCGCCCTAAAGAGCGACCTGGTCATGCCGGACGAGGCACGTGCTGTGGCCAAGGAGCTGGGCGTTGCCTACTACGAGACCAGTGTCTTCACGTACTTTGGCGTCAATGAAGTGTTCGAGAACGCCATTCGTTCGGCGCTGATTGCCCGGCGTCAGCAGCGGTTCTGGATGACGAACCTGAAGAAGGTGCAGAAACCGTTGCTACAGGCACCGTTTCGGCCACCAAAACCGCCGCCACCAGAGGTCACCGTGATGGTGGGTCACTACCGGCAGGATATCTACAACATGTTCCTGTCGCAAGCCTACACAGACCTCATCCTGGTGGGGGCAGGGGGAACCAAGTTTTCCGTGCATCGGTTTATGCTATCTGCCGCATCCAGTACATTCCAGCGTCTGCTGAGCACAGAGCTCAGCGATATGGGCGGTCGCAGCAGCAGCGAGTCCAGTATGGTCAGCTCAACGTTCGGAGAGGCGACCATTGCGGACTTCAACGACGACACTGAATCCCTTATCCGCTACGAATCCCGTACACAGCGGTATGTGATGACAGTTCTCTTTAAATCTCGAGCCTGGCCTAACATCCTTTTTCCATTTTTGTATGGTCACAGGATGTGGGAACATTTGAAGCGACGCTCTAGCTATCAGGCCCTGCCTCTAGAGTCAAAGCATTCCAACGATCTGTACAGAGAGCTGCATCATCCTGTTCTGCAGAGCATACGCCTGATGCAGGTGGAGAATCAGCGTGGCGTCAACGGACTGCAAACGATTGTGACACTCAGCAAGCTCATCTCGCCCCAGGCCCTGCACCAATGCCTCAGGTTTATTTATACGGGCACCATTGACAAAAACTGCAACAATCTGCAGGTAAAGAAAGCCAATCATTGTGCTTCTAATGTTAGATTTCAATCGATTGTGCTTACTCGCAGGAAATCAGAGACGCTGCCGATTTGTTAGAACTGCCGCAACTGACGCAGCTTCTGTCCAAGCCACAAACTGTTATGGACAGCTCCTCCAGTGATGATCCGAATCCGCACATTTGTCTTGTAAGCTATGCCTTCTAATTGAACGTAGTTCCTATTTAACTCGCTTCCTCCCTGCCATTTCAGCGCATCAAAGAAAGTCTGGAGCGTCATTGCATTGGTGACGGCTGCTTCAGCGATGTCACCTTTGAGCTGGATGACGGTTTAATGAAGGTAAGAGGATATATATTTAGAGCCAGCGGTTTTGTTTACTGTTCGACAAACGACGTCTACCACACAAATAAATGCTGTGTACATGACTCGAGTCGAGGCTCCCTGAATAAGCTTTTATTTATTCCATTTTTTTTTTGCTGTTTCTAAATATAACGAGCGGGAACGTTGTAAGCCGCAGCAAGGCCCGCGGCTCGACATTTATACCCCATACATCTGTCTCTCTCTATTCTCAAAAAAACACCAGCCGTTTTACGTCGCTCCCCTCCACCAGAGCCCGCACACTACACGAGAAAGAGTGTGACAGGGATAGAGAGAGAGAGAGTGAGAGAGAAAATGAGTAAGCGCGATATGCTCATTCTCTATGATTCTGCAAGAAAGGGAAACAAAATTTGAAAACAAATTTAATATCATAGAAGTCTGTAGACCAAATTTAGTTGCTCTGGCTCGTATAGGCTCTGGGAACTAGGCATCGAACAGGACGGACAGACAGACATAGTTATATTGACACGGCTATAGATGCTGATCAAGAATAATTACGTATACTTTATACTTTACTTTACTTTATTCTACGTTTAATTTTGTATTTTAACAGGCACACCGAGCTGTACTGGTGGGACGGTGCGACGTGATGCGCGCCATGCTGCTAGGCGACTTTCGCGAAGCCCATTCCAATGTGGTAAGAGTCTTAGATTATGATATATGTTTGCAGCGGTGTATTAAAGTTTAGATTTCTCTGTTTTTTAGATCGTATTCCCAGGCGTTACAATATACACATTCCATAAGCTACTGTGCTATCTGTACACTGACCAGATTCCACCTATTTCGGCCGTCAAATGTCTCAATCTGCTCGAGCTAGCCAATCGATTATGCCTGCCGCGTCTGCTCAATCTAGTTGAGTGCCGAGTCATCGAGGATCTCACACTAATTTCACAGAACGAAACCAATGAAACAGTGGATCATTGCTTAAAGTTGCTGGAGCCAGTAAAGGTTTGTAATTGGATGTAATTGAAGTATTTCCATAACCAATAGCGCTCTTCCTCGCAGCTGCACAACGCACATCAGTTGGCCGAATGGTGCATGTCGTATCTGTGCGTCAATTACAACATTATTTGTAAGTTCTCACTCAAGGGCCTGAAGGCGCTGCATCAGGATAATCAAGAATATTTGCGGGAACATCGCTGGCCACCCGTGTGGTATCTGAAGGACTACGACTACTATCAGCGCTGTTTAAACGAGCTGAGCAAGGAAGTAAAGCTAAAGAGCTCCCGTCGAGACTCGCCCAGCGATGACGAGGGCTGTTTGTGCTTTACAGGAGGTAAGTGGTCACACACAATCTTCATTCTATCTCTCCCACATCCCACATCCCAACATGTGTACCCAGACATCCCCAAAAGTTCAGGCAAGTTTAGGCTCTAATCGAACTAGTTTTCACACACAGTTTTTTTGATGTTTTTGAACATACTGAAAATAACTTATGTGTTGGAAAAAAGGATGTGAGTCATCTGCCACTTGACGATGACCGATTACGGTTTGTACTTATGTATATATGTAGATTGAGTGGTTCTGTGGGGTCTCGGCATGATTTTCCTTTCCTTATAATTTCTTTGCTCTCTCATGCTAAAACTCAAATCCATCTTCGCGATAATTAATGTGCAAAATTGGGAAAAAGTGTTCTCTTGCTGGCTGCTAGGTAAATCGAAGCGAGGTACAGGCGGCGACATCAGCGGGACCACAGCGGGGCCAACGGGCAACAACAGCACATCCGATAATCAAATCTTCAATAGCACGGCCAACTCGATAAACCATATTGATCTTGAGGCTGACATGGATCTGAATCTCTGACACCCGGCCCTAGGGCAAGGAAGGTTTGTGAAACATAACGAACGAAAACAATCATCATTCACCTAAAAGCTTTTGTTTAAATATTTGCAGATCACTGCGTTTTATTGTCATCCTGCCGGTACTGATCTGCTTTATCTGTACGATTTTAAGTATTTTGATACTTTTCCAAATCCACACATAACAAACCCTATGGGACTGGACTGGAATGGAAGTGGCGTGTATGCAATACATAGGAGCGCAAATTTGCCTTAGTGATTATTATTATTATTAGATTTATATTACATATATAAGTACATATATAAAGGCCGAACCTGAACAAAAAAGCATTTTGAAAGGTGCTTCGGATTTCTTATATTTATACGCCTAAACATATATGTATATATAATGCAAAGCATGGTACGAGTATTGGAGTATTGGAGCGGCACATGCACCTCGGGCGATGCGAAGCATTTCGCTGTATTGCCTTACAATATATTGGATGTACACTTTTCTCGTTCTGTATATGATACTATAATGGATAGGAAAACAAAGAACAAAACATACGATTTGGTATCTACCCAAAGCATGTGTCTCGTGTATTTTCGAATTCCTACTTATGGAAACATTTGTCTAGCCATAGCCATAAGTCATAGTTTATGATAAGGATGCATTTTGTACAGAATGAAAATAGAATAAAGCAAATTATAAACGTACGTTTCGTGCGGAACCTCTTTAATACACATAACTTAAACACAAATTATAGAAAAAAAAACATGTAGTGTAAAAACTCAAATTCAAAGTCTTCTAAGACTCTTGCAGTGTTTTCACGGTTCTGGTACTTGACAGTGAGAGGCTAGCATCCTCAACATCAAGTTTTTCCAACATTTCATGCAGCTCTTGATCACTTATTACGAGCTCTATATGTTTGTTGTTGTTCATGGCGGCTGCATTTGATACTGAGGCTGTAGTTTCCCCACACAGAGCGCGCAGTTCATTTTCGAGCTGATCATCTTCCTGGCTGGCAGCAGTATCTATCACGCTATTGGACAGGACATCTTGAACCTCTCTGTGCTGTTCCAGAGTTTCCCGCACATCGGCCAGAACTTCATCGACACTATCGTACGTGAGGCCAGAGGTGGCGAGAACCTTTTGCAATGTACTGGAGCCAATTTTATATGCATCGAGAACCACGCCATTGTTTTGGGCCTCATCCACGCTGGAAAGGAGAGATTCAATGTTGTGCAGTGCAATGCTGCGACGCTCTGAAAATCCCAAATGAAAGAATTTAAGCACTGCAGCCAAGCCTCATAGGAATGATTTACACTACCGTGATTCTTTTCAACCAGATGCCTTTTGCGAAGGTACGTCTTGGCCATTTGCCGCATATTCTGCTTTATGAACTGATGCACCTTTTCGTCGTTTGCCTTGATTTCCTCCTCAAGGTTTTCCAGCTGCTTTAGTAAATCTGCTTGTGTGTTCTGTAGATTGTGAACGGCACGATCTGTTTCATTGATGCTGAGATCGTCTGTTTCCTTGACTACATTGAATAAAGTTAGGGATGGGATTAATATTAGCTATCCGTTGAGGTCAGTGTCTCAGAACTTACGTGGTATTTTAATTAAATGAATGCGGCGCGCTTGCTTTTCAGTTTTGAACTCCAACCCAATCAGATGACGGGCATGCAGATTGATCAGGCAAGCAAAGATGTCCTTTTTCGTATGGATGCGAATTTTATGAACGTCGCAAAGGCACTTGAACGCATCAAAATGGAACAGTTTTCCTCGGTTCTCGGGCAATAGCTTCTTGGACATAAGGTCGCATATGTCCTGCGTGTGAATGAGCCAAAGATTAAAGACAGTTCAAGTTATTATGTGTTCTCCTTACATTTAAAACCCCTAGATGTATCCATTCCACTAGTGTCGACGCCTCTGCATCCTCGCCCACAACGCTGTTCTTTAACTTGAGCCAGCTCCAAGATAAAGGTCGTTTCACCAGGCTGTTTATCAGCCATCCAGTCCATGTATTTCCTGGATCACGATCGTACTCGGTGCGCGGTCGGATCTGTTTCTGCTGGTACATCTCCGATATCACTGTATCCAGACAGGCAGGCAGTTGGTCGCCTATCAAAAACTTTAGTTGCAGCTCCCGCAAACTGAACGTGATTTGGCCGCAAAACTTGAGGTATTGCGTTACAAGATCTTTCCAGAATTTCATCTTTGTGTCATAATCTTCAATGCTTAAATTTCGCGGGCGAAACGTTGCGAAACGCAATCGCATAACTTGGCGGTCTTCCCAGCATGCAGGGAATTTAAATTCGGATTTCTCTGTATCAAGAGACATTACGGACCGGACAAATGCGTATTTTCTATGGTTCTGTTCTATATTCTAGTTGTGTTTTGACTGTTTTGCCAGCTGCTTTGAAGTGTTGGAAAGTTTCAAAAGAAGAATGTAAATAAATAAAATAACAAATACTCACACACACTACAGTAACTTAAAAATCGGCCCGTAATTGATATATCCTGTTCCGGGTTTTAGTTATTCGGTTTATTTCGATTTGTATTAATATTGTCTTGTCAAACAATTTGTCAACTTGTCAAAATAATTTATAAATTGTATAAGAAATTATAATTAGTGTAATAGAAATGTTAATAATATGAATACGTTTAAATAGTTTTTTCATAAACTGAATGGCAATGCACTTTACACAATTAAATATTTTAAATGGTATTAAAACGTTAACAAGCTATATAGCCGTTATGGAGTACCCTATATTTTTGTATCTGTAAACACTTTTCAGCACTGCCATTTTTCGATAGACCATTTACGGTTTATTTTGACGTCGAAATTGAGATGACGGTATATTTATGGTATATTTCATCCAATGTTTTGTATAAGTTTTATATTACTAAAACGATCATATCATATATTCAGGATATTATCAAAACTAAGCAAGAAAGAAGAGAATGTCTCAACTAATGGAAAATACTGTTTAGTTACTTTTTGTTTATCAATTCAAAAAAATGCTTTTCCATCGGTATATTCACGGTATATTTTGAATATGAGACGGTATATTTCTGAGGGTCAGACGGTATATGTTTATCGGTAAATCAGCTGATCTGATCCCTGAAAATTAATAAATAGATTCTCGTCAATGTTTTGAAGCTTTTATTGTGAGAGCGTGGAATAAACAAACAATAATGCTGTCAGTTCAATAGACCAGCGCTTATATCATCTTTCCGAACGTTTTGGACAACAAGGATACACCATATTTTGCACAAGGATTCGAGGGCATCAATTCCAGCTCCAACCGTGCCACATACATACACATACATATGTAGAACTGCACGGCCCCAGCCAGCGCCGCCTACCACATTATTTGACGTCCTACAAACCCAGATCTGCCACTACTGTAAACACTTGCGAAAAGAGTGAGAATTTGTGTGCGACCTGTTGGCTTTCTATCCTATTGTTCGGTGGCAGTGGTTTACGCAAATTGAATATTGAATATCAGCATGATAGAGGATGATCCGATATCCCTTAGCTACCATTTGGCGAGAGGTAAGTGTGTTCTACAGTGCAAATGGCTAAAAAAACTGTCTTGTTTCATGTTCTGCATGTCTTAATCTATGTATGGGATGGACATTATCGAAAGTGATCTATGAACTCTGTCTGCGGCAGCAACCGAATGTCAGATCTATGATAATTATATGTATGTGTAGTTACAGTCTAATTTGAGACTATGAACATATGAACTATGAACTGTCCCATGGACTTTCACCGCCTCTGTCTTCTTATCATGATGTGGCCGCTGTGAAAAGAGGGTCTGAGGTCCGACCATGAATGAATGAAGACTTGCATCTATCATCCGACAGATGAATTACTTTGGGTCCCCTTCTCATCTAAGCCTTCGCACACTACAATTTTAAGCTCGACCACGTCCCGTGCCGTCCCCTCGCGAGGGTTCATACTAGGTCGTTGTTGGCTTGGATTTGTTTTAAATGTATTTTCGTAATGTTTGAGTTCATTTCGACTCGACGATGGCTCCGCTCATTAATACGGTTATACGTATTGTATATGTACATATATACGTATGTATGTACATATGCATAGATATACATATGTATGTACAAGAGAAGCGGAGCTTATACATATGCGAAAGCAATGGTGATGACGTCGACACC
This sequence comes from Drosophila athabasca, assembly GCA_008121215.1. Taxonomy (NCBI): domain Eukaryota; kingdom Metazoa; phylum Arthropoda; class Insecta; order Diptera; family Drosophilidae; genus Drosophila; species Drosophila athabasca. The sequence continues at coordinate 60,117,836 of CM017796.1, read as the reverse complement.
AGCGCTGGCCTGCCTGGCGCTGATTTACTTTCGGCGTTGCCGTTGCTGTTGCCGCTGTTGTCGTCGTTGCTGTTCGGTTCGTACGAAGTGACAATAAAATTTCATTCAAACGCGTTTCATGCCTGTTTTCGAACGGTCTACGGATCGGATCGCGCGATCTCCCGTCGTTTGCTTTGCTGTTCGTCTTCTCTTGTCAAAGCAAAAACCCAAATAGAGACGAGTCTCGAGTCGAGTCTCTTCACAGAGCCATAGCAAACTTAAATCAGATTTTGTCTAAATCTGAAGCTATATTACGTTCGTTGTAAATAAGCGGCAATTGTTTGCTTCAAGCAAAGCCTGTGATATAGTTGTGCGTAGTACTTTTTTTTTTTTTTTAATAGAGCAAATAGAGAAAATCAGCAAAAATGAAAGTTCCGGCGCGCGACTCAAAATATTCATTCAATTTGAAAATATTCAAATTGCATAACGATAAGAAATCCACAAGCGCCTCGCTGGCACCCACCACCTCACCTCCACCTAGTAGTACTTCACCTGTGATCTCAACAAAACGCAACTCATGGCGCACTGCATGGCGTGAGGCTATGGGCAGCGGCTCCAAGGACTCCTCCTCTTTGAAGAATGAGTCCACGAAGAACGCGAGGGATGTGACCTCCCCGCCATTGTTTGAACAGCAACAAAAAAACAAGCGTCAAAGTTCCTCCGATTGTATGTTGTCTACGGACGCCAGCCCCAGCGCCTGTCCCAGCCCTGCCGCTTCGCCTGTAGATGATCTGATGTGTAAGTTTCCACTAGGAATGATACGAGGAAATTCCGCCAGAGTTACACAGAGAGAGAGAGAGAGATGTCTCCTTCTGATAGAGATACTGAATAATCACTAGACATACATATATGTAAATGTGCGTCTTTGCTACGGAATAATTGGACACAAATTTGATTGATAGATTCTGTAGTCTGTTCAATATTAAAGTCCGAGACAGTCCCAAACAAATAATATTGTGGCTAATGAATGGAAGAGAAGTAAACTTTGGGTTAAACTTTATTCTCACTTCTCTCCTATATGTATGGGTCTGTTCTATATAGTAGATTGGCAAAGATATTGTTTTATTATGTGCAATCGCTTGAACTATGGTCGATTCGCAATGATCGAAGCACTGATCGGATCAGGCGAATGGTGGTATAGTATAGTATGGTAGTCAAATAAAGTAGTCGCACTAGCGGGCGTGCATAACATCACTGTCTCATTGAGTGGTCAAATACTCGTACTTGGTCATTTTAGACATTTATTCAACCTGCGATAACCGACGCGAGCAAAGTGCAGATAAGAAACGGTGTATTTACTCGCTGACACGCCCTTTCGGGGGGCGGCACATGTTTCGATTCGATTTACCCAATTGCTGCCAATATTCAATAGCTTTTGACGGCTAATATATAATCCGTCAGCCGCAGTCGTCAGTTGGAAGCCATCGACGCGTCGTGCCTTCGGTTGTTGTGTGAGAGTAAAATGTTTCCGGTTTATGGTCGGCCGCTCTAATCGCTCTACCTATACGATTACATACCCCTACTACATATATCTGTACATAAAGTGTAGAAAAAGTTATAATCACTTGAACATTCATACATACATACATGCATATGTACATGCACATATAGCATATGTACCTCAAATACGCACTTGCCTGTGTGTGCATATGGGATTGGGGGGAACCAAATCCAAAAAAAAAGAGAAAAATAACTAAACATAAACCGTAAACGAAACGTGTTAGATTACAAGTTCCGTGTTATGTGCAGTGCGTTCTACGCCTCTCACTCTCGTACCTCAACCGCGGAATAAAGTCGCGCTATTTGCATACACGCGCATTCCGTACAAAATAATAATAATACGGGTTACATCATGCCGGAGGCGCTACATTTTACATCGATCTTTGATCTAATCATCCAAAGCGGTGCGTGCAACTTAAAGATACACCCATACAGATATCCAATACAAATACAAACGCAGACAGATACATACATATACGTGCATTCATATGATTGTGTGTGACATAGTTTCGCGGCCATTTCGATCTTGACACAATGAACATGAACCGAAACGCTACGCTTTCAAACATGCATTTAGCCCGGCCAGCAGTTCGACGTTCAATTTCTTTTCTTTTTTGCTCTTGTAATGTTTTGGAAACTAGTTGCTTGGCTTTGCTTTGCGCGAACTTGGACCGGAACTTGCACCTTTCTTGCACAAGACATGTAATTTGTTGTTTTATTCTTCGGCACACTCTTTGGCGGTATTCACCTGTGCGAGCATCAATGTGACGCTTCATGTGGGAGCTATAGCTACACATATACATATGTACATATAGTTCTATTGTATACATTTTTTAGTGTTGAAATGTTGTGTTGTCGAGGTGATTGGAATGTTTGCAACCCTAGAAAAATATACAAAATTTGACAGTTAAAATTTAATCAATTTCGGAAAGCAGCAATGATAATTGTGTAAAGTGTAGGGTACCACAGTTTTCGTTAGTACACACATAGATACAAGACATAGTGAACAAACAGTGAAAACGGGAATGGGACTTACTATTGAGACATATGAAGGGGCTACAACGCGGCGGTATCCTCTGTCAAGTTCATAGAGGGATAGTTGGGAGACGAAAACTCCTGATAGGTAAACGGCACAGCACATCAAAATTTAACAAATTTCTCAGATTTATAGGGTGAAGTGTTGCGTGACACAATATGGAATGTCATCCATCTATAAATATTGACATGTTTCTCCCTATTTTTTCAGCTATGCCATGGTTTGGCATGGACATTGGCGGCACCCTGACAAAATTGGTGTACTTTGAACCCAAGGATATAACACCAGATGAACAGGATCGCGAGGCGGGTATTTTGCGGAATATACGACGTTATTTAACCAAAAACTCTGCATATGGCAAAACCGGACACCGCGATACGCACTTGCAGGTAAGATGATCAATGTCCCGCTCACACGAGCAGACAGACAGAAAGCAAACCTTGATCAATGATTCAAGGGCACTCACATATACACCATATACCACATACCATGATGACACTAGTTGCATTTCATCATGCATACTGGATGGATTGGGTGTGGTATGCGTTTTGTAACGAAATGTGGAAGAAGCACTTTTGAGGGGCATTATCATCATCATCATCTAAAATATGATCAATAGGCGATATTTGCGTGCCTAGAGGCAACAAAGTCACCTTGTGCAGGTCGGAATGGGTCGTCGTCTGATGATTTCATCTGTACACCTCTCTCGCTGTGTGTCTAAGCTTTCCGTTTGCACATCATCGTACTAGTGTGCTTAGGGCTATGTGTCGTTACACAAAGATTTGGGTGAATCCCCTACAACTGATGTGGGAGATTTAGGCACAGAAGAGCAACACACAACCCTTCTGGTATATTTCGATTGTGTGTCAAATCAGAGTTGCGCACGCTCGCTGGCTGGTTTGTTGGCTGGCTGGCACTTGCAAATACAAACTACTATCCAATGGGGCGGCAGTGCCAAAAGGTATATTGAATAAATAAAAAAAACTACGGATACATACATATAAATGTATACGTACTCGCATTGTAGGAAGGGACGGCTTTGACGACAAAAGCTTACATGGCGCGATCATTGACTTTTGCACTTGTGGCTGTTGTTTTTTAATGGGGCCCGGCCCAGCCCGGCCCGTCGAGTCGTCAGTCTATTGGCATATTTATGAAGCTTAGTGCACTCGTGTTCCTGGCCAAAAAAACTGGCCTCTAAAATATACGAAATAGTACTTGGAATGTTCAATTTGTAAATATCTTGCACAACGCACTATGACGCACTACGCCATGCAAAAAGAGCAAATGTCTGGTTTCGTCATAGAGTCGAAGATTCAGTACAAAAATTCTTTGAATTATAAATAAACTCCTTTACATGATTAACTCTGGATTTAATCATCTCTCTTTCAGATGGACAATGTGGAGATACGTAAAAGACGTGGATCCCTGCATTTCATTAGGTTTCAGACCACAGATATGGGCAACTTTCTGTCCCTGGCCAAGCAAAAGGGAATGGCTGAACTGGTGACCACTGTGTGCGCCACGGGCGGAGGAGCGTTCAAATTCGAGAAGGATTTTCGCGATCAGGTCAACATGAAGCTGGCCAAATTCGACGAGCTCGATACGCTAATCAAGGGCATACTCTTTGCCGATCTGCACAATCGCACCGAATGCTACTACTATGAAAACGCACGAGACATCATGTAAGTAAAGCTCACAGCACGTCAGATTTTATAATATATTTACATATATTACTATTTATGCAGATTCGATGATTCTCTTTCTTGCAGCAAAAGCGAGAAGCGTGCATTCAATTTTTCGCAACCATTTCCATTCATATTGGTGAATGTTGGCTCCGGCGTCTCCATTCTTGCTGTCTACGGACCCGACAACTACAAGCGTATCTCAGGCACAAGGTTGGTAAATGTCCTACTAAAGTAAAGGATCCTCCTCCCTAATACTTTGACTTCTCTTTTTATTCAGCTTGGGTGGCGGTACATTCCTCGGACTATGCTGTTTGCTTACCGGCTGTACAACCTTTGAGGAAGCTATACAGCTGGCTACCAAAGGCGACAACAGGAAGGTGGACAAGTTGGTAAAGGACATTTATGGCGGCGATTACAATCGCTTTGGTCTGCCCGGAGATTTGGTGGCATCCAGGTAACACACGATAAAAGCCGCTCCTCCCTTGGAAGCCAGTTGTAGTACATACTCCGATACGTTTATTTTCAGCTTTGGCCAAATGCACATCGACGACAAGCGGGTTTCAGTGTCCCGCGAAGACCTGGCCAATGCCACGCTAGTCACTATAACCAACAATATTGGTTCTATAGCACGGATGTGTGCCCTGAATGAGAAGATTGACAGGGTTAGATATTGGCACAAGATCGATTGCAATCACAGACTAACTTGATACATCTTTTAGGTGGTCTTTGTGGGAAACTTTCTACGTGTAAACCCCATATCCATGAAACTGCTGGCGTACGCTATGGAGTTCTGGTCAAATGGCACAATGAAGGGACTCTTCCTGGAGCATGAGGGATATTTTGGTGCCCTGGGATGTCTGCTGCAGTTCAATGGCGAGCTGGCAGCCGCTCTAAATGACGGCCTTGACCATCCGCAGTGCGCTGAGCATACAGGCACGGATGCGAGTGCGTGTGCAGCAGAATCACCGATTCCTGCGACATCGGATAAGCCGTCAGAGAAAACACCACCGCTTTCACCAGCAAACAAGCAATCTACTAGGTAGTCGCTGTAGCACCATGTTCCTCCGTGTACAGTAGACCTAAGATTACTTGGGCAATGGAAATATGGAAAATGGATCGATCCTTTGCTGACTATTATCTCGGTATTCACCATCATTTTTTTTCGGCTTAAATTTATATACGTTTTCACATCGAGAGGTTGCCGCCAGTTGTAAATGCATGAAATTACAGAATAGATAAAAGTGCCTGCTAATAATAATCGCGACGAATTTTGGCCCCCAAACCGGAGCCGAACTTCCGCTTTCCTTTCCTTTCGTTACCGATTTGACGTATGTGTACGTGTACATTCAAAAAGTGAATTTTAATAACATAACATTGTAAGATACGAGTATATGTTACAACGATTTCTGGTAGTTTTAGTTTAATTTTCTACAGTGATAGATTATAGCTCACGGAAACGTATTACAAATACAACTAGACCAGGAAACTGCAATTTGAAAGTCAAAGTCTCGCGCGCAACGTACAGTCCATGTACATCACGTATTACATACATGCATCATGGCACATATGTATGTCTATATGTAGCTTTACGATACGATATTCATGCATACTTATAAGTTTCTATCATAACTTTTGTGTACATGATTTTTAAGTGGATGTTTTAAAGTTTCTAATTTAGCAAATAAGTTTTGTGGTTCCCATTTGTCGGCAGGTCAATAAAATTTGTTTAATAAAATACTGTTTTCTTTTGGTTTAATTATTTAACATTAAATATTTTATTACTAAGAGAAATTTTAACATACATTTCGTGTTTCGGCTCATATTAATTTACATAATCTTCATCTGTAAGCTGAGATATCACCTCCACTCCACTCCTGTAGATGGAGGAGAAAATATCGGAACCCATAATATGTGAATGCCCTGCACTCTATAGAGGGAGATCTCAACATGATTTGGTAAAAGCCTCAACTACGGGGAACTTTCGCATAATCCTACTGGCCGATACAAAATAACAATACAATTTAAACTAAAATTATGTCACCGGGTTCTTTCAACTCTCCCCACGAGTGGTTATTGTAGTTTCAACTTGTTGGGCAATGAAAACATACATAAATATATATATACATAAATGGTCAAAGTGCAACGAGGATTTTTGAATAATAATAGCCATCTGTGGCGGTGTCTGTGTGTTCTATTTTCTATCGGATGATGTATATGTAGCCTTATTCACTTTTTCTTGGCATGGCATTCTTTGAACTCAAAAAGTATGGCTTAATGGCTTATAGCTTCTGCTTTACATTTTTTGGCCATTGATCATTGTAAATTAAAAACAAGGTTTTTTGTTAGCGATTAAAATCATAAATGCGGCTATAGTCCCTGCGAACACCACAGTTGGCTTTGAAGTCGAACACCCGAAGATTGTGGTCCGTGGCCACAAACAAATATTGGCTATCACAGGCTAGACTGTAAACGGGCGACTGGCAAGTTTGCTGCCGCGTACGGCCGGGAAAGAACAACTGCACGTATTTGGGCATTCGAATGTCGTAGAGATTGACGCGGGCGTGTCGATTGGTGCCGCAGAGTACCGCATACAGGCCATCGTACTCGAGGCAGTAAAAGGACGAGTCGAATGGATCGTCCCAAATGGCAACATCTCGATCGATGCGTCGGTCAAACATTCTGAATGTTGTATCGAAATTGGCCGTGAAAAGAACGTGCTCATCCTTTATTTTGAGATCATATATAGAAATGGTATTTGAGCTGTGCACCACCTCCTCGCCACTGTGGAAACAAATGGAATCAAATGAGCATTATTGAAAACTGAGCGATCTGTAAATATATAGTTACCTCTCCACGTGGATGGCCCGCAATGCCCGCCGACCCTTGTCTGTGTAGAGACCCCCATAGATCCATTCACCATTAGCACTCAATTTCAGAGACTTGAATGAATGCTGCAGCTTCATGGCCAGATCAAAGTGCGTCAGTCCAAACTCTTGGGAACGCTGCCACACCTTGCAGCATGCATCGGTGCTGGTGACATATACATCATTTATGAAGTCGACGCAGTATAGGTACTCGTTGGGCTGGTGCATTTGCTGTTCGGTGATACCATTCTCATCACATAGAAAGCACGCGCCACAGACGCGACCCACAAAGAGCGTGTCTTGCTTCTTTACAAAATCCGATATGTCGCTTCTCGTGGAAGTGGTAATTTCTTCGTCAAACACTCGGGACAGGGCCTCGGTAGTCGGTCGCCGGTATTTGCGCAAATAACTGTCATGCGTAACGTACAAGGCGTCTTTTTCGAGGCACAACTTCGTTGGGAACAGATGCGCATGGTGATAGTAAGGACGTTCGCGGTATGTCCCGCTCAGCCAATTTCGCGATACTTGAAGTCTCTCATGATAAGTAAGATGCGTTTTGTTTCTGAACGATTATAAAAAATGCTGTTAACAGACACTGCCTTCGTTTCCACATCCCATTCAACAATTCAGACCTTTTCTCCACACAAGGTTCATTTCTATGGCCGCACAAGAGAAGGTCCCTCGTAAGTGGGTAAAAAATGTGAGCATCTATAATCCTTCCTAGGTACTGGTTAGCCTTGCCCAAGGACATCAACTCGCTCTCAGAGCAATACTTGAAAATCACCAGCAGACAGTCAACGTTTAGATCTGTGATCTTCATTATATTTTCAATGGAATTTCGCCAAAATATACTTTATTTACATTTTTTGGTCAAAATAAAGTTATCAGTGTGACCGAATCTTAAGAGCAAAAAATCCGTTGCAATATACCAAAAGGTTAAAAGCCGAGATAGTATTTTATTTTTAAATTTTGTCGATTGCACTGAGGGTATTCGGTTATACCCAGAATTATACTATGAAAAATGTATTGATTTTTGTATACCCTATACTTAAAGAGTACAAGTACGAATAATTCGAAGGTACTGTAGGAGCAGGAGCAACCGGATTTTATATGGAGACTTTTGTGGTATCACACGTTTGTAAATTTGGAAATTCAGCTTGGCCTTCTGTAGAGATACTCGTATCTGAATAAGAATTAAAATTCAAATATACATGTGGCGTGGCCACCTTTATTAATTATGAAAACAAAATTCAGAACGTCACGCAAGAGATTTGCATCTGTCGATGTAAGCCGGCTGTAAAAATAAATAATGAGGAACTGAAAATTTTGGGGACAGTGGTCCCGACAATATATATATATTGTATATACATACAGTATGTATAATTGCGTCTGTGCGTACAGTGCACCAATACTATAGAATTTTGCAGTTATTTAGTACACTGTTTCCGCAATTAGTCACGAGTCTCCGCCGAAATACTTGTGCTAAATACCTGAAGAAAACATTTGATTGACTAAAAATGTCGTGGAGAATGTTTGATCTGTCTAGAAAGTATATCGCAAATCGTTCGAGATTTCTACTTTAATTCCGAATAAATCTATCTCACGTATTTGATTGGTTTTTATATCGTACGAGTGAAAGAGCAGAGCCCTTGTATGCAGAAGGAAGCTATAGCGATGGTCAAACCGAATCGGAATAGTGTAGAAATTGGAAAGTTACAGAACGTTAACGAAAGAAACTACATAAGTGGAACGGCTTTGAAAGGTTGGGGTCAGGGAAAGTAGTTGACATGGTTCTAGTCTACTTTATAGTTGTACTTAAATGCGCACTTAAATGTTAGAGCTTTGAAAGTGAATTTTGAGATTCCCATTAGTTTAGCCAGTTATAATAGTGCATATCGGAAGAGAAATTCTGATGCTTCTGTTCCAAGTTATGGTAATCGCTTATATACCTTTATCTACTGAAAATTGTCACGATTGCATATTTGGGACAACCAGAATGAAGAAATTAAATTTCGATAAATATATGCTGCAATCGAGATGCTTTCATAACGTTCTTTAAATTGTTAGCCAACTTACAATACGATACGTTCGCTGCTTTCCGTTTTCTGTTTATGCCAATAAGAACTGTTAACATTATCTGAACATTCTGGAACCTATAACTGATATCTTAGAACAGGCATTGAGCTCCGAAATTCGAGAGTCACAATGTGCGAAGGTGACGTCGCTGTCAGCAGTTTTTTTGCGTTTTGCGCAGTAAGCTCGCTCGCAATTCTCATTCAGTCGGCAATTTCATAATCTGACGACGAATGGAAGTGTTGTGCTCGATCACAGGTAGGTCGGCACACACACACACACACACACAGGCGTGCAAGCGATGTACATATACAATCCGTAAGCATGCACACATGTGAAACCCCTCGTCACGTCGGCATGTCGGAAGACAGTGGTGTTGGGGAATCTTGTTGATAGGAAAATACCCTGCCGTTCATAATATCAGTTAGCCCCAGTGGCGTCAGTTTATTTATATTGCATGGCAAAAAGTAAGCATGGTGCTCTGGCAGTCACGTTCGCCATCATGATAAATACTAGCTAGTATTCTCCCCCCTTCAACACTTGCAAAACCTTCCTAATGCATTATCAATTCGGGGATTCAAAAAAAATATACTGTGTACATAATTACTCCTTAGCAAGTTGAATTCAAAGAACAAAAATGAAATTAATTTCAACTGTATAGCCTCTTTCGTTAGCCTTCCAAGATTTCAAAATGTATTTTTTAATTAATTGTGAATTAAAATTCAGTAAAGATAAAAGCATGAGGGACTTTTCTCAGACTATTTCAAAATATATGTACTTTCGGCTAGTGATTCGGTATTCCATCCCCGCCAATTTACAAGTTCTGTCTATCCTGAACACAGTCTGCCAATAGGTAATAGTACATCTGATTCGATCTGGTGGAAATGAACTATACAGTTGTTGGTATTACACTTCAATTTAGGAAGTTCTACATCTAATAGTTATTAGCAAACTATGTACATATTGGCCAACTATAGCTAGCCTCCATGAGCCACGTGTTCATACCAAATAAAAGATAAGCTTCAATGGAAATACACTTTCGTTGCTACATATATGTACATATATAACGCTTCAAGACTCATAATTTGGTTGTCCCCAAGAGAAATATAGAGAGATACATATGTATGTAGTCAGTTTGGTTCTTGGTGAGATCAAATTTTAATGTATTATTAATAGGTTTCACGATTTTCTGTTACAAGATTTCTAATAGTAGGCAGACCAAGCTAAATACAAAAAAAAAATTATATTACATAATAAATAACAATTTGCATTCGTTGCACTTTTAACAGAGAAACAAATGTTTTTAGAGCCCAAAAAAAAAAAAAAAAAATCAGGGCGACTGTCTTTTGATAGGATCAACAGTTTACAAAAAATTATAATGTTTATATTGTACATAAGTTGGTTTTTGTTTTAGGAAGAATCGGTTGCTAAGGTGAGAGTGTACGAAGAACGAATTCATAAACGAATCTCCGTCCTCGTGTTTATTGGAAGGCAGTGAGTTCTTGTGTCTGAGAGAGTTTAAGCGAGGCTTTAAGTCTTTGTTGGCAGTACCACCTGCAGGAAGATGTGGAACGCATTCAGTTGAAGCGCGCCCCGAACCGGATCGGATCCGACCGGAATAGTGTGGGAGCAGAAACCCATAGCCACTATTGCACAGCCATGACACCACCCGGCGAGGCCTTGTACGATTTTGTTTCCTCAGCTGCAACTGAATGGAGAAGCAGCTAACGCCGCTTCCAAGCGTTACCATGAAAGCAACCCGTGGGGGACTTCCGGTGCGTTGATCAGCCCATTTCCACGTCCGTACTCAATGAATTGGCTTGGGCCATTTGCAATGTACTGCGCGTATAGTCGAGTGGCTCTACGCCGATATCCGCATACTCGTGCTTATCCCCCATGGGACAGAGCCCGCCTTCATCCTCTTCGATGACTGCAGAACCATCATCGCTGTCTCCCGTTTCGTCCCAATCCTCGGCTACTTCCACATTGACGGGCAGGTAGAGATGAAACGGACGCTGCTCCCGTAGCCACGGCGTCAGGAAGATATGGGTGGCGGTCATGCGTTCCATGTAGTCCTTGCGTAGCAGCGACAACAGGAGCCACCGCACCGACTTGGAGAGCGAAGTGGGTATCTGCACGTTGCCGTGACGGATCACAGTGATGAGGTTGCAGTTGGCCTTCTCGTAGAATGGATACTGTCCGACGAGCATCGTGTACAAAATCACGCCGAGTGACCACATGTCCGCTGGTTTTCCCTTATACGTCGGCTGGGGACACAGTAGCTCCGGTGCTGTATACAAAGGACAGCCGATCTTATCACTTAGTGTGTCGTCTTCGCCATCAAGTATCATCGAGCCCTCCAACGATTCGTACTGCAGTTTTGTTCTGTAAGGAGAGAAAAATTTCCATTTTACTTAATTGAACATAACGCAATATACGCTTTAACTAAAACCCAATATCTTTACATTCTTCCGTAACTTAATCTGCGGTCTCTACACTACATTATGTGCAATCTCATTACGTTGCATAACTTCGATTTGATTTTGGGCCCGCACAATGCCGAAAAAGACTCAAATCGATCGGCGACGCCGTTGACAAGTCGAAAGGCAACCAGCCAGCCCCCGAGTCGAGTCGAGTCAAGTCGAGTCGAATCGAATTTGGCCAAGAGCGCAGTCGATGACGAAAGCGAAGCTCGCGACCCCAGACACCCATGAACGACTGCCTCGGCTCGGCCATCATTGACATTGGCCCACTTTTGAATGCAAAAAAAAAAAACAAAGAGGAAAGACTAGCTCGGGGGCCGAGCTACCTTAGCTTGATACCCTTGAAGATCTATCGTTCATATTATGATTGAGCTATCCAATTGCGATCTTTTATTTTTTGAAGTTACGTATATAAAACTCAAATATGTAAGGATTTTCTATCCAGTATATAGTCATATACTGCAAGTAAACGAAACAAGAATTTTATTTATATGGAAATCAGTGGATCGACTAAGCGGTTGATCCTCAAAGGGATTGGTAAATGTTTGCTGTGTTGCAACATCATAGTACCCTTTGGAAGTGACTATACAAGAGTGTCATGCGACAGCTGGAAGAAACATCATCAAAAAAGTACCAAACGGTTCGGAAGGCCTCTATGGATCTAGCAAAGCCACATACATACATACATTCACATCTGTGCCTGTACATGTGTATGGGTATCCAGTATCGAGCATGGAAAGAGCACATTTTGAAAACCTCGAGGCTGACCCTGAGCAAAAACTAGCTTCGAAAAGCAGCTAGCTCTTCTCTCCCCCCACTAACAGTGCACGAAGTTACAACAAATGACCTCGTCCGCCTGGAAAAGGTTTTTGTGCCGTGAGCGGCCAGAGAGAGGAGCGTCTTCGGTGAAGAGAGTCAACGCCAAAGAGAGCGAGAGGGAAGCGAGCGAGTATGTATGCGCTCTCTTTGTCTCTCTTTCTCTCTCTCTCGGTTCGATGTGAATTTATAAACGAAAATACGGAAAACGGGCGACAGATAATTATTGAAACACCTTGAAAAATACCCACACATGTGGGTATATATTTTTCAAGGTGCTTAAACGTACACATTACAAAAGTACTTATATAGTGTCATGTAAAAGAATACATAAATATATACCAACATATATTTATATGTATGGCTGTGTGTACAAGCATGTTTGGATATGTTTTCAGCATACCGAGTAAAATACTAATAACTGCGTCTTCGCGTGAGCACATGCGCACACACACATACGTGCTGACGTACAATTTGTGTGTATAGAAATACAGAAGATCAGAGTCAGGGCCACTCGCCGCATTGTGACCTTAAAATATCAATTCGTTTGTGTGCGTATGGCGTTAGAGGTGAACATGTATACATACTCGCACATAAGTATGTATGTATGTATTTATGAACCAACCAAAATAATACGCAGTCTGTTTCAATGGAGTTAACATATAGCACAATAACACCTCTGACTTGCAATACTGTTAGAATTCACAATAAAACACGTCATCGAAATCTGTTGTTTTGCCATTAATTAGGGCGAAAATGTTATCTCAAACAAAGAAAACAAAATTCCATTACCTCTGTCTCTGCAAAATTTCTATGTTAATAGATATCAGGCTATATGACTACATACATATGTATACGTATATATGTATATATGTACAAATATTCTCTTACTAAATAGTGCTTGTTCGAGTCTGCCCAATATTGCATCAGCGACTGTATACATATGGATGTACATATACATACATATATATGTATGTATGAATTGAAATGCATTCATTTAGCTACACACACACACACCATTACTTAATGCACACAAAGTCAAAGGCACAGTGGTAATATTATTCTTGAAATATGCAAGTGGATGGTTTAAAACGTACTCCATGCTACTCCATGATATGAACTGAACCACGACTGTAGCAGACTGGGGCTCAGTATGTATACATCCATATGTACATATCTATAGGTGTGTGTATGCTCTGTTCGTGAGTATAATTGTTTTTGTTGGCCTATTGGTGATTCGATTGCAACACTTGTTAAATGTTCAATGTTACCCACAACGACGACGACGCCGCCGCCGCCGTCGTCGACGACGACAGCAGCAACAAAAACATGGGCCAATAACGAGAGCAACAATTGTGGCACCACAACCAACACCAACAAGCTCTCGCGGCGCATAACGAGTTTTCATCGAATTGCAAAATAAACCGCTGCCGCTGCCGAGCAGCACATGCAGGCCCCCCATCCCATCCATACACAGCCAGCAAATGGTGGCGCTTAAATTTGAAGGTGTCTTGCCAGAGAGATAATAGTGTTGGAGCAACACGACAATGGGGAAAGAGGGAAGGGTGTAAGGGGGTAAGGGGACCCACTCACCTGGCTTCGTCGATGAAATAGAAACGCTTCAGCTTGAGGTCCCGCAGGATGATGCCGTTGCGGTGACACACCTGTACTGTCTGGCATATCTGATGGAAGATGGCACGCGCCTCCGCCTCGCACAGTCGCTTCTCGTGCCTGATGTAGGTGTGCAGGTTCTCGTAGACGCCCGTGAGGCAGCCGACAGAGTCGCGTCCCGGCTGCGCTTGCGCAATGATGATGTAGGTGCGGTCCTTGGACAACGGCACAATGTCGTGCACGGGTCGGATGAGCGAGTGGCCGTAGATGGTACTGCGACATAGTTGCTCGTCCTGCTGCAGCTGGAAGTAGGCCCGCTGCACCTTGTCCAGCGGCTCGTTGATGATCCGGCAGAGGAACTGCTCTCCGCTGAAGACATCCACGCACTTGAGGTTGGAGGACGTGAGATCGATGAGATGGCGATAAGAGGCGGGTGTTTTGGCCGCCGCAGCGGCGGAAATGTGACTAGGTTGGGCACTGATCAGGTAGCGGTTCTTGATCAACTTCACCGGCTGCTCCCCGGTCAATCCACGGTCAGTTGGCTCGGCGGCGATCCCCAGGGCCAGCAGCTCGCAGGCCCCACCCGGCGTGAGCAGCTTCTCGCGGATCGTCTGCAGCATCTTGGCGCTGGGAAATTCCTTCTTGGGCGTGAAAAGTGACCCCGCATTCATCGTGGGTGACAGGCGTTCATCTATGCCGCTGCTGCCAGTTCCTGGGGAATGATTTATGCTGCTTCCGGTGCTTCTGGCAGGGCTGGCCGTCGATGCGGCTGCTGGTGAGGCGGGCTGGGAGTAGATGACTATTTTGTCGGCCTCGGCCGCTGTAGTGTTATTCTGCACTCCACTGTTATCCATGTTGCATGTATTGCGGGTTTCACTGTTGTTGCTTTACACTGGCGGCGTTTATCACAATTTTCGCTCGGATTGGGGGGTACTCTTCGGTGGGACCGTGGTGGCTGTCGCTCTACCGCGCGATTGGCATTTATTGCAGCCTGCAGGGTTAGTTAACTATTTTGACATTTAACGACGCATCGTTCGGCACGTTTTGCTAGGCGGAATATTTCGATCTCTTGCATGTATTTCGCAATAAAAAAAATTCTGACGAAATTCTTGCGGCTAGCTGAATAATGTAAACGCGCGTTGGTTTTTTCCGATTTTAAAACAAATCGAATTGCTCCACACTCGCTATTCCGTTTGCGGATGAAACACGACTGACGTCGCTAAAAACGAAAATGGTTTCGTTTACTATTTGTGGTAGAGCGCAGATTCCGCGACACCACCTTATCAAAACTGCCGCTCGAATTGAGTGTACACTTTTATTTTACTAGCAAAAAAATGTAGTTTCAATCTTTTCGTTCGCAGCAGCACACACAACCGCGCAGTTCAAGAAAAAATTTGTGACTGTGTGTGTGCGTTTCGTACATGAATGAATGAAGAGCGAGCGAACTTAACCCTCTAAACCCCCTTGTATTTAAACAGCTGAACAGCTTGAGTAATGCCGCTTAAAATAATACTGTTTGTTAATTCTTTTTGTTGACCCATCTTTCCTCTTTCCCTAAAAACCAAATTTTGACTATATATTTTACCTGAACTGCGCTAAAAAGTCTTCCAGTTTCTTAATTTTTGTTGCGAGTATTTGACAACCCACTGGTCGACAATGGGTTAACGTTCTCTGTGCATGGTCGGAAATCAAATTCCTTGATTTTGATATTCGGTTAAATATTACTAACTAGCTAGTATTCTCAGCACTGAGCATATAATTTTATACGATTGATGAATACATTTTCTACAGTATTGGCTAGTTTTAAGGCCTCTGTTTTGGATTGTGTTCAAAATACGGACTTTAAAGAAAAAAGGTCAAAAGCTAAAGCGTACGTGTACATGTTGCTGGTATTTGAACACTTGTTGCTTGTAAACCGGTAGTATGGACATTTGTATACCCTGTGTTCCTTTAATTCATGACATTAATGAATTAAATTAAAATTAAATAATTAATTAAAATACTGTTTTCCTAAGTGCTTTGAAACAATCTTTGAGATTGATATTTATGGACCTGTTTATACGATTGTCTGTATGTATCTCAATTCCGATACCTATTCTTGGTTGCTGTAAATCATCTTGAACTCAAAAATTTCGTTGAAATAGCTAAATACCAGAGACTAACTAGTTTCGGCATTCATTGGAGCCCCAGATGACAAACATTTCCTCAATTCTATAAGATCCTTTTCCCAAGGGGTATGAGAAATGCGCATCCATGTTGCGGGGCAGTGATATTTCTCGGCACATGTTGCTGAATGTTGCCAACAGTTAAAAACGTAAGATTCATTGCTGAACGGATACTAGCCACCACGAAAAGAGAGCAAATTTCCAGATACTCTCTCTCTCTCTTGTCTCTCTCGCTCTCTTGTCACACAAGGCTGTTCTCGCTTGTGTGTGTGTGAGTTTGTATGGGAGCGAAAGCAACGTCATCCATCGTTATTTTTGAAAACAATTGCGTGGAACGCTGAAATTCCTGGCTTTGCTTGTCTCTCTGAATGCCTAGAAACGTCATTGTAATACACACACACAATAAACTACAAAGTATGTTCATATGTCTGTACACATGTATGTATTTCGAAAAGAAGCGAGAATACGTTAAATTTGAATGCCAAATAAACCACTTTTATTTGTAATATCGTTTATTCATTTCGCAATAAATAGTAGTTTACCTGCATGTACAGTCTTGAAGGAATTGATCTACGCACTGTAATTCAGCCCCTCGTTGTATGTACATACATATGTACACACAAATATACATAAATACATACATATGTATGTCAAAAAAACATCTGCGATCTTACATTCAGAGATTTTAAATTACTCATATGTATGTGTGTATGCGTGCCTGTGTGTATCGCACACGGTGTTGTGGAAGCGATTTACGATTGTTGTTTGCAGCTGTCGATCGGTGGGAAGGATCCCGAATACCGAAAGGAAGAGGATCACCACTGCGCTACGCAGGTCGCAGGTAGATTTCTATTGCCCAAGAAGAGAAGCCAGCTGTACCACTACTTCATCCCCTAAGTAGGAACGTAGTGCTGTGGGGCACGGCTGTACATACTCTTGCATGTTCGGTGCAGTCGCATATTCAGCTGGCGCAAGGTGATTCCCAATCACCCGAGCATGTACAGTGGTGGACAAAAGTCATACGACCCGACCCCTATCTTTGGTATACATATCTGCTCTGGAGCAGTAAAATCATTATGAAGGAAAGTTATGAACTTAAGAATCTATGTAACTATGAATGTTTATGTACATACACATACATATTAAATAGTATTGATATAAAAAGAGGCCTCGCATATGTTTACATCAAGATCATTATTTCATGTTGAAATGACACGTTAATAGCCATATACATATGTACGTACATATGTATGTATATATTTCGATTTTTTATTTAATTGTAATGTGTTCCGCCTAAAAGTGAAACAAAGAAATGTTAAGTAAAATTCATTTTGTTGGTAGACTTTTGTCGTCCACTGTGTTTACTAATGCACATAACGTATAAAATGCACGAAATACATCCAAACATACACAAGAAGTTGTACGCAGCCACGCATTTTTGGCGCTTGGCAGCAGCACGTTTTTCAAAAAGTAACGATCGCGCCTTTTAAAAAGAAACGTCTGTTTCGCCTTCTCTTCTTCTTTTTAGTTCAATATCCACACAAAGTCGCCGATAAATACGGGACTGTGTGTGCGTGTGTGTGTGGAAAATAAAACAAAGCTTCGGGGCCGAAGCTTCTGATACTCTTGCCTGATCACACAGTTCTACGACAGCATATAAATTGATCTGATTTGGTTTTGATCAAATTTGGCGGGCTATAACTAGTACATAAAGCGAATGATTGCTGAATCGCAGATTCACACACGAAAAAAAAAACCCATCAAGTAATAAAAGATTTTCTTCTCCACGTTGCCAAACATCTGTCAAACTCATAATACTGTCTGCAAGGGTATCCCAACCGAAACAACCTCATTCGCTGGCACTCTTTCTCCGCAGTTTCTTTTTTTTGTTGTTTTTGCAACTGTTTTCTCATACGTGTATGTATGTAAGCATGGAAAGTATGTGCGTATGTATATGCAAAGCTCGTTACCGTGTCACGACACCATACAAAAATGAAACAGAAATGATATCAAGAACAATAAGAGTAGGTATGCATTGAAATAATCGAGTTTCATCACATCTTCCTGCCGGTAGTTTTATTTCATTTTGTGGCGAAACGAAGCTGCTTGATCTTTTCTTTAATAACTTCCATGAGCTGAGAAGACTGTGATTTCAGCATATATGTACATACATACATACTCTATCCGTTTTCAGTATGTTTTGTGAAAAGTATCCTTGTTGTTGAGCTTAAGAGAAGATATTCAAATTATATACTCTTTTAGAGGGTCTGCAGAAGCTTGATAGGCGATCTATTAAACTTCGTCCGTCTATCAGTTTAGGACATACATATGTACATACATACATACGTATGTACAGAAGGAAGTCAGCTTCTCTGCTTATAAAGATGATAGAAGAAGGATAAGATGTTGAGAAGAAGATAGTGATTTAGTATTAACATTTTAATAGGAAAATAACATTTCACTGGTTGTCGAAAAGTATAGTGTATACGGACGGCGACACACCATATCCGCCATTATGCTAGCCCCATGCGTCACCATGGCTGCGTCATCGTGGCGTCATCAAGTTAAGTTTTTGCTTTGCCTTTCCCCCCACTTTCTTGTCTGTCTGAATCATGATCCTGACGACATTCTTCACATACAAGCACATACACAAACAGAAAGATTTAAGAACTCTAAGGCAACTAAATAGTACAGGTCTGGTATTGGTATAGGTATCGAAAGATATCAACGCTGCTATTAGCGGTTTGAAGGCTTGGAAGTCGACATTTTAACCGAATATGTAGCAGATCGAACAATACGAGTATCCACAATAAGCCATCCAAAAAGATTAACATGTCGCTAAGCTGGTGGCTGAGAAAATTACTTTCTCGATACACGATTTTGGCTGTAAACTTTCACACTGGTGCTGCGACTCGCCATCAGCCAGTCGGGTGAGATTTCATAAGTGCAATGACCCACTCGAAAGGGGGCCCCTCCGAGCTGAAGGTCAGTGCTCCATTATTAGTTTTGAAATCTAATTAAGGATCGGATCTCCTTTTCGGAGATGAGGCGTAATTTTACTTGGATAATCCTAGTATAGACTGATCAATCCGAAAAGTTTTAACAAACAGTTAACCCTAAATATATGTATATGTATGTATGTGTATTTATGTATGTATATCTGTAGTATATGTATGTATGTTTCATTTTAAATAGTCTAAAATTTATAATATTTGATATAATTATTTACAAAGTAATTCATATTTATTTAGACATTTACTATCGTTTAACAAATGCGCTTTGTGCATACCGTTTAATAAATATATTTGTACGTTTTCAATATACATATGCATATAATATAATATAATATAATATAATATAATATAATATAATATAATATAATATAATATAATATAATATAATTTAGTATAATATATAGGTATAGACTCGTATATTATAAACAATGATTTATAACTGTAAGATTGGTATAAATAATTCTCAGTAGACACGGGCTAAATACATACATTTATAGTTTTTTGTGACAAAGGTACTTCGCTATTGATCAATTTTGATTCGATTTCCCTCAAGCACATTTCTCAGAATATCACCTTATGAATCGGGCCGTTAAGGAATGCATCGAATTCGGATGGGATGGGATGGGCTATTTACGAGTACTTATAGAGACTTCGTGCTTTCGGAGTATTAGGGCGTTCGGTTTAGGAATACTCAGGAGTTTCATTATCGCTTTCTTCTGCAATGGATTTTTTGTCTTCTGTCTTGGTGCGACCCGTGAATCTCTCTATGGCAGTATGCCTTCCAACTTTCCCGGATGCAAAACCTTTGACCGTGCCCCACGGCAATTTCCCAGCCTCGGAGGATGTCATCAATATGGAATACGAGGTGCACGTTTCACCCTCCTTGCTGTGATGAATTCCGTACAGAAAATACACTACCATCCCAATGCAGACCCAAACGAAAAAGCGTATCCAGGTCACAGCGTCCAGGTGAACCATCAGCAAAATGTTGCAAAAGATCCCAAGAGCCGGCACGAATGGCACCAGCGGCACCTTAAACACCAGGCCGCGCGTGTTTTGATTGTGCACCGCCATGACGGCGACACAGAGGCAGGCGGCAAATATGATAAATCCATAGATGAGCAGGGCCCACCAAGTGCCCGAGTACAGCTCCGTCCAGGAAACCTTGAGCTCCACGCAGATAGCGAAGCACAGACCGATGAACAGCATTACAGCGACAGACACCACCGAACCAGGCTCGAAACGTCCCAGCAGAGGCTCCAGGTAGCGGAACTGCGTCTTCAGTCGGCCGGCCAGTCCTTCCTCGATCAAGAAATTCGTGGGCGAAGATGCGGTGTCCAGGCTCGACTGCGACATCGAGTCTTCGTCGGAGACATCATCAGGACTGCCGGGGGTGTCGGGTGCCCGTATGGGATTGTGGAGTTGTGACATGGGTCTATAGCGCAGTATGATCACGCTGGCCGAGACGATCGTATAGGCCAGAAGTGTCCCAATGGACATGAACTCCACCAGCTTGGCCAGATCGAACACCAGTGCGAGAGTAGCACTCAGAATCCCGGAAACAGCCAGATTCAGCAACGGAATTTGGGTCTTGACGTTCACTTTGCCGAAACAGCTAAAAAGCAAACCGTCAGAGGCCATAGCGTACATACAGCGGGGCAGGGCAAATAGCGAGCCCAATAATGTGGTCGTCATGCCGCACAGAGCTCCGATTGAGATGATGTACTTTGCCCAGGAAAGATTCAGTTGGCCGAATGCCTCCGGCAGCGAGGCCGCCGGATTAATATCGCTAATCGGGATCATGAGTGTCAGAGCTGCGCTTACCAGAATATATCCGACCGTCACCACACACAGCGAGATTATCGTGGCTATGGGTATGGATGTGGCGGGACTCTTGGCTTCCTCCCCCGAAGTGGCAATCGAGTCGAATCCCACAAAAGCGTAGAAGCATGTCGCCGCCCCAGCAATGACACCACCAATCCCGTAGGGGAGGAAGCCCCCTTCAGCCTCTGACCAGTTCTTGGTATCCGCATACCAGAAACCGACACTTATGACCAGCACCATGACTGCTATGTTGACCAGGGTAAGTAAGCTATTGAACATCGCCGTGGCCTTCACTCCGATGGCCAATGCAGCTGCGTACACGATGCAGACCATGAAGGCCAGTATGTCCGGATACTGGGCCAGACCCGGCTCATGCATGCCGCCCGTCAACGCCAGGGTAGTATTGCCAATCCATCCCCCCAGCATAGAGTCCACGTAGCCGCTCCAGGCCCGCGCCACCGACGCTGCGCCCAACATGTGCTCCAGCAGTATGTTCCAGCCAATGACAAACGCCCAGAACTCACCCATTGATATGTAGGTGTAGACGTAAGCGGAGCCAGCCTTTGGCACTCGTGTTCCGAATTCCGCATAGCAGAGGGCCGCCAGCATTGAGATGAAACCGGCCAGAACAAACGACAGGATAATGCCAGGTCCTGCCATTTCCTTGGCCACTGTTCCGGTCAACACATAGATGCCAGCCCCAACCATATGTCCAATGCCTGCAAGGAAATATCATTCATTAGCACTGGTGGGATGAGTGGCTGGGGGGTATTGGGGGGGATTAGTCCAGTACCAAGTAGAGCGATGTCGAAGGTGTTCAGGCAACGATTCAGCGGTGTCTCCATTACGTCAGTGGGCACCACTTTAGTGCGATTCATTTTGCTGCACATTCCGGACAATATGTGTTTCATGATGGCACGTCTTGAGCTTGGCATATTGATGATTTTGATTCCAACCCAAACTCTCAAATGCGAACCTTCTTTTTCTGGATTCGAATACAAAAGGGAATTAGTTTCTCGATCGAATTGAAGTACCGAGATGCTGTTTATTTTATTTCGTATTCTGCGGCATTCGGATTACCTTCTCACTTGTTGTACACAAGCAGCTGTGACTGTATTGATTTTTATAAAAGCTCCACCACGTTCTAGTGACAAGGGGGAAATATCAGCTTTTGGGGTTGAGCTTTTCTCTTGAATTATCGTGCATCATATCCCGTTGAAAACCAAAAGGATTCTCGCAGGAAACAAATTTGTATTTTGAAATCAATTATAAAATTACATACGTGGAGTTTTAAGGAGTAAAGCTCTACAGTAATTGTTTCCTTACCTTCAGCTCTAATTCAACGCCATATTCCTACAGGCAGGCATTATATCACAAAGTAGTCGAGAAACATTTGACAACCTCATTTTGATAAGGAATCCTGTTTAAAAACAAACAGTCCGATATCCATTTTCTTATCCGATATATTAATAAAATTCTACATTATTTCTACATGAATTCTACCGTTATCTACATGATTTCTACATTATACACATTTCCTACACCGAAATTCCCCAGCAGCGAGCTTTTGAATGTATGCAACTAAATATGCGGTGGCGCCACTACAACAGTTGAGATTTAAACGGAACTTTCTTATCAGGGTTTAAAGAGTAAATCCAGAAATTATATTATGATGTTAGACTAATATTTGAGGAAAATATTAACTGAAGTGACTAAAAGAAGTGAGCATGCATTCAGAATAAAAATAAAACAAGGGGCTGGAACGATGAGGTATCATTACTTTACCTTTCGAGGCATTAAGGTGTAAAAAATTTGCAGAGCATAATGACAGAAAGTTATTGGGATCGGAATGAAAGCGAGAGTGAAATAAAATGTCATACTGCGCACAGAGCTTAACATTATCCACATGGTACTCAAGAAGTAACATGAACTGGTGAAGAGGGGGAGCTTTTGAAGAGGACTCTTTTAGGTCTGGCACAAAGTCAGCTAGAAATCCATCTCAGGCAGTCGGGCGAAAACCCTATAAGCTTAAGTTTTTATGCTAGAACGGAGTGGTTTTTGTTTACATCTGTGTGTAGATTACCTTGAAAACCTTTAATGATGAAGAAGGTGAGCTCTAACAAAATCTTGGTAGTTGATCTCTGCCCTTTGAACCCACGTTGAGCTGGATACAAGCGATGAGAGAGATGATAAACGATTGCTTTCAGATCGGGCAGAAGCATGAAGAATCAATGGGCAGGGTGAACAGATTACACACAGAGACAAGAATATTCTTGCTAAGGATTACGATTATTGGTACTCGTAAGTATGCCCCCATAATTGTGTGGGGTCAAAAATATTGAAAGAAAATATTACGTTATATTTAGAATCCAAGATATATTTTAATATTTTGTAGATCATTTTATTCCGCAAAAATACGAGTATGTCTGATCGCGGGTAGACTATAAAAGTTTGTCAAAGAACATTAACATTAAAATATGAATGTATGTGTGAATATTTGTAATCTCTTGTCAATTCGTAAGATCGCAAGTTATCCTTGAGAGGAACTTACTTGTTTTGCGATTCACTGGCATTGACTTTTTCGTTTATTGAACTCTCTTACTCATGCGGCGCTTGGCTTGAAGCATCATAATTAACCCAAAGCCTATTACTCGCAACAAATGATACGATAGGTATACATATAAATAAAAGTATTTCATGTTGTCCTGTATACCAATATGTAATTCTATGCGAAAGATCACTGAATGTTGAAAATTTTAATTGCTGTTTAGGTTACGTGAGGTGTCGTCAAAAGCCCTAACACCTAGGCATCTTCAGCGGCATGGCGCTGGTATCGTGATTTCATCGTACGAATATGCACAGGTAGGTTGGTATAGAGCTAGGTGGTGGCTAGGGAGCCACCAACGGTGGCTGAAAGCGCTTATCCGTATTCTTCTTACCTTCGCGCCAAGTTCCCATGGCGACAAACCGACGAACGGCACTGGCATCGCATCACATCGCCATGACCGATGCCATTTGGTTAAAACCTATCAGCATCACGAAGCGGACGTTGGGCTACCAAAGTTTTGGGATCCCAATACCTGTTAGGGATGACCAGGCGCATCAACTTGGCCACGGCAACACCACACCACTCGTCGCCGGTTGGAGTTGCATGACAACATTGAAGCCGCAGTGACAGTCGGCCACGAACACACATATGTATGTACATATGTACATACATACATATATGTATGGCTAGTATGTAGCTAGTACAATGACGGATTTTGACTCTTTGGCCCTAAAAGCATACAGGCGAAGGCGCAGCGCAGCGTAGTTTTTCAGCTGAAAATGTTCCAGTCGCGCGCGCTTGGGTCAAGTCAAGACAGCGGACGCGATGTCGGCGTGTGGATGCTGCTCACGCGTCTTCGCTGCCCACGAAATCAACCAACATGAATGGAAAAAATCGCAAGACCCATCCGCCTTCACGATGGCGACTATTCAATGCTCTATATAGATAGTTGTAAATGCTCTCTGTGAAATGTAAAACCAATCAACTATTGAGATTATTTACTCATTTGGGATTCCCAAAGTAAGTCCTCCACTCGCAACTGACGGAGCTTACGTAGGCTATCAGATATGTGGATAGATCGATCTTCGTGCTGTGAAGAAGTCGCGATACCCCGATGCGATCAGTGTGCGTGTAAAAACACCACAATCAACGTAAAATAAACAACAATATATGTATAGGCTACTAGCATGGGATGGGTGTTTTTTGTTGGTGTTGTTTTACTTGCTGGGGCTTTGCATTTTTATAGCAATATCCAAAACGGATTTTGTTAAATCATACCTCGTGTGTATATAAACGAAGACGAACCTCTTCGAGGCTTAGTGCGGCAACGTCCACTTAACCAGCGACAACAAATCGCATACCCCCAGTAGGTCTCAACAAACAAGTGCAGTAAGTCAGAAGAGCCGCATCCCATCTGATCCCATCCGATCCCAACCCATCCCGTTCCATCTCAAAGATTATGGGCCAATAAATTAGTCGATTCAGCGAGTGTTGTTTTTTGAATTCTTTGAATCTAACAAGAAAAAAACCAGTGCTCAAGTGAATTCATAAGCGCCTCACAATAGGCTATTAATTATATGTACCTACCCTACAACCAACAAGAATATAAACCAAGTGAACTAAGAACAGGTGAATCAGGTGAATCCATCGAACAAATGTGACAACGAACGTAGTCGAACGACGTTTTTTTTAAGTTGTTTTGTGGTTGTCAGTGAACCGATAATTGCAGCAAAGTGTAAAAACCCAACGCTGCCATAAAGGAATGAAATAAATTACCGAATTTATAGGAACTCTCCGAATATATTCGTACATACAATATAATTCGCAGATTGAATGAAGATTTATTAATTAAAGCATTTGCGGCGATACTTAAAACGCATGCTAACGGGTATTTTTAATTTACTCCTCTGTTCTGTTCAAATACGAACGGTTACGGCTTTAAATACGAAACAAGTTTGACGGATCCGCTGATCCACAGTTCTTGCAATGCGCAATAATAATTTTTGCGCATTTGCGCTCGGAGGCATAATAAAAATGCACAGATTTTGCCTCGTTTTGTCTTGTATTTTTTTCTAAGTATCGCAGAATCTAATTCGCACGTTTTTAATGAGAAAGATGAATTATAAATGCAAATTTTTATTGATTTTGTTTAATCCGGGATGGAACATACCGGTATTATAATTGAAAAGTCGTTGCTATAATGGTAAACACATATGCACATATGTACTATTGTATTGTATTGTACATTCCAAAGCAATCAAGGCTCATGTGGTAATATCACAATACCCATAATATACTGACGCCTCCTCTCACAGTTGTTTAATTCATTGCGTAACTTGCACCGAAATTCCCCATATTTGATTCGTTTTTGCATAAAGTGATCTTCCAAATATAGACAGTATTTATATATATGTACGTATGACCAATGTTGAGCTCTTGCTTTTTTATGGACAAATATTACGAATCAAATATTGAATCGATAATTGTATTATAATATCCTTTAACTGCCAAAGGAAGGAACTATCCGTAAGACCTAAATTAACACTAATGACTATCTCACCACTTTAAAATGTATTAAAAGGAACCACAAGCCAAAAATGACCCAATTAACTAATTTCGATTAAATTTGTATATAATTATGGGTTAATATTATAAAATTGCTACGTTTGAGTTAGCTCGTGAATACTGCGAACAACAAAATATAAAAAAATCAAAAATCAAAAACTAGGTCATGCGCGCATGCAGCGAGAAATGGGAACAGCAGCAGAAGGGACCAAAAAAAAACTAACAATCCATACAAATGAACTTTATTGTCTAGGTTAGGTTGGGTTATTATGTATTCGCATGTCTTCATAAGTATCTGCATGCCAGTAAAAGTCCAAAGAATATATCAGAAATAGGCTATACTATATTTTATGTTCGAAGAAATCTCGATTGTAAAAGCGAAGAGTACGAGTACGATTATGTGCAAGTACAAACATATGCTATGTAATTATTTGGCGGTCTTTGATCTACTGTGTTTATGACCGTTAATTATCCATAATCATATTGCATTGTATAAATCTAGTTATCTTAATGCTGGCAATCTCGCAAGCAAATGGATCTTTTTGTGGAAAAAGTGCCTAATACATTAATAACACATTCGATGGAAAAAACACTAGCCAGCCAGTCAGCCAGTCAGCCAGTAAGCCAGTCAGCCAGCCAGCCATCAAATTGCAGAAGCCAATGCCACACAAAAGGCCTCAAATTGGAACCCCTTTATCAAGTGGGTAACCAAATAGTAGGCACTGGCTACTACAATATTTGCTTCTCGTCTCCCTTTGCTTCGTTTGGTTTGGTTTGTGTTTTATGTGTATGGATTTTGAAATCTGCAGCTTTTTTTCTTTTTAAAGGTTAGTTGTATTATTCAAAAAGC
Source organism: Drosophila athabasca (assembly GCA_008121215.1). Lineage (NCBI taxonomy): Eukaryota > Metazoa > Arthropoda > Insecta > Diptera > Drosophilidae > Drosophila > Drosophila athabasca. The sequence goes on along the minus strand of CM017796.1, from coordinate 60,090,760 downwards.
AAACCAGTTTTTGCGAAGCAGATGCATCACATCAGCAAAAGAGGTCCGGCGGCGTCCGGCCCAATGAAGCGTTTGTAAATACTGTACGCTTTAGCATGTACTCAATTTACCTAGTTTACGATATAGCAGATCTTACCTCACCCAATACAAAATATTCTCCGATATTTGCCCAGTGACACACTTAATTATAATTATGCGATGAAACAAAAATTTAATTTTTTTCTGTCGACAAGTTGAAATTAAAAAAAATTTTGACGTGTGCGGATAGACCCATGTCAAAGAAAATAATGAAGGAAATTATTTATGGTTATTTCTTTGAGTTTTTAACTGACTTTTTGTCTTCGTTTGTTCGGGTAGGTAGGTCTTGACACTTGAACAACACTTTACAGACTCCCAGAAGAACTGAATACAATACAACGAAATTTGAAATTTGAATAGATGCTACTGCCTAATTGAACTAATTGACCAGGACAATTTGTTAGGACAAAGAAAAGGTTCAGCTTCGAAAGAATTAGAAATCTTTGCAGTCTGAATGAATGAACACTTGAATTGAACACTTGTAAGCAGAAAATTTGTTTTCTAGATAGAGACTTATAGGCAGTAGTGGTATTATGATTAATTTTGGCTCAAAAAATACACGTCTTACAGGTTGAAGTTAAAGCAAACACATCGAATATGGCCAAAATTGGCTACGCTTTTATATGGACGCTAATAGTGGTACGTATATTTATAAGAAGTAATACTATTTTCGAAACTATTCTCATTCTTTATTATTTTGAAGGTCATTACTTCAGGGACGGATCTAAACAATGATGATTCTCTTAATGATGTCTTAAGCTACTCCACGCCCATATTCAATAGTGAGACATCTTTGTCGGTTCAAAATATTGAAAAGATTGATGTCAAATGCGACCAACGAAATGGCATGACGGTGGAGGTGGATTTTTTCGAAAACTTTAACGGAATAATTTACAGTCAGGGATATTACAATGATCCCAAATGCACGTATGTACAGTTTTAAGGCTGAAGAAGCACACAAAATGTTTTACGGATGTATTCTTTATTGTATTATATTTCATTCTATTAGCTATGTGGCTGCCAACAATGCAGACAGAAAGTTTATATTCAATGTGCCTTATGACGGTTGCGGCAGTAAGCCTTCCTGCTCGATATGCTCTTCAATTGAGAACGTCCTAATCATACAAAATGACAAAGAAATTCAGAATAGTTGGGATATAGCGCGAAAAGTATCTTGCAGCCGCAGCGAGGAGCAGGAGAAGACGGTTTACTTCAAGCCGTTTGTCGTTGATATGCTCGAAGTAGTTTCCGTTGATACCCCAAGCGGCCCGGTGGAATGCTGGATGGAAATTGGCACTGGAATACCACCGAATTTAAAACCCATCAGTACAACCCTCAAGCTTGGCACCGATGTTACGTTTACCATAAATGTGAAGCATTCGACTCAAGCATGGGATGTAAACATACTGAAGTGCTATGCCTCAGATGACATGAACTTTGAGGCAAAAACCACCAAGACCTTACAGCTCTCCGATAAAAGAGGCTGCACTATAAAGGAGAAAATATTTGGGGAGTGGAAAAAGTTGGAATCTCAGTCCAGGTCAAGTCCTACCACCACATATTATAATACGCTTAAAGCATTTAAATTCCCCGACCGATCCCAAGTGTATCTCAAATGTGATATCGAATTGTGCAAGGGCGCATGTCAAAGAGAATACTCATGTAGCAGTTCAAAGACCACAATACCTATAGATGGGCCCAAGCCTAGGTGTTACCCCGGCTCAGCAGATCCTGCCTGTCTTTCAACAACTTACGCACCACGCCCTTCACCGCCACCTACTACTGGAAGAACCTCAACTTACTCGGTTCCGACGACAACTAGAGCTCCTATAACTATAGAAACACCGAAATGCTATCCGGGATCAACCGATCCTCGATGTCCTCAGAGGCCCGCAACGACAACAAAGCCGAGATGTTATCCCGGTTCATCTGATCCAGAGTGTCAGCCCGCAACTTACCTGCCACCAACAACAATAAAAACACCAGCACGGTGTTTCCCAGGCTCTACCGATCCTCGATGCCCTCAAGAACCCGCGTCGACACCGAAGCCACGTTGCTATCCTGGCTCAACCGATCCAGAGTGTAATTATTCGCCACCTACAACTAGAAGAACCCCAACTTACTCGGCTCCGACGACTAGAGCTCCCACAACTATAGACACACCGAAATGCTATCCGGGATCAACCGATCCTCGATGTCCTCAGAGGCCCGCAACGACAACAAAGCCGAGATGTTATCCCGGTTCATCTGATCCAGAGTGTCAGCCCGCAACTTACCTGCCACCAACAACAATAAAAACACCAGCACGGTGTTTCCCAGGCTCTACCGATCCTCGATGCCCTCAAGAACCCGCGTCGACACCGAAGCCACGTTGCTATCCTGGCTCAACCGATCCAGAGTGTAATTATTCGCCAGCTACAACTAGACGAACCCCAACTTACTCGGCTCCGACGACTAGAGCTCCTACAACTATAGACACACCGAAATGCTATCCAGGATCGACCGATCCTCGATGCCCCCAGAAGCCCGCAACGACAACGAAGCCGAGATGTTATCCTGGTTCATCAGATCCAGAGTGTCTTAACTGCTTCCCAGGTTCTCCAGATCCAAGATGTCCTAAAGTGCCAACAACCAAAAAGGCAGGCTGCGAGGAGAACTCAGATGACCCCAGATGTCAACCTGCCACCTATTTACCGCCTTCCACTTATCGCACCCCAACACTCTCACCTAAGCCGAGGTGCTATCCTGGATCCAAAGATCCCGAGTGCCTACCAGCTACTTACCAGCCACCAACAACGATAAGAACAACAGTCCCACCGAAACCACAGTGCGTCCCAGGGTCTAACGATCCTCGATGCCCTCAGAGGCCCGCGACGACAACAAAGCCGAGATGTTATCCTGGATCATCAGATCCAGAGTGTCAACCACGGTGCCCCCCAGGTTCTACCGATCCTCGATGCCCTCAGAAGCCCGCAACTACAACAAAGCCGAGATGTTATCCGGGTTCATCAGATCCAGAGTGTCAACCCGCAACTTACCTGCCACCAACAACGATAAAAACACCACCACGGTGCTTCCCAGGCTCTACCGATCCTCGATGCCCTCAAGAACCCGCGTCGACACCGAAGCCACGTTGCTATCCTGGCTCAACCGATCCAGAGTGTAATTATTCGCCACCTACAACTAGAAGAACCCCAACTTACTCGGCTCCGACGACTAGAGCTCCTACAACTATAGACACACCGAAATGCTATCCAGGATCAACCGATCCTCGATGTCCTCAGAGGCCCGCAACGACAACAAAGCCGAGATGTTATCCCGGTTCATCAGATCCAGAGTGTCAACCCGCAACTTACCTGCCACCAACAACGATAAAAACACCACCACGGTGCTTCCCAGGCTCTACCGATCCTCGATGCCCTCAAGTACCAGCGTCGACACCGAAGCCGAGATGTTATCCTGGATCATCAGATCCAGAGTGTCAACCACGGTGCCCCCCAGGTTCTACCGATCCTCGATGCCCTCAAAAGCCCGCGACGACAACAAAGCCGAGATGTTATCCTGGATCATCAGATCCAGAGTGTCAACCACGGTGCCCCCCAGGTTCTACCGATCCTCGATGCCCTCAGAGGCCCGCAACTACAACAAAGCCGAGATGTTATCCGGGTTCATCAGATCCAGAGTGTCAGCCCGCAACTTACCTGCCACCAACAACGATTAAACCACCAGTAGATAGACCCAAACCTCGGTGCTTCCCAGGCTCCACCGATCCTCGATGCCCCCAAGTACCAGTGTCGACACCGAAGCCACGTTGCTATCCTGGATCATCTGATCCTGAGTGTCCTTCATCGCCACCTACAACTAGAAGAACCCCAACTTACTCGGTTCCGACGACTAGAGCTCCTACAACTATAGAAACACCGAAATGCTATCCAGGATCGACCGATCCTCGATGCCCTCAGAAGCCCGCAACGACAACGAAGCCGAGATGTTATCCTGGTTCATCAGATCCAGAGTGTCTTAACTGCTTCCCAGGTTCTCCAGATCCAAGATGTCCTAAAGTGCCAACAACCAAAAAGGCAGGCTGCGAGGAGAACTCAGATGACCCCAGATGTCAACCTGCCACCTATTTACCGCCTTCCACTTATCGCACCCCAACACTCTCACCTAAGCCGAGGTGCTATCCTGGATCCAAAGATCCCGAGTGCCTACCAGCTACTTACCAGCCACCAACAACGATAAGAACAATAGTCCCACCGAAACCACAGTGCGTCCCAGGGTCTAACGATCCTCGATGCCCTCAGAGGCCCGCGACGACAACAAAGCCGAGATGTTATCCTGGATCATCAGATCCAGAGTGTCAACCACGGTGCCCCCCAGGCTCTACCGATCCTCGATGCCCTCAGAAGCCCGCAACTACAACAAAGCCGAGATGTTATCCGGGTTCATCAGATCCAGAGTGTCAGCCCGCAACTTACCTGCCACCAACAACGATTAAACCACCAGTAGATAGACCCAAACCTCGGTGCTTCCCAGGCTCCACCGATCCTCGATGCCCTCCAGAACCCGCGTCGACAACGAAGCCGAGATGTTATCCTGGATCATCAGATCCAGAGTGTCAACCACGGTGCCCCCCAGGTTCTACCGATCCTCGATGCCCTCAAAAGCCCTCGACGACAACAAAGCCGAGATGTTATCCCGGTTCATCAGATCCAGAGTGTCAACCACGGTGCCCCCCAGGTTCCACCGATCCTCGATGCCCTCAAAAGCCGGCGACGACAACAAAGCCGAGATGTTATCCCGGTTCATCTGATCCAGAGTGTCAGCCCGCAACTTACCTGCCACCAACAACAATCAAAACACCAGCACGGTGTTTCCCAGGTTCTACCGATCCTCGATGCCCTCAAGAACTCGCGACGACACCGAAACCACGATGCTATCCTGGCTCAACCGATCCAGAGTGTAATTCGTCGCCAGCTACAACTAGAAGAACCCCAACTTACTCGGCTCCGACGACTAGAGCTCCTACAACTATAGACACACCGAAATGCTATCCAGGATCAACCGATCCTCGATGTCCTCAAAGGCCCGCAACGACAACAAAGCCGAGATGTTATCCCGGTTCATCTGATCCAGAGTGTCAGCCCGCAACTTACCTGCCACCAACAACGATAAAAACACCACCACGGTGCTTCCCAGGTTCTACCGATCCTCGATGCCCTCAAGAACCCGCGTCGACACCGAAGCCACGTTGCTATCCTGGCTCAACCGATCCAGAGTGTAATTATTCGCCAGCTACAACTAGACGAACCCCAACTTACTCGGCTCCGACGACTAGAGCTCCTACAACTATAGAAACACCGAAATGCTATCCAGGATCGACCGATCCTCGATGCCCTCAGAAGCCCGCAACGACAACGAAGCCGAGATGTTATCCTGGTTCATCAGATCCAGAGTGTCTTAACTGCTTCCCAGGTTCTCCAGATCCAAGATGTCCTAAAGTGCCAACAACCAAAAAGGCAGGCTGCGAGGAGAACTCAGATGACCCCAGATGTCAACCTGCCACCTATTTACCGCCTTCCACTTATCGCACCCCAACACTCTCACCTAAGCCGAGGTGCTATCCTGGATCCAAAGATCCCGAGTGCCTACCAGCTACTTACCAGCCACCAACAACGATAAGAACAACAGTCCCACCGAAACCACAGTGCGTCCCAGGGTCTAACGATCCTCGATGCCCTCAGAGGCCCGCGACGACAACAAAGCCGAGATGTTATCCTGGATCATCAGATCCAGAGTGTCAACCACGGTGCACCCCAGGTTCTACCGATCCTCGATGCCCTCAAAAGCCCTCGACGACAACAAAGCCGAGATGTTATCCGGGTTCATCAGATCCAGAGTGTCAGCCCGCAACTTACCTGCCACCAACAACGATAAAAACACCACCACGGTGCTTCCCAGGTTCTACCGATCCTCGATGCCCTCAAGAACCCGCGTCGACACCGAAGCCACGTTGCTATCCTGGCTCAACCGATCCAGAGTGTAATTATTCGCCAGCTACAACTAGACGAACCCCAACTTACTCGGCTCCGACGACTAGAGCTCCTACAACTATAGAAACACCGAAATGCTATCCAGGATCGACCGATCCTCGATGCCCTCAGAAGCCCGCAACGACAACGAAGCCGAGATGTTATCCTGGTTCATCAGATCCAGAGTGTCTTAACTGCTTCCCAGGTTCTCCAGATCCAAGATGTCCTAAAGTGCCAACAACCAAAAAGGCAGGCTGCGAGGAGAACTCAGATGACCCCAGATGTCAACCTGCCACCTATTTACCGCCTTCCACTTATCGCACCCCAACACTCTCACCTAAGCCGAGGTGCTATCCTGGATCCAAAGATCCCGAGTGCCTACCAGCTACTTACCAGCCACCAACAACGATAAGAACAACAGTCCCACCGAAACCACAGTGCGTCCCAGGGTCTAACGATCCTCGATGCCCTCAGAGGCCCGCGACGACAACAAAGCCGAGATGTTATCCTGGATCATCAGATCCAGAGTGTCAACCACGGTGCCCCCCAGGTTCTACCGATCCTCGATGCCCTCAGAAGCCCGCAACTACAACAAAACCGAGATGTTATCCGGGTTCATCAGATCCAGAGTGTCAACCCGCAACTTACCTGCCACCAACAACGATAAAAACACCACCACGGTGCTTCCCAGGCTCTACCGATCCTCGATGCCCTCAAGAACCCGCGTCGACACCGAAGCCACGTTGCTATCCTGGCTCAACCGATCCAGAGTGTAATTATTCGCCAGCTACAACTAGACGAACCCCAACTTACTCGGCTCCGACGACTAGAGCTCCTACAACTATAGACACACCGAAATGCTATCCAGGATCGACCGATCCTCGATGCCCTCAGAAGCCCGCAACGACAACGAAGCCGAGATGTTATCCTGGTTCATCAGATCCAGAGTGTCAACCCGCAACTTACCTGCCACCAACAACGATAAAAACACCACCACGGTGCTTCCCAGGCTCTACCGATCCTCGATGCCCTCAAGAACCCGCGTCGACACCGAAGCCACGTTGCTATCCTGGCTCAACCGATCCAGAGTGTAATTATTCGCCAGCTACAACTAGACGAACCCCAACTTACTCGGCTCCGACGACTAGAGCTCCTACAACTATAGACACACCGAAATGCTATCCAGGATCGACCGATCCTCGATGCCCTCAGAAGCCCGCAACGACAACGAAGCCGAGATGTTATCCTGGTTCATCAGATCCAGAGTGTCTTAACTGCTTCCCAGGTTCTCCAGATCCAAGATGTCCTAAAGTGCCAACAACCAAAAAGGCAGGCTGCGAGGAGAACTCAGATGACCCCAGATGTCAACCTGCCACCTATTTACCGCCTTCCACTTATCGCACCCCAACGCTCTCACCTAAGCCGAGGTGCTATCCTGGATCCAGAGATCCCGAGTGCGTACCAGCCACTTACCGGCCAGCAACAACTATAGAATCTCTAACGGAGAGGCCAAGATGTTATCCTGGTTCTACTGATCCTCGCTGCCCTCAGGAGTCTCCTTCGACAACAAAACCGAGATGCTATCCGGGATCAACCGCTCCGGACTGTCTAGCACCAACCTCTTATACAATAGCACCTAAGCCAAAAACAACATTGACTCCAGCAGAAGGAGAAAAGTTTAGGTGCTACTCTGGGTCGCCAGACCCCCGTTGCAAGCAGGACAGTACTGTCATACCCTCCTATAACTTAATTACTTCCACTCAGCCACCCGCAACGACGCCTACTTATTGTTATCCTGGATCTATTGATCCACGTTGCCCCAACAGCGGGTACAAGGGTACGAGTCGTATTCCTGCAACATATCTGCCGCCCTTGAGTGACCCGGGCTACGACAGGACTATTCGAAATGCAAAGACCTCTTTCTTTAAGGAAATTAACCAATTGGCATTCACCGATAATAACATTTTTGAGATTGATGAGGACGAAAGCGAATCAACTAGAGTTAAGCGGGAGTTAAAGGCTGCCGACGATAATTCTTTGATCATTCCTCAAGAGGAAGACCTATTATCGAGAAGAATTGTTAAGCGTGAGTTCAGTGAGTGGCCATCAGAGAAGGAAGTAATTTCTCTGACTCTCGGTGTTCGAACGGGGATCAATGTGAATTAGTCATGGAAGTTAAATACCTAGCACTAGCAATACTATTATAATACCCATCTTACACCGATATGTATTTTACTTAGCCAGATATTCATTAAATATAAATCTTTGTACAAATTGTAAAGAACCATTTTTGTCTGTTGTAATATCAATTAGTTTGGTAACATCGAATGGCCTAGTGTTGCCTGAGTTATGACTTTCGGCTTCTCCTCTCTTTCCCTAATCTTCTGAATGAGAAACACGCCTCTAAAACTTCAAGTCAATGTCTAGAGTCCCAGGCGCAACGCTCCTTTCTCCTTTGTCAACTTGTGCCTCTCTCCTGTCTATCGTAGGCTTCTCCTTTTCGTATGGAACAGACAATATAAACACTAAGATGAGTAACACCCATACAATTCTATGCTGTATGCAGCGATGTTTTTTCGTAGGAGACAAAATACGCAATTTCTCGCTCGCACGAAGTCGACGATGCGCACGGATCTTTGCCGGGACCCAATCACTCCTTCAGTATATATATAGCCTGCCCTGCGTAACCGACCGACTGACCTCTAACTATGCAACTATTTGGATAGAAAGTAATGTAAAGAATATAAGTAATGTGCTTTACTTTTTTAATATTTAATTTGTATTCATTGAATTCGTTTAATACTCAGAGTAAGTTTGCACATCTTAATGTTGAGTGTTGAGCTGGAAGTTTGTTTGAATTACTGTTGTGAACAGAAACGGGGTGCAATCGTTCGAGGTTTCGGATTCCACATCTGGTTGCTTGGGAAATTGGTTAAGATATTTGAGACTATTCAATAAACAATAAAACCATTTTTAATGTTATAATACTTTTGTAACCACTATTGGAAGCAAAACGCTTGTAATATCAGCTCGTCATGATAAAGGAAATTTCTCTGCTCTGTCTCTGGTTAAATTATTTACGAAATTTATAAAATTCCGTGTGTGGTGTTTCGACAAAATAATTAAATATACTCTAGGTAATGTATAAGAACACATCTTTGCTCTTATTTGGGCTCTTTAAGACTCTGGATAGCGGCAATACGAATTGCTTTCAATTGACTCATGTGGAATCCACTCTTCATACAATGGTAAGCGACTTTTCAAGGTCTCAATTTCGCGCAGAATCCTCATGACATTTCCACCAACCAGCTTTTTAATAGCAGCATTACCCCACACCCTATCCCGCGCCAATTCTGCCAGCAAAAGAGCATAGCTCTTCGGTGCTCCGCCAAGTCCAATATGATCTACTCCGGATACTTTCCGCACATAGTTAATGGCATTAATTGCCTCTCGAACGCTTAATGTTCGATCTCCACACCGTTCTAAGTTGAGCAAAACGACTCCTCCATTCTCTGGTAAGAGGCTGTAATAAAAAAAACCAAAATCTTTGACTTGTTCCTCAAATCCTTATAAGTAAAATCAACCTGAGCACGTGGTCCGGTATGGAAGCAATACTTGTGCTGTTGCAGATAGAAAGTGGTGTAGCGTTTGTTAAAAGAACCGGAGCCTTAGCGGATTGCAGGACGGCAAGCATCGCTGTCTCGCTAAGCTGAGAAATCTCCACTAACATTCCCAAGCGATTCATTTCGAGAAGCATTTTCTGAAATAGATGGGATAAGCAAGACAGCCTCTGATTCATCCATAGATTGGTACCCACCTCTCCGAATTCGTTGAACGAATTCGTTACATTCTCCTCTATGAGATGATCTCGCCTGCGTATGGCAGCTGCAGCCCATGGTGTGGTGCACTCTAAGCTAGTTATGGCGACAAATCGGGCTCCCAACAAGTAAATAGAGCGCAAAACTGCCAGACTGGTGCCAAGAGCATGGCCCCCGCTGATGCCCATCAGAACAGCCACTTCGCCCCTGATATGAGTTTGCTCCATTTCATCGGCCGACTCCACAATATGCATTAGGTCGCTGGCGGCCGTAATCCGTTTGGCCTTATCGATGCCCTCCAAAGCCAGCTGAACCGCGTCTAGGTATTGCGCACCACATGGCACAGCAATAGGCCACAGGACTGCGCCTATGTGATTTTGCCGAACCTCGAACAAGTTGCTACTGTTCAAGTTCGTCGTAGTTGGTGGCTTCCAGGATCCCTCAATGAGAGGCGATTCTGTCAGCAAGCGTCGAATGAATGACAGGCGGGCCTCTAGCAGAGAAGAGGAGCGGAGCTGTAAGGCCAGTGGAATGCCACCAGCCATTCCGATGCATAAGAGTACCAGGCCCACGCCCAGCAGAATCTTTCGGCCACGGGACCTTTCTGGGCGCTCCCCAGATAGCTCACTGCTTGAATCCTTTTTGGAGGTGTAAGAGGGAATGCCGCCATTGCTGCATCTAATCTTCTCGTTGCCACCACCGAACTTGGTTATTTCCGCGGGAAGCTCAATATCTGATATTTCTGTGAAGACAAAACATTGCTGCTTGCAATGCGGTTGATGCTGGTGAAGCGGATGCACTTCCAAAAATTCGCGACTCGGTACTGGGTTCATTGCATCATATACTATCTATATATCTTTTTTTAGCACTAACAGAGAGATTCGATGGCTTTGTTTTTAACAAAAAATAACACACGTTAAGAAGAAAGCTTGAAACTGAAATGATTATTGATTTCTGACCAATTCCTTGGCGTATCCTGCACCTTGTTGTAACCTAGACATGCGCGCTACGACGCACAGTGGGGCCTCAGCCGAAAAGAGGTGGGAAAAATCAAAGAACTTTATGAGCGCTTTGGAATATCCTTTGAATTAGATAGTACTTCCAAGATATTAGATATTACTTTCATTCAGATGTTATTAATTTAGCAAGCTGAAATAGCCGCATGCCCCACTGTGCGACGATACTTTTATCAGTGTGGCAGCACCCGAAATCGATAAGGAATTTTTAATAATAAAATACTCAACAATTTCAAAAATGACTTATATTTATTTTAAAAAATTTATAAATTTAACTATTGCCAAAAATATCGATTAATCCTAAAATAATAAAAAAACTACAGCTTTTTATGAGAAGCTATAACGATGTTCATGAGCTTGTGGGTCGGCAATGACTCTAATACGCAGAGGAGCTGAATCTGATTTGTTATACAGTTGGAGCAAAGGGCGATCTGCACAGCTTGCGCGAACCGTTCCATGCACTTCTCATAAGCAGCATCCGATTGTGGATCCACACTAGATTCAGCTAACCGTGCGCAGTAGTTCTGCAAAGACTTAATAATCTGCATCAAGTCCTGGAAGGGCAGAGCGGTCGACTCTCCACTAGTTACAAGTTGTTGGAGCGTTCGCAGCACAGATAAATGTAGGTTGCTATACGTGGGTCTGTTGGAAACCAGTGGCGCAAGTACTACCCATCGCAAGAGACCAGCCAACGGACTGGCGAATGGCATTGCAATAGCACCAGCTGGCAGAACCAGTGGCTGCTGAGAGGCTTGACACAAGGTTGGATTCTCAGTCATCCATTCAGTAATCGCATCCAAAAGAGCATCCGGGGGTGGCGTTAGTGTGGCTGATCTCTGCTCATTGAGGTAGAGATCGGCCACAGCAACCATAAAGTTTGCCGCAAAGTGCGGGCCAACCATAGGCAGTTGCTTCAGTTGCTCGGGCGTCTTACGAGAGTATAATATGAAATCACTCACAATGTTTTGTGCAACTTCCAGACTCAGTGGGGTCTTGCAGCCAACTTGTTGCATCCACGTTCCGGCCGAGGAAAGCAGTGGTGCCACTGATCCAGAAACTGCAGTACTTATTAGTCGGGACAATAACTTGGAACGTTGGGGTGTTAGGTGGCTGCCAAACAGGGATAAAAATATAGCATTGCGCGTTGCATCCCGTCCCGGCCTCGAAAAGTATTCAATGAGCGCAATTATCAATTGAAACTCTTGAAACAATGTCATCTGGCTAGTCGGCAGCGACTGGGACTTTCGCCCGTCTCCATCCTTGTTTCTCTCCAGGAATATATATTCAGAAATAATTTGCATTACTAAATTTTGTTTATTCCGGCTAGCAATAAGAGTTTCTGCAAAGCAAAAAGTTTTAGACAGACAATAAAATAGTCTAAATTGATCAACATACCCAGGCGAGTAAGTGCCTCCACAGCAGATGTTGGATAGCTGTCCACTTTCATATCTAGCTTCCTATGAGAGCCCTTGCTGCTCTCTATTGACGAAGACATTTAAAACAATATCGTTGTTCCTAAACTGAATAACAAATAACACTGAAAATAGAGTTGTTGTGCAGGGGTGGGTGCAATGGACATATGAAGCCGGCAGAGCTGCCATCCGCGATAGCGTTGATATTACTCGATTTTGCTATTCGGATTAATTTTACTAGCTAGCTAGGAACTTCAGCCCTGAACACATAATTTTATCCGATTAATGAATCAATTTCCTACATTATTCCTATTTATAAGGACTCCCTTTTCTTGAATTGTTTATAAAATGAAGTTTAAAAAAAAACAGTCAAAGCAAAAACGCAAATGTGTACGGAATGGAACGTAAGTGTGTTCCGAATGCTACGTAATCATTTCTGGCCAACCGGGCTCAGCTCCGGTATGGACATTTGTATACTCTATTTCTATTTGGTTTTCACTATTCAATTTGATTTATTTTCTGTACGCCTACCTCAATACCGATATCTATTCTTGGTCTCTGTAACAGACCATAAACTGCAACAGAGATAGAGATACATAGATGCGTAGAGATAACTTTAAAACCTAGACTGACTATTCAGATGACCAACATTTCCTTCATTTTATAATATCTGTTTCCCTAGGGTATACAAAATGTCGCTCATTTCGCGGCACATCTGGCCCATTCATATTAAATGTTGCCCAGGTAAAAACGTAAGAAAAGGTAAGTGACAAAAATTGCCCTACAATCCATTCTAACATACGTTTTTTACCTTACCTTACCTTTTTTTCGATATGTTGAAAGCAGCTGTACTTACGAATTCCCTTGAGAAATTTCTGTCAAAAATTTCCCTCTTCCCCAGGAAATACGTAAGTACAGCTGTTGCTGGCCCATACAAATAGGGTATTCATGAAAATGAGTCAGGACTTGCTTTGAAGCGAAAACAAGTTTTTTATACCCGGTACTCGAAGAGTTTAAGGGTATATTAGATTTGTGGGGATAACGGTTGTGTGTAACGCCCAGAAGGAAGCGTTTCCGACCCCATAAAGTATATATATTCTTGATCAGCATCAATAGCCGAGTCGATATAGCCATGTCTGTCTGTCCGTCCGTCCGTCTGTCCGTCTTCATTTGCGCCTATATCTCAAAGACTATTAAAGCTAGAGAAACCAAGTATTGTATCCAGTCTCCTGTGTGATCACACTACTCCAAATGTATTTCAAAATTTCACCCCGCCCCCACAAAGGACGAAAGTCTGTGGCGTATACAATGTTGAAGATACGAGAAAACTAAAAACGCAGAATTATAGCGAATGATCATTTCTATCAGAGTGTTGAATCTGGATCAGATCGGATCATTATTATAGCTACAATGAAGAAAACCATTTCGAAAGTCATCGTTCCCTCTCGCTCTCTCTCACACGCGGCCCCATCTGCTTTGCCCATTCGTATTTTGTGACGCCTAGTTCTCAGAGACTATAAGAGCTAGAGAAACCAAACTTTCTATCCAAACTCCTGTGATATCAAACCAGCACAAGTGTATTTCAAAATTTTGCCACGCCCCTTTCCGCCCCCACAATGGACGAAAATCTGCAGAATCCACAATTTTTAAGATAAAAGAAAACCAAAAACGCAGAACCATGGAAAATTACCATATCTACCAGATTGCCGAATATGGATCAGGTCGGAACAATATTATGGCCAGAAGAAACAAATTAAATTTCAGTGGCTACGCAACGCCTGCCAAGCGCTGACTCATTCCCTCTCTCTCTGTCGCAAACACTTGTACGTCTCAAATATGTAGTTATACATGTCATGTAGAAATTTAGAAGCAGATTTAAAAAGCATATGCAAACAAAATTGAAAACATGTATAATATTCCAAAAATGCTTTGACTTCATTTTTTGAAATATTATTTTTTGCCCAAAATTTAATTTGTCCCTTTTGCGAACATATAATAAATTGCATAAATCGCAAGCTCATATACATATGTATGTACATATGTGTATACTGACTGAGTACCGGGTATAAGGTAGAGCCGCGGCCTTTGCCGCGGCTCACAACGTTCCCCCTCGTTTATTTTGATAATGTCCATCAGTATATTATCTATAATATTTAATTTTATGTAAATTCATGTCATGTATATTACTTATAATATATATTGTGTATACTATTTAATTTTTTTGTAAATTCAAGCCATACAATATATGTATGTATAATATGGATAATATAATCGAAAATCGTTTATTTCACAGCCAAATTCAATACTGACTTAATTAAATAAAAGTTAAATATAAACCTACATACAAAGATTATGTAAAATTTGGATTAAGAAGTATGTTTCCCTTAAATGTAGTTTCGACATATTCTAGAGCTAAAATAAACATTTCTTAACCAATTGGTCGGACTGAAAGACTTGTGTTTAACTGACCATATTAACGGTTACCAAACAGACGCATATAATAGACCAAACAATAACAAAAATAAGCCAAGCACTTGATTTGAAAGGACTTCCGAAACTATTGACTATACCACTTCCCAGAAGTTCTGTACAAGTGCGTCGCGCAAAATAAACCAAAAAGACAGGGATAATGTACTGTATTCCAGTCCCGGCATAGCTCCCTGTGAATGCCACTAGACTTGCCAAACTTTCCGTAAAATATGTGACACAAAACGGTGGAATAATTGCGGCTAAGGGGAAGAGTATTCGAACGAACGGACTATACGTGTCATAGCGAGACATGTCTAGAAAAAGAGTTTGAAGATTGTTTTTCAGTGTTACCGCAATAATTGGAAAACTGGTGGACAAAGTGAAAATAGGAAAAAGAGCCAAAAAATAGTCAATGCCTATTAGAAGACCTGATGCAAAGTCTGTGTAGTCTACATCATATGGAAGAAAGTTTAGTGTGTAAAGGTCTTCAATCCGATCAAAAGCAAATATGCCTGTCATGGCTAGTACTATATAAAAAGCACAAATGACAGTATAATCAATTGAAAGAATTTTCGATACCATTAACTTATGCTTAAGTGGCGCCAATAGGCTAGGAAGTGAATGGTGGCACATGAAAGAGTATACACAAGCGCCAAACAGCGAGGGGATACCATATACATTAAAGGTTGCTGGGTGCCCTCTGGGTCCTCTTGAGATCAACAACTTCAACGATATACAGATCATCAGAGTAAACGCTGTGAATGAGTTTGAATGCTTTTCAAGCTAACAATTTACTAAATAGAATTCTTGCTTACCAATCCAACGAAAAATAGCTGTGAGAATTTGCAAATATTTGGTTTTTTGAATACTGAATGCAGCAAATGGGCCGAATATGAGCGTGAATCCAATTAAAATCACTCTATACACGCTTAATCTCGATATTGTGTGTTCTTTCCAGCACGCGTGGGCTGTATTATTCTCAAAGTCTCCAGGCCAAAACATCATTCTCGAATTGGTGGAATCTGTCGCATTTGTCTGGTCACTAAAATTATGAGAGTGTAAAAGGTTCTGTTGGCAATTGAGATTTACATTAGATCTTACCATATAACGTCCCGGAGACTCCTAGATACAGCAGCAGAATAGATACTCAAGTCTCCATAGAGATAAACAATGAGGCACAAGAAAAACATGATGCGGCCGAATTCGTTGAAAAAAATGGTCGCCATTTCGCCCAATTCGAATTTATGTGACAGCTGATAATAATGGTTTTCAGCATTTTGAATTGTCAATGGAACTCGCTCAAGATCTCTAAGATCTGATCCTTCGTCGTCTGCAGATGCCACATCGTCGTTTTCGCTATTTTCTGCAGAGCTTCGACTATGATGACGTAGGGCCTGAAGGGTTTGCCAGTTCTTGATAGCATTGGCGCAAGCCATTGCTTCGATAATAAAGGTAACTGTCATGTAGCTTATTGTGGCTAATAATATAATTACTATAAGACTTAACACCCATCCTGCTTTGGCAAACACTCCAGGTAAAGTTAATGCGCCCGTTCCAACAATTAGATTGAATATGAATATAAATCCAACCTGTTGGTAAAAAGGAAATTATTGCAATTTGCAGACATGTGTACATACATATATATGAGTTCAGATTCAGTTTGATCAATGGACTTTATCTCTAGCACTGGGGCTGTGGCAACACATGCTGGCACGTAAATATGTATGTACATACATAAGTAATATGTAAAATGTACATATTATAGTCTCAGTACCAGCTTCGAATGCTTTGATAATGGCATTCTAGTTTGAAATTCCATTGAATCTTTTATATGCTTAGGTGCTTACCAAATTCGAATAGGTGGGGGCAGGCTCAGGCCTGCTTATAAGGCGCGGCATCGTGCAATGCAATTTCTTTGTTTTTACCCACGAAGAAAACAAAACAAAACAATTACAATTGTCGAGCTAGGAGCTGTGTGACCGCAGATGTATGATAAAATATACGGTCTGACATTTAACCCCTAAAGAACCGCTTTGATTACATTTTTATGTTTGTCTTGGAGTTAGGATATCTGAGATGAGTATTTAAATTCCGAAACACCAATTTTAGAACCATTTTACTCTGTTTTTTACAAAAAACCTCTTAATATCTTAACATTGTGGGTTTTTAAATACGCATCGGCCCCTCATGGGTTAATTTCAAACAGCTGTTCTATGGCAGCAGAGGCGTATTATTTGCAAAAACACTAAGTAAATTAGGTTCGGTTCTAGCGGTACTTGCTCTGCCCGGCGCTACTCGAGACATTCCCCAGCCATGCTGTCCATTGGCGCCTTGGCCAACATCAAGCACATACTGCAGAAGGAGCTGTTCCTGGCCTCCGGCGAACGCCTCCTCTCAGTGGTGACGGTGGTCAAGAAGAAAGACAAGAAGCCCTGCTATCTGTGCGTGGTGACGACAGCGCCGCCTGTGCCCGTGGTCACCTTGTGCCTCGTCAAGCAGACTGAGCAGCGGGAGTCTGAGTACAAGAGGAAGCGCAGCTGGCAGCTGGACGAGATCAAGTCTGTCGATGGGCGGAACGAGCAGTTCGAGACGCACGAGTTCGACATTCAATTGGAGAAGATCTACAAGTGGTATGCCCTCAACCTGCACGAGCGACAAAACTTCCTGGCCGTCCTCAATAGACAAATCCAGAAGTACGTGCGCGGTCCGCGGGCAGAGTTCCGCAACGTTCCCAGTGCCTGGCTCTCGGAGAAGTCGCCGGAAAAGGTGGCCCTGGGCCGGGCAGCCCAGAAGACCCAACTCACTGATGACGAGGACGACGAGGAGGAGGAGGCCCAGGAGTTTACGGCGCTGACCGACAAGGAGGCCAATGAGCTGGGAAAACTCTTCTCAGAGTGTGATTTTGCCATCAAAGATGCGGAACAGTTCATAGACCAATTGTCCAGGGAGCTGCACGATCTGGATGGGGTAAGTGGAAGACGGTAGTCTATAACAGATGCTCTCTAAACGGATGTTTTCTGCACAGGCCAACATACAAAGTGTGCTGGCGTCGGAGCAGAAGGTGATGAAGATGATGGAGCACATTGACAATGCCATATCCGAGGCGGATAAGTTCGAGACTCGCTTGGACACCTATGAGGATATCTTGGGGCATGTCAAGGAGACCATGGAGAAGATTGGCGGCAAGAATGCGATGATCGAAATAGCCAACAATAACAACATAAAACTGATGAAGGAACTCAACAAAGTTATCGTAAGAAACTACAGAAAGACATATCTGCTACATATATGACTAATCCGAACGTTGGGTCCCTTAGAGCCAATTGGACTTGCCGCACAGTCAACAGCAGGCGCTGGACGAGCCCGACCTGAAGACTGTGGCTGGCCGCAAAGTGGCCATTGCTGCGGCACAGTGCCTGCAACAGGCTATGAACAGCGACATCGATCCGGCCCTTCTACGGCTGGAAGCTGTGCAGGATCAGCGCAAGCGCTTCGAGAAGTGGAAACAAAAGTTCTCGGCCACCGTCAGTCGGTTCATGAACAATCTGTTCATCCATCTGGGCAACGAGATTGGGGACACGCCGCTAACAAACACTGATCTGTCGCTGCCCAATCACTCCAATGTTCATCGAGAGCTGACGCCCTACACGGAGCTGATGCACTGGACAAAGGCCATGGACCGCAAGACCTATGATGGCCTGATGAAGGTATACACGGCCTCTCTGAGCAAGATATACGACAGGGATGTGAGGAACTTCTTCAACTTGGTAAGGATTAGATTTTCTCTTTAAATATTCTGTGCTTTAATGGTTTCCTTTTCCTCGCCTAGGCTAAGATGCAGGTCTCGGAGAAGCTGCGCAGCTCTCGCGAGGATCTGGATATTTCCACCTCGTCCCGTAAGTCGGCAGTCTCCACGATTCCCTACGGTACGCTAGGCATCAATCGAGATCAGTGGGGTCCCGGTGTGGAGAGCGCGGACCGCGTGCGGTTCGATGCCCTGCTGGAGAAGGTCCTGGCCGAGCTAGAACCCATTGCCCTGCAGGAGCAGCTTTTCTGCATCAACTTCTTCCAAATGGATGTGATCAGTCCTACGACAAAAAACACGCAGACCACGCTGGATATGGAGAAAGCGGTGGACATGTCGCAGTCTGGAATAGCGGCGGCGGCGTCGCCCACAGCGGAGGGGGTGCCGCAGAAAAGGATCGATCGGCAGATCAACGAAGATGTGAGGAAGCTGATGATGGGGCTCTTTGGCTGCCTTGAACCGGAGCTAGTCAGTTTCATTCAAAGCTTTGAGCGGGTGGATAGCTTGTGAGTGAATAGAAATATCTGCCGCTAGCAATAGCTAAATAATACTCTCTTTCAGCTACTCTCTGTACGTTCTTGTGCGACTCACGCAGCACGTCATGTCCGCCCAGGACACACATTCCTTCCTCAGCATGACCTTCGCCTCCGCTTTGGTACAGGTGAAGCGAAACTTCGACCGGTTTATGCAGCAGCAGCTGCAATCCATCAGGGAGGCCAAATTGCACAAACGCTCCAAGGCCATCCTGCCGTATGTGGAGAACTTTGAGAACTTTGCTCAGACGGCGGAGGGGATCTTCCGCAAATCGGACCGTCGCACCGACATGGAGAAGTGGTATCTGCAGCTGGTCAACGCTATCTTCGAGGGCATCAGCTTGCATTCACAGGAGCACCCAAAGACGCCCTCGCAGGTGGTACGCATGGAGAATTACCATCACATGTACGCCTTGCTGGCCCAGCTCAAGGTCCCTGGCCTCGATGCCCTCAAAAAGGAGGCCAAGACGCGCTACAACGATGCGCTTAAAGCGTATGTGACTCAGTACTTTGGCAGGCCACTGGAGAAGTTGAATGTAAGCAAACACCAGTCATTGACCCCCAGTGTCGCATAATTTCTCGAAATGATCTCTCCTTCTCTTTCGTTTCGATGCTTTTCAGCAATTCTTCGAGGGCGTGCAACTGAAGGTGGGCCAGGGCGTCAAGGAGACCGAAATTAGCTACCAAATGGCCTTCTCCAAACAGGAGCTGCGCAAGGTGATCGCCCAGTATCCGGCCCGTGAGGTGAAGAAGGGCCTGGAGAACCTCTACAAGAAGGTGGACAAGCACCTTAGCGAGGAGGAGAATCTGCTGCAGGTGGTGTGGCATGCCATGCAGGAGGAGTTCATTGCCCAGTACAACTACCTCGAGGAGCGTATCCAGAAGTGCTATGCGGGAGCCATGATCAATCTGGAGTTCAACATACAGGATATTCTCGCCTTTTTCTCGGACATAGCTCGCTCTCACTGAGTGAAAGGGAGGGTGGATAAGCGGACGAGAGAGTGTTAGAGCCTTTCCGAGTTTTATATTTAAGTGCAATAGAGTTTAAAGCGTTGTTTCTTTTGATTGGAAAATATATGGCGCGCACATATTTAAACAGCTGTTACCAGAGAGAGCACCAGATAGAAAGAGAGGGAGAGAGAGATAGAGAGAGCCACAGAGAGTGGTTAAGAGAGCTAGCTTTGGCGAACCTACATTGACATGAGGACAGGGCTGCCTTTTTTGTTTAGCTATATCTCGGATGTACAGTGTCCGATCTAGTCGTGCCATATTTTATTTTGATCGGAAGAGTCCTGCCAACCGATTGGCATCAGAAAAAGGGACATCCATTTTCACGATTTTAAATATGTAGTTCATTTGTACCGAATATGTAGTTAGCATGTAGTTGCCTTGTAAAAACCCGGTTTGAGCTTTTTTTGAGGATGCAAGAAAAACCGACTTATTTGTTGACCTTCCTTGTTTAAACCCTATTTTAGACCGAATCCAATAAAGGTGGTTTTTAAAATATGCAAATCTTGTAGAAAATTGTTTCATCGATGGCATAAAATTATGTGTTCAGGCCTGAGGGTCCTAATTAGCTAGTTATATTAAACAGAATATTAAAATTTGAGAAATTTCAGTTTCGTTGGTATTTTTCTCATGGTATATACTGGTATTTACCGCCACGCTCATGCTTTTAACGCGAAAATGAGTAAAAGAGAGTAAAAGAGCCGGTCTACTACTATTTTGGGTTGAGTAAAAAAAAGGTGTGGATAACGGATAAATTCAGCCAAGGGAAATTTCACGGCTCGCACGATTTCCACCTTACCCGAATTTTTCCCCGATAGGACGTGTGGGCGCCAGCGCCCACACGTCATGTAAATCAGGTGGGGTGGATTTCACCTTGCAGGCCTTGCATTTTCTGGGCCGTTTTGCCTTTTGTCCATACCCGATTTCTTCCGAAGATCCTCAGCAATTTCCCAGGGAAAAATATTATAAACTTCCCAGCGGGCGGATTTGAAATGAGCAAGGCAGTTACTAAAATAATGGATAAACTGCTGAAATCAAAGTAAACTCGGACCATTAACAACAGCGCGCGCATTTTCGAACTTTTTCATCGGGAAATACGTAAAACACACGTAAATAAATGGCAGAGCAAGAAACTGTGTGAAATCGATTGCTTGCCTTGATCGCGTAGTCTCCGTCGTCCCCCAAGTATTTTATTTTTGTGCATTTTAAATTGTTTCGTTCTTTCCGTTCAGTGTGTGCCGTGTCCGTGCTGTTGATAACTCCCCGAAATGCAAATGCAAATGGTAAATAATGGCACAAAAGCCGCAACGAGTGCAATTAAATGTGGTGCATATTTTAACGAAATGTGTAAGCTCTCCCGCCTGCCTGCTGTTTGGATATTTGAGCCGCTTCGCTGCCCCACAGTGGTTGGAGCCGAACCGATACCGATCCTCTTTCCTGTCTGCGCAGGCGTTGCTGCCCAGACCCAGACCTCACGAATATAACGACCCGTTCGACCAGTTTTCAGGCTGTGTCTCGTCTCTCCTTTGCATTTCTCATGCACACACGCTTCTCTTCTCTTTTTTTTTACGTGTGCTTTTTTTTGTGCTCACGTTCTTCTACTTTTTCGGTTGCATTGTAGTCTTTTCTTTCCTTCCTATTCTCCCTCCTTCGGTTGGTGGGGGCTTTTTAGGTTTTTTCTTTGCTGGCGGTCATCGCATCGCTGTATATTTTAACCAAGTCTCGCCTTGATAAACTCTAAACCCCCAAGATCGTCTCCACAAATACAAGTTCAATGCTATTGCCAATGCAGTTCAAACTTCCGCCAAGCGCGCTTGAACAGCAATTAGTTAGTACAATATCGAAATAAACGCTTTAACCTTATAGTTATCGCACACCAACACGAAACAAACTGTAAATGTTCTTGCCGGATAGATCGTGATAACAGAGCAACTAAGGTTATGCATAGTGTACTGTACTATGTAGATTAAATGCAAGTGTTATCTAATGTCATCAGTAAATGCTGTAATCTGGGAGTTGATCTTGGGAACTTGAGATTTTGAGATCTCGAGTTCTTGAGTCATCCAACTAAGGATGACACACAATCTTTGAATATTCAGCTAAAGCTAAAGGCAACATATCATAAATCATTTCATATCATAAATTTAAAACATAAGACGCTATTCAAAGTTCCCAGTTTTATATGTAGGTACATATGTATATGTATGTTTATATCTTGTTACATCTTTGGAACCCTTTAGAACTCTATCCAAACATATTTATACAAAAATAGCATAAATATAAAGACTGTGGAATGTTTATATGAACTTCTTCTCTTCACTGTTTTCCGTATGAATGAATCTGAGATGTCATCATTATTGTTCTCCTCAGTTGGGCGGCGTTCTATCAAAGTTCTCATTTGTATACATTCCCATTATCATTCTCAGACAAATACGAAATTTCCTTGAATGTCGCCATAGAAATTCCTATTTGCTGAAGTTTAATTGTTGTTCCATTTTCATATACTTATGCACATACACATGTACATATGTATGTATATAGTAGGTATATATATTTTTTTTGCACATGATAAGCAATCCAGAATTAACGGATCCACACCTTGTGGAATCGCATGCGTCTCTTCTGATCTCATTCGCAAACGATATCTGGCAAGAGTAAAGAGATATCTATAGAGAGAGATAGAAAGAAAGAGAGAGAGAGAGAGAGAGAGAGGGGTTGGTAGAGATATAATACTCACTCTTGTTTTCGTTCTTAATCAAGTGTTTACTTGGCACAAATTGTTCCGCAAAGCCACAGGTGGGTACGGGTACAGGGGATACAGTGCAGGAAATAGTATAGGGCTGTGTAATATCCGCCGCGAGATGCCTGGCATTGCATCGTAAATATTTGCTGTTGGCCATTATCTTTTGTTTTTCAATATATTCATTAGATATTGCAATGCCGAGAATTAAGGAAGGCAGAGGAAGGTAAGACCATGCAACTCCCCATTAACTTTGTGGTTCGTGACTGAGTCATCAGGTTTTCCTCGTTCCTCTTAGCCAGAACTAGAGGTTTACTTGAGGTTAGCCAGAGGCGGCCGCGTTCTGCCTTTCCTCCCCATTTCTCAGCTCTCAGTTCTCAGTTCTCACTTCTTGCTCGTGCCTCGTACCTTTCTTTCTTTCTTTCTTTTGGCCGTTCTTTTGCAAGGCGGCATTCTGTTGCTGGTGGGTTCGTTCTGTTGGGGCGGGTGCGGTGCCTGCCCTGTCTATAAAGAGTTAGTGCTGTGGGCCGCACATTTCTTGTTTGCGACCGTTATTCTCTGGGGCACTTCTCGGGCCTAGACTTGGACTTGGACAAATTTGCTGGTGGTCTCTTCTCTCCCGCTGCTGCCGCTGCTGCTGCTGCTGCTGCGGTGCTGCTGCTGTCATCAGCAGAATGGCTTGCTTGCCCCTGTACTTGGCTTCTAATCTGCACTGGGGGCACACCGCTGCCCCTGCCCCAACTGCCACTGCTATACGTGCCGCTAAAAAAAAAAAAAACTTTTCTATGCAGTTTTCGGAGCGTTTGGTAATCAAAAGCCCAAGCAATATGCACCGTAAGTGTGCTATGTGCATATAATACCAGTCTCGGTCTCCGTCTCCGTCTGCGAACAGAAGGTAGTACAATATACGAGTATGTATAGTATAATATAGTAGTTATGCATGTGGAAAACAGAGTGTGTTGTGTGTGTGTGTGTCTGTGGAACAATGGAACGTTATACGATAAAATGTGTATAAATAACCCCAAACGGGTGTTGCATGTCACCTGTGCGCCTCTGCTGAGCGTGGGGGCGGGGCCCTGGGAAAATGAAGTCACTCTCGAGAGCCCAAATAAATAAAAACGAAGCGAAGAAAAGTTACAGCAAGTGCTAACTGAATATATTCATATCCCAACCGGGGGAGGGAAGCGCAGTGAATCTGTATTGTTGGGGTTCTCAAAATGTAAGCCATGTGAACCATCCAACAAAAACAGGCCCTGACAGTAGTAGCAGTAGCTAATAGAGATGTACATATGTATGTATGTATGTATATGGCAGATGTAACAGTTGTAACAGATGCAACAGACGCAACAGATGTTACAGACGCTACAGATGAAAGTTTAACTCAAGTGGACCGAAATTCGATGCATAGACCCACTCTATTGGAACCCCTTTCCTTCTCAGGCGACTTTCTGTGGTCCCTGAAGCCTCTGTTAGAACACAGATTTATTTCCAGGGAAAACCCGCAGAAAGGCAATGATCTCATCGTCCAAAGAGTTCGAGTGTAAGATGTTCAGCAAAAAGAAGCACGTCACATTCAATTAAGAGTGGAATCACTGGATATGGCACATTATAGAACCTGTATGGTGTACACCCTGGAAGGGCCCATGGAAAAACCCAACTAGAATCTCTAACTCCAAATCCAGAGACACTCAGACCTAGAGCACACAATACACACACACACACATCCCATAACTGGGGACCATTTATGGTGTCAGTAAGGTACACTGCAGCCAGTAATGGCCATGATAATGACGGCTCTTTGCCATTGCTGACTCGCCACCAGAACGCCACAAAGTGGTGCAATTTGGTGGCATGGTGGGTTCTTGGCCGCGGACTCTGCCAGATTCCGCCATCCAGCCAGCCAGCCAGCCTGTTGCTAGAAAGTGGAGAATAGCAAAAGTACAAAAAGAGTAATGTAAAATAAAGTAAAGCATGCTGGGGGAAAATAGCTCTGCACTCATTTTGGTAACTGACAGGCAGCTCCAAGCTCGAAGCTCCAAGATCCGAGCTCCACGAAGAAGTTGGTTGGAGTTTGGGTTTGGGTAGGGGCGGCCTGGGGAACCAAGGCAGTCAGCTCTCGGCTCTCGTCCCCTTTTTTTTTTCTGTGTCTTGTCTGCGTCTGGTTTGGTTTGTTTTCTCCGTGGAAACGTGATTGGGAGGAGAGTGGAACGGAGGAACGGAGGAACTCGTGTCTTACATTATATATAGACCAGTTTCCTCATTTTGATGTGCCTGGTTCTAATGCGCTTCCAAACACATTCCCTCTCTCTCTCACTGACTCTTTCCACTTTTCCAACACAATTACCCCGAGGCCATTGCCGAGGAGAAATGACTTGGAGGCGAGACTTTTTTGATGGCATTTGCATGGGATTATGAGGAGAATCGGAAAAGATTTCCATTACCATTATCATACAGAATTACCCAAAGCTTTTCGAATACCAAATTTGCTTGCGGCAAGCTCAAAGTGCCACAAAAATCAAACCTCGGAAAACAGAAGACCGCCAGAACTGCCCAGAGTTTTAGCCTCACGAATTTCCTTCTTCTGGGTAATTTATGGGCATAATAGAGCAGATCTAGAAGATCATTTACAGCTGAGGGCACAAAAGTGTTTAGAAGAATGTGGGAGAAGAATGCCCCCCATTGGGTTTTCCTTTATTGATAGGACTCAGTTTTTCTATCGCTTATCAAGCTTCAAAAAGCTAGCATAGATAGATACGTTTCTGTAAATCGCATGTAACAATACGTATCTCTATTTTTATGTGCTCTGGCAGACATTAAAAAATGTTTCCTTACTT
The DNA here is from genome assembly GCA_008121215.1 of Drosophila athabasca. NCBI lineage: Eukaryota > Metazoa > Arthropoda > Insecta > Diptera > Drosophilidae > Drosophila > Drosophila athabasca. Next base: position 60,065,015 of record CM017796.1, on the reverse strand, counting down.
TTCTTGCAACTAAACAAAGATTAAAAAAAAAGGTTGGAACAAAAAACGAAACGAAACAAGACAAAGCACTCTCCATTCGCTTCTTCGCTATCAAAGTGGATATGTTTAAGCCCCGATTCTCAGCCTTCTCGAACTCCCCCATCCCATAATCATCATCAATAATGAATGCGCAAATGTTCTGGGGCCATGAAATATTTGCTGGATGCATGCTAAATTATTATTAAGAATAATTGTTGTTCAGTTGTTTGGTTTATAATTAGAAATGAGCCGGAAACCGGTAACTCTATCGTTTCGTAGCACGATTATGTCTGTGTAGGAACATCTCCAATTGTAATTTGTTATTGGCCAAGAATCTTCTGTTCTGGCTTCTAGCTGCTGGCTTCTGACTGGCTCGTCCATTGAATCATCATTAAGAAAAATCTCGATTGAGGAACTCATTAGCATTACGATGGCGCGCAGTATCTACTGTGTGTCTGCTATCTGCTATCTGCCATTGGCACATCGATTCTCCCTGGGAACCCTGCTGTTCTCCTATGTTTTGTGTTGCATTGTGCGAACAGTCGAAAAGTCAAAATAAACAGAATCCAATTACACGCTGCTGCGAAATGCGACGCGGCGCGCCGTACGGCGAACGAATGAAGTTGTAAATGCCGGAGCGACCTTGAGAAGTGGGAATATACTCGGGCTACCTTTTACCCTCTAAAAGCAGCAACAACAACAGCAGCGGCAGCAGCGGCAGCAGCAGCACTTCCTCAAACCCATGGACGTCAGAATCGGCACCGGTATCGGCCCTTTCCTCCTCCTCCTCCTTCTCCTTCCAGGCTTCAGGGGCTTAGCGTACTGCCTGAGGCATTACCTGACGGGGCATGTGAAAGAACTGATGGTCTGAGGTCCCAGGTCTCGGGTCTCAGGGAATCGCCGTAATACACACACTCGAGTGATTAATTTCCTGTTTATGAGCAACATTTTCGTTTTCCTTTGTCTCTGTGCGGCTTCTTTTTTGGCTGGTCAAAGAAGGTTCGAGCCTTCATGGGTTCCAAGGGTTTCGAAGGCTTCCCTCAATGGACAGCGAGTTTGTCTTTGTCTCTAACCTTTCGATGGGTTTTTTGTGTATTTGCTGATGAGGATATGAAACGATAGATATACTCGTAGTAATAGAAGGAGAGGGAGAGATCCATAGAGGGAGAGAGTGAGACTATCTTGCTGTTTGCTCTCTGCTGTCTTCAAACGGTTTGCGTGTTTTGCTGATATTACCGCAATTACCAGACGCCTGATCAGATACAAGTAATGTATCTGGCAGATACGTTTTGCCCATGTTACACGTGTTGTACCAGTCGACTCTTTTTACCAGTCAATGCCCAATGCCCCGGCCCCAGTCCCAGTCCCTGACCAGCGATGCCTACAGGTAGGGTAGCCTCTGCTAGACAGGTAGTATTTCCCAGAGCTCTGTCCAGCAGAGAGGCTCATCGTCGGAGTTCCGCTCTCTCTCACTCTCTTTCTCTCTCTGTCTCTCTGTATCACTCTGAGACTCAGTCAGCAGTCAGACCGAGGCCCATTCAGTCTCACCGAACCTGTCGTCGTCAGCGCGTTACCGCAAAAACGCTTCGAAACTCGCACTCGCACTCGGATTTGAATTTCAATGTTATTATTTTTTGTTTTCTTTCTATATTTGTTGTGAGAACAACCGAAACGTAATTTCCAGCGAATTTTCGCCATTGAATCGAAATTGATTTTCGAGTGTTTTGCCCGTCGTGTAGCAATGCCCCTTTATGGGGCATTCAAATGAGCTTTTCAGAGCAACAGCGTTACGTCTCTGATTACCCGATTCCAGTTTCGGTTTTGGTTTGTGTCGTGTTGCCCCAAAAAATACAAAAAAAAGAGCAGTAGCCGAGCTGAATACAAATTAAAAAATTATCTACTTCCGACCAAGTGATGAATGTCGGGAATGTCGGCTTAATCTAAAGAATATCTTCAGAAGTGGAAAGAAGTTCAAATTGAAAAGTTTATGAGAGCACAAAACAGAGAATGTATGCCCCAATTGATGTACTATAATATCTAAAATTTATTGAAATGTGCGTGAAAAGTCGTTGAAAAAAGTTCTATAATTTGTGTGGTATTTTGAATGGTAAATTGCGAATTACTATCCTAAGAGCTCTGATCTATATTATGGAGTTCTTCTTTGATTGAATTTGTTGGGGGAATTCGTCGGAATTCATGAGAAAAGTTTGGATCAGATCAGTCACTTCTTAAGCTATGATCCCTGGCTACCTTTTCCCACCGGTTGTAGGGCTTGGAATCTACTTAATCTTTTCCGTAGCATAACATAACTAAAGATGCGTCCTCCAGTGGTTACCTAATACCTTTTTGGTCTTTAAATTTCCATTAGGAGATTAGTTGGGTATTTTCGAAATCCCCTTTTGGGGTTTCTGATTGAAAGATCCCATTAAAATTGGTTCCAACTGAAAATGGAAATGGAAATCGGGAAAACTCCGATCACACACCTGTTGGGCTTCTTTGAAACCTTCGTTTTGGAGATTGTTTTGTTTGTATAGCGACCGACGTCAGAGGTAGTTATTTTTAAACACCTGCCACGAATATTTGTGTATCTATTTTTTCGTCTGCCTTTAGAAGCATCCCCCCTCATACCTATGTACATACATATGTATACCGCTATCCCCCATTCCCCATTCCCATACCTATACCTATACCCAATTTCATTGCCAGTTTGTCTATTTGTTTGTTCGATTCAATTGCGAAAAAGTTCGAGGGGGCAAAGGAGGATGGGGGGCGGAGGAGGAGCCTCTGCCATTCAGTTGCTAATGATTCTGATAATTGCCATTGTGCGAGGCCCCAAAGCGTCGCGTTTTATTGTGTAACAAGAGGCGGCTGGAGAGGGGACAAACATTTAGCCAGCGATTTGTTGAGTACGGATGGATTATGATTGCCAGCAACTTGCGGCCCGTCGATGCTGATGCAATTAACGAGCAGCAAGGGCAACATGAAGCACTTACAATGATTTGCATAAACAGACAGTCCTGACTCCAACTTGGAGTCGTAGTTGAAGTTGAAGTTGGAGCCGCAGCAATTATTGAATCGAGTTTGCGGTTAAAGCCGAAGACGAAGACGAAGCCAAAGCCTGTGCCACAGAGCGTCTACTTTTTTTTTTTTGGTTTTTGTGCTCTTGACCCAGTGGCAAGAGTGTCAAAGAGGCAGTAATCTTTATGGTTATGGCCGCATGCCTAAACACGTCCAATAAAAAGTATGTCCACCGTGCCATGCCTTGATCTTTCGGATATATGTAATTACCAGCGCTCTAATGTGCTAAATGCAATTGGCAATGCTTTAATGGCGGAACGTGTTTGAAGATGTGGGCATCAGCCATCTATCCACATCTCGTGGCAACGTGTGAAGACACAAAACCGACTGCCCCACAAAGCACTCCACTCCACTCCACACCACACCACACCACGCCACTCCCCTCCTCGGAGTGGGGCAATGGCGAAAACGCAGGCTCGCATGAAGCTGTCGAATGTGTGACAATTTGCTGCTGCGACAACAACAACAACAACAACAACAACAAAAAAAAGAAAAAACTTGCTAAAAAGCCAGCCGGAAAGATTCGTTTCGAAAAATGGAATCCATGAAGCGTGCAACGAGGAGGGAGATATTTGCAGTAGTCCGTGTCCCCACAGCGGACAGCTTTAATTACATTCGATTGAACAATCAATAAAGAGCAATCAAAGCGATACAGATACACAGATACACAGATACACATACTCTGATACACTTTTACTTGTACTATCTCTGTCTCGCACTCTGTCGCTCTGTCGCTCGTTTCAATATAATTTACACATAATTTTACATAATCTAAGGCTCTTTCGAGAAACTGTGTCAAGCAAAGACGGATAGACAGACAAACAGACAGACAGTTAGTATTAGTAATGTATCTAATGGATACGCAAAAGAGCCACAATTAAGCCTGGCTTTTGTTGTTTTTACTTTCGTTCAGCAACCGAGCCCCCGATCGCAGCGGGGCGACGGCGGGAAACTAGCTGCCAGCGCGGGTACTCGCTGAGGAAGGAAGGAAAAAGCGGTAGCAAACAAATAGAAAAACTCATCTAGTTTTTACTTTCCTTTTAAGCCAGGCCAAGCCAAGTCAAGCCAAGCCAAGCCAAGCGCAGACTTTCAATTACTCGAATGCTGTGCTAAAGATAAAGATAAAGATACAGACGATATACAGATACAATTGCTCGTCTAAATTGAAAAATCGATCAGTAGTCTATCAGGGATTTTCCTTGGCTTAGGCTCATGCTTTTCCCCTGCCACTTTTCATAGATATTTTCAATCTCAGCTGCTGGGTCTTTGCTTTTCCACTGTCTACTTTCCATATCGCCTGTCAGTCCGTGCCCGTATCCATCAGATGATCTCTTAATTAGCCACACAGTTGGACATTAATTAGTGCCGCTGTTTTGGTTCGTTTTTCCTTTTCTCTCTCTCTCTCTCTCTCTCGCTCGCTCTGATTTAAATGGAAATTACTTTGGCGAGATGCTTGCTGTTTGCCATTTGTGACATTTCTGTTTGGGGCTGGCTGGCCGTCGGATGCGGTTCAGGTTCAGCCTTAATGGGGTGCACGGGGACTGCTTGGACTTTCGCTCTGCCAAAGGTCGACCACGTGTTCGAGGGTCGGTCCGAGATTTATAAGAGTCCGCCATTTAATTGCCTTTAATCTGGATGTGAGTCTTAGGCAAAGGTTGTCATGGCATTCCACTTGTAAATGTTCTATGATCTTTACAGAATCATTAGCTTTATGATTGCAGGAGATCCAGTTGGAGGGTATTAACCTTAAAAGTCTTTATAGTTTGATTTACAACCGATTGATCTTGAGTGGGGTTTCTTTGTGTCTTTTGTGTCTGCCTTTTAAACATAATTATGCTGATGTTTCCTTGGAAACTGAACCCTTAATTATCTGAAGTATTGTTACTTAAAAAAAAGTTATGAGCAGACTTTTGAGGTGAACAGAGGTTCGGCGGGGCTCGGTGAGGTTCTGTGAGGTTCTTTCGAGTACAGCTCCTCTAAATGGCAAGTTAATGTTCGGTTTGACTTTGGTCAGAAGTGGAAGTGGAAAAAGCCACATCGGCTGTGGTGGTTACGCCCGGCTGAATATGAGTTGGTGGTGCCACTGCCACTGCCACAGCCACAGCCACAGCCACAGCCTGCTGGTGGTGCTTGTACTGTTGCTGCTGGTGTTTGTTGCCCTCGTCAGAACCTTTATCAAGTGTCATAGTTTTCCCTACTCTCCGACTCCTCGCTGTATATAGTATGTAGTTGTCGCCGTTCAATTTGAGTGCACAAAGAAAAGCAATGACTACGACAGAGCCAGAGCCAGAGCCACAGCCACAGCCAGTGCCAATTGCCAACTGCCAGTTGCAGAGAGGGCCGCACAGATACTGTGTATACATATGTACATGTGTTGTATCTGATGTACTTTCTTGGAAGTATCTACAGTATGTAGGTACCTGTTAATAACTTGTAACTTGATGCACTGCACACACCATCGCCAGTGCGTCCCTTGGGTTCCGTTTGGTTCGCTTCGCTTCGGTTTGGTCCGGTCCGGTCCCCGTCTCACTGGACTGACTTTCCAAGTCTTCCACCCAACCAACGGTCGAGTGAGCGCCTCGACCAAGTCTCCCGACTCCCACCTCCCATCTCCTATCTCCCATCTCCGTTCTATATGTATCTGTGTGGATTTAACACTTATGTCTGCGGCTTTTCTGCTTAATTTGCAGACACAAAACTATCTGCAGACTCTATCTGTATAGGCCACTGTATCTGTATCTGTGTCTGTGTCTGCAACATGCAAATTGCAAATCTTTTCGGTATTACGGCGCCACATTTGTTCGCAAAATGTTCAATAATAAACAAGCAAAGACGTCGCGCCTCCCCCGACCGCTGCCATCAGCCTCTTTTGGCCTTCGTTTGGCCAGAGACGCGGCAAATATTTTGATACCCGGCACTTTTGGGGGGTACCAGTATCGTTTCCCCCTCATAGATTTTGTTGCTTTCTAAGGGAAAAGAGAATAGAGACATATTCCTTCGTGGATTCAGGAACATATTTTTCGACTACTGGGCATCACTTTAGTCGAGTATCCCCCTCCTTTGTGATCTCACCTGTTGCTCATAATGACGAGGCTTTTAGAGGCGGTTCGGGACTGCAGTAAATGAACGCAAAAATTTGTATAAGCACTCGTACTCGGGCCAGATTGAGATACATGGTACGAGTGTATATGGCCTGTTACGGGTTGACTTGGGACGACCGTCCGTCCATCCGTCCATCCGTCCGTCCGTATTGCTGGTCACCGAACTCGATCTCGATCTCGCATGTTCAAAGTGGATTTTGGCTTCTTTCTCTTTTCCCTTTTTTTGGTTTTTTGGTTTTGCTTTTTGGTATTGTGCTCATTTTTGCAAGCATGCATAATCATTGGTAAATATGCATTTCCACTGAAGACGACGACGGCTCTGCGGCAGCCACGATAAGAGGCTGTAGCTGTGCCTGTGGATGGTGCTCCCGACTTGGCAAAGATAAATGTGTGCCATTGGGCCGATAAGATGTTTGTTTGACTTCTGAACACCACACCACTTCGCCCCGCACCGCCCCGTGCCACACCACACCACACCACACCACTCATTAGTATAATGACCCAACGAAAAGTTTAATAATCGAAATGCTGTGAGTCATGATCAGGCTTCAAGCGGTGCCAACTGTGCAACTGTTTGAACAGCATTCGACGAAAACGTTTACGCACTTGGCTTAATTAATGTTTATTGGCCGCATATACCTACATACTCGTATTTATTTAATTCCGCCCGTTGCCAAGGTGACAACTGGCTCAACTGACCCCCCCGCCCCCTAAAAGGGGTATACAGTTTTATAATTATTAATGGGCTCGAATGACTTTTTGGGTGCAGAGCTTTTCTCGGAAGTTGATGAGAAGAATACGAAATTGGATTCATAAATATGGGCGACGACCTCTTTGATCCGCAAAAAAAGAATTCAAAGAATAATCCAGACCTAAGCAGATTTAAAACTTGGACAGTAAATGAATCTTTCTATTGTATATTTCGAGTATTTAAAGAATTGATGAAATTACAAGAAATCAGTTTTAAGTAGAGATCTACAATTATCTGAAATCTGAAATGCAACAACTCCCACAATTTAAACGCTTCTGGAACTACTTACAATCTACCCCATGAACTAGCACCATTTCGATCTTCAGCTTAGATAAGAGGTCGCTTATCAGCAATCAATATCTCATGATATACGAGATATATGTATGTACATGCATGCTTTCCTTGTGGCTGGCAGTGGGTTAAGACATCTGCTGTTTGAGCTTCAATGGAAATGGAAATGGAACATTGAACGAGCGCTATTTCAGGCACGAGAAACGAAACTCAATTATTGTGTCAATAAAAATAAGTTGTGAAACCGAGAAAACGATACAGCAACTGGAACTGAAACTGAAACTGAAACAGAAACAGAAACACTTGGCTCCACTGATAGCACTGTTTGGTTGTGTACTCGAATCGAATCGAATCGACTCGACTCGTATTGGAACAGATGTTGAGGCTTTAAAAGACTTTGTTTCGTTGACTTTCTGCTCGATTCGAATCGAGATATTTTCACAGCCAGATAAATGATAAAAAGCGAGCTGGCAAGTGAAAGACCCGACCCTGTTCCCAGATTTGCACGGATTTCTGTTCACACAACACACACAAAAAGAAGCCAAAGAATATTAGGAAAGTTGATCCAACAATGTGTCATAATAATATGGCTATCTATATTCCATAGAATAACATGGAAGAAGGGCCTTGCTTTGCTTTCACTTTCACAGATCAGCGAATTGTGGCTGATTTTTCTACGCACACATTTCACTTTCAGTTCAACGGTTTCGTTGTCCACTACATACATACATATGTACATACATACATGGCATGGGTGGGGAGGGGAATAGACATTGTTCTCTGACGATTCGCATGCAAATCTGATGTCAAAACAAAAAACCAAAGCCCAAAGCCCAACAAAACCCCAAGCAGATCTCTCATATGAATCATTTCATTTGAAAAACAAAACAACAGCGGATATATTTTTTATATTTATTTCATTTTCGTTGGGGTTTCGTGTGAACTCCAGAGCCGGAGTTGGGCTCTGAACTTATTCAGATCCGATGCTTCCACGAATTTTACTCACCTTCCATTCTGGCTTTTCTGACTTTTTTCTGGGCTTGTTTCGGTTTCAGATCTAATCGATGACCAGCAGCTATAAGCCACGCAGCAGCGACGAGGCCCTCGCCGAACAGTTGAGTCTGGCCCGGAGCACCGGAAGTGGCACCAAGCCCCTGGGCGGCACGCCCATCTATCGTCAGATATCCGGCGCCATGGCAACCCTGCCACGCCATGACAATGAGTCGTCCATCTCCAGAACCTGCGTCTACATCGGCAGCGCACCAAACGCAAATGGTGCTGCCCCGGGACCCGTTTCCGCCACTCTGGACCGCCGCCAGCCGCACCGCATGTCCTGGCTGAATATGCGACGGGCCAAGGCCGATGCGGAGCTGGCCGCCGTCACTCCCTCGCCCCAGACCACGCGCAGCTGCATCTCCACCGTGTCGAGTGTGGTGGACAGCGGCGGGGGACGCACCACCGCCACCTCGGGCCGCATCAGCTCCAGCGGCATTGTCACCCTCAGCGGCAGCAACAACACGCTGAGCGAGATACATGGCGGCTACCACGATCACGACGTGCACGATCTGCACCACGACGGGGTGTCCAAGAACTACTCCGTGTCCGCCTCGGCCATTTCCACGCACAACATCACAACGGCCAGCAATGCCAAGTTGCTGCCAGCCGCCGAGGATGAGGCCAACAAGCAGGTGAGTCTGGAGTGTGGAGTGGAAAAATTCGTAGTAGAAACTATATTTCTGGGACATGGGATCCAGTTTTAAGTGCACTTTGCACATCGAATGCAGCAGTTGGGTAGCCAATTCTCTACCGGTTTAATGTAATGCCAGAATATTTGTATATATGTATGTACATATGTATTTAGATATCTTTTAAACCATTTTGGAAACAGGAACATTTTTTCAGTCAATGAAATTCCTATAAAAGGAACTGTTTCTTTGCTATTTGAAGAGAGTTCTGTTCTGCTAAGAGGTGAATGGAAATACCTACTATTCTATTCCCATAAATTCCCATGAGTCTCCATTTAAAGCAAACCTTTCGCTTGAATATGTATTATGGTATGGTTCTATTGCAACCAGTATTTCTAGTATAATTAGTATAATAAATGCCACTGTCAGTGTCCGATATTTTAGCGATACGATTTCAAAGAAACGTTTTAGATGATCGCTACTTAAATTTATGCTTTTGCTTATTTGCATTCCAACGAATCGAATTCGAACCGTTTTGAGCAGTAGTCCATCATGCCGAAGCGCGTGTATGCCATTAATTTTGGCCTCAAGTCTTACCTGTTTTTTGGCTTTGGCTATCTACAAAGATCTCTCAAGTTGAACTCCTTTTTGCAGTGTTATGTTGATCATCGTCCCCTTGAGATTTGCTGAGAACAAATAAGAACGAACAAATGATATTTGGGCTTTAACATGAATAAAGATGAATAATCTCGGTATCTTTGGGATTGGGTGGGTCGCCGCGTCGTCGATTGTCTACCGCTTATCAGGTGCGCTGACTTATGAATGGCTGAAGCTGGTGATTCCGCTAATCGATTACTCACGACTCGACTCACGAGTCGCGCTGTAAATCTCGCTTATCCGCTTAATAATGCTCAAAATATTCGAAATGAATTCGAGGGGTCGCACTGTACGTGCCTCGATTGGCAACAGAATTTTGCATTTTTGTTTGTTTTCCCGAATCGATCGATTCTAAGATCGACTGGCTCGCTGGCTGATACCACGTGTGTGTCATATCACACTGCGACTTCCGTGTGGCAGTTGACTTAGCGAGCGCACTGTTACATCTTCCCCTTCATTTCATTTCGACTGCGACTCTTGACTGGAAATGCGTTAATTTTCGCGCTTTTTGTTGGCTCTCTGGCTGGTCTTTTGTTTGTTGATCTTCGATTTCAAGTGTTTGAATGGTTTTGTTTTCAATATGAAGATTACACAAGCCAAGCCAGGTTGCATCGAAGCATCATCAGTACAGTAGACGAGGGCGTGGCACTCGCAACCTTCAAATATCTAAAAAAGAGGAGAAGTCTCTCTCCCTCGAAGTCTTTCCTAATGTTCATTGTCTATCGGGCGGGTTCGCTTGTCATTGCCTCCCGTTGCCAGCCAGCCAGCCTGTCCGCCTGCCTCATAAACACCGTCATAAAACAAGCTTAGGAGCTCGCGTTTGTCTCCTATTATTTGGGTTAGTAAGGCACTCGGAACAGCGACGCACCGCACCGGACTAGACCGGATAGGGCTGGCTGGCTGACCATTGTCTTTCGATTCTCGGATCGCTTCAATTGTTCTCTTCTCCGCAATTCACACTCGTTCTATTCATGAATAACCGGCTCTCTGGTCGTGCGAGTGCAAGTGCCAAGTGCAGTCTGGAAATGGGTTGAACCGATGCTAATTGCTTTCAATTAGGAACACACTAGTCGAACGAATTTAATTAACAAAACCAAAGGCAAAGGCAACTGAAAATGCTCAACTTTCTGAGAAAACAAATATATTACGTTAAAAATATACCTGCATTCAAATTAAAAAAGAAAGTAAGTCAATTCAGCAGTCAATGTTTCAGATACTCGCACAGGTTCTGAGGATCTACTTCTTGAAATTAAGTGAAACTATGGTAAAGTTCGGTCGGATTTTCTTAAAAAGAAAACACATGTTTCATATCTTATGGGAGCTGTATGTCGTAGGAATTTATTTGGCCACCTTTACATGGCAAATAACAAAAACATAGTGAAAAACATGCTGAAAAACTCCAGACAGGTGAACGTTAAACTTGTACTATATAAACAGAAGGAAGGACAGATGGAGACAACTGTGGCGATTCTTATTCAAAATCTATTTTTTATAGTTAGGAGATACATACATATGTAGCAAGACAAGTGAAATAATAGTAGCTATTGATCATTTAAGTATTTAATGTATGTAATTATCTTATATGTATCTTTTATGAAACCAGGCAGTCGAATTCCATAGCAGTGAGCTTTGTAACGTGTGCGTTGTCATTTTCGAAAAGTGATGCATACTTTTGGGCATATCTATTGGTTGATAGCTGATAGCTGTGGGGCGCCACCAGTTTCAGTCCTTCATTGCGTTTGTGCCTTAAGTCATTCGTTTCTGAGGAAAACATTTTATTAATTCATTCTGATGTATGTGAAAATGTATAAGAATATTGGGAAACAATTTTCCATAGTTACAAAATCATTAAAAATACGTACATGCATAACCATACGTAATTATTATTCTTCCCAGCAAATAAACAAAAGTTTTCCTTCTTCTATTGAAAAACACTGGTTGAACCACGAATTTCTTAATTGGATATGTTTCTTGAAATTTTCTTGCGCCAATAATATGCCATAAAAAGTAATAAAATTAAACACTTCCAATAAACATTAACCATCCATTTAATTTGATATTTGTTTTGCGAGTAGTTTGTTCGCATTTAAATGTAAGCGAATTTACCAATTTCATGGTCCCAATCCCACAGCGCAAATATTGTTCGGGCTGCCCCTTCGAGTGGGCTCAAGCTGAAGCTTACCTGCCAGCAATTCGCATATTTGTGTGCTTATTTTTACTTTTAACTTGCGACTTTTTGAATGTGCAATTTGCTTACCACAATCGAAGCCCCTCGTGGAGTGTGGCACAGGCGAGTGGCCAAAAAAAAAAGACAAGAGATACTATGTACATATGCATGTTGCCAGTGCCAGTGCCGGGTCTGTTTCTGTTTCTGTGGGCATGTCTGCGAGCTCGCATCAGTTACTTCATCTCTTATGTTATTTTGTTTCCAATTCGCTGATTAACAAGTTCAACAAAACACAGCAGCAACAACCAAAAACAACAACCGAACCAACCAACAGAAATTTTGCAGCTACTCGTACTTTCGGTGCAAAATTTTGGCAGTGGCAAGCAGTCCTCCCAAAAGCCATAAAAAAGAAATGAAAATAAGCAATAAAAGATACAGCCAGAGGCCTGCTGCCTGAACAATTGTCATAGTCTCCCAATGATTGTGTGACGTCATCGCCAGTTTATTGCATTCGAAATTGGAGGAAATCGGGAGAGGAAATATTACGATAATTATGGGCTATTAGAAGTGCCTCCAAGGAGGGGCATTGGGAACGGATTGGGAAAGCAGTTCAGTGAAAGTGGACAGTGCACAGTGCACAGTGGAAAGAACTCGAATTTCATTTCGATTTGCAGTCAGAGGAGGAGGAGTGGAGAGTGGACAGAATGGCGAGATGGTGGGGCAGGGAGGCATAAATGAAACCCAATCCATGCCAGCCCAATCCACGCTACACTGCGCTACCGGGTTTTGGGTGTAACGGAGACCATTTGACTAGTTAACGATATCGCACATTCACACAGCTGCCAATGCTGCTGCCAATGCTGCTGCTGCTGCACGGCTTCATGACTTCTCCTTTCACTTGCGTTGCCTCTGATTAGGGCCCTAGAGACGCAATCGCAGTCATACCCGACCCGTACTCGTAAAACAATGCCCAGACAGCGACAGCGACAACAACTCCCCAGTTATCATGCTCTAGTGCCCAGATCTGTCTGTCTGAGAGAGTGAGAGAGATTGTCAGGGCCTGGCCTGGCCTGGCCTGGCCTGGCAGACAAAAGCCTTATTTCGGACACCTTTTGTGGCCATTCACCAAGATCCAAGATCCATTGTGGGGACATTTTCACACTCCAATTTCAGGCGGTGTCTAATTATTGGGCAGCCGGAAAAGAAGTAAAAGAAACCTTTCAATTCTAAGTGAATCAAGAAATCAATTCTCGATAGAAAACAGCCTCAGAGAAACCCAGTATTTTTGGGTTAGGTTTCTCAGCCAAAGAAACATTTTAATTGGGCTCCACGGCCCACGCTTTTACTTTTGGTTTTCGGTTTTTGCCTTTTGCCTCTTGCTTTTTCATATTTCATATTTTTTATAAGCCTTAACGGCCACTTAGTCGGGCTCATTGGAAATGCCAGGCACACACAGAGCACGCAGTCAGCAGGCAGTCAAAAAACCAAAATCAAGCAATTATTTATGCCAAACGTAGGGAAGTTCTTGATGCGATCATTGCCAGCCAAGCAAGCTCCATTCGAATCGATCGTTTATAGCTCTAACCGATTTTATTTGAATTTCCGCTTCTTACGAGCATTAGGGGTAGCTTTGGGATTAGCTTTGAAGCCAAATATAAATCGCAGATAGATTTAATATTTCTATTTTCCATTAACGCCCATTCATTCCACTTGCCGCGCCAGTCGCGCGCGCTGCGCTCGCACAGTGACTGCTGTTAATTATGCGCCCAGTTCTACTCGTAGTCGTAATCGTACATAGTGGCACTTGTTGCGCCAGTTTCGCTCGCATGCTTACATAATAATTAGAAAATGATGAGATTGCGTCTTCGCTGTCTGTCTGTCTCCTGTCTCTGCTGTCTCCCCTGTCTCTCCTGTCTTTTCTCCCATTCTCTCTGGGGTAAGAACGTGTTAAAATGAAATTTAATTTAAGTATGAGAAGCAGGCTCAAAGACCCACGACTAATAGACGGTTTCTGCTCTTTCTTGTGGCTGCTGTGCGGAAGACAAGTTAATTATGCAGATGATATTTCCATCCGCGAGATGTGGGAACGCGACCTGAGGGCATCATTAGGCCGGAGCCAGCATCTGCTATTCTTTTGGTGTTCTCTGCTATTCTCCTCTCCATTCTTTCAATTAGTTTGCGTGGGCGAACATTCAATAAAAGCCACAAGATCTTAGGAAATTCTAAAAGAAAACTCATGTGTGTGTGTCGAGTGTGTGCAAGCATGAATAAATTTACAAGGAAAATCAGTGAGGCGTGCCATCTGCCAGCTTCGTTTCGTCTTTGGCAGGCAGCGTGCCTCGTTCGAGCGCCGACTTTGCGCAGCCACTGTGCATGGAAAGCCACGCTTTGGTGGTGGTGGTGCTGCTGCTGCTGCTGCCGAGCCACCGGCTTCGAGTCGGACTCGAGTCAGTTCTGCATTAATGAGAGAGCAGTTAGGTACGCTCGCTCGCACGCTCCGTGTGGTCGTCTCCTCCATCCTCTATCGAAATCTGTCCAGGTTCGGCGTGTGTTCCAGTGTGTGTCGGTGTTTCGGTGTGTCGGTGCTCCAAATGAAAACTCACCAAAAACAGAAGAAAGATAAATTCGCTTGGGATGCGGGAAAAATCAAGCGGAGAGATAGATTGAGAGCGAGAGCTAGAGAGAGAGATTCCCAATAAAAGTTTTCTTATTTGTGGGAAACTTGTTTCTCCTCTCTCCGCTTCTGGCTCTCTTTTGCACCCCACTACTCCCCCTTTCACCTGGTTCTCCCGTAGTCGATTTTCCCCCCCAATCAAATTCGTGTGTCGTCTGCGCAGTCGCACGTCGGCGCTGCTTCGGTGATGAGTGCACAGCGGATGCGCAGCAGAAGAAACAGAAACATAAACACAAACACCAGCCGAAACAGAAACAGAAGCAGAGAAAGGAAACGAAATAAGAACAAAGAGAAATGCAAAAAAAGTGTAAAGTGTGATTCGATATCTGATACATGTGATCGACACTGTGCAATCAATCGGCGATAAGATTCGACAGGGTTTTCTCCCTTGAAAAAGTGTCATTGATATTCGCGAATGCGCTGCCGATTCTGTGGCAAAATCGATAAAAGAAAACAAAGGCACAAGCTACAGAGATAATAAAAATACGTATAATATCAGAAATAAAATACAAAACGAAAGATAGAGAGAGAGAGAGAGAGAGAGAGACATTCAATAAGCGGTTCAGGGCCAGGCTCTACCAGTGTGAAGGTGTTGCCAATTTATTTTAAAAGTCTGCGCATTCGTTGCCTTCGTTTTTTTTTGTTTTTTTTTCTTTTTCGTCACGTGATAACTTGTTCCACATGCATGAAAATATTTATATTTTCTTGACACAAAACAAATCAGCTTCAAAATGTTAAATGTCGAGGCTTTAATTATAAACAAAAAAACCAAAAATAAATCAATTCTCTAATAGAATTCATAAAATAAACCAATTCGACCGGAAGATCAACTCTAATTATATTAAATATTAATCAAGTACCGCGTAAATAATCTGTTATTTTTTTTGTGTTTGTTTTGTTTTTATTTGTTTAAATATTCTTAGATTTTTGCAATCCAAGCAAGCCTCGCAATAAACGTTAAAAATACAGGAAAATATTGTAATTATTGTAAGGCCCGTAAAGAAGTTTCCAATAAGAATACAAACGTACAATTTGTATGCAACAATCGACAAATGCATGAAAATGAAAAGTTCTGCTGCACCTACAAGCAATACAAGATCTGTCCCAAGATGGAGATACCAACCACAAAGTATTTAGCCGACTATCTGTACGTGGTGCACGAGGATGTTCCCTTCAGATACTACCGCAAAGTAAGTGCTGCGGGGCAGAAATGAAGGGGGCAGCAGAAGCAGCTGTTTGGTTGTTTGGTTGTTGGATTGGATTGGGTTGGGTTGGGTTGGGTTGGGGGTGGGGATCCATCATGCATGATATGGCATATGATATGTATATGTGATGTGATGTGATGTGCCCCCGTAATGCTCGTCATCTCTGCACGCTCATAAAATTCAAACGTCGTTTGGCTCGGCTTCGCTGGGCGCTCTTTTATTTTTTGTAGTTTTATTTGTGTGCCTGTGTGCCTGTGTGTGTGTGCGTGTGTTTTTTTTCACTGTGCGGTTTTCGCTTTATTAACTGCGTTTACTTGGGCGTCACGTTGTTACCGCTTGCTGTGGCTGATACTGCGGCTGATGCTGTGCCTGATGCTTTGCCTCTGCTGTTGGCAGTTCGTTTGTCTAACAGAGCACCTCTCTGCCTGCTCTGCCTGGTCTGCCTGGTCCGCCGCCTGCACCCTCCGCTCTCTTGAATGAATTTCACTTAATAGCGCTTGGCTGGTAAGCTATTTGATATACCCTGTACTGCTGTGAGGCGGCAAGGGTATATTGATTGGAGGAGAGGTCCAGTTTTGCATGACTAGATTGGGGAGGCAGCTCTTATCTTTATCTCCATCTAATCTTTATAAGCAAAGTATTGGTGTGATAATTAGACTATTATTTGAAGTCTAGGAATATGAATAGGAACTGAGCGAGTTTTTGTAGTATCCACTCCACCTATTCTGCCCTTCAACAGGGTATCTTTCTGTGGGAGAACTTTTTCAGGCATGGCAATACTCGGACACAATGCAGAGTGCTCTTCTTTTATCTAAAAGGTTCTACAGGGTACCTTTTAGTTGGTGGACTTGCACGTGCTTTTGGGCTCTCAAAAAGTAGACAAAGTGTGGCCTGTTGTTAGCTTGCTATTTGCTTGCTGTCTGTCGGTCGGTCGGTCGGTCGGTCTGTCTGTCTTTTTTTGCGAGCGCACATCTAATGGGCTTATGCTGTACATTTTGCAGATGACTTATTAGAGCCGTGAACGAATTCGGTCTCCGCTTAATAAGATCCCTCCTTTGCTGGGCCGGGCACTTTCTTTTGCCGCTCACTATGTGCCAGTGTCTGTGTGTGTGTGTGTGTGTGTGTGTGTGTGTTTCGAGAGTAAAGCAAACACAAAGAACTAAGTCACAGGTACCCCCCGATTGGGAGTGGGGAAATTCGAGGAATATGAGCCGTAAGACAAATAAACAGAAAGCAAAAATTGTGTAATTAACGAAAATAAAGCAAACCATAGCGAAATTACACAAGTCGAAAGCGGAAGTGCCGGAAATGACAGCGCCACTACTGTAGGTGTATCTTTTTGTTTATTTTGAATTTTTTGTTGTCTGATGCGAGCGGAATAACAGCCGGCGGATGCGACAAACTGAAACTCTGGGCTGTGACGGCTGCTGCTGCTACCGCTTTCCTGCAGCAAAAGAAAAACTCCAACCCAAACTCAAACTCAAACTCAAATTCAAACTCAAATGAGTTTGCATATGCCATCAGATCAGCAATTTGTCGTTTCGTGTTTCGCGTTTGCCCAGCAACTGAGCAAACAGTCGGACAGACAAAAATGTGCATAGTTTGAAGTTCATGTGAACTCTTGCTTTCTTTCCAAATAATTTTGTCATCATCCAACTCAAGATAAAATGAAATATAATGCAAGAGGTGGCTGTGTATCCGATTACACTGCTTTTGAGAAAATAATGATAGTTCCAATTAGTTAGAAACTTCTTCTGTAGACAATTGAAGTGAAAGAGTTTGTAGAATAGTTGGGATGTTGTCAAGTGTTTACAAATTGTTGTCCGTTGGATTTCCACCAATAGAATTGGGCTTATAGAACATTACAATCAAAATGGATAAGGAATGTGTCTGGCAGATAGGATTTCACATGACTGTATGTACTTACATCCACTTATTGCCAGCATTTATTTTGGGAAAAGAAAGCAGGAGGATTACAAATATTAGCACACACATACATACATTTCTATGAACTATATTTAATGCACTTATTAACTCGATATTTTCTCCCATTCCATTCCATTCCATTCCAGACCAAATGCTCAGTTTTCCGTGGCCTTGTGCTCTGCCTGTGCCTCAACGTGAGCTTCGCGAATGTGGTGCGCTTCCCACGCGAACTGGACCGCTATGGATCGGCGTATCTGGTGCCGTATGTGGTCTTGCTGTTTCTAGTTGGTCTGCCCATGATGTTGCTGGAGATATCTGTGGGTCAGTTTCTCGGACAGGGGGCGGCGCACACTTGGCGCGCCTCGCCCATATTCAAAGGTAAGCACAAAACACAGCACAGTACGGCAACAGGTGGCACGCGCTGTTGCATACTTTTAGGCGGCGGGCAACAGGTGCAACCCCCCGCGTGAGAACTTAAAGCTGCGCGTGTGCATGTGCAGGACAATGGAAAGCTCTGGCGAAAGCTGCAGATGCGATGCACTTGCCTTGCATGCGCTTATAATTCCCAAGTTGCAATTCCGGCAGTTGCCGCATAAATAGCCGGATCCGGAGGACTGCTAGTGGGCGGTCGAGCATTCTGCAGCAAAGGACGGTTGGACACATCCCGTCAATCCACACTCTCTCGAATTGTGTCCGTTGGTAGCCGAAGTTACGATTGCAACACTTTCGTCATCTCTTCACTCTCTCTCCCGCTCTCTGAGCAAACACAAAGCCGGAGCGGGCTCCTCCAGACACACACCCTGCGGTCGTTTGCCGGTGGGGGTTGGGGATGGAGGAGCCAGTGCAAGGGCAAAATCACAAGGAGCCACTTAATAAGCAACAAGCAAAAGCAAAAGCAAAAGCAAAAGAAAAACAAAAAGAAGAAGAACAGAAGGAAACCAAAAAACACCAAAAGTCTAACATGAAATCACGAACATAGAGGATTTGGCAATGACAAAGGAGGAATATCAGACCAAAGTATATCAATGCGAACAAAAAAACTTAAAAAGAATACATAAAAAATACACTAAAAAAAGAAGACTAACCTAAATGTGACCTAGTAGATAATGTATGTTCATCATCGTGTGTTATCAGGACAACTGCAAAAACTCTGAAAAAAATCGTACAAAAAAATATAAAAACTTCAAAATGCATTGGTGTGTGTGTCCCGTTCGTGTAATCGCCGACGCGCCAAGTCCCCGCCACAGCCCTGTGCCGCACAGAACCGCCTCCTCTCCGTCCCCGACCCAGCCATCAGTGGGTAGACGGGCATCGGTAGCACCAGCTCCGGGTCAGGCTACAGGCCGACTTCCAACACGGCCAGTAATGCCATAATGCCAGCAGTAATGCCACAATGCTACAATGCGGTCCATCCATCAGTCCATCAGATGAAATGTAGATGCAGCAGCAGCAGCAGCAGGCTCTCTCGTGAGCGGCGCCCCCTCGTCGCCCTCTGCCCTAAGGGGCTTGCGCGCTGGGAACGGCCGGCGGTGGCACTACGGTACGGTCCGAGTCTGGCTGGACGACAGGATAGGCACAACCGTCTCGGACCGGACCATAACCCCGGAAACTGGCGTGGATGAGGTGCGTCCACAAAAATAACCATAGAGACGTTTAAGGCAAATTCTAAATGAACAAAAGTATAAACCAAAAACAATTGCAACGAGAAACAAACGAATTCAAAAATATGAGCAATATGAGCAACAACCCTATAAAGGCAATGAGCAAAAAAGGACAACTGCAAATTACGACACAACACCTTCGAAAAAGACCTCAGTAATATATAATAAACAGAAGCAACACGTACATGCGCTATGTGGCTGTAGGAATGCCAGCGTTGTATCGCCCACTTTTTGTGGTTCTACATGGGGTAACTTTATCACTCTTTTTATGACTAACCACCGGCTAGTCAGTCGCATGGATGAGCGATGGAAGGGTGATGGGTTGATGGAAGAGTCACTGTGTGGTGTGCAAAGCTTTGGGTAGCCAGACCATATCCCTGGAATTGAAGGGATATGTTGGGAAAATCCAGAGTCATCTTACGAATATTTTCAGTAAAAGTCAGGACAAGTTACAGTCTCCTAATGTGAATGTGAATGTGAATGAGGGTGTGCATGAACATAGAACTGAATCAATTACTGAATCATCTTCTTTTCGCTCTTTCGCATTTACATTACATATGCATGTACATGTTTCCATTGCTACCCAGAGATGCAATGCCAAACGGTACTCGCAAATAACGGAATTGACAAACGAAGAAAGAGAAATCGACTATGAATATGAATATGAAGAAATGAAATTGCATAATTAACTCTATTTCAAGCCAAAGAAAATACAGTTGCCGCCGATGGAATGGGGAGAACGCTCATTTCAATCATTTATTGATATTTTCGAATGATCTTTTTATGCTACAGAATAATTTTCAATGCCACCTTTATGGGTGGATTATAGGAACTCAATCCGATGTGTGTGTGTGTGTGTGTGCATTTGTGTGTTTGCTCAATATATTAACATCTTTCGGTGCGCTTTTAAGGTCAAATCGATCTGGTTTGGCGAATAGTTATTTCATCGCCGCAGAATACGTTATAAATGTAAATGTAAATATAAAATAATCTCGTTCTCTTTATGGACGGACACGACGACAACTTTGACAACTAGTTTTCACTTGGTGGCAATTTTGCTTCGACCATTCAAATGACAAAAAATTGATTTAATTAAAATACAGAAGATACCTACTCTTCCGCTGTTAAACAAACCGAAGCCAAGGGGAAAATCTTACTCCGTGGGCGTACATTTGTATAATGATTTCTGATCTCTGCTTTTAGGAGCCTGCATCGTGAGTCGCTTCGCCTCGTGGGTGTCCGCCATATGGGTGTCCCTGCAGGCCGTGCTGGCATTGGCCTACATCGGGATGTTCGCCTCCAATGCGCTGCCATTCCGGGAGTGTGCCGGACCCGTCAAGCTGAGAATGGTAAGAATAAACTATAGTAATCTTAATGGAAGTCAGACTAATGTGTGATTGGACGCTTTCAGAATGGGTATCTGGTGACAGGGACCAGCGGACAGGAGTGCCTGCAGCTGACCTTCCTGACGCCCTTCTGGCGCAATCCGCTGTACTTTGGCCTACTGGCAGCCGGCCTGATTGGTCTCTGGATTGTGGTAATGCTGTGGTGAGTATTACTATTGAATATCGTCTGGTTTCCCCATCTCACTCCTTCTATATCGTAGCACCCACAATGCCAAGATACTGCGTCGGAGCCTGTTCGTCTACGGCCTGAGTGGATTGGTCCTGCTCTGCGCCCTCACCGGATGGGAGGTGCGCAACTCCTTCAGCCGCCACTACTTCCCAGAGCTGTGGGGCTTTGACCCCAGTCTGCTGATCGAGAGTAACATCTGGTTCAACGCCCTGATGCAGGTCCTCTTCTCGCTCAACTGCGGCTTTGGCGCCCTGCCCATGATCACGGGCAAGTTCCTGTACAAAGGCGACGCCGTGCGGACCTCCGTGGTGTACCTCTGCTTCAACCTGCTGATCAACGCCATTGCCGTGACACTGTTCATGGTGCAGTTTGATCTATCCGCAAACGGCTACCAGATGATGGAGGAGCTCAAGCCGCTGACGGCCATCTACGATCGTGTGCTGAACGGCTCCAAGGAGGGGGAGAGCGATCTGCTGCAGCACGTTGTGCCCGCCCTTATCTATGCTCTGATCATCCTCTCGGCCATGGTGTCCATCACGGTGGCCGTGTACACGTCGACGCGCCTGGTGCCGCGGCGTCCCAACTACGTCATCTGCCTGATCGCCCTCGTCGTGGCCGTCATGTCGTTTGCGGCGCCCAAGTTCATCATAGCTCGGGTGCTGGACTCGCGCCTGGTGGGCACCATGGTCGTGACGGCCCTGGTCTTTGAGCTGATTGCCATAACTTGGATCTACGGAGCCAAGAACATCTACACCGACCTGGAGTTCTCCATCGGTCGGCCCATCTTCAAGGTCTGGATGTTCCTCTGGGTCACATGTCCTGCCGTTCTCACGGGCATCCTCGTCTGGTGGTGCGCCGACGACGACCAGTACGATCTGCTGGCGGAGTACCTGCCCCGCTGGGCTCCAATACTGTTCGTGCTTGCCGTGATCCTCATCATTGCCTGCATCCAGATCTTCCGCCAGGTGGAGTACAACTTCTTTGGCATGATCTGCGAAGCCTCCAAGCCGGCCAAGGAGTGGGGTCCAGCAGATCCGCTGGCCCGTCACTCCTGGAAGCAGTGGCGCTCTGTCTGCCAGGACACGGGACGGCGAGACTTCACCCTGCGCCGACGCGGCACTCGCGACTACACGCACTCTATTAAAAAGGGACAGTACTCGAGTGCCCAGAAGTACGGCGTCCAGAACGGCGGACAGACGCAGACACCGATGCACCAGCCCCACTGGAAGTCCTCCACTCCGGGCAACAGTTCGCCCAACTACAGCGGATCCATGTTCGGGGACTCAGCCATCGAGGAGGACATCAGCGTGGACAAGTTTCCGGGCATCACGCAGCAGCAGTATGTGCCATTCCAGGCCAGCGATGCCAAGCCGATGAGGTACTCTCAGCGGATGCGCCAGACGGCCCAGCCCCAGACCCTCACAAGGCTGCCTCCACCGACACCGTCGGGGGGCACCACAGTGGAGAAACATCGCGAGGTAGTCTACATCCGGCGCCTGTCCGACGGAGGCACTGGCTCCGGCCACGCCACACGCATCGAGATTTCGCCCTCCAACGAATCCATCACATACGGGAACGGAAAGACCAACAACAACTCGGCCTTGGCCATGTCCAGGAATCCGCTGGGCCGTTCCACCGGCTGCCTGGCACCCACCCAGCCGCCACCACCGCCCAGAGTCCATATCAAGCGGTCGGCCAGCTCGGTGGTCAATGTGAATGGCAAGCTGCCACCGCCGACATCCGCCGCAGCCGGGGACCACATCTGCTGGCGGAAGTTCAACGTCAATCCGGAAGAGTATTCCACGGAACTGTGAACCGAAGGATGGAAGCGCAAGGGGCGCAAGGAGCGCATGGAGTGCAAGGAGCGCATGGAGAGGAGGAGAAAACGAAGCATTCACATTCAAAAAGACTTGTTGCATCCAAAAGAAATGTATCTGTAAGCTGTACGAGTATTGCATCTGAAGCACACACCTATCGATAAGCTACGAATAACGAATTATGCCCATATGCAAAGTGTATCTTCTAGTTCCGAACTGTACATAGTGAAAGAGGAGAGCATGCCTAGATATAGTTCTACGATCTAGTTCCTTAGCATAAGTCGAGAAAATTCCGTTGTCATTGCCCATCTGGAAAGGAAAGGAAAGGAAAGGAAACGAGGAGTAACTGGAGTAGATCCGCACTGGTCTACACTTAGTCTAAGCACTTGATATTTTACCAATTAATCATTAAAGTTTATATATTTTTTTTTTTTTGCCCGATCGAGGGAATTGATTATTGTTAGAGAGTAATCTGAGTGCCTGAAAACATGAATTATGAATTAAAACTGTCGAACCCTGTATGTAGAATCCTAGACCTAGCCCTAGACTCAGTTCTTAGTTAGTCCATAGTCTGACACAATATCCTAAGAATCGGAGCAACGCGCCTGGCTGTATTGCCCCCGATGTTAAGTTAATTGAGAACACAACGATGTCGAAAACGAACTTATATAATAAATATTACGTTTAGTAAATTATGATTCTCTCCGTGTTCCTCCTTTTGGCATTCCAAATACCAAAGTTCGCGTCTGCCCCCATTAATTGATGCTAAGTTTAGAGCCCAGCCAGCACACTTTTACTTAAATATTTCAGCCATAAATCGGAGGAGAAGCCGACTCTTAATTAGCATACAAGCTCGAACATGATCGGTGGGTCCCAAAATACATACATACATACACACGTACAAAATGTTCTGCTAGTTCCTTGCGCTATAAATTTAAGCTAAACAATTGCACAACATTTTTCTAAACGGCAACCAGATTTCGGACAAGTGAACTTCCTGCCGTTTGGCAATTAAAATAGCTCTATATGTATGTATGTAAATGCCGCTTAGCATGCAGAGCAAGTTATGACGATGATCGTAAACGAAACTGTATGACGACAATCGATTATTTATGAATATATCGATTAAGCGAAGGGGTCGCTTGTGTTCGACATTTTCCTAATGAATTTGAAAGGTTCTGAAACATTTGTGGTACTGGCTTCTAGCTGAGTTTATTTATATGCGGGAGTTTGAATACTTAAGGATCAGGTCTGGTTAGGTTTGTGACTAAAAATATGCCAAACTCACGAGGAGTACATATATTTATTTAGTTGATCGCTTCTTTGGAACATTCTCAAACTTTAAGATCGGTATCAAAATCGTTTCAATACTCTATTGTACTATAATTGAAATATTACACGATTAATGTTGTAGCAATTGAATCAGATCATACTTCTTTAAATATCAATGATCGGTTAAGTGCGACCACTGAATGCTGAATGGGTTCATCAATATGATGCCGATTCGGATGATGCCGCTTCTTGTTTGGCTCTCAGCGGGAGGGCCTTGAATCGGGCATATCGAATGGATGGAACAAGCGTGTGATGTATGGCTCAAGTTAATCGATTCCACATAAAAATATAGTTTAGCCAAGCAGAAGTGCATGCCGAGAGGATGGATGGCATCAATGATGGAATATCATTAAGGCAGCAACTAAAATGCTAATCGATCGATGCCCAAGCAGGCACGGCACAAATACGAGTATCTTTCGGACAACATACTCGAACAAATACAAATATGTACAGTAGACACCAGTAGATGGAGATACATGCTTACTGATGTATGTATATATACATATATACACATGTGTATGTTGCTTCCTCTGTTTTGCATAATACCCATGCACCAATACACAGAAGAGAGAGGGACAGAGATAGCCATAGCTTTAGCTTTAGCGAGATACGTATAACCACAGACAATTTTGTGGTTACGAATCTTGTATTACCAGCTGACGTATCTGCTAACTGATGAATTTTATACAAATTTGATACACTCGAGGTGAACTTGATTTTGTTTGGCGGTGTTGTTGCTGCTTCTGCTGCTTCTGCTGCTTCTTTGTTGTTGCTTTATGTTTTTGGATAGAAGCATCTATGTCTAAATGGAGATAGATACCATGCAAAGGCAGAGGCAGCGGCAGAAGCAGGGGCAGCGGCAGCGGCAGCGGCAGACAGACAGAGCGACAGAGTCCAACGAGTTTTGTTCGCCGTTTTTATTTTATATGAAAATTCAAATTAAAGCTAATAAATACTTAGGCGTTCATTGTGGCTGAGAGCCGAGCTAGATGTGGCTTTATCTGAAATTCATTAGAAAACTGGTCCAACTAACCTTCGGGCTGGGAAGAAGCCCCACGGGCAGGGTGCGCGGGGACCTCACATTGATTGACGTCTTCGGATTGCATAATCCAATTAAATTGGCGATAAGTGCCTGAGATGTGGTGTCAACTGGAGTTAATGCCAAAACATTGGGGCAAGGATACCATGGCTGATGCGATTGAGGCGCCATGCTGCCTACTTTTTGGGAGTGGGCAAACCACCCCACACCACCAGGTTGTCTGCCTGAGCTTGTTGCCTTCTTCGAAAACAAAAAAACATAACTAAGAAATGCGGAAGCCGGCGCAGACACCTTACCGTGTCGACTCTTCTGGGAATGGAATGGATGGATGTGTGGTCTGGGACCTCAGACAACAAATCAAAAACGCCACAACTGAAATTTATGGCTCAGTGGGAAAAATGAACTTGTGGCTTGTGGGGTGCCACTGCCACTGCCACTGACACTGCAGAATCGTGTTCGCATCGCACGCTGCTCAGATCAGACTCTTCACAGGCCACCGCATCTCCAGACATCGCATCGATAAATTATAAACAAATGTGTATATCGGGTCTGGCAAGTGCGTCTGTCTGTCTGTCTGTCTGTCTGTCTGTCTTTCTGTCTGTCTGTGTTGCTTCTTTTTGGAAGACATGAAATGGGATTGGGGCAACCGTAGAGCCTTAGCTCGAAGAGAGTGATACCCTTGTCGAACTGATGGATACTTCTACCTAAATACCTAATTGCAAACTAATAAACGATGAAACATTGGTGCCTTCCTCTTGGCATCGTCTTTTATCTTCTATGATGTATGTACATATATCAAATATCCGAGTGGATATCCTTCACTTCCCCTTTACATGTATCAATAAAAAAAAAACAAGACTGGATAATTTGCATGTCTGACTTTTAATTTTCGGATTTCTGATTTCTGATTTCGGATTTTGGGGCGTAGAATTGTCGCTGTCAATGTGGTGGTCGGGTCTGCCTACAAGATGCTCGAATAAGTAAATGGCTATATATTATGTGCTGGGACGACGAACCAGTTGGCTATTGAAATGAGGCGACATAACCAGTTGGTGGACACAGTTCCCAGTCCAGTCCAGTCCAAAAACGAAATAATTTTATTTGAAATTAATTTTCGATTTGTGTTTTTCTTCTTTTTTTTTATTTTTGCCCAATCCAATCCGTGTAGAATTTATACAGCCCCAGCTTTGGCTTAAGTCTGATCTGTAGCTCCATTTCGTATATTTTTATACATATGTATCTAATTTGTATATATTTTATTTTGAATTTAATTTTAGCTTTAAAGTCGGCCCATCAGCCTTGTGACCGAGCGACGCGTGTGGATGGAGCTGAGATGCTCCAATTTCCGACTTTATTTGCACTCCAAAGTGTTTCTGTCTCACAAATAAAATATCTTTTTGTTTTTAGCTATATCTTCGTCTCAAGTGAACTAATTCACAAGCTGGCCGAGATGGCAGAGGTGAAGTGCACTCTCGAGATGGCCATTAATCAAGTCAAGAGCCTCGGCTCAAGTTCCATTTCGGGGCACCTTCCGTTTTGACCCAAGTCTCGAGAGGTTGTTTGCTGTTGCTGTTGCTGTTGCTGTTTGGAGTCGCTGTCGGCTTAAGTGTATAATTGGTTCAATTTCGTTCTTGATCTCCGACTGCCAGTAATGTAATCCAAACTATACATATATACATACATATGTATATGTACATGTATGTAAATGCTGGTTGGAAACTTGTGGAAGCTTTATTAATGGTGAATCTGTGGGCATCTTGTAGATTCTGGATAAGATGAAACACCCGAAAACTTTCGCTTCGAAAGGCCAAGCAAGTTTGTTAAACTTTCAAGGGTCACTCGGTTATGTAATGGCCCGACGCACCACACAGCAGATTCTTCTGGGGAACAGGTTTGCCCCCACCTGTCCCCCAGTTCCCAGCGCTGTGAGTGTGACCCTCAGCGATTCCCCCAAAACCGTTCGGGTGTTTCATTTAACGCGGCAAGGATGCCAATGGCAATGGCCCGCAATCGTGGCCCATAAATTGCTGGCCAAAAACAAAAAAAAAAACCAACGAAAACGTAGCAAACTGGTTAACGCTTGCCTGCCGGTGTCCTTGATAAGGCTTATTAATATTTTTGGTTGTTTCGGTGTCTCTCGGGCGGGGAAAAACACGTTTACTTCGGTGGACCGCCTTTAATTTGGAATTGAGCGTATCCGATCCGCTGCAGGTTTTCGATTCGCGTACATTTCTCAGATATACGCGAATTGCAAATGGTATTTATTCATCGAATCGGAATATGGAATATCCATTAACTAAATGCCGTTAGCCAATTGTTTATACGATTGACAGCGGCTGGGTGTAAACTCTTATTAAAACATTTTAATATTCATATATTATCGTCGTCGTCGTCGTCGTCGTCGGGTTCTGTATCAGTATCAGAGCTAACTGTTATTTTTATTGATCGAACAAACAAATTTGAACGGAAAGTTGTCGATGCAATTTATTAAAATTTTATCGGGTTATCTTAAAGATTTAGCACTCGATAAATAACATTTATTTGATTTAATGAGGCGTCTGTAAATGTTGAAAGTCCCATTCATTCTAAGAAATATTTTTACATGAATGGAACACAAAACCAATGGGGAATTTATTGGTTGTGTCAAGTCAAGGCTTGGACGATATGGTCCTTGGGGGTTTCTTTTCAATCTGTCAAACCTGAGACGACTTCCTATGAATGAAGGAATGAAGTACAATACAACAAGTTCGTTGACTTCTCTTTTGAAATATTATTCATATTTATCACAAATCGCTTTTGAAGAGGATTACATCATCATCATATAAAAATATATTTTAAATAAACTACAAAAGATACAATTACATACATATATACAACCAAAAAATTCAACAAATGAAATACTGAATCTTAGAAGATATAAATGATTCTTAATTAATTTCATTTGTTTATTTTCTAATTAAATTCTATGTTTATCTATTCGTACACCTCCATTCAAGTTTTAGTGACTGAATAAACGCTTTTAGCACTCAATGAAGTATTGATCTTTTTCAAATAACATTTTTGCACAAAGAAATGCTTTCTCTTTCCATCGTTCTCCCGCCAAGAACTTTCCTTTTCGATCACAGAAGTTTTAAGTCGAAAATTCAGCCAGAACCTTCCATTTCAACTTCCTACACCAGAGATCCGAGATCCAAGTATAGCCAAAAACAAAAAAAAACTAGAAAATCAAAATTGGGAAACTAGTTAGTCGGGTTGGGTGTTTGCTTGGATGGCGGATTTACATAAATATAAATCTTAAGCAGAAGACAATATGGACCGCCTTGAGGTGAGGTTGAGCCGTGTAGAATCCGCCGCTGAGACGCGGACAAATGCCTTATGTATAGGGATACATTTGCATAAATCATAAGCACAATTAACGATGCTGAGGCGCTTGTTCTTGGCCAAATGCTGACGCAGGTGACGTGACATTTGACTCGGAAATTTATACGATTCCCGCCGCTTAGATCCGCCAAATTTGAATAACCACGCACTCTGAGACTTTGTCTCATCATCGGTCTCGATCTCAGCCCCATCCATCCTACTCGCACAATGCGTACGCACATACGAGTATGTACATATGTATGTATGTATGTATGTCTTTCGCGGGGCAAGAGGGCTCTTATAAATATTCAGTGGAGACTCCGCTCTTTCCTATCGTTCTTCGGCGAACACTTTTCATTAGGCTCGAATTGTCGGAACTCGTTGCCAAGAGACTTGATTTCAATTTTAATGGCCTGTGCGTGAGGGCATTTAATTTGCACTGGGATTAGATAAGCTCGGCGCACTTCTACCTGAATGGCCGTAGAATTTGAAGATGGTCTTTATATGACAGTCTCTTAAAGATCCATTGAGCATTGAGCTTGGCGCTTATTTCAAATGGGATCGCAAGGGGAAATGGGCAATGAACTTCTTCCAGATGAGCTAAAAAACTGAAGAGGGGCGGCCAACCTGTTCTCCTGCTCTTTGCCGTTACAGGTCGTGGATAAGCCATCTTCCTAGTGAAACGATTATCCAATAATCTCTGATGAAAAGTCTTTGTGTTAAGTCTAACACCCATCGGAAATACATACATATGTAGCTGCGAGTCGAGCCGAGATCTTATGGTTGATAAACCGAAACCGAAACCGAATCGACATTTCATATTCATGATTTCCGCACCCAAGACAAAAGCCGCCCAAGCAGCAAACACCCAAAATAAACATAAGCTTCTCTCCGATTTTAAAAGTTGCTAATTCTCTTATAGAACAAAGGAGAGAAGGGGCTAACATATCATGTTTGAAATCTGGTTGGACGGGCACATGTCAGGGACATGTTGACTTGGATTTGGATTTGGATTTGACAGTGGCGCTGTGTCGTAATCTCGAGCTGGATTGTCCTTCGATGGAGACCAAAATCCGAGGCAACTGATTCTCATCGCCGCCGTGGCATACGTTGAATAATCGACTGTCGCAACGTCCGATGATGCGACAAAAAAAGGCTTTTCCTCCAGCCGGTATTCGAGAAGTTTTCAGCACAAATAAAGAAGAAAAAAAATCACTTGAATTCCCCGCAATGACAAATTTGAAATGTCAGCAGTCGTCGCCAAGTGTCATTGCCTCTCCGGAGGTGACGAGGAGGAGTTGGAGATGTGCAAAGCAAGTTATGACCCGAATTGTTGGCCAGCTGGAGGTTTCTCACCGCTTATGCAATTACAGCCGAGAATTAATTGCCGCCTGACGGCCGTCTTTGTCCACTTAGAGGGTGACTTCCTCAAGTCTCGAAGTCTCGAATCTCGTCTGGGTTGTCTAATTACCCGATGATCTCTACCACAGTCCGCCCATGAATGGCCGGCCACGCACTGCCACTGGCACTGGCACTGCCACTGTCACTGGCACTTGCTCTGGCCAAAAGAGTCCAAAGCCATCTGCAGGGGTTACTGGAGGAGGAGGCTCACTGCAGTGGGCGTCTGGCTGATTGGTTCATTAAAAGCCAAATGCTCGGCGTGACTGCTTTTCATGAGCTCGAAAATTAATAAATTCTAGTTATTAAGCATAAACAAAATACAGCAAAACTGCAGGCGATGACAAACTCTGACTGAAACTCGTTTCGGTGTCAATCGATGAGCGGCAGAAGAATGATCAGCCGCAGCTCCAGCCCCAGCCCCAGCCTCAGCTTCAGTCCCAGCCTCCGCCTCAGATGCAGTTTCAGTTTCAGTTTCAGTTGGGGTTTGGGGCTTGGGTTTGGGGCTTCTTCGAGTGGCGATCTCTGATGGCTGATCACAGATCACCTCAGAGATTCTCCGAGATGTGTGTGCGTCTAAAGGTCATTCGGTTATCCGAGTCAGAGATGGCGGTGAGCCTACCTTAACATTCAACTCCATTTGCTGACCCCTGGACGGCACGCACCCAGCATCGGGCGCGAAGTCAACCGGTTCATGTTCCTCGGGCGAAACTGCATGTAGGCCTAAGCCCAAGTCCGGACGGCGTAATTGCCATTAGCCAACGCCTGATCTTCTCACATCTCTCAGCCTCAGCCTCACTACGAGCATACGTATGTATTTGCCTTGGCAAGCTCCGGTGGGAGCCTTGACTCGGCGCAACTGACAATCGATTGATGAAATTGATGAAATTGATGAAATTTTTCGTCTCTGCTCGAAGCTCATGCTGGGCATTTTGCATCTAAGCCGTTTACAAAATTAAACGCTGCATGACAAAATGTTTAACACTCGATGGTACAGGGGAGCCCTCGAAGAGTGGACTGCAATAGCAGCACAACTAAGGTCTGTTTGCTTTATAGAGCTCTGACTGTACGTATAGTTGGGCTAGTGAATGACAAAATCTAAACCAATCTACTGTCCTGTTTCGTTTAGAGATCTCTTACTTTGGGGATCTGCTCTGATGCCAATAACTCAATGAAATTTGATTATTGGTTCGCTTTAGAGGGTTTTCACTCTACATAAAAGTTGGAATTTTGGCAAAAACTGACCAAAAAGCATCTGCGAATTGTGTTTGCCCGAATCAAAGGCAGCTAAATAGTTAAACCAACAGCAAATTGGCCAAGTTAAGCATGCGGTAGTACAAGTAAGTATCTGGTGCTTCTGCTTCTGCTTCTGCTACTGCTGCCGCATCAGGTTTGTTATAATTGCTGCTTTAGGGCTTTACTCGAATTTTGGCCAACTGATGTTAGCCGTCTGTTAACTCCCAAACATCTCAAGCAGAGACAGCAGCAGAGGCAGCAGAGGCAGCACCGGCAGGTCTGGGACTGGTTAAACGCCTGGTCAGCCTCGGCAGACGTCGCGACGGCGCTGGCAGCGAGCGCCGCATCTTCATTCAAGCCGCTTTCGGTTTCGACCGCTGCCTTCTTCTCCACCTCTGCTGCTGTTGCTGTGGCTGTTGCTTCTGCTGTTTCTGCTGCTGCTGCTGCTGCTGCTGCTGCGGTCCGGGGCGAGTGTTAACAGCTGTCGCCCAAGTGAAGAAGATGCCTCTGCCGCTGCCTCGGTTGACGGTGGCGTTGCGGCGATGCTTTTCGGGCAGATGGCGGGTCCGAGTATATATAGAAAATCTACAAGTTTTGATGCTTTAGTTGGTATTCCACACTCGACCTAGAAGTTAAACCAACTTAGCTGGGCATCGATCAAATTCAATTGACCATTGAATTTTGATACGATCGGTCGCGTCGTCTTCTTAGCCATTCCGCCAAGGATTACGCACGAAAAGGATTACCTTAACGAAATCGGGATTAATTAATCAGCAAACCTCCTCGCTCCAGTTCGAGTCTACAGCTGCCGTTTGTAGCAGTCCAAAAGTGTACACCATGGTAAAGCAACCCAGCCTAGTTTCAATTGAATCCGTCCTAAAACAAACAATAATATTTTGTGTGCAAAAAGTGTCCAAAAAACAAGTGTCCCTCGGTGTGAAGACAAACAAGACATAGACCATAGACATAGACACGACTAGTAGGGGCAAGGCAAGGCGAGGCAAGACATTGACAAGAGTGTCGCAAAGGAAAGAGTATCTGCAACATGACAGAAGACAGAAGAGCGGGCAGCGGGCAGCGGGCAGCGAGCAAACAGTCAGGGCAATAGGCAAATAAATTGCCAAAGCCCCGACTGCAGCTCGATTCCAATTTCAATCTATTTGCATTTTACATTTTAAAGATTGTCGGATCTGCTACGAAGAGCTATCTCCAGCCCCGCTGTCTCTGTTGATGCCAGTTGACATTTAAGCCGCTAAAAGTGGTTGACCGTAGAAATTGTGCAAGTGCCAAGCAAGTCCCAAGCACCCATCCGATCCGATCCGATGCGATCCGATGCGATGCGATGCGAGCGGACTTTGTCGAACGAGTGCAATGTTACGCATGCGCCGTGTGGGCCGCCCACAGAGCAACAAATCATCTTGGCTCGGATCGCCTCCGCTGTGGCCAAGAGTAGCATTTGCGTATTAAGCCATTAGGATGGCACCAGCTGCATTCTGCCACTTTGGTTGCTTTGCCTGCTGTTTCTATGTCAGCATTGACATGACTGAAGATGAAATTAAAACTTGTTTTTTTTTTTTCTATTTTTTTTCTATTTTTTTTTCTGTTTTTCATAAATACATTTCGCTGGGGCTTCTGACATTTGCAAGATTGGTAATTGGCGTATTTAGGTAAATAGCCATAAAAACGCTTGCCTTAAGTCACATTCTAGGCGCTGCCATTGAGCTTAGCATCAAGCATCAAGCATCCAGTGTCTTAGTTGTCCAGCCCGAGACCAAGATATTCTTGGCCAACAGATGCTGTATTTTTTGTTGCTTTTTTTTTCCTTCTAAGCGAAGGGCCAAGTCGCCAAGTTGAGTGCCAAATGATCAGATTTATTCCCCCTCCAAAGACCCGCAGAGACCCAGCTCCAAGACTCTTCCTACGTTGCGTCTGTAATAATTGTCTTAAGGTCTCGCCCTTGAGTTGGCGCTGCCCTCGATCCAGTGTGAATCGGATTAATTAGCTGCTCATTAGCATAATGGAGAGTCAAGGGAACAAGATATCGATGAAACACAAGTGTCCTTTCACTTTCGCATTGACAAAGCGAGTTAAGATTTTTATTTTTCTTTTAATCGCTAACAAATCTCATCGCATAAGTCAAAACCCAATTAGATGGATTCTGAGACTCCTTTTGTGTGTGTGCTGTGTGTGTGTGTTTTTTTTTTATGTTTAAACAAGTTAGAACTGCCAAACGTTCGGGTTCATTAGCATAAATAATTTTTGAATCATTTACATACAAAAAAGTTAAATATTTGTTGAAATTAGCAAAAATTCGGAGGCACTCAACAAGAGACGAGACAATGTAGACGTGCTCATCGCTGTGTTCGTTATAATCCAACAGATTTGGTTATAAATGACACTCGAAGCTGCCTTTTTTTTTTATTATTTTATGGCTGTGCGTATGCTAATTTCTGACTTTAGTTTTTCTCACTATTTTTATGGTTATTATATAATCATTGTCTTCGTTCTTTAACGTAGAACTGGTCTGTCTCTGTCGCCGGGGAAGGTCCGGTTTCTGGCATAATAATCAGCTATTTATATAACCATCCCCGAAAATTCTGCGATGGGTAATTAATTGAGCTCATCGACCGTCGGGTATCGACCAATTCGACGACCACTTTCATTAGTGTTGACAGAGACTAGTCGATGACCTTGCCGCGGATAGCCGCAGCGACAAATGGTACTCGAACGCGCAGAGATTCAACGGAAGCCATAACTCAGAGCCAGTCCTCAGCTTCCTCAGCTTCAGCAGGTTGTCGTTTGGTCGTTTGTCGTTTGTCGCTGACCATCGTCACTCATGATCGCTGTGTTCGCATTATGCATTAGCATTATGTTTTAATCACACGAGTCTGCGAGATTTACTAGGTCTACAGACCAATCAATGGCGCCTCAGAGCAAGCCTCGGGCGGGGATGGGGGATGGGCAACGGGCAACGGGCAATGGGGAATCTCTATCCATGACCTAGAGATGCTAATGACTGTCAAAGTTGAATGTCTGTGTTAACATTTTCGAGTGATTTTCAATGCATTTATGGTAATGTGTCTGCGACTGATTTGAATACTTCACCCCGGACTGACTCGGGCTGAACTTTTCGAAGATTTTTGACCCGCAGGCCACAGAGGCAGACGACGGCTCGGTTTGCCTTGCCTCGTCTCAGATTCGGGCCAAGCTGCCACGAAGCGTGAAGCGGCGATTAGTTCTTATAAGGCGATCGGGCAATTAGCCGCAATCAGCCGCTCGTTAAAGCCAGTTGTTTGTCGGAGACACTTGAACCTCTGCCACAAGCACACTCGGCATGGCCGAGAAGCCATGCATCTCGATTTATCTCTTCTCATTCTCAACCGAGTCTCCTTTCCTTTCCTTCACTCCACAGAGAAGTGCACTCTTCGTCTTAGCGCTCTGCGCTGTGGCGGTGGCCACCGCAACGGCCGATACGCATGAGGTAAGTAACCCCCACCCCGCGAGGACCCTGACACTCCTGAAGCAGATCCCCAACTAAAGCATCCGTCTATTGCAGCGTAAGGTCCGTGCCGCCGACGGGTACTTCTACCCCACGCCGCAGGTGCCGTTCGAGCTGCCCCCACGTACTACTCAGGCGCCGTACACCCGTCCGCCCACGACGAGGCCCCCGGTGACCCGTCCTCCTACGACGAGGCCCCCGGTTACGCGCGTGCCAGCCACGTACTTGCCTCCTACCAACAAGCCAGCACCACCGGCGACCACTCGTGTGCCTCCACCACCACCACCGCCAAGGACTCCACCTCCAACCAGGCCACCAACTCGTCCTCCAACCCCTCCCCCAACCAGGCCAGCGACTCGTCCACCAGCAACTTATCTGCCACCCACAAACAAGCCTGCACCACCGGCAACTACTCGTGTGCCTCCACCACCACCACCACCAAGGACTCCACCTCCAACCAGGCCACCAACTCGTCCTCCAACCCTCCCCCAACCAGGCCAGCGACTCGTCCACCAGCAACTTATCTGCCACCCACAAACAAGCCTGCACCACCGGCAACTACTCGTGTGCCTCCACCACCACCACCACCAAGGACTCCACCTCCAACCAGGCCACCAACTCGTCCTCCAACCCCTCCCCCAACCAGGCCAGCGACTCGTCCACCAGCAACTTATCTGCCACCCACAAACAAGCCTGCACCACCGGCAACTACTCGTGTGCCTCCACCACCACCACCACCAAGGACTCCACCTCCAACCAGGCCACCAACTCGTCCTCCAACCCCTCCCCCAACCAGGCCAGCGACTCGTCCACCAGCAACTTATCTGCCACCCACAAACAAGCCTGCACCACCGGCAACTACTCGTGTGCCTCCACCACCACCACCACCAAGGACTCCACCTCCAACCAGGCCAGCGACTCGTCCTCCAACCAGGCCTCCAACTGCACCACCAACACGTGCATCCACTCCAGCACCAACCTACTTGCCACCCACAAACAAGCCAGCACCTCCAGCAACCACCCGTCCTCCAGTACGCACCACTCAGCCTCCTACTAGGCCACCAACCCGCCCACCCACCCGTCCACCCACTCCCCCACCAACGTACCTGCCCCCCACTCCAGCACCAACCACCCGCAGACCTCCTCCACCACCCACCAGGCCCCCAACCAAGCCCCCAACTAGGGCTACAACTCGGGCAACTACCCCTGCCCCCACTTACTTGCCACCCACAAACAAGCCAGCACCCCCAGCAACCACACGTCCTCCAGTACGCACCACTCAGCCTCCTACCAGGCCACCAACCCGTCCCCCAACACGCCCACCCACTCGTCCACCCACTCCCCCACCAACATACCTGCCCCCCACTCCTCCTCCAACCAGGCCACCAACTCGGCCCCCAACTCCACCACCAACTCGTCCCCCAACTCGCCCACCCACTCCACCACCAACTAGGCCTCCAACCAGGCCTCCAACTGCACCACCAACACGTGCATCCACTCCAGCACCAACCTACTTGCCACCCACTAACAAGCCAGCACCTCCTGCCACCACTCGTCCCCCAGTACGCACCACTCAGCCCCCAACCAGGCCACCAACCCGTCCCCCAACCAGGCCACCAACTCGGCCACCCACTCCCCCACCCACATACCTTCCACCCACTCCGCCACCAACCAGGCCACCCACTCGTCCCCCGACTCCAGTGACCAGACGCACGCCACCACCAACCTTGCCCCCGACTCGTCCTCCGACCCGTCCTCCAACCAAGCCCCCAACCAGGGCCACAACTCCCGCACCTACGTACCTGCCACCCACGAACAAGCCAGCACCACCAGCAACTACTCGTCGCACTCCACCCCCCACAGTGCGCACCCCACCCCCAACTGTGCGTACTCCACCACCGACTATCCGCACTCCACCTCCAACGAGGGCTACTGTACCACCCACAAGACGCCCAACCAGCACCCCAGCACCCACGTACTTGCCACCCACCAACAAGCCAGCACCACCAGCTACCACCCGTCCTCCAGTACGCACCACTCAGCCTCCTACTAGGCCACCAACCCGCCCACCCACCCGTCCACCCACTCCCCCACCAACGTACCTGCCCCCCACTCCACCACCAACCAGGCCACCAACTCGTCCCCCAACTCCACCACCAACCAGGCCACCAACTCGCCCACCCACTCCACCACCAACTCGCCCACCCACCCCACCACCCACTCGTCCTCCCACCAGGCCCCCGACTCGCGCAACTACTCCCGCACCAACATACCTGCCACCCACAAACAAGCCTGCACCACCAGCAACCACACGCCCCCCAGTACGCACCACTCAGCCTCCAACTAGGCCACCAACCCGTCCCCCAACCCGTCCCCCAACTCGTCCACCCACTCCCCCACCAACGTACCTGCCCCCCACTCCTCCACCAACCAGGCCTCCAACTCGTCCACCCACTCCTCCCCCAACACGCCCACCCACTCGCCCACCCACCACATACTTGCCTCCCGTCACCACCCGCGTGACCCGTCCACCCACTCCACCACCCACCCGCAAGACCACCATCTACATCCCACCCCCGACAAGAGCTAGCGTGCCCCCACAGACGACCAAGCACCAGGGCTACCAGTACCCGAAGCCCAGCATCCCCTTCGACTTCTAGGTCTCGAAGGAGGTCGATGAGGTCGATGAGGTCTGAAAGCGTCTCTAGCAGCGCAATAGCTACTATATGTCTAGGGCTAGATATTGTAGATCTAGTCAATACAGTGTAACGATACTTCAACGCTTCTGGGGTGCTAGTGCTTGTGAGTGCTAGGAACCACTGGAGGCGCCAGCAAGGACGAAAATTGTTTGTTTTTTTTTTGTATTCATACTTTTGTAATTAATGAATCGCATACTCATGCAGTTGGGGATCACTGCTTCTATACGGTGTACCTAATTGTACGGCTAAAAGTCTATCCAACTCTTGCTATGTTCTACCAACGCTATCGATCGACGTGTGTCTGCCTGTTGCCTATAACGGACAAGCACACAAGCTCAAGACTATATAGCTCTATATTACGATTAAATAAACCTTTATTCGGATTGCTGAAAACCTGAACAATAAAATAAGATTTTCGAATATTTGCACGCATTTTCTCTTTCATCCCCCTCTTCCTGGACAACGGGAAATGAGCCCAGATCATGTCCGGGAGATCTCGTGGTCTTGTTAGCTGCACATCTATGGGGGGCGGACCTCTACGACTTTGTCTGGATGTTGGTTTCATGTACGATACTTGACTGTATCTACATATATCCAGATATACAATTTAAACCTACTCCTATCACGGCAATGGGCAAAGATCTCGTCTCTTTCGAGGTCTTACTCTTTGGGAGTCCATGAACATCTGAAGAATGGAGATTCCTATCCGTCAGGGCATGGGCGCTTCGGATTGTTTGGCAGACAACTGGGATTTCTAGTCATTTCGCTGCGATCTTGAGCTTTTCATGGTCAATGCGTTTTTTAATATCTCTTTCTTTTGCGCATGCTGGCAGCACGAATGCGCCTGAGCAATTAATTTAGTTGTGTACTTGTACAAGTATTTTGCTTTCGCACGCGCAGGCGCAGGCGCAGGCGCAAACTCTATTAAACTTTCTAATTAAGCGGTCGCCACTCGCTGATATGTATATCTATATCTGCGGCAACTTTTTAGGCGCTGCTAGCGCCCAACTGCAGACAGTCGTCGTTGCGATCCGCGATGAGGCAGAAGTCGCGCCAGGTGCCCACATTCACAGAGCGATAGGCAAGCCGAGCGGTTCGAACAGCTGCCACCAGAGTCCGGAAAGATGTCCATGCAGCCAGCCCCAACAGGAGACAACGAGCACAGAACGCGGCAGAGTCCTGGCATTCGTCTGGCCACAAGCAGGGGCAGCCACTGGATTATGGGCCTGTTATTTGTCCAAACAATTGTACGTATCGGCCACATGTCGGGTTCTTCCGTTCCTCCGGTGGGAGTACGTATAGGATTTAGCAATCGAGCTTTCCTTTTCTATTTTTTTTTCTTGCAGATGTCTCTCATGGTAGTCAAGGTCGCCTCCACAGCAGCTCTGTATCAACACCAGCAACAACCACTGCAACCACTCAACGACATTGAGTCCACAGCAGAGACGACACCCAGCGACAGGGAGACCCAGAGCCTGGGCCTGAACCAGAACCAGAGCTACAGCCACAGCCAGAGCCAGAGCCAAAGCAGCAGCGACATCGAGAAGATGCGTGCCAAGTTACAGCAATTGCAGCACGAGCAGCAGCAAGAGTATCTGCGGCAACAGCAGCAGCAGTTGCAGCTGCATCTGCAACAGATGCATGCCACGGGAGCTGTTGGCGAAACCGCCTACTTATTGGAGCGTGCCGACCACGTTGCGCCCGCCCCTGCGCCCATCTACGGAACATGGCGCACGAAAGCGAGACGGGCTCCACACGCCACCTCGGGGAACGATGTTGACGACGGGCATGTCTACGAGCGCCTGCCCAAGCGATCAGCCACCATGACACCTCTGCGTGGCGTGCTGCGCGATCAGATGCCCCGTCCGCCGCGCCTGGCCACCCAGGACACGCACCACCCCCAGATGTCCGGCTCTCCACTACCGCCGCCCACAACCTCACTGCTGAGGCGCCACTACTCCGAGACACCGGGCACTCTGGCCATGCGGGAGGACTTTAAGCCGAAACCCTTTCACTTTCCCTATGACGGTCCCATGCCAGAACAGTTCACCAAGGGCGAGGCGGAGAGGGAACAGCGCCCTCGGCCGGAGGTGAACAACATCCAGGATATCTTGCAGCACCTGCACATCAATGGGTTGGGTCCCAGCAAGCTGCCACCAATGGTGATGATGCCCACGGGGCTCCATATAGCTGGAAGCTTCAAGAATCTCAAGAGCAGCGGCATCGGGAACTTCTTTCGCAGCAAGCGTAACAAGAAGCAGATGCAGTTTAGCATCCCGTTACCCATGTCAATAGGTCACATGCCAATGCCAATGCCAATGCCCATGTCGATGTCCATGTCCATGCCGATATCCATGCCAATGCCCATGCAGTGGTACGGCCCGGGAGTGATGCCCCACCAACGTGTGGCCATCGATCAATTGTATCCATACAAGCCGCGCTCCCCGCAAGACATCAATCTGCTGGCCATGCAGCAGCTGACACCCAACAAGAACGTGTCCAAGAAGAAGAATAAGAAAAAGCACCAGCAGCAGCAGCAACAGTTGGCCCAGGGCAACCAGCAGCACTACGTGGCCGATCCTTTCGGCCAGCACTTGCCACAGCCAGTGCTCGCGCTAAATGCCACTCGGCAGCCGCAGCATAAACGGATTCCGTTCAAGCTGAATCTGGACATCTATCCGGTGATGCCGCCCTCGCGTCCCGCCTCAGTGCTGCGCAATCCTTTCCAGCAGGAGTACGCGATGCCTTCGCCGGCAGCACTGACGGGAACCACGGCCGCCGCATACCAGCATCTGGGGCCCGGTGTCTACCAGACTCCATTCAAATTCCCCACCCAGGCGCCCCACCCGGCCCACATGCAAATCTCCTTTCCCGACCAGGCCCCGCGATTTAGCCAGCATCAGGCTCTCTATCAGCCTCAGGCCCACAAATTTCCGCCTCCCAAGAGCGTGCATCCCGATGATGCCATCTATGGAAATGGTGCGGTTTATGGACATGGCCTGGCGCAAGGACAAAACCAGGGCCAAAGTCATTGGCAGGGGCACAGCCACGGCTATGCGCAAGGTCAGGGTTTGGCCCACGTTCAGGCCCTGGGTCAAGTTCAAGGACAGGGACAGGGTCAGGCGTTGGAGTCTCAGTCGATAGAGTCTCAGACGAGCCCCATTATGCTCCATCTGAATGTCTTTCCCAAGCAGAAGCCTACGGCGACTATACGCACCTCCACGAATCCGTTTTACAACCACAACTTGCATCGGAACACGATCAGCTCGAGTGATCTGCCGCCACCCAATCCCCCGAGCCCCATCGAGCCACGTCAGGCAGGCAATGGCTCTGCAACACCGGCAGCCGCTCATCCGCATCAGCAACAGCAACAGCAACAGCAGCCGTCACAGCAGATATCTCTCAATCAAACCCAGCAGCAGCAGCACCACCAACCGCAAGTGAATCGCTCCAGTTCCATCTCACGCAGCGACCACCTGCCCCTCATCGACTTCGAGCATCCGATTGTGGCCGCAGAGCTGCCAGAGGCACCACATCCAGCTTCTCTTGCCAGCTACCGGACCGATCACCACCATCACAGGGCGCAGCCGCAGGGGCATCACCCTGTGGATGATCACTTTCGCTACCAGAAGAGCACCAATATAGAGCAACTGGCGGCCGAGGCACAGACAGCATCGCTCTTCCGCTTTCCCGTCGAGGATCTGATACAATTCCACGTGGACGATGCCCTCTAACCATTAACTGTATTAGCTGTACCAGTTTTTTTTTTATCCTATAGTTAGTGTAGAAGTTAAATCAATATATTTATAAATGGTTTCTATTACAATTATATTCGACAATAACAGTATGAACGTAATCATCAACTGAATCATTCAACAAGACAGCAGTGCCCTGCTGTAACCTGAAGGTTTTGCTTGTTTTCCCTCGATATTATCCTGCAACTGGGAGTCTACCCAGCCCCAAAAGATAGCGATAATATGATATTTGCACTGCCCACTGTAACAAATGATTGTTAATCGCATATGCTTATGCACGGCAGCTGCCGCTCTCTCACCTATCTATGCAGCCTTCTTATTTTCTACAATAATAGCATACTCGGCATGACCCACGTCGGTCAATAAATTGTACTTATTAATTTGGCTCGACCTTTCGACCGCTCGACCTTTTTTTTTAAATCAAACATCGCAACAGTGAAAAAGCTCATTAGCTTAACAACGGTCATGTCACTAAAATTGTATGGTGTAGTTGCCACCATGTAGCAAACATGTAGCAAACAGTGGCGCTTCGCAGCATTTGGAAAAAGTTTCAAATGTTGCGGAGCATTCCCCGCATCATTTCCCCACAACAAACGATAAAATTCAAACAGCCTGGCTGTGCCTCTATATGCGTGCCAGCTGGAAGTTGAGACGCTCCTGCTGCAGCTCAGACTGTTGATCCTGCAGTGTTTAGAGTGGAAAATCAATCTTGGAGGAAAACGAGAGACCTGTTCTATTCACGAATCTAGTGCCAAGTCTTCCGCAATACTTGCTGCCCCTGCACGTTGAGCACCTGCTGCATGTACCAGTCTCGCGCCTTTTCCACTCCGTCCAGGCCAAGTGCTATATCTCGGCTATACAGTGTCCGATCTAGGCGTGCCCATACTCTTTTGTGATCGGAAGAGTCCTTGCCGCTCCTTCCCTCAACAGCCACGCAATATTTTACTAGCCACATTGTAGAAAAATGTTGCGCAACATTTACATTTCGATAATTGCATCAATAACTTCATTCCTGCATCGATATTTTCATTCCTGCATCGATATTTTCATTATTGCATCGATATTTTCATTTCTTTATCGATAAAGATGAGTGTTGCCAGACTGTTAAATTAAGGCGGTTTATTTAAAAATAGCAAAAATGTATAAATTAACTATGAGAGCATCTTTGGACGGACGGTACGCTGCGTTTCATCTTCGATTCTGCACCTTGTGCCTGTGAGGATTTCCCTTAACAGCATCAATTAACTAGGATTTCTGTGATCTTCTCCTGGGCAAGAAATACTGCTGGCATATACTCGTCAGCGAGTTCAGCACTCACTTCCCGAAAGAATTCCATCAATATCCTGCACACAATGTTTTGGACACACTCAATAGATTCCGTATTGTGCGATATTCTTAGGCAATATAGTGCTATGGCCATCCGTTTCTTCAAAGGTAAGATTTGATTTGTGGATCCAAATACCCCAATCTATTTTTGTCTTATGTGGATGTCCTGCGAAATCTTCCTTCCGCTTTTTCATCCACCCAACTACTAGAAGATCGATCAGGAATGCGACTAACAAATTAAAAAAGTCTCAAAGATAATCTACGAGTATAGGTAGGCAATGAAATATTTAACAATCAGTTGATTCTCGTATATACAACAATACTGTGAATATGGCGCCTATTGTCAGGGATGACGAGGACGTAATTCGGACTCCGATTCAGACCTCGATTCATATGATGACTTTGAGAACGATTCCACTTATTTCCGTGATCCGCCTGCCTAAGTTGATAACGATTTGACACATTAAAGTTTATACAATCTTCCATACTAATCCATAATTTGTGCTTTTTTTCAAGGTTCTAGATCAAATCCGGCTCACGTCAGCGGGTGGGAGCACTGCGAGAGGGTCTATCAGGGTGCCAGGCTGAAGGGGCGTGGCAAAAATTTGAAATACACTGGTACTGAAGTGATATCACAGCTTGGATAGAAAGTTTGGTTGCTCTAGCTCTTATATTCTCTGAGATCTAGGCGCTCATAAAGACGGACAGACGAACGGATGGATAGATAGACATGGCTATATCGACTCGGCTATTGATGCTGATGAAGAATATATATAGCTTTATTGGTCGGTCACCTTTTGGGTGTTACACATATCCACTATAACCACAAATATAATATACCCCTATGCTCTTCGAGTACCGGGCATAAAACGATATCTTTATATCTTTCCTTCTATTGTACATACATATGTCAAAGTAGAAAACAAAACGGTAATAATTTTTGGTTTTTCTATTAAATAGTTATTTATTTATATGATTATGTTTTGGCAGTGTAATGAACTCTTTTCCACACCACCATAGAGGTAGAGTTCTAGGCGCGTTTTTTTTATTGTGGTATCCCAATAGGCCTACTCCACATATGAATTCACTATCGGTGTCAAAGAATGGTCCAAATACATTTCAGAGTCCGCGTCTTTCTTGTGAGTGTCATTCTTGTGAGTGTCATTCTTGTGAGTGTCATTCTTGTGAGTGTCATTCTTGTGAGTGTCATTCTTGTGAGTGTCATTCTTGTGAGTGTCATTCTTGTGAGTGTCATTCTTGTGAGTGTCATTCTTGTGAGTGTCTTTCTTGTGAGTGTCTTTCTTGTGAGTGTCTTTCTTGTGAGTGTCTTTCTTGTGAGTGTCTTTCTTGTGAGTGTCTTTCTTGTGAGTGTCTTTCTTGATGTCTTTCTTGTGAGTGTCTTTCTTGTGAGTGTCTTTCTTGTGAGTGTCTTTCTTGTGAGTGTCTTTCTTGTGAGTGTCTTTCTTGTGAGTGTCTTTCTTGTGAGTGTCTTTTTGTGTTCTTTCTTGTGAGTGTCTTGTAAAATTTTGTTTTCTACCTCTCCTGTGTCATATAATAAATTTGAAAAGTGCCGATTTGATTGGTGAAAACACAGACATTTGGCATCTTCAAAATGAAGCACATTTGCGTGCGCGGCCAACCCTTGATGGGGAATTCGTTGCCGGTTCTCTCGTAGTAAGCAGCTGCAACATCAACACGAAAAATTCAATTAGAAAAACCATTTCGATATACCTGAAAGTCATTGTTATGCTTTGTTTTGTTTACTTGCCTCGTATCTGAGAGAGCGTTATAGATCTCTCTGGACAGTCACAATTACAGCTTAAAAACAGACCACGCATATCGTCGTGAAATGTTGGGTTTTCCCACAGCTTTCTATTTAAATAGTTCTCCATTCTGGCCATGATTTTCTATGATTTTTATTTTTAAAATTTTTATAAAATATAAAATTAAATTTTTGTTTTGTTTTTTTTACACTCACTCACACGTGTGATACAACTATATGTTGTCTCGGCAAACTTTTCGGTCAGACTGAAAAATTTCTGTCCTGCTCCTAACAACTCGAATGGATTGAAGTTGAGGGGTAAAGCAAGGACTACTATATCGAGTAGTTTTTATTGTTAATATAATTTCTTTAGCTTGAATACAAAAATTATTTTAACAACACAACACTTAGCCATAATCAGTCCTCGTGAAGATAGGCTTCTTTGCCAATAAGGGACAAGGCTATCCTTGATGGTGAACCCCATATACTGTGATATAGTTATATATGAATCAGACAAATGTTGGCCCAGCCAAGATAAATCCTGATGAGAAGACGATACAATGG
Organism: Drosophila athabasca; assembly: GCA_008121215.1. NCBI lineage: Eukaryota > Metazoa > Arthropoda > Insecta > Diptera > Drosophilidae > Drosophila > Drosophila athabasca. The sequence goes on along the minus strand of CM017796.1, from coordinate 60,020,439 downwards.
ATCCATAACTAGCTGTTGTTGGAGGAGGTGCTTTCCGTGTTCTTCTTCACCTTTGCAAGACAATCCCTTCGACAAGGAGATCTAAGAATCTTAGGTGGCAGTTCCACACACTTAGCTGGCCTTTCATCCTACAGTTGTTGTCGCAGGTTCAACTTCGAAGACGAGGGGGAACGTTGGACTACTTTATATATGTACATATGTGAGCTTATCTTTTTTCTGCAGATCAGATGAATATATCTGGAATATATCTGGAATATAGCTGCCATAAAAGCAAGAGATCTTCAAGTTTATTTCAAGCCCAGCCTTGGTTTTTTTTAGGTTTTTGTGGGAGATCTCTTTCACTTCCACGCTTACTCCTACTACTCTCTCTATCTCTGTCTTTGCGGCGTGTATCGAAAGTGGAAACCGGAGCATACCTGATTTTCTAGATAGTAAAAAACGTAAAATGATATACACCTCAAAAACATACATGATGTACATCATACATGCGTTGCAGAGAACAAAACAAAACCAAGTAGACAAAAACGTACGATTTTGTAATTAATATATTTAAATATCAGTGTTAATGTTATTTAGTAGAAGCATCAAGTACAATAATCATATAAATAGTTTCCTTCTGCGCTTTCGTCTTTGATTTTCGTTTAGCAAGTTTTCTATTACATAGTCTACTCGTTAGGCTAGGGCTAGAGATACTCGTGGATACGAATCCACTGGATACACACGAACATACATATACAATACCATATACAAATGCCGATTCACATACAAGATACTCGTACAAACTAGAAGCGTACTAAGGAGCGCGAATGTAGGGGATTAATGTCCTTAAGATGGATATAATGCTAATTGAGTTACACGTAGAGCTTGACTTGTTTTGGGGGGAGCTGACAGGTGGGTTGGGTGTGAACTTAGGGCTGAGGAGGTCTACAGGTAGCCATGGCCAGCACCCTCTACCAGACGCGACCGGGTGGGTACCAGCTGGAGATTCTCCACTCCGTCCAGGCCAAGTGCTATATCTCGGCTATACAGTGTCCGATCTAGGCGTGCCCATACCCTTTTGTGATCGGAAGAGTCCGTGCCGCTCCTTCCCTCAACAGCCACGCAATATTTTACTAGCCACATTGTAGAAAAATGTTGCGCAACATTTACATTTCGATAATTGCATCAATAACTTCATTCCTGCATCGATATTTTCATTCCTGCATCGATATTTTCATTATTGCATCGATATTTTCATTTCTTTATCGATAAAGATGAGTGTTGCCAGACTGTTAAATTAAGGCGGTTTATTTAAAAATAGCAAAAATGTATAAATTAACTATGAGAGCATCTTTGGACGGACGGTACGCTGCGTTTCATCTTCGATTCTGCACCTTGTGCCTGTGAGGATTTCCCTTAACAGCATCAATTAACTAGGATTTCTGTGATCTTCTCCTGGGCAAGAAATACTGCTGGCATATACTCGTCAGCGAGTTCAGCACTCACTTCCCGAAAGAATTCCATCAATATCCTGCACACAATGGTTTTGGACACACTCAATAGATTCCGTATTGTGCGATATTCTTAGGCAATATAGTGCTATGGCCATCCGTTTCTTCAAAGGTAAGATTTGATTTGTGGATCCAAATACCCCAATCTATTTTTGTCTTATGTGGATGTCCTGCGAAATCTTCCTTCCGCTTTTTCATCCACCCAACTACTAGAAGATCGATCAGGAATGCGACTAACAAATTAAAAAAGTCTCAAAGATAATCTACGAGTATAGGTAGGCAATGAAATATTTAACAATCAGTTGATTCTCGTATATACAACAATACTGTGAATATGGCGCCTATTGTCAGGGATGACGAGGACGTAATTCGGACTCCGATTCAGACCTCGATTCATATGATGACTTTGAGAACGATTCCACTTATTTCCGTGATCCGCCTGCCTAAGTTGATAACGATTTGACACATTAAAGTTTATACAATCTTCCATACTAATCCATAATTTGTGCTTTTTTTCAAGGTTCTAGATCAAATCCGGCTCACGTCAGCGGGTGGGAGCACTGCGAGAGGGTCTATCAGGGTGCCAGGCTGAAGGGGGCGTGGCAAAAATTTGAAATACACTGGTACTGAAGTGATATCACAGCTTGGATAGAAAGTTTGGTTGCTCTAGCTCTTATATTCTCTGAGATCTAGGCGCTCATAAAGACGGACAGACGAACGGATGGATAGATAGACATGGCTATATCGACTCGGCTATTGATGCTGATGAAGAATATATATAGCTTTATTGGTCGGTCACCTTTTGGGTGTTACACATATCCACTATAACCACAAATATAATATACCCCTATGCTCTTCGAGTACCGGGCATAAAACGATATCTTTATATCTTTCCTTCTATTGTACATACATATGTCAAAGTAGAAAACAAAACGGTAATAATTTTTGGTTTTTCTATTAAATAGTTATTTATTTATATGATTATGTTTTGGCAGTGTAATGAACTCTTTTCCACTCTTTTATTGTGGTATCCCAATAGGCCTACTCCACATATGAATTCACTATCGGTGTCAAAGAATGGTCCAAATACATTTCAGAGTCCGCGTCTTTCTTGTGAGTGTCATTCTTGTGAGTGTCATTCTTGTGAGTGTCATTCTTGTGAGTGTCATTCTTGTGAGTGTCATTCTTGTGAGTGTCATTCTTGTGAGTGTCATTCTTGTGAGTGTCATTCTTGTGAGTGTCATTCTTGTGAGTGTCTTTCTTGTGAGTGTCTTTCTTGTGAGTGTCTTTCTTGTGAGTGTCTTTCTTGTGAGTGTCTTTCTTGTGAGTGTCTTTCTTGTGAGTGTCTTTCTTGTGAGTGTCTTTCTTGTGAGTGTCTTTCTTGTGAGTGTCTTTCTTGTGAGTGTCTTTCTTGTGAGTGTCTTTCTTGTGAGTGTCTTTCTTGTGAGTGTCTTTCTTGTGAGTGTCTTTCTTGTGAGTGTCTTTCTTGTGAGTGTCTTTCTTGTGAGTGTCTTTCTTGTGAGTGTCTTTCTTGTGAGTGTCTTTCTTGTGAGTGTCTTTCTTGTGAGTGTCTTGTAAAATTTTGTTTTCTACCTCTCCTGTGTCATATAATAAATTCGAAAAGTGCCGATTTGATTGGTGAAAACACAGACATTTGGCATCTTCAAAATGAAGCACATTTGCGTGCGCGGGCAACCCTTGATGGGGAATTCGTTGCCGGTTCTCTCGTAGTAAGCAGCTGCAACATCAACACGAAAAATTCAATTAGAAAAACCATTTCGATATACCTGAAAGTCATTGTTATGCTTTGTTTTGTTTACTTGCCTCGTATCTGAGAGAGCGTTATAGATCTCTCTGGACAGTCACAATTGCAGCTTAAAAACAGACCACGCAGATCGTCGTGAAATGTTGGGTTTTCCCACAGCTTTCTATTGAAATAGTTCTCCATTCTGGCCATGATTTTCTATGATTTTTATTTTTAAAATTTTTATAAAATATAAAATTAAATTTTTGTTTTGTTTTTTTTACACTCACTCACACGTGTGATACAACTATATGTTGTCTCGGCAAACTTTTCGGTCAGACTGAAAAATTTCTGTCCTGCTCCTAACAACTCGAATGGATTGAAGTTGAGGGGTAAAGCAAGGACTACTATATCGAGTAGTTTTTATTGTTAATATAATTTCTTTAGCTTGAATACAAAAATTATTTTAACAACACAACACTTAGCCATAATCAGTCCTCGTGAAGATAGGCTTCTTTGCCAATAAGGGACAAGGCTATCCTTGATGGTGAACCCCATATACTGTGATATAGTTATATATGAATCAGACAAATGTTGGCCCAGCCAAGATAAATCCTGATGAGAAGACGATACAATGGATCCATAACTAGCTGTTGTTGGAGGAGGTGCTTTCCGTGTTCTTCTTCACCTTTGCAAGACAATCCCTTCGACAAGGAGATCTAAGAATCTTAGGTGGCAGTTCCACACACTTAGCTGGCCTTTCATCCTACAGTTGTTGTCGCAGGTTCAACTTCGAAGACGAGGGGGAACGTTGGACTACTTTATATATGTACATATGTGAGCTTATCTTTTTTCTGCAGATCAGATGAATATATCTGGAATATATCTGGAATATAGCTGCCATAAAAGCAAGAGATCTTCAAGTTTATTTCAAGCCCAGCCTTGGTTTTTTTTAGGTTTTTGTGGGAGATCTCTTTCACTTCCACGCTTACTCCTACTACTCTCTCTATCTCTGTCTTTGCGGCGTGTATCGAAAGTGGAAACCGGAGCATACCTGATTTTCTAGATAGTAAAAACGTAAAATGATATACACCTCAAAAACATACATGATGTACATCATACATGCGTTGCAGAGAACAAAACAAAACCAAGTAGACAAAAACGTACGATTTTGTAATTAATATATTTAAATATCAGTGTTAATGTTATTTAGTAGAAGCATCAAGTACAATAATCATATAAATAGTTTCCTTCTGCGCTTTCGTCTTTGATTTTCGTTTAGCAAGTTTTCTATTACATAGTCTACTCGTTAGGCTAGGGCTAGAGATACTCGTGGATACGAATCCACTGGATACACACGAACATACATATACAATACCATATACAAATGCCGATTCACATACAAGATACTCGTACAAACTAGAAGCGTACTAAGGAGCGCGAATGTAGGGGATTAATGTCCTTAAGATGGATATAATGCTAATTGAGTTACACGTAGAGCTTGACTTGTTTTGGGGGGAGCTGACAGGTGGGTTGGGTGTGAACTTAGGGCTGAGAAGGTCTACAGGTAGCCATGGCCGGCCACCTCAGCCGGTATGAAGCCCTCGCGCCCGTCGCGCGTCTTCACATAGAACCACTGGCGCTGATCCTTTGACTCGCGGCACTCGCACAGCGTCACAATCTCCCCCTTGTGCACAGCAATGCTCTCCGTGACGTAGTCCGAGTTGATGGCGACTAGAGTTTGACGTAGCCCGTTGTGCTGCTGCTTGCGTAGCACGCTCAGTGCTGTTGCTACCGCTGGCTGCTGAGGCGGCTGCTGGGGAAGGGTCTTTGGATGCAGATGCTGGCCGTTGTGGCCATTGGTGATGTACGAGACGTTCGAGACGCGTCGCACTGCCTGCGACTGAGCCTGGGACACATGCAGATGCGGCTGCTTCTTGGTGCTCTTCTGCTGCTGCTGCTGCTGCAGCGTGACGTACTCGTCATTGGAGGCTCCGCTCCGCACCGAAGCTGAGCCGGAGGCAAGGCCCACCTGTTTGGTGGAGCGCAGCTGGGCGTAAGCCTTCTCCACGAGCTTTGGCTGCGAGGCGGCTCGCAGATAAAGCTTGTCCACGTGCTGTTCCCCGTACAGGGAACTGGTCATGCTGCCTCCTTTGGTCACCTGATGTTGGCTAATGCTGTTGTTGTTGTTGTTGTTGATGCTCAGGGGCAGCAGCTCCTCGACGGGCTTGGAGCTACGTGGAGTGCGGGCGCCATCGGAGCGAGTGCCGCCGCGCATCCGAATCTCCTTCTCCGAGTCGGTCATATTGCCGCAGGGACGGGGAAAGACGTCTGCGTTGGATTCCCAGCATGGAGTGTGACGCGAGCCGCTTCGAGCCGCCTGCGGGAGAATTCCCAGCGGCAGGCAGCAGGCATAGCCAACGTAGCCCTCCTCCGCGTGCGGTGTCTGCACGTACAGCCAGTTCTGGTTTTTGAATACCGCATTTACGACCATGCCCAGCGGCAGGGGAATCTCCAGCTGGTACCCACCCGGTCGCGTCTGGTAGAGGGTGCTGGCCGTGGCCAGAACTACGGGTATGTTTCCCGGTGTGGCTAGCGAGCAGCGCGACAGGAACTCGTCCACGTTGTGAATCTCATAGCCGAAGCGCTGCACCCGATTCCGGTCCCGTCGCTTCCGGTGGCGATGCCGTCGCTGCTGCTGAGGAACCGCTCCCCCTGCCACTCCGCAACCCCCTTCCGAGGCTGCCACCAGGCTGGGCTCCGAGTAGGTGCACTTCAGCGAGTCCGCTGTCGTGCCTGTCGAAGCTCTCGCGTGGCCGTTGGACGACTCTCCCGCGTTGGTGGAGGCGGCACCTGCTCCCATGGAACGCGCCTGCTGCAGCCGGCTGGCAAGCTTCTTGCGGATCTCGTTCCGCTTCCTGGCCAGCAGCAGGGCCTCGCTGTGCGCGTCGCTCTTGGGCGCCCGCTGGGGCGTGCATACGAAGAGCAGCTCTTTGGTGGAGGCGCCGGCCACCGGAGCACCGGCCTGCGCATGACTCTGGCTCCGTGGGACCGCCCTTTCCTTGTAGTCCAACAGATTCTGGTTGCTAAAGAACTTTTGCTGGCCCAAATGACCGTTGCCCGGTGCCTGGTGCCCCGTGGGCGTGGTGGCGTACCCATTGAGCGGCTCCGTTCCGCCCGGCAGCTGCTTGACCCTGTACCGCTTCTTGGTGACATCCAGCTGCGTGGGCACTGGTTCCGTCCTCGTTTGACCACCATTGCTGACTCCATTGCTGATGGATGTCTGCAGCGGCTCGTTCTCTTTCTGGTCGCCACCCAGATCCGAGGACTTGACCTCGTTGGAGTCCTGGTTCGGGGTCTGCTCCGGTGCCGCCGGCTGCGGCTGTTGCTGCTCCCGGAGGACCCAGGTGAGTGAGATTCGAGGCCGTCGCAGGCTCAGATTCTGACCCATCGCGTCGTCGTCGAGACCTAGTCCTACAGCATGCTGCAGTTGGGGTGTGCTCTTGGCTCTCGGCACTACGGCAGCAGCGACTAGTGGCAGCAGCTCGTCGATCTCCACATAGTCTGAGCTGTACTGGAGTCCCTCCTCCTCCTCCTCCTCCTCCTCCTCCTGCTCACCCTCTGCCTGCCCGGGGACTGGTGCTGGCGGTGGCGGTGGGGGCGTGGCCGTAAAGTTGCCCACAGAACTGTCGCTGCTTCCGGGCTGCTGGAGAATCAGGGCGCAGGCGTGCAACAGGTCCGGACAATAGGCATCTGCAGGGTTTGAAGGATGCAATTTTTGTTAGATGGAATTCTACTGGACTTTTCTTTTCTGCTTACCCCTCAGCCCGCGGCTGCGTCTGCGTCGGCGCTGGCGTCTAACTGCGCTGCCGCCGCTGCCCAACTCACAGTCGCTGATGGATCCGCTGCTGCTGGAGCTGTCGGTACTAGAAGCGAACCGCAGTTCCTGCTGCTGCAATTCCCGCAGTCGTCGGCGACGTCTTGCCTGCTGCTGTCGCGCTGCTGTTTCGTTGGCTGTTGCTCGCGTGGGCGTCGCTGCATTCTCCGCCAGCTGCGGCGGACCTGACCTTGATCCCGTTCCTCTTCCTGTTCCCGTTCCCGTTCCCTGCCTCTCTGTGTAGCTGGGCGGCGGTGTCAGCGGCAGGGGGCAGTAGAATGGCGGCGGCGTGGAGTGCACTCGACGGCTAGACTCTTCCAACACGTAGTCGTTCTCCTGCGCCTGCAGCTCTATAGTGACGGCATCCTCATAGCCCAGTGGGTGTCCATGTCCATCCCCAGACGGGGCGTCCGTGACGATTGGATCGCCGCCATTCAGGCGGTAGGTCGGCGGTGGTGTGGCAACTGTGGGGCGAAAGATGAATGGAAATTACTCAGTGACATTTTCAACCCCAGAAAGCCTGGAATTTCCCTTTCTTTTTGTAGTTTTAGACCTGATTTCCATACCAAAAGGGTTATGTGATCTGGAGCCCACAAGCAGCCACCACTTGGTGTTGCCTCTCCTCACCACTGTCCCACTTCATCCTCTACAGCAGGACTCTCCTCCTCCTCCTCCTCCTCCTTCTTCTTTCAAGACTTCTCATGACAATAAAAATTCCAATTATATTAAAGATTCTTTCGATTAAAAAAAAAAACAATGATGTGCTCTGTCCGTCCGACTATTCCCACATCTCATTCCAGTCATAAAGACCATTGAGAGGCGATAACGACGACACCTGAAGCGGCGGCATAGGAGGACAACACCCACACGTGGGAGCAGAGCAGAGCAGAGAGCAGAGAAGCAGCAGAAAAGAGAGAACAGTGGTGCATGGGGGAATATTTAAAATATTTGCCAATATAAATGTCAGGAGCCGGCGGGACAGTGCATTGGAAGCCGCTTTCTGACTACGCCAATAGTTTGTGGCTGCCTGGCTATCAAGGCCAAGATCAGCGAGAGGCTCTCCAAATGGCCAAGACGAAGTAGAGGAGAGGAGGAGGAGGAGAAGGAGAAGGGGCAGGAGAAGGCCAAGAGGAAGGTGCAGGAAGAAGCGTGGCCAATAAAATTCCAAACTGATATGCTCAATGGCAACAACGTGCCACAAGTGAGTAGTAAAATGTGGAAACGTGACGGTATTTCAAAAATACCAAATATTGGATTGGAGCAGCATCCAGCCTACCCCTTTCCCTTCTCTCTCTCTCTCTCTCTCTCTCTCTCTCTCTCTCTCTCCCTCTCTCTGTCTCTTTCTCTGCATGACTCTGTTTTGGCACATTCGCACAACGTTCAATGAAAAGAGAAAACCTCCACTTGGGGGCCAGGGTACTCGTTGTATAAGACACTAGCACACACTCTATCCCATATAAAGAACTCTCTTCAATTCATATCACACACCAGTATGGCCAGAGAAATTGCAATTGGAATTCAAAGGCCAACAAATTGTCACAAATTAAAACATGGACAAAGTGGAAGTCCAATAAATAATTATGATTTACGCGGGGAATGTAATAAATATTAAAGGAATGCTACACAACACATTTACAAATCGGTTTTATTCAAGCTGCCTGCCTATGTGGCACGAACTGGTCGCGCGGTATGGGTCCCATTTTCACACCCGAATGCAATGGCGACGATCGAAAATGGTGATTACACACGGAGTACAGACAATACGGCCCTACTGCCACGTCCATTCCGACTTCCGGCAATACTTGAAAGTGCTGATCATCGAGTCACTCGTGTGATTTATAGGTAATGCTGTAAGAAGGCTACTAGTTCATTCTGTGATCAGAAATTGATCGGAACACCGCTCTGGAGTATAGAGTAATATAGAGTATGGAGTCACCGCCACAAAGTAGTGCAACACCCCTTACAAAGGATAGAGTACACACCCATATCCATAACTAAGGCTTGATGAAGCGCAGAAAGGACAAGGCCCTGAGCCCTGGAAACCAGGCAAAATCTGCGGGTCCAGCAGCAGCAACAGCAGCAGCAGCAGCAGCGATACAGCGATGCAGCGACTTTAATGACCTCCACAACGGCACAGTGGAACGGGTGGCAGAGTGTTGGGGTTGGGGGGTCAAGGGGCTGGGGAGTTGAGGGGTTTGTCAGTCAGTTGGCCAGTTCTTGGTTCTTCGCTCCTACCGCCACCACGGGCCTAATCAAAAAGGTTCAAGCGCAGAGATCGTGCGAGGATTACATGGGGGTGTGACGACAGGCCGGCTCAAAGTCATTCACTCCGTCGACTCCTACTCCTACTCCAGCCACAGCCACAGCCAGAGCTCCAGCAACAGCTCCAGCTCCAGCTCCAACTCCAGCTTCGACTCGATCGTGATGCTGTGGCCTTTAATGGCCTCTACGTGAGACGTGATCTCTGGCAGGCAGCGGGATGGGCATGCGGGGACCTATGGCTACATCGAGGGCGTGGCACCGCAGCGGTTCAGCGGTGGGGCAGGGCGGTAGGCAAAGAAAACGAAAGTGTTGCAGTTACAGCGCTCCATCTGTGCTGCTCTGTGGCTGCCCTCTAATTAAACGCAGACGGCTGCCAAATTAGCTAATGACAACATTGCGCCGGAACCAGCGAGTCCGGCAACTGCAATAGCAATAGCAACTGCAATGGCAACTGCAATGGCAACTGCAACAACGACAACGACAACTCATTGCACAAATCACAAATCCAAAGTTGCAACGCCTGCCCAAAAATGGATAAAACTCTGACAAATTTGTTTTGTAACTTGTTGGTCTGCCCGTTGCAAATATGGTCGCTCGGTCGGTCTGTCTGTTGGTCGGTTGGTCGGTTGATCGGTGGCTGCAACATGAACATGGCCACTGGGGCATTGTGGCCGGGCCAAGTCGAGACCGGGGACCAGTCAAAGCGACAGCTGTCACTCGCTGACTGAACGCTGGACGCTTGCGCTGCCTCTGTCTCTGCCTCTCCCGCTCTCTCCATCTCTGTCTCTGGCCCCTGGACACCAGTTCAGGCCTGAGTCCCCAATGCGACTCTGGTGATAATAATTCAATCGAGAAATGTCGAGGCGTGCAAATCACTTTGTTTGATTTGTGTGTGCCCCGCTGGCTCCGCTTAAAAGGCGCTCGGAATTGATTGGAGTTGCATGTGATTAAGTGCCGCATGACGAGCGTCAAGCGAGGAGCCAGAGGAGTACTCATCTCATCATCACAGAAAGACATGCAAAGAAGGTGTCTATGGAACTGAATGAGAGGAGAAAAAAAAACACCTTGCTTTGCACGTTCAGTGATCGGATCTACAGGAAAATGAAGGCTATCAGGAAGGGATCCACTATAGGTTGTCCAGAAACAGAAACTATGACATAATTGGGAGGGTGGTGATCCCTTTATGTACATACATACGTGTTTTCTTTACAGGTTTCTTCTCAGCGTTGCAAGCCTCTCCTCTTTTGAAGAGACTCATTTGGGTCGCACTCTTATCCTATATTCCTTTATATTGTACGCTCTCTCTTTCCGCACCCTCCTTTCTCTGACGTACAGCAGTTTTGTGCGATTGAGTGAAAAGTTCACCTGAAAATAGCTCTCAGTGTGGGAAGCTTCGATCTCCGGGATGATCTCCAATGCACAGACAGCTCCCCTCGCCTTCCATCACTCTCTTTTCATTCGCTCTTTCTTTCCTTCTTTTTTGCTGTGGCAGTTGCTGTGGCAACATACTACATAGATGCTGCATGCCGCACAATCGATAACTGTTTTTGGACGGCGTTTCGCGCACGTCCCTCGCATATATATCTTAAATGGCAGCAGCAGATAAGACGCACTAATAAGATAAAAACATTTTAATTGCCACTAAACATGGCAGCGCCACAGACATACAGCTCTCCCCTCTTCCTCCGCCTCCTCCTCCCCCTCCCCCACCCTCTCTCTTTCACTTGATCTCTGTCTATCTCAGTCTTTGCTTTAGGCCAAACAACTGTAAAACGGCTATGGCCATGGCTATGGCAGCCATATGCCGCTGCCACTGCTGCCTGCCTGCCTGCTAATGGGTTAACAAAACGCCACGGACAGGCAGGCAGTCAGACAGACAGACAGACAGACAAACAGACAGACAGCCAGGCAGACATATAAATAAAACTCTGATTTCGTTGAGATTTAATTAAAATTGAACTTCGATTCGCCCCGAATCGAATCGAATCGAATCGAATGGTACCTTGCTGAGGTGCCAAAACAAATTAAAATGCTTCTGGAGGATCATCAAATCTTTGATGACCATCACCGCCAGGGCCAGTCGCATGATCAGGCCCATCAAATCGACCACCAAACCCGACGACCGACGACCGACGACTCTGTCCCGCCAGAAACCATAAAATGCAGCATAAACTTTCATGATTGTCAGGCATCCCCCCAGTGTACAAGGCAACTCCCAATCCTTGTTGACAAGTCGAAGATTGTAGTTGGAGTTGGAGTTGGAGCTGGAGGTGGAGCTACACCAGGTGCCAACATATGCCTTGCCACTGGCACTGGCACTGGCCCATCAAATAGGAAAATTTATGCCACAAATAATTTACACAAATTTCAGTTTTTTAGCTTTTCAATTAGCCAGGGTATCGGGTGGTGGGCCTCTTGCTCGATGCTCCTCTGGGATCGCCATGGAGTGGAGTGGAGTGGAGTGGAGTGGAGTCCGTAGTCTGGAATCTCGACTGTGTATGGAGTGTCGAGTGATGTGGGGTCTATTAAGCCCATTTTTATGACTTTTTAATGCCCTGTTTGGCTTTGGGTGGTCAAGACATTTCAAAGATTTCAATAGGTGCGATTCCCGAACGCGATCAAAAATGAATTAACTTTTTTTATGCTCATGACTGCCTCAAGGAGCAGCCCTTTCTGTTGTTGCCTGCTGGTTGTTGGTTGTTGTGCATCTGTGTATCTGTGTATCTGTGGGCTGTGTCTATGGTGGCGGGAGGGGTAAGGGTTTGCGGTTTCTTGCCAGGGCAATAAAATTAAACGTTTGTTAGCTTTTCGGTTGTTGGTTTTCGGCTCGGTTCGGTTCGGTTCGGCTCGTTTCGGTTCGTCTCGGTTTTTGGTGCGTGTGTCTTAAGCGGTTTTAAATATTTATGAGCCCATTTGTAGCATCGTTTGCTCACAGCCCCATAGCCCCATGGCCCCACAAAAATATCATTTTATGGCCTTAATAAATTTAAATGTTGTGGTCGGACGACCCACGTGGAAAGTTGTGGCAAAGGTGTGGCTACACAATTGACAAGGTGCAAGGAATCGAAAGTTGGTTTCATCGAGCAACCAGAGGTCACAGGATATTAATTTTGTGTGATTTATTTTGCAAAAGAATTTATGAAGTTGTGGTTCTCATTCTCTTCGTTAGACTTCGTTTGCCATGCCCTGCGTTTGCGTCGGACATGCGTCCCAAATTCAGGCTTCAAAACGAGTTTATCTCTTAGTTTCCATAAGTTCCATACAAAAGCCAGTTCCTTTCGACTTTTAAGGGACATCTTAGAGCCAGAGACAGCCTTCTTTGAAGGATTCTTATCTCTCAGACTGGAATTCAAAAGGCATAGAGATAGAGAGAACAGCCGGCCATGGCCAAGGACGGTCAAAGAATTGTTGGGCAAATGCGTATTTATGGCTCATTGACCAACTCGGAGCACTTCCAGCCACTCCAACATATGGCCAAGTGGCTGGACTTCAGCTTGTCCTGTTTCCTCGTTCAGCACAAGGCGAAATCGAGTTAACAAAAGACAAATGCCGTTTCGGCCTGGACTGGCGTCAAGATAAGCGTCAAAGGACATGGGCTACCCCCCAAAAAAAGAGCTCCATTAAAAGTCACTAGCTGCTGGAAGGGGAAAACGATGGGGGAAAACATCAAAGCAAAAAAGCAATAAGTCCTGGGGGCGGAATGCAAATTGAAATACGCGAATTCCTGGGAAGGAAAGGGCGAGAGAGACAGAGAGAGAGAACGAGAGTAGAGTAGAGTATCTCAACCGAAGAACCCCGAATCAGAGCACGAAACCAAAGCCAGAGCCAGAGCCAGAGCCGTTACCAAATCCGGACCTACACCAACATGGCCGGAAAGGGAAATACGCGCAACGCACTTTGATTTGCTGGCCAAGATGTTGATGAACCGCGCGCCCTGAATGAAGGGCTTTAAGGAGCACCGCAGATGGAGCGCAAGTGCACTTTGGCCTCTCCAGCAAATATGTCTTCGAGTGTCATCCAGTGGGAGCTCAAAAGCAAACCCCAAAAGAGAGGGTGTGTGGAAGGGTGGGGGAGGGCATGGAGGGGATGGAGACCAGGAACAGAAGTCGTTGCGGGAACAGGAATCGTAGCAAGGGTCTGGTTTCGGTTTTGGTTTTGGTTTCGGCATCAGGGTCCTTTGTCTTCCTTTGACATGCCGCCCGCGTGCTTTATTAAAATTTCTTTCTTTCCGCCAAAAGAGGACGTAGGGAGGGGTTCTATCGGGGGTTGTCCCTTTGGGGACATTGTTATAAATTCCTTTGCTGAAAAATGTGAAAAATGCGCCATGTAAATTATTTCTGCGTCATTTTTTCCGCCATGCCACGCTTTTATTGTGCATGATAAATTTTTATTGTAATTGGCTGTTGATTTATGGCCCATAGCCGACAAGGCCGGGATGGCCGACATGGCCGCCGTAGCCCGACAACCTCCTCCAATAGAATCTGGGCCTCTCGGGCTGATAACAAGTGCTAGATAAACGATTCTCTTTCAATTTGCCATTAATTAAAGAGGATGGAGGATACTCTTACATATTTCAAGGCTGCCCCTCCTGCCACAGAGATTCAGATTCAGATTCAAATTCAAATGGGTGGCTGGGGCATAAAAACTAATCGCAGCCTTACAGAAATCATCTATGAAATTGCGCTCACTGATGCGTAACCGGCCAATGCCACCCAAGCAGGAAGTGCAAGGCCCCACGCCAAATTGAGGCCTCGTTTCATGGCTAACATGCTGAACGCGCCCAAAACGCTCATTGTTTTTGTCAGATGCTCCACAGTCAAACACCATAAAAGTTTATGAACAGAAGAGAACCAAACCGAACCGAACCGAGCCGAACAGGACAGAATCCACCGCCAGCAAGTCAGAAGTGGCAGATTTTTTAATGCTTTGTGAGAGATTTCATGGTAATTTCATCGCCGGGTTATAACAATTTACAAATTATGTAATCGAAATTTATTGCCTTGCATAGCTGCTGCCAGAGAGCTTCCTCCTTAGGGCTCGGCTCCATTCTATTGCGAGCATACCACACACACACACACAGGCCTGGCCTGGCCTGGCATCGCCTGGTCTGGCCTCGTCGTTAGTTTAGACGAGCGGGTGTGGAGGCCTACCCTACCCTACTCTTTGGGGAGTGGGAAGCAGGGATACTTCGCTATGCACAGGTGGCTTTGATGGGCAACCGTTTGATGTGCGCAACATTTGACTTGAGGCCAACGTCAGAGTCAGAGTCAGAGCCAGAGCCAGAGCCAGAGCCTAAGCGAGAAGGAGGCCAAGATGGACGGAATGGGGAAAGGCGGGACATTTTCAGACAGAGATTCCTTCGGAGCATTCAGATATTTCCCTTTTACAAACGGATTCCCAATGTAACAATCGCTTGATCTGAGTTTGATCAACGAAGGGGATAAATAAATGGAAATGGGAAAAGAGGGGAGGGGAGGGGATGTTAAAACGCTACCATCACTAAAGAGAACAATTGCCACCACAAGATAAATCCGATTGACTTAGTCCCAGAAGCATGGTAGCATGTCAGAGGACACCTGGACTCTCCACCTGTGTGCAGCAGCAGCAGCCGGCAGCCGAGCTGGCAAGTGGCTTAAAAAGTTTCCATTCTGATAAATGGCAATTTGTTCGCATTAAACCCCATCTAGCCCCCCCCCCCCCCCCCCCACCATCCTGAATCCGAATTTGCTCTCCGTCAAGCGCATAGAGCCGTGACCCATTAGTTACGGCAGTTTCCAAACAAACTCCAATAATGCAGCCATTAAATGCCAACTATTCTGTGCTTTAGTTTGACATAAATCTCGAGCGGATGGCAAAAGTTTTTGCTTTCGCCACACAAATCTGTGCCTCGCGCACTCTCAAGTGCCGCGCGATACCCCCCCTATGATTCCCCCCCCCCCCCCCCCCACACACTCGGCGCGCCCTAGGATCAGCGCGTCCTGAGGGAGCTTATGTTGCAGCTTTAATTAACGCCGGGTTTTTGGGATTGCCGAGCCTCGTGCTGCTCCTGCTCCTGCCACATGCACAGAGTTTGGCCAACAGGTGCACAAAGTTTTGACCAGCCAGAGCCCGTGTCCCTGGCTCTTCTACCCTTCTCCCATGCCCTGCCATGCCCTGCCATGCCATGCCATTCTCTACCTATTTCCACCGTCTCATCCCAGCGTATTTTTATTTAATTTAGAGTCGCGCTATGCCAGGCAGGACTTTCATGTTGTAATTTCCTCAAATTTACGAGTTTGCTTAGCCCCGGATACGGGTTCGGGATAGTGCACAGAGTAGTGGGTTGGGGGTCATCCGGTTGCTGATGGTGGGAGAGTTGGTGTTTTGGCAATAGCTGTGCCGAGGAGGCAGGATTTACGACTTTGCTTGCGTTGGGATTGGGATGGAGGTTGGGTCGGGAGTTGGGGGTTGGGGTTTGTGTTAGTCGTAGTTTCACTGCCGGGCATAGGGCTTTCCGGAGCAAGGTCCTGTCCGCTGCGGCTTGTTAGCGCCTCGACTCTGTTTTGGGGCGCCTCATTTTATTAGCAGCATCCTCCTGCCTGAACCCTGGAAACCTACACCAGCCATTCCTCCATGAATCCTACTCAACCAGATTGCTGTAAATGAGGCAACTTTTTGTGCCCTTGACTGTATCTCCCCTTGAAAGTAAAAGAGAAAGAGAGAGCAAGAGAGTGGGGGTGTGTGTGTGTGTGTGTGTGTTCTCTTTTGGTAATTTCGCATGCAGTTTATGGCTAGGCATAACAACTAAAACAACAACAAGTCAGGGGCTCATGCAGCTGTTAGACGTCCCACACCACACCACACCACACCACACCGCATCCCAGTCCAGCCCAGCCCAGCCCACTCCTCTGCTGTGCGCACACGTTGATGACGATGCCGCTTATAAAAGTTGATCAAAATTATTACTACACCCAGGGAAAACCTTACATAGAAGAGGCAGCAGCAGCAGCAGCAGCAGCGGCAGCGGCAGAAGCGTGGGAGGAGAAGGAGTAAAGGGCACAACGCTCTTACTGTTGTACAGGTCCAGGCCGCATTCTCTCTCTCTCTCCCACACAGTCTCCTCCTGGGCCATGTTCTAGGACAATTAGAGTGTGTGGC
The DNA here is from genome assembly GCA_008121215.1 of Drosophila athabasca. Lineage (NCBI taxonomy): Eukaryota > Metazoa > Arthropoda > Insecta > Diptera > Drosophilidae > Drosophila > Drosophila athabasca. The sequence continues at coordinate 60,003,929 of CM017796.1, read as the reverse complement.
CCATTGCCATAAAGTTATGGGATTCATGGCGTACGTTTTCCACAACGCATTTCGGAGTTTACTTATTACTGCAGTTTATCTGTCGGAGTGTCCGAGTGGCGGAAAAGGATAAACTTTCGGAGGCCACATTTTATTAGCTACTACGGGCATATGGCCTATGCTAGTGCTCGGATCTCTGCTCCTCTGCAGATTCATACAGTATGTTGCGTAAGTTTTCGCATGTTTGCCCTGTACTTTTACGACTGCACATTGTGTGCGCGATATTAAATTCATATAATGGGGTTAAGGCATGTGAAGTGCATATATACATATGTATATGTACATATGTACATATACATAGAGTAGTTATAGCTAGTTATCCTGGGGATTATTTCATTGGCATGAATATTAAGTGGAACCAAGAAGTTAACAAAGCTCATAACCTAGGCACAAAATTCGGCACTTCACTGTGACGCTCTCCACATACAGTTTCCTCGTCTCGTTGTTGGTCGTCTCTCTCTCCCAAAGGAGTAGAGAGAAAGAGAGCAAGAGCACTTACATATATCACACTGCCGGTCACATAATACGATGACAGCTACGACGATCGCAGCCCATGTTCATCCACACAACGAAGTAGGTGAACGCTTGTCCAACATATTAATGCAAATGTAATCGATCGCAGTGTAATGGAATGCATATGTTAATACGCAATATACTTTTTTAATACCTGCATAAACATGTATGTACATATGTATGTGTTCCCCCGCAGTCCGTCTTTCACATGCTTCGCAGCTAATTAACGTAATCATGGTTAAGTGAAAAACAAAGGCGAGAGCGAATCTATGTCTTTTCCGCATTTCGCGGCATTGCATAAAATGTTGAACAAAGTGAGTTGGAGGGTGGATCGGATTGGATCGGATTGGAATGGATTGGATTGGATTCGAGTGGATGCCAATGGTATGGTATGTGAGATTCCAGCGTCGAGCATTACCATTTCATCGGCTTACAGCGCCAGTCGCCAACTGTGGCTTCCGTTTAGGGTGTACGACACTGATGCAGAGAAGAAGCTGTGCCGCAAATTGTTTTGCCGGCTTTTTTGGAGCGCACGAATAAGCAGCAGCAGCAGCAGCAGCAGTAGCCGAGCCCCACCCCCCTCTACCGCCTCATGTAAGCAATAATTAGACACACGTAACTCTGGACGCGACTGTGCTGCTGTAATGTGGTGCACATGCAAATGTCGGCGGCCCATGGAAGCTGTATGGAAATGCAATCGACACTCCTGCTGCTGCTGCTACTGTTGCCCGACGGTGATGATAATGTTGAATGGATGGATGGAGACCGCAAAGTACGCCACATGCCGCGGCAATGGTGCACTGAACCTGATTACATGCACATTTCGTATAAAAGCGACATGGATCCCCGACGGCCCACACAGTCTAAAAAGCGAACGCGCGCCAATCGGTGGTCAGGGAGTGGAATTAACCGGCAGGATTAATTAAAGGACCAACTAAAGGACCCACTAAAGGACCCACTAAACAAATACCAAACAATGACCAAAGTGAGTCAACTTTTAAAGCGAAATCGGTATTCATTCAGGTCGGAGTATATACTGAAGCCATGGGTTGACGTTGACCCTTCACTGTTCTCAGAGTAGAACACTCTCTCTCGGTGCATTTCTCTTATAAAGCTTCTCTCTCTGGGCATGTCTGTGTCTCTTTGTTAACAGCTTCAACCGCAGCGACCACCGTTAGTCGGGAACATCTTGGCTCTGATGCTGCTGCTGGCGGCCACACGGCTTGAGGCACGACGCATCGCTCACCGCCGCCTCATCATCCATGTGCCCGTCAAGGTGAAGACCCACCATCACACCCACACGGTGTACAAGGCGCTCCACGGCTCCCACGGCGGTGGCGGTGGCGGTGGCGGAGGGATCAAGCAAACCGTCTACAAAGTGCTCGGCTACTCCACACACGGAAAGGGAGGAATCGTCGGCGGTGGCAGTGGCGGCGGTGGCGGTGGCGGTGGCGGTGGCTATGGCAGCTATGACATGGGCGGCATCGGCGTTGGCAGCATGGGGGGAATGGGAATGGGTCATGGCGAAATCACGTACGAGGATATGCATGGATGCGAGAGCGGCAAGGTGGTGCCGGCGCATCGGGACATGATTTTCAATCATTACTCGCGCCGCGACGAACGGGAGGATGCCTTGGATGCCTTGGCGGCGGACTTTGACGAGGAGCAGGACGAGTTTATAGATGTTCGGGATAGCTGGTTGTGAATAAAGTTACGTGTGGGAAAACATTGCCGATTAATTATAAAATTCCTCCCGAATGATCCCTCCCCTCCCCTTCCAGCAGCAGCAGCATCAGCGCCTGCATTTGAATTTGCATGCGGCTTCAAAGTAATTACAAAATTGTTGACGAGGCAGCCCACAAGTTCCCCAAGTTCCCCAAATTCCAATCCCGAAAACTTGCCGCCTCAGCCATGAAGTTCGCAATTTGTGTCTTTGTCTCCGACTGCCCGCCGAATCCTACTTTGAATCCGCATTTGTATTGTTTAATTAGAGAAGCAGAAGGAGTCATTGCGGAGAGTGCAGCAAGAGAGAGAGAGAGACCGAGAGAGAGAGAGGACTGCAGTCCGTCGGGCACTCGAGGGCAACGTCAAGTATTTGCATAGCTCTCGACTCGAGAGCGGCGCGGCGCGGCGCGGCTCGGCGCTGGCCCCTGCCGCATATTTTAGTGGACAATTAAGAGAAACGATTCCCCAATGAAGGATCGACTGAATGAATGAATGAATGCGATACAAGTACGAGAACAAATGGTAAAGAATAGTTTTCTACTCAAACACGTATTGTTTATGATTTTAAATGAAATATGGGATATACAATAGATTTTTTTATTTTTTTTAATACTTAGATGCTCGCTCTAATAAAATATACATGGCAGACAGAAAACATTTTCCATGATTTAGTCCTAGAGTATTCCTACAGTATCTAGGGTATCCTGAGTGTTTCATCTGTCGAAGCACCTTTGGACTTTCTTTCGGCTCTGAAGCATACATTCCGGCGATTTTCGTTGCTACTCTTCCTGCATTTTTCACTATTCAGCTATGTATCTATCTCGAACTCTATCTCTATCTCTCAGAACTGGTATCAAGATGAAGATAACACCTTGCCGGTTGGTTGTCCACTTCTGATAGATCGTTTCATGTGTGTTCGTTACGTGTTAGTACTTGTATTAGGAGGAGTATTTGGCCATTGATCAATCTATTTTAATCGCTGCCTGGGATGCCGTTTGAACTGGAGCATCACTGCCATCAGTTAGCCACCGTTTGACATAAGGCAGATTGATCACTCCTCCTGGCAGACGCTGCGCTGCCCTCCCCTCCCCTCCCTACCCCCAACAGTTGGCAGGCAAACTGCCAGCCCCTCGGACACACAGGTGCCGCTCGCTGAGCGCAAAATAATTTGCGTGTAATTGAAGGCGACAGCGCGTCACGGGTCGGGATGATAAATGCGTCTGCCCGGGCCATGGCTCTGGGCCACAATTGAGAGCCGAATCGGAATCTGAATCCGAACCCAAACCCATACCCATACCCATACCCAGACCGAGACCCGAACCCGATCCGGCTGCCGCTTGAGCCTCGACGGCTGCTCTACGGGTGCTCTACGGGTGGGCCGCATGGCACTTTTGACTGGCGCCAACTGGTCAGTGGATATGGATGTGGGCTATTTAAAGGCATTTAGCTGGTAATGACATTTAAGTCCAGCGATATAAATCGCACCACCACAGAGACCCACAGCAGCAGAGGCAGCAGCAGCAGCAGCAACATTGTTGCACTCAGCCACAGGCAGCACAAGGGGACAGGGGAGAGCGAGAGGGACAGAGAGAGAGAGAGAGAGAGGCTGAGAACTGCATGGCCCTCAGATATCAAATGAAGTTGTTAGGCTTTAAGCCGCACCTAATCCACAGGCACGTGGTAAGGTTCCATCATGAATGATGCTATAGACGCTATTACGACTACTAAATACCCTAGATTATTTCTCTGCGGTTCGATTGCCTCTCATTTTTTTTTTTAAGGCATATATGTGTCTAGTTTTTCTTCGATTGGCTGTCATTTCCGATTGATTCTGTTATTTCAGTGGATTTTCCATGGATTTTCTGTCATGTTTCAGCGATTATCTCTCATTTTGCATGGATTATCTATGGTTTCTATCGTTTGCAGCTCATTTCTCATTCACATGGCTTCCAAAATATATATCTACATATTTGGAATCTAAGAAAAAGAGGCGAAAAAACTGTAGATGACCTTCTTTCAGCTGCAATTTGAGTTTTATATCCTCAAAAACAGCCCATATGCTGGATATCAAAATCAAGCGAATAGATGAGCAGCTAAACAACTGAGCGACTGAGCTGCTTACGTCCACCAATGTCCAATGATGACGGGTTGAGCTCCACAGAGCTTTGTCCATCAGCTCCGACTGTGGCTCCATCGGATGGCATTCTGGCATTCTGGCATTCAGGCCTTCTGCTCCATCTCCATCTCCTACTCTGGCATTATTGGATACGTTAAGCCTTTGCACATATTTGCATCCTGGCTGGGACCCGAATGCCTGGCGGCAACAAAGCGTAAAACGATTTGGCCAAAACCAAATAGGCAGTCGCCACAGACCCACGAATGTAGGCATAGAGATGCAGATTCAGATGGAGACGGGGGTGTACAGTGCAGAGTGGAGGATGGAGGATGGAGGACAGAGGTTGGAGTAACCGGTGGTCAAGTTACCTTTACAATATTTGGCTGCACTAGAAAATGCTCCACCAAATGCTAAATACATTTGTGGGTCGCTTGTTCTCGTTCTCGTTCTCGTGCTCTTGTGCATTCGTGTACGAGTATTTGATTTGCTTTTCGTCTGCCTGTCTGCCAGTCTGCCTGCCTGCTCTCTGGCCTGCTCTCTGGCCTGCTCTCTGGCCTGCGGTCTAAATAAATGTATTGATTTTGGCAAATGGCTTTTTGCATGGCACAAACTCCATACTCCATACTCCAACCTATCCTATCCAATGCTATTCTCCACCCCCTCGTCAGAATTGGCACATTTGACTGATCCACTCAAAAATTGTGATACCCTTCGCATTAAATCATTGCACAACTTTAAATGCCATCAATAGTTGCAATTGTTAGACAATAAATGTATCATTCTCTCCATCTCTCATTTGTTGGAAGTACCACAAAACATTTACATATCCATACACAAACGAGTATGTAATATCATTCATCAATCAACGTTAACTTTTCCCCAGATTCTGTTTCTGTTTCTGTTTCGGTTGTGTGTTCATTCCGTAATTGAGCCAATCTCCACTTTTCCCCTCACATTTCCCCCACATTTCCGCTCTCCCTTTTTCTCACACAGCCGCCGATGGCTTGTTTACCCTTTGTCTGGCCTTTGATTTTTCATTTTCATTTCATTTTTCACCGGCCACAATTTTTGGCCATTTTGCTGTTTGCCTAATTGGTTTCATTAGGGAAATATTCGGTTTTTCCGTTTTCGGTTTACGGTTTTTCGGGTGTCTCTTTACCTTTCCAACTCCCCACATTAACCACCCCCCACACCCAAGAGAAATCCTCACTTACCTTCCTTCCGTTTGGTCGAACGTAGGATACCAAAAAAGCGACGTTCCTGAGTCGAGCCTGAAAGAGTGGAAGAATAAAGAAGGTAAGCATTTTTGGGTGTAAAAAAGTTAGTCAAAAGTTCTGGGTGAAATGAAAACTTTAAGGTGAGTTTTCTGGGCAGAACCTGCTCCCCCAGTTACACGTGTCGTCGCGCAAAGTAGCAACAGCCGGGCAGCCAGGCAGCAAGGCAGCGAGGCAGGCGGCAGGCATAATTTTCAACAAAGTGACAACTAAATAAATAGAAGAGAGTGCCAAATGGCAAAGTTTCCCTCTACCGCCAGAAGGAGACAGAAGGAGGATGCGGGTGGGTTGGGCTCCGTCTACGGCACTAATTTTAACACCATTAATTTGCGAGGCGATACCATGGAGCAGGGAACCCACAGCAGAACTCAGCAGAGGAAGGAGCCGAGGAGTACGAAAGAGCTGGCTGCTGGCTGCTGGCTGCTCCTTCTCTGAGGAGATAGAATAGAGAATTTTAAATGAAATGGACACAAGTTTTATTGAATTGAGTGGCAACCAAGGAGCAGCACGGACGAGCAGGAAGGAGCTAGGGACCGGAAACGGAAACGCATTACTCCTCTGCTTTTCAGCTAAAGAGAGCTGAAGAGAGAGAGAGAGAGATGTAGTTCCTGTGTTATGTTCGTGCGGCCAGCACTTTGGCCCACACGTTTACACGCAAGCTTACGGGAGGGGGTGTGGGGCGGCGGGGGGGTCAGAAAGTGTGGTTCGAAGTGGCGCCCCAATCAAAAAGAACAGCCAACAAAGTGGCAGGCAGCGCAAGAAGTAGCAGAAGCAGAAGTTGTGGCAAAGTTTTTGATTTCATGATATATTTATGGGCATCCGCTGCCGCTGCCACTGCTGCTGCTGCTGCTACTTTTGGGGCGCTGTCCAATTCCTTTGAGTAATAAACTTGGGGGCCTCGGCAAAAGTCCTGCCCAGTCCTGCCTGCCTGCCTGCAAAGGATGCGGCTTACAACTTGAACTTGAGTTATTAATTTATTTCCCTTTCTGCCACAGCTTCCCCCTTGCACAGTTTAAAGTCGGTTTTTATATCGAAAGAGGATTATTAAGTATACGCCGCGTGGGAGCCGCATGAAAATGATGATGATAAGTGGGGGCCTGATCCATGGTTATTGCGGTCCTGTGGCACGTACAACCCGCTAACACAGATACCAATTGTTGGAGAATTTATTTAAATAATAAATCCAATCTGTGGCCGAATTAGGTTCAAGCCACTGCTCCCAAAAGGCTGCACAGGACAATGACCACCGTGTAGCATCTGAGAATCCTGTGGGAGCCTGGCAAATGGATAAAAAAGGCCCATGAAATCAATTAAATATTAAATAAACCATATCTCTCTCTCTCTCTCTCTCTCTCTCTCTCTCTCTCTCTCTTTTCCTCTATGATTTTCACCCAGTATATATTGAAGTGAAAGGCAAACACAATTGCAAAATGCTCGGTGAAAACTTTATGAGCCAGCGTAATCCTGGCAATTATGTGCCTGCTGCTGCTGCTCCCGCTTCCTCTCCCGAAGAGCAAACATTATCTCCATATTGCATGAAAGAGTATAAACTGAACCAATATGTGGAGGAGAGGAGGAGGAGGAGTAGGAGAACAACTGCCGCTGCCACATGCAGCATCCATGGTCCGAGCGTGCTTCTGCATAAGCATTAAATTCAGAGAGATGTGAAATGATTTGAACAGGTGCAACAGCCGTAGGAGGGAGGGGAGGAGTGACAGGAACAGCAACAGCGACAGCTACAGCAGCAGTAGCAGCAGCAATACTACATGGGATAAAGAGAACGAGTGGAAGGAAACTTGGCAAAAAGACTAATTATGTATTCATTAAAATGGCAAACGGCAAAAGGATATATGTACATACTATATGTACACACACCCACACTCATACATTCGCATTCAGAGCATCCTTCTCTTTCTGCAAACGAAATGAAATGAAAATACTGACATCCAAAGGGATAGGACAGGATTGAGCAGGGGGCAGCGGCCATGGGGCATGGGGCATGGGGCATGGGGCAGGGACAAGGTCTGCTCCAGGAGTCATGAATGCATTTGTGTGTGTATATATGTAAATATATTTTGCATAATGGCTCCATCTTTCCATCTGTGGATGGCTTTTCTCACATTTTGATTATGATGATAACCTAATATGTTAGCTCCCACCCCACTATCACATGAGGGGAGACCGAATGAGGGGAAAATGATGCCTGGAAAATGATTCCTAAATGCACACATTTATCATATTTGCATGAGTTTTCGTTTGGGGTGGGGGGATACCTCATTAATGTGTCTCTGAATCAAAGATGCTTCGTTTAGATCAGGTGGAAAACTAATTTACAGATTTTCTCTGACTAGATTATGCACATTTTCCATGGGGTTCATGGATAGATAGAGATACATTGCTGTGACTCTTCATAAAAAGAAGGGAATTGCTAAAATGAGGAATTTGTAACCGTTTAAAGTGTGCCAAGTATTTTTTTATTATATTTCATAGAGATGGAGAGTAATTTAATGAGAAAAGAATTTGGATATCAAAAGGATATCATGCAGAGAGTTTAGTATTTAGTAAAAAAAAAATAGTAATTATATCTAGGTATTTAAAAAGGGTTCCTGAGTCGTTGATTGGTTCATTCTGTTGATCATTAGAAGATCTTTTAGTTAGCCCGAGAATCCCCCAAAGATACCCTTGAAGAAGCGGTAGATGGGTTTTGGTATCTCCACTGCGAACAGGACAGAGCTCTCCTCTCCCTCCTCCACAGGGACGGCAGCAGACTGTGAGCGACGTTCGTCCTTAAGGGGCAGCTTCAGTTGTTGTTGCAGCTGCTGTTGCTGCTGCTGCTGCTGCTGTTGGTTCAATTGTGTGAGAATCAACTGCCGAATAGCTGTATCCTGGCTCTGCTTTTGTCCGTTGCCGATGCCAGTGACGGACTGGAACTGCAGCGGTTGTCCCACATAGAACTTGGATGTCTTGAGGAGATCCTCGATCTTGATGTGTCCCACAGTCGGTTCCAGCTGGGGTGCCGTCTCCTGATTGGTCTCTGGGGCAGGCACAAGAAGCGGCAATGCAGCCAGATTCACTGGCAGCAGGACATTCGTGTTTTGGGCCTTCTCGCCGCGACCTTCATCGGATGCCTGGCTCAGCAGGGGGTTGGAGATCAAGTAGAAACGATTTCCGGTCTTCTGCTGCTGCTGCTGATTGGAGGATGACTCATCGGCAAAGCCGCGGAACTTCTCAAAGTACTGGTATGATTTCGTGGGCTCGGTGGGATTAACAGTGGGTACATTGGAGGACTGTCCCTTGTAGAAGGGATTGGGCAGCAGTACCAGACTAAGGCCCACGACCTTGGGGAAATCGGTGAAGGGATTGGGCAGTGGAGGGAATGGGAAAGCGGCTCCTCCCGACGGCTTGCCCTCCTCGTACACATAGGTCACGTTGCCCGAAGGAGAGGTGCGGTTCACATAGGTCGTCTCCTGCTTCTCGAAGAGATTGGGCAGGAAGGGGAATGGCTTCTTCTGGTTCTGGTAGTAGTGCGTGTGATTGTGTATGTGCTGTGTGACATTGGCGCCCGTCGTGTTCAGTGTGGGTACGTACTCCACCTTGGGGACCGTGTGGAACTTGTTGAACAGATGCGAATACTGTACATCGCTGGCATTCAGCAGCTGGACTCCCGGATACTTGAAGATCTTGTCCAGATCAGGTATACCCTGGAGTTGGCCCACATTTTCGTACTGCAGTACGGTTTGTCCGGGCTGCTCGAAGACCAGTTCGATCTCGCGACCTTTAATCTGTCCCTTCTGTTGCTCTGCCTGTCCCTTTGGCTGCTCTTCCTTCGGGAGGGCTTCACTTGCAACCTGTTCCTTCTGTTGCTCTGCCTGTTGGGGTCCTTGGCTCTGCACTGTCTGGATGGGTACCTGATCCTTGGGTATTTCATTGCCAGCTGGTTGCTTGACTTCAGGCTTCACTTCTGCAGTTTCCTGAATTACTTTGGTTCGCTCCTGGATAGCCGCACTTTCCACCTGAATCACTTGCTTCTGCTCCGGAATCACTTGGTTCTCCTGAATCCCCAGGTTTTCCTTTAGCTTCTCGACTTCCCCGGGCTTGGCTGCTTCCAATGGTTTGATTGCTTCCGGCGAAGAACCAATCTCCTGTTCAGTCGCCACTCCACTCTCAATGATCCGGGCCTGAGCCGCTGCCATGAGGAGACCAAGTATAACCAGTAGACGCAGAGAATGCTTGGGGAGAAGTTGGGAATGGAGTCCATGATTAGACCCAGAGAAGCCTTGTCTTTCTCGTGGATTACTTACCATGTTGAGGGTTTCAGTTGAACTGTGTCTTTCCCTCAGGCTTACCCGACTATTTATACAGATCTGGGTGGAAACCTTTCCCTCTGCTTATCTCTGACAGGAAGTGCACAGAAAATCCCAATCTTTAGGGGCACTTTGGTTTCCATATTCCTATCGCTGCTCTGGTGATTCGTTTTTTGTGTTCACTTAGCCAGAAGGCGCCAGTGGCAGTGGAATATCGATGGCACAAAATGAAATTGCACTTAAAAGTATATTGTGCGAGTGTCTATCGTTCTCTGTTCTCTATTCTCTCTCCTCTGTCCTCTGTCCTCTGTCCTCGTTCGTCTCTTGCAACGTCGTTATCAATTGTTGTTCCTGGCACCGTTTTGGTTTATTTTTCTGTCGTTTTACGTGCAACATGAAAATTCCATTGTTTCCGAGGCAATACTCACACACACACACACACACACACACAAACGGAAATCTATGACTCGCTTTACAGTGTTTTTACTCCCTCCTTCAACCAGAAACAAAAACAACAGCAAGAACGGAAGTAACTATCAAGGAAGGAGTGACGAAGGTTTTCATACCCTAAAACCCCTAAATCAGAGGTGCGGTGGGAATGCTCTTGCCACAAAAATTATTCTTCGGCCAGTTCGGCGCAAACGCCTGAAAAACCAAGGTCTTCGCGACCAAAGCCCCGTCCCGAGAATAAAAATAACAACATACATGTCGTGTACGGAGATTTCAAAACTCTAGACTATAAGCTGCAAAGATTGGTTAAATTATCTTCAGATTTGGTATTCCTTGGCCAGTTTGGGAAGTACTTTATCCTACAAAACTTCTCTCTAAGCCAATAATACCCTGCGCAGCCTTGTTGTAGGGCATTCAGACTGCACGGGCAAGTGCAAAAGACTGTCGTCTGTGAGGAATGTGAGCAGCAGGAGCTTAAGGCACACGCACCCATAGCCTAGACTAAGCCAAAGGATGGAGCAAGGGATGGATGGGAGGGAGAGGAAAGTGCACATCAGCTGCATATTCATGCCGGAGAGAGCTTTATCTTTGGAACTTTGTCTCTGTGACCCATTCGCCTCCCTGTTGTCGATGTCCCTGTTCCTGTTCCTGTCGCTGTCGCTGGTGACAGGTCGCCAGGTGAGTGAGCGATGAGCTCCGAGAACCTGGTCATTGACATGACATAGAAGAGGTATTTCTCTGCCAACAGAGAGATGTAGACGGATGGAGAGATGTCTCCTGCTGAGCTACGTAATTGAATTCGTATTTTCGGAGGACTACCATTCGATGCAGGATGGAGGGATGTTTTTGTCATTGACAGAACTCCAAATGTTTGAATCGATTATGCAATAAGAGCACTCGAAGGAAGCAGAAATCCCCCCCTATCCCCCCTCCAAAATGACAATTGTGTAATCAGTAATCGGACTGATCAAAAGTAAGCGATAATTGGAGCCATCGAAAGCTATCGTGAGTTATTGGAGAAGTGAGAGCAATCACTTGTGGAAGCAGAGGGCTTCTTTCTCTCCTTTTGTTCAGTTCCACAATTGACTTTCAGATTCACATGGATTTTGCTTCCGTACAAGATTCCACATTTAAAATCTGTTTCATTCATGCATAATTCACACCCAAAAATACAATCAAGAGGCAATTATTTTGTTATTTTTTTCCAACCGCAATGGAAAGTGTATTTTTATTTACTTTTTGTGTGTTTCTTTTTTGGTTAGTGCTGCTGCAGAATAAAACTAAAATTTAAGCACTCCCCAGTTGAAAGATTCAAAGAGTGGAAATTACCAAGGGGCCAAAAGCCCAGAACCCATCGCCACAGCCCAAGGATTTCACAATTTCCGAGGCCTGTCAGCAGCCCAATGCCGAAGCCGAAGCTGAAGATGAAGCTGAGAGTCTGCGACTGAGGAAGAGGCTGAGGAAACTGAAGACTGAAACTGAGGTTTGGGGCAAGAAATTGTTTGGCGCTGCGGCAGATGAGCTGTTGAAATTGCAAGTGCGGCACTTGCTCAATATTTCATGAGCCTCCCACAAGCCAAGACAACAGCAAAAGTGAGGAAGTGACGTGAATCTCAAAGTGGAATTTTGAATACACTCTAGCGAAGTATGGGGACAACAAATGGGTTACATATACAGCACATTAAGGGCTATCTTTAGTATAGTTACGATGATATCATAAATCGAACATACATATACATATGTGAAACATCGATTCAGCTCAAACCTAACGACATAGGGCATATATGTATATATATGCACCATCGTTAAAATTCAATTCTCAAGAACCAGAAGACGTTGAAACTATGGCCCAGGAATGCGCCTGAGCTGCAACCCACACACAAGCTCCACAGCGAACATTGCAAAAGGAGCAATCTGACAGAGGTGAGACAGGGTACGGGTACGGGAGACAGGGAGACAGGGAGATCTGTGAAAAGGTGAAATTAGCGGGGCCAACAACATCTACCGGCTTCTTGGCCAGCCGCATCGCGGCCAGACAATGAGGCGAGCCAAGGCCCTTGACTTGGCCGAGTCCCATTGCCAGTCCCAGGCAAAAGGAGAGAGAGAGCCAGGAGAGGCGAGACCCACGGTGAAGGAGAGCCAGGAGCAGAGGCCAATGCAAAAACGAAGGAACAACAAGAAAATCATAAGAACTGCTGCTAGAGGTACATAATGGGCAACGAATCAGCGACAAAAACAGAAACGCCAAGAGAAAGATAGAGCGAGGAGATACTCGTAGAGCGAGGAGGTGCAAGAGGAGACAGTCAGAATAATGCCCAAGGCCAAGGCAGCGTGAGGAGCTCAACATCATTATCATCATTCTCACGTGCAAGGTGCATTTAAATTGGGGTGAGGCGTACCCAGAAATAACTCTCAATTTTGCACAAAGAGAGCGAAAGGCAGCTGCCGCCTCACCTTAATCAAATACATTCTGCTCTTTGGTCGGTCAGCGATAGCATAAAAGCATAAACCATAATCGTTGTGATGGTCAGTGAGAGCATACGAGCACCTTCATCATCGCCACCGTCAGTCTCGCAGCAAGTGAGAGCAGCACAGCAGCAGCAGCAACAGCAACAACATCGTCATCGTCATCATTCCCGAAGTCAGCGAAGAGATAAGCGCGGGGCCATTGGCGTTGGTGTTGGTATTGGTATTGGTATTGGTGTCGGTGTAGCACAGCAGCAGCCCACGGAATTGAGGGGGAGCGAAGAAGCAGTGCAATTCTTCTGTTCTCCTTACCGTTCTGCTTCTCCACTCCCCCTCCCCGTCCACCGCACCACTCGAGTTTTGTTCTCTTTTTTTGGGGCGAACTCTTTCGTTTTGGGTGTGTGCAGTGCAGCGGCGATAAGATCAGCGTGTGTGAGGGAAGAGACCAGCCGCCTGGCCGTGGCCCTGGCTATGGCTATGGCTATGGCAATGGGTCCTGTGGTCCGCAGAGAGACGACAGACCCCGGAGCTGGCCCTGGACCCCGGACAGACTGTGGCATCTGCAGCAGGTGTTTCGCTTTCAGGCTGCTGCTGCTGCCACACAATATGGGTAACAAGTTGCACCATGGCACCATGCACCAATCCTGCACCATTCTGCACCAACTTTATCGACACATAATTCACACGGAAGAGGGTGTGGGAGTGGGAGTGAGAGTGGAACTGGAACTGGAACTGGGGGGGCATGGATTGATTGACTCTCGCCGTGGGGGAGGTGGAGTGGGGTAGTGGATGTGGAAGTGGGAGTGGGAGTACGAAAATGAAAAAATCAAACGTCAGAGTGAAGGATGCGGTGGAGTGTGCAGGAGGTGCAGGAGCTGGCCAAATAGCCTGGGGACTCTTCGGGGAACCTGCAACCTGCCACACATTCAGCCAGGAGTACGCTCCACTAGGTAAATATGGCAGACGACACAAAGGGCACACAACACATCCGCATGCCCCATCAAGATCTGGCCATCATCAGCCAGTCCCCCCATCCTGATGCACACTCCTGCCGTCCCCCTCCTGCCGTTGCCCCTGTCATCGTCCTGTTCTCCTCTCTTCAGCAACGCTTAGAATTCAAAACATTTCAGACAAATTGGCGTCGCTTTTTGAGCTCTCCACGTGTGACAAAATGCAATGCAAACAGCGGAAGGAAAGGGAAGGGAGCGGTCCCACAATGTGAATGGGAGGCGACACCCTCCTCCTCCTTCCCCTTTCCTCGAGCATCAGCCAGCACCTCCATCTGGACAATGCCCGGGAACCAGGCCCCAGTCGAGAGTGTGGCGGCCTTGTTTAATTTATGCCAAAACATTTCTGAAGCGACGTTGACGACATCATTTGGCCCGACAGAATGGCGATGGAGACGGACAGAGAGACACATTGGACAGTTGGCTACCAGCGCCATCCCCCATCCTCTTCTGGTGGCGGTGTTGCATGGACTGCCCTGGGATTGAGGCGTCACTTGATATGCAATAAATAAGCTGCTGCTGCTGCTGCTGGGAAAAGTGTTAACGAGCCTGCAGCGGGAGAGGGCAAGTGGAGAGGGCGAAGCCTCTGTTGAGGGCCCCCAGAGAGAGAGCTACTTTTGTGAGTCGGACACAGACACTTGGAGAAAAGCAAAAACATCTACTATAATAAAAAGAGAGAATTTTTATGATTTTAGAGACAGAGAGAGGGAGAGAGAGATCTTGAAAGATTGCCGTTTATGACATGGTTTCCCATGGGCGTAAAGATCTACTCTAACCACGAAAAAGAGAGCAATTCCTGGGGACTTATCACAGCTTAACTGTTAAGTTTTCATTCAATTTCCTTTCCATTTGCCCTGCATTTCTCTTCGATTACTCCTTCCCCTCCAAAGAATCGGTTATTGTTATCCAGGCCCCCTTCTGGCTTATTCTTTTCTAAAATTCCTTATTTGCAGAACCTTTCCTTTCTCTCAGTGCAAGTTGCAACGCCTTGGCGCCACAAAATGAACGCCATTCATGGGGCAACGTGCACGAGACAAGAATGTGACCCATTTTTAGCACCCGTACAGTGGCTCTTTTTCCCCCCCATAGAGTCCCCCCCCCTTTCTAAGCACAGTGTCTGCTGCTGCTGTTGTTTGTTTAAATGTTTGCCCATATATGGTACAGTCAGCTATATAAATATGTGAACAGCTTTTAGCACCTTGCCCCCGCCACACTTGAGTGGCACAAACACACACTACAGAGCTGCCATGAAGAGACATTTGAACGTGTCTCAGTGGCTCTCTCTCTCTCTCTCTCTCCACTGATCCCTCGGAGCACGTGCGTCCGAGCACCAGACAATGAGAGTTTACAGTACTGTATATCAGCACTGTTTGCAGCAGCCAGCAACCAGCAACCAGCACCCGGAAACCACAACCCATTCCGGGAGACTCTCTTCTAGGGGGGAGTATGGAAATCAAGTTGTTAAATTTACTTGTGCTTTCCAAAAATAAGTTCCGATATTTTCTTTATTTTCCATTATTCTTGTACCTCATTTTCACTGATTCCACTGATTCGTTGCTGAAGGCGGGGCCATTTTCAATTAAGCAAAATTAAAAATTTATTACGAACCACAGCAGAAAGAAAACAAAGGCGGCAGGCGGCAGGCGGCAAGCGGCGGCAGCAGGCAGCAGGCAGCAGGATAACAGGAAGTGCGCGAAAAGTACATTGCAGGAGGTACTTCGGGGCAAAAGAGATGTATATGTTTTCATTAAAAAAAAAACAAAAAAAAATAAAGGAGAAACCGAATCATGGGTGGCATGGGAGGCAGTGCGTCGGTGGATGATTGGGCTGTGCCTTGGTCTCGGTTTGGTTCTGTCCTGCCCTGCCCTGTCCTGTCCTGTCCGCGCGCTATCCTTTTGCCCGTTTTTTATTTGTGTTGAAGTTTTAATCATTGAAGTGACATTGACAGCAGCAGCCCCTGATGCCGCAGCATCCACAGAGGGTGACTCTCTTTTTTTGTGGCAAGTGGGGAATTTTCTCTGTCAGAGAGCCAACAAAATATTTATGAGTTTTAAGTGATTATTGAATTTGATATGCGGACAGGCCCAATGCCCCTCAATACGGAAGTTTATTCTCTTTTCTTTTTTCGCTCTCATCGCAAGGATATTAAAAAAGTTTTTAATAACGAGTTAGAAAAGTTTAAAAGGCGCTCAGATTAACGAAAGAACGAACGGTCGGTCGGGTCTCATAGCCCCATGTGTTTTATGGTTTTCAATGATTAACGAGGGAAGGTTTTTTCCTGTTTTCAAATAAAACCGATTGTCAAGGGGGTGGATCGAATGGTAATACACTTTGAAAGAAATGTTTATGCGAGGGCATCATCAGGCTTTTAAGCAAATATGTATGTACATATGTACATATACATATGTATATGTATATAAAGGGGGTTAAATAATCATGTAATTGCATGATATACGGCAAATTTAAAATATTCTCTGGAAAGCGAATGTGGACAGGAGTTTGGATGAATTTTCTGTAAGGATAAAACTTTTTGTATATGCCACAATCTCCACTGTGCAGCAGTTATACCTACATACATATATACTATATACTATATACACAGAACGGTGTGGTTAGGTTCAGTTCTTGAGTGGATATCTCAGATGAGAAAAACTCCTTTGAAAAATAAGATCTAAGAGATCGGATCTTATTTTTTGATAGATTTTCTTCCACGGAGTGCGTAAATCTTATTGTAAATATGTATGTATCGAAATTAAGCTCAGATCGAAAGATCAAGTGGTAACTTGAACCCTCGTTTATCCCTCGGAATTTAATCTGTTTTTAATACCCTCCCGCACTCTCTCTCTTCCCACTCTCTGCTCTCATTCCTTATCCCTCCCTCTTGCCCCTTCTTTAGCACTCGACAAAAATAAACCGTTGTTACAGTGTTGCAAACGTTATATTTCAATTAGCATAGCATTTCCATAGCGTAACCAGCATTTATGCGGCGATAAGTTTTCTTCAATTAAAACTTTGCCACAAAAGACACACACACAGACACACACAAACAAACACACGCAGACATATGGAATATTTTTGGAGGCAAAACTTTTGCATAAATTTTAATGAATCTGATTCGAGTGGAGAGCGCCGCCAACTTTTGTTACTTCATAAATCTGATGGCGCATCGGATGGAGTACTTTTTGTGTAAGTAAATATAATTTTGAGGCGCCACTAATAACACACTTCCGTTTGTCGCTTCAGCCTCTGCCTCAGCCTCTCCCTCGTCTCTATTTTTGAGAGGGTTTCCCCTCCACAACAATGGCGACGGCAACGACTTCCGCTCTGAGAGACACAAACAACAACAACAAAAAACAAACAAAAAATCACACACACACACACACACACACCCATACATGCATATGTAAGGAAAAGCCGCTTGGGGGATTACCCCGGAATACGTACCAGGAGTACGGTTCTATGTTTTTATTTTGATGCTTTCTTTGCTTTCACAAGTTTTATTTTTTTATTTTATTTTTTTTGTTCGTAGTTTTATTTCATATTTATTTCCACCTCCTTCTCTGATATTTAATGCTCCTTTTGATTTAAAAACAATTCTAAAAAAAAAACAATGTTCAACGCACGCTGTGTGGATGCAACGGATCGAGCGGAATGCTTCTGCTTCTGCTTCAGCTTTAGCTTCTGCTGCTGCTGTTGGGGAGCCCCGGTTGCCGGCTAAAGTCGAACCGCAAGCAACAGACAGCGAACACAGACTGAAAGCTGGAGCTGGAGCCTCGTGTTCGGCGCGCAAAAACACTGCTTTTTTGCAAACTGTTGAAAAATCGCACGGAAAATGTGTAGTGGAAACGCACACACGAGCGCGCACACACGAAGACCACACGAAGCAGCAGCAGCAACAGCAACAAGAACAACAACCAGCAGCAGCAGCAGAAGCAGGCGGCAGGCGGCAGATGTAGAGCCAAAGCCAAACCCGAAGCCACAGTGCGGCACAGAGCCAGAGCCAGTGCCAGAGCCGGAGCCAGAGCCGAAGCTGAAGCTCCAAAACGATGCTCGTGGTGTACACATGTTGCAAGCAGCATCATCTCAGCGGCAAATGTTGCTTGAATGCCACAAACGTGCGCATGAGAAAATGTTGCTAAACGTTTAATAGTGTTGTTGTTTGTGTTGTGGATACCCTGTAAGCGGTCTGCCTAGATTACGTGCGGATCTTCGTACAATGTACATAGGAAGTATCCAAGTAATCCCATCATCGAGATTTCGGTAATTTTAAAGGCTTAGAGCACCACTCTTTATGTTTGGAAAGCAGCAACAAAATTCGATTCTCTTTAGCTATCGGTTCAAGGGGTATCTTTTAGTCCGAATTTCATTTGCTGAATTCCAACATGTTGTTGTTAGTGTTGCCTGCTTGTTCGTTTAGGCGGGAAAAATATGTGTGCTGTGGTGGCCAGAACCCAGGCTAGAACACAGAAGCTAGAAGCCAGAACCCAGAAGAAGCGGCTTTTGTAAGCAGCAGCAACCCAGCCATGTAGCAGTGATTATTTTGTCAATTGCAGTGACACAAAGGCATGGCATCTATCTCTAATGCCAGGACCCCGGCAGCCCCTCCTCCTACTTCTTCTGTAGCGATTATTTCGTTGTTGTCTTTTGTTCATGCAAAAGGATGAGGTGAGGAGGAGATTCCGAAGGGGATAAGGGGGAGAACCTAAGTAGTTGCGGATTGTTTAGAGAGTGCTTTGAGGGGCATTCAATTGATTCCCATGAATGCCGCATCGAGTGGCACCAACATCAAAGCGTGTTTCCACTCTTTGTAATGGATACAGCCAGCCATGGATACACCAACCAAACATCTGTACAGTATAAATCTCTATCTATATATTGATATGATATTATCAGTGGTTCTGTATAATTTACTTAGCTGATTAGTGGAATAAGCCGATTATGCAAATGTTTTTGCTCTGCTCGAAAGCATAGAAATATAAAGGGACAGTGAAATGTGCTAGTGTGTGTGTGTGTGCGTGTGTGAGTGTGGAAAATTCCAAAATGAAATCATTTTCATTTGCACAAATAAAACGCAGACAGGCAGAAATTCATTGCAAATGAATATTTAATAAAATACACGCATATTTTATATATTTTAAATCAATTAAAATATTTCCAACAAGAATCCATTTCCACTTTTCTGCTCCTTGAAACGGCGGCAGGCAAACGGCTGGGTTTTGTCCGGTGCCACTCACCCAACCAACCAACCAACCACCCAAGCCACCCACCCACCCACACGGAAATCCATAGAATCCATTTTGCGGTAGCTGGTGTTTAACCAACTAAAAACTATTTTATTGTTACCACACTTGATGGCTGTTTTTCCCACACATTTTCCCCCCATACAGTCGCACAATCGTACAACAATTTCCATGCTCTCATTGAATAATAGATGCGCTGGATAATTGCTGGAATTGAATGCGGAAATAAGGAAAAAGCCAGGTAATACGCAGACAAGAACATGAAAACCAGAAAACTTTAAAATAAATCAATCAATAAAGAAGAACCCAAGCTCCAAGAAAAAGAGTTTCCAAAAGATAAATATAATACGCTGGGGTTTATTTCAATGCCAACATTAGTTGCATATATCAGTGGACTCCTGCAAGGGATTATTATGAGAACTTCCTTGATATATTATCCAACTGAGTACTAGTTTAATTATTATTTTAAGAAGAAAAACGTAGTTATTATAGGTAATTATAGACCAAAAAACAGTAAAGAGAGTTTTTCTAGTATATGTTTTAGATTATTAGATTAATTGCTGTATCTTTCAGATATGTGCCAGATTCTGTGTACCCAACCAAATATCCATTTGCTGTTCAATCCTTACGTTTCACTACCGCCCCCCCCCCCCCTTCCCCCCCCAAAAAACATTCCCTAATGGAACACTTTAATCAACTTTTGCCAGGCCAGCATTAAAGACCTCTACCAGTCATTAAGTTCTCTTTGAGAGAGAAAAACGAAAATGTTCTCGGTGGCAAAAAAAAAACAAGAAAAAAAAATTAAAATCAACAATTTACAAATTGAAGCGCAGGCCACAAAACGGATCCAGCACCCAGAACGCCACCGCACCCGCACCCGCCCCCGCAGGCCCACAATTGGTTTCCATTTTCTCATCAAATTAAATGAAACGAAATCAAATGAAATGCAATAAAATGGAATACAATCGAGTCGCCTCGCCCCGCCCCGCCTCGTCTCACCCCGGAAGAGTCGCCAGCGACTGTTGCAAGCAGCTCCGCTCTGGCGAAAGCGAACCAAATTAACGAAAATCATTTCAACAGCTCCTGGCGCCAGCCCCCGAAAACCCCACATCCGAAGGACTCCTCGCCGAGGCTTCCAGAGGATGCCATAGAAATGCTGGTAATTAAGCGCTCTTGAGCGGCTCACCGGCAATGAAAAAAAAAAAAACAAAAAGCAACAAAAAGAAAAAAAGGAAATGTTTTAAATACGTTGGGGAAAACATGAAAAATGAAACGAAACACAAAAAATTAAAATGGAATTTAAACGGGAATAAAGAAGCGACGAAGGCGTGTCAGGAGCCAGGAGCAGAAGACGAAGCAGCCAGCAGCCAGGAGCCAGCAGCCAGGACCAAAAGCAAACAAGTTCCATCCCAAAAAGCAACGAAAAGCATTTCCGGCCAAGAACAGAACCCATGGAATGCGCTTAAAGTATGCAAACGTCAAGGAAAAGGCTCTCCAGCTACTCTCCAGTAACTGAAAGTCGACCAGGTTCCACAACCACGCCCACAATACTGGAGCACTCTGCAGCAGCAGCAGCAGCAGTAGAAGCAACAGCAGCAGCAAGTCCCAACAAATTTCTTTATAATATACAAAGGAAATACCAAGCGGAGGCGACTCAAACGAGCAGACAAACACAAACACAAACAAGAAACCCTCAACCCTCAACCCCGTCAATCCCCCGTCAACCACCAAACATTTGTGGGGGCGAAGGGACCCATTTAGAGGGAACTTGTCGAGGAATACGAGGAGTGCGTGCGAGGAGTGTGTGCGATGTGTATGTAGGTCCAAATGTGACACAAACATGTGTATATGTTCAGCTGGTGCCGTGGCAACAACAAAGAAGGCAAGCTACATAGCAACAGCAAAAGGATTACAAAAGAGGAAAGCAAGCAGGCAGGCAGCAGGCAGGAGCAAGAGAACGAACGGGGAAAGGCAAGCGACTTACGTGCGTTAATAATACGCATACGACACGTTGTACGAACTCGGAATCTGCCACTGACTGCGACTCTGGCCATACATCAAAAAACGGGAGGAAACGTAGCCCGGAGCCATGTCAACAGGGAGAGGCAAGAGTAAAGGCGAGAGTCGGAGTGGGAGTGGGAGCAGAACCCAAGAAGCGACCTTGATTACGTTTGCAGCATGACTGAGTTTCTTCCTTGGCGGGAGCCAGGAGACATTCCTCTCCTCTAGTCCTTTCGGTGGCTGTGTGACTGGAGACCACGTCTGTCCTTGGCAAACGCATAAAATGTATTTAACACACAATTTATGTCTGCACGAGAGGCGCAGAGGCGCTCAAATTTACAGCCCACAGGCAACTGGCGTGGCTTCAGGTTTATTTTATTAGAGTAACGCAGCGGCAGCGGCGGCAGCAGCAAGAGCAGCAGCCAGTGCAGGCACAGGAGTCCCCGAGTCCTTCCTGCTTTGCTTCTTTTGTGTGCCAGAGCCATTTGTTCTACACATAAATTGGCCCGCGGGGCCATCAAGCAAAAATCATATGTTTTATACATGGCAAAAGTTGGCCCACAGTCTGCCAGAGAAAAAAAAAAAGTTTAATAGACTTGGCTTTAATATTTCAGATTTTTCGCCCTCTCTCTCTGTCTCTCTCTGTGCTACGGATTGAACAAAAAGTTTTTATTCTGATTTTATGACTTTGGTTGTTGCGCAATGAGGACATGGCTTGAACCCTGAACCCGGAAAGGGGGAAAGTTTTATGTAGTAAACTGTCTGAGCCCCAACTGGGATTATTGTGATGGAAAAATGATTGACTATGCAAATTTTCCCCCCCAAAAATGGGCGTACAACATTATTAAAATATAAATAATTCCAAAAAGAAACTCCCAGAATGGTAGCTCTGGAAAACTATCGATAATGAAAATAGGAGCCATCTATCGCTGATCTTCAGTACCAGCTAATGTCCCAAAATTGGGACGTTTTCCACTCTAGTTGCTCACAAGAAATTCCCTTTCCTAATAAGAGTAAAATGTTATTCCAATTTACACATGAAAGAACACTCATCTCATCAAATAAATAAATGTTGAAAGCCTGTCCTGTTCTGTCCCCAAACTGAACCTCCAAAAGTTGACAAACCGAAAAAAAAAACCTCTCAGACAATTGCCCAGCTGAAAACTGGTGAAAATTCCGAATGCACATATGTACATACATGTGTATATGTATATGTATGTATGTACCACAAATGTGCTGCTCCTTCACATGTGACGTTTTCCCCAAAAAAGGCAGGACAAAATAAAAGGGAAAACTTTTAATTTTCCGCAAAATGTTTTGCGGAACCTTTTCTTAACAAGAACTTTTCATTTTTAATTAAATGGCAGACACAGGGTCCCACTCCTCCAAGACCCTGTCCCTGTCCCTGTCCCTGCTCCTGCCCCTGCCCCTACCCATGCTCTTTCCATTCCATTCCAGAGAGAGTTGTAGACGGGTGAGCGTGGGAGAGTGAGCGGGTGTCCAGGAACTTGTCTGCGGCAAAAGAGCAGCGCAACAGCAAAAGACAGAGAATGAGGAGCAGCGTTCCCGTTCCAGTGTCAGTTCCAGTTCCACTTCCACTTCCAGTCCCGCCCTCCCACAATAAAGCTCAATTAGTTAACGGCGAGCGCGCGCTGCTCAATCAAAGAGCGCACACGGTTTCCGCTCAGTCCGCTGGCCCTGCCCCGCCCTTCCCACTGCCACAGACCACAAATCGTGCATTATTATTTGTTTGTTCGGGGGCTGCTTATCAGCTGGAGCCCCGAAGACTCAGATCTGAATTCCCAGTCACTCACACAGGCACTGTGGGTGTGTCAACAGCAGTCGAGCTGCAAAAAGAACGATCTGCAAGGGCATTTCTGTTTTCACAAATCAGTTTTCCGATTAAATCGTTCTCTTGTAATAGTTTTAAAAATTATTACTGAATAATTCTTGCATTCAGCCCACTGTGCATAGTCGGACTCGGGCGTAGGGGCAATTGCAGTCACGCATCTCACGATTGCGCTATTATATTCTCACCTTATGATGACTGACTGCAAGGCAGCCCCAGCTCCAGCTCCAGCCCCAGTCCCAGACTCGACCCGAAACTGGGATTGGGTTTGGGTTTGGGTTTGAGTTTGGATTGGATGGATGGATGGATGGAGGGACTACAAACGGGGAGTGGCACGCGGTGGTGGTGCTCGCGAGGCAATTGAAAAGCCGCAAACAATAATTGCAGTTACCTAAGCCAAAGCCCCCACCAAAACCGCAGCAATTTTTGTTGCTGTTTTGCCCCTGAAACGGGAAAGGGAATGCGGAGTGTGGACTGCGGAATGCTCATCCTGTTCTTAGAAGCAGAAAGGGGGGTAGGGGGAGTAAGGGAGAAAGGGTGAGAGAGCGATGAACGCGAATTAGGCAAATTGTCTGCAATTTCTGTGGGCTTCCTTTCGCGTTTCAACTGTTTTTTGTTTTTTTTTCGGCTCTCTCTCTCGAGATTACTGGCCATCGATTGTCTTTGTTTAAATGTTCGTGTTTGGGGGGAAAACTGTGTTAAGATTTCTCTGTCGGTTGTTCTGGTTTTCATAATTCCTATTCCCTATTCCCTATCCACTTTCCCATCAGCCCCGTAGCGGGTTCACGGGTTCAGCGGGCCGCACTTGTGTGTCATCCTGCCTGCCTGCCGCCTCCTCTCTCTCTCTCGCTCTCTCTCTCTCACTCTCGTCTCTGATCCGTTTCTATGCAGTTGCCCTGCAGCCATTTTTTTTTAGTTGTCGAGGACGACACCCACACCAGCCAGCCACCAGCCACCAGCCGCCGACCCTCCGTCGAGTGAAGCACCTTCATTAACATACCAACTGCAATGCGGTAGGGGGAGTAGGGAGGGGAGGCAGTAACATCCATGCTGGGGAGGATTGCCCGCCGCCTGTGGGTAAGGTTCCAGCTTCGTGGCTTGGAATTTGCTGTAATCCGATACAATTTAGCGGCTTAAAGCTTCTGCCTGCTTGACGCTCAAGTTTCTCGTCATCTTCTACTCCTTCCCGTTTCTGATGTTTCTGTTTCTGTTATTGTTATGCCTCCCCCTAAGCGCTAGAGGAAGACAGAGACAGAGGGATCCCCAGTAAGGCACGCGCTTCGCATATTCTCTTCTTTGGATTCCGCCTTTGCCTTTGTTTTGAGTTCCCCTGTCATACGGCCATCTCTGTCACTCCTTTTCGTTAGGGTTACTGTGTATGTGTGTGTGTGCGTGTGTGTGTCCCAGGGCTCTGCCAGGGCTCTTTCAATGGAGGGGATTATAAGCCACTCCAATGGTTCTCTATCGCTCTTCCTTTTGCTCTCCCCCCTCTACCTCTTAGAGTTCACAGTTAGGGGCAAATATTTATCAGCAAAAATATCATACATATGAACATTGAAAACAACTGTTAAATATTTATGTACATATGCTTGTATTTCTTTCAGTGTAAACTGCACATTTACCTCGCATCAAATATTCTACAAAATTCGCTTTTCGTTCTTGCTTTCTTTCTTTCTTCTTTCTCTCACTCTGGCACTCTCTTCCACTGAACCACTCAGAAATGCAACAAAAAAACACAAAAAAATAGAAAAAAACCTATCAAAAATACAAGAAAGCAAAGCTACCTTTGGATGACGAAGATTTTGTTACCCTTTAATATTAGAGATTTCAAATAAGATGGAAAATAACCCTGGAGCTCTTTTACTCCGATCCACAAGCAGCCAAGTGTGACCAGAAGTTGCTTACAAATAAAATCTGTTAAAAATCATACCAACCAATTTGGCTCTTGATCCAGAATATTCCTGTTCGTATTTTCAAGTTCAAAAAACTCTCTCTTTTGAGTTGCTCAAAATCGAAATACCCTGCACTGCGAGGGTATTCAAATAAAACGAAGATTGTGCGAAAGGAAGTAAGAGCGAAAAAGAATAGAGAATGCGGTGACAGAGCGGGTGGGGGGAAGGTGCATACGAAATGCATGTAGGAAAAAAATCTAAACAATTTCGCCAACAACTTTGCTGACGGCTCGAAAAGGATTACATAACAGTGGAAGGCAGCAGGTGGCGGGATGAGGGGAGGGTAGGAGCCCCGGAATCGGGAAGACACCAGCTGCTGTTGCCATATGGTAATTGCTTCTTTTTTTTCTATTTTTTTTTGCATCACGTAGTAGCTTGGTAACCGAAATCCGCAACATTCGCTATTCCTGTTTCTGTTCAGAGAGCAATGTTTGTGCTGCATGCTGCATGCAGTGAAAGGGCAGGCAACCCGCCACCCAGCACCCCACCCACGGGCGGTTGTAATTGCGTTCATACATATGTAATTATGATGGCGAGGGGGAGGGGGAAGGAGGGGCACTCAAGGTGTACGAGTACTCGTACTCGTACTCTTATGTACATAGCGAGAGCCGAGAGTTATGCTACATTTAAATCAAATTGACTTCGTTGCGGGCGAAAGACGGAGACGGGAAACAGTAGCAACTGGAATTAAAGCTGCCTACATTCGTGCGAAGCAGAATGAAAGATAAATGGCAACAGGGAGAAAGAGAGAGAGAGAGCGAGAGGGCAGCGTCGTAGCAGAGGTCGAGCGAAAGCAGCCGTCAGCGAAGTACCGTTTATTTTTCACTTTTTCCCACTCGACGCGACCCTTTAAATGGCAGCATTTTTAACACTTAAACACACACATGCACACATGCAGAACGCGCATCGTGTCATACTCTCACTCATCTACAGTGGGTTAAATAATATACCGTATTATTTAATTCAATGTAGAAGTCGCGGCAGGAGCTGCAGGAGCAGCAGCTATAGAATAATAATATACCTTCCTTCTGAATCTGCAATTGCTGCGGTTGTTGTTGCTGTTGTCGTGGCTCCGGCAAATATTCATAAAATCAAGTCATGCAGGAAATGCAAAAGAACTAGAGAACAAGAGCGGCGGGGTAGGGAGTGACGGTGGGAGTTTGAGTGGCACAGAGTTGCAAATATTTGTTTGATTGGGTTTAGTTACTGTTCGCAAATACCTACATATATATGTACACACATATATGTACATAGTATGTATGTATGCTCTTGCATAGTACAGTAAAAGCTCTCTTAAAGCAGTCTCCTACCTAATGCGGATTGGGTGAGCACAAAGGCGATCATTCACTGTACCTACACTTATACGTACGTTCAAAGTCTGTTTGCTTTGGAGGCCAGCATATGTACATAGAAATATGGAATATTTATCTAATGTTCATCAAACGGAATCCACCAAACAGAAGAACAGAGCCCCAACCGGAGGGAGAGGAGCAAGCAATGACATCGAATTCTAGAGCATGGCCAACAAAGGCCCCACAAGTTTGGTTGATACATATGTACATATATGTAAATAACGGTCGAATGGACTAATCGTAACTGCAAGCAAACCTCAAAACAGAACAGAACACAACTTAAATTTTGTAATTTACAGAGTGTCAACCCGGAACTCCTTTTGGCCATGACATTAAATCCCAGCCCATCCCGTCGCACACCTGCAACACGACAAAGCCTACTGTTCCTGTTCCTGCCCTCTGCTCCTCTGCTCCTGCTCCTGCTCTTCCTGTCGCAGTAAAAAGTCAATTTACGGCCCATCCCCCCAGAGGTTAGGTCCCCGGCCAAACGACACTTAAATGAAGTACACACACGCATAGGAAGAAGGTTCCATCGTTATACACGTAAGTGCTTGGTGTGGTGCATGGGCGGCGGCAGGCACAAAATCAATATCACATCAATTTCCACCATTTTTAAGGCTTCAACGCTCCACCACTTCACTCCACTCCACTCCACTTCACTCCACACCACTCCACTGCGGGGCAAACCTGTCATTTTTTCAATTAAATTATAAAAATTACCAGCAAAATCCCAGACCAAGCCAAGGGGAACTCCTCTACCTCTCTCTTTCGCTCTTTCACTCTTTAGCTCCTCGTATATTCTGAGAAGGTGACGGAGGAGACTTTAGCACGTGCTGTCAACGAGGGGACAAACGGAACGAAGGGACGGCGAACCAAAACCAGACTGGAAAGGGGACGCACAGTCTCTCTCTCTGTCTTTTCTCTTTTCTCTCCTGTGCCTTGTTACCTCCACCTTGGCTGCAATTAATTCTGGTAACATAATCTTCACTTACAACTTTATATGACACTAAATCAGTGCGAAGTGTGCTGGGGGTATGTGCTGGGGGGAGTACAGAGTACCGAGTGCCAGGTTCCGAGTTCCGAGTGCTTGTGCCCCAATTTGGCTGCATATTAGAGCAGAAACGAGTGGTGATTCGAGTGTGTGTTTGTGCTTTGTGCTTTGTGTTTGTGTTGTGGGGGCGTTGCCAAGCGGCCGAACGGATTTACAAGCCCCCCAATTATGTATCTGTGTGTTTTTGTGTGTGTGTGTGTGTGCGCGCATATGTGTATTCCCCGAACGCAACGAAATTCAACGCTTTCTGAGCCAAAATTTAATTAGTTCCATTTAAAGCGCAGCCCCGAAAAATAATCCCAGGAAATGAGGGGAAGAATTCTTTCCGCATATTTGCACGCCAGCCGATAATTATCGCTTGAAATTCGGTCAGAGGTTGACCTCCTCCAAAACGCGAACGAGATCTCCTTTGCGGATTCATCTGCATGCCAGACCCCAAAAACACCTGATATGCAATGCACCTACACGTACGACGACGACGACGACGACGGCAACAAAAGAGAACACACAAGAGAAGAGAAGAGAGTGCCAGTGCCAGTGCGAGTATGAGTGGGGAACCGGGAACCCTTGCGGAAAGATCTTTTGCACGCACATTGACCATTTCATTTTCACTCGAGCCAGAGCCAGAGTCAGGGCCCAGAGCCCAGAGCCAGAGTCAGGGCCGAAACGAACGTGCCAGCAGCCAGCCCAGCGGGGGGGGAACAGCAGCGGTAGATAACCAGATGTGTGGGGATTGTTCCGTGTGATTTACAGACGATTACGTGATTTCTTCAATGTGTAATGGGGTCTTTGTTGTAGTCACTGAATGTTTATTAACTTGAAATTTCTTTGTTAAACGAACAAAAAAGAAAACGTTTACTTTTGTTGGAAGATCTCTTTTTTTTTTGGGGATTTCGTCTTCTATTTTCATCATCGGCGGAAAAGAATATTGGAAAGAATTCAATTGGCTATAATAATGATTCGATTAAATAACGAAATAAGGATTCAATGTTGATCCAGAAATGATCGGTTCCTTGGCTTATAGTATTTCTATCGCAATATATTCTATTGCAAATCTAAGCCCATCTCAAATTTCTTTTGATTGCCTTACAACATCTTCTTCAAGATCTTTCTTTACAGCTCAGCTCTCTGGCCATTACCAAAGGCTATTATCAATTAGAAATGCTGGGCCCACCAATCCCAATCGAATGCAAGTGAAATCCAATGAAATGCAACGCCCGCTGCGAGAGGGAGTGGACTCTGGCTGGCGGTGTGTGGTGTGTGGTGTGTGCTGGATGCCACGCAGCCATACCGTACGCTTAACTTTTCGACATGTTTCACATGTGATGAAGATTAAGTAGAAAATAATTACAAGCTGGGGAGCCGTAGCAGGAGACGTCTCTACATACATATATATATGTACATATGTATGTACTGGCTGTGTGTGCGATCGCGATCGCTTTGTGATAGGAGCGGTGCGGCGGATAGGGCGGATCGGGCGGATCGGGCGGAACGGGTGGATCGGTGGATCGGCGAGCGTGTAATTACATAAACGGCGATGTCAGTGCGGTGACAGGACGGCGTCATCGGAACTGCCAGACGACGACCGACAGTCGCTCACCCAAGTTCAAGTCTGAATTCGACTCGCACTCGGATTTGGAGTTTGAGCTGGAGCTGGAGCTGGAGCTGGAGTCGGAGACGGAGGAGTCGGTGCTGCAGAGTCAGTCGATCATCAATCGTGCGAACTTTCCAAGGTCCGC
The DNA here is from genome assembly GCA_008121215.1 of Drosophila athabasca. Lineage (NCBI taxonomy): Eukaryota > Metazoa > Arthropoda > Insecta > Diptera > Drosophilidae > Drosophila > Drosophila athabasca. The sequence goes on along the minus strand of CM017796.1, from coordinate 59,974,851 downwards.
CTACTTGCTGGACGGGTAGGGGGGGGTAAACACGTTATTCTGTGGATATCATTGCAGTCCACGTATAAAAGGCATAAAGCACCAACAGCACCAACAACACCACCACCGCCAGGTCGCCGCTTTACCTGTTCTCATGCCTGGCACATAAATTGCAAAAGAAACCAAAAACAAAAACAAAAAAAAGGGCCAAATCAGCGTGTAAGATGCTTCCCCGTACGAACCATGAAAGATCCACACACTGGCATACGGGGCCCCATAAATTTTAAAGTAATTTTCTCTTGGCCCCCAAATAATTTATGAGAAAATATTAACGCTGCCCCAAATACCCGGCGACCCAGAGATGGATCCTAGGGCCCCAACTTCTCCCCCAAGTTCTACCAGATCTCTTGACCCAAAACTATCACAAATAAAGTAATTAAATAAAAAGTTCCATCAGTTATACCCACAATCTACAGGCACCATCTACCACCATCTGCAATCTGCAATCTACATAAGAACATCAGAGCGAACTTTGAGAAATATTTGCAATGGAATTTCGGTTTTGGGTTGAATTATTGCGGCGGGACGGGGTTTCCCTCCCCCCTTTCCCCCCTCTTCTGTTCACCCTTCTATCAGGTCACGATTATCTGCATACGCAGCCGGCAATAATAATTTCAAAATTGGTGCACTTAAGCGAGAGGATTCGATCCATCTGCCTGGATACCGAAGAAGAACAAGAAGAAGAAGAAGAAGGGTTTTCGGTGAGTTGGAGACGTGGCAAGGGGGGGAAGGGATAATCATAATTTGAAAGTTATTTTGTTGATGTGTGTTGCGGTAAAATTATTGAGCAATATGCTGATCTGTAAAATCATAAATAAAAATATTTGTACTTCGGGTTCGGGGGATCCACCTTCATCTTCCAGCTTCAGATTCAGCTTCAGCTTCGTCCTGCCTTCTGCCACCTCCTTGAGGTGGAGCTTGAGCTCCTCTCTCCCTTGCAGATAACTTTTATGTTATTAGGTGAGAGAGTTGGCTTTCGGGGCCAAAATCTTTGCTCCGGTCCTCGGTCCGGCCCCTTGTGTCTGCCACGACCCTGGACCCTGGACCCTGGACTGTGTACCCCGTTCCCTGGACATGCGGCGGTTATATTCCGCTCGGGGCTTAACGATTGATAAAGTCTTTTTATTTACAAGCTGATAATGATGGTGTAGGTGCAGGCTTTTGGCATTGCGACGGTTTTTCATGTAATTTATGAGCAATTTGCAGACGATTTTCAAGACGACCCCGAGTCCCCCTCCGTCACCCGTCAGACAAAATGTGCGGAATGTATAGAGGGAGAGAGAGCGCTGGAATCACAGCAAGTGGTGGAGTGTTTGTGTGTGTGTGTCGGAGTGGGTAGAATGGGTCAAGTGAAAGATCTACAAATGGAATTTATGGGAATTAAACAAGTTATAAAATGTAGCGTTTTACTTATAGAATGCCTCATAGGAGTGGGGGGGGGGGGGGGGGGGGGGGGGGGGGGGGGGGGGGGATCTAGGGCGCATTTGCAGACTGATTCGCTGTACAAAATTTCCCCTAAGCGAATAGACACGTTCGTTGTGAATGGCAAGAAACATAGAACATTCGTCCCTAGCGAATCGTGGATTTTTTTTATAAGAAAAACACTAAAATTATAGGAATGATTTAATACGTTTTTCGTTGCAGAAAAAAAAGTGAATCTAAATCATTCGCGAATATGAAAATTCTGTTAAGGAAACTGTGGTATTATTCCTTTTAAAACTCTAAAAAATCTACGAATTTTCAGCTGGATAATCGAAAACTATTTTGTAACACTGATAACCATCTCAAAAAAGGGTCAGAAAGATAGCGTAGCGTCTCTCTCCCCCCAAAACCCATTAAAGTGTCACAACAAAACGCTGAACTCATTTTTTGATATCGCACTGGGCAGCAACCAAAAGCCATAAAACAAGCTAGTTTATAGGAAGTGGGGGGGGATAGGGGATAGTGGATAGTGGAAAAACAGAAGACCCTGGCCACGAACTAATAACACGAATGCCTAAATGGACTCAATAGCCAAAAGTGTCAACGCCAGACCGCAACAGGAGTGAGTGAGGCAGAAGGGAGGAGGGAGAGAGAGACGACCTATGTCTAAGCCGATTATGGGCCACGACTTTTGGGAACGGAACGCACATAAAAATGTCTCTGTGGCTGTCAGGCAGCCAGGCAGGCAGGCAAACGATTCGGAGATCTTCCAGAATCGTGTTAAGCGTGCTCTGGAGCCCAAGGAGTTGGGGGAGGGGTTCGTTCTTCTACTTGTTTACTTGTTGGTGGTGTCGATGTCTTACCACTGCTCTCCCTCTGGCTCTGGCTATGACTGTGGCAGTGGCTGCGGCTGCGACTTTGGCTGTTTGTGCTGTCTGTGTCCCTTGGCTGATGATTGTCATTAACATCAAATTACCACAAGTCAAAGTCATGTTCACCAAAATAAAAACCCAAGAACTGGGATCGCCAGACGCAGGGGGAGAGAGGAGAGGCAGTGGCAGCGGCAGCGGCATCGGCAGAGTCTCCACCACCATCGTCATCGGCTCAGACAGATAGTCGGCGGCACTTAGGTGGAAAGTTATGGAGCAGAAATGAAATGGGAGAAGCGCAGGCGCAACCACATCTGAAAAAAAAAATGAAGGAATCTGCTGATGGAATGGCGCTGGCACTTGGCCGCTACACCTCGTTGGCCATTGGGACAAATCTGTTGTGACACCTGACTGCGGTCTGAGATGAGAAAACAGATCAGATCCCAGAGCGGAGGAAGTAAAAGATGATAGGAGGATATCTAAACATGGATGGATTATCCAACGAATATTCCTAGCTTTTTAATAGTTCTTTGGAGCTTTCCAAACGTCTCTTCCGATATCTTGGCATATGAACAGTAAGATATTATCTTCTGGCAGTCTCTTCTCTGTGATATGCATAATTATGCTAAACACATTAAATCCATTCATAAATCTTTTTAGCGAGCATCATTCACAAAAGAGATCTCAGATCTGTGTGAATTCGAATAATGAGCAGATAGAAGATATTATTCATTCCAGTGAATGGAATGGCATGGAATTGATAGGGCTGGGTCTCGCTCTCATTTATATTTGTCTGGCTTGGAAGAGGCTTGAGGCTTGAGGCTTCAGGCTTCAAGCCTAAGGTTTGAGGCATTTTGTAGGTGATAAAATGTTGCTTGGTTATTTATTATGCGGCGACACTCGAACTGAGGATGGGCTTGCTCCGATCAAGGGGCATGGACATTGGGCACTGGGTCTGCCCAGAGACGGACACACGGCAGACGGGAATCACAAAATCTCAAAATCAAATCAATAAAAACCAGTCAAAAACAACAACAAACCGTCAACCGAAACAGAAATAATTTTTAAGATGCAAATTATGCAAATGAGATGAGATTTCGTGTGGCCCAAAACCGAGAAATATTCGAAACCAAAACCGATATTCCACCTGACTAACCAAAAATCAATTTTTCTTTCTTACCCAATTCTTTCGGATGGGCGCCATGTGGGCGGTGGGGGCGTGGCCCTACACATTCATATGGAAACCGAAAAATCAGAAAAAAAAACAAGAGAAAAAAAACTTACTGCGCCGAGAGTCGTCTGTGAGTGTTGCAGCATTGGGGGTACGACGAAGACGCTTCCAAAACAACATTTTGCTGATTGAATTTGTTGTCCGATTGATAAGATCGTTGATTAGTTTCGTTATGTGAACACGTTTAGGGTTATGCGGGTGTTTTTTTTTGTTTTTTTTTGTTTATTTTTGATTATTGCGAAATGCTGTTAACATTTGACAGAGCTCGCATTAATTATGAAAACAAAATCGAAGCGCGGATCGGGCACTGATTAACATAAAATTCGAATTACTCAATGTTCCACCGGCACTAGACACATTCTTGAGACATTCATTCCACTGAGCACGCGCCACCTTCCCTTCTGATGGAAGCGAAAACACAAAAACAACACCCAAAAAAAAAACTTACTGCGCCGACAGCCGTCTCGTCTGTGAATCGGCGTTGCACACCCTGGGAATGGGACAGAATGGAGCGGGCGACAAGTCGTCCAAGCACAAGCACGCGCCGGGTTCAAATGCAACTGTAACTGCAGTCTGCAGTCGACGAGGGCAGAGCCGAGACCGAGACCGAGACCAAGACCGAGCTTGAGCGTCCGAAAGTGGTGCGCGACACAAATTATGACTACGCTCACTCACTCGCACACACAGACAGAGTGTGGACACACGACAGGCAGCGACAGAGCGGCCGGCGTTTCAAGAAAGTTATGCTCAATGTGGAACGATTAGCTCAGGTGTTTCTCGTTTTTCCCCCAACTTCTTCTTTTTTAGCAGCAGAGCAGCGTTTTCGATTTGTTTTTGTCAAAGTCAAAGTGTCATGTGTCATCTGATGGGACAGTGGACTCAATTGTGGGACCTGTCCCCGCCGCAAGTTTCCGCAAGAGCTTCCGTTAAGCGGTTTTCACGCCCAAAGACCCGGAGCCAGAGCAGAGCAGAGCAGACCCAAAGCCAGAGCCAGAGCCAAAGCCAAAACACTTCTGCCCCTCACGACGGTTAATTAACGAATAAAAAGTCGGTTTTTGTTACGAAAAAAAGTATATATATGAGCTTGGCTTAAACGCGTCTGGGCCCTGCTACTATCGCGCTCTGCTGCGGAGCTGCGTGCTACAATAAAAAATGAAAAAGAAAATATGTTACACCAAACAGTTGCGCCGACTGCGGACTGCCAGCGTCGCCGTTGGCGTTTACGTCCGCATCACTGTCGACGTCGCCCAGCGCACATTGGGGCCAGTGGAGGCATAAAACAGGTGTAAAACTGATATGAATGAATGAACTATAAAGAAGAATACCATTTAAGGGCCCGGCACCAACTGATAGGCCAGATCGAGATGAACCACTGAAGGGACGTAAAGTTTTATGGGTATGGAGGGCGTGCTGGGGACAATTAGATGTTCGTAAAGAGATAATTTATGAACGTGTTTAGGAGGGTGTCCACAAGATGTCGTTGGAACGTTTAGAGTTTGTCAATTATTTCCAGCAATTCATGATATTAATTGATAATAAAACGTACCTCCTGAAAGATTAACAGAATTATTCTGCGTTGCATTTGCGCCGTTACTACTGCTGCTGTCGGTTGGCTGTGGGTCAAACAATGGAATTTTCTCCATTTTCAGGCATTTTTAACACCTTCTTTTCAATTAAAACTTACCTCAAATATTATTAAAACATAATCCAAAACTTCCAGATTTATTCAGTGTGTGCACACTGGCGACAGAGAAGTCGCTGCCGCGGCCGCGGCCGACGCCAACACCGAAGCCAGCGTTGCGTTGGTGGCGGTTCAGTGAATTTCGCCGTCTGCATTGTTGCTGCTTCTGCTGACGTCTTGGGCTGTGGGGCCAAAAAATGTGTAACAACAACAACAACAGGTGATCGCTGGCTCGTGCAAAGTTCATAATGCACGCAAAGCTGGAAGACAATCGTGAAATGTTTCTGGCTTTTGTTGCTCTTGTTTGCCTGCACATTTATTGCTTAACGCTTTGATGCGTTGACTGAGTTGTTCCTGCCACCGGGCTGATCAGCATGCAATGGAGAGTGGAGCCCGGAGCCCCGAAGCCCCCATGCTGGAGTAAACTTCTTCCTCATCATGCGGACGGTTGCTCCTACTCTCCATTTGACATATTGCACTTGGCTTACCGCTGCCGGTTCGCTGCTTCTGCCGCAGTCTGTTCATTAAGCGAATCAGCGTACCGAAGCATAAAAGCAAATTAACATAAAACAACTTCTTTTTCGACTTCTACTTACAGATATGAGTGCGCGGATGTGTGTGTTGTGTGGATGTGTGTATAGTATTTGGACACACATCAAAGTACTTCTTCCCCTGCTCCATGGTTTGGCCATTGTCAGCCGCTGTGGCGGAATTAAAGACCCTTTTTCTAATGCCTTCGTCCGGGCAAATTGCTTTGGAACGCGTCTAATTGGAATACAAATTTCATTTGAATTGTTTTTTCTTGCTTTTCGGCCTCCACTTTTTCGAGTGGAGTTTGTTTTTTCTTGCGACAGGTCATAGCACTAACAATTTTTCGTTCAGCTTCGCGCGGAAATTTGTGCGGTCCGTATTATAGTTGGGTAGTGTTAGTGTGCCTGCAGCCATGTGAAACGAGTGGGCAAAGGGAAGGAAAGGAAAGTAAGGAAGAAAAAGAAGATAGGATGCAGACATTTTGAAAGAACAATTTGAAACTAATGTATTACGAGTAGTTGCAGACTCCCCATGATCGACAGTGTATAGTACCTTCCGTGAGAGTATGTATTTCTGTTGTTGTTGATGTGCTTTCAGGTGTTCCATTCACAATAGATCGCGAATGCAGTCGTGCGGAGTACTCGCTATGCATTACGAAAGAGGAAGCAGACATTTATAAAACGGCCACACTAAAAATGGCGATTTCTTTACAAAAACATACATACATATGTGTACATACATATGTATATACAACACATGTATTTCGAAATGGATTAAGTTGAAGGATCTGCTAGATGCCAAATATGCATATCTAAATACACAAATACTTACTTATATGTATATACACAATTCATATTATATGTAGTTTCGGTAAGAGTATTCCATGATTGTAATCATTCCACTACCACTTTCCTCACTCCCTATTATCCCATTATGCATCGCTGTTGCGTGCTGTTGAAAATATAAAACATAAATATTTATAGATGCAGTAATGTGTAATATGGCTAATGAAATTCCATCTTGCAACAGGCACAGTGCAATAGGCGCGTGGTGGTTGTGGCAACGAAGCGTTGCCATGTCATCATCCACACAAACAATTGGATGAACCACCGACGCGTCAGCGGCACGGGCACTGCATTACCGAAAAATGTCCCGCCCACTGAAGAAGGATTACCGCTCTGCGGATTTCGAGGAGCTGAGCCGGGGGATCCGGAACCATCCGATCATGCGGACCTCCACGGCAGAGCAGCAGCAGATGCAGAAACTGCGGACGCCTGAGTATCGCACCAAATGCGTGATGCGCGCCTCGCTGGATGACATTGCCTTGGGGGTGAGTGGAACAGTGCAGCTGATGGATAGCCTCATTGGCAGTTCCATTTCAGATCAATCTGTACAAGCTGCATCTGGGCGAGGCGAAGCAACAACCGCGGCAACCATCTATCCCGGAGACCTTTACTCTTGGCTCTGTGGCTGCCTCTGTTGACAGGCCCCCCAAGTCGGCCAAGTCTCCTGCCACGCCTTTCATCAAGGTACTGCTGCGCAAGACGCCCACCGTGGTGCTGTTCGAGCGTCACAGCATGACGGCCCTGGCAGACAGCGAAGAGGGCCGGCTAGTGCTGGAGGACAATCAGCGGTACGAGGAGCTGCTGGCGGGCACGGACAAGTCGCGACGCACCGTCGACGCAGACACCCAAACCATTACGGCGCTGAAGAAGTCGCGCCTGGTGAACACGGAGCGCCTGACCACCGAGCAGATTGGCTCGTATGTGTCCAACTTTGAGATGTTCGACACGTACCAGGACCTGGAGACATCTACCACGAGTGTGCAGGTGCAGGGCGCCAAGAAAATGGAGATCACCACTTATCACGTGGGCGGCGTGGACCAGTTTGTGGAGATCAACAGCCTGCCCAACTTCAAGCTGGCCCTAATGCTGACCATGCGGATCCTGGCAAGCAATGTGTACGAGCCGCAGCAGCGGCGATACCGGAATATGGCTCTACCTGATCCGCTGGCCGAGGATGTAAAGTTCAAGTACAGGTTGGGTCTTCTGTGGCGCCTGAATCCACCGTCACCGCTACCCAAGGTCCATCAAGCGGTGAGCGACGTCAGCTTCTGCCCCAGCAACGGCGACATCATGGCCGTGGCCTATGGCGTCTATAGTCATGCCAATATGTCCCGATTGCCGCGTTGCGGCTACGTCTACGTGTGGAACATCAAGAATCCCGTGAATCCCGAACGGTGTTTCAACTACGAGGTGCCAGTGGTCACCGTGGAGTTCTCCCCATCAGCTCCCCAGCTGCTGGCCATCGGCCTATATAATGGCAGCGTCGAGGTCCGCAACATCTCACAGCCGGAACAGCCGCCGCTGGCCATTTCCCAGCGCAGCACCTCGCCCCACTTTGAGCCTGTGACAGCCATCAAGTGGATTCGAATAGATGGCGATGGGTGTGGCTCGGCCGTGATCACACCCTTCCTTGCCATATCTCGGGCTGGTGCCGTCACCAAGTACCGCCTGATCAACAGTCCCCATCTGCTGGGCTTCGAACAGCAGCGACTGCAGCGGGCCGAGGGCGAGCTGGAGGGCATAAAGATCGATCGTCCGGTGCCGGCGTCCTCGCTGCTGGCCAATCGACATCCGCAGTGCCTGGAACTGGTGCTCGATCCGGTGCAGGCGGACATCTACTATGTCTTCACAGACGAGGGCACCCTCTACAAGTACTCCACCAACTATCCGCTGCAGCATCTGGAGCAGCGGCAGGTGCACGATGGCCCGGCCGTGGGCATGGAGTTCTCTCCATGGTCCCCCAAGATGTACCTCACCTGCGGCAGCGACTGGTGAGGCCTGAATGTCGAAGTGGTTCTTCTCCTTCTCTACATATTTGGTTTCTCCCACAGGTGCATACGGATTTGGCTGGCTGGCATTCTCTCGCCGGTCATCACGTTGCGTCACCACCTCTCGCCCGTGCACTGCGCCCGCTGGAGTCGCACCCACTCCACCATACTGGTATCGCTCAGCCGGAGCACCGTGGACATTTGGGATTTGCGCAACAGCACCCTGAAGCCTGTGTCCTCGACCACGATAGATGCCACCATCTACTACACTACATTTCGGTGGGTGCGCTTGAAGTGCTTTATATTTGTTCGCTGATCTATGGAAGATCTTTCAGGTTTTCCCACTGTGGTCGGTCTTTGGCGGTGGGCAACGAGGCTGGCAATCTGCTGATGCTTTCGTTCGAGGACATGCCTTTTCCCCCGCACTTCCAGTACAAGCAGCTGAAGCGAGCCATCTTCAAGGCGCTGGCCATGGAACCCGATCTCCGGCAGCAGGTGAAGAGTGTCGGCCACTTTGGCTATCCCGCTGGCAACAAACAGCCAAAGCTGGCTGTATAATTGTTAATGAATAAAGAACCGTTCCAATTGAAAAATGTTCCATTTCCTGACACCTTGAGCCGTTAAGTAAGCCTGTCCTTAGTCAATCTTATCAGTCGCCTGCATTTACAATGCAAAACACGGCTTGGCTCGGAGTGTAAGATAGCCTCGAATACCTTGAGCATATCATCGAGCGACCAAGTTCAAACCTCCCCTCGCCCCCCCGGCGACGACGACGCCGACCAAGTTTGTGGTTTTGTGGCACAGTCGATGACGCCGACTTTGGGATGTCGACGCGTTGTTTAGTTGAAATAGAAACGTTAACAATGTCTCATCTACTACGGCAATTACCCGTTTCTCCCACGGCTACAATGCACGATCAACGGACCACACTGCGAAACCTGCCGCCGGCCTATAGTCCCGCACAGACGCCGCACAGCCGGGAAAAGGATTTTGCCCCACAGGTGCGCTATCATTTGGAGCTGCCACGCAAGCCAAAGTTCCAGCCCTGCAAGGTCATCTTTGTAGGCGACTGCTCCGTTGGCAAGACGGCCATAGCCAATCGGTGAGAACAGGATCACAAAGAAGGCAATGCCATAGAAGGTTCTAATCATTGGGTTCGTTTGTTCTTCTTTAGCTTCTGCTATGACAAGTTCCAGTCCAACTACAAGGCCACAATTGGTGTGGACTTTGAGCTGGAGAGCTTTAATATACTTGGCCACAATTACAGCCTGGAGATGTACGTGTGGCATAGTGCATGCCTTTCTCTTCCTTTATTTATATTTTTGATTGGTTTCCAGGTGGGATACGGCCGGACAGGAGCGCTTCAAGTGTATTGCTGGTGCCTATTATCGCAATGCAAAAGGTATGTGTGCATAAAAGTATTATTTTATTGTCTCTTAGACCTTATATTGTTTAGTGATTGTCGTGACCTACGACATGTCGAGACGCGATACCCTGGAATCGGCCAAGAAATGGCTGGCCAGTGCACTCAACTACAATACAAATCACAAACCATTGGTCTTTCTAGTGGGCACAAAGGCAGATCTCTTGGTATGAGTACTACATTTCAATGTAAAATCATAGATAAATAATAGTAATTATATTCCTGTCGAAGACAAAGGAGGAATTCATGCGTATGGAGCGCCTGGCGGGCATGACAGCCGCAGAACTTCAGGCAGAGTATTGGTCCGTATCGGCGCGTTCCGGCTTTAAGGTGACGGAGCTGTTTCAACGGCTGGCTGCATTGGCCTTTGAGGAGGCAGTGAAGCAGCAGCTGGTATCCCTCAAAGGCACAACACAGGAACAGGCGACGCTGACATCTGTGAAATCGCAAACATTTGGTAATATTTTTGTATTGAAACACAAGAAATTGTTGGCCTTACGAAATTATTCTTGCAGATTTACGCAGCTATTTCAGTAGTCGCTTTTCAAGACAAAAAAGTGGATGTGCTTGCTAGCCTTCATAATTTTAAGTTAAAGCAATAAATAAAAAATTATTTGAAAACAAATTTTTACTGGTTTTTGTGGATAGCATTGCCATTCATTATAACAGCACAATCGTTTTGGTGCTGTTTCGCGCACAAACGTAATGTGCTGTAGAGCGCGTATCTTGAATGCTATTGCGTGCACAAACGTAGCAAGCTGTAAAGCGCGTAATTTGAGTGCTGTTGCGCGCATAAGCGCTAGTGCCATAAAGCGCTATCTTGAGTGCTGTTGAGCGTAATGTGCTGTATATGTACATATCTTTCTTCTTTTTTTTAGATTTAAAGTTATTTATTTGGTTACTGTGCTGTTTACCTCGGTGTAACAAGTTAAATTAAATTTATTATAATTTATACAACATGCAGGTATGTAAAAGCGCTATCTTGAGTGCTGTTACGCGCAACTTTCAGTGTTGCTCAGCGCAAATATTGAGCGGTCTGGCCACACTACTGTCAAAATACGCTTCCGCTTTTTGACAACTGCCCCTCAGTGTTTCTTTTCATTTCTTTTTCTCGTAGAAATGCCACCTAAAAAGCCAACTGAGAAATCCGGTAAGGGTTTTTCATATAAAAATCAACTTAAAATGTGTGGATTTATCACCAAAAGCAATGCTAAAGCAAGGACTATAATCAGAAATACCAAATCTGCGTGAAATCACGAATTTAAGGCAGAAATAAGTTAAAATGTGTTCGCCACGTGCGGTGTGGCTGCGTCCAACCACGGCAAACAATAGGCAAAGTGTATACGAGCTTGCCCAGTGATTGCAGCTAATGATTCTATTTTTTTAATGTTACATTTTTTTGAGTGCAATTCCCAGCGGAAATTTACTGTAGACCACAACTACGCTTGTTTCTATGCTGGTAGATCAGGCTTAACCTAACTTTGTGTGTGTATCACATTAGGTGATGTTTACTAAAAGCAATATGATTTTGTGTTCTGCTTGCAGCCAAGGCTGGCGACAAGAAGCCAGAGCAGAAGAAGGCTGCGGCCCCAGCTGCTGCCAAGAAGGAGGCGCCAGCTGCCGCCAAGCCCGCGGCTGCTGCTCCCAAGAAGGCGGCTGCTCCTGCCAAGAAGCCAGCTACCGCTGCTGTGAAGAAGCCCACAGCCGTGAAGAAGGTGGCAACCAAGGCCAAGCCAAAGGTCAAGGATGCCAAGAAGAAGCTGGCTGCCGGCAAGAAGCCACAGTCGGTGCTGGCCAAGCTCTCGGCCAAGGCTCGCGCTGCCGCTAAGGCTAAGAAGGGAGTCAAGGTTGGTGCTAAGCCCACCAAGGGCACTGCTAAGGCCAAGGCTGTCGCTCTGCTGAACGCCAAGAAGGTCCAGAAGAAGGTGAGTTCGTTGTGAACATTTACTTTGCTCCAACACTCCAACGATAATCTTTTCTTTGATTTGAATCTTTTAGATCATCAAGGGCGCTTTCGGTACCCGCACCCGCAAGGTCCGCACCAACGTGCACTTCCGTCGTCCCACGACCCTGAAGCTGCCCCGTAACCCTAAGTACCCCAGGAAATCGGTGCCCACCAGGAACCGCATGGATGCTTACAACATCATTAAGTACCCCCTGACCACGGAAGCAGCCATGAAGAAGATCGAGGACAACAACACCCTGGTCTTCCTCACACACCTGCGCGCCAACAAGAACCACGTGCGTGCCGCGGTCCGCAAGCTCTACGACATCAAGGTGGCCAAGGTGAACGTTCTGATCAGGCCCGATGGTCAGAAGAAGGCTTATGTGCGCTTGGCGCGCGACTACGATGCTCTGGATATTGCCAACAAGATCGGCATCATATAAGCAAGAAAACTGTGGGGAACGTGCATCGCGTTCTACATTTCTGTAAACAACATAATAACTAAGCTGACAGAGCGAAGATGAACGTATCTAAGTTGTCGACTGGGTCAAATAAAAAACCACTCAAAAAGAAACCAATAAAATGCTTGATTTCGGGTGGGTTTCCTTCTTTTTTTCAGAGATTATTTTCAGAATTCTTCCCGAGAGTTTAAGAGTCATTTAAGGTGAGTTTACAGCAGCTTAAATAATATACGATCATTAACAATATTTTTCTTTTCAGACTCTTAGCTAAGGAGCGATGGACCACCAGCATAAAAGGTAATTATAATGTGTAGTTTTAGCAACAGGTTATATATCATTCTGATGATTTTTCGTAGGAATCTCACTGAGCTTCAGTCATTCGTTGCTTTGAAATCAATTTATCTTTCTGATTATACCCAATTGTTATACCAAATTGCATTTTATGATTGTATCCATCTAATCAAAATATTCTCCATATTTGTTTTAGTTTCCCCAAAATGGTTCCTTGAAGTGCTTCGCTACCAAAAGAAAAGGTGTGTGCTGTAGAATTTATTATGCTATACAAATTTTTACCTTGTGATGATTTTCGAGTAGGAATCTCACTGAGCTTCAGTCATTCGTTGCTATGAAATAAACTTTATCTCTTACTGATTATGTTATTTGAAACACGAAACTGAAAGTTTTCTTTGTAAATCCCCATCTAATCAAAATATTCTTTATATATTACAGATTCGCTTTGGAATGAAACCTTGTGGTTTCTTGGAATATTTCCCAAAAGGTGTGTATATCCTTTGCGATTCTGTCGATTCGTATAATAGTAGGTGATGATTTTTTGAGTAGGAATCTCATTGAGCTTCAGTCATTCGTTGCTTTGAAATAAGTTTGCCTCTTTCTGATTAAGTTTTTTGAATCAATTGAAGACACTGCTAGAAATCTGATAACTAATCAATGCTGTTTTCTCATTTTTCAGGTGGTTGAACACGCACCGCTTGTATTTCTATATAAATATAGTGTTTGAGTTAATTTGGCAATAAAACAATATATTTTCTTATAATTAAAACCTTTGTACTTTTAATATCTGCGGAATTGTTTCCTAAACTTATCATAATGATAGTCGTCGGTAGCACGCTTCACACCATTCGGACCTATGTGATTCGGGGCTGCTTTTTTGCCCTCCCTCTCCTCCCGTTTTCGTCTACGCTGTTCGCTGTTCTCCTCGATGTTGACTGCATTCAATAAAACGAGATACATATATATGAGATACGTGAAGATCAATCCAGAAGGGGTCGCACTTACATCGATTGTGTTGCATAAAGTTGACAGCCATGTTCGTTGGTACAAACTGTGACGGTCCATCCTTCTTGTTCTTGGCATCCTGCAGCAGCTTCTGTTTGGCATCCTCCGTGGCCTCAATATTGCAGATCTTGGCCTGAATGCCCAGGTCTACCTCCGGAATGCCGTTTAGCATTTGATTGGACAACATCTCCTCGGATCTGTGCGTGGACGATTGCCGCAAGTGGTCAGGCAGGGCATATAGTGCTGCGTCTTCTGGTGTTAGGTATTTATTCACATCAGCGTCGTCATTGTCTGCGGCATCTGTGCCGCCGCCCTTGCGCTTCTGCAGCTCTTGCTCGATATATTTCATCATCTCCTCGTCTTCATCACGCTTGTTCGTCTCAGCAGAGAACTGTGTGCCAATGCCCACATCATAAGGATCCTCGGCTTCCTTCATTTTGCCAGATTTCAATGTGGCCATGTTGACCAGGCCGCCAGATTTCACATTGAAGGGATCCTTTATCGCCAACTCCTCCTCCGGAGCGATTTTCTTTCCAAGGGCCAAACCCACAAGGCTGACACCATTTGGACGATTACGCAGACGTTGGCGTTCCTTAATCTCGTCCAGCGTTAGCCTGAGGAGAAATTAACATTGAAAACGAGTCGATTTTCGCTGATTTTACTTACTGTTCCTCCTTTTCCTCGTCATCGGAATTCTTGCGTTGTCGCAGATTTTTGCGCGAGGACTTCTTGAAGAAGACCTTTGTCGTCGATCCCTCACTCTTTGTTTCATCAGCCGCATCGCTCATTTTTTTGTTTATGGTTTTATTTTTGAGGAAAATGCAATTTGTTTATTTTCTTGTGTCGCGTGTGCGATAGTTGCTTTCAATATTTCGAGTTGATCTTTTAATCTATCGATAGTATAGCATACACAGCACTGCATTCCGTATATCGAAGGAAAAGCGGCATTCTATCAAAGGAATTTCGCAAATTTTATTTTTATTTTTTGTGCCGCACGTTTTAAAATAATAATAAAGCCAGAGCGCATTGCCGAATGCGTTGCAGTGAACAAAGGAGAGGTGTGTAGATGTTTCAATAGACTGTGTGCCTTAACGTTTTTGCCAACATTGCAACTAAAATCGATTTTGTCTTTTTGCAAACTGCAGTATTGGTGGAGCACTAGGAACCTTTCCCCTCCCAAGGACATTGATGCATTGATAAACAGCTACCTGGAGGCATCATGTACAACGGCATTGGCCTGACAACCGCCCGTGGCTCCGGCACCAACGGCCATGTGCAGCGCAATTGTGCATTCGTTCGGCCGGGCAAAAAGGACAAGGACTATCGCTGCGAAGACGACATCAAAAAGTTGGACGCCCAGCTGAATCGTCCGCCAAACAAGGAAATTCTTGACCATGACCGTAAGCGCAAGATCGAAGTCAAGTGCTTGGAATTCGAGGAGATACTCGAGAAGCAGGGGTAAGAAGATCCATATTCCATGTAAGGGGGGCTTGTAAATGCAATCCCTAGTTATATAATGCCGGTGACGCCAACGCATTAGCAGCGCTGCAATTGACCAACCTACCGCCGCTGGTGGTGCTACTACATCTGTTTATGTGTCCGCTGCTTTCTCTGTTTACGGATTGCGCCTGGTAGCAGCGTCGACGTCTCGGTTGTCTTGCCACGAGCGCGCATACGCATTCGCGCAACCACCAACCCCTACCATGCGTCACATATGAGCACTGCGGCGCTCTTCCGGTGTCCAACCCGACACCCTACCCAAGGCCTGGGCCTGGGCCTGGCACTGGCCTGCCCTGGTGGTGAAAAAAGTGCATTTCAGTTGTAGAGATTATTTCAAGAGAGGACATCCGCGTGTCGCGTGCTGCACGGACAAACGTTTGAAACAATCTGAGAATTTCCATTAAAATTTAATTTTGAATGTAGTTCAGCCTTCAATATTAGTGAAATCACACACAAAAGCCTTATTATTCATTGAACAATTCTGCTAATCTATCAATCTGGGTGTAAATCGGTCTCCAAGGTATTTTTTTAAGAATTTAAGCACGTGAAAAGTTTTTGAATAATAACGTATTGCTTTATGATCCAAACAGACGCACACCGGAGGACATCAAGTCGCAAGTGGACTCGTTCCGTCAGAAGTTAGTGGGCCAAGGCAAGACAGATGCACCAAAGGATGAATTTGGACGCGTAGCGTGAGTAGTATATCCATTCAGGCTTATGTAATTTAAACAAAAAGTGGGCCTAGTTGACAAATCAATAAACGGTTAAACAAAACGCTTGCCACAATCTCGGCCAGCGACAGCTGTAGCCCACCAGCCAGGCAACGTGCGCCCCGCCATTGCGCGGCTGGGTGGTGCGCGCAGCATGTGACCGCGCCGGGCCGAGCCGCCCACCACATCAGCAACCCTGCTGGTCCATGCTGGCCAATCGGCGTCGAGGAGTGGTATAGAGAAAATGCTGCTGCAAAGATTTTGGGGATGTGCGCTCCCGTTTTCAGTCACTTCGAGTCTTCCAAAGCCATAGCAACATGGCTGCACCGCTCAGGAATAATTAAATACCAATTAAAATATATAAATATTATTAAATGAATAAATAATACAATACAATCAACCAAGTGTCCTTCGGCAAGAACACAAGGACACAAGGGGAAACATTCAATGGTAATGCTGCAGAAAAGCCGCCACAGGATGCCCGAAAAGATCCCGACACTTTCACGCAAGGCTCTGGAAAAATCAATAAAAATAATCAGCCACCCAAAAGCCGTCGCCTGGCCGGAGATGCAGCCATAAGCCCATAACAAAAATATAAAACAAAATAACAAAAAATAGAAACACCCAACTAGGGAATCCCCTCCTATGCTTTGAGGCAGCCCTTCAAGTGTGCAGCGAAAAGAACAAACAAAAGGAGAACAAAATGCAGCAACTAAAAGGCAGCCAGATGGTGGTGGTGGTGGTGTCGTCTTCCACCCCTAAAGCAGCATTGAAACCCACTGTCTCTGGTGTTCATGCCCAGCCGTGGATTAAGGTCTCAAGTCGTTGGATGTCGTTGTGTGTGTACTATTCTAGTGGTTGTTGCAAGTGTTAGGTGGAGCCCCATTACAATATGGTGTTAAGGCAGCGGCGATAGCAGCGCAGAGAGACAGAGCAGAGCCAAAGGCCGCACTGATGCCAAACTAAACGAATGCAACAAATCACTAAATAAGTCTTCCAAACCTAGCCAGTAATTAATTAGTCGTCTAAGTCGTGAAGTGGAGTCAAGAAGTGCGCAGAGAGCCAACAGTTGCGGCGAACGGAGTAAATCAACAAGGCATACAATTCGTATGCTGATCATTTTATAATATTAAAGCTAATCCAATGTCTCCTAAACATTGTCCAACGTCTTCCATAACGATAAGGAACAACAAAAAATTTATTGAACTTTCATTCGGATAATGCTACGCATAATGTAGTCAAACCAAACGAATGTGAAGCCAAACAAATGCTAATCCATCGTCTTCCAATAACCGATGAACAAATTATATATTTTTGTACCCATACAAAGAGTTTAAAGAGTCCACTGTCTTCCAAATACATGGATCTATCAGAAACAAAAATAATATATATAAATATTAAACAAACAAAAAACGCGAATATAAACGTATTAACATTCGGGTAAAATCCACTGTCTTCCGTAATTAAATGTGGAAATTAATATTAGTATTAAGATAACAAAAAAAAATAGAAAGAGATATTTTTTTTTCAAATTTTATAAGCATTAAAAAAAGTTAAAATATAAACAAAATATATAAAAACACAAATTCAACGAACAACATACCCAAAATGCTCTCCTCGGAAATCTACACCAATACGACCTCCTCCACGGCTATGTCGGCGGTGGGGATAACCTCTGCTGCTGCTTCTGCTGCTACCTCAGTGGCAACCACAACAACAACAACAGCCACCACGTTGCAAGTCGTGAAAGCGAGAAAACGCCGCAAGCGTCGCAAGCGCGCAGGTCACGCGATTGGTGCCGCCTCCACCACCACCACCATCACAGCTGCTGCCGCCACAGCCAGCCACCTTGGCAGTCCCCACACCCACACACACCCCCAAGCCGGAAGCGTTTCCCTACCGACAGCAAACGGTGGCAGGAAGTGCAAGGCCCAATACTTCCAGCACGACAATCGGGAGTACTTGGCCAAGTACGAGAGCTTTCACCTCACGGCTCACCACACGGCAACGGGAGCAGCTGCACTGAACTATGCGGCGGTGGCGAAGAAGTTCAAGCCCTTGCGGCCGGCATTTGCAAGCGCCAAGAAAACCAGGAGAACAGGAATGCTCAGAAAATCGAACCCTGACTGCGCCTGCGCCTGCCAATCCGCAGTGACGGAGCTGGCCGCGGAGCCCAGCCAGCGAACAGCTGTTGCCACGCACCAGGACTTGTCACTGTCCACCTCACAGTGGGGAAACGGAAACGCAAACGCATCCGCATCGAAAATCAATATCGATGGCCAGATACTGCTCGAGCTGTTGAAGCACTCCTCGAACACGCTGCTGGAGACACTGCTCGGTGCTGGCAGTGCTGTGGCATCGAGGTAGCACACCCTTTGAACAGCTATTTAGTTGAAACCCATGATTTGAGCCTTGAAAGTCGTGTCCTGTCTTTTACTAACTCAATCTCTTGTTGTTTCTTATTGCAGTGCTCGCGACACCCATCAGATAGCCGAGGCACAGCAGCAAAAGAACGCCAGGCTGCGCGAGGCCTTCAATATATCCAGCTACTTTGTGGAGGGCAGCAGCTTCGACAACGATCGCAAGGCAAAGGAGGATCTGGCCAAAAGCGTGGCTCTACAAAAGGAACTGGACGCACAGCGCGAGAGCCTGGCAGCGGCGGCAGCGGCTGCGGCAGCTGCTGCAGGCAAGGACAAGGAGACGGGCAAGCGATATGCTCTGGTCCGTACCCCATCCCGAGAGCGAGATCGGGCTGGCGAGGGCCATGATGCTGCCGCCAGTGGCGATGAGCGCGAGCATGTCTCAAAGTCGGACAAGAAGAAGCGCAAGAAGCGCGCCAGAGAGAGGTAAACAATGGAGATTATTCAACAAAAAATGTTGCTAAATGGGTGGTTTCTTCCTTTTTCTGTTCTGTTCCTTAGCTCTGCCAGTCCTGAGCGCAAAAGGGACAAGAAGAAGAAGTCAAAGAAGCACAAGAAAGAGAGGTAAGCAATAGACTGAAGCCCAGATCCTGCAGATCCTGCGGCCGTCAAACAGTTGTAGCTCTCTGTGTTAGTTTTGTCGTTTCTTTCGTTGCTCCTTGGTTGGACTCTACAGTCATGAACTTTTTTGGTTTATCCTTTAATCCTTATCGTACATAGTCCATAGTAAACTGTAAACAATTTGTGCCTAGAGCGTGACAAAAAAAAACATAAAAACCAAAGAATCTTTTGTAACTATCAAACTATCAAATTGCTTAATACATTTTGTGTTTTTCGTCTCTACTCCTTCTTTTACATTGCATTTGAAACCACAAAAGGGACTCATATGAGAAAGAAAGTAAAAAAAAGCGAAAAGTTATGTACAAATGAAATACACACTTAGTTATAAACGAGATCCTACACTTAAACACACACACACACAGACACACACACACAGAACCATAAGAACCAATTAAATCAATCAAATCAATCAAGTGAAATTAAATGAAAATGAAATGTGTTTCAAATGCGCCTCTCTGCAATATATACTACTTTCGATATCCTAACATTTGCCAAGACAATCTTTTATTTGAATCTGTGTGCAGCGGGGAGTGAGTAGATTTATCAGGGATCTGATTTACTATTGATGTATGTATAATGGGTCGACGAATAGCTAACAACACGATTCCCACTCTAATACACAAACCATACCATACCATACCATACCATACCATACCAAACCATCCAATCCATACTAATCTCCAATCCCACACAATCTTTGCATCATTCACATTTTCCCCAAAAAATAAAATAAAAAAAAATCTGCCCGGCGGTAAGTAATAATTCGATTCTACAATTCTTAACAAAACTTTAGTTGCCAAAAGAACAACCTCTGCATTGCGAACAAACAAGAACAAAAAAGAATACAAAAGAATACAATATTATACATTACAAATATGATATGATACGATACGATACCATAAAGTCTAAGAGGTCTATCTATCTATCTCTCTCTCTCTCTCTCTGTTAAGGAATGCAAAGAAATATTTTTGTGTGTCGCAACAATTAAAAGCCAATTACTTTCTCATCTTTCTTTCTATTATTATGATTACCTTCTTTAATGTTAAGACAATGCAATTTGAGCAGTTTTCGATGAAGGTAAAGCACTAAACCACAAGTAAAACCTATTTCTTAACATTTGCTGCTAAATACCAGTATCTTGGAGCTGTGCTGTGTGCACCGGTTCCCCCATAACGCCTCGTCCAATTCAATGTGTGTTGTAGCCAGCACAAAATGTCACTATCAAAGAAAACCACACACTCCCACCACCAACCCAGGAGTTCTACTAATCCCCTGTCCCCACTACGATTCTACTTGCAGTAAGTCCAAAAAGAAGAAGTCCCGCAAGCGCAAGCACAGCGTCAGTTGCAGCGACAAGGATAGCGACAAGGACAGCGACGAGGAGGCGGCGGCCAGCAGCGATGAGGAGCACGATCGCGATCGAGATCGTGAGCTAAAGAGCGCACGCAAGAAAGCCAAGAAGGACAAGGTATGCATTAGCTCCGTCTGAGGATACCCACTAATATCAGAAAGTACTAGCGGAGAGCGAAGAGAACTGTGGAAAGAAGGGTGTGCATGTGTCGCTGTGATTCACAGAATATACGATATATCCCATACATTAATATACTACCTGTCTATCTCATGAACACTTCTAATGAACTCTTACCTCTAACGCTGTTTCTCCAACTATTTCTCCATACAAAATCAAATTAAATCCATTAATGATGTAACATATATGTATTTATACCGACTAATCAAGCAATCATTACTTCTGACTCACCAACAACAAAAAAAGAATAATAATACAATCCAAATGGAAGTACTGGCCTCTCTCTCTCTATACAATATATTTATTAAAATATTTATTACCTGTATATGATGATAACTCTCGTTTGACTTTTCGTTTCGTTGTTTCAATTGTTCACCAAAATATTAAACATGCGCCATTTCTTCTCTTGCTTATTTACTTCTTTTCCCACCAAAATGAAACATTCAATAATAACGATTGACAAAAAATAACCACTCAGTGCTTACTGAAATATATAAATCCTGCATATAAAACGTTAACATTGTATATCCTATAAATACTAAAGAACACAACTTAATTAGTAATCAAACAAACCAAAATAGAAATCAAAAATATCACCCAAAATATTTTCGAAAGGTAAAAAAGGCTTCAAACGCATTCACAATCTAGTATAAACCTATGATTTATTTTATCAATAGATTTCATTTATTTCCGTTTCGTTCCTATTTTTGCTTAGACGAAAATTATTTGAGAGAGGCTATCCACATAACGATCTAATCCAGCGTACCCAGTGAGCGTGCCCTTCCTGCCATCTTCTACAAAGGGCGCCAGGAAGATGCACAAGCGAAAAGTGAACAAGAGAATGGCCGATATGCAAAAATCAAATATGAGACTTTGTGCCGAGTACACAAAACCAAAATACATAACGTGTGCGTGACGAGTCTAATCGCTGTTCGACTCAAAACTCAAAGACTTAAACACAAAGAATATTAATGTTTTACTTCGAAATTTCAAGACTATGGATGGCCTCTCTGTTTTTTTTTTTAAATTTAATATTAATTTGTACCGCTCTGATTTAAACCTAGCTTTTGTTTTCTTTTAACCAAAAATGCAAATCCAATTAGTTTAAGTACATTTTGAAGAAACGAAAAAGAAATTTATATTTTGTTTATGAAAACCCTTGGCGCTTCATTGATATAGGATAGCTTTCAATGGCTCTCTTGTAGTTTTGTAAGTACTTTCATTTGACTGTTTTCCTTAAGATACTAATACTCCAACAATCATATGATACCTAGTGTGAAGTGATAAATGTTGATAAAATGATAAATGAACAAGAATACTTTTTGTACAAATCCAAAAAAAAAGAGCGAAAATGTTTTGCACCAAACCGAAACTTCATATGTCTATCATGCGCCATAATAAATGATCTGATCGTTCGATCTGTTAAATATATATTGCTAAAAGTTAGACTCTTAGCAAGATCTCATACCAAGCGAACGATTGTTAACGATCTTAACTTTTCTATTATGCAGAAAAAACGCGACAAGAAGCTGAAAAAGAAGTCACGCGCCCGTGCCAGCTCCTCGGACTCGGAGCGCTCAAAGTACGTTGGAAAATATGCTAATATAGTCTTTCACTTGAAACTAATTTGAAAATGTAATTTTTCAGCTCTCCGGCGCGTGATGAGCGCAAAGGCAAGAAGTCGGACAAATCCCGCGGGCCAACAGCTACCAAAGCTGAAGACAATGGCACATCACGGGAGAATCCCTTCCGGAGCCGGTCCCGCGAACGTCGCAGGGAATTAAAGCGGCCCACCGAATCAGCAGCCGACGGTCGAAGGGACAAGCGGGATCGGGAGCGCAGCGATAGTCGCAGTCGACGTCCCAAATCCAATGAACGGGCAGTAATCACCCGTACTCCGCCTCGCAAAGAGCCGGAAAAGAAACGCGAACGTTCTAAGGATAGACTTCGATCAAAAGAGAGACAGCGATCAAAGGAAAGACCGAAATCGAAGGAGAGACAGCGATCAAAGGAAAGACCGAAATCGAAGGAGAGACAGCGATCAAAGGAAAGACAGCGATCGAAAGAGAGGCTCCGCTCCAAAGAAAGACAGCGTTCAAAGGAAAGGCCGCGCTCTAAAGAAAGGCTAAGGTCCAAGGATAGGCAGAGATCTAGGGATAGGCTGAGGTCAAAAGAGAGGCAGAGGTCAAAGGAGAGGCATCGATCAAAGGCGAGACTGTATTCTAAAGAGAGACTGCGATCCAAAGAGAGGGCGCGATCAAAGGATAAACCACTGGTAGTTGAAATCAAGCGCAACAGATCAAAGGATCGACAGCGATCGAAGGAGAGGAAACGATCGGTGGATAAGGCACCCTCCAAGGAGCGAGAAATGTCAAAAGGTCGACCAAGATCAAAGGAGAGACAGCGCTCTAAAGAGAGACGCCGTTCCAGGGATCGCGGTCAGCAATCGAATGAGAAAAAGCGTTCCAGGGAGCGACAACGATCAAAAGACCGTCAACGATCCAAGGAGCACCAGGGTGTGCCACGCCTAGCCGTGTCTAAGGAACGTACCCATAAACGAGAGGATCGCGATCGGCGCCAGCGATCGCCATCGACCTCGACCAAAAATTCAACCGATAATCGCAAGCCTAATCGCAGTTCTAGATCACTTTCCCGTTCCCGCAAGCAGCAGTCGCCGGCGGCAGTTGTCGGAAGCAGCCGATGCAGTAATTCCCCAGAGGTGCCACCCAGGAAGACTGCGCCACCGGCATTCAATCCCTTCAAGGCTGCAGAAGACACTGTGAACGATATACTGGGCACCAAGTCGGTGATTGTGGAACTGGAGAAGACCAAACGCAAACGGGCAGTCTCCAGCTCTAGCTCGGCATCGGGTAGCTCCAGTAGCAGCTCGTCTGCATCGCGGACACCTTCGCCCAAGCCCAAGCCTGGCAAACTACGACGACGCAGCAAAACACCCGATCCGATAAAGAAGGAGAGGAGTCCCAAGCGAGATCGTCGTACACCGCGCCAGAGCAGTGTGAAGCGCGAACGGTCCAGCACTCCACAGAAGCCCAAGCCAAAAAGTAAGGCAGCCACACCCAGTCCGAAGCCACCAAAGCGACGCTCACGCAGTTCAAGCTCTTCGGAACTGCGCTATTCGCCAGCAGAACGACATCCAGAGCGCTACCAGGACATCATACAAGACAAAAAGCGACCATCGAAGGCACGCGACCTTTCCACAACGAAGCCCGCGCCCGTGGTGCGCCTGAGGGCCCAGAGTGATGACGGCAGCGATGTCGATGCGAGTGGCTCCAATGTGGATGCTGCAGCTCTGGACGAGTTCCAGCAGAGCAAGCAAGAGCGCGAGGAACTGCAAGAGCTTCGTATGCTGGAGCAGCTCAAGTCGGGGATCGCCGCCAAGGCAAAGCAGAAGATCAAGACCATGGAGAAGAACGGGGACGCAAGCAAGGACTCTGCCAAGGAGGGCAGTGAAGTAAGTGGCAACGAACTGGTGACGGCTACTAAACGTAATTCGCTAAGTGAATTCCTTGTTGCTAACAATGTAACCGCTTTGATTAACCCATTGACAACGACAACGACTACGACAACGCCCCCGCCACCCATGGCTGTGATCCTACCGCAGGCACAGCCACATCCACAGCTACCGGAGCAGAAGTCTCAGCAGCAGCAGCATCAGTCTGTGGAGGAACCAAACCAAAAAAGAGACGCTACCACGACGCCGCCCATTTGCAAAGCGCCCCAAGTCGCTGCTAATGGCGATGTCAAAAGTCCACCAGCAACGAACTTGATAACTAAGATCCATCAAAAGCCTCCACAGCAGCCGCAACAGCATCAGCAGCAGCAACAGCACCACCAGCAGTCGCATCAGCACCAGAATCCACACCAGCAACAGCATTCGCACCCACATCAGTCGAAGCGAATCTTTCACAACCGAACGCTGAACAATAACCCTAACAGTAGACATAATACTAACAACAACAATAGCAACAGCAACATTCATGCATGTGGTGGTGGTGTCCCTCATTCCAATAGCAATCCCGGCATGCTGCCGTTCCTGGCCGGCACGCCGGGCACCTACAACCGCACAACGAACCGCCTTAATCACGGTCCGCTGCTGACGGCTACCCATTACAACATATGCAAGAACCATCAGAACAGCATGCAACAGCAGGCTCTGCTCGGTCGACGCGACCACCAGCAGCAGCATCTGGGGCATGGTCTTGTCTATAACCCTAGTCTCTTCGGCCTTGGGCAGCAGCAGGCTTTGCTGGCCGCTGGCGGCCAGCATCATGGACGCCATGCCGTTGGGGGCCTTTTGGGCCTGGGAGCTGGCGGCGGACCTGCTGCGGGCCTGGCCTTGCTTAGTCATCCCCAGCATGCAAGGACCGGTAGCATTAGTTTCAACGCGGCTGCAGCGGCTGCGGCCGTGGCAGCCAATAGTATAAGCTATCATCATCATCACCAGCAACAGAAACCGAAAATAGTAATAAAACCATTCAAACTTCTGGATCCACAGCCCTTAGTTGCGGCACTCGCCGACAGCAGTCTGGTGGACGCCATCGTCTCCAAGGTGTCCACGGCCACTGTGGCTGCAGCGGAGAGTGCCGCTCGTCGCAGTCGGAGTCGCTCACGCCGCAGCAGCCGCAGCAAGCGGCGCACGAGTGCCAGCCATCATCAACATCACTCCAGCAGTCGCTCAAGATCGTAAGTGTCCCCTCTCTGTTGTGTGTTTGCACGCAATGAATTTACACTGTTTTTTTTTTTATTCCCCACAGACGCTCCAGCTCCAGCAGCAGTGCCAGCGGCTCGCACAGTTCTAGGTCCCGATCTGGCTCACAATCATCTCGTTCCAGCCGCTCATCGCAAAGCAGCTCGGGCAGCTCCTCCAGCAGCGGCTCAGGCACATCACAATCTGGCTCACGTTCGCCCTCCATACCACGGCGTCGGGGCTCACCCAGCTTTCTAGACAGACGTCGCATTACGAGGTAGTTAGGATGAAGTTTGCACGAAATTTTTTATAGAATTCCTTTTGATTTTTTGATATTTTGATATTTTTGTATATTAATATATTATTTTAATTGATTTACTTAATTTCCCGTAGCCGTCGACCGCCGCCCAGCACCAGACGCTAGTTGGTTGCCAATGAACTTTGTGTTGCATTAATTTCCCAATTTGCTTATACACGGCACCTGATTTTTTTAAATTGATCTTAATTATTCTTTTTTCCAGCTGACTCAGGAACTACTTATAATTTGATTTTCAAATTTATTTCTTCCTTTCAATGCAATACAGATATTTGTGTGTGCTTGTAAAATTGATTTTTTCTGATTATTTCTCGTATTTAGCACAAGTTCCATTGATTTTTTGGAACACACGCCAATAAAATATGTCATCTCTTACATCTTATTGTTTCTTAGGATTTCATTTCTATCATTTATTTTTAGCGAATTTTTATTGTGTTGATTACAATTTTCAGTTGGTGAGTTATTATGCTGATAACTAGTCCCCTAATCTCAGTTGAGGAAATACCTGCTTTAATATATCCCGATCTGTATTCACAGTGCTCGCAAGCGGCCCATTCCCTACCACCACAAAGCAGCTGGAGGCACTGAGGGTGCTGTTGCTGAGGCGGAGGAGGCCTCTAGCTGCGGCTCGAGCTGCTTCAGTCGGGCCAGCACACCTGCCACGCCCATCTGCACTCCGCTGCGAAACAGTCGAAGTCCCTCGATGGCCGCCTTTTGAGTGTTAACCGATTCGCTGCGCAAAATGTGCGGCGAGTCGTGAGCAAAGGAACACCTAGTGAATCGCACTAGTCAGACTTTTAGTCGCCAAGGAACTCCTAGTGAATCGCACTAGTCAGACTTATAGTCGCCACATGCACCATATTCCTGAACCCACTAGAATAAGATAGTTGTTATGCCGAAGGAAATTTGTTTTACACGCATTCCCCCGACACTTAGTTAGATATTTAATTTCGCAGACATGTGCCCGGAATTTACTAGCGAAATTATATTGTAGCCACGATATTATGCCAATAATACTCGTTGATAGGCCTCTACTCGAATTATTTGCTAATTTTAAGCTGAGTTTTAAATAAATATATTATTTGTTGCCATCTCGAATGATCTGTCTAAATGAATACGTTTATTTTTGTGAACGTAATACATATATACAAAAAATAAGGGTTTTATTATATCCAGGCGATAAGGCGTCTATCTGTGCCTGTAGCTATGGCTTATCTTAAGCCCACACAGGAACGTACCGACTCGCAATAGTTTTTGCAATCTAGGGCACTATGCCTTTCTTTGTTAAAAGTTTAAACGCAACGAAGATAATGCTTTCGAATCAGTCCAATCTTTATCTTGTTGGTAATCTGAATATTAAGTTAAAGCAATACCCAGTGCACGACGTCGAGGCCAAATAAATCTTTCAGCCATATAAACACGGTTGAAGGTAACTTAATCATTAAAAAAAAGTTAAAGTAACATTAATAGAGTTGAAAAGTCTTGATGTCCGCAGAGGAATGTTTATTTGGATTTGTTAGCAGCCTGCTTCTCCGCGAAGCGACGACGCCTCTTGGCAATGTAAACTACCCAAATGAAGGATATGATGGCCATGCTAATGGAACGGAACATGGGCGGCACATAGGCAAAGTTCAGGTACACGAACAAGGACAAGTACTGCCAGTTGGCCTTCAGCAGCGGCAAATACAGTTTCTCGACATTCTTAACAGCCGTGCCGTGGGTGTTGCCCTGGAAAACATCAGGTGTGTCAAGTGAAATCGCCTTCAATAATGAAGAGTACTTACCTCGAAGAGTGACAAGAAGTAGAGCGAAAGCGCCTGGTAGATGGGGGCATAGACTAGTCGTTCAGATAAGAACAAAAAGAATTTCCTGAAGCGCAAGTCATGACTAAACAGACGCTCCACGGTCTGGTAGAAGTAGTGGGGGACGCTTCCACCAAAGAGCAGACCAAATAGTCCATAGGCGAAGACGCTGTGCTGGTTCAATCTCTTGGCTCCAGCCAGACGCTGCGAAGTTACATTGGCCGATGTGGCCAAAATGCACCTGAAACAGGTCGACCCCGTTAGATGTCAAGTTTTTTATGGCATAAGGCCGGGAGAGGGTGATAACCGCTGTACTCACGCCGTTATGGACTTCGTGCGAACCGGATGATTGAAAAGTTGTTCCAGATAAGTGCCAAAGAGCGAATAAAGTGGCTTCGAGAGGGACATCTTGCTGTTGTGCCTATGTCTGGAATTGAGAATGAAGAGAATGAAGTTGTACTATGTACATAATGCAGATTTCGCGGGCTAAAGTGCAAAGTGCAACTCGAAAAACACTGATAACAAAAACAACCGGTTTCAAAACCCGGCCGATATATTACCCAAGCAGACCAAAGAGACCAAAGTGGTGGAGCGTAGCTAATCGACTGTGAATCCACGATAGGCACCTGTGGATTTTTTATTGGCGGTAATTAATTATTTTAATAAAACTACTGGAGGAACTATTGCAGAGTGGCCATATATCGATAATAAAAGTGACCATTTACGGTATTTTTAATACACAAAGTATTTTATTTTGTCATGGTATATACTGGTATTATTTTCAAAATTACCGCCAATTCCCAAAAAATATCGCGGATCGAGACCAATGGGAATGTATATACCGGAATCTAATTAAATGCACGAATAGGTCAAAGAAATGTGTAGTTACCGTGTAGTTGCCATGTAAGAAAAGGGACTTATTTATTGACCTTCCTTGTTTAAACCTTATTTTAGACCGAATCCATTAACGGAGTTTTTAAAATTGGTTAATCCTAAAGAAAATTGTTTCATCTATCAGTTAAAACTATTTGTTTAGGGTTCAGTATCCAATTCAGCTAGTTATATTAAATAGAATATTAAAATCGAGGAATATGATTTCCGTTGGTATTTTTACGAAATATTTTTAAAATCAGACCGTTCTTTTCAGTCGGACGGTATATTATATCGATAATTCCGCGGTCACACTGGTAGTCAACTACAACTAACTAACTAACGAAGTTAATTGAAATATCCTTTGTTAAATCGTCTGCTCTGCTCAAATTGCGATGGAGTTTCCACCATGTCCTCCTTCGCTAAAGTCCATCCAGCACTTCCTGAAGCTGGCCCAGGAGCACGACAGCCGCGACATTGTGATCGCCTACTGGGCAAGAATTTAGTGAGGACCTTTGTTTTTTTTCTTACAAAATGAATATTAATTGTTTAATCTACTGTGCAGTGCTCTGCAAGTAGGCCTTAAGGCCTCTACGCAAACCGGGGAGGAGACAAAGCTTCTGCTGGGTAAGTGAAAACACAAATACGCAAATTGCAATTATGACTCATCCGTGTTTGTTTTGGGTTTCCCTACACCGCCCGCAGCTATCATGGATTGGTTGGAGCTCATGAAGAAGCAGCATGAAGACAACGAGGCCTTGACCCACGAAGTGGCTGCCCAGGCACACATCGAAAACTATGCTCTCAAATTGTTTCTTTACGCTGATAAGCAGGACCGTGAGGAGAACTTTGGCAAGTGAGTTTCAAGTCCTGCGTATTTGACTCCGATTATAGTCGGATATCTATAATTATAGATAATAACGCTCCCCGTTTTCAGAAACGTAGTCAAGGCCTTCTACTCCAGCGGAGTGCTCTATGATATACTGCAAACATTTGGGGAACTGAGCGAGGAGGCAATGCAAAACCGCAAGTATGCCAAATGGAAGGCCGCATACATACACAACTGCCTGAAGAACGGCGAGACACCCATACCCGGTCCCCTGCCCGATGACGACGACGAAGCTGAATTTGCTCAGGACAATCTGTCTCCTGGAGGTAATGGCGGTGCCAGTAGCGCTGCAATCACGCCACCTGAAAATGAAGCTGCAGACTCCCAGCCCAATCCGGTGCAGCCGCCCACTCCGTCTTCACCGACATCAAATGTAACGCCTCCCACTGCCGAGGAGGTGCTTAATAATCCGAACAAATTGCCCAGTCCCCCAGTCGATGAGGAAAAGCCGGGTGGCTTTGTACCGTACGTGCCCACAGCGCAGTTCAATCCGGCCATTGCTGCCACCATTTACCAACCCATTGTACCGGTTGTTGGCGTACACATCACTCCAGATCAGATGATCACAGCGCAAAAGTATTGCAAATACGCGGGCAGTGCCCTCAACTACGATGACGTGACTACGGCCATTGAAAACCTGCAGAAGGCACTGAAGCTGCTTAGCACTGGCTCCGAGTAAGAGGACCCTCATATATATATATATGTAATGCACTGATGTTATAGCTTAGAGCACGCACTCTTGACCAGTTAATACCCATAAACTATAATCTCCACTTAAATTGCGAGTTGCTAATTAATTAAAAATACATTTAAAACGACTGACGTTGGTAAATTTAATTTTAAATATGAGTTATTCAAATTTATTAAAATTGTTTCTAAAAGGATGGCGCCGCCATTGAATGCGCCGTAATTTCAATTGTATTTCGACTATATTGGGTGCCGTGCCCGAGACGAAGTTTGAGTTTGAGTGCGAGTACAATCTGATTTTGATTTGGTTTGTTTAATGCTTGAATGTGTGTAACTAGTCGTATCGTCTGGTCTTTGTCATTGTCTTTATAATGTAGCTCTACTATTACTCGTATAGTTATTAGTTAATATCGTTTTCAATTCTATATATATATAATATTTCTGCATATGATAATTGTTTGGCACAAAAGTGAAACATGAACACGAATTTCGATTTCCCTAGAATGATGTGAATGAAATTCTAGCTCGAAGATTGTGCGCCAATCGGTTTAGAATCCAACTTAAAGTGCTAAAAAAAAAGCTGTTTACAGGTGTGTGGCTATGAATGTGTGGATTGGATTGGATTGGATCAATGAATCAGTGAATGACTATGATACTATGATTGCTATAATCGCTGGCAGCCTCTAATCTTGCTTGACGCCGTTCGCTGGTGCTTGAGTGGCTGCCGCCATTTCATCCTGCAGGCGTGCTGTCTGATACCAAACCACCAGTCGACCGCCCAGCATGAAGGTAAACACCAGCGCCGGTCCAGAACGCTCGAACGGATCACTGACCATCCAGTGCTGATAGATTCCCAGAAGCATTAGCACCAGCAGCGTCACATTGGCCACGTTCTTGACTTTATCTGTGGGAAGAACACAAATATTAGTGTGGTATTCTCTAGTGGCAGACTTGCTATACGTACGATAGGGAATCAGCGCCATGGCCAGCCCGCAAACGATCTCCAGAATGCCAATTGTGCGTCGATACCATTTCGAGGGGATTTTCACTCCAAAAAGGGCAGTGAGTGGAAATACTTTCGCATACTTAACGTACTCTGTGCGCTAAAATTGGCAGGTAAATTGAATATCAGCATGGGGATATAATTATAATTAATCATTCCTAGAACCGAACCCCCCCCCAGTGGCATATATTTCGCCCAGCAGCCCAGCGGAAGGCAGTGCAGCATGTTTATTTTTAAATGGCAACAAACTTTTCTTTTTGTCAAATTTGTATAGAAACATGTGTACTCGTAAGTATGTAGGATTGTGTTTTAGTTGGCATCGTTTGTCACCCTCCCCCCAAGCCAAGTGTTTGTGGTAATACGAAGGTAATTACACGTTTGGGAATTGCCACAGAGATTCTTCAGACGAAAATATTTCGAAATTAACATACCCTACCAAACAAAATGATAAAAGACATGAGAAATGAAAGTAAAATGGCGCGAGACCAATGCATTGCAATTCGAAAATATTTGTATAAAAGCAAATGCATGATATACTTATGTACATACATACATACATATACATATATAAATTGACAAATCCGAATATATATACGTACTAAAATTGATTTGGGAGTGCACGTCATTTGGGGTAGTTCTGGGGAATTTTGGCATGAGAAGAATTTTAGTAATGAAAACCAAAACTATGGGGTGGGGCGTACTTTTTTACGAAAGGTAAACAAATAAATTACCAACAACTGCTGTACCATAAATCTTTCAGAAGTCTATGATTTATATACATACAAGGTGATCATTGTTATTATTGAAAATATACACAGAGATTTTGCATTTCCTGAAACCTCTAAATTCCAAAATTTCAAATATTATTCGGCCTCCATGAGTGAAATCTGCCAAAGATCTCTCTCTCTCTCATTAGGCGTTACGCTTAGATCTTCACTCAACCACAAAGCTATTTGGCTAATAAAATTATACATTTTCAGATGTGATGTCTTGAAATATCTTTGAAGAACATTGTGTTTATGAAAATTTGAATGCCAAAGTTTGGCATTGATTTGGGTCGAGTTCAATGCCCATTAGTCAGTCATAATCTTATTTATAGGTGGCATTCTATTATGAGTTTCATATCAGTGCAGTTCCATTTACATAAGAGATTTTTAAGAGCCATTGGGATAAACTTTAAAGTGCATCGCTTGACCTGGAGTTGAGCCAGTTGATGTACATCAACATACAATGAAAAATCGATGAGCCACAGAGCACATGCCGCCTAAGGGGGAATCCCAACCCAACCCCTGCCGACCGTCAGAATCGATTTTTCTACTTACCAAATCCTTGTAGAGATCCTTGCTGATGGCTGGCGTCAGCTTCAGAGTTCCGACAAATATGAAGAACAGTCCGAGCAGTACGGAGAGGCTCTTCAGCACAATCGTGTTGGATGTGGGCATCTTGTTTGGTCTACTTCTGTTCTCCAACGATTTATCGGTAAACACTCTTGGTGGATGGTATGGCTATTTTCCTATCTTTAATATATTTATATAGGTATGTATCCCGAATATATATTATTCACAAGGGGGACAGGGCAGCAAGTGTGGGGCGCGCGCGCACCTCTCGAAAGGGGTTGGGGGGCGTAGTTCACTGGGATCCCATATACTCGTACAAACAGCACCCTAAAAAAAATACACCGGCCGCTAAATTTAGCCCACGTCGCAGCTTTTTCGTGCCGAACGGAAAAGTACAACAGCAACAACAATTTCAAGCAGAAATTTGAATGTTTTGCAAACCGCTTTCTGTAGTATGTATAATTTTATGAATTCCTTTTCTGCGGCGTTCCTGAGCGTTTTCTCGGCGGCTGTTCCTCGTCCAAACGGCCCGGCGCGCTCGCGTTCGAAAAGAGACTGAGGCGCGGACCAGTTGCAAAGTTTATTTCGGCAGCATCCGAAGCAAAATGTCAGAAAATCAATATAGTACATAGATATGCTCACATGCTCTGCTTGGTGCTCGCAAGTAGTAGGGCGACGCGACTCTGCCTCTCAGCAACAGCAGCAGTAGCAGCAGCAGCAGCAGCAGGGAGAACGGCAGCTGGACTGTATGTTTGGGTGGTTGGGTGGTGGTAGTGGTACTGGTGGTGGTGGTGGTTGGTTGGAAAACTGTCGTAATTAAGGCCGAAGACCCCGGCCACCCCGACACAGCAAGAGCAATCCAACCCTTAAGGAGCACAAGCAAAACAATCATTAAATGACATGAGAAATATGTATTTTCAGAAGGTACTCAGATTTTTACTTAATCTACTGGTAATGAAGGTGATTTTACAAATCGGTCATCCAACGACTTTGCTATATTTCATTTTGAAGTCAAATCCCTACCATCCCATCGGTCCACCCGGCATTCCGGGTCCACCACGCCGAATGTGGTCCTCGGGGGGGGTGTGAGGTACAGGATAGATGCGCTTCGATTCGCTCATACGTTGGTTGTAGCTCTCGATCTGTTCCCGCAGCTGAGCATCTTCCTGCAGGGCGCGCCCCTCGTCAAACTCCAGTGTGGCGACGCCGTCCAATCGATCCAGATCTACCCAGCCGCGGAAGCGCACACAAACGCCGTTCATAATGAAATGAGAGCGGAGATGCACCTTGCCGCGCTCCCGCTCAAAGTCGCACTCCTGGTCCTGGGCATAGGGATTGTGGTTGGCATTGAAGTAGAGCTGTACGTTGGTGCCCGATGTGACAAAGGAGAGCTCCGCATAGCCCTTCCGGCAGTCGTTGACAAATCTCATGCGGCGCTCGTCTATGGCACGCTCCCTGTATCCAGTATAGCGAACCTCGGTCTCTCTACAAAGACGCCGGAACAGCTCGTCGCTGTCGTATTTCGATTTCTGATCGGACACAACTCGGGGCATCTTGAAGATGAAGCGGGGTTTGGGTTGTTCGTACATCGCCATTGCTTCATATGGCGGCAGCATGCCTGGCATGGCAGCTGCGTCTCCTAGATTTTGATGGTGATGCATTTTCTTGTTACTGCACTCTGCAAGTAGAGAATATTGACTGAACTCTGTGGAAATATTCGTGATTATATATACCTTATAAGAAGCCCATGGCTAGGTACTCGGGTTAGTTGAGGTCTACCTGAAATGTTTTATGGTCCAATTGATCAGCTTAGGTAAGCATGGGACAGTTATATAAACAGGTATATACCCGTTAAATCGCAGCTAATTGCAGCACTAATATATATAATTTTAAAGAAAACAAATGGCTTAACGGCCCTTAAAACAGTGCTGGGTAGCGGAACAGTAAAACTAAGTGGTAACGATTCCATGTCAGATTAGGTAACAGCTCTGACATACAAATCAGCTGCATTTTGTACTGGAATTTCTGAAGAGCCTAATCGGCGCTTCAATGTTTTTGATGTTTTTAGACCTTTGCCAAGAAAGAAAACTTGCCAATCTCATAGAAAATTTATGAATTTGTCAGTTAAAACTATGTGGTCAGTGCATAGGCTCTTGGCTAGCTATCAATATTAGACGGAATATCAAAATCGAGGAATTTGTTATATTTTTTGAATATTGCGGTATATTTTGAGGTCAGACCGTATATTGTATTGGGACTTTTTGAGGGATTGTGGAGGGATTTTGTTGAAGCAACAATTTCCCTTACATTCTATGCTCACTTACGTTTTCTAGCGTTGGCAACATTTATTTGTATGGGCCAGCAGCATGTGCCCCGAAATTAGCGACATTGTCCCACAACATTTAGCAACATTTTAAAGTCCCAGAAAAAGACCCAACAAGCACGAACTTAACCCACTGAACCCCCTTTATTTGAACACGTGAAGAGCTGAACCGCGAAAAAAAACGATATGTAAATTCTTCTTGTAGATCGACTCTTTCTCTTTAATGCAAAACAAAAAAATTACCACGATATCTTTCACCTGAACCACTAACCATACAATATATAGACACGACACTCCATACATTGAGTTTGTCCACACCAAATACTGACATCAGGGCTTCGGCCCTGTGCACTAGAGGCTTCATAATTCTGATTGGCTGTCGCACCGGTAGGGGAAATGAATGGTGTGGCTTCGTGTCTGCTGTCATAATTCTGATCGGCAGCTCTGCGGCAGCGAAAGTAATTCGTGTGGCTTTGGCCATATGCACAAAAGGCTTCATAATTCTGATTGGCTGTCGCACCGGTAGGGGAAATGAATGGTGTGGCTTCGTGTCTGCTGTCATAATTCTGATCGGCAGCTCTGCTGCAGCGAAAATATTTCGGGTGGCTTTGGCCATATGCGCAAAGAGCTTCATAATTCTGATTGGCTGTCGCACCGGTAGGGGAAATGAATGGTGTGGCTTCGTGTCTGCTGTCATAATTCTGATCGGCAGCTCTGCTGCAGCGAAAATACTTCGGGTGGCTTTGGCCATATGCATAAAAGGCTTCATAATTCTGATTGGCTGTCGCACCGGTAGGGGAAATGAATGGTGTGGCTTCGTGTCTGCTGTCATAATTCTGATCGGCAGCTCTGCGGCAGCGAAAATATTTCGGGTGGCTTTGGCCATATGCATAAAAGGCTTCATAATTCTGATTGGCTGTCGCACCGGTAGGGGAAATGAATGGTGTGGCTTCGTGTCTGCTGTCATAATTCTGATCGGCAGCTCTGCGGTAGCGAAAATATTTCGGGTGGCTTTGGCCATATGCGCAAAGAGCTTCATAATTCTGATTGGCTGTCGCACCGGTAGGGGAAATGAATGGTGTGGCTTCGTGTCTGCTGTCATAATTCTGATCGGCAGCTCTGCTGCAGCGAAAATATTTCGGGTGGCTTTGGCCATATGCATAAAAGGCCTCATAATTCTGATTGGCTGTCGCACCGGTAGGGGAAATTAATCGTTTGGCTTCGTGTCTGCTGTCATAATTCTGATCGGCAGCTCTGCTGCAGCGAAAATACTTCGGGTGGCTTTGGCCATATGCATAAAAGGCTTCATAATTCTGATTGGCTGTCGCACCGGTAGGGGAAATGAATGGTGTGGCTTCGTGTCTGCTGTTATAATTCTGATCGGCAGCTCTGCGGCAGCGAAAATATTTCGGGTGGCTTTGGCCATATGCACAAAAGCACTTTTTCCGAAGATCCTCAGCAATTTCCCAAGGAAAAATATTGTAAACTTCCCAGGACGGCGAGGATTTTATAAAGCGGGCGGATTTGCAATGAGCAAGGTAGTGACTAAAAAATGGATAAATTGCTGAAATCAAGGTAAACTGTTTTATGGGAGATTAGTTATTCGAGTATGTGATCGTTTTGCTATAATTTATGGGTTTCCTTCCAAGGAGTAGCCCCAACACTTTATAGCCCAAATTATAGTGAGCAAATAAAACAATAGCCCCCAAAATAACTAACTTCGACACGAGCGTTTCAGAGCGTTGCCCACCAGCCATTGTGAAATTGTTAAATCTATTATTTGCGGCCATAAACTGCAATATTATATTAAACAGAATATTTTACGGTATATTTTTTAAATGAGACCGTAGTTTTCAGTATATTTCTGATGGTCGGACGGTATATTTAATCGATAATTCCGCGGTCACACTGATTTTGTATTTTTATTGTTATTAAACATTTCATTGTTATTAAACATAAATTAAATAAGCATGTCGCTTGTTGCTTATGCCGCCAGCAGCGATGAAGAGTCCGAGAATGAAGAGGATACCACTAGGCCCCAAGTGGAACTGATAAAACCGCAGTCCAAGCCGAATGCAACAGGAAGAGCCACTCTGCCCGTGGAAGAAAAGTCATTCAATGGTCATATCAGTGACGAGGACGATGACTTTGTACCACAAGAGGCGTCCTTGCACCATCTAAAAACCTCCAGTGGTCGACTGTCCCTAGCACTACCCAAGCCAAAAGTGGCTTTCGAGGAGATTCAAGAGGAAGACGTGGACGAGCAGGTGACACTCCCGTTTGCCAAGCTGCCCATGCCACGCGCAGCAGCTGTGGGCAAAGGCTTTATCGAGGAAAAAGACGATGAATTCCTTCACAAAAAGGCCGTGCCAATCGAGGGCGATGCAATAGAAAAGCCTCCGCCTCCACCAGTGAAAGAGCGCATTAAGATTAGCATACCATCGCTGAGGGAGTTTTCGGATGTCGACAAGGAAAAAGCAGAGAAATTAAAGAATAAAGACACCAAGCCCAACGTGCCCAAAGGATGTGGACTGCTGAGTCTACTGCCACAAGCAAAGTCTGAGCGTAATTTTGCAAAATCCTCATCAGCAGAGGATGCAAAGCCTGTCACAAGCACAGCAACTGCTACAAAGTCAACGAACATAACGCAACAGCCTCGTGCTGCTGCTCCAGCCTTTGTGCCGGATACAGTGAAGCACCGCCGCGCTGCCCACAACACAGAAGGAGTCGATGGCGTTAAATCATCTGTTAAAAAGCCCCCACCCAATACCCAAGGCGCTAGTATAGGCCAAAAACAGCAAAAGAAGCCTTCAGCAGCTCTGGTGAATGTAAGCGATAGTGAAGAAGATGATGACGTAGGTTCTGGGGACTTTTTCTCGCTTAACAAAGAACAGAAACTTCCGGAGGTGAGCAGCAACGAAATCAGCGCTTTGGTAGCCAAGCGGGCTGCCAAAATGGTGGAGGCAAGCGGCAAATACCTGGACGAGATGGCCGCTCGTGATGCGGCCGAGGCAGCAGAAGCAGAGGCCGCTCGACTTCAAGACGAACAGATGCAGCACGCACAAAAGCGCTATCATGAACAACAACTAGATCCAGCGGCCATGGATGCGTTGGTGGGCAAGAATGCCAAGCGCCGTCGAAAGGAGACTAAGGAAATACAAGTGATCGATATATCTGGTTCACAGGTGCTGCCCGATCGCGAGGAATGGATGCGCACAGCCTTGGCCTCCTCCACCACTTTTCAGCCTACGGGTGTGCTAACGGACGAAGAGCCTGTGGCCGGCACCAGACGCAAGCATCAAATCACTTACCTGGCGCACAAGGCCAAGGCCAATGAAGCCGAGCTCCAGGCAATGTGGTCGGCCAACCGGCAAACTCGACGGGCCACACAAAGCAAATATGGTTTCTGAATTTCCATTTTATTTACGAGCTAACTTAAAATATACGTTTAATGGTACACTAATCCGGGGTTTAATTCAACCAGCCCTCCCGTTTTCCGAGCCTGCTGCCCACATAAAAAATTGCGGTGCTCAGGAGCAGTATTAAAGGGGCGATGGTCACGTAGATGGGAATCTGCTGTGGATATTCCAACGTCAGGCAGATCATTACCTGCGATGTAATGGTCAGCAGCACGCCGCCTATGTTCCATTTGTACAGGAGCAACAGGTCTGTTAGCCTGTTCAGATTCCGCCACTTGCGTATGAACTTTATGATCACGTAGATGATGAGAATGCAGTCGAAGAACCACAGCGGCGTGAAGGTCACAAACCAGTTCCAAGTGGTGCGCGGATCAAGGCGCAGGCATAATAGGATGAGGAAGACGAGTACTATGAACCACGTAAACAAGGCCCGGTGTGCCAGTGTCATTTTTTCAATTTAACTCATCACTCTTGGGTCGAAATAATCGAAAATAGGGCTGTTGAATATATATTTATATACCAATATTTGTAAATAAATGTTGTTTACATTATTGTATGCGGCTGGAGAAAGAGTGTTGAACAGCGGAAACTATCTTTCGATATCGTACTATAGGAAAGGATCCGTTTAGACAGGAGCACTGAATTTTCCCCGATACATGAAGACTGGCTAATTTTGAAGTACTCACACTTAAAAAAAACTATTTCAACTTTTTCC
This sequence comes from Drosophila athabasca, assembly GCA_008121215.1. Classification (NCBI taxonomy): domain Eukaryota; kingdom Metazoa; phylum Arthropoda; class Insecta; order Diptera; family Drosophilidae; genus Drosophila; species Drosophila athabasca. The sequence goes on along the minus strand of CM017796.1, from coordinate 59,936,272 downwards.
ACACAAAATCGAGTTAATTTTTCTACACGGCAACCAGGGAAGAAATGGTCACGGAGACAACAGTGTTGTTCACATCACATCGATACTATTGTATCAAACATATATTGCTCATATCGATGTAACTGCAATAAATATGTAATGCACGTTAATGGAGTATAATTTAAAAAAGCATTCACGCTGTCAAATAATTCTATTGAACATGAGAAATGTCTTGGTAAAAATTATTTAATCTTTCCGCTTCCCGCCAACCAGCTTCAATGGCACCATGGACTGTGGAATAGTGAGTTTTGCTCGAGGCCTCGCCAGCAAAAAGCAATATTGGGTGACCATTCTCACTAATCACAGGAGTCTGCAGATCCCAGGGACCAGTATTAAGTTCATCTGCTTGTGTGGTACGAAAGCTGTAGCTGCCACGGAAGTTGGGGTTGGCATGCCATTGGGTGCGAACAAATCGGATTGGTTGAGGCACATCGAAACTGAGAAATTTTCGGAAAAGCCAGTTGAGACCCTCCAGTACCTTTTCCTCCTTAAGAGTCTCCATGTGGCGGGCGTGCTCTCCCGCAATCCAAGCCTCCAGAATGCGAGGCTGATAGGTGACCCGATGGCAGCCGCTTATGCTCTCCAGCCAAAAGAGCTCCGAACTGCGTAGCTCCTGCAGATCCTGATCCATCCACAAACAGTAGAATCCCGCACAGTCAGTTGGAAACGGCGGTGCCGCAAACTCCATATAGAATTTGTCCACAGTGCCCAGTTTAAGGGCTTTAATTGAATTAACCTTGGCTACCGACAGGGCAGGCACAAACAAGGTCTCATGCTGCTCTTGCAGTACTCCCAGGGAAACGGTGCAAATTACATGGTCTGCGTTGAAGGTTTCTCCATCCGCGCACCGAACTTTCAAATTGCTAGGACAATCGCTGTTGATCTCGATAACCCTTTTCTGGAATTGTATACGGCCCTTAAGCACTCCAAGGTCATCGGGCTGATCGCTGGCGCGCATCAGAAGTCGAAGGAATCTCTCAAAGCCCTGATCGCGCCAATTGAGCAGTTGATCGCCATCAGATTCAGCGAATTCCAAATGTCCGCGTCCCGAAACTTCAAACAAGTTGTCAGCGCCTTCAAAGGAACTTTCGGATCTTTTGAAGCTTTCCAGCATCTCGTTGGCCAGGGCACGGTCCACCGATGGCAGCTGCATGTCAATCTCCTTCCAATACTTCTCTGTCAGATAATCCTCCACCGACCCCTTGTACGGATTGGGTCCGTCTGGTACTGAACTCGAAGCGATTCCTCTTAAGGTCATAGTCAGCTCCTGAGGTACTTCCTCCTTGTTGGATCGTACGCACCGCACCGTATTATATAAGTCTCCAGTCCGTTCGAGGAGATAGAGATCCTTGACCAGCTCGTGAACGGCATTCCCCTTCTCTCCGTGGCACCACTGGGCGCCCAGGTCGACTACATTGTCAGAAAACGGAATGGTGTGTATGCGACCGCCAATTCGGCTCTCAGCCTCCAGGATCTGCACGTTATTGAAACCCTCCTCCAGGAGACGAGTGGCAGCAGCTATCCCAGAGGCTCCTGCTCCAACAACTAAAATTCGTGCAGTTTCGCGGCTCTTGCTCATGGCTCAAACTGGATTCAACAAGCTACCCAGACAATCGACAATATACTGATTGATTTTTCCAGTTGCTGCTAACTTTTGTGAGCCTATTCTGACGATGCTTTTCAGTCACCATTTCGGTCGCACTTCGATCGCTCCCATTGCGGTTTTAGTCACTGCTCGTTGCACTCATTCTGGTTTGGCCCCGCACCCATACAGTATAACAAGGCGTGTCATACACATTTGACATATGCTTTTCGAATAGTCGACTCTCATTGATTATTTCGCAAAACGAAGAATAATCAGGACAAAGTTCAAAAACCTGCCCATGGGTGATTGGTGCAGGAGTTTATGCGGCAAATACGCCTTTAAGGCCAACCAACACTACAAGGCCCCCTATAACTAACACATCGAATTCTAATTCGTGATCAGCAATTCGTTTGCCAACAAAAACGATTTTTTCGAAAAAGGCATGTCAAATAGAGGTTAATAAAGATGTTCACTTTGGCATTCCATGGGCTTTTAGGAAAAAAAGAAAAACGACTAAATTTGTCAACAAACGTACTAGGGAAAAGGGTATTATAGAACTAAGGAAATGTTTGTCATCGCTCCAATGAATGCAGAAAATGTTTTAAAGCTACCTCAAAGAAATGGAGATCGGAATCGAGGTATATGTACTATATACAGAAAAAGAAATCAAATGCATGAATAAGTACAAAAATGTCAATCTGTGAAAAAGACATTATTTATTACGCTTCAAAGCATCTTGGAATGCAGAATGTTAACATTATTTAAAGGAAAAGTGCCCATACCACCGGTAGACAAGCAACAGGTATTCAAATACCAGGGAAATTATGATTATTATTATTGATGGAAAATAAAAATAATAAGACCCAGTTTTATGCTTTTCGCCCAGAAATCTTATGTTTAATTTTCCCGCTCGATACTATCGATGGTGAACCGAAGAAGGCGATGGTCGGTTAATCTTTCAACCATCGATAGTTTCAATAGCGCTATCAATATTTTGCCAGCCCTAGTATACGCAGGCACAAAAGCAACAACAACGTAGAACTAGGAGAAAATGCATTAAAACTCGTATAACTTATTAACTTACCACGCTTTGATACAATTAAATAAAATTTAGTCAATCCTTAACGTAATCATGGCATCCGCTACGGTAAGAAATGTATGTATGCCGCACTAACTCCTAACACGCAGCTTTTTGGTCTGCCAACGACAACGTCAGACAACCTGAGATTCTGCCTATAACACTTATAAGTCCCTTAAAGAGTAGAACTAATTTATAAACGTGTTACGCAGGTGCCACTTCTCGATGATGACACGATACCCTTCGGCGAGGAGGATGAAATGCGCGATCCCAGTCGCGCGGGAGAAAAATACACGTAAGCATAACTGCCGTAACAATGTACATATATCTGAAATGTACTCACTGTCTCGTACCCTAGGCACCCCTATGTCACCTTCTTTCACCTGTTCTTCCGGGGTGCAGCCATCGTGATCTACATGTTCTGTGGATGGTTCAGTGACTCCTTCATTACAAGCTTCGTGTTTGTGGTGCTGTTTCTCTCCGCCGACTTCTGGACAGTAAAGAATATCTCCGGAAGACTTCTCGTTGGGCTGCGCTGGTGGAATTACGTTGATGACGATGGAGTATCCCACTGGGTGTTCGAGTCGAAAAATGTGAGTCACGCAGCCGTAAAATTCGGACCACTTGCTAATGAAACGTAGTCTGAATCTTACCAGAGCCGCATCAACAAGCACGAGCAGCGCATTTTCTGGCTAGGATTGATACTCTGCCCGGTGTTCTGGGGACTGTTCTTTTTGATGGCCCTATTTGGACTTAAATTCAAATGGTTGTTACTGGTCATGATTGCCATAGCCCTAAATGCTGCAAATCTGTATGGCTACATCAAGTGCAACTACGGTGCTGGGAAGGATCTGAACAGCGCTGCCACAGACTTTGTCAAGACACAGCTCTTCAAGAATGCCATGGACATAATGACCAAACCCAGTACAGCCCAGCCTCCCACAAATGTGCGTCCGACGGGCATAGTTTAAGCATAGGATGCTCCATTGAAGTCAACTTGCCATCTTTTGCTGCAGCGCATTCCAAAGAGTAATTTGATGGTATCATCCTGCAATACGAACTATCCTGGCATGGCATCTCTGTGTGTGTACATTTGTATAACTTAATTTAGCCATACTGCAATTTACTATACTTTTTATTACTTTTACTTTGAGTAAACTAAATGCATGTGTGTGAAATGGACGTTTAATCTATTAAATTCTACAATTAATCTTAGAACAATTATTGCGGACTATTTATTTTAAATGAATAAAAAGGAGTGTCGACCTGAAACAGTTCACCTTAACCCATAATTAAAAAACCTTTTTTGTTTAAGATTGGAAATGGTTTTCCCCGGTTTTTATATGCGATTTCATACATATGTGGCCTAGAATAATTTTAATTGATTAAAAAAATTTTTCTAAAAGATGAATTGAATTGGTTATTAATAAAGGTTAAAACGAAAAGAGGTCAACGAAAATGTCCACTAAGTTAATTGTCCTCTAAGAATTTGGGAAATACTAGCTCCACTTTCCACGCGCCTACTCATTCTCACTCTTACTATCTCTCTCTCTCGCTCTCAATCGTGCAGTGTGTGCCCAAGGCGGAGGGAAGCGAGATAGCAGCAGCTGGCTTTGGCGCGAGAAGCGTGAAAAAGAGAGAGATATGTAGCGGAAAAATATAAGCAAAATATTTAATATATCCCCCAACACCGCAATAACTAATTTGTCCTTTTTGCGACAGCGATACCACAAGATAGAGAGAGATAGAAGAAGTCATCGCAGTCAGGAAACTTATTTAATGCATGAATAATACATGTCAATCTAAGAAAAATTAATTGATAATTAATCAAAGAAGCTTGGAAAACAGATTTTTAGCAATAATTAAAGGAAATAGGATACACAAACGTCTAACATGTAAAAAAGGACTTTTTTTTTACTTTTTTTAATAAATAAATAATAAGGAGTCCTTAAAATAAATCAGTCATGTAGAAAATTAATTTATGAATCAGATTAAATGATATGTTCAGGGCTGAGGCCTCTAGATGGGTAGTAATATTAAACCGAACACCGAAATGGAGGAATATGATTTCCAGGAATGGATAGAGAACGATTAGCCCATGGTCGACCAATATTAAAGTAGAACTACGAATATTATGAAACTTGAACAATTATAGCACAGTTCTGATGAAAGATATCGTGGTCAGTAAGGAGAAAAGATGGATACGTTTTCCGCGAATGAGTTCGAGCTGTTCACGTGTTTTAATAAAGGGGGGTTAAGGGGGTTAAGTTAGTTTTTTCATGTATATTTATCGATAAGCCCACCACTGGGTCACACTATTTTCAAGTCGGCCATTTTCAAGTCAGTCAGTCTGTTAGTCAAAAAAAATCAAAAAAAGGGAAAAATCAAGGGAGACTCGTAATTTCAGTGGGGAAAAAGTTCTAAACTACTGAACAGTCAATTTCTGTTTTTGGAATCAATCAAAGAAAAGGTAAGAACCAGCCAAATAAACGGAATATTTTTCGCGAGACAAAAGTGCACCGGCAATATCGATTTTTATTTTTCACACACGAGCGTCGCCGCCGGCGCACTCCTGATTGGGGTGCTGCGCTGGGCAAACACATACATACGCATGTGCCCATACATACAAACGTTCGTAACCAGAAAAAGTGACTTGACTTTTTTTTTTTGTAATTTATATATTTGCAGAGAAAAATGCGTGGACGCGGGGGTTTCATTCCACGTGGAAGTGGTAACACACGCGGTGGATATTACAATAATCGCAACTCGAGCAATTACGTGAACACACGTACCCAGGGAAACTACCGCCCCAATGGGGGACGCTACGAGAATAACTACCACAACAACAACAACCGCTACAGTGGTGGAGGAGGTGGTGGCGGGGGCGGCAACAATAGCCACTATGATAACCGTAGCCGCGACAAGTTCACCCACCATAATTCGAGCAGCAGCGGGCGCTACGAGTCCAGTTCCAGCCACAAGCGCAACTACAATGTATGTTACGAAACAGAAGTGCTCTCGGGCATATTTACATATGAAGATTATATTTATTCTCGGAATTCTATTTTTATTGTGTTGTCAGGATTCATCTCGCGATCGCAGCGATGACCGCAGCAAGCGTCCGCGCATAGACGTAAGTTACATATTGAAATTTCAAAAATGCTAAACGCACGTAATTTCTGAGGTTATCATTATGCATTAAGTTGTACGCCGCTATGTTCTCTGTAATGTTAATGACTCTTCCAATATTTATAGCACTGTTTGTGGAGTTTAAACGCGGGATTCTATTGAGCGAGCGTTAAAGCAAAACATATCCCAAACAGCGAACAGCACGGAACTCAAAGTAGCCAGAAAAAGCACTTTGGGATCGCGAGAGCGAGTGCTCTATTTACTATATATATATCAAATATATATAACAATATATCTGTGTTGTCCATAGAGTCAGCAGCGTCGAGGCAACGCATGGCAAATAGGCAAATACTTGGCCAGCGACCGATCGATTTGAGAGTGCAGCCAAAAGGCTGCAAGATAAATATTGCCTACCACTCAGTCACTCACTAAACTGTCGATCTGAAAGCTAAAACTTCTGTATAGAAATGTGATTGAAGCGATTTTGATCTGTAATCTTTTATCTTGTGCCTTGTACCGTACCATCAGCAGTGCAGTCAATTCTCTCCCCATACCAAATAATCAATAATATAATCAATCCGCCAACAGATAATCTATCTATGTACGCATATACGTCTGCGTATCGATCCAAATCTAAATAATAGCTAAGAGTGTAAGGTTTCTTCATCATGCTACCACACACCTACACGCTGCAGGATATATAACAGAATAATCGTTGCGATAACCACCCACAAATCAGATAAGATCAGAGAGTAATACAGTTTCTATAACAATAGCAATTCTTTATCATCCAACAAGTATATAAATGTTTTATATAAATATCTACCTATATTCGATATCACATCAAAAAAAAAAAAAAAAACAAAACAAAAAATGCTCCTACACTCCTTCCTACTCGTCAATCGTCAATAGGATTATCGTCGCACGTCCTCGTCAAACGATCGCAGCGATCGCCCATCGTCATCATCGCAGAACGTTGGCTCTTCATCATCCAACTACCATCAGCGCAGCAGCACCGGCGGAGGCGCTAGCTCGAGCTCGTATCGCCCTCGCGATGACTCGAACTCTGGTAGCCGGAATCAGCGCGAGTCTTCAATGGGACCGCCAAAGCGTATGATGCGTAGTGTGGCCGGCACCAATTATATATCGCGCCCACGCGGCTCAATGTCCATGCGTGGAGGAATGACACGAGGAAATATGCGGGTTGGAGCCATGCGCGTTGTGCGTACCCGCAACGTTAACGAGTCCAATGATCTGCGCACCATGCGCCGCCAGTTGCTCTATGCACAGCAGAAAGATCGGGCTCGTCTGCTTAAGATTCAACAGCTGAAAAGGTAATTAGAAAAAAGACAAATAGAAAACAAAAACCGAGTTATATACGATAAAGTTTATCCGTAAACGGAGCCTCAATTTATCAATTGTGTGTGTACCAATTTGCATCATTGACCATTGACCAAGATAATAATATGGCAAAGCCAATGAACTATTTGAATATAATGTGATGCCATTGGCTGGATTGAGATTGAGATCAGAGGGCCACCCCACCCGCATTCTTCGTAGACAAGTATACATTATTATTGTTTGTGTGTGATTAGTAGAAATTGAAATTGAAATGTACTATCAAAATAATGACCAACCAACAAACTCAACCAACCAACACCAGACACTATGACAAGAAAAGTAATTTGTTAGCTTATTCCCAGCTTATTCTGTACTAAACACAAAAATTTGCATTTGCATTTGCGCCTCCCTCCCACCTGCACATGACTTCAAATTCGAATTCATTCCACCCAAATCAATGTAGCTCGTTGCGTCGCCAACGCCTGGGAGGGAATAGCAGCGATAATTCCAGTGACAATGAGGACAAGGAGGACGATGATGCTGAGAATAGCAAGAAGAAGAAAGGCAAAGACAATGACGATGACGAAGACGTCGACGAAGACGACGATGATGATGAGAAGGATGCCGCCGATGGTGAGAAGAAGGGCGAAAAGACTAAGAAGTCACCTGGTAAAAAGCGCATCAGCAAGTCGGCAAACGAGGACAAGAGTGACGCCGAAGGCGGTGACGACGATGATCATGAACGCGACGACGATGATGATCAGGAGAAGTCCTTAAATGAGTCTGATAGCAAGAATGCCAAAGCCTCAGATGACGAGGACAAGGTAAAGGCTGAAGATGAGAGTGCCGATGGCGACAAGTCTGAAGACAAGGCCAAATCCAGCACAGCCGATAAGACAGGTAAGAAAAAGGATAAAGATGGCGACGCCACAAAAGACGGCAAGGACACCAAGTCAAAGAAGACGCCCAGCAAGAAGGAGCGCTCACGCAAGGACAAAGACGACAGCGATGATGAGCACAGCAAGGAGCATCGCAGTTCGCGCCATCGCGATGATGACCACAACAACCGCAAGCGCAGTTTCATTAAGCTCACTTGCGTCCACTGCAACTGCAAGTGTGTGACCTTCAAGGTGGGTGTCGCGTCCTCCAAACATTCTAGTTTGGATCAGCTGCCAGAATTTCTTGACGTGTTCTGTTCCCTAATTATTTAACCACAGGAATACAACTACCACTTGAACTCGCGCACTCACAAGAACGCCATGCGCCAGGTGGCCCTTAACCAGCGTGCCGATCTACAGCGTATGCGCGCCCGTCAGCGCACCACTCAGCGCGAGATCGAGGAGAACAGCAAGGAGGAGCATGAGTCGCGCTATTGCCGCCTCTGTCGCCTGGCCTACCGCCAGCAGAAGAATCTGCATCAAGCCTCCGAGCACCACAAGACCATCAAGAAGTTCCTCATGCCCTACTGCGGCTCCTGCCACTTGGCATTCAAGAATGCCATGCTCTATGAGAATCATCGTTGCTCCCTGGAGCATATCCGCGTATGACCATAATCTAAAGACCCTTTAAAGCATAAATACTGATCAATTTTATTTTTATTCGTTTGCAGAACAAGGCCAGAAACGATGAGTCCGGCTCGGACGATAGTGTCGATGAGCGCGAGATCGATTTGAATAAATTCCTTACCGTGGACTCTGTTGGTGAGACCGATGTCGACGTGATGGATGCCGATGTGGATGCTATGGTAGTGGAGGCTGAAACTGCTCAGAAGAGTGCTGACGAGGAGACGCGCAAGCGTGGCCTAATTGGCTCGGACTCCATCAAGACCATTGAGGCTTTCTATTGCAGCCTCTGCAATCATTACTCCAGTAAGACGGACGATATTTCCTTGGAGGATTACACCAAGAAGCATTGCCTGCAGCATTCCCACGTTAAGGCGTTCTTGCGCCAAAAGGAGGAGACTGAAAAGAAGAACCATAAAGATGATGAGCATGAGGATGACAAAAAGGCTGATGATGACGAGGCAGATGCCGATGAAGAAATGGATGCCGACGCCAAAATCGATGAGGAGGATGATGAAGACTATGGGGATGCCGAAATTGGCGATGAACCCCAAGATGAGAATCTATGGGAGGAGGTCGACAAGGACTTGGGTGACCTGCTCGCCGAAGTGGATCCGATGAGCCATGAGGAGGAGGAAGAGGAGGATGAATCGGTCCTCAACATTGACATTGAAAGGTGTGTTTGCCCGTTGTTTTTCAACTAAATTGCCAGCTTATATAATACCTGTCTAATTGCAGCGAGAAAAACAAGCTAAAAGATGCCAAAGAGGAAGCAAATGGCGGTAACAAGGAGGAGGAGGAGAAGAAGGCAACCTCTCCGAAAGAAACCGCGCCAGCAGTCGTCAAGTCTGTAGAGAAAAAGTCCACCGCTGCCCCTGTCAGCGCAGCAGCAGTCTCTGCTACATCCACACCAGCCAAGACACCTGCTGTCAAGCAGCCGGTCAAGAAAGCTCCGCCCAAGACGGCTGCGGGCAAAGTCGGCAAACCAGGCCCGGCTTCAACCAAGCGCAATGTCTTGGTCAATGTGAAACGCACATCGGCGGCGGCCATCAAAGCTGCCACCAAGTCTAGCAATGCGGCAGCCGATTCCAAGTAAGCTGGAAGCCAGCAGCATACAGCAACAAAAATAACAATAGTAACAGCAATTATTAATGCACGAACAACAGAAACAACAACAACAACCAAAACCCAGTGATTTGGTTGCAACAAAAAACATATTTAAAATATAACTAAACTTTAGCTCACGAAAATTACATACAGCACAGCAGCCAGAGTAGCTCTTATCGTCACATAACCGAGCCCGGCCTGTGTAATAAATGTCTAGACCTAAATCAACTTACTTGTGGTATATGTATTTCTGGTGTGTATTTACTCGACGATTGGATTGGAGCATGCATGTGGAGTACTTTTCGGGTACCTTTCGCTGTGCCACTCGACCGTTTCGCGTTGGGCCTTTCTAAACTGGCATCGCCGCGGACAAGTGCGCCTGCCTGACTGCCACCTGGCCCGAACAATGGCAGCGAAATGCCTTTCGGTCGCCAATTTGCTGCCCCTTTCAAGGTGGTTAAATGTAATTGTCAGCCCCCTCAGCTGGGAGATATCCCCCAACAACGTGGCGCATGCTAAATGTGATTAAGCGATGGCTGGCAGACCTTGCCTGTGGAGCCCTTGCCGCCCAACGTTTTGTTGCATATTCGTAGGGAGTGTAGTGTAATTGAGACTTATTTCTGTTTATTGTAGCTTAACTTTTCCGTGTTTGTCTCCTCCAATCATTCTTGATGTAAGAGAAAAGCTAAGCTGAGGCTTGACATTGAATCACCCAACCAGCTTATCTCTTTGTCTGGAGTCCCTGTCCCTTGTCCCTGTCGATTTTCGCGTGATGTTGCTCGCCCTCTTCCTTATTTCATTGGAAATGTATTTATTAACCTATTGGGCGGCCCAAGTGTTGCGCTGTCTGCTCCCACTGCCGTTTGCTGTTTTCGTTACCATTTCCGCTTGCCGCGCTAACAGTAACCGCCAACCGCTTGCTACTTGCCACTTGGCGGTGTGGCAGTGGCAAAAGACAATGCCAATGCAGTGGCAAACGAAAGGAAAATACATTTCATTTCATAATTTTTCTACATATTTTTGCCAAATTAACTTTCACTGCATGTCTCCGTAGGATTTTGTGGAAGTGGATTTTGAAACCGCGAGACGAGATCCCCTTGTACGCGAGTCTCTTCGGTTATTATGCAATCTGTCATTTTATATGCGTGTTCGTGTGAGAGGTCTTCGGTCTTGGTCTTCCCAATGATCCCAGCTGCTGCTTCCTTTCTACCACACTCTTAAGTGGGGCTCAGAGTCAGACAATGTCAAGTTTTGATTTGATTACGATTACGTTAGTGGTACAGCGGCAGCAGGTTTTGCCAGATCCCGGACTGGTAAAAGTGAGATCAGGCCCCCACCATCCAGCTGGAGCTAATCCCTGGCAATCGCTCATTCAGTTTGGTTAAATTGCATTCATGTTTTGACGCCAGATTTATGCGCACATTGTTCTGTCTGTGTCTGCCACAAATCCGGTTTTTGTCTAAACCACCGAAGCTCCGATCCATTGTTGCCTCTGCCTCTGCCCCTTTGCCTTTGGCTTAGCCCAGGTATTACTATTAACATTTAATTTGTGATTCCAAGTCAATGCTGAGACCGACCGCAGCTTTTTAGTTACGTTTTTGCTTTTCGGCGCTTCTATTAAGAAATTTTCAACGGCAATGGCGGCTGCCATCTTCCTGTTGCTTGGCCACTTTTTTTTTGCCCAATGCTTTGGTTTAAATGCCAAGGTGGTGTGCTTGCCGCTGGGACACGGAATCCAGTTATCAGCGGACACACAATTTGGTTAATGCCACCAGCACTTGGACGCATTCGTTATACTTATGTGTGCGGAATCTAAGAATCAGAAGCAGCTCATAAATTGTGTTAAATGGAATCGTTTGACGGTTCTATTGAAATGTCAGTGGATGCTAGTGGTAGATGCCCAGGGCCATGCCATCCATCGCAGATGGATCGACCGATGTGCGGGTGCGTGGCTAATTGCTGGTCTTTGGCCAAAATGCTTTGTTGTGCGCATTTTCACATCGTTAAAAATATGTTTATTTGTATTTTTCTTGGCCCAGGGATTATTTCTGTTTTTGTTTCTGTCTGTGTTTTCTCTTGTAAAGAGCCTTGGCACTCAAAGGCCCAGCGCGGGAATTTGCATGCATTTACAAAAGCGACGAGATTAAAGAAATATATACATTTGTATATGTTAGTAATGATTTGATTGTGGGCATTAGCAAACTGCGATTTGTCGTTGTCTTGTGTTTTTTGTGCGAAATTAGCAAGCTTTGGATATTCATCAATAGAAAATATAACTGTTAGTGACGATTGCGGTGATTCGATATGAGCGCGACACACCGAACTACTTATCGCCTGCTCATTCACATAGAGGTTGTGGAATTCAAATGGCTGCTAATAATCACATGTAATGTGTGAACATTTCACACAGTTCTTGGCCGCAACCGCAAGCATTTACAAGACAAGTTAATTGTGCTATTGCTGCTTATGGCTTATAGCCACCAGTAGCCATGGCCAAGCAGCTAATTGGGACAATAGGCAAATGCACTTTATGGATGATGGACCCAGTTCCGCCTTGCTTCGGTACTGTTGTGCAACCGCGCGATAACAATTTTTGGCACGCAATTCAAATGAGCCACAAGGAGATCTCTGGGACCAGATACCAGATACCAAACCAAATACCGCTGCATGTGGAACTGACGGCAGGTTATAATCTAATTAAGGCAACCCGTGTGCCAGAGCTAGAGCCAGAGCCGATGAAGCAGATCTTCTGTATTGCCATATATATATGTATGTATATATATTCTTCTCACGCCCAAAATGTAAATGAAGTTATCCGGGTGTGTCAGTGGAGTCAGTTGGAAGGGGGCAGGGGGCCAAGAGCCACTTGGCTAATGCCAAGCCAAGTCAGCCGCCAACGACGAAAACTACGGGCTTACATGCCTCGCTGGCTCCGACTACAGCTACGACGATTTGGTACTAGTGTGAAAATCTTGTTTCTCCTTTTTTTCTTATTTTATGAATATTTTTCAACACTCATTCATAAGTCTGTCATTGTCCGTTCCGTGTGTGCTCATTGTTCGCGACCAGAGATTTGGGTTCGAGTGAGTATTGGGGTGGGCGAGGGGGGCCGGGCCAGACCAGGCATGATGATTGCAACGCTTTCCCGATTTCATTCATTAAAGTCTGCGATTTATGGTGCAATCGGAACGGTGGGGAAAACAATGAGCGAGTCATCTGAATAGTGCGTAACAATCGACACATCAAAGAAAGCTTTTCTTCACCCTCTGATCTTTGATCTTTGATCTTCGATCTCTGATCTCTGACATTTGACGACTCCTCCAATTGCCTAATCGATGCGAACGAGTATTCACTGACTCGATATAGCAGCCCATAAATAACCACAAGGTCGCCAAGTCGGGAGATGCCGCCTCTCATAGAAATGATCATAACCATAGGCACGATCGGGTATGGTATGGTATACTCACATCAATTATCTGGCCCCCTGCCTCATTATCGTATCTGGCTTGGCGTGAATGGAAAGCATTAAGTTATTGCCCCGCCGACACCAGACAGCGGACAGCAGACATTATAGACGATGTATGGATTTAGAGCTGGTCCAAATTAACACACAAGCGTTCGCTGGGGTGGTGAAAATCCACATGAAGTGCTTAAACTGGTCATTAAATGCTGCCCAGGTATTTGCTGCGATTATACGAAACACTTGGGACTGCTCTCCAATATTAAAAACCAGGAAAAGGCCGAAAATCATATAACAATGCAAGTCAAAAGTCAGGCAAACCAAAGATTCCCCCCTGCCCGAACATCATGTAATCTCAGCCAGCCCCTCTGCCATCTACCATCTACCATCTACCATTTACCATCTCATGGAAATCCTCTACAGTTGAGTGGTCCTGGACGCTATACTTTGGCCAAGCTCATTAGCAAATTATTTTGGTGTTTGCATGGGGGGGCCACGCTTCAATGGAACCGAGAGAGACCCAGAGATACAACCCGGACACGGACGCCCAGAGAGACGGAGGGATTGTCGCTCGCTCAGATCACGAAATATGTATGGCCTATGCTTGAGTAGTTCCAAAAGCGTTTTCCATTTTGGAGCAGTTTAATTGTATTTAAATGAGTTAGAATGCACTTTTCATTTTCATTTCGCCGTTTGCTCTACAGTTTTATTTTTTTTTTATGATTCATAAATTGTTCACCGTGACGTTTATAGTTTAGAGTCGGTCTTGGAGGTCTGGACGGGGAGGTCTGGAAACGTAATTGATAGATACAAATCTGTGTCTGCTGTCTAGACGGAAAGATACGATAGGAGGGATATCTCAGTTGAAGACATTTATTTGCACTCAACAAGCAGATGTTTATGAGACATGTTGGACATAAGGCAAAAGAATTTGGAGTTGTAACCTGGTTTAATGGTAGCGAATGTGTCTTGTCATCTGAGTACTTTTTGGGCAGAAAGTAAATGGTTTATAGTCATGGGCTATCGCTGGTATGTATGTGTTCACAGCGTGTATGCTTGCCAAATCCCATAACGTTTTCATTTAGAGACTATATAAGATACGAATTAATAAATACAAAATATATATATTCAATTTAAGTATCAAAATATTGTCTATGCTACATAAGAGCCTCAGCTAAAAATATTATGGCAAGATAAGTTTTCAAAAACAAAAAATCCCCTTTGAATACGGCACCCCTTTGTTGCATAGTTAACATAACCGAGATCCTTTGCAGTGTATTTTGGGAAGCAATTTCAATTAGCTTCAGCAGAGTATTGATTATCCCATTGCAGTTAAGATCAACAGGGGATATCCGAAATGCTTGGCATGTAGGGGGGGCTCGAGGCTGGGAGCTACCGCATACTCGTAAGAGTGGTGTAGTTCACCGGAATGGCATTTTAATTGTCATCTGCCGCTGGTAAATTACACATTACTTATACAGAGTACTGGCATTACCATTTACTCTGTCATATGGCGCTATTCATGGCAATTTGAACTATCCTACAACATAGGATAGTTGTAGCGATACATTTTCTTTTTGTTTGGTAGCTCTGCTCTGCTGTGCTCTGCTCTGCTGTGTCGTTGGGTATCTTCACAGGTCACCCCACAGACGATTCGATTGTGCAATTTCATTGTCCAACAACTTTTTTCATTAACAACAGCAGCAGTGGCAGTGGCAGAGCCAACATGAGGCATGAGGCATGTACGTATCTACTATAAAAAAAAACGTCAAAATGTATCCACAGAGTTGCCAATTAAGACCTCAGCAAATGTTTTTGGTCAACTGCGAGTCCGAATGCAAGTTCCCGAGCATATCAAAAGCATAAACTAAATGTTAAGGTTGACGCTGTCCGAGTCGATAAATTGATACACATAAAATTTGGAGCATAAAACTGTCGGAGGGAAAACAAAATTGCAGCAGCGATTGTGGATGTGCATGTGAATTTGGATGTGGATGTGGATGTAGAATTGCTGAATGCAAATGCCAAAATGTGAACTGAACTGCCAGAGGAGCTTGAGAGCATCACCATCGTCGTCATCATCATCAGCATCCACGTCATGATCAGCATTGATTTAAGTGGAGTCAACTGGAAACTGTTGCATTTCTGGTTGCAACTTCAACAAAAAGCAGCAGCCGCAGCACCAGCAAAAAGCACTTGAAATTAAAAGCAGCTGAAGACAGCAAAAAAAAAACAGAAACTAATACAATAATAAATAGTAGTAAAAGAAAAGAAGATGTTGCCACTGCATTTGTTGCTGCTGCGTCTGCTGCTTGCTGATGGCATCGTCTGCTGCTGTTTCTGCTGCTGCCGCTGCTGCAGTTGTTGACTTGCATGCCATGCAACAATTTCACAAGCGGCACGCAGACAACTAAATGACAATGTGAACAAAATAACAACAACAACAGCAGCGGCAGCATCGCATCTGCTGTGGCAGTGGCAGCGGCAGCGGCAGCGGCGGCAACCAGGAGAATTTATAATAAGTAACTCTCTTGCTGACGTTGTTGTTGCTTTTGTTGCACCAATGTTGCTGATCAATGTTGCGCAAAAAAAAGACAAAACAAAACAAAACAAAACAAAACCAAAATCAAGCTGCAGCCGCAAATCTTCCACTTAATTATAAACTTATTTATTTGGTTAGTTTGCAGCCAAACTGTCCTAATCAATTTGCTAAGGATGAGGAAATGGCAGCCAGAGAGCTTGCATCAGCATCGCCAATTTCCACGGATTTCCTCAGCGCCAAATTTCACAGCTACCGTGTTAACTTTGACACCACCAACGCAGATCCGAACCCCAAACCGAATACCAAAACCGAACCCAAATCCAAATCCAAGCCCAAAAGGAGACCAATCCATGGACGTGGACGTGGATGTGGCCTGGCATTAGCATTAGGTAAGCTCCTCAATTAACTCGCACGGCAATTGCCCAAATTGGCCACCGACTTGACTCCGTCCGTCAGCCGGAGATCGAAATTGATGCTGCCAGCTCTCTGCCAGGGGTTAAGTGTAGCTGCCCACGCATGCGCTGAAATGTTAATTCTCAATCCTCACCCGATACAGCCACCACAGTGGTGTGAATCCTGTCAAACAAGCAAAACTAGAGAATTCCATATTACGTATACGTAATATATGTTCCTTCAGAGGAGAGCGAGAGTAGAGATTGTTCTGGAATATATTTTGTTTCCCTTTTTTCCCCATTTTTTTGGTTCCATTTGATCCATTTTCCACGTGTCTCTGGTACAGTGTGCCTCGGCGGCAGTTGCAAATGTCAAACGAAAGACTTAAGCAGCGAACTTGCTCGAAGGGGCTGGATCTAAGACTGGGCTTGGGCTTAAGTATATTAAATATGCAATGCTAATGCAAATCGATGCTCGCATCCGAATCGAAAACGCTTGTTAAAAGTAATGCGCCCAATTTGCAATGGCAATACGACTAGAAGCCAAAGCCACAGCCGCAGCCACAGCCATAGCCATAGCCACAGATAAAGGAAAGACCAAAGCCAAAGCAAAAGTGCCCTTTAGCCTCGACCAGCCCAAATAGCCATGGCCGGCAGCCGTCCTCTTCTGGGCGTACGAGTGTGTGCAGAGTCGTACTCTGTGGCAGAGAGGGTGGGCGGGCAATTTAGTGTCACGTTAGCATTTTGGGGCGCTTCCAGGCGGCAGTCAAATGCCCGAGCCTTGCCATTAGGCGGACGGTTAACTAGCGGTTAGCCACCGACAGAGCCGTCAACGTTCAATTGGCCCCCTGAAAACGGAATCGCAGTCGTAGTCGTAGCCGGAGTTGGGGTAGGGGTAGGAGTTGGAGTTGGACTCGGCTTCGGATTCCGATTCAAAGTGGAGGAGCAGCAGACGATGTTGTGGCTGCCGCAGACAGACCTTTCTCTTTGTGTTGGTGCTAGATGGTTGGCTGGCTGCTTGGCTGGTTGGCTGGCTGGCTGCCTGGCTGGCTGATCTGGCCTGGCCCGGCACGACGAGCCGCAAAGGTCGGCCGCAGTACTCGGTTCGGCTCTCGGCCAAGACGAGTCTCGGCCACGGGTTTTATAAATACAAGTGTTGGCCGCACAACGGCAAAGATTCGTTGCTGAACGTGCAGCGCGCGCGATCCATTAAATCCCATCCGACTCGACTCGACTCGATTCCACTCTCCTTGCAGGAAAAACACGGTAAAGCATCCATCCATCCGTCCATCCATCTATCTATCGATCCATCCGTCCGTCATCTTTGGAGCGTTACTAAATTCGCGCCAAAAAAATCTGTTGCAAGACGCATCCAAGGATTACGGGATACGAGTGCCAATTGAGTTTTAGATTGAGACTACTCGCAAGACTCCAATTCAGATGCAAATTCAAATTAAAATTCAAATTCCGTTTCGCTTTCGGTTTCGCAATGTTTCGGTGCCAATGGTGGATTGTGTCGAATCTTCAATTATATAACTAAAAAAATAATAATCGCCGTCTCTGTGTCGTGTTTTTCTATTTTTGTTTTTTCTGTTGCAGCCGGCAATGCTCAATGCAGATGCAGCAGATGCAGCCATCGTAACCCCCTGACTGCCTGACAAGGAAACAACCGAAAAACAAAAAAAAAAAAAACAACAACCAACTGACAAAATAACCCAAGTGACTGTGAAAGTAACCAGCGGACAGATCCAGATACAGATATTCAATTACTAGTCTCTTTGGCATTGCCTAGGGCCAGTTATTTTTTATTGTTGTTGTTTTTTTTTGGCGGTGTGGCAGTTGGAGTGCTGTGCTGTAACACCATGAGGATTCAAATATGGGTCCTAACACTTTTGCTGGGTGAGTACCCACTTGAACATTTCCACGAATCCGCGAAGAAGTCGATGCTGATGGTATTCGAAATATCTCTTGCATGCCATTACAGCTGTGATATTGGTACACACATATCCATAGAGTGATTAAGGTTTCCCTTTGATGAGGAAAACTTCTTATCAAATTGTAATTCTTTATTTATTTTTTTTACTGGTAAAAGTACAAACTGCATTGAAATGGAAGTAAATGATTTATTTTTAATCAAGGATTAAGGACAAAAAAAAAACTTTGTAGAACTTTTTCATGGAAAGTTGTTGTAGCTTCAAATATTTAAACAATAAATATTCCACAAATTTAATTATAGAATAGAGAATAAACCGATTGCTAGAAATCCTTTCGAGAAAGATGCATGCTTGATGCTCCACATCTAAATGATTCTCGTTAACTATTGTTAAATCTTTAGATTAATGACATCCATAACCAACATCAATAAAAAAACATTCATTGAACACATTAAAGAGCCAGTAAATGTCAAAGATCAAAAATCAACCATAATATTAAATACTCCCATGATATTAACACTTGCTCCATCTACCAATCCTCTGTCCTCTCCCACACAGGCCTGCTCTGCGCCCAGGCACTGGAAACCAAAGCCAAGAGCGACAGCAGCAGCAGCATCGACGACAGCAAAAGCGCCGCCTCCACGCCGATGGAGTCGGAGGCGTCCAAGGACAAGCGCCAGGTGAGCAGCAAGGAGACGCCCCTCTATCCCAATCACCGCAGTGCGGATCCAGCGGCGGCCGACGATCCCGAAGACGGGCAGGAGACCATTTACGGCACGAAGCCGAATCAGTTCATCATACGACCCATTGCCCCGCATCAGCATCAGCAGCACGAGGGGCACCAGGAGCCGCAGCTTCGGAACTTTGCGGCGGCCAACTCCCGGCCGCATGCCGCCCAACTGCTTGAGCAGAGCCAAGAGGTGAGTGGGGAACGATATCGATTGATTGATGGGGTCTTGGCTATGAGGGATTTCGTTGTTCGTTTGTTTGTTTGCTTTGTGCAAATCGAGGGGCGTTTCATCATGTCGCTGCTTGGCCCCCGCGGCCATCAGACATCAGACATCGGAGATCGGACAACGACGACGACGACCTGGCATCGTGACTGGGAATCGGTTGCAGTTACACGATTCTTTGCAAAATGCCGGATGTAAACATCTCAACATTAAGCCACAGTTTGCCCCAGTCCCCCGGTCACAGTCCCCAATCCCCGAGACCCAAGCCCAAGTCCCAGATAAATTGTCAAATTCTCCCTTTCGCCGAGGCCAAGAAACCTTGACCAATATCTCCCTGTGGCCCAAAGGTTTATTTTCGGAACAAATTGCGATAGACACAGACAATTACAATTAGCCAAAGACAATGTTTCTATTACAAAATGTATAGAAATTAAATGCACTGGCCTGGCAAATACTGGCAAATAATAATAATAATATTAATAATATGATTATTATAAATGAAATCGGCAGAACTAAGTCACGACATGACATGGCGACAGGCAAGGCAGTAACAAATGCATAATTGCAGCATTATGTTATTTTTTGTATTACGCGTTAAATAACGAATTCCATTCCCTTTCCATTTCCCACCCGCAACCATTTCCACCTTTCCGTCTACTTCTTTTGCTTCTGCTTCTGCTTTGGCTTCTTCTTCTTCTTATGTTTCTTCTGCTCCATCATTCGCGACAGCGAAACAATGGCGGCGCGGCAGCTTTGAGTGGTCGTGGGAAGAAAGTTGACATAATGTTATAATCACCCCCACTTTTGGTCTGCTCTGCCAGTTTGAGTTTTCTGTGGCTTGATGGTGGTGGCGCCTTGAATTGCCGGCGGCGCGACTTTATTTGCCATAATAATGTGAATTACACGCTGGCAACACTGTGCAGCAGGCTTACAATAGCTTCGAACATAGTTCCATTTGGAACATGCTCCTGGAACATGCCGATTTTGAACACTGATCGTTAAACCGTTAGGATTTCATTGGGAAGAATTAAATGCAAAAATTTTCTAAAGTCGCTTAAGATCAAATTATATGTACATATGTATGACAACCCTTTGTTGCACAGTGTAATTGTTGGTGTCCTATGTTGGTCACAGATTGTTGCAACATACAGCCATAGTGCTGCGGTTGTTGTTGTTGCTAGCGTTGCCAAACTCTTGCCACAAGTGTTATATAAACATATTTTTTTAGATGCCACGCCATTCTCACAACGTCTGTGACTGTAAAGCACCTGTCGTGTGTCTGCCACAGCAGTTTCTGTTGTATTCGTTGTTGGGTGGCAGTGGGCCCCACATTAAACAGCTGCTGACATTGGCCGCCGCTGGCTGAAAGTTGATGGTTCACACACCCACAGCAGCCCACAGTAGAGATCCATAATTACACGTCTCTCGATCTCTCTCTCTCTCTTCTTGCCACTGTAGGTGCAGCATTATGTCTACTTGCAAGATATTATGCGCCATCACCAGCCCAAGGCCCTGGGGGCCTCAGGTCAAGGCAAGGGTGCGGCCAGCAACCCGAAGAAGTCGTCCACACCCGTCGCCGAAGAAGAACAGGAGCAGGAGGCGGAGCAGCGCTATGCCGTTTCCATTCAGCCACAGCCGCAGCTGCAGCAACGCCCTCGTCCCTATCCCGGGGTGGGTCCCTATCAGCTGCCACTGCCACTGCCCGCTCCCCAGCATCAGCAGGGGCATCACCAACAGCATCAGCAGCAGAACCAAGCCCAGCAGCCATATCAGGTCATACCCGAGGAACAGTTCCTGAAACTGCTGGAGGAAGAGCTGCAGGCGAGAGCCTACCACGAGCAACTGCGTCAACAACAGCAGCAACAACAGCAGCAACAACAGCAACAGCATTCCCAGCAGCAGGCACAACACCAGCAACACAAGCAATTGTCAATCCACAGCACAGCGGCCACCCACAAGGTGCTCCAGCAGGCGGAACCGTCTTTGGGCTTAGGCGGTTATCGCGATCGTTTGGTGGCGGAGCAGGAGCTTGTGTCGCCGGCCTACTCACAATCCCAATCCCGCGGGGGTCCCAAGTATCTGCCCTTGTCACAGGCCCAGCAATTCGAGGAGGAGGAGGTGGCCCAGCAGCAGCAACAGCAACAGCAGCAGCAACAGCAGCATGCCCAGCGCAGTCATCTGCACAAGCCCATCCACCATCAGGGACAACCACATCAGCAGCAACTAATTTCCGGCCTTCCCCCTCAGATTGCCTACTACCAGCCTCAGATTAGTTACAAGACCCTGCCCAACCATCCACTGGCCAAGTCCTCGCTGGAAAGCGAGATTGAGAAACTGCTGGCTGCCAATAAGCCCGGTCCGGCCCTTGCCTATGTCGACAGCAGTAATGAGCCGACCTACAATCACCAGCAGCCATCGGCTCGCCACCCGCTGCCTCTTCAGCATCCGCCGCCGCCCACCTCCCATCCAGCGCTGCGCCAACCCAAGGCCTACCTGGCCAGCACTCCCAACTCCCTGCTGGACGCCAACAACCAGCCCTTCGTCCCGTCACTCTTCAAGTTCAGCAACTACCAGCAGCCCAC
The DNA here is from genome assembly GCA_008121215.1 of Drosophila athabasca. Lineage (NCBI taxonomy): Eukaryota > Metazoa > Arthropoda > Insecta > Diptera > Drosophilidae > Drosophila > Drosophila athabasca. The sequence continues at coordinate 59,914,568 of CM017796.1, read as the reverse complement.
GCCCATTTATCCCACTCAGGCCGCGCCCCTTCCAGAGCCCAAGAGGCTGGGACCCGTGGTATACCCCACACAGACCGCCAACCAACCACAGCCCTCGCAGTACTACTACCAGGAGGCGGCACCCAATGTCAGTCCCAAGCCATCCCCCCATCCTAAGCCATACCTTCGTGCCAAGCACTATAAACTGGCCGCACCTTCGAAGGCTCTGCTCTATGCCGACTATGATCGCAACCAGGGACCACCGCAGTCGGCTTCGTCCAGCTTCTATCCCAGTCCACCGGATCCGATAAAGCACACACAGAGAACTCTAGGAGTCACACCCACATCCCTTCCCCTGCCCGACTATCCCTCGCCGTCGCCTTCGCAGTCCAGCATCTATGTTTCGCAGGGCACTGGAATCGCGACGCCATCCCGCGTGACGCCCACGGGCACCCCTGTGCAGAAGCTGCGAACTCTGGACGAAGTTAAACAACTGAATCTGCCACCCCCTAATGGAAAGCCTCTCACCCAGGCCGAGTTCCAGGCGCTGGTCGATGCCGGATATCCGGTGAAGGCGGTGCCAGTGCCAGTGCCCGTCCCATATGAGCAATACGTCAAGGATCATCCCGAGTACCGCAATCACCCACCAGTGGACTATGCCCACCTCATGCGACTGGCCACGCGCCAGTTGGCCACCCAACAGCAGCAGCAGCATCACCATCATCGCTCGTTGGCCGCCCCCTCGGAGCCGTCTGTGAAGATCATCTCGTCACCCACGGCGAGCGATCTGCAGCAGCAGACGGCAACGGGCATTGGCGGTGGCAGCATCACCTATTTGCAGCCCATCGAGGGACAACAAGGTCATCTGCACGCACATGCCCACGCCCTGCAGAAGCGGCGTCCGAGAGATGAGCAGGACACGGCCGTGGCGGGAAGTGAGACCAAGGCGGCGGCACCAGAGGCGGAAGTGCGACCGCAGACAGCGCAGAAGGCTCAATGAGCCAAGCGGCGTCCTGTTTTTTTTTTTAGTTAAAATCTCCTTGTCTAGTTTATAAGTATTGTAAAAATGTTTCAGCACTTGCGCAATGTTAAATTATAAAAAGAATAAAATACGGAAACCTACAAAAAAAGAGCACGTGGACGATTACATTACATATTATTTCCAATACTCCAAACATGATCAAGAATAGTTGTTTTTACACTCTTAGTTCTGATTATTGTGATCGAGGTCCCTCACTTAGTTTGGGCCGAATCCCGAATTGCTGTTACTGTTGCTGCTGTCCGCAGAGCTGAGCGTGTCCGGAGTGGCCGTCTCCTTGGCCTGCAGGCGAACAATTTGTGGATCGCGTTTATCTTTGTCCCTGTCTTTGCGCTCCCTCTCCTTGTCCTTGTTGTGCTTGTGTTTGTGTTTATGCTTATGCTTCTTCTTATCCTTTTTCTTTTTCTTCTTAACCAGGCCATCGCTAGGCTTGAACTTGCCCTCGTCGTAGCTGCTCTCGTATCGCGTTGACTCGGCCATGTCGAGTACCGTCATCGAGTTTTCGTCCTCGGCATAGATCTCCGTCTTGATGCGCTTACTTGATTGCCCGTCAACCGATCCCTCGTCCGCTGGCAGAACTTTAACTTTGGTCTCACTGTCGTAGGCCTGCGTATGGGATGGATCGTCTACAACTGTCACCACCTCGCTATGCTCTACCTCCAGCTTGATGATCTCATCGCCCACCGCAAACGCTTCTGTGGCCGTTCGTTTGATGGTGACTATCGCGGGCTTGTGCCGTTCCTGCGACTCGCTTTTCATGTTCTCTGTTAGCGCTTGGGATTGCTTGGAGTCACTGTGAAGCTTCTTGAAGCTCGGTCCACTGCTTGCACCGTCTTTGAGGAGATCCTTGTAGAAGCTCTGATTCTCGCTGGCCTGGAGGCAGTTGGGACGCTTGCTGCCGTAGAGCGCATAGTACAGATCGACGGTGTCGCAGCGCAGCTTGGTGTTGCCATACTCCTTGGTGTTTATCCTCTCCCACAAGCGTTCGACCAGATTGGGGTTGTCCAAGGCGCTTTTTTTTATCTCACGGGTGAAGGGTGGATTATCGATGAGCAGCTGGGCCAAAGCATGCCGAGCAGCCGGATCGGGATCCGTCTCTAGCAGGTTGATCAAATGGTCCAGATCCTCGCTGCGCCCATCAACTTTTACAAAGTCAACCAGGCATTCCATGGCAGCGATTCGCAGATCCAGAAAGACACCGTACGCAGCATATCTGTGGTAGAAGTTAGGCAGCGAGGGGAGATGTCCAAACTTTTGCAGCTTTCGAATGACCTTCAAACAGGAGACGGACACGACATACTTATACGATGGCAGGCTCTTTTCCATGTTCAGCAGGCGAGTCATCTCATCCAGTACCAGCCTAAAGAGAAGAATTCAAATAAAATGCAATCTCTGAAGAGCAGCATTGCCTCTTACTTGGCATCCGTGGACAGGCTGTCGGTGGTGATCTGTGTACCATGCATTGACACTGAGACCACGGGCGTCAGCGTCTCACCCAATGCCTCCACCAGAGCAGCTCTGTAGTAGGCATCCGTGTAGTGATTGCGCGAGTTCTCGTTGTACTTGAAGAGATCGAAGAGGAAGCGCATCACTTCTGGCGGACATATACCATGCGAGGTGCGCAGGCCTGCCAGAGAACAAAATCCACAGAATAAGGATCAAAGAAGAACTCAATACTCAACAACCACCCACCTGCCATAGCCACAGGAATCGCCTTTTGCAGAAAGTACAATTGGAAATTGGAGAAGTTATTTAGTTTGATGATGTGCGGGGCACTGAAGGAGCCAAAGAACTTTCGAAATATGTTCAGCATGGCGGGTGGACCGCTCCACGAGGCCACCATCTGGTTGGCCACTTTGGTGAGACTGTGCGCTGCCTGGACCCGCACCTTATAGAAGCAGCGTTCGCTCTCAATAGTGTCGGTGAGGGCAAGTCGCGTGGCGTTTGTCGGGTACTGCTGGAGCGCCTGGATGGCCTGGAACTGAGCCGTGACATCGCGCTCATGGCGCAGCTGGTATTGCCACTGAAAGTCGGGCTGCTCGATGATCAGGTCCCGCAGCAGGATCATTTCCGGATCAAGGCGTATCCAAAGCACAGGCGAATCGCTAAATACACAAAACATAAGGCATACATATTGTATGGAAATCTAGCTAAGACTTACTCCATGGCAGAGAGATCCATGTCCACCTCTTCGCCCGTAGAGAGGGGGATCTTCTTTTTCTTGTTTCGTCTGCTCTTCGAGTGACAGGTAATGTCGGCCTTGACCAAAGTGTTCTCGATCTGCAGGGTGTGCTTGAAGGTTCCATCCAGCTCCTGCAATTGAACCAGCAACGGACCATTGTACTTCCTGACCCCGCGATGATTGACAAAGTCCTGACGAATCTCCAGCTCGATGGTGTTTCGCTTGCGATTGAACACCGAGGACAGGGAGAACTTGGCATGGCCGCCAGTGCGCACCGTCTGATCCATAAAGACGGACATATCCTTGCCAGTGACCGTGAAGATGGCTTTGATGAAGATATTGGTGGAGATGAGCAGCTGAGACCAGAGGCCAGCCCCGATTTTGGTCGAGGCTGCATTCGTGGCCAGGGCCAGCTGCTTGTTAAACACCTGTATGAGTAGCTGCTGGCCAATGCGATGCTCCAGCATCCGAATGACCAGATGAGCCTTGCGACGCATGGCCTCCACATATTTGGGCGACACCGTGTGCAGGCTCTTGATGGGAAAGTAGTGAACAATCTCCTGCTGCTTGCTCGCAGCTGCCGAGGGATTTGTGCTCGACACGGGCAATGGGGCAGGCGGCTGGCTGCAGTCAAGAATGATGCCGCCGTACTTCTCCTCATACTTGACCACTCGGGCCAGCTCCGTTTGCACCCACTCACGATATTCGTTGTTGCCAAAGCATTTGCGGGAATACAGGCCACAGAGGTACTCGGCTATTCCCTTCGCCAGCCAGGTGTCCGACCAATGGTGAGAGGTGATGAAGCAGCCGAAGAACTGCTCGGCCACTGCGCGGGACATGAATGTGCGGCTGATGTACGTCTGGTCAATAATGGCTATGGAGTGCAGGAGATTGACCGAGACTATGCTCAGTGTCGCATAAGCACTGATGTCCGTGTCCAGCTCGTCTACAAACACCTGTTTGTAGCAGGAGAAGGGATAGCGAGTGGAGAGGGTCTCCTCGAAGAACTCAAACGCCTCGTGCAAGTATCGCACTGTGTTCTTCAGCAGGGGCAGCATTCCGGGCAGGCAGAAATGCGTCACCTCGTGCATATGTGGATCGACATAGATCTCGAAGGGGCCCACAGCCAAGGCAATGTTGGGAGCACAGACGGGTGTTGTCACCGTATAATGAAATGTTTTCCTACGCAAATCTGGCGTCATTATGACCTCTATCAGCTCTCCGCACGAGACAGCCGTCAAATTCTTGTCCACCGTGAACTCCAGTTTCCAAGTGCACGGATCGGCAAAGCTGTCCACGCAGGGAAACCACAACCGAGTGGAGTTCTCGTAGCAATTGGTGAACATGTGCGAGCAGTTGAGTAGCTTTTCCTCATCCTTGTCCGCACGTGGAATGACAAAGTGCACACCGCTCTTGGGGTTTTCCAATGAGAACTCTATGCTTATGCGTAGGCCACGTCCCTCTTGTATCAGGGAGAAGCCATCCGGTGGAACTTCAATAAACAGCTCGCCATTGTTCACATCCGGATCGGTAAGCTGGGCTGCATTCAAATGCGCCTCACGGTAGTGCTCGAGCGATCTTGTTTTTGGATCCTTTGAGCAAATGTTCATAAATGGGTCAAAGTAATGGAACTTCGCATGACACACGTCGTTAAGGACAACACTGTAAATCCTCATCTGCTTGGCATTCAGTCGAATGAGGCGTAGGCTATCGCTGTTCGGCACTATGGTCAGCTCCACCATGCCCTAGAAGAAGTTTTTTCGATTAAATCTCGTTTATAAATTCGTGTTTAATGCTTACCATTAGATTACGCCTCTCAAAACTGATGCCCGTGAGGCTCACAACCTGATGCGCCGTGCTGCGGTAGAAGGAAAAAACATTAATTGCTGATTCTGAAAAATTTTAAAGGGTACTTATAATTTGAATGGCCGAAGCGGTGCCTCAGGCACCTCAGGTTGCAAATCCATCGCAGAATCTCCGTTTATTCCACCCAAATACAAAAAACTTTCGTTTGTTATTAAAAACACTGCATTCTGAACAGTGTGACCGCGGAATTATCGATAAATATACGGTCTGACCGTCATAGCATATGACACTAGACAGCATTAAGGAAAAAAAAACCGCAAAATTAGTGTTTTCCAACACTGACAGTCAGCTAGCGAATTTGGATCTAAAAAGGATCTAAGGGCTCTCTCTATTTTTTTGCAGCTGACTAGCTGCAGCACAAGTCTAATGTCATGAGGCTATCTGAAATATACCGAAATACTACTCATTTTCAAAATATACCGTAAATATACTGGTGAAAAAAACGAACTCAACTGACTTAACCCCTCTCTATTTAAACAAGTGAACAACACTTGAGTTAACCAGCCGAAAATACATTTGTAAATTCTTTTTGTAGATTCTATCCTTCCTCTTTACTTACAAAAATTCCACGGTATCTTTCACCTAAACTGCGCTAATATTCTTCAAGTTCAATAATATTTGTGTGTGTATTTAAATACCCACGTTCGGATGCTGATGCAGCCCTGTAGGTGCAATTTAACCTTTATACTATTTCAAGTACTTTTACATTTAGTACATTTAGTCCAACTTTTCAATTTCAACGAATTTTCCAAAATATTTAATAAAAAAAATTGAATTCTTTTTAAATAAGATGGCACTACCAGTTATTTTTAATTGCACTTAATTGACCTATACATCTCTTCTTCACCTATATGGGAATACAGCAAAAGCAGCAATTTCGCGGCCAAAAAAATACCTTTACACAAGGGTTAAAGATTATGAATCATTTACCGAGAAAGTTAAATTTGGATATTTCCCCCTTTTAAAACGTATATTTTCCAACCGAGTCAGCAGTTTTAGTTCTACGGCGAGTAGTTAAACATCTGGAGACACTTATTTGTAGTTTTGTAGGAGTTCTACGCATAAAATAATTAAGAAAAAACCAGAGGACCAAGTGAAAATAATGTACGGCATTGATAATTACCCCAAGAATTATCATGCCAGTGGCATTGGCCTTGTCAATTTGGCGGCCTTGGGCTACAGCAAGAATGAAGTCAGCGGCGGGAACGCGGAGAGTGCGAAGCCGAAGGCAGGGCTCTATCCTTCGCTGCCATACCCATCATCCGAGTCCGTGGGTGGCATGCCATATGTAGTAAAGCAGCAGGCAAGTCACGCACAGAATGCCGCGTACCCGGGCATGGGCGTGGGGATGAGCATGCCAACGCCTGGACCATCGGCCCCGTATCCAAGTGCCACGCCATACCCAGGTGCTGGTCTGTATCCCAGTTTACCGTCTGCCTCTTCATCGTTGCCGTATCCATCTGCACCCCTGGCGCCATATCCCTCATCGATGCCGTACCCGAGCATGCCACAACCTGGACTTCCGTATCCATCAGCCCCACTGGCCCCTTACCCGAATGCGATGCCTGCATTTCCCAGCATGCCAATGCCGTACGCCCCCTTGCCAACGAGTCCAGCTCCTCAGCAGGCTGGTGGTTTCCCGTCCTTGCCTTTTCCGACGGCGCCGCCACCAGCCAGTGCGCCGACACAAGAGGAGGAGCCGTCTGTGGGAATCGCCGAGCTGAGCTTCACCAGCGTCAAGGTGCCGGAGAATCAGAATATGTTCTGGATGGGCCGCAAAGCCACCAGTAACCGCCAGACAAGCATTCGAGGCGATGACTTTGCCTCGCTGCGTGACTCCTGCGTGAGCAGTGGGACGATGTTCGAGGATCCCGACTTCCCGGCCAACAATGCCTCCTTAATGTTCTCCAAGCGTCCCGATCGCTACATTGAATGGCTTCGCCCTGGCGACATTGTGGACGATCCCCAGTTCTTCGTGGAGGGCTATTCACGCTTCGACGTCCAGCAGGGCGAGCTTGGGGATTGCTGGCTTTTGGCCGCTGCAGCGAATCTCACTCAGGACTCTACGTTGTTTTTCCGCGTCATCCCACCGGACCAGGACTTCCAGGAAAACTATGCCGGGATATTCCATTTCAAGTTCTGGCAGTACGGCAAATGGGTGGAGGTGGTAATAGATGATCGCCTGCCCACCTACAATGGCGAACTGATCTACATGCACTCCACGGAGAGGAACGAATTCTGGAGTGCACTGCTAGAGAAGGCCTACGCCAAGCTACACGGCTCCTACGAGGCCCTCAAGGGTAATATCTAATCATAGAACTCCCTTTTGTAAGAATTTATTTCACAAATCTATCAAATCTATCTACTATCTTCTAGGTGGCACCACTTGCGAGGCAATGGAGGACTTTACTGGCGGCGTTACCGAGTGGTACGACATTAAGGAGGCTCCACCAAATCTATTCAGCATCATGATGAAGGCCGCCGAGCGTGGCTCGATGATGGGCTGCTCCCTGGAGCCGGATCCCCATGTCCTGGAGGCCGAGACGCGCGAGGGTCTGATTCGTGGACACGCGTACTCCATCACCAAGGTTTGCCTCATGGATATATCGACGCCGAATCGTCAGGGCAAGATGCCAATGATCCGAATGAGGAATCCATGGGGCAACGACGCTGAGTGGAGCGGTCCGTGGAGTGATAGTTCGCCCGAGTGGCGATTCATTCCAGAGCATGTAAAGGAAGACATTGGCCTGAACTTTGATCGCGACGGTGAGTTTTGGATGTCCTTCCAGGACTTCCTGAATCACTTTGATCGCGTAGAGATCTGCAATTTGAACCCGGATTCGCTGACGGAGGATCAGCAGACCAGCTCGCGCCGTAAGTGGGAGATGTCGATGTTCGAGGGAGAATGGACCTCGGGAGTGACGGCCGGCGGATGCCGCAACTTCTTGGAGACGTTCTGGCACAATCCGCAGTACGTCATCTCGCTAGAGGATCCCGACGATGAGGATGACGACGGCAAGTGCACAGTAATTGTGGCCCTGATGCAGAAGAATCGTCGCAGCAAGCGCAACGTGGGCATCGATTGCCTCACTATTGGCTTCGCCATCTACCATCTCACGGACCGCGACCTTCAGGTGAAGCCGCAGGGCCTGAATTTCTTCAAGTATCGTGCCTCGGTGGCACGTTCTCCGCATTTCATCAACACGCGAGAGGTGTGCGCCCGCTTCAAGCTGCCGCCTGGACACTATCTGATCGTGCCCTCGACCTTTGATCCCAACGAGGAGGGAGAGTTTATCATTCGCGTCTTCTCCGAGACAATGAACAACATGGAGGAAAACGACGATGAGGTCGGCTTTGGAGAGACAGACGATCGCATTGCTCCCGCTTTGCCGCCGCCCACCCCCAAGGAAGAAGATGATCCTCAGCGCATCGCCCTGCGACGCCTTTTCGACAGCGTGGCCGGCAGCGACGAGGAGGTTGACTGGCAGGAGCTTAAGCGCATTCTGGACCACTCGATGCGCGATGTTATGGTGGGCACTGATGGCTTCTCCAAGGATGCTGTGCGTTCAATGGTGGCCATGCTGGATAAGGATCGCTCTGGCCGCCTGGGCTTCGATGAGTTTGAGGCTCTGCTGACGGACATTGCCAAGTGGCGGGCCGTCTTCAAGCTGTACGACACCCGGCGCACCGGCAGCATCGATGGCTTCCATTTGCGCGGAGCCCTTAATTCGGCTGGCTATCATCTGAATAACAGGCTACTGAATGCTTTGGCGCATCGCTACGGCTCCCGGGAAGGACAGATACCGTTCGATGACTTCCTGATGTGTGCCATCAAAGTGAGGACCTTCATCGAAATGTTCCGCGAACGGGACACGGACAACTCCGATACGGCCTTCTTCAACCTGGACGATTGGCTCGAGCGCACCATATACTCATAGACGAAAGGTGTTGCAAATCGTATTACGAATCGTTGCAAATACCATCGCTTTCAATTGATACTAATCTAATCCTAAGTGCCACATCTACTTAATCCACATTCTACACATATCTGCGAATCTAGAGAACATACAGAGCCATGACACTACTTGTACAGCCTGCAGATTGCGATACAGTCATACACTATGCCAACAAATGATTCTTATCAAACGACCAAAAGCGGAAATAATGTGCGGTAATTGAAGTGACCTTGGAAAAGCTCGAGGTGGCGATACACAATAAACGCCACAAAACCCAATGGTGCTTTGTATACACCACAGACAGTCATTCATATATTAAACGCAAAGCTGTATATATGTACTAGATGCCTTATAGAGCGGTTTTATGGCGGCTGCTGGAGGGATGACTAAGAGTAAACATCAAAATTTCTTCTAGGCATTTTATGCACCTCATTAAAAGCCGGAACTTCGCCAGTACAAACTGAAACTGAAATGTGCATTACTAACCCACTACATACATATTCTACGAGATTCTCGTACAGCCATTAAATATACGATATATAAGTCAATATTTACTGCATATAAAATCCATATATATATTATATGTACATTTTATATTTTTTCTAATATCAATGCAATCTCTGAACCGACAACCGACGTACATATTTGTTCAGGTGATAAACTGAAACGAACAGAGCTCCCTTTTTGCCATTACGAATGTACACATGTATATACATACATGCATATGTATGTACATATGTAATTGAACGGAAGTTAGGAGTGGCATGGAGAGCGCAATACGAAGAAACTGAATAACTCATCGAATAATTGTAATCTTAAAGAGAATAAGCAAACCCCAGTATCGTTAAATTTAATCAATGAAATCGTCAGAACCGTTTTATTAATGATCCAATCAGAAATCTCAAAATGTCAAACTATTGAATATAAACTTTTTTCTATATGTAATATTTTTGTTAAATGTAAAACTAACTTGGAAAGAGGCTAAGCTCTTTGGAAACTTACGAACAAACTAACGAAAATAATACCCAAAAATATGGTTTATAATCTTATTGTTATTGTCTTTAAATAATGTTGTTGTACGCTGATGTTTTTTTAAAAAATAAACTGCAGATTTTCGAGTACAACTACTTGACAATGAGGATATCGGTGGCACCGGTCGGAGGACCAGCATCGATTAGGGTAGTCTTGAAATCCTCAAATACCAGGTTGTTGTCTTTCGCCAACTGAGTAAGCAGCTCAAGAAAGTCCTCGAATCCTAAGCGCCACTTCCTAGGGGAGAGCTCCATAAGATGGATGCCATTACTGAGTGTAGGATACGTACTTATAGCGTATGTAGATGAGACCCGTCTGTGTTCGAGTTATGGGGTTGGGCATTAGCTTTGCCTGCTCCATCCAGGCATCGATTTGCGAGAGAAGGATGCAGTCGAACTCCTCGTTCTCCATCTCCATTGGATTAATCTGTGGCCCAATAATATTGCAAATAAGCTAAAAATATATATATATATATGATGGGAGATACCCTATAGTTGCAGTACACCAAAAATAGCGTGTCCAGGGTATGCTTCTTGGGTTTATCATCGTCATCAGCCATAGTTAATTTGGGCGGAGCGAACGAACGAATTCAAAGTACTAGTTTATTTATGAGAGATTTGTTTTCCTTAAGACAGATAACGAAAAGTCTATGTGGGTGCACTAGATTCACATTTACGAGTGTACATATTTCAAATTATTTTTTGTTTTTTTTTTTGATAAACAACGCTCCAGCGTTGCGTGTTCTAAAGTCTCTGTTGCTATGGGAATGTGTTTCAATTTTGATTATTTCGGAACTGCTTCACAATCCACCCGACATGGTGCATAGGTTTCGGCTCCACTTGCTTACTGCTGACATTGGCAACCCCACAGGGTGGGTCGATGATTGAGGTACGGATTAAATGATCGAAGTCTCTTTTTGAAAGAAAATCTCTATGATATGGTGATCCCCAGTAACAATTCGATGTGTTTTTGTGTGTTTTATTTCATTTTATTTACAGTGTATGTACGCTAATTAATAATGTACTAAATATAAATGTTGTTTTTCAAAAGTAAACCGTTCCTTTTTATCATATAATCGTATATAATATATATATAATTTCGCAGTTTAGCATTTTGCTGTCTAAATTGTTGTTGCTGCACGTTGCGTTGCTTGTTCTTTTTGTTTTGTATTTTTTTGGTTTTCCAAGAAGATTTATGTTTCGTTTATTATAATTATAATTATGTATGTATATAAATGTGGGTGTGTTTTTTGTAGGTGTATGTATGTACCTTCATTAGCAGTATCTTTAAGGCCTAAAAACAAAAAAAAACTCTTTGCTTCTGATTTATCATAAACCGAGAAAAAGTGCATTGGATAAATTCTTAGCAGAAGAGGCAACAAATAGATCAAAGCGCTTGGTGGTTTTTATGATTACTAGAGAATAAATACCGAAACAAATAATTGCTGGGAACAGGCACAAAACAAAAAGGGAAACAAAATGTACATTAAATCAACACAATTGTACACAAAGAAAAAAACTCATGAGAAGTGGCGAAAACTTTAAAAACTGAGTAGCGAGAAGCACTTTAGCAGCGAGAACTTTAAAAATTGAGCTTTACGAATTTAAAAGACTGTTTTTATTTTTCCAATGATCTACTAACTAATGACTTCCTACAGTTCTGTTCCGGGGTTCCCTTTAGCACTTGATTTTTACTTTGGAAATATTTCGCTTTTAGTATATTCATTAGTGTGTAGTTAGTTACGGTTCTTAATTTCCTAAAAATATGCTTTTAGAAATCACTTTATATGGGGGCTGGCTTCGTCTCGAATAATTTAGCTAGCTTTTTCATTAAATTTGTTCAACATTTAGAATCCTTTGGGGCGGGGATAGTGGACTTCTGCTGTTGCTGGAGAAATGTTCATTGTTTCGTCTGCTATTGGCTGTTTGTTTAGATTGCGGGTTACATTTAATATCAAAAGGAATGATATATATGCATAATATATATATATGTATATACATATATAAAAATAAAACAATGCACTTCTGTTCTTGCACCGCAGCGGGACTCTTACATGGGCCCATCAATGGCGCTCACTTTAAGGCGGAAATAGTACGCGGATCGGGCCAACATGCTCACCGCGATTACAAACAATGCCACATAGAGAATATACATGCCGCCGTGAGCCTGTCAACAAACGGAGATTTAAGTTTGTGTAAATAATCATAAATGTAAATTGACTTGAATTCTGGAGACGGTTTACTTACGGATGCATACGAGATTGTGCCTATGGTCACGGCAATGCCCGTCACAAGGAACAGCAACGCTACAATGGCAAACATAACGCCGCGGCTGTTGGCGAAGCGCGAACCGACCGACGACACCTTTCTGCAGTGTGGACAGCGGGCCAGTGCATTGTGATAGGTATTAAACTGCGGGTAGAAAAATGATAGACATCAATCTCTGATATCTGAGATATTACTGAATGTCAGCTTACCAAAAACGTATCCGAACAGTGACCACAGATGACGCGACACATGCCCGGCATGGTTGGCACGGGTGGGGTGACGGGACTTGGGGCCAAGTTGATGATTCGCTTGCAATTGGGTCGTGGACAAGCAATGCGCTGCGAAGAGCTCTTGCAGATTAACAGACAATTGCACGGGCAGCGTACGTACTTCTTGCCCGGCGGAGCGTTCCTAATGGGCTGTGATCGATAGGATAAGGTAAACGATTACCTTAAGAAATGCATTCATTAGTTATTAGTCACTTACAGTCGCCTCATTGCAATGGGTGCACTTGACCACATGCTGCTCCCTCTTCGTGGTAATGTCAATCATGTGCTGACACACCCGACAGGTGACCATTGGCACCCCTCCAGTATTGCTACTCTGCTGGTAGGGCGGTGGCAGCTCATCGGGTCCAATACAAGGCACTGCAGTCGGTGCTCCATTTCCTGCGATTCCAATGAAACCAAAAATATCAGAAAAATAATATTTATACATTTATACACTCGGACCTTTTGTGTAAAATAAATACATCTCGCCAGCAGAGGCCTATAGGCTAAACTGCTGCATTTTCTGCTTTCATTGCAGTCAGCCCCAGCCCCAGTCCCAGCCTCAGAGCAAGAGAAAACTGGTCTCTTCTGATAGTGTGTACGTTGTGGAAGATGCGATAAAGACAAATGGGTCAATGTTTTGGCGCTATGAATGCAAAGCTCCTGTCCGCAATTACTAGCCCATCCTAGACTGCTCGTGGGATGCGCCATTGGGCGGCTCAAACAAGTTCGAACTTTGTGCAAAACAAGAAAATAAACAAAAATCAGAGTCAAATTATGAATACTCTTTTTATACGGGCTCTATGGCCCACAGAATACTTCTGAGAGCGTCCATGCAATCAAGACGCAATTGAACTCATTTAAAAGAGTATTCAAAAGAGAGTCGAAACTTGAATGGTATGAATAAAGCGCTCAATGAGCCTATGATCAGGTTCCTTCGCACACAATGGACCTGCTGCAGGGCTGTGCCTTTTCTTTCTTGCTGTGCTCAGCGATAAGGCAGCGTAAGTGACGATGAGTCATAAAATTGTCTTCTGCCTGGAGTGCGCCCCCGACGCTGCTGCCCGCGAATCGATGCTGATTAAACAGCTGTAGAGAAAGGCTGTTTTCTGCTGATACGGCGAGCATAAACAATAACAAAAGTAATGGCTGCGCTTTGGCGTTGTGTTACCACCACGATTCCAATGCCCACGCCCACGCCCACGCTCACGCCCACGTCTACGTTCATATACACGGCGGGCTAGGGCCATGACTCAGTTGGGGGAAGTGTGAAAAATCTATGAAATGCAAGACTGGGAGGCTTCGGCGACAACTTCAAATCACAGTTGCGGATAAGTAGAGCGCACACTTGTTGGGTTTCAAATGCAAAGCGGAGAACAGCGACACCGGCACCGACACAGCTCGCACACCAATAGACCCGTATAGGGCATCGTTACATGCGGGTTGCGGGGGGATTTTACACACAAGTTGAATGTACTTCCCGGCCTATACAGGGTCAATAATCATTTATACGCACCATCCTCGTTCGGAACTGCGGCTGTGCTGCTCCCAGGATTCTCGGCACCCTCGTCGCCAGCAACGGACGAGGTGTACATGATCGATTCATCCTTGTTGATCAAGCTCTGCCTTTCGGGGTCGGCCATGCTGGTTTATTGAGATTCCTGAAGTTGCACTTTTTCTTCTTATGACAAGAACAACTCCCGTTACTGCTGGACACAAATTGCCGTTCTCGCTGTTGTATTTGTTGTTGTCGACTCTTTTCTGCAACGCAACGCCACAACTGGAAAAAGACAAGAGCACACGGCTTGTTAAAATTTCACATATCGCACAAATTCCCCATAGGCAAGCAATAAATGTATTACAGCCCCAAAGTGCAGTGCACAATTTGTTCTTTGTTTGATTGCAGTCACTTGTTTTTCGTTTTCCTCGGTTTTTACACTCGTTTCTGTTGAATATCCTCCCTCTTCGGCATGCGCCGCAATAATCAATTGTCGGCACCTTTGCTGCACTGCCCACATAGTTCGGGGGCAACGATTACATTTTTTATAGTTGAAAGTCTTTTAATTTGTCTAATTGTTTAATATTTGTTGGCCATATTCCTGCTATATTTTACCTTATTTTGTTGAAAATGCACTGCTGTCGACTCGATCTGGCCACACTTCTTTTTGATCTGGCAGCGCTCGCACTGCAGGGCTGCATATAGGAATTTCTTTTCTGGTGCCCTGGTGCACAAAAAAACTATTTCATCACTAGTTCAGATCGGAACCAAAACAACTCGTAAGAGTTGTGTTTTTGTTGAAATCAATATAATTACTTAATTTCCTTAAAAAAACAAAGATCCTACCAGTAATGGATCATTACCCTGTATGGAATGCCTAACTGAATGGAAGATAAATGCAACAGCTAAAAAACTAGTTCGTCACTTGTTCAGATCGGAACCAAAACATCTCTAGCTACCGCACGTTGATAACTTGAATGGCCGAAAATATTAATAAATCGTCTTTAATTCAATCCAAAGACACAGAAAATCGAAATGAAACAGTGAACGCTAACAGCGATGAGACCAGCAGTTCCGGCGATATCGAAAATAGTGGACGCGGGAAAATGCGTCGCAGATCCGTGCGCAGCTTTTCCTATCACTATCAATCTCTGCCCATGTGTGTAGTGGGGGATCAGTCTGCTGCTTCCATTTCGGGATATTCGAGCTCTGCCCGGGATATCACATTAAGTTCCGCTCACATCATTAAAGACAGTTCAGAATCCGAGTTCCACATTTCCGACACGAGCAACGAAGAACCGGCGAACAAATCCATTAAATTTGTTGGTCGGCCCCTCAGAAAAACTGATTTGGATTTTATTAAAAAGCAATACAAACGTAAAAAACGTACACAAAAGAAAATATACAAAGAATAAGAAATAAGAATTTGAAACTCAACTGTGCGCGCAGGGCTGGAAAATGAGGTATGTCGTACGTTTCACAACACTGCTTGAGTCCCAGGGTTGATTGGTGCATTTTGGAGTAGTGGTCAATTTTTACGAGCATAACTATTTACATGATTTTATATAAATAGAAAAAATTAAACGTAGGAAAATTAAGTGCAAAGTGTAAGTAAAGCCTCTCCGTTCCCATAGGAAATAAGATATCAAGAAATGCTTTACGAACAACGGCTCAGATGGCCTACCAAAATCTTTGATGATTTCATTTTCACACTGCGCGTTGTTGTATTGGAAACTTCGTCGTAGCTTTGCTTGATGCTGTTGCTATTGTTGTTGCTGTTGTACCCACGGCTGCTGTTGCTGCTGCTACTACTGGGCGCCGACGTCAACAGACACAGCGACGCACAAAATGTTTGTTTAGTGGAGGGCAAAGCATGGTTCGTTCGTTTGCGTTTATCTGCCTGCCATTTAGGGCACCAGCCAACAACTAAAACAGCACAGAACCAGTCATAGCCAGAGCCACAGCGGTAACGAAAACGTCGAAAACACCTGTTCCTAATTGATTTTTCACAATTTTCCTACATTTTCCCTACAGATCATTTCATCCGACTTCAAGTTCAACAACTGTGTTCTGGCATTTTTAATCAGAGAAATTAAAAAGGAATCAGCTGCAAAACATGTTCACCTCTTAAACGAACCATAGCCCTAGTATTGATTAGAAATTTTAAGTAAAAAGTATTCGAACGAACGAATTTGCAAGCCGAATTTGGCCACCGACAAGTACACACCATAGAATCCACAGATAAATCAGGAGATATGGAAGCCCCATCAATGTTCAACAGCGTCGAGGATGAGTGCAGATATTGGAAAGAGCGTTCCAAGCAATACCACAAAGAGTATGTACATCCATATTTAGCCCACGGTAAGAGTCCCATTAATCAATTCCTTGTCTGCCGTTTACAGATGGACAGACGTGAAACAGGAGTACGATGAGTTTGTCGAACAGTCACGCGAAATGGAAATAGAAATGGACGCCACTCTGGAGCAAAAACAGAGTATTATCAAAGATCTCAGAGCCAGGCTTAATATGTTTGAGAAAGAAAATGATTCCCTTAAGGTAAAGTATAACCCAAACCATTGTACCCTTTAGATTCCATCACCTTTAATAATAATATTTACTTTATGCAGCTCAAGCTGGACTCAAACTGCATTGATATGTCCAATATGGAGAAGCAGCTGGATACAGTGAAAAAGGAGCGCGACTCCATGAAAGTATACCTGCGGCAACTGGAGCAGAAGAACGACGACCTGGAGCGTGCCCACCGCATACTCAACGAGAGCATAGAGAACTTTGAGAAAATGCTGGATCAAGCATACGAGAAAAATGCTCTGCTCGAATTGGAGGTAGATGAAAAGGGCCTGCTGCAGGAGAAGCTGCAACGACTAATGGATGAGACGCGAGGTGAAACGAGAGGCATAGCTCAGTCAGACTACAGACTCTGGACTACATTTCCATTTGTTACAGATCTCAAACAAGAGCTCAACGTTAAGACCCGCTACACGCCAGCGAATGGCACCAGCAACACCACAGCAGCGGGCACCACCGCTTCCAACAGCTCCATGAACTCATCCGCCTCTTTACCTAATGGCGTTTTGGGCAACGGCGATGTGACGCCGCCACACGTCGACAACACCGCTGCTACAAAAGTCACCAGCGTCAGCGTCAGTGCTCTCAACGGCAGTTTAGTTAACAATAAAAACGAATATAATCAACAACATTCGCTTAAAAGTAAGATACTCCCTTCGTTAAAGAAGCGCGTCTTAAGGTTATTGAAATCGGGTGGTCATTTTAAGCTTAACAAATAGTTACGCTTTCCAGTTTGCCTTTTGCATTTCATTGAGATTTTATTTTCCATTCATTTTAATTTACTGTTTCATTTTTTTTTTTTTTTTAACGAATTGTACACAAAACCAGTTTATTAATTAATTGTGATTACCGTTTTATGTTCCATTTCGTACACAAAAACACAAATTGTTTGTTTTAGCTCGTTTAAGTTCCTTTTTCATTTGTAAACGTATAGTAAATAATTAAAATTAAGACTCGAATCAAATGTAACGAAAGTTTGCGACATTTCTTGTAGGCAAATTATGCATTTTGTGTGCGTCTGTAGCTCCTAGCTGACCAACTAACCGAACCGTTGTACTATTTTTAACTAACCTGCTGTGTATGTGTGCTTCCTCTTGCAGATCCCGAGAACCTTATCAATGGCAATTCCATGAATGCCAGTTCCCGCACAACGGCGCTCAACATTGTGGCCGACATGTTAAGAAAACTAAACGTAAGTCCCTCCATAACCAATACCAATAACTGCTATCACACATCACACTATTATAGCATGCCCTAAGAGTCTTCTCCATTTCTGTTCTATTATTTCGCATCCTGTGCACTCTTTCCCCGCCTGGTTTAAATGTTTTTCAATATGTTTTTAGTGGGATAAGGCCTTGTCATGTCCTGAATGCGAAAAGTTTCGCTGCATTTGCGAGCGCCCGCCCACGTTCCAGTCGCCGCCGCCGCCATCGGCCAGCGAATCAAGCCTGTTTCGTCGCGCCTTTGGCGGCAGCAGCGGCTCCGTTGTGACAAGCGCCCAGACCACGCCCGTCAGCGATGGCGGCTGTTCGAGCAGCAGCTCTAGCAGCCTAAACCTAGGCACAAACATTTTCAAGCGCTTTGCCGAACGTATGCGCAACTCCTCGGACGCAGAGCTACCGCTCTGATATTGCGCATCGGATTTAAGGCTATTTTTAAGTGCTCGACGCTTGCATTTATTAATTGCTTTGGTTAATAAATACAAACTATTTTTGTACCTTACGGACACGTTTTGTTTTGTTGTTACTGTAATTGCTTGTTGATTGTCGCACTTCTGGCTAACTCTATGCCCTTCTGTTGTCTTGCAGGCGATGGAGACGAAGCTGAAGACATATCGCGAGCATGCCCCGCCCATGCAGCCGCGCCAAAGATCCTCCCAACAGCCGAGTCATCCGGTAATGGCTGGTTTGGCCTGCCTTTCGCTGGATGCGGAATAGTCCCTGCCACCATCAACATCACAATCAACGATGAATATCACCATCCACCTCCAGTCCAGAGTTTATTGGGGGATATATTGTTCAGTTGGCTTTATGTTTAAGTTACGTTAATTTTATCGTTGGCAATTATTTTCTACCCGCTGCCGCCGCTTCGTTTATTATTTATTTCACATAACTTGAATTGTAAAATATCCAAATTACACAACAATTGATGTTGTCTTTTCAAGCCCAACAATCTATAGAATGCCTTAGTACGAATTAAGAGTAAACAGTATACTTAAGCTAGGTCCGATTCGGTTCCCTCTTTGAGTTGGTGTTCCACACGAAGGCATACAATGTGTTTAGAGAATAAGATGATCAAAGATGGTGTCCCCACAGGCCCGCGAAGACGAAGAAGCTCTGTCCAAGTATTATGCTTCATGTGGACAGCGATAAACAAAAAAAACCCGAAACAACAAATACTCGTAGACTTTAGGAAAAAAGTCAAACCACAAACCCCCTTCTGACTAGACACGGCTACGTTGCTTGTGGTGGCATCCCGGCTGCCTCTGGTTCCTGGCTGTGTCGCCGAAACATTAATAATCTTATACTATAGTTATATCTATCCCAGAGCTATTTTCCGTTGATATTTACGAGCGAATATAAATGTGTAAAAGGGCATAAATCTGTTAAAAACAAATGTATAAAGATAAAAATACACAAACCACAAATCCAACGAACACGATACTGTACACAAATAAAGAGGATTCTAATTAGTTTTAATAGAAGTTCCCTGGCCAGATGCATTTCTCCTCCTACGCGATTCCAAATCAATGTCAACCTTGTCAAAAGTTTTAATTGCCTTGTTCCACCACGCTCATGTGTAATTATTTTACAAAATATTTGGGTTCATATCGCTAAGTGGACGGTGCGTCAATACCTATGCCAAGGCCAAATTCATGTGCCCACCCCTACAAACGAAAGCAGAGCTGATTCACGAGACAGAGAGAGAGAGAGAGAGAGATAGATAGAGAAAGAGGGAGAGGGAGAGAGAGAGAGACAGAGCTTTTGAAGGGGAAATAACCCACTGGTATTTTAGTACACATTTTTGTGCGGGTTAGCACCAGGAACCTTACCCCAGGAAATTATGCTGTGAGCGGAGTGTTGGCATCCGTTGCCGACCTTGCTGGCGGGAAGGTCCGCCAGTGGTAAGCTAATGAAAGTGCTTTGGTTTGTATATGTAAGTAAGCACGGGTTAGCGTCGAGTGCTGGCATAAAGTGAGTCGAGAAATCTGAAAAGGGAGCTGCGGATGTGATGAGGGCTGGACGACTGGCGGGAAGACAACAAATGCAAAAAATAAAAAAAAATGACAGGCTTTTATCATACGCACGCACAGCACTTACTAGCCACGGACAAGTATTGTTGGAGCAACAGGGGCTGCTGTTGGAGCTGCTGTTGGAGCTGCTGCCTGAGTGCATTGTTTGCCCTGGACCAGGCTAGGACGGCGCGGTGTCGTGGGAACGGCTTCTCTGGGTAAGCGGATTGGGAATGGCACAATGCACTTGCTGTTTGAAATAAAAGTGCACAGGCACAAAGCCACTACTGCGCTGCACTGCTTTTGAGGAAGTGAGCGTTGAAGGCTGTGGTGGTCTTGCCCCTGTTGTTGCTCATTTCTTCAAGAGCAATAATAAGAATTCGCCTTCTTTTATGCCAGTCACTGTCGCTTGATGAACTCCCACAGGGAGCTAGCAGGCTATCCCTGCTAGCTAATTACTTGGTCACGCGCATAAAACCAGCCTCTTTCACAAAAGCCAGCAATCAGAGCACAACCATGGCACAGCCATCGCAATAAGCGGGTCAAACACCATCGCAAAATAGCCACTCAGTCAACAAACAAACGCCATTGTCTTGCCGTAAAGCGGGCGAACGAGCAAACAAACAGCTTGGCTCGTAAAAAACTGTAGCATAACAGTGGCTTTAAAGTGGAAGTGAAAGCTCTTGAAAGGCCACAAAACAGGGTGTACCTTGGTACTTGTCACGATTTAAATGATTCTCCTTGTGAGCCTGTGTCAATATATGGCGATATCGATATTCGTCGAAATGCATTGCATTTTTTACGAAATATGAAAAACACTGTCTCAGCTTAACAAATAAGAAGATCTTCTTCTATATATTCGTTGTGGTGTTTGGTGCTTAGAATTTAAATGCGTGCTGTATTTAATCATGAGCAAAAATACTAAAATGATCGAAAATGAGCGAAAATGACCGTGAAACAAGGTAAAGAACCTGCCCGCTCGAGAAGTTTTGCAGTAACTGCAGGCATTTAAGCCTAGGATTGAGCCTAAGATTTATTTTGATAAAGCAATGTATAATTTCTGATCAGAGATGTTTAGGGAAATATACATGGACCAAACTTTAGAGTGAAATTTCAGTTAATTTCCCACTCTTTTACACCCTGTATCCACTTCGTAACACACAACATTTTCGGCATTTATGCTCTTTAAATATTTAAAATACGCGGCGCGACGTCGTAATGTAGGATGGCCCACAAACGGAAATAATGATGAGGTGTGCGTCTGCCTGTGTGTTCGACTGTGGTGGTGGTGTGTGCATGTGTATGTGTATGTGTGTATATGCCTTTGTTGTTTGGTTGAAGAGGGCGCCCAAGGGCCATGACTATCGTGGCCGTCCGGGCATGCTCCCGTGTGGCCGTGTGTCCTGTCCTCTGCCTAAACATCAAACAAAATCGATATGTGGGTGGGTGGTGTGTACGAGTATATGATTTTTGGCATAAACAAGCAACAAGCGGGTCCCCACCAGACACACAAACATACTCACAGTAGTCGTACGTAAACCTTGCCAGGGGGCCCGTTTACAGGTTTGGTCCTTGCTTTGTTTGAACGCCGCAGGACGCTCATTTTTAGTAATGAGTTTGTCTATCTGCAGAGGATGAGCAAATAGGGTCTGGCCCCTGCCGGGTCTTCCACTAACTTCTGGCTGGCGAGATCCGGAATATCCTTAAAGATTCAAGCAGACGATGGCCTGTCTATCCTTGGCTGATGAGGATGATTTGCGGATAAGTTTTGAATAAAAAGCAACGCCAAGATAACAATAAACGAAAGGACACCGAACGGATGTTTGATTTTTCAACATTCTAGACTGACTTTTATTATAAGCATCTAAGTTTTTAGATTTATTGCCTGTACATTAGTCTTTTGAAAGGTAAAGAAAAGCTTTCTTGTTCAATTTCGTTTAATTCCCAAAATATAATATTCGAATGTTAGGGTATAGAAAAAGCCACAATTTGCTTCGAGACGGGAATAAATACATTTTTACGTATGTACATATGCACATGTGTATGTGTATAGAAAGGGAACACACACATACTTCAGGCCAAATGTCCTGAGGGTCGTGTCGATTCTTGTTAGGAGCTGTCTTCCCGCCATTGTCGTTGCTGTTGTTGTTGCTGTTGCTGTTGCTATTGCCGTTGCCGTTGCCTTTGCCGTAGTCTTTGCCGTCTTCCTGTTGCCACCTTCCGGTTGCCATTATATTGAACATTTGCTATAAATAATTTGGTCTCGATTTGAAGTGTGAGCGGTAATGAAATTCACTTGATTATCCCCTGATTGGTTCCTCCCGGAACGAGAAACTGCACTGGAAGGGAGGGAGTGCTGAGTGCTGCACTGATGCCGAATCATCAATCAGCTGCGCTTTTAATTAGCACTGACTACTGTATGTATGGTCCTCCATGCATCCATCCTCTTCTCCATGTGCGGACCCCGACCGCAGCTCAAGTGAACATCATTAGGACACATTAGAGATTTAATTAAATCGAATCGAATAGGATTCGATTCGATTGACCTTTAGCCCCCCTTCGGAATCCCCTTCGGTTTCCGATTGCTTCCGTGGCATATGGCATCTGGTTTATACATATGTACATATATGTACTTTCAATTAGCTGCAGACAATAAATATGCAAAGTTTCCTTCTAGATCTACGACAAAATGGTGCACTTAGATTAATTGAAGCACCTTTGAGTTCCACCTTCACCATCCACCACTTGAAATACTCGTAGATATACAGGACATACATACATATGTATATATTGAATGCATTTATATACATATGTAGAACATTTTGTTGCGCTTAAAGAATTGCTGTCAGTGGCCTTATAAAATGGCCAGCGAAACGGGCCAGACCCCATGTGTAAACTGTTTTTTATGACACCGTCGAGATGCGTACCCATACAATACACCCATAATGCCATCCTCCATTTCATGGCAACTTTGTGCCGCTCTCTGCGTCTGTTTAGAGTATGCCAAATGGCCATTGTCTGCGGCGGCTTCCATTCTGATTTATGATTTCACACACGCACACGCACACACACACACACACACACACACACACACGCACACGCACAAAAAAAAACAGGGAAAAAGGGAACAAGCCCGAATATGACATAGTACGCCTGTGTCCTCGAAATCTCTGAGGTCCATTTTTACAACTCGACCTGGTTTCGGGTTCCGTTCCCTTAATGTCCAGCAGATGGGGGATCATATAAATCATGCAAATGTTTCATATCTCCAGTACAAAAGGCCATGACAATTGATGGAGAATGTCTTGCATCGATATTCTGATATTTTTACAGAATACACGGCGGGGAAAAGTGTGCAACTTCAATGTTGTTTTCGGATCTGGTTCCAGAAGATATAATTGTGAAGTCAGAAGAAGACCCGCAATCTCCAATCAAGAATCACATTTTATAATGGAAATATTACACTTTTTGTAGTCATAAAACCCTGCACCCTGTGTACCCTGTTTCTAGATCTTCGCAGTGTATACAGCAAGGGCTCTCCTCATGCAATCATGAATCATAATTCACTTTATATGATACTCTCCAGCATAAACCATACATTTCGGGGGCGGCTGAGAGTAGAGTCAATTTTTGAATAATGAAAAACTTTTTACGGGTATATGTATGTATGTATATCCGAGTACCTGACTGCGGCAGCCTTGGGACCATGGGGGTGGATGGGACGACCATGGACGATGATAATGATGTTGATGATGGAAGGGGGGGCGGCCCGTGTGCCAGATCCAATGTAAGCGTAGACCAATTAGGCGTAAACAAATTTGTTACTGTGGAAATATGAGAATCACTAGTTGCTCTGCCCACTCCACAGCAGTCCGTCCGATCGGATGCCCAATTCGTCGCAACCCTCCACCAACTTTGACATTGATAAAACTGCGGCGGCAGTGGCGGAGGCGGAGGAAGGGCTGCTGCTTCCAGCTTAGTTCCCCATACGCTCTAACGCATCCTACCAGCCTCGAGGGGCACACGCACTCTCGTCACACACATGCCGCCCATTGCATGCAAATATTTTTTAGGCTATTGATACGCACTTATGTATATATACATATATATGTACATATGTATGTGGTACGTACATATGTGGCATTGTGTGTGGCAGAATGCCAAGGAATGCGTACAAGAATGATGGCCCTGATGGCCCAACAAACTGTTGCTCTTCAGGCGTCCAGGGTAGGCCATGGGTGGATGGATAGAATTTTAGAACACGCCAGGGACATTTTCCCCAGGCTCACGGACAGTCAGACGGACAGACAGACAGAATGACAGACAGACAGGAATCGAGGGAATTTCCCCTGCGCGCAACAGTCTATTTCTTCCGCCCACTCCTCCTCCCGCTGAGTGCCAAAGACAGAGCCAGAGCGGGGGGCAGTGGGGTTCGTGCTGCCGCCGAACTCCTTTTGTGAGTCTACCGTTTGCTCCAGCTCCAGTTCCAGCTCCTGCTGTGCGGAGACACTGAGACTGCTCCTTCAGTCTTCTTGGGGACTTGGCAGTGTGTGCACGTGTCCAACGCAACGAATTTCGTGTTGTTCAGCTTTGAGATTCTTAGAGATTCGAGTCTCCTGTAGAGTGTACACCCGAAACCCATCATATTTGGCGAAGTTTCTCTCTTGTTTTTTTTGTGTGCCTATGCTCTGTCTGGTTCTGGTTCAGGTTCGGGTTCAGTGTTCCGATTTCAAGCCACGCTAAAAGATGTAAGTATGACAATTTATTGCCCCTGCTGTTTTATGATTTTTCTGCGGGCTGGCGGGCTGGCTGGCTGGCTGGCTGGCAGGCTGGCGGGGGTTCCAACGCTTTGTGTACGCCACGACGTGTGAATCCTAGTGTTAAGAGGATTACAATGTTTCCAGTAATTATTATCGGGCATGGGTGTGGGTGTGGGTGTGGGTATGTGAATGGGTGTGCTTGTGTTGGCTGTTGCTGTTTCCACAAAACTGCGCTACGGGGAATTAACTTTGTTTCGATCTAATCACGTCTGACATCGACTTAACAGGATAGCAGTTGGGTGGAGCAGTGGCAGAAGGTTAAACTGTTTTTTGACATTTAGTTTTTAGTGTAATTCCCACTCTGTGATATGTATACACATATGTACATGTATGTATGTACGTATATATTTTATAGGTATGTATATTTATAAGAGAACATACACATAACCCATACTGTCATGTGGCCTCGAGATACACTTAATCCGACATTTACAATTTTTGCTTAAGGATTTATTTATGGATTCAATATGTGTACAACGCTTACATTTCCGTTGCCCACCGGGATGAGTGGAGGAGGGACCCGTGGGTGTCTGTGTGTCTGTGCGTGTGTGTTTTCCTTTACCTTTTCGAATACTTCTTCTTCAATGCCCTGAATCGAGGAGACCAATCCCTGGCGAAGGCACATTTGCATGCGCGCCTGGAAAGAAGCTGCTCTGAATATACTTATTTTCAATTTAACATTTTTTATTTTATTTTTAAAACTCATTTTGCGATGCACATACACAATAGCAGGAAAAGGCAGCAGCAGCAGCAGCAGGCAGCTTGTGGGAGTGGATAGAACTATATAGAATGCTGCTGACAGGACTCCTGTCTGAACAGCAGGACGCAGACACAGCAGCAGCAGCAGAAGACGGCGGCACAATCAACAAGCTGCAAAAGAAATTGACTGAGAGCAAGTGCAGAGTGCACAATTTCTCAACAACTCGGAAGTCATCATTCTAAAGATAGATCCTCTTTTCTATCTTGCCACAAGTCAAAGTCAAAGCTTAGCGGGGGAGCCTCTGTGCTCTGTGCCTCTGTGCTCGCATTTGAATGGCAAACAGGTAAACAACGCGGGAAGTCTTTCAAGGCACGAAGTCCTCTTGGCTTTTCACTTAATTATTCGACTTCAACGAGGGGCGCTCTGCTGTGCTCTGCTTTATCATAGCACTCCAAGCTACATACCTATGGGCTATGGAATCGGCCGGAACATCATCTACTTCCTTCACTTTCTGTCGGCCCAAAAATATCACTCTAAACTGCTTTCTGAGAATCCGATAGAACAGATCGATTGGTGGCATGTGAATTCCAGTGCCATTAGTGCCAATTAAAAAGATTGAGGAGGAAACCAATCGATAAATGTGACCATCAAAGAAAGCATTGAAATTTGCAATATTTGTGCAGATATTTAACATTAAAACAGTTTCAAAATCTGGCAGCTTACAATTTATTATGGCCTGAAACTGTCAATTGGCTCAAGAGCCAGAAAGACAGACGAGGTCTGTCCCCTGTCCCCTGTACCCTGTCCTTGTACCAGTCCCATTCAAATAGAAATCCTCATAGGAGGCAGCTGCAGGACTCCCATTACAAGAAGCAAACATTGAGGTACATTTCTGTTTACCCAGTTATGTTATGTCCTTGGGTATGGGAGCCTTGAGAGCATATTGTAACCATTTATCATGCTACTCAAAATGGCAAATAAATAGAATTTATTTGTGTTCTTTTTTTGTTGTTTTTTGTTGCTTTTTGTTGCTTTTTTGCTCCTGTACTTTCTCGAGTATGCAAAAGAATGTTTATTTGTGTAAACGGTGGAATGACAACAATAAATTGTTTGTGCACAATGTGGCACAATTGTCACTTGCCTCGGGGTCATGCCACAAATGAACTGTGCGTCAACAATTTCACAGCTTCGATTTGGCCCCGGGGGGTAAAATTTATTTGTTTTCCTCACAGTTCGATTTGTTGGCAAGTCCGAGCGTTTCTCTTTATTTTTGCCATTATTTTCATTAGTCCATTCGCTATTTATAGAGAGCCCAACACATCTGAGACTATATTTAGTAGTGGTCGTATATGGATGGCATGGTGTCGTCTTGGTCTCTCTGCAAACATGGTGACAGCGGATACTTAGCTCTTTGGTTGCTCTTGTTGCACGCCTCCGCATCCGCCTACCCGTCTTCCCGCCCACCCGCCTCCCTTTGTTTTCCGAACAGCAGAGTGGAGAGCAGTGCAAACATGGGCCAACAAGTGTGTGCCAGAAATATAACTAAAAATGTGGCAACAAAATCGATATGGAAACTCTACATCATGTATAAAAAGTTGTTGCTACATAAATATCAAATATGCAAATATTTACCCGCCTGCCACCTGAAATGTTTCTCTCCTACTCCTCCTGTTCCTCCTGTGAAAATGTTGGGGAAACTTCATGTGCTGTGGGGGGGAGGAGGGGGAGCGGGAGCGGGAGCGAGCGGTAGCTCGATTTGCCTGGCAATATGCAAAATCTCTAAAGGAGCAGCACCACCGTTGCCAGCCAGTTAGCCTCGTCAACCACCGTCAGCCTGGGGAATAGCTGTCACCTTGGAGTCCCAGCACCCATCCACCATTAAGGTAACTTTTCCCCGCACCTCTATAAGCATACACCACTCCCCCCCTCCCCGCCGTATACACCCTACACACCCTATACACCCTATACACCCTATACACATGTAGTATGTATGGTAGCGTTAATAACGCCAGGCAGTCAGCAAGTGAAGAAGGAACGAAAAGATCAAAAGCTTTAACACGCCACCGAAGGCATGTGCAAATATGTATTTCAGTTGATTTTATTCTTTATTTCTATTTTCATCTTATTTTGTACCGTTCCGTGCAAATTTCCCCTTCGCCGGGCCACAAATAATACCAAAAACAACAACAACAACAACAACAACAACAACAACAAAAGTAATACTGTATGCGTTGGAGATGAGCCTAAAAAGTCCCTTAATGCCAGAAACACAGCCAGACAAGAGGTGGGCTTTTTTTTGTGTGCTGGGTCTTGGGAGTGGGTCCTTGGAGTCGGTCTGGGCACAGGGTTCAGAAGGGACAGGCGGCCAACCGTGCTGTCATTTTTTTTGCTGTCCTGTTGCGCTTCGTTTTCGAGGGCTCCTTGGACGGGACGGGACGGGACCTCTGCTTTTGGGTCGTTTTTCGTTTAACGTTCGGTCCATACCTGCAGCTGTTTATCATAATTTTGTTGATTTGCTGTCTGCTAAAAGTAACAATAATAATCACAACAACAACAACAACAGAAACAGAAACAACAACAAAAAGCGAGGGCGGCAAAATCAAAATAAAATAAAAAAGGAAAAACTGGCCCTGGCCCTGGCCGCCCCGGAAAGTAAGCTACGAAAAAGTTTCCTCCACCAAAGGCACACCCGAAAACGAAAGGAAAACGGAAACGGAGGAAGAAGAAAGAAGTAGACAAGCAAAAAAAAAGCAAAAAAAAAAGGGAGAAAACTTTTGCAAGTGAATTTGAATGCTGAAAACTTGTATTAGCGACAACAAAAGGTATGGGAAAAGTAAACTGAGTTTCACATCAGGCTTCAGGCTTCAGGCTGGATGCCCTTAAAAGGTGAGAAATTAAAAGAATTAATTTTACAACAATTTCCAGTGAAAGGAACTGGAATACAGAACGGAATCGATCAGCTGATTGCAGATACATATCAGGAGAGGGCATACTTCCAGTGTATTCTTGAATATGTTCGAAATTTGTTAAGTTTTAGCTTAAGAAAAGCTAAGAATAACTAACGTGAAATGGTATTGCAATTCTATAGAAATAATAAATTAAAGTATCAAATTCCGTAATGTGGAAAAGCGCAGAACTCAAATAGATTTCCATCGAAATACTTGAGCAGAAATCAAGGTGTTGCTGTTGCTGTTACTGTTGAATTAAACGGCAAACTTAAAGTTAGTCATGTTTAACTTTAGCCAGCGAGGGTATATATGTACTATACACGTATAACGGATATAGGGGCTATATTTGTGTATAGACTAACATTAACTTGGGGTTTTTTTTGTCGGCTGACCAGGCGTATGCGTCATGTCAAATGGGTCGCAACGCTTTTCATAACTTTTCGGCAATGGCCTGCCTCTTGGTCCTTGGCCCTGTCCTTGGCGATATTTTATAATGAATTGTTGTCACAATATAATGTGCCCATTGTTGTTGGATGGCTGCTGTGTGTGTGTGAGTTTTGTGTGTGTGTGTGTGTGTGGGGCAATTTAATAAAATATTCAATTGCCTTTTGGCCGACTTTCGTTCCTCAAGGGAAGGCAAATGACCGGGCCAGACCGGTCCCCGTCTCCGTCTCCATCTCCATCTTCTCCAGCTCCTTCTACGGCCTTTGGGCTGCCAATTAAAAACATGGCGTCATGGCAACATCAACTGCTAACGGCACATGGATGGAGCAGGAGAGCAGGACCAGAGCACGAGCACGCAAATGTTTATTAGCCGCAAAACGTTGCTCATTAAAAAAGTTCGTCACGGGCTTCAAGGCCTCCACAAAACCTGGCTAACTGAACTGGCCGTGGGATCGCTCTGCCTGATTAAAACTTTTTCTAATTCCCAACCACACTCCCGGCTCCCCACCATTTCACCATTTCACCATTTCACTTTCACAGTTCTCCCCCCACCCCACCCCACCCCTCTCCCCCACGACAGTCGTTTCCGTGGGTTGGAAGTTGGCTTTAAAGTTTGCTTAGTTGATGGTTTAAACTCGTTCGCTGACAGGCAAGAGCCTAATTATGGCTGCTCGTCGCCATTGCCATTGCCATTGCCATCGTCATCATAATCATCGTTATCATTATCATTAACATCATTATGGTTGTCTTCAATGTGTTTTTTTTTTGTTTTTTCGGGAAAGTGGGGAAGGACCAGATGTTCCAGCGCCTGGCCGCCGGCATTCGCTTTGATCTTTCGGTCCTGATTATATGGCAACGATTTGTGTCCTTTTTTATTTGTTTTCCCTGTGCTCAGTGCTGTGTATGTGTGTGTGTGTGTGTGTGAGTCGCCTAACACGGATTGGATCCTTTTGCACAGGCCAATGCCTTTTATGACTTCATTCCTCTTCCTGCTTGGAGTGGAGGAAGGATATCGCATCCTCCGCTCCACATTCTCCAGATCCAGAGTGAGCAGTGAGCAGTGAGGAGTGAGGAGTGAGGATGGAGTGCTCGCACAGCACACACAATCATATCATAACCAATGACCATGTTAATACAGGAACGTGATGGTCGCTGCTCATCACTTGACACTGCTGCACACTAATCATCGATGGAGGAGTCCAAGCGAGGGGTCACCGATGGCCGGATGTGGGCGGTGATGGCGTGAAACTATAATCTAGCTTTATATCCGACACTCCTTTTGTGTGCGTTGTGTGTGAGGGACGTTATCGAGATTCGAATGGGGGATACCTAATCCTAAGTTATTTATCAAGATTCGGTATCAAAATAATTAAAACATAATCAATATATATCTAAATGAATGTATATTCTATCGTTAATTGATCCAAATGAAATCAAAGACCACTTGCTTTCATAAATATTCGTACGATAGAATTGGTAAACAGATTTCTGTCTCTGTGTTGTTTTTTCCTTTTATCAGTAAAAAAAACATTGAAGACTCAGGAAAAGGCCCTGCACCTAGTGGGAATATCAACAAAAACTTGGATAACCTACGTACATATACATATGTATATACGTATTCCGAGTATTCCGAAACACTCAACACATCATACAATCACACATCACATTCACACAATCAGGCTGAAGGCTGAAGCCTGAGAGCAGAGCAGAGCAGGCCAGGGCAGGGCAGGGCAGGCAGAGAGTCGACACACGCAATCACACAGACAGGACAAGGCAGCGATGTGGCAGGCGTCCCGTGCCCTGTTGCAATGTCCCATTAAACTAATGTGTGTATATGGCGCACATATACCAGTACACACGAGTGCGCGTACGAGTATGCACGCCTTAGACAGTCTGGAAGTACGAGTAAGCATTGCATGAAGGGCTGTGGCTCTGCCTCTGCCTGTGCCTGTGACAGTGGCGGAGGCGGAGCGGCAGTGTCGACACGACCCACAGATGATGAAGGGAAACGGTTCGCTGGCTGCAAAGTTAAGCATGCTGTCACACGTTTCATTTATTATAAAATATGCAAACGTGGTGCCTTATAAATGATCAACATCTTCAATTTAATAATGTCATCGTCAGCAGCAACAGCATCAGCCATCAGCCATCAGGCATCAGGAATCAGGAATCAAGGCCATCGCCATGGCCCATCAATTGCAATTACCCGGACCAGGGACCAGGGAGCTGTTGAACGAAATCTCAGTCCGTCAGCGGCTTAAAATTCCCATTTTCCATAATTAAGGCAAAAGAATTGCTGTAAATACTCTTAATTGCCCTCGCTGGCATGCATGGATTGGCCATCTGGCCAGCTCTCCAGCTGGCCAGGAAAACTGATTCTCCTGCTGCCCAGCATGTGGGCCAATTGTTAACCGGTTGCATGCGTTGATATTAAATTTATTTCTCAGCCCACACACTCCCACACACAAGGATGGGCTGTGGCGATATGTAATCGGATAAAAGAAGCTTATAAAATTAATTGCAATGGCAATTCCGAATGAAATGGCTCTTGCATCTCTAATTGTCAAAATGCATTCATTTGGTATTATATTATTGGTATATTGAATGATAGGTCAGATGACTAAGGTAAACACTTATAATAAACACTTGGCAAAAAGAGACAATAGAACTGCACTTCAAGCTGTGAAAACACATACATGTGCAGGAGTATTCCTTCTGGGGGTGGAAAGTTTTTGCATGCACTGTTGAGTGCTCAGAAGAGCAAAAGAGCACACCCAGAATGTTCATCTATGTATCTTATCTTGCCTGGTCTTTGTGTGTGTGTGTGTGTGTGTGTGTGTGTGTGTGTGTGTGTGTGTGTGTGTGTGGTATGGTCCATTGTTGAGTTGTGTTGTTCAATTGTTTAAGGACTGTGCACTTTTGCCCTTAATTGATGATTTTATCGTGTTTCTTGCTTCATTAATCGAAACCCTTGGAGGCACAAACATCTGGTGATGAGAGTCGACCAGAACCAGAGGGAATATTTTATAATTTGTTTTCTGTCAGAAAAGGTGACTTGTTAATTAAAACCAGCCCTTCGTCTCTCCCTCTCTCTCTCTCTCTGACTTTCTCTCTGTTGACTTTTTAAATTTATTTTAACGTATATTTTATCAAAAGCATTTGAAAGTGTTTGTTAGCACTCGCAAAGGGATAACAGTCGAGGGAGGCAGGGAGGCAGGGAGGCACGGCACAGAGGAAGAAGAGACGAACTGGGGGACAGCTTTGTTTAGCTCAGCGTTGACAAATCATTTTAGTTGCACTGTCGACAGTTGGAGTGTGACGGAGATATAAACTGACATGCAGACATGCAGACAGGCAGACAGATAGACAGGCAGACGGACAGACGGAAAGACAGACAAACAGACACACAGACACGCTGAGCAGACAGTGGAGGATGGGCTTTAGCTGCAACTGGTGGTGTGGTGGCATGTTGCCGGATGAGGCAGGGCGATGACTGCCAACGTCATTTATGATTGACGCCCCCCCCACTGCAGATGTGCCACCATTCTGGCCTGTCTTCCTGCCGCCTTTTCAGTGTGCGTTGGCCTGAATTGTGTGCAAATTAGATACATCATATTCATGCCCGCCGACGGTCCGCTAACGGATTATTTATAGTCCGCTCCACGCTCCACGCATCGTATGCCACAGCCAATTGGGTTATGTATTTTTCAGATGAAACTGAAGCTCCGTGCACTGAAAACTGAGAGTATATTCCACATATAGGCTTCCCGCTGATTCACATGAGTATATCCTGACGATTTTTTTCAGTGTTTTCAGCACAGAAGTGCCACTCACCGACAACTATGCAAATCATTTGAGCTTCACGCCCAGCTACCGTCCTGTCCTACAGTATCTACATACAATATGGTATACATACATACATGCATACATACATATATCCATTGGGACATGTGTATTGTTAGTTCTGGTACGCGTCGTGTATGGCATACAGCTGCAATGGAAAAGTTGTTTCTTATTGAAAAAGTTTTGAGCATTTGTCGTAATATTATGCAGGTCGCTGGTGGCTGAACCTGAACTGAACCGAACCGAACCGAACCGAACCCTTGCCCTGCCCCGTCACCCCGTCACCCAAATGGGGTTCATCGCAGTGTGAACCAGGGCTTTGTCCTCTTTGGCGCCAGCTTCAGTTTCAGCTTCAGCATCAGACTCCACTCAACGGCCAAGTAACGAGAGGACCCAACACCTTTATTTTGCATTTATTGTGTGCCAAGGCGCAGGGACTGGAGGACAATAAGGCAAACTTGGGTCCCGGGATCTGCCAGGGGGGAGGATGCTTTTGGGAGGGCTCCAAAGGGGACCCTTGACGCGTTGATTGATTGTGTTAGAGGGAGGGACGGTTCAAAAAGTGAGGGAAAAGCGAAAGAAAGTACACCGGAGGGTAAATAAAGTATACAGCAATTGCACAGTGGTTCGAAACAGCGTATAACATTTAAATATTCAAATCTAGATCGGTCCTCGAAACATTGTCTTCATCGATTGCTGCCATATTCCGCAACTGAGAAAAGAACACGAACAATGCATTCTTAGCCCTCATATTGGGTAGCCCCTCTTCAGCGTATAGCAATCCAATAACTGGCAATATTCTAAAGCCTCTTAAACCCCCATAGTCAAATCGACGCACATTTTGGATTGGTTGGATTGGTTGGATTGTATGGCCAAATCCCCGTATTGCGTCGGTCTTCAGTCAGTATAATTTCGATTTTCCTTTATTGTCTTTTATCTTTATGTGTGTGTGTGTGTGGGGGTACGGGGGGTGTACGAGTGTATACAAATCGAGAGGGCAATGGCAATGTAAATTGTTGACGGGCATTGAAAGGCTTTGGCTGCTCGAGTGCCGGTTGCCTGTTTGCATAAGCCCAGGCCGACAGACCGACAGACCAGCCAGGTAGTCAGGTGGCCAAATCAAATGAATCGAATGCCAATCCCGACGCCGACGCCGAAGCCGACGCCAATGCCAATGCCAAAGCCAAAGAAGGGGCTTTAAAGAACTGTAACTGTAGCTGCTCCTCTCCTGTGTTGACACAGGTGTGTGCCTGGATAAACAGATGGGGGATAGGGGACCCGCGCGCTCCTGTTTGCTCCCGTTCGCTCCCGTTCGCGGCAACAACGTGTCCTGACTGTTAAAGTTGCGACCGCATATTAAATTACGTCCCACAAAAATTGGTCGATTAGATGAGATGAGGGGGCGTGTCAAGTCATGTCGGGGCGGGGGTCGGGCAGTAGCTACATAGCTGTCTAGCTGTGTCCCATAGAGTTTATGCCCGGTCAACCGCAACAAGTGAACGCCCCTTGAAAATTGTTGCGCATACGCAGCGGTGTCACCATAAGCGGTCGCCGGCAGCAGCTACGAGCGGTGTCAACGAGCGGCGGCCGTATGGCTGGCTTTCAATGTGAAAGTTTTCATTTTTGTGGGTCATAAACGTAAAATATCTTTATTGTGAATGACGCTTTGAGGTTAAAAATAAATCAGGGCCCAACCATGGGGCTTATGCGTAATGCGTAATGTGTGTGTGTGTGTGTGTGTGTGATTTTTCTTGTGTATGTGTGGGTGGAAAATTACGTGTGCTGTGGCGAATTTTATGGCACTGTCTGTGTGGGTCCTTGTCTTTGCTTAAATTTTCTTTGCGAGTTTTCCTTGTGCCTTGCTTTTGTAGTCATTTCTGAAAATATTGCCTAACAAAGCGTTAATAAATGAGGCATTTAATTAATTGCCAGGCCACGGCTGCAATTTAATTATGTCACCTTAGCACCTCGGGCCTTGAAAGAACTTTAATGGAATTTAAAGAGGCTCAGAGCACAGAGGCAGGCTCTTCAATCTTCATTTGACTTACACTGAAACAAAAACACATTCCCCGAGCATTTTTCAATTGGTAAAATTGGCACTCAAGTTTAGCAGACGCCCAATCCAGGCCATCTCTGAATATCTGAGTTGTCTATGTAACTCTCCCAAGTTTTACTGCCGTTCCAATAGATGGAACCATATTCATAAAGAATTTATTATTCATGTGTAGTATTTTTATCTCGCATTAGTATTTTTTTCAGATTTTCTACAGGTATATTTTTCGTGATTGTTCTGTAGTCTCTCTCTCTCGCTATTTTTTTTTCTGTCAGCTGCATTTATCCAAACGTTATTAAAAAACAAAATTAAAACTCTGCTGCGTATGTGTATACATAAATACGTATTAAATCTAATTTTATTAGTGGGTTTTGAACAGGAATGAAAATTGACGTTTAGCCCGAGTTGCCTACAAGATGATTCGACTAATGAAATCAGCTTTTGGCAGCATAATTTTTCGCAGAGTGTAGAGCAAAGAGCGACAGAGCGACAGAGCTTTTCATATGTCGTATGAGGCGCTCTGAAATAAATTGAATTGCATGCAGACACGAGAGACGAGAGCAAGGAAGCCAGAAGAGAAAGAGGGGGGGAGGTGGAGCCGTGCCTCACTTGACAGCTGGTCACAAAAGCCAGCCCACTGGCAGGAGAGAAAGGGGAGAAAGGGGTAGGGACAGCAGGCGCTGAAGGAGAATAAGTGCAGACGTCAACACTCCAAGCCCAAGCAGGCTCTATGGAGATGGCTGCGACTGTGGCAAGGAAGTGAGCCAGTTTGCTTCCACAATAGGCAGCAATGGCAACCAAAAACCAATGTTTATTCTGATTCACAAAACAGAGTCAGCAGACCCGAGAGCAGACATCAGAGACATCAGAGACATCACAGACATCAGACAGATCAGGCATCGGGCAATTCAACTTTGCACTTGGCTACAAGGAAGGGAAGGCACCCAACGCAATAGCAATAGCAATAGCAAATCTCTGCCCATGCCGTGCGCTGTATGGAATCGACCCAGGATTAATGCCTAAGACCGCTGCGACAGGATATTTAATCTCGTTGTTGTATTAGAACTGGTGTGAGGTGGCCACCACGCAGCGACACGACATGGAGAGACCCTGAAACCCTGGAACCCAAGACCCACTGAAACCAAGACCCACAACTGAGACGACAGCAACAGCTTAAAGTGCTTCAAGTGGCAGTCAGCCATGGCGGAGGTGGGTGGTGGTGGTGGTGGTGCCCCCATCTGGCTTCTAAAGGGTAATGCCTCTACTTAGCCTGTTGCCATTGTTGCTGTTGCGTTGAATTTTATTGTAATTCTAGGAATTGTTATTTCTACTTTAACAAGCCGAAACCAAATCTCAGCCCTCCATTTACAATCCATTGCCGTTGCCGTTGCGTGTGGGCCCCCAGAGATGACTCGGCACGACCCCTTTCATCTACTATATCGAAGTCCTCCGAAGTCTCCGCCCGAATACTACTAGGAGCAAGGAGACGAGTATCGGCGTCGCTTTTTGTGGTTTGACGCAAATTGCCATCGCAACGGCACGAGAGTCGAATGCCAGCGTAAATGTCGGGCTCACTCTCAGCTTACCAAGTGCGAGAATCACCAAAAAAGTGTCCAAAGACAACTCGAATTTGAATCTCTGTAAAATAACTTCTATTTAGTGGATTCTGTTATTGACCTCAAAGTGTAAATGCCTTTGAATACATTTCTCTGCCTTCTTTTGAGGAGAACTCTGTTCTGTGCTGTTCTGTACTGTTCTGTGCTGTTCTGTGCTGTTCTTTTTTGTAATTGCAGGCAAGTGTGGAGCGGAGCAGCAGCTGCTGTTAGTTTTCATTAAGCAAAGTGCTGCTCTGTACTTTGCTTTGCCGCTGCTGGTCTGCTCTAGGGTCCAAGTCCAAGGAAATTTGAGGCAACCGTCGTCTGGCCATTGGCAACATCTCTGTCAGGCCCAAAGGAGCTTTCGATCCGTACTCAAGTTCCAGCAAATTGATTGCAGGCCACCGTACTCACTCCTTGAACTCCTTCAGCCATGCAAATAGTCGAAATTGGTGAAACACATACAGAGAGAAAGAGAGAGAGAGAGAGAGAGAGCATAGAGAGGGGAATGGATAGGATGTACATATACCCATACAATATATGGCATAGAAAAGAATAAACGAAACTAATTTCCGGCCATTCGACAATCGACACAAATAAAAGCGCATCAAACCGGAAATCGAGTTAAAACCTAAGATAAAAGGACCCCCAGAAGGCAGCGACGGCATGTCGTTGCGCATTGCGTGACTCTAATTAGTGGCACAGAGCGAAGTGAGGCGTGAAGAACAGAGAGAGGTGGGATGTGGAGAAAGCGAGGAAGATAGAGACGTTGAAAAAGAGACGGAGACGGAGACGGGGATGCTGTTGCTGTTGCTGTCTTTCGGATGGGTCGCATATTGCGAAGCGAAGTTTTTACAACCGCTTGTTCATCTGTGGCACGGGAGATGGTTGACTGACGCTCTAGCAAGTTTGCAAATAATGCAGTTGCACGGCCATCCAAGCTACGTGCCACACCTACACACACACACACACACACACACACAGATATGTATGTAAATGGTATGCCGCCCACACAGCAAAGTGCGAAACTAACGATGTGGCCAAAACCACCCAAAATGTTGGAGTTCAGTCGAGTCGAGTGCAGCTCAAACTGCGATTACGCTGCTTCCTGTGCGGCCGGAGTCTTGTTGCACACTCTATCTCTTTACCCATCGCAGCCCCTCCCCCCCCCCCCCCCCCACTCTTTGTCTATCTTTTTTGCACTGCCACGGTGGATATCCTTGCAATATGCATATTGTTGTTATTGCTTTTATACAGGAAACACCTGGGATTTGAAGAGTGTATTTGGTTTCGCTGCAACTAGGTGACAGGTGTGTGCACCACTACTCTCCCGACACACGACACACGACAGACGACACACGAGTACAGTGTGTCAAAAAAGTGCTCTTTCCCAATTGAAACTTATGTTACAAATTGAAATATTCATCCCTGGTGCAACTCTTTATGGCTCAAATTCTAATTAGAATTTGCTTGGCTAACCACGAGGTACCACATGGTCGATTCGAGCACTGCTCGCATGCCTTTTACTACTCAAAAATTTCTCACATGCTGGCCTCTGGCTGCAACAGCATTTGCATGCACTTCGAATTGCGTATACGTACGCATACGATACGCATACGCATACGCATCGGAGTTCTCGTTTTTATGAATTTTTCAACGGATAAACATCCGTTTGGACTTTAATGGGGCAAGAGTGTGCGGAGAATGCATGGAGTGCATGGAGCATGGTGCGGCTGCAGGACGAAAACGAGAAGCAACAGGCAGTGAAAAATGCATTTCATTTTGTACGTTGCTTTAATACAAAGGTTAATTAATAGTCGGTCCACGTGTATAGTAGATAGTACGAGTATTTACTACATACATATGGCAGCTCATGTCCGCACGCCCCATGGCCACGCCCACAAGCACTCATCCAAATGAACGAAGAGTGAGTGGTACAGTACCCTTTGAGCTCTGGTTCTCGTCTCGTCTCGTCTCGTCTTGCTAGGCGTCGTCTCTGCCATTGCCACTACCATTAAAGTTTTTATTAAAGTATTTCCTGCGTGAAAAAGACATCAGTGTGTGGGGGGCGGATTTTCCAACCTCGTGTGTGGGGGCTTATAAAAACACACACACACACACTCAGAACACAGAACACAGATAGATAGACAGTCGACTCGACTCTCACCCCACAAACAGTTCACTCTCTTAATTTCCGGTCTGTTGTTCCGACCAGCGGACTAATTAAAAGTTCAGACTCTATCTATATACTCGTAAGATATGAAAGGTCCCCAGACGAACGAATTTCGAGGCAGCAAAAGCAGAAAATCCTTGACCTTGATGGGAGGGAGGGACGAGACGGGACGGCAGGGAATCACTGTCTGGATTCGTATTCTCGCTTTGTACACTTAACTTGCAATTAAATTGAATTTTTTTGGTACCTTTCGGGCGAATGAGTGGAGAGGAGAGGAATTCATAGAATGGCTCTCAGGGGACAGAGAAAATCGCCTGTAGAGCTTTTTGCCTTTGTACACTTAATATTTCATTTACAGTTTGTATTTATTTACCTTCCAAAGAATTTTTCCGAATATTTTTCCCAATAAAATTTCCCTTTGGTCAAAGGAGACATGGATTCCAGAACACGGAAGCAGCAGGATCAATGTCAACACTTGCACTTAAATTCCGATGGGCGCCTACCACAACGCCCAGCCCCAGCAACAGCCACAGCCCCAAATCCTTCGCCAAAAATGCCAGTGGGGTGGGGGTGGGGGTGGGGGCAGTTTTATCCGGCAGAGTGGGGGAAAACAACCGAAACCGAAAACTTAATAGAATATGCTGACGTTTGCTTCTGCTTTTGCGTTTGCTTTGGTTTTTGGTTGACTGCAGTTGGCTGGTTTGCAGTTGCAACAGCAGTAGCCTTCCACCTCCCACACACACACACACACACAGACACACAGACACACAGACACACAAACACACAAACACAGATGTACATGGCATACATATATGTATGAGTGGTTGGGAAACTGTTAAATTATGAAACGGACGAGGAATGGTGTAACGTTAGCTTAAGCGGATTAACGAAAATTGAATTTTCAATTTGCAATTGATTGCACTCTTGGCCACAAGGAAGGAGGAGGACACGGCACGGCTCGAAGGACACTGGCGAAACGGAAAATGGACACAAGAAAAGGGACGAAGACAGAGGCTTTCCATCCTTTCCTTTCAAGTCTGTCAACCAAAACAAAAGTTGTTAATTTAATCAGGTTAAGTGGGTTTATTGATTGTCTTTGATTACGGGTACGATACGGTACGGTACGGTACGGCAATGTGCGGTTATACGGGTACGGTAGCTACCGTCGGTCGTCTAAACTTAATTTGGGCTTAAAATCTGGTAGACGGTGCTAATCCATTTAGGATTACGATGCAGTTTATCTAGTTGAGGCTTACTGCAAGAGGAAATCGCTTTGGAAA
The DNA here is from genome assembly GCA_008121215.1 of Drosophila athabasca. NCBI lineage: Eukaryota > Metazoa > Arthropoda > Insecta > Diptera > Drosophilidae > Drosophila > Drosophila athabasca. The sequence goes on along the minus strand of CM017796.1, from coordinate 59,874,806 downwards.
TATGAGTATGGTTATTTAATTAACTTAAAATTTGATCGATGGTTGTAAACGATTTTTCCAAAGAAAAGTGGAAATTCCTACGAATGGATGGGCTGATGCTTATATTTAGAAACAATACAATTCCAGGAAACTTGTCGAGCTGGAAAAGTCAGTTGTGTTTGCCAGTTTTCTGAAAATTAATAATTGAATTTTGTTCAATTGATTTTCCAATGAATAACAAACATCTAATTATCAACTCAATGGAACTGTAATCAATTCAATTACGAGTATCTATAAATAAATTCATTTTTCGTGTCTGAATACCGATAAATGTATTCATCTTTTGTTTTATGATAATTTACTATTCGTAGAGTAATGTGATACGAATGAAATGTTACCTAAAAATAACCTCATTTGTGTGCTCTGAATATTTAATGTTGCCATGAACAATTCAATAAAAAGTAGGACGTTTTTTTAGCACATTTATTTTCATATTTATGTAGACATTAGAAATCTAGAAAAACTTTGTTTGCTTATATTGCAAATGTTGCATTTCTCAGAAATGATTTACACTCGAGGAGGAATTTTGCAATCCCAATAAAGTACAACTTTTGCAATCGCAATGTCACCTTCAACCCAGGATCTCCACGGGTATATCCACTCCACTGGCCCCCCCTCCTCCCACAGGAATGTCTAGCTGCTGGGTGACACTTCTCATTGGTCTTCTGTTTGGTTTGGTTTGGTTTGGTTTTTAGTTTTAGTTTTAAAATAAAGGAAACTTTTGTGTGGCAAATACTTGGGAAAAGTTTCCTGTTGGCCACGAAACCGACAGAAGCTGACAAGTTGGCCCGAAGAGATGGTCGATGGTCTCAGCCGGCGCATAGCATAGAATTTGGTCCGATTGTCTTATTATGCTTTATAAATCGAATGATGGCTGCTAAACTGACTTTGAATGGCATCAAAATCAGAATATACATATACATACATACATACATACATACATACATACATACATACATACATATATGCAAACGAGCATAAAAAAGCTTTTCAAAAAGTCGCCAACTCACAAAAAAAAAAAAAAAAAATAAATAACCGCACGCACACCCGTACATCAGCACACTGGCACGCATATATCGGATTTTGGGATACATTTCCTCCTTACCTCCCTCCCTCCCTGCCTCCCTGCCACCCTGCCTCGCTGCCTCCTTCCTGTATGTGTCGTCCAATTTTTCCTGAATATTTCCCTCATGCGTTCATATAAATAAATATCTTTCACATTTTTGTTCGCTTTCTTTTTCGTTCGAAATCAAATTAAAGGTGTCTCCTGTGTATGGATGTGTATCTGTGTGTATCTGTGTGTATCTGCGTGTATGCGTGTGTGTGTGTTTGGGTGTGTGTGGCTGTGTGTATCTGCGTGTGGGTTTATTATGAAAATGCCATGAATTGCTCGCGTATAAAAGTCATCATTAATTTCTCTGTGACGCTTTTTTGGCAACCATTTTTGGAATTTATTCACTCATTCATGAAGAGCCATCGGAAGCAGAACCATAAATAGCAGCAGCAGCAGCAGCAGACAGACGTCCTTCGGAGTGGAAAGTGGCAAGAGCCGCCGCCAGGACAGGCCTACTTGTTGGAGTGCTGGATTTTTTGTGCGAAAGGTTGAAAGAAATACACAAATTTTGAAACCATTTGCGATGTCATAGATAAAATCATTAAAGTTAATCTTAGCCCCTAGTTAGGCCCATGGAGAATGCTCAAGAATCTTCGAATGAATTAAAGTTTAGTTTCAGGGAAGAACTTTTATATTTATCCCTGCCTATACCTATAGAAGGGATATTAGAAGAAATAGTCTTATTTATCCAACAAAAGAACAATTAACGCAGGTAATGTAATGATTGCTTAGGTCTCTTTTTTTATTAGTTACAATTGCCATCATTCTTCTTCTCTGCTTCTCATTAGTCAGACAATCAATCACTGAGTAACTATAAGTCGAAACCCTCTGGGGGCACGACTAATTCGTGGGCACTTTTGCGTTTATTTGGTGGTTTTTACGAGTTCATCAAAGTTGTGGTTGGTTTTTAAAGACGTTGGGCCATGTGACAGGCATAAACAAGGTTATAAAATAAAAATGCGTCCCCTCATAAAATGAGAGCAACGATTGCCGCAAAATGCGGCACAGATTCAGCGGCGTGCGAGTGAGAGCAGCTGCTGCAGCAGTAACCAAGGAGCAGCAGCAGCAGCAGCAGCAGCAGCAGCAAAATGTGGTAGGCAGGATAGCAGGAGGCAGGTGGCAGGTGGCAGGAGGCAAGTGGAGTGAAGAACAATGCCCGGCAGTGTCTGCAATTTATTATGCATACGCCCTGTAGTGCATATTTGTAGCGTGATAAAATCAGTTAATAGTCGCATGAATAAAACATCGCCAAAAGCCCAACGCCAAACGCCCAACGTAGAACGTAGAACGCATGCTCCTGCCAGGTGCAAAGCCTCAAAACCGGAAACTCTTAGCCGTATCGCTTCCGCCGTAAGGAGCGAAATGGTGATTGCTGAAGCCGTTGTTTGGTAGCTAATAAAAATTGCTAAACGCACTGCCACCAGCCCCGCACCGACCGCCCGACCGACCGACCGACCGTCTGTGTATTCTTTTCACAATCAGTTTGACGGCAGAAACTAATTTACTTGTCACTTTTAATTATTGTGTGCTATTAAGCGAAGCGTAAACCCCCGCAAGCCCCTCCCCCCCCCCCCCCCCCCCCCCCCCCCCCCCCCCCCACACACAGGACCATGTAAATCTACTAGGAAACAAGAGGAGGGCGGAGATACCAAGATACAAAGATACAAAGAAGAGGTGCTGTGGTGGCCGAGCCATAGAAGACATCTGTGGGTGTCCGGCGGGAGATTTGATGCTGCTGCTGCTGCTGCTGCGAACGAGGTCGTTCGCCCTCTGGATAGTGGCATATTATTAGACCATATAAATTCATGTCAGTCTACTTTCGGTTTAATTAACTTTCATGTTTGTATTACCCTATCCGTGTGGATTGTGTAGGCCGTTCCGGGTGTGGGACAGTGTAAAATGGCTTTGTTACTGCAGCTTGTTGCTGTTGTAATTGTTATTATGCCACACTAATGACCAGAGAAAGAGAGTCAGGGGGTAGGGGGCAGAGGGCAGTGGCAGGAGCGAAGGGTCAGACCATCGTCATGGCTGGCTTCTGTGGTCACTGGCTGTCGCTGTCGCTATCGCTGTCGTTGTGCATGTCCGGCATGTCGCCATGGCATTGCCCCAAAACCTAATTGTCCTGTCCCCGCAAACGGGCGACCAGGCACACTCGCTCAATTAATTTTGTGTACGAGCACAGAAATTAACTTAAATTTTCAAATTGTTTAGCTAACAAGCCACAGCGCCTACAGCGCATAAATGTAGGTATGAATGTATGATGGCATAATTTGGTTTGCTTCATATTTGATTTGGACCAAAATCAATCAATACAGAAATACAATCCGAACGCAAATAGAACATTTGAATGCGTAGGCTCTAATTCTGGTCATTAAATGGCAGCTAAATATATTCTGTAACTGAAATTCCTTGAGCCACAGAGAGCTGCATTCAATTTTGGGGAAAATATTATCATAAATTCTTAAACGCAAAACGGAAAGGTCCAAAATGACGACAGCACATCTTTTAAGAATAAAGTAAATCAAAACCCTGCCCTGTCCACAGGAGCACACTCCGAAATGTATTCCAAAATTCAGACTTGACTTGTTTTTATAGGCAGAAGCGGAAACGGAAATGATTTGTTGTTCTTTGCGGCTGCTGTGCTGTGGGTGTGCGTACAAATGTAATGACTGCTCGCCAGGGCTTTCGGTTTTGATTTCCGCACTTTACATACATTGTATTTTATGTACATATGTTTATTGTATATACATATACTCGTCTCTTTTTTTTGTGGGGGGGGGCAGCCATAAAATATTCGCATCAATTCACAAGCAGCAGAAGCCGCAGAATTAAAAACCGAACAATTAAGAGGCACGGCACTTGAAATTTTCCAGCAAAACATATCGATACATCCATATATCGTACATATGTACTCGTGCTATTTGATTGAAACGAGATCTTTTTTTCGGTTTTACATATGTATTGATTCACCTGTGGGGAGCCGTACCATGTGTGTCCGTATGTCTGATGGTCTAGCTGGGTGGCAAATAAATAGCTGGTGCATTGCGAACTGTGAGCTGGCGGGGATACATTATCCGGATGTAAAACTATTTCAGCTCACAGATTTTCAGGACCCCCGTCCGCCATCACTGAATAAACATAAATGCTGCTGCAAACAAACGGGTATGGAAATGGGAAAATGTGTTGCCAGTCCACCAAGGCACATCATACCTACCACACAGGGGAAACCAACTCTGCGCGTGTGTGGGTGCGGGTGTGGGTGTGTGTGGGGGGTGGGGGGCATGCAACTCAAGGGCCGCAGCTCACATTTTATCCTGCATACTTGCTGGGACGTTATTTATGAAGAAGCCAGGCCGCCAGGGCAAGTGGCAAGTGGCAAGTGCTTTCGCTTCGCTTTGCTTCTCCTGTTCCCTGTTGCTTCTCCTGTTCCTGCTGTTGCTGTTGCTGTAGCTGTTGCTGGTTGGTGCCACTTTCGCCAGATGACCTTACGATTTAGCTTTGCCATTAATTTTAGTGCATCTGTGAGTACTTTGCTAATTGAAAAAATATTTATTAATAGCTTTTCTCAATGATTAAGTTTCATTAGGGCCAGCCGCGTGGCAAGGCTGTGGCTGTGGCTGTGGCGGTTAAACTTCTCAATTACGTTTCGAAATGAAATGAAATGCAATGAAATGCAATGAAATGCTTACCTTGAGGCTTTATAGCAATTTAACAAAAACAAACCACAAGCAAAATGTACACTCAAATTCAAGTGCCATTTATATAAAAATGCAGGCCCTGTTTTATCGATTCTGCCGTTATGATCGTGCATTTATCGCCCATTGCTTGGTCATCGCCATCAAAAAAGCAGACAGTAATCAGTGTTGACAAAAGTCCCGACGCCCACGACCCCACGACCCCGCGCCCGCGCCCACGCCCCGCGGAGGAGAAACAATAAACGGAAAGATAAAGTAAACTTTGGCGACGCAGGACGCAGGACGCAGGGACGCGGGGACGCAGTTCATGTGTGGAATAAAAATTGCCAACTAATTAAATACACCTGATATATGTGCGTCACGTTCGCGACGTTCGTCTGGTTCTCGGGTCAGAGGTCATCTGATGCCGCTGATGCTGCTCTTCTTAATGTGCAAACAAAATTGCGTTAATGTTTTTGCTCTGCATACTAATTGCAGCAGCGGAGAGGTGGAGCCAGGTCCGCCGCCACATGATGCTCCCATTCAATGGGAAAGCAGCCACCAACTGCTTGGGCATAATTGCCCCGCTTCGGAACGCAACGCACTTTTCAAATGGCAACCGCCACCCACCGGCCACCCCCCGGCCACCCACCATGCCACCTACCATTAAGGCTCAGGGTGAAGGCGCAACAAGCGTGAAAGTCAAATCAGCTGCCAAACGGCCTCGGTTCTCGTATTCGCTCCTGCTCCTTCTGGTCCTGGTCTAAAATCCACCCCATGCCCCCCGCCCCACGGGAAGGCCATTTACATGCCCCTCTAAGTGCAAAATTCTACGAGTGACATTGACTGAGACATTGCCAACCGGCGGCTGGCTAGCTGGCTAGCTGGTTGCCTGGCAGCCTGGCAGCCTGGCATCCTGGCATCCTGGCTGCGTGTCCTTGCTCCGACTCCCGCGCCTCCCCTTGCCGCAACAAACTGTTGCTTCTCAGCTGTTCGTGGCCTGGAGTCGCCCCTCTTTTGTGGCGCCTGCGCACTTACACCGCCTCCCCTTTTTTAGTACATGTTCGAGAAGGCGGCGTGGCTGTCTGGGATTGAAACCGGGGGGTGGGGGACTGCGACTGCGACTACTGTTGCGGGGGTGGTGGTGTGTGTCGGTGTATCGGTGTATTGGTGTCGGGTTTCGGGACTTCCCCTCTTTGCGCAACAGTTTGGGGCAATTTTTATGTTTGATTGGGACTTTTTCTAGCTGTTGCTTCGCGGCGGCACGCGTCGCATCGCATCGCATCGCCTCGCCTCGCGCCGGAGTCAGGCACGGCACTCAGTCTGTTTAGGGACTTCACGGCGTGCGAACGTGCAAGGATTGTGAACGGGAGGATTTCAGCTTCAACTTCAGCTTCAGTGGGAAATCGACAAATCAGCCAAAAGGCATATCGCAACGGTCAGCACAATACACACACCCACACACACTCACACATATAAACAAACAGGAGAGAGGAGTTTCAGGTATAATACACACACACACACACACATATGCTGTACACCTGTACACCCCACGCACTCCAGAATGGAGTGAAAGAGCGATGGAAATGGAATGGAGATAAACTCGTTTAATTATTTTAAAAATGTCGTTGATTTTTTTTTTTTTGTGACGAACACAAAAACGGGGAACTCCCTGCCATTCAGAGGCACATAAGCGTTAACCGTTAAGTGTGCCGTTAATTTTTTGTATGCTTAAAATGTGAATTGAATGGGTTTCCCAGCTTTTGATTCGAAACTGGTTTTTTTTTGTTTTTTTTTAATGAAAAAAGTGACTATTTACATTCATATTTTCCTCAAATTTTGTGGTACATTTAGCTCTTCAAAAATTGAGCAGGATACAATTTTTGGAAACTTTAATTTGTGAAATTCCTGAAAGTCGAGAAACTTTTTGAAACTTTCGACCGTGTTTTATGTCATTCATAAACGAGAGAATGTATTTTTTATATGCCACAGCTCGGTGTCTCGGTGTCGGTGTCGGTCTCGGTTTGGATTGTGATCCGTGCGGCTCGTGTTTTTGGTGTGTGGCATATTCCTCTGGCCATTTCAGGTGAGTGAACAAACCTCAAATTCCATTTCGAAAGCAGCAAAAACTGCAAAAGCTGCAAAACTGCCAAACCGCATTCAAAACGTTTCAACTTTTCTGAAAGCTTTCCGCTCTGACTTTTTGTCTTCTGTTTTCGACTGCCAGAATGCATTAAACACTCACACACACTCTGCCATAAAGGGAACTAATTAAAAAGTACATCACTTGGCAAGAATTAGCTGGATTTTGTGGGTCCACCATAAAGCATAAAGATGCTCTCTTTGTTAATTAATTAGTGATTATGTCGAGGACAGATGTCGGATGGACAGGGACAGTGTTTAATATATGTGAAGGGCTGTGTCCACGACCTTGGGGTGGGCAGGGATTTAAAGTTATTGCAAAATATATTTAAGAAATGTGGTGTCATACAAATTCCCTGTTAATCAGTGCAAAGTCAAGAATAATAAATATGTGCCTAATATTTCCTTCACACTTACATATGTATAACGTTCTCTCGAGTGTGGCATAAAATGTGGCATAATAAAAGTCTTAGGTTTTCGCTTGTTAAGCTTTGGCTTTCAATAATCCATCTCTCTGACAACATTTTAATTTGCCTGCTTTAGGGGTACATTCTAATACAATATTTATGCTGAAAGGAAAGTTGTGTTAAGTGATAAATACCAAGATTAGTGCTTTAGTCCGTTGGCTTTTACATTCTAATATGTTCTTTCTGTTTCCCCAATTCATTTCTTTTTGGTGATGAATAAATTGCATTCATTAATTTCAATAACTTGCCATTTTTCTTTCGATATATACATACATACATATGTACTACATATTTCTGGTTGTAGTCCGAAATTATCTACATATGTACATATATGTATCTTTGAGAAGGAAAAATGACATTTGTATTTTGAATAGACACACAATACAACTGGTAGCCATTGATATCATATTATTTTGTGAGAAAGAACATGACAAAAGAATTGTGAATCGCAGTAGGAAATTGAATCGAATTGAATGAAACTTTTACAAAGAGTTTTTTTTTTTTTTTTATACTTTGGTCTTTTGGGCATGGAAGATATCGATGCAGATATTAAAGATATTAAAGTAAAAAATAACCATGATCGTGTTTAATTACTCGGTTGGAGAAAGAGGTCCTTTGATAGTTTAGGCATCCTCCAAAAACAACACACAGTGGAATATTTGGGTCAACGCACAAGAGTAGCACCCTCTTGTTATTATGCAACTCAATCAGCTCCAAGTACCAAAGGAAAAACAATCTGCTGGAAAGTGTTTCACTTCCTCCCACGGCTTTCCTCCCAATGCAATATTTGTTGCATCAGACACTCGGCGTGGGTTTTGTTGTTGCCCCATGCCTCTCTGGCATGAAATTTCTCCTGAAAATTATGCAAATTTCTGGCTTATAATTTCGCGAATCAAAAGTTATAAATAGAAGTGAACGTGAACGTGAACGTCAAGGCGAACGCCAACGCCAACGCAAACGCGAAGAGCAGAGCGTGGGGGGAGCAGCAGCAGGGAAGAATCTTAAGCTTGTTCCCAATTTTGAGTGATTTTAAATATATGTACATAGTACCTGCTGCTGCAGCAACTCAAGACTGAAAACTCAAAACTGAAAACTTAAATGATGTTTTTATTGTTGGACGCAATTGTGTGAGCGAAAAGAAAACGGCCAGAGAAGCCTGCATAATGACATCATTTGTAATTTGTAATGTCTTTTGGTCTATGAAGCGGCAAGTGCTCAAAGTTCTGGGCTCTGCAATTTAAAATAATTTCCACTTTTGCCCCCCAAATGCCCAAATGACCAAATGCCATTAAGCATTAAGTCATTCAAGGGGCATTCTAGAGGGGGTCTGCACTGGTGGAGGAAAACTTTTAGCATTCAATGTGAATACTTCTTTGGGTGTTGTTTTTGTGCGGTTAGGGGGCTGCAGGCTTTTGTTTCCTGTTTTTATACTGTTCTCTTCCTGGCCTGTGCCTTGTATGTGTATGTATGTGCATGTATGTATGTGCATGTATGTATGTATATGTATGGGACTGACTGTGAGCGTCTGTTTTTTTCTAGCACTGCATTTATGCACATAATTGAGTGCTGCCAGAGTTGACGAAGATAACACACACATTTTTTTATTCATAGAAGTTTTTTGCATTTTTTCACGTCTGGGCTTATGGTTTTTATAATGTTTTTGCTGTCAGAGAGTTGGTTTTTATTCACACATAACCTCCAAAAACATATTTAGAAACGATTTCAAAGATTCATAGCCAAGTGAGTGGATGGAAACATAGTTCAAAGGGGAAAAAAGTCCAGTAAATTTTAGTAAAGTTTCAGTATGCTATGGCCGTTTGTTTAACTGTTAGTTTAACCTGGTTACCTGGTCCCCAAAAGCCTGATTTTCATCACGTTAAAGTCCTTATTAGGTTTTTAACCAAATTAAAATCATACGAGTCCGAGTCTTCTGCAAGGAAACACACACAAGTACCATGGTACCATGTACCAGGTGCCCTTTGAACCAGGACCTCTATGGGAGCTGCAAAAGGAAACTCCTACTACTCTTAACAACACAATTTTCCCCTGAAAATTCCGCTCGATTAGTTTTCGACACACACACACACTCGCCCTCGGAAAATTGCTGCTAAAAATACACGTACATGTATTGACCAAAAATGTTGCCATGAACAAATTTGCATTTCATTGTCGCCTGGCAAAACTGCAGTTCTGAAATTCATAATTTTCCATGAAAATTGTGGAAAATATTTGCCATTGATTCCTCCTTCTGCTCCACTTCCGCTCGACTCTCCGCCGCTGCTCCGTTTCCACAATATTAATTAGGCTCTGCCTTCTCTCTGTGGGGCGGGAGCGAAAATTGAATATCTCAAATTGTTGCACACTGGTAGTTGCACGCCACACTCCATGTAGCACACACACACACAAGCATTACCAATTTCTACTGCCTCGAATTCACGGAATGTTTTGCGAATTTCTCTACATTTTTTTGTGCTGGTCCAATTTATTTGCGAAAATTATGAACTGCGGTTGGGGTTTGCCACTAGTCGGAAAATTGCATTGCAATTGACAGGAAAACAATGTCTCTTTAGGCTCGAGCCGACCATAAATGTGGTATTTGGGCTTAACGTTGTTGGCGTCTGCGGGGGGTGGGGGCTGGGAGGGGTTTTGTGTGTTTATTGTGCTTGGGGGAATACTCGTCAGTTCTATGGAATGTCGAAAAGTAGAGCAAAGCTTGTGTAAATGAATTCCATCCCGATCTGAACACTTTCATTAACATTCATTCTCCTTTAATATTGCTATTTAATACTCGCAGATCTGATATATAATTCTAAGAAATATTTACATATGCTGATGTGTTTTCTAGCAGTTTACAGAATTCGATTATGACGCAAAAACTTACCTCACAAAAATATGTAGATATTAATAAATGAAAGACATTAAATACCAATGAAATCAAATCTCTTTTGAGCCAAAGCCTTAATTAATCCGAATAAAATCCGTACAAACAGGCAGGCGTACAGGCGAGATTTAATTCCGCATTGAATGCCAGAATGAGAATGCTGGCTAAAATAGTATTAATTTGGATTTCAAATGAATGCGATTTCAGGCATATGCTGGGCCATGTTATACGGCATACGGCATATTAAAATTCATGTTGCGTGTGCACTAATAAGCAATCAAATTCAATTTCTATCCAGAATGGCATCTGCAGAGTATCGCTGGATGTCTTAGCGCAGTGTAAACAGGCGCTTTGACCATGCTTCGACAGCTCGTTCCGGAGAGCAGAGTCGCTGCTGATGCTGCTGATGCTGCTGGTGGTGGTGCCGCTGCTGCTTAAGCTGTTAAATACCGGAATGGAGCGGCATTATTGAAAACTGATTACTCCGAACCCAGGCATGGCCAGGCATTGCCCAGGCAAACATATTAACGCAGTGAGGCCTGACTTTGACGTATATTGGCCTGGCAATTAAGCCGCCTGGCCAAACATGGCAACATATTGTGCTCACGCACGCGGAAGAATAACAAAAGCAACCAAAACTAGAATCGCCCCTCAGTAGCAACTCTTCGCCGGAAACAAACTAATTGCCCATTCTTCTTAATGGGAATGGATACCCCGGTTGCCCGTACAAGAGTCCGTATAAGTTGCTATCTTCGGTGTGAAATCTGAAAGGTATTACAGCCAGCAACCAGCCAGCCAGCCAACCAGCCAGCCAACCACAATCACAATTTCCTACCCTTTAGAAAGGGTTAGAAGGAAGTATCTAAGCTGCCGGGTTTTTTCTTTTGCCAATCCTCATCGTATCGATACAATGCTTCTAATTAGTGTATTGTGCCTGTGGCTGTTCTGAAATGAGCTTCATAACTTGATTTGGGGGTCTGAGGCAACAGTTCATGGTCCTTGGCAGGCTCTTGTATACAATAATTATGCCACAATTGTGTTGCTGCCGTTGCTGCTTCTGCTGCTTCTGCTGCTGTTGAAGTTGCAGTTAGCCACAATTCAATTACCATCGCTCGTCTGCAACACTTAAGCAAATGCTTAAGCAGCTTTTGTTACGATCTCCACCCCACTCAGGACAGACACTTAGCCCCGCACACGCGCACACACAGTTCCATTCAATTTTCAAGTGGATACTATGGAGGATAACTAAACAAATTACGCAAAAGATTTAATTAAGCAGCCCGTAATGCCTCAGTAACAGCAGCAGCACCAGCAGCAGCAGCAGCAGTAGAAAGGGGAGCAGAAGAGGACGCAGCAAAAGCAACAGCTCTGCTCCCTGGGCACGTTTCACGTGCCGTATACGTAATATGCAAATGTGCGCATTTGGCTCGAGGGGCCATCCACACCGAGTACCGAGTACCGAGTACGGGGGATGAGATGAGACCCAAGACCAATAACAGAGCAGGAGTATTGAACTCTGGCCCCGTGTCCTCTGTCCCCTGTCCCTGTTATGCCCCTTTAAGAGTGTTACGTGGCCAGAGAGAAGAAGCCTTCTCAGTTGTATAAGATTATTAGTTAACTTCGAGACAGAGAGAACTCACCTTCCTGAGGCGCAATTAGCCAGCCGGTGGTAAGCAGCAGCTGCAGTTGCAACAGGAGGCACTCTCGAAAGTATGCCATGGAAATGCAACAGCTCCAAGAATCAGCATATCCATGCTGATGCGCTTTCCGGCTGGTGCGGTGCAGCAGCAGGAGCAGCAGCAGGAGGGTCGAAAGAATGGTATGGAAATTTGTCCAGTCCATATCACAGTGCTTGCCAGCAAAACTGTCTGCCTGCTGAGAGCTTTTTGCCTGTCACGCAACCAACACACATCTGTAGCGCTGGTCTCTCCCCCCCTCAGTACCCCTCTGTCCGCCTCTCTCTCTCTCTCTCTCTCTCTGTGTCGCGAAGAAGGCGGACTATAAACGGGGAAAATGCCAACAAAAGATGGGGCACTGTCACAGTTAGGGCCAACTGCCACACAGACCCCCCGCTGTCATGTGTGTGTGTGTTTGTATGTGTTTGTATGTGTCCATGGCTAAAGGGACCATCATATCTTTTTTTCTAATTGAGACATCTGTGTGTCAGTGCCTGTGCATGTGCGTGTGTTTGTTTTGGCCACTGTGTCTGTTCGTTTCTCTCCTGCCTCCTGCCTCCTGCCTGTCTGTCCTTCTATCTATCTGTGTGTATGTGTGTGTGTGTGTGTGTGTGTGTGTATTTGCCTTCAATCAGCGCTTTGCTTGGCAACATGATGCCGCTGTTGCTGTTGCTTCCTTTTGTTCAGCTTTTTGTGCCGCATCTTCGTCTGACTTTGGGCTAAAAATATTTAACGCTCAGCAGAACCTTAAATGCGCACAAAGACACACACACACACACACACACACACACACATTTTGTCAAAAATATAACATTCAACAAAAAACAACAACACACAAATCTCTCTGCTTCTTGGTCGCCAAAAATAATTCACGCGCACTGTGCCATTCACCATGTTGCTTTTCCTTTCCTTTCGTTTCGTTTCTTTCGATGGAGTCTTTTCTTTTTCCAGAGGGTATTTCGATTTTGAATAGTTGTTTGTTTTGTTTCAGCAGATCCGCCTGGTCTGGGGCGTAAGACAGGTTTTTGTGAAGATAATGCCGAATGGGGGGAATATCCCAATATCCCAAGGGGGAATATCCCGGGACCACAACGGGCAAAAATCGGCCCAAGTGTGCCGTAAGGGTATCTAATGGTTCTGCTCCAGAATGTGTGTTTTCTATGGTATTTGTGTTTACGATACGCTTTTATCATTTAATTTTGGATGCTTTAGTCCGTGCCCTAAATCCCCCTTCGTGTCCGCATCCGCATCCGCGCCTACACCTCCGTGTTCCGTGTTCGTGCTCATGTCGTAATCAATAAAACCGGCCCGTGCCGCCTGTCCACGTGTCACAGCCACGAGCTGCTCGCATTAACAGCTGCCCCGCTCCCACTCCACTCCACTCCACTTCCGCTCCCTGTCTCTGTTTCTGTTTCTGCCTCTGTCCAACACCTGCTTTTAGCGAGCTGCTGCGAGCGAGCCTTTTTATAAAATTAAAATTGTAATTAACAGCGAATTTGTCCGCTAACTTTGACAGTGAAATTTTTTCTAGAAATTTAATGGCAGGTCAATGGATGCTTATCCATTGATAATGCCACCATTAAAAGCTTCCATTTTGCGATGATTAAAGTTGGCACTCGTATATGCAACCGGAAAATGAATTAATGAAGGATCAATACGGGTATAGCATCTTTTCATTTTCATTTTCATTTAATGTGAGTTTCATCGCAATTTATAAGCCTGCATTTTAAATGGGATTCCTCTGGAGTTGGAATTAATTAAATGAATTTCATTCGCGATACAGAAACAGAAACAGACAGACAGAATATATGGATTTGGAATTGTCTCAGCCGCTGCGATTTAATTACATTTATTCGGTATTCATTCAATGCCTGAAGGTAAAACATGAATTTATACACCTTTGTTTAATTCCATTTGTTGTGTTGTTTGTAATTTATTGCATTTTATCGAACATATTGCATTAACTCTTGTTGCAAACCAAACCCTAAATTGCCCTTTTTGATGCATCGGATGATTTTATTATCGTCACTAGTTTTTGTGGAATAAATGGTTTCATGCCTAAGGCATTCTGGATTCCTGGCACAAAATATCTACTTGTATAGATTTTCTTTTAAACTTTTTTTGAGAAACCCAACGAACCCACTAAATGATTCAATTCAAAATAAAATGCCATGGACTTTGGCGAGTAGATTACAAACGGAATACCATAAAACCGAATCGCATTCGCTCGCCCCGCTTAGCCGTCTTAAATATTTAAGCTTGTTTGTCCTCGATTGCAAAATGCTGACCTAGAAAGTTGCCACCGTCACCGCCAATCGGTATTTTGCCCTGCCCTCGTCCTACAGTTGTCCTGCTGCCATTCTGGCTGTCTGTAAGCCATCATCGGTCCGTGTCCGGTGTCGCCATTCGTTTTTCCGTCCGTACGCCCTGCTCTCCGCAGTTGGAACTTTGTTCCGTTTGAGTACAGACACCATTAAGCACACAATGCGGCCAAGTTTCTCCGCTCTCATATTTTATTTATTTACCATCAACACAATTTATTTAACGTAAAAATTTCACGCTACTTTGCCCAGATCCCAGATCCCTGGGCCGCCTGGGCCGCCTGGCCCGCCTGGCCCGCCTTAGCCCCTATGTCTCTGTCTGGGAAAATGGCAGGAAAAAGCCAAAAGGTAAATGTTTTAACTAAATAGTTTTACATTTACTGGAAAATTTATGTACCCTCGTTTGTTGCCCCGCACACAGTCCGCACCAGACCTAAGACTTCCTTTGACTCCGACTGTAAGATGTATCAAGTCGATTTGCTGGCTTTCCGACCGTTGGGTGCCTCTCTTGCCCAAATGTTTATCTCCATTGAATAATTTAGTGCACCATGAATGTATACCATCCGAAAACAGCAGACAGCAGACAGAAGACGGAAGACAGAAGAGAGGCTCCTACGGTGGGCAGTGGGGAATGGAATGCAGCAAGCATGCGACGTGCCTCGTGGCATGAACAGGGACTTTGACACATGTTTTGCAAGTCAAATTGCATCATGTTTCCATTTGGCCAATTGCAGAAGTACTCCCAAAAGTACACACATACATACATACACATTTATGAAATTTCATTTAAATATTTTCCGCCAGATCTCTTGTTTCCTTGCCTTGCTTTTGCTTTTGCTTTTGCCTTGTCCTGCCGTGGCTATTCTCAGCAATTAATAAACAGATTATGTGTTAAGCGTATTATCATAAATATATAAAAAGTTTCCATCACCTCTCTCCTTTGAACAAGCATTCCCACAGCCAGGCAGACATCCAGCCAACCAGCCAACCAGTCATCCAGCCAACCAGACATCTGCATTCAATGTGCTGCCGTTGCTGTCAAACTCATTTAACTTTTTAATTGTGCAGTTTTGTGTGAAGCGAGCGAAAGAAGACCGACCAGACCATAAAAATGAATAAAAGCAAAAACTCAATAGAACTCTAGAACAAGCAACGAATCCGAAATGCTCTTAATACGCACACAAATCTCTATGTTCTGTTGAAACAATGTTTTGGGTGCGGTGCAGTGAATCATGTGATCATTATTCAGATTTCCATTTGCTGTTCAAACTATTCGATTCGATTGTGGGCAGAAATCTGAGTGTTGTGTTCGTCTGATTGCAGGATTTCTGCAGTCCATTTGATAGAAGAGTTTTAGTAAAAACAACCCACTTATTGTCTCCTGTGGAACTCTTAATTGGTGGGTGCTGCAAACTGTTAGAATGTGCTCAATGAAAAACAAACGAAACGAGCAAAGATATTCGATATTGTTTTGGGTGTGGTATTGATTTAAATATTTGTGGATGTGGACAGAGGTCGACCAGTTTTACCAAGTAAATACTTTTCACTTAATAATCATTATTAAATATTTATCCATTCACTTAATCAAACCTATAGCCGGAACTTATTAGATTATGAAACAAGAAACTAAAAATCAATTTAAAATTTTCAAATATCAGCCACAAATAGTATATTAATTAATATAATATTTATGCATTATTATCAAACATTTCTATAATCATTTGGGGGGCATTAGAAGGGGAAATTATTGAAAATAAATTAAATTCATTCAGATTTTCATTCGTTCCATTTTAATTTTTAGGTGCTTCCCTTTTAGCACAATTAAGATTCGATTCGTATTTCATTTCGGCGAGGAAAATGTTTCCGTTTTGAAAACGGAATTCTTGGTTTTGTTTAGTTTTCGTTTAGCCAGAACATATGTTTAATTGAAACTATTGTCAGATTTAAACTAGTTCACTAGTATATCCTGATTTCTAGTACATTTTAAATGAGAATAAAGCATTTAAGGCAATCAAGTCTGGAATACCTGGTAGATGAACCTCCAGCTATAATTCATTGCTATAATTCCTTTAATTCATTTTGAATAAGTTGTGTAATCAACTTAAATATGAATTATTTAACCCACCGTGCTGTGAAAATGCATCTGGGCTTTTCCTTCGGGAGGGCTTCCTCGCCGCCTCGCCGCCTCGCCGAGTCGCAGTAAATGTAGACGACTCTTCGGGAAGAGGAGGAGGAAATTAGTAACAGAGTTAAGCCCTCGCTTTGCTGGCACTTAATGAGCGTATGAAATGAGGACATAGGTCGGATCGGGGCGAGCCGGGGCCAGTCGGCGCCCATAACCGCATTAAGCACCAGTGCAATGAGGGGTTTCCGCTTTCAGCCGGCCTCCGGCTCCTGACTCCGGACTCCGTTGTCGTGCCAACCGCCCGGTTGGCGTATGAGTAATGTGAAGTGGCCGCAATTAAAGTGAAATTTACATTTATTCCTGCTCTTTATTCCCTCTCATTGCAGCCGCGAAACGTAAAACTAAAAGGAAAACAGCGCTCCACGGAGACCAGGGACCAGGGAGTGAGAGGAAACGCAGCGCTCGCTCCAAGGAGACGACCTAGCGACTGTGAGGTGGGCCAGCGAAAGGAACGAAAGCCGAAACGCGACTCTTGATTGGCGGCTGGGCAGACATCCAAGACAACGGCAACAACGGCGGCCAGAATTTTCTCTCGTTTGGATAGTGTCGAGGAGGTGCAACGCGGTCGCAGTGGCAGCGCTGTCGGAATAGCACCGGCTGGCGGTGCAGCGGCAGGAGTGGGAGGACCAGGACCAGGAGCGGGCGTAGGAGGGGGTGTGGGTGTAGGAGTTGGAGTGGTTGGTGGTCCAGGTTCAGGTGCAGTGGCAGCGGCAGCGGTGGCAGCGGGTTCACCAGCCAGGGCTGGCCAGCAGCAGCAGTTTGGAGGCGGAGGTGTTGGCGGAGGTGTGGCTGCTGTCGGTGTGGGCGTGGGTCTGGGAGTGGGAGTGGGTCCGGGATCGATTGCGTCACGCCAGCGGAGCGCCAGCACGGTGCTCGACATAGGCCTAGCGGAGCGCAGCAAGGTCTCCTCCATCGGAGGCCTGCCCTCTCCGCAGGTGGGTTTGCTCAAGCGAGGCTCTCTCTACCCCGGCGGCGGTGGTGGTGTCGTGAATGGACTCGGCCTCGGCCTCGGCGATGCGGCGGTGATTCCAACGAAATGCGACACATTTAATGGAGTGGCACTGGGCGTCGGCGCTGGAGTCGGTATCGGTAGCTTGGGCGGAGTGGGTGTGGGCGCTGCCTCAGGTGTGGGACTAGGAGCAGGAACTGGAGCCGGACAACGCGGACGTCTATCATCTCTAACCTCATCATCATCCCCCGCGAGTGTACCAGGTGCAACACTCGGGGATCCATCAGTAGCTGGAGGAGGGGCCGGATCTGCCCCAACCATCGGCAGTGCGCCCGTACAACCGGGCCCCAAACGACAGGGCAGCTTCTCTAATGTATTCTCGAAGCTAATCGATGGTATGCCCGCCGGCACAATGTTTGCCAAATTCAAGAGCACCAACGTGGCCGCAGCCACCACGTCGCAGAGCGTCGCCGAGGGCAATCCCATTACGCAGTACTTTGAGATTGGCAAGCCGGTGGCCTGTGCCGGACCAGAGTTGGCTTGGCGCATACACGATGCGTACCGCAAAAGCGACAACAAGGTGAGTTTGCCAATTTGCCCCAGAGGCACGAAAACACCTTGCCACAAATGCAAATGCCCCCCTTCCCTTCCCCTCCCCTCCCTGTCTTTCTTTTTGGCAGGAATGCTCGGTGTTTATTTTCGAGAAAAAGATGGCGGAGAAGCTGCACAAGCCGCGTCGCAAGGAGACCATAACCGAGCTTCTCAAGAGCTCGGTGAAGACACTGGAACGCTTTCGCCATCCCAGAGTGAGTGCCGACCCCATCCCCCCCATCGATAATTACTTTTCCGAAGTAAAAGGTCACCTCTCTGGTCCTCTCTCTCTGCAGATACTCCAGATCTACCACACCGTCGAGGAGAGTGCGGACACCCTGGCCTTCGCCTCGGAGCCCATCTTTGCCAGCCTCTCGAATGTGCTGGCCTTTCATGTGAGTCTGAGTTTTAGTTTTAGTTTTCGGTTTCAGTTGTGGGTTTCTAACACCGACACGGACATGCAATTTGCGTGTTTCTCACTTGGATCGAGGCCTAAAGGTAGTCGTCAGTCTTGCTTGTTGTCCTCCCTGCAGCCACTCCCACAAGGGGGCAGGGAAATGCTAAGATTGTTCTCCTGTTGATTGTTGTTTCTGCTGTGCTGTGTCTCTGGTTCTGGCTCTGGTTCTGGCTCTGGTTCTGACTCTGGCCGTGTGGCTCTCTGGCTCTTTCAGTGTTTTGTTAAAGTTTCTCTGCAGAGCCAACTCAAGTGCATAGTTTGACTTTCAGCCCAGTGCCCGGTTCTTTACCAACGAAGGAGGCGGAAGCACTAAGGTATGCATGACAGAAACACCAACGCCAGCCAGCCAGCCAGCCAGCTATCCAGGCAGCCATCCAGCCAACCCACACACTCACACTCACACCACTAAATGGAGTTACACTGCGTGTGCGTTTGCGTGTTACATTCTATGTGCAAGTCTCTGTGAAAGTTTACGCTGCCAGGATTGAGTCAATAAAGAGCTTTGGTCTGGGGCCGCCCAGATCTGTAGTTGATACGCTCGGACAGTACGGTTCCGTTATAGATATAGAACTTATCTAAAGTGTATTTAAATAATTGGAGCTATCTGCCGTATTTGTATAGAAATTTCATCAGTAAACGCATCAAGTTAGTAATCAACAAATATGTATGTAGTAGTTTCGTTATCCCTATATCTCTGAACCGCACTGTATTCATGTATACTCCTGCTCGTAAGTGTATTGAGGTGCAAACACAAAAATGCCTCACTGAAAGAGCAAACACAACACAAAACAATTACCCAAAGAGCCAGAGCAGAGCAGAGCATAACGGTACAGAACCCTTCGAATAGTTTTGCAGTCTCAAGGAAAGTCGACTCCATTCCAGTTAAATTACATTGAAAATTGCCAAAGGTAAAACGCAGAGCACAAACAAATTGCCTCTCACAGAACCAATGAGAAATTGGAAAAGCAAAACACAAAACAGTTTGGGAAAAACAAAGAGAGAGAGAGAGAGAGAGGGAGAGAGAAAGAGAAAGAGATTTTGAGTGGCTCATCATCAAATGCAATGGGAATTTTTAAGTTATGATTCGAAGGTTGCCTTTTGGCCTTGCCCCACAGAGTGATCCAAACGAAAGGGTAACTTTAAGACGAGCTCAGACCGGGATTAGGCACTAACTCTTTATTGCCTCTCTGTCTGTCTGTCTATCTGTCTATCTGTCTATGTGTCGGCTCGTGCAGGAGTCGAAGACCTATGACAATGCGAATGTGGCCGCTGCTGGAGGAGCGGGTGCCGGAGTGGGAGCCGGAGCTGGAGCCGGAGCCCAGACACAAGGGACGGCGGGCGTCCAACCGCAGCGGCCCGCTCATGCAAAGGAATATAGCTTCTTGGACATGGAACTCAAATACGGCTTTCTTCAGGTGAGTGGCAGGTGAGAGTGTGGCTCTCGCCACTCCGATATTTAATGCTCTATGTCGTCCTGCAGCTGACGGAGGCCCTGGCGTATCTTCACTATTCCGGTCACGTAATTCATCGAAATGTGTGTCCATCCTCTGTACTAATAACTAAACGCGGTATATGGAAGCTGGCCGGCATGGAATATGTGGGTGAGTATCACGACCACGACCACGAGTAGTATGTATATACTGACCACTGGCAACTGGCAACTGGCTATTGGCCATAGGCCAAATTGAAATGAATTGAACTGACGGGTGTTTTGTGGGGGCTAAAACGGCAATTTGTATTCATATTCGCATTGCAGAAAGAATGAATGAGACTGATTTGAATAGCTCAATTCCGTGTCCGCCGTGGAGCAACAGGGTGTCAAAGATGGCACAGCCGAATCTGGATTTTATGGGTAAATACCGCTCATACCGCTCGTATCATTGATACTCGTAATACATATTGTGGATATTGTGATATATTTTAGCACCCGAAACACAATCAACGTCCAAGTGCAGTCTGCTCAGCGATATGTTCTCATTGGGAATGGTGATCTGTTCGGTATTCAACAATGGCAGGCCCCTGATACAGGCCGGAAACTCCACCTCCAACTATGCCAAGCAAATGGAAACGGTGCGTAAATAGCAGAGGGGATGAACATTGAAGGACAAGTGCCAATTGGTTGGATGAAAAGTTTCCAGAATCGCTCCGCATGGCTGCTTCTGGGCTCTGGGCTGTGGACTCTGGACTCTGGACTCTCGGCTGGGCTGTGCTGGGCTGGGCTCCCTCGAGTTTGGCTTGTTTGCCCGCTGTAATTAGATTCGCAGCTTTGTCAAATGCAAATGTAATCAAAAAGTCCACTTGAAACTCTAATTATTTTGCCACTTGTGCGGACAGGTGACGGAGCGGAGCAGAGCAACAGAAGCTGTAGCTGTTGCTGTAGCTGTTGCTGTTGCTGTTGCTGTAGCCGTAGCCCTAGCCGTAGCCGCCCCCCCAGGCGTTTGTCATTAAAACTTTTCGTCCTGTCTGTGGCATTGGACTTGTCCTCAAGTGGTTTCTAATGTTGTGGCCAAGTTTATTTCGGTTATGCTTATACTTTCCTCGACCCTCTCCATCTGATTGCTTTCCTCGACAGTTGGACGATATGGTGCACAAGTTAATGCCCCGTCTGCCCATTGCCCTGCAGGAGGCCACATCGCGCATGGCCAGTCGGGATGCAACGGCCCGGCCCACCGCCCAGCTTCTGCAGTTGATCAAATACTTCATGTGAGTGGATAAATTAATTAACTTTCAGCTAAAACCTACTGCCACGAGTAACAGTCGTCAGAGTAATGGCAATTTGTGCAGTTCTTTCAAACAAAGTTTTATGTTTTATGTTTGAGTTTCAAATGTAATTGACACCTGATGAAAGCACACAACTGCACACAGACACAGACACAGGCACATGCACACGTACACGCACACAGACTCACCTGAATGTGGGTGGTGGTTGGTAAATGGTTGGTGGATGGTTGGTGGATGGTTGGTGGTTGGTGGGACACGCAATCTCTAAGCCAATTTGTCGCTGAAATTCAATTGAAGGTTTCACATTTTTTTTGCACCAACATCAACCATTCAAGCAACCATTCTACACACACAGACATACGCTTTAATTACGTCTGTTTGCCAAATGAAAACGGTAATCAGTCCTGAAAGACATACACAATGCAAAGTGAATGGAAGCTGGAAGCTCCGAGCAGGTCCTACACGGGAGAATGGTTGGTAGGGCGGCGAATGTCCTAAGCGCAGCTGAAAGGGAGATGAATGAAGGTCGTAGCTGGAGTGTAAGCTTTTCAGCTGATTGTGCTGTAGTAGTTGAATTCGAGTGGCAGTTCGAGGCATCTTCTAGGACCTGCCTTCCTGCCTGCCTGCCTGTTTGCCTGCCTAACTCTGGGATTTATGACGACAGCAGCTGTTTGCCTCCTGTCTCCTGTCCCCTGCCTCCTCCTGGATAGATCTGCGGAAGTGCAGGCGTGCCGCGTTTAGACAAACAAAGCCAAAGATGATGCTGGTCGATGGGGGAGGGGGGTTTGGGCATAGCTGAAGTGGCAATGGCAACACAGCCAACGCAGATGACGACTCCATGAGGAGCCTAGCCTCAGCTAGTGGATACCTCATATAATCTATAAGAAGAGTTTCGATAATGGAAATGTAAAAGGGAAACCTACAGAATCCTCGCTGTAACTCCTTGATTAAATACCTGAAAGAAGGACACGGTTCTTGATTTTCTTAACATTATCTTGTAAATATATTTTGTTTAAGTGCTGTAAAAAGTATAAGTTTCATAGTAGGCCTTAAGTCTGATATACCCTGCGTTACACCCATCTTTGTGCGGCTCTAAACGCGCTGACAGAAGCAGCTAAAGCAACAGCGCAACAGCGTGCTGCTCCACTTCCATCACATTCCCTTCGGCCCCCTCACCATCACCACGCCATCACCACACCATCACCATCTTCCCGCCTCCATTGGCATCTCGACCATCCACCCTCCCATTTTGCCTCTTCCTTCTTTCTGCCTGTTGGCCTGGCAGTCAGTCTGTCAGCCAGGTTGGTGGCAGCACTTTGAAGTTAATTTAAATGTTGTCAACATTTTCCGCGTTTTTAGCAGCGTATGCAAATGGCTCGAGTGTCTTGGCAATCAGTGGCAAGCTAACTTTCCTCGCTTACTTTGCCACAGTCGGGATGTTTCCCCCCAGACTCCGCATGCCCCAGACTCACCGACTCATAGACTCACCGACTCCTAGGTGGATGGATGGATAGATGGATATACTTGAAATATGATTTTACTTGGTTGGTTGCGCTGATTATGTCGACAAGGGGGCAAATCAGCTGGACAGCATCTGTTGTCCGTGTGCAACACGGCGCATACGTAATTCGATTTAGTTTCATTGTTTAAGAAAGCGCACCGCACTGTGGGTGCTTGCCATTGCAACTTTCTACTTTCTACTCAGAGGCGAATAATATATACATTCACCTCTAATTCTCTGAGCAATTTGCCCAGCCAAGGACCCTCTTGGCCTGCTCCGCCGCAGATAACAGACTTAGCCCAGGCGGCCAACGAAGGGGTGTGGAATTCGCAGAATGTGGTAGAAAGTAAACACTTTTTGGCAATTAAATTTGAGGAATTTGCATTTACATAACAATGAAAAGTACGAGTATTTAAAATTCCAAGGATACAGAAAGTTGTGGTGTCTGCACCGAATCCCCGGGCTCCCGGGCTCCCCGGGCACCCCGTGGGGTGTGGCCGGACGGACGGCCGGGGTGGGGTTTAATATTTTAATTGAAGTCTCTGCCGTGGTTCATAAATATTTTGTGTTGTTAATATTTGGTGTATTTTAATTTGTCTGTTGATAAATTGAATATTCGAGCCTTACATTTAATTGCCTGCCATTTAGCCACTAATCCAATTCAAAGAATTCGTAGCGATATACTTAAGCACGATATAATTAAGCACTTTAAGCACATATACATACATATATCTATATAGAATATCATACGCTTAAGAGTGTGTACGTTTACTCGCACAATATTTAACCAAAGTGACAGGCAGATGGTGAAATGTAATTCAATTTGATGCGATACTTGCGATACTTAAGGTTCTACTGCATCTTCCACAGCGATCCGGCTATTAATGCTCTCAAATTCCTGGACGTGGTCAACATGAAGGACACGCAGCAGAAGTCCCAGTTCTACAAGACCACCTTGATAGAGGCCATGCCGGTGATACCACGTGTAAGTCTCTGCCTCTGCCCCTACCTCTGTGTCTGTCTCTGGACTCTTACCGGAAACGGATGCAGCCGTTCTCTTCTTTGGGTTTTCTTTATTTTACTTCTTTTTGGTTTTTGGTTTGGGCAGCGAGCAGACAGAGTATTAATCATTTACCGCGGCGCCAAGATGTGCGCTTAACGGCCAAACAATTTGTGAATTACGAGCCGTTTTATGACAGTTGCAAAAATGTTGCTGCAAACGAATGTCCTTTTGTTTTTCTGGCTCCGAGAGCACAGAGCGGGGCTCCGTGGTGCCGAGCCATCAACAACAGGCACGGAACAGGAACCCGGACAACAATGGACCCTGGAACGGAAGGTGGAAAGGCTTTGGCCATTGTTCGACACCGTTAATGACAGCTTACCATCGGCAATTGAAATGCCATAGACTAGTTAATGACTGTGTCTGTTCTCCCACTTTTATGCACCCTACTTTCTCTCTTACTCTCTCTCTCTCGCTCGCTCTGTCTCTCTGTCTCTCTGACCCTTTCTCTCTCCTTCTTTAGAAACTTTGGTGGCAGACCATTTGGCCAATGCTCAAGTCGGAGATCAACAATAACGAGGTCCTGGCCGCGGTCCTGCAGCCCGTCATGCTCTTTGTCCAGGAAGCCACGCATTTCGAGTACGATGCTTTGATGTCCGCCACAATGAAGTAAGTAATGCTTTTGTAGTCGGAGATTCGTGAATAGTTTTGGAACTTCTGAATGGCAAGGAAATTAAGCTGCGAAATGTACAAGATGGGGTGAAAGGACTAATGGGAAGAAGGGACTTGAATTTATATTAGATCGTTGACTAAATAATAGAAATGCGACGGAAATGATGTACACACCAGGAAGTGATCTAATCATAGCTCTTGAACCAGCTGCTTATATATAAAATGTTCTATGAATTAAACTATATAAACCTGATATGGGAAATTGAGAATGGACTGCATAAGTTGCATGTGTTTCTTCATAGCTCAGCTCTGTTATTATCTTTTATTATCCGTGAAAAGTACCCAAAAGCACTCTAAAATGTATTCACCTGCCCGATTCATTCATTAATTTAAATAAGCGTACCCGTATCTATTCATTCATTCATTACACCCATTCATATTTAAATAACTGAAACAAAATCCGGCGGTAAGTAGTGCCTCAATCCTCTCATTGTTTGGTGGCAGCTTCCGGGTTTTCACCTTCTCTCTCCCGTTCCCCCATTTTCCCGTTTCCGTTTCCGTTTTAGTATACCAGGAGATCCTGGAGATCTCGTCCAACTGTTTGCTTAAACAATTGAAAAACTTTTCGGACACTTTTTCTGTTATTTAATTTTCATGACGTTTTATTGCGCTCAGTAGCTGGACGGTTGGAGCTGGGACGACAGGAGGACACGACGACACGACGACAGTTCGTTCATATTGTAATTTACAGAGTCCAAGTGGAAGCGAAGCTGCAAACTTTCCCAGCTCAACTACTGTGCCGTGGGAGGGTGCTCTGCTCTCACCTTTTGTGGCAGCCGTGCATAAATTAGTGAAACACACAAAGCCCGGAGATCCCAGAGAGAGAGAGAGAGAGAGAGCTCCGGCTCTCGCGCACACTATAGTCGCACTTAGCTGGAAAGTTGGTGGCAAAGTTTCTGGCCACTTGTAAGGCGCTTATTGACACCCTGCCGAAAAAGTTTTCCACACGACACACCCACAAAGGACACAGATATAGACACAGACAAAGACACAGACACGGACACGGACTAATGCGTTTATTTTTAGTAATTCGTTTCTTTCTGCAATCCGGCCATAAGTCAGGGACAACTTTTCTAATCTCTCTAATCAAATCTGTGGCGTATCACTCTCTGTCTCTCTGTCTTTCTGGCTTGCTGTCTGCCACCTTTCAGAATCGTCTACAATACACCGAAATCCATTCAGGCAAGCGTTACGATACTTGAGAATTTGCATTTGATTATTGAGAAGACGAAGCCAGAGGATGTCACCACAGACATAATGCCGATGCTGTTCTGCTCCTTCGACGGATCCACGATACAAGTGCAGGTGAGTGCTCTGCTTTCTTCGGATATGCAAATGAGTTTTGACTTAAAGACAGACGCGTCAGATGGAGACTGGCGAACGAACAAGAAGAAGAATGCAAATGCAAATGGAAATGGGTTGACAGAGCTGATTGTGTAATTACGAGCCTCTCGTACAGCAAAGCACACCAGCACCAGCACCAGCAATTTCTTAATTAACTGCGACTCAGTCTATGGCCTGGGGGAGTGATGTCCTGTGGTGGTGGTCTGAGAGCCAAGTTCATGAATTTCCATTTCCTTGCTTTGTGACTTCACTTCTTTCTGCTTTAGAGTGCCGCCGTTGTGGCTGTGGCCAATGTCTTTGACAGCATCGATGAGCTCTCCATACGCCGCATGGTCTTGCCCAAGGTCAAATTGGTATTCGAAAAGAACATAACCGACCCGAAGATAGTGCAGAATGTGCTCATGTGCATTGAGCGAGTAATGGACCGCATGGAGCGGGCACAGGTGAGTGCAGTGCTCCCCCCCTCGCCCCCTCCTCCTCCCCGTTTCTTTTTCAGTTCTAAAACCAATCTGACTCCCATAAATTGTCTGTGTAACTTATGTGCAGGTCATGGAGGAAGTGCTGCCGCTGCTGGCCAATATACGCATACCCGATCCCGATATCATCATGCGTACTGTGCGTAAGTTGACCTAGACAATGCCTCTGCCTCCCCGTTCAATTGCACAACAAAAACAACAACAGTCCGCATTGTTTTTACCCATTGCCGATAGCCAAAAACTAATTAACTTGCATAAAACTCAATTTGCGGGTCTGCTGGCTTCTCACACACACACACACACACACACAAAACACAAAAACACACACACACACACACATGCACACAAATATACACACACATGAATATTCGATTGTATCTATGCGAATATGTGTGTGGACGCAAACATATGGCAACAGTGCGTTTCAGAATTGTATGGAAATGCAAAATGCGAAATGCGAAATGGAATAAGCCGGCAAATCCTGAAACGCACTGTGGGAGAGCCAAGAGCTTATCACATGAGTCTCTGTTGCTCTTCGATTCCACAGGCATCTATCATAAGCTGTTTGTGGACAAATCATACGGCCTGAGCGTGGAGACAATGGCCACCAACGTGCTGCCGCTCCTCATACCGCACACCGTTAATCCGGCTCTCAATTTTGAACACTATTGCTATCTGCTTGAAGTAAGTCCCCCTGGAAGACTCTCGATTTTGTTCGGGCTTATACAGTGTTCCACTCTCATGGCAGGTACTGCAGCAGATGCTGGAGGCCATCGATCGACAGCAGCGGAACAAATTGAAGCTGGACAACCTGTCGATGGCCTCGCCGGAGCGACACCGGACACTGCGCCACCAATTCTCAACGGACAACATGAACGCGCCGCCCTTCAACATCCCCAACCTGCGCATAGATCAGCGCAAGACCTCCAGTGCCGAGGACATGGCCCGCAAGAACTCTGGCGGTAAGTGGTGGGGCATTGGCCCGGTACCAGTGACTGGTGCCAGTGCCAGTGCCAGTAATATGTATATCCTTAATTATGCGGCCTCCGGTCATTTATAATTGGAAATTTTAGTCGTGATTTCAAATTTGATACCCCTCGAACGTGATGGAAGCCTCAATTTTCACCCATTTCTATATCTGTCCATTGTGGCCATTGGGCGGAGCTTTTAATTGTATTATTAGGATAATGATAATTTTATAATAACCAAAATGAAAATTAAAAGCAGCGCCCGCAGCCAGGTATTATCCGGTATATCAGCAGTGCAGCAGTGCCTAATGAACCTTTGCCCTTAATAATGATTTATTATGATGGCTTTAATCGCGTGTAGACATGACACGACTCGACCATGGCCCTGGCACTGGCACTGCCACTGGCCCTGGCCCTGACCGTGGCCGTGCAACCTGTACTTCCCACTCATCTTCATGCAGTTGCTTGGCAGCTTACAATTTGCCACAGAAATGTGAGCTCGACCCTGGCCCTGACTCTGCCGCTCTGCCCGCCCACATATCAGCTGTCCACATGTCGGCCTGCTGCATATTGAAAACTTGATAGTCTCCCCCCGTTCTATGGGCAGGGAGGCAGGTTGTCGCTGTCGCTGTCTCTGTATCTGTCTCTGTCTTGGGCAAACAAACAGAGCCGGGCCATTTGCGGCTTTCAAAAGATGCCTCACCGAAGAGCCAGCATTTGCAAATGGTTCCTTTGTTTTGCGGATAGATGGTTAACGAGCGTACCCTCAGTACGTGCTCTCTCGTAAAGAGTTAAGAGCATGATGCATTCGATTCTAAGGATAGAGAACTCTTATTTGCAATAGCTTTGTCTCAAGGCATTTTTTACAGAACTCTCACAGCTGCCAGGAGATCTCTGTATATTCATTATGATATTCTGCATATATTTTATAATTAAGGCGAAACTCTGCTCATCCTCGCAATAAGTCAGCCCAACCCCAATGAACTACAAAGTGAATGGATAAACATGATATTCGAGTTCATAAGTTATGACATGTATTGCCACAAAATGTGCCTCTCGACAGCCAGAAGAGGACGTGAACGGGTATGCGGACGGCTACGATGCCAGGTGTCAGGTGTCAGGGCCTGGTTAGGGAGCCAACAAGAGTCATACGCAACGGCCGCAACCGCAAAATGTGCGAATGTCCTTGACAGTGACAGAACCAGCCAAGGAAAGGATTGTGTGTGGGTGGGTGGGGATGGGTGGAGTGGGGAGGAGTAGGTCTGAAATGGAGGGCCGTTTGGGGTTTTGGTGGTTTTGGTAGTGAGTGCGTATGGCTGCGGCTACGTGCCTCTGTTTTCAGGTCTCGACCGCGAGCATTATTAGACTTAATTAGCTGGTCTCAAAGCACCAAACCTCTGGCCCTGTCAGCGTGTACGTAATTTTATCTCTCTATCTCCCCATTTATCTCCCTCTCTGTTCCTACAATGTGTTTCCATATATGTATGTACATTTGTCTCCTTTCTCTGTTTCTGTTTCTGTTCCTGCGACAGGGTCTGGCATGCTGGGTGGCTGGTGGTTCGGCTGCTCGCCATCGTCGCCGGATAGCAATTTCCTGCGCGTTGGGAACGTGTTCCCCAATCGACGGCTCTCGGACAACACGCTGATGACACCCAAGATCCGCATTGCGCCCTCGTGTGCCTCATCACCGGGCGGCACGCCGGGCAGCGGCCTACCGACGCGACGCCATTCGAGCATTGGGCCACAGGAGCGCCGGGGCTCCGCAATCAACTTGTCGCCGCCAACTGTAAGTTATTTGTGTCTGCCATGCCACTGGGCGAGCCTTCAGATCCAGTTCCAGTTTCAGTTTTGTGTTTGCGTTTGTTCGTCCGTTTTTCGATTTTCATTTGTTGCTTTCCGTTCGGTTCCGTTCCGTTCGTTCGTTATCCTCTTTTGAATTTTCATCCTTGTTGGTCGTTGGTTCATTTTGTGGCCGCCATTGTTTGTTGTGGTTTTTCACTTTCGTTGTTCAATTGACTTTCGGCGGCCATAAAAGGCCACAAAAAGTCACTCATCTTTTTATTGGAATTTCATTTGAGTGCGCCCCTCCTTTCGTTTGGCTTTTTCAGCAGCCCATGTGTCATCATATAACCAGTTGAACTATAACTACTACTAACTACTATCCAAATAGCGATATCATATAGCCATATAGCCATATTGCCGTATAGCTATAGCGCCTAGCGTAGCGTTTAGCGTATTTAATTTCAGTCTACAGTTACAGTTACCGTTACCGTTAACAGTTAACAGTTGCCACCACAAGCTGCTTGAAGCGAACATTGCCACAAAACCAGACAAGAAACATTCCGTTCTCGTTTCAGTTTCACTTTAAGTTTGCTCTTCATTTCCATTTCCATTTCCATTTTATTTACCAATTTTTTATGAATGCGGTTATTTAATTGATTATCTCATTATCCCCACAACCCCCCCCCTTCCCCAAAAAAAACCCCACCGCTATGAAGTCAACATGCAACAAAAGCTCTAACACTCGCTCTCTTATCTCTTATCTCCACTCTCCCCACACAACAAAAAAATAATAAAAAAACCAACCAACTCCACCACACATGTGACACAAAAAATGAATTAAATAACGTTGTCCTCCTCATCGGGGTCATTCGATCTCCACTTTCTATAAAAAATGTAGTACGGTGGTGCCCGCGGTAGCTCTGGATCGAGTCTATCGGTGCCCTCGACTTCGGTATATGTCGTAAGTCTAAAAAACACAGCAATCTGTCATCTACTATGTCGAAAACTGAATGCTTCGACCACGCCGAAGATACTATACCCTTGCTGAGCTTGAATTTGTTGAGAATTTGAACGAAAGTCTGTTCCATTGATGTACTATGTATAATGCTACTTCACCATCTTCAATGGAGATTCCTAATCATTTGCTATGATTTGGTATAATTTTAAAAGATTGATCACAAAATATATGAATGAAAGATCAACTGAATCACCTTTCAAGCATCCCTTTCAGTTTACTCTCTATATACATATGTACTTATACTATGTATATGCCAAACGCATAGCCTCTGCAAGGGTATAGGTCAACATCCAGACATAGTTAGACCTAATCGTATTCGGATCGTATGATGTTCTTGTGCGAGTTGTGGGCAGCATCCAGCCAGCATCGAAATTGACTTTGTCTTGTCTCGTTGTTGTCTTTCTCGTTGTACTGTTATCGTTGTCGTCTCCAAAACGCACTCCACATAACTTAACTCTGTCTCGCTGTCTCTCTCTAACCAAACACACACCCACACTCACATTCATACATTCTCAAGCAATAACAAAAACATACACGCTCGTTCAAGCTTGCAACGGTTCTTGCTCTTGCTCTTGCTCTCGTTCTCGTTCTTCTCGTTCTCGTTGCTGTCCATCCCTCCCATCCATGCCATGCCCAAAAGCTGTATGCCAAAGGTAGTTGCGTGCACCGTGGATGATGTTCAACCGTTTCCGTTTCTAGCCGTTTCTAGCCGTTTCTGACCGTTTTCGACCAGTTTCTAACCTACTCGTTTGTTCGCCTATTCGTCCTGCTCGCTCGCTCGCTCGCTCACTCGCACGCTGCGTCTCTTTTGATGTGTGTTTTTTGAGACTGAAAATTGAGTTTGAATATGAAATATGAATATGAATTTGACTTGCTGTCTGAATCTCTCTCGTTGCTGTTGCTGTTCTCGTTCTCGTATCCGTACTCGTACTCGTTCTTGTGCTGTTATTTGAATGGATTTTGTTTCCAGATTCTGTGCCATATGTCTCTTAAGTTTTCTATCCATTTTGATTTTGGTTTGCCCTTCTATGCATTTTGCTGCGCTGTTGCTACATATGTGTTACTGTTTATGTTTGTGTCTCCTGTCTTTAACTTGTCCTTCATCGTTTTTGTTCGTTCTTGATTTGTTTTCTCTCTGTACATCTCTGTCTATCTCTGGTTCTTGTCCCCGCCTCCGGCCAGGGCAAATGGAAGCTTATGCTAATAACCCGTATTCTGTACATAAAAAAAATCGATTCTATACAATTTTTTCTGGTTTTTTGGTGTTCATGTTACATTCTTTTACTACTTACGTATTACGTTTTCTGTTCCAAGTGTGTGTTTAAAGAGGGGCTCACAAAAGAAATTTAATGGAAAATATCTGAATAATGATGTTGAAAGATGTAAATTTTATGAAGTGCAGAGTCCAACCAAATTGAAGAATGGAAAAGTCATCAATGCGAAAATACAAGCGCCGACATTTCTGCGGCTTCGTAAGAAATATTGTGTTGAAAATGGTGGAAGCTTTGCAACTTGAAAGAAGCGAAGCATTTATTTCCAATTGAAAATTGAATTTCAGAAAAAAACGTTTTATTGATCCCGGATGAAGTATTACAAATATACATAAGTATAAAGTGTTTCAATAGTCGACAGAGAGGAAAAGAAATTTGTACAGAAGGATCGATCCATCTCTGAAATAACAAAAGTTAAGCTAATTGACTGGTCTCTATTGTTATTGCTAACATCGAAGGGCCATTGCCATTAAACGTCGATGGCCATGAAGACCAAATGGAGGACTCACCATCAGTAGCCAAGAGCAGTTTATGTTTATACATACATACATATGCTACTATATACTACTATATACTTTGCCCTACTTGACTATACTGTTCTAAATACTCGTATACCTACCTACTTATTCATTAAATGTCCTGATCGTGCTCAATGTTAATTTGATTTCCTTTCCATTTCACTCTGTTCATGTTGCGTTCTTATACAGGAAAAAAAAACCAAAAAAGAAAACAGAAAACAGAAGAAAACTCAAGAGAAATTTGCACCAACACACACACATACACATGGACACTATACGTATTATGCATATATAAGTATGTATGTGTGTATTTTTATGCCTTGAACAAAACAATGACGAAAATAAAATAAAAGCCAGATTTTTTTGTGTGCATTTTCGCTGCTGTTCCTGAATCTTTGAACAGCAGCGTAGTGGAATCATGTTTAACCCCGGGTTGTTCTTTTAACTAGCCAAAAACACACACACTCTGACACGCTCCAGCCGCCCATATACATACATATACACATACAGATACACGTACAGACACAGACACGGACACAGATACAGATACAATTCATATGTACATATGCGTTAAAAGGCTGCGTTTTTTTCATGAATGTACTTTCCGTTCTTCATTTCATGTACGAACACGAACAAATACAAAAACAAAACAAAAAATAAAATAAAATCGATTATATGTATAACATAAAAATAAAAAAAAATTCGCAGCTTGCACGGAGCATGATCGTGAGTACACGTTTCATAATTTCGGATTTTCGATTTAATTTTCTTTGAATTTTCCACCATGGTCTCTTTCGCATTCACTCTCTTATTCTGCCTTTCAACTATTTAAGGTCTAGACACACAAACACACACACACACACACATACACACACACAAGTATGCTGATATTAAATTTTATGTTAATGTAATTTGATTTCATTTGATGCGGCCCCTTATCCCCCCCGCCCACCACCCACCACCCAATCTGATTTGAGTACTTGAATAATTTGGAATATATGTACATACACATCAAAATATGTATGTACTTATGTACATGTATATTCATTCGCATATGTACATATGTACATACTATATCTCCATATACATATGTACATATTATATGTATATCTACAAGCTCATTCTATGAGTATTCTCGTACCGCTTTTATTCGTTTTTATTTGTTTGCATCAATGTACTTTGGATCAAACATTCTCATGTCTGTCTGTCGATTAATTGAGTTTCGAGTTTGACTTTCGAATTTGGCAAAAATCTTTGCTTTGCTTTGCTTCGCTTTGCTTTCGTTTCGTTTCATTTGGTTTGGTTTTGTTGTTTGTTGCTTTGTTGGTTTGTTTGTTCGATTGTTCGATTGTTTGATTGTTTGTTGCACAATCAGCTAAATGTATACTATACTTCCCTGTCAGAGCCACTCATGAAATAATGCCTTGAGTTCGAGACACTCAAACTGACACTGACACCCACACACCCACATCCACGCACACCGAACACTTTGTACATAGCACAACAACAAATATTCAAATAAAAATAATAACCGAATTATGTATCTTTACATAAGTATGACCAAATCGCATCCACCAATTCAATCCAATCCGATCCAATCCAGATAGACAAACAACTACATATGACAAGCCCTGACTAATCTTCCAAAGAAATCTCCTTTATTGTACTCCCAAAAACAGGGTGGCTCCATGCCGAACACCTCGAGCAGTGTTCCGTTCTTGTTGTCGTCGAGCATGCAGTCGATAAGGTCGCGCCGCCAGTCGACGGTACTATCATCGGGTCCACTCGGCTCTGGATCGGGCATACTGCAGCAGCTGGGATCCGGCATGGTAAGACAATTAACTTCCGTATCCGGCACGGTTAGTCCGGTGCCGCTGTTGCGGGTGAATGGCGCGCGCAACAGCATCAGCCACAGCCACACCAACGTCCGAAAGTGTCCGTCACTCAATATCACATTCAGTCAATAATATAATCTGAACGAAATCGGCGGGGCCCAGCCCCCAGCCGATTCGCTCAGATTCGGGTACCTCAATCCAAGCGCCAGCAACAGCAGCAGCTACCATTACGGCTACAATTACAATCAGAATCCCAACAATGTGCGCTACCAAGCCCAGCTGCAGAACATGAATTTTAATCTTAAACCGCCGCCAAAGTTTTGAATCGAAAAACTGAGTGGAAGCAGAAGAAAGCAGAAGAATGTTTAAAAGATCAAAAGCAAAGCAAAGTAAAGCAAAGCAAAAGCAAAAGCAAAAATCGAATCAAATCAAATGAAACGTTGTATATGCAAATAGGGGCAGAGGGTAAAATGAAGCAAACAATCAATTAAATTACATTGCATTACCTTACCTTACCTACAATATACATATTAATGAATGAATGTACCTACCATACTACTATGAGACCTACTCTGGCCTAGACATACATACGTAATAGCTACATACAGTTGATGCTAAAAGTAAACCAAACAAAACAAAAAAAAGAAAATACAAACAAACAAAATATCAATTATATTTACTTATATACCATATATTATACATACATACATGTATACATAGAACGAAGACAACTGTTTTTTTTTTTAAGAATTTATTCAAGTCCTATATATATTTGTATGTACCATAAATGTTAATGTTGGAAACATATCCAAAGTCGTAACAAAGTTATATCTACATATACGTACCACATAGCCCAATTGGAAACTTAATATTATCTATTATCATTATCATTATTGTTATTTCTATTGATTGTTGATTATGATTATTGCGTAATACTATATGATCGTACCTCCTATCGTACCTGACCCTCTCTCGCTCTCTCTTTTAACAAAGACAACAAGAACACTGAAAGCCATCTTCCAGAAACATTTAGATCTCGATAGATCAATTATACATATATACATATTTTAGTTCTTAAAAAAACTACAATTGAGAGAGCTCCAAGTTCACAGCAACACACGTGCACACTAGTGCCAATATCCTATATTTATTCATGTACAGTCGTGCGTAGTGTATGTTAGTTTTTATGTGCGGAACGTGATGTAAAATTTTTTTTTTTTTTTTAATTGTCGTACTGGTGAACGTACTTGAAATATAAATCCCATTGTCAGCGTCGATGATTAGGTCATAAGCCTCCAAATGAACTATGAATTTATCGGATTAATATTGGATTAATATACACGACTCCCCCCGCTCACCCGCTCGCCCGCTCACCCACTCACCCACTCACCCGGTCAGCCATTCTCATAGGGCTAAAGTTATACTTCATAAATTTATGATAGTCGTACTTTAAGGGCCAAAAAATAAGTTTTAAGAACTGATTTCCCATAGGATACATCGGTATTTCATTTATAATTTTATATTTATACAGCATATTTGTTTAGTTTCCAATAGCCTTTGTTTTTTATGCATTTTGCATGAGTTGTTTGCTTGCCTTTTGGTTAATCACCTCCTGTTCGGGTAGTCAAGGAGATTCCATTTGAAAAGTTACCAAAAAACTGTCTTGTATTATGGAAAAGGCAAATATCTAATATTTGAAGCTCAATCCAAAACCCATATGCAAAGACTCAAGTCAAAACTGGACTTGGATCGATAGCCATAAAGCTACAGATGTACCTTATATAAAAAAAAAAAAAACTAAAGCTATATATGGCTGAATCAGTGAGAGAAACTTGAACTTTTGCTATGGGTATGACCTTTATATGTATATGTAAGTGGTGAACTATCCTAGAACTGAAGACAGTAAAAGACAGTCGAGAAACAAGTGAAGACCTGTTAAAAATGCATGCTATTTATATGGAATATCTGTGCTTTCGATTTGTGGTTGTCGTTGCTTCTTCGGGGCTATGGCCATTGCATAATTGTGGTGTTCTTATGTTCCTATGTGTATTGTATTGTATGTGTACTACTTGACTTGCCATTTTACTTTCTGCCCATCTGAACTGCACAATAAATATTTTGGAAATACAACAACAAAATGAGAGAAACTATCGAAAATATCGAAGCTGAAAAAGCCAACTAAAACCGAACCAAGCTGAAAAATAGCAGCAGCTGAAGATAGCGATATTGTATGATATACATATACATATATATAAATCATATATATACATATACTTGATTGATTGACTGACACTGAAGGCTTTAGAGGGCTGCTACCAACTATAAAGCTACGAACCATATATGAATCTGATCTATAAAACTATACTAAATCTATCAACCGATATACCAGATGTTGATATGCATTTGTATTTGTATTTCTACTACTAATACTACTACTTCTACTACTACTACTATGTAATACTACTACTATTACTGTTAAGACATTGCGAATTTATTGTAACTGTTAAATGTATTGTATACTTAATGCTAATGCTTCGCCTTTGTTGCACAATCAGTGTTGTTCCCCCTATATATAAATACAATGCCCACCAAAACCCCCCCCCCCCCCCCCCCCCCCCACCCAAAAATCCCAACAACCCGCTGTATGTACTTAGCATTTTAAATTTTAGTTGGTTTTGTTCATATTATTTTTTTATTTTTTAGTTGGCCATCGCTGTTTTATTCCTACTGTAAGTTGTACTTATAAATATGATTATTATTACTTCGAAATGTGCCTTAAGAGTTGAAAAGTTCTCGCTTTCTGCGACGTCTGCGACAAATCTGAAAATATATACTACAATACCAACAGAAAAAGAGATCGCCAAAAGTAATTGCTAAACGACCCGACCCCAAACTTGTGGTTGTATGTAAGTCGCCTGGAGGAAAGGTGTACCCAGTAGCTCCCTCCCACCATAGCTCACGGCAGCCCCACACTAATAATGCCCACACTCACCCACAAATGTACCTTAGTAGTAGTTTTGTAGACACTAACCAGAACCAGCCCCAGACCCATACCCATACTCCCATCTATCCAGTGAGAGCCCAACACACACACACACAAACACACACACACACACACACACACGTACAAATAAGAGCTTAAAACTGCTCATAGATAGATGTTCGTAGCTTGCATTGTACTCTGTACTCGTATGAAAAAGTTGAACCCAACCGATCCGATACGATCCCAGAAGATATCCAGATTCCAGATATCCAGCATAGGATCCCCGAGCCGATCGAGTGCATGACCCAACCCTCCAACCATCCCCAAAAAAACTGATGTCCATGTCTATCTAAATATTTTTTTTTTAAATATACATATAACTGTAATACATAATATTATATAAAACCTATTGTATGTGTAATAATACTCCCCAGTTTCTTTCTCCCTGCCTCTCCAATTATTTTGGTGTATTTTCCCGTAACTCGTTATACCCGTAATATCGTAACATCCGTATCCGTATCTGTATCGGTGTGTATATGAGATTAGAAGCAACTGATCCCACATCGTATCGTAACCGTATTTGCCCCATTTTGGTACCCATATCTGTATCCGTATCCGTAGATAAATTAAATTAAATAATAAACCAACCCCCAACTAACAACTACCAATAGCACCGTAATATGTATTTTGAAAATCGTGTGAAATAACCAGATTGATGGCCTAATTATCTTGCAACAACTCTATTACAGTATCAACTATTCTCCGGACGTAACTAAAGAAACGATAACAGAAACAGATAAAATACCATTCAAAAGAATCTAATTACTTTTCAATGCAATTTCGGTCCAGTAATCAACTTACTATATATTAGCAACTTACAGTTATACAGATATTAAATTGTAAACGTATACCAAGAGCAAGGCAAAAGAGCAACCTTAAAAATATGTATTTCACTCGAAACTCTAAATGTTATTACTAGCCAAAATCCAATTTGATGTGACCAAAGGGCGCAACCATGCCCGTAATCGTATAATCGCAAATACTCGTGTACCAAGAATACATATATCTCCAAGTAAAATCAATTTTAAACTAATTTATCCAAATGATGAAAAGTGTTAAACACAATCAAAAAAACACACAGCACAGCACAAAAACTCAGCCAAGACACACACACACCCACACCCAAAAACACACTCACGAGAGTACATTTATTCCATAGAATAGAGATGCGCCAACAAAGAATGGAAAAGAAAAGAAAACAAAACAAAACAAACACAATGCTAAATGCAATCAATTCGTAGAAACAACTCTAACAATACTTGGATATATTTATCTTACTTATTATACATACATACATACATATTTTTATGATAGGCAAAAATACTTAGCCACTTCCTTGATGTGTCATACAAATACTACTACCTACTACCATATAGCATATGAATATTTTTCGAATTATTTAGAGAACATGAATAATCGAGCCAATCAAATCAAATCGAATCGAATCAAATCAAATCATTTAGCATCAACATCTCAATCTCAGCCTCAGCTTTAGACAGATGGAACTTCGGATCACCGATGAGATGCGCTTTCCAAACAAAAACCTATCTATCAAATGCAATATTATTCATAAGAATTGCCAAGAAGAATCTCCTACAAATTTATTTATTTCGTATATTTAGACTTCCTCTTTTGGAGGGCGACATCAGGTCATATCGCTTATACACATTGCATACAAACATATACACACACACACACACACACACATATATATAAAACCTCACAGATGTTAATGCATATATACTAGTATTCGTATGAATAAAAATATAAATCGTGTACCTAGGAGTGTACCTAAAAATCACAAGCACAAGCAAAATCAAACTTATCCCAGAGCTTTACAGCAGAAGCAATCAAAATGAATATAAATAAATACATACAATACATAGATAACCATGTTAAAAAGAGAAAGGAGAAAAAAGGAAGAGTTTATTTATAACCCAGAGTCGTGACCGTGACTTTATCACGCTTTCAAATAATTAATCTCTCTGTACATCAGATCATGAATACCATAAAATACAATACATAATACTCGTACACTCTGTCCGAACTCAAAACTACTACTAAGGTAAATACTACTACACCGATATCCAGACAAAAAAAAAAAAACGAAATTTCCACTTCGCCACAGCCATGAAACCTGAACCTAAACAAATTTTTGTCTGAATCTATAGTCAATTTGTATCGTTGGGCAGGACATTGATGATAAATCAGCAACTATGTTATATACATATATCTATATAACTATGTATGTATAGTGCATATATTTATGGTAAAAGGTTAACTCTTGAATCTACTCATTAATGAATACATTACAATTATCATTGTTGTGGTAGTTTTTAGCGGAACCGAGATGGAAAACCAAATATGAATTTATATATGTATACAAACCAGATGGTAACCAAGACGAACTCTACACAGAAAACGCTAGAACTTACTTTATATCGTATATCAATCGTATATGTATATGTAGTAATATTATGCTCCTATGAACGACACGAACGGGAACGGGACAATCAAAATTCTACCGACACGACCTGCTCTTCATTTTGATAATTCAAATCGTTCTGTTTGTTCATCTGTTATGTTGTTGTTGTTGTTGTTACCGTTATGTTTGCCCGATCCTCCACTTGTGCTTTGGTTTTTCTTGCGGGGGGTGGGGGTATTTGAGCTTATGCACCTGAATTAGAAAATTCTCTGTTGCTTTGTGTTGGAGTCTGAGTTTTGGTTCATTGATTTACATATATACGTTCGATCCACGGATCTTAGACAAGGCATATCGATATGGTTTATGGTTTACGGTTTACTAGGACTTAATCATATGTATACATAAATTAGATTAACTTAATTTTAATTAATTTAAACTTAAACAAAACAAAACTAAACAATCCATGAAAAGGGGAAAACCAAAAGCTCAAACTGGACTGAACTGAACATTTAAGCGTTATATTATGTGTACATTATTGAATATTGAATTGCATTTGATTGTGTGAACATGCATACATAAGTTTAATGAGAACACTAATGGTAATATTAAAGGGTATTATATTTGTATTCGTATTTGAATTTGTCGTGTATTTGAATGTAACTCTGATTGTATGTATGATCGATCATCCTCTTCGGTTATCCTCTAAACTACATATATTATGGAAAACCAACTCTGTCTCTTGTGATCTATTGTGATGC
Source organism: Drosophila athabasca (assembly GCA_008121215.1). Taxonomy (NCBI): domain Eukaryota; kingdom Metazoa; phylum Arthropoda; class Insecta; order Diptera; family Drosophilidae; genus Drosophila; species Drosophila athabasca. The sequence continues at coordinate 59,834,918 of CM017796.1, read as the reverse complement.
TATGAGAGTCAAGCAGCACTCAACTGTTTTTATGCCTCTTAAAGTTTAAAACAAAGCGAAAACAAAAAGCAAAACCAAAACTAAAACTAAAACTCTATTCTACTATAACTCTAGTCTATGACAAATACTTACAAATTGGCAACAAGAATTATTGAAATTGAAAACAATCATGCACAATAAATGTTTGGCTAGACCCGACCGAGGCCATGCTAAGACCCAACTCTTTTTCATATACTCGTACTTACACTACTTGAAGTAATTGTGTACTAAAGGAATTCTAGATTTTAAATGTGCTTCAACTGTTTATAGTAAAGTACTTAATTATGGGTGTAATTATCTAATATGTATCTATATATGCGTACTCGTACAATGGTTAGGTATACATATGTATAATCATGTGGGATAGATGGATTTAATGATGGAATGGTGCCACAAATGTGCAAAGAGTATGTGTACGTGTATAAAACAAAAAATTGAATATAAATGTTTAATAAATGTGTGGAAATGAATCAAAAGGCGTCTATGTTTATGTTTTCCATTCGTCCTGGAAGAGCGGATCCAGGCTGCACTTGTGGGGCTGTACCTGATAGTCGTAATCCCTGCTGTGGTACAGGCGCCGCCCCATGTCTCTGGCCGCCTCGTCCGATTCATCTGTATTGGCCTCGGCTATCAGCAGCTGAGGGAAGTTTGTTAAATAAATGTCTTGTCTAAATGGACGGAAGCCAGAGGCTTACCTCAACTTCTCTGGTCAGGAATGCTTTGGTTGCATCACTCATTTTCTCCTGCGGCTGTCCCTGCAGTGCATTGCTCAGGAATTTATAGGCCTCACTGGAAAGGAATGCGATTTGTTAGTCATGAATGCACTTATATGTTTATGGGCAAGTACCTACGTCAAATCGATGCCATTCATGTCATCCACTGATGGCTGCCGCTCGTTGCGTAGTATGGAGTTGACTACGGCGGCTGCTTCGTACTCGCAGCGCTCGGACAGTTGCGTGGTCTTCATCAGCTCCAGCCACTGATTGATGTTGTTGAGACTGAGCGAATCGCATTCGCTCTTCACCTTAGCCTCTGCATTTTCACAGCTGTTGACCATGTACTCTAAGATTGGATTGGGCTTAGTTTTCGCTTCATGTTGCGCTGTTTCTTTGAGGAGTTCTTACCAATTATGGCCTCGGCGTTTTTCCCATTTTCGGTGGCCAGCTTCAAGTTGTCCCGCGAGAACCCCTTCTTTTGCAAAAATTTCAGAACGCGCTGCTTCGTGGGCTTTGTCAGTGTGGACTTTCTTTTCGTCACAGATTTCTCCATTTCCGGCTTTGGTTTATTTTCTACGATTATATTATACTATTCTACAATCAAAACACGATCAGCTGTTGCTGCAGCGGTGTTGCCCAATCACCGAGCGAGCTGTGCGCTCGTTCAGTGTTGCCACCACTTTAAAACTCGAAGCGAAAGCGAACGGACGTGCGCGCTCAGTCACCGTCACTGCCAAAGGAATATTCCTTTTGTTTCAAAAGAAATTTTATTTAAATAGCATATTAATTGGTTTTAAAATAATTGGTGCAATTTAGTGCAATATATGCTAAGTAATTTGCTTTTGAAAAAATAAGGAACAATCGCCAGCAAGAGAGTTGCTGTGAAGTTTGCTGCTGCGAACTCGAAGACAAAGAAACGACAACAGCTTCGCCCGAAAGACGGAAAGACCTTCTCATTCCGAAGGTGACTCATTGCCAATATCACTGCCAATTGGAGATTGAAACTGCCAGAACAATTCGATCAATTCTACTCATCGTCCTTCACACCGCCTCCATATAAGTGCTTCCAAGATGCAGCATTCGAGGCGAGAGATCCGAGAAATCGGAATGCCCCAAAAGCATCGCGAACACATCATCAAGCACCTCGACGAGCTGGTGAAATGCACCAACTACAGGCGCACCAGGGAGGAGTGTGTGCGGATAAACCTGTTGTCGCCCGGCATGCTACGCAATGTCGAAGACCTCAGCGGCGCAGGGTTTAACATGAGCAAGGAGGACAGCCTGCTGGAGCAGCACAGGCGGCTTCTAATCAAGATAACCAAGCGCGGTCCCGCGGCCTACAACCAGCTCATAACTGCCCTGCGCAATGTGGGGAGTCTTCAGGCGGTGAAGCTGCTGGAGGCTGTTTCCGAGCAGAACTCCGGCTCCCCCTTCATATCCATCAACGAGAGGAAGACCACCCGTAAGTCGGCCGACATAGTGGATACCCCGTCGCCGTCGCCATCGGCGGTGGCAGCGGCCGCGGCGGCGGCGGCGAGCGAAGGTGCATGTGTCAGCAAGGTATGTTCCTTTACTCTATGCCCTTTCTGTGTTTTTAATATTCATATATTGCTGCTTTTCAGAGGGAATACAATGAAGCTGGAGGACCGCTTGTCCCCTACGTGGAGCCAGTGGGCGGACAAAAGCGCTACGTCAAGAAGTCGGACAGAATCCACACCGACGAAGTGGTCGGCACGTACAACATGCAGTCGCAGCACTATCGAGGCGTGCTGTTGATGATCAATATCATAGACTTTCCGGACACTGAGCGCAAGAGGAACGGGGCCGAAGTGGACAGCGATTCACTGATCCACCTCTTCAGGGAAATGGGATTCACGATATTCGCTTACAACAACATGAACCAGGATCAGTTCTTCGACACGCTCGGCAAGGTAACCTCTTCAAAGTACGCACAGCAGACCGAGTGCTTTGTGATGGTGCTGATGACGCACGGTGAGCGTGTCGGGGAAATGGATAAAGTCGAGTTTGGCGACGGCTCGGTGGTGGATGTGCACAAGATTAAGAGCTATTTCCAGCCCAGTGTGAGCCCGTTTTTGGTGCGCAAGCCAAAGGTGCTAATATTTCCCTTTTGTCGCGGCAGAGAACCCGATCTCGGGCAGCCCATGAACCACTTTGACTCCATTGGCTCTGCCGCTTCCCGGCTGAATCGCCAGGAGGAGACTGTTGTTGAGACCGAGGGAAGGCCCTCGACCTACACCAATGTCCCATCCGTGTCGGACACTCTGGTCTGCTATGCCAGCACCCCGGGCTATGTGACCCATCGCGATCCCGAGTCGGGCAGCTGGTACATCCAGAAGTTCTGCGACATGATGGCCGACCATGCCCACAACACGCCCGTGGAGGATATACTGAAGAAGACCAACGACCTGGTGAGCCACATGAGGACCAGCCAGGGCTCCATGCAGACGGGCTCCTTCGATAATCTCGGCTTTAATAAGAAGCTCTACTTCAATCCCGGCTTCTACGCGGAATAGCTACTGCCATTACATATAATGAAAGCATTCCTGACTGAATATTTGCATTTCTTGTACTACTAGTGTCTATGTAAGTTTCGTCGCATTTATGTATTTTAGATTATGTGTCATGTGCTCTCGTGTGCTATATACTCCCTGTAGTCTCCCTGTATTGTGTCCCGTACCTCTCTCTATTTGTCCAAAAATACTCAGACCATACATAATTCGAGTGTACCTCCCAAGAGGTATGATAAGGATTTTTCGTGATAGTTATTAGTGATCAAAGTTATTACCATAAAGTATGACAATTTTAGAAACATTTTACACTTCCCTCAATTGATTATACATTCTTCTAATAAAATTGATCGATTACCATCTCTTTTGGTGCAAAAGAAATCCCCAATTTAGTTATGAAATCGGGTTGGGAAACTATATATTTACAAAGTTCGTAGAAACTATAAATTAATTTAAGATCTACATACATATCTATCTAAAGTTGACGTAAGTCCTAAACCACATCATCATCCTCTTCCGCTAAGTGGGAGAGCTGCAGTTTGCCAGCAGCACGGATTTTATTGTCACTGGGCTTAGATTTCTTTTGCTTCTGCGGCTTCTGGCCAATGATGTATTCGGGCATCACCAGCTTGGAGCCCCTTAGCTGGGGCTTGTCCAGCTCCACATCGGCCACTTCTTCGGCCTCCAGCTTCTTGAGATTGCAATTCAGTTTGCTCTTCTTTTTGAATTCAATCTTGCCTCCAGTGTCTAATTCTGCATCTGCGTCTCCTGCCTCCGTCTGGCGTTGGGCATCCATTTGCCGCAGAAAAGACAAGGCGGCACTGGAGTTGCTTTGATCGGATATGTCCACATCTTCCAGCGAGTACTTTTTCCACTTGTGGGGATTCATCTAGATAAGGAATCACGATATTGTTAAAATCTCTTGATAGGGAACGGGCCGCTGTTCACCTGGTAGTCGGGCGTCTTACGAGGCTTCAGGCAGCGTCCGATGGGCATTTCCGGCTTCTTGAATATACTCTCCTTGCCCCTCATGCGTTTCAGCTGGACCGCCTCGGGCTCAGTGCCACAATCAATGCTGCGGCCATGGCGATAGTGCATGACCTGTCTAGATCCGGCGTCGCCTCCTGTTCGTTGTTCGAGGGCATTCACTGTGTACGACTTGGCCTTGCTCTGATCCAGGGCCGTCCCCTTGAGTTCTTTGCTGGCGTCGTCGAGGCACGCGAAGAGCGCATTGCGCTTGGCCGAAAACTCTTGCATTTTTCTCAAAAAACGTAAATAAATTGTTTTGTGTGAGATAAATTAAAATGCGGTAAAGTGTTGCCACACCTATTTTAGGCAAACAGCTGTTCACCGATACACCGATACACAAACACACGCACACATGGTTTTTAGCGCTTTGCAGCACTTGATATTTCGTGCCGGTGTAGTTCAGCGTTGCAAAAGCGTGCTCGGCGAATTAAATAAATTAATCAGTCAGGTGGATATAAAATACAACTAATACACGGGGGATTCGTTTGCTGCAGTCTGATTTTAGTTGAAAGTGTTGAGTGTCCTATCGGGAGTCTGCGAGAGTGTCAATAATTTGCATTGCCAAAAATCTAACCCCATGTGGCTTTTGGTGGCAACGAAAGGTGGCGGCATGTGAGATTATAGGAAAAACAGTTCAACTAAACGTAAAATCATTCGCATCAAATGCAGTTTATTGAATGGTGCCCATTTACAACGCTTATTGCGAAATTTGTTGAATTTTTGTATAAATTGTGTATAGAATAGAAAATTATTGCCAATAGTCGGTGCTGGCCTGGTCTTCAGTGTTGCAAAACGATCCAACAGGCGCGACAGCTGACTTCTATTGTGATAAACATTTTTTTTACCCAAAAACGTGAATATTTCCGAAGAGAAATATAATATAGCGTGTAGTTTTTTTTTCTTTTTTTAATGCGCACTGCTTGCAAGAATGTCGCTGCAAACGGCCCTGGGCTGCATTCTCACCATTTTAGCTTCTATTAGTATTGTGGCTACCATTATTTTGTTGGGTAAGCAGAAGCAGAAGCAGTAGCAGGCGCAGCGGCAGCCGCAGTAGAAGCAGCAGCCCGCCCCGATGATTATGCACTTTGTGGGAACGTGGGTCTTCTCGAAATACCCTGCACCGTGACTGATACCCTGTTTTAATCTCGTTGCAGGCTGGTTTTTGATCTGGAAGGCATTTCTTTCGAAATTTCGTCTTGTGCGTGAACTGCTGGGTCAGGAAGAGCCAGAGGAACAGCAGCAAGTAGTGTGGGAGCAACAACATCAGCACGGAAGAGCACGCAAGGCACGCCGCGACTGAATCACCCACTTCCAGTTTCAGTTCCATTTCCAGTTCCATATCCACTCCCAGCACCTGTTACATTATCAAAAAAAAACTTCAACATGAACATTCGCTGTGCAAAGCCCGAGGACCTCATGACCATGCAGCACTGCAACCTGCTCTGCCTGCCCGAGAACTATCAGATGAAGTACTACTTCTATCACGGCCTCACCTGGCCCCAGCTGAGCTACGTGGCCGAGGACGACAAGGGAGGCATTGTGGGCTACGTTCTGGCCAAAATGGAGGAGCCCGAACCGAACGAGGAGAGCCGCCACGGCCACATCACTTCGCTGGCCGTCAAGCGCTCCTACCGACGCCTGGGCCTCGCCCAAAAGCTCATGAACCAGGCCTCCCAGGCCATGGTCGAGTGCTTCAACGCCCAGTACGTGTCGCTGCATGTGCGCAAGAGCAACCGCGCCGCCCTCAATCTCTACACCAACTCTCTGAAGTTCAAGATCATCGAGGTGGAGCCCAAGTACTATGCGGACGGGGAGGATGCCTATGCCATGCGGCGCGACCTCAGCGAATTCGCCGAGGACGATGACGACAAGCCCAAGACCAAGGATGGTGGGGCCAACGAGGAGACGGCTGGCGACGACAAAACCCAGATTAAAGCCAGCGTCGGCTCTGGAGGCCAAAATCATCACAGCGGCCACGACGGGCATTGTTGCTGAAGAACGTCCAACTGGTGCATGCGTTTCGAAGTTTTTTTTTTGCATTTTTTGCATTAGGATTTTGTAATAATTGTAACACACCACACACACACACACCCACACATAAAACGTAACTAAAATTTAACAAAGATAATGACAAAGAATCGCCTTTCAGTTTGTTTTTTTTGGGTGGGGAAAAATGGTGTGCGCAAAAGTTTGGCAGGCGGGCTGAAAAGGGTCTCGTCCTTTGGTCCTTAAAGGCGTTCATGCAGAAGAAATCGTCCCTTTTTTTGAAGTGTTGAATTTCGCGCCAACTTTTGGGCGCCCAGCGAACTGTTCCCAGGCTGGGGTCCAACTTTCCAGTGCCATAATTGAGAAGAGCTTTTGAAATTTCCCTGCTTTTGGAAAGGCAAGTACATTTCCTTTAACCATAATCTAACAGCGCATGTGTTCGGGACAACAGCTGATGCTCAGCCTCTTGTTTCAGCAACATAAGTTTTGCAGCCACATATGTGGCCAGCAACATTCCAGGGCGGGCGTTTCGAAAAATGATTCTTCCGGCTCCACTTAAGATCCAATCGGTCTCGTCTCTTTTAGGATAGTGTTATATCTTGTAAGCCGTGCATTATGTTGTAGGTAATAACTTTAGAAGCCCAATAGAACAGAGATAGTAGACAACACAGAAATGTAGCATTTTAGTTAACAGCGCATGCGTGGGCGGCAACAGCTGGCGGCCGCACGTGGAGCCAGGCACAGCTGTAAATGCGAAAATGCTTAGCCTCCCCCCCAATCTCGCGAACACGATGAAACATGTTTCGGCCGGCTCCACTGCAGCTCCACTCGGAAGCTTCGCATTCAATTTCGTGAAGCGAGAGGCGTCACAACCAACGAGTCGTCAACGGGTGTTTTTTTTTTGCAATCTTCGGAGCTTGGAGCAAACAGCGTAAGATGATGCTGTGAAATGTGCACAGACCAGTCATAGCAATCGACAATTTATTGAAACACAATTTATAAACAACAACTAGACCTGTTTGTGACTGTGAGAGTGTTAGAGAGCGCGTGCGATATTGGAGGCGCGAGCTCCATCCTCGCTCTGTGTGTGCGTGAAAGTGACAGCCTGATAAAAATAAACCGCAATTTGCATGAAATTTACTGTTTATTGGTTTGATTTGGTGATTTTCGCCGCTCGTCCTCGCTAATCAATAAACAAGGCAAAAACCATAAGTCACCGTCATAACTGTAAGCACACACTGTGTAAGCCAGCCTACCGTGTTGTTTTTTGGGTGAAAATGTGCACATAAAGTGGAAATCCAAAAGCCGGCCAGTAGTACAAAACACACACACACACACACTGCAGCCCTTTCCCCGAGAAGCCTCTTCTCGCAAGCAGCTGTTATTGTTGCCTATGATGGTCGGAACGGGGTCAAAAGTTCGTGTCTTGGCCTGTTATATCCCCCGCTAATTCAACCACACTCGCATTCAGACAAACACACACGCACACACTCGCGACCACTACACAAAGAGCAGAAGAACAGAAGAACAGAGAAAGGAGGGAGAAGGAAGGCGAAGGAGACGGAGAAGGAGAAGTGTTCCTCAAGTGCAGTCAGAGACGCAGCAAAGACAGAGCGTCGCCCCGTCTGGTAGACAAAGCATTAGACAAGTGCCGGTCCAGGCCAGGCCCATGCCCATGCCCATGCCCAGACCCCCACACCGAAAGCCGAGACAAACTAGGCCAATACGCGAGAAAGCAGCCTAAACCAGGGGAGGAGCACAAGTGCAGAGGCGAGACCCAAGAGCTGCGGCGAGGCGGAGGCGAGGCGGAAGCGGAGCCGGAGAAAAAGTGCCAGAAGTCAGAGAAGAAAGACCAAAGCCATAGCCAGTGGAAGCCTAAGACTAGCAGAACATAACAGAACAGAACAGAACAGAGGAGGAGCATTGCAAGTCTCAACCGGCGAAAGAGCAGAGAACGAGTGGAGTACCAGCACCAGTACCCCCAAAAAAACACACTGCAGCACACATACATCAACAGTATACATACATACATATAATAAAGACAAAAGTGAAAAGTTCTCGCTGTCCCTGTCGCTGTCTCTGTCTCTCTCTTTGGCCATTTGTCAATGACTGTGACTGTGACTGTGTGGAGTGTGGAGTGACTTCTCGCGTGACTTCCCATCCCGACATCACATCCAAAGCCCGTATCCGTATCCATGTCCCGTGCCGGGTGTCCCGTGTCTGGTTCTGCAGGGGGGGGAGACACACGTAAGTGGAATAACTGCTGAAATAGAAACAGACTCCCAGGACAAGGACTACACTACTCCAAAACAGGACCACACCACTCGCGCGGTAAGTCAACATTAGAAAAACGATATGCACATTGTTGTACCATGATTGTATGCCCCCCACCCGTCACCCCACCCGTCTTTTTGACCGAAGGGTATTATGGATATTGTAAAGATGTTTGGTTTGGCTCCGTGGAGAAGTCACATAACAATTCATATCACAACAAATGGTCTTGTAGGGTAGCAAATGCTTCGCTTCGCTTGTCAAATTGTAAAAGCGAAATAATCAAATAATTTTTCATAAATATTCCTTAAAAAACTTTGTCTGCTTCAATATGGAAATACACTCACAGGGGAGGGTGTCATCCAATCCCCCTGCACCCCCCTGCCCCCCCAATGCTGTTGCCAGGGGAATTCATTCATATTTATTTGCAAAGAGCCTTCCCGCCCTCCTGCCAGGAGGAGCAGCGGAGCTCCTTCTGTTTTGGAAGGAACTTCAAAAGGCATCTTCACTATGTAGATGGTGTAATGACATTTTGTCAGCAGGATTATGCCAAATGTTGGCCTCCTCTCATCAGCAGCACCATCACCATCGCCATTCATAACCATCGTCCGCATCATCATCATCGTCATCATCATCATCATCATCATCATCTTCGTTGACGTCCTCGTCGTAAGGATCATGATTGTCTTTGTCACTGTCAACGCGTCTTGCAACTGTCAGAAGCAGAAGCAGCTGAAGGAGGAGTAACGGCAGCAGCGGCAGCAGCAGCAGCGGCTATGTCCACCCACCAAATTCCGTCCTCTCCTGGCCTGCCACTCGCATCATTTTTAAGCAAACATTTGCTGCTGTTGCTGTTCGCTCTCTCTTGCCTTGGCTGTTGTCTTTTCGAGTCGCGTACGAGTACGAGTATATATCCTGGCACTCGCAGAGCGGAAGGGAATGTTGGTTTTGTGCAGATGCTTGCAACAGTCGGAGGAAGGATGGAGATTTTGAGATGTTCCCTACGAAAAGAGAAGAAACAGCAACAGCTGGGGCAGTCTTCGATGCCCTCAATGATACATACAATGTGGTGGCTCGTGCTTGGCGGATTCCTTTAATCAGAATTTCATTTCGATTTGAGAATTACTATTTTCAGACAGAATCAATCAATGTTTTAAGAGGGGGGAATGGTAGGGTATCTTCAAGTCGGAGTATTTTATTCTTCTCCTCTTCTCTCTCGTTTTTGTTGCCTCTTGTCAAGTGTTTACTACTTTTTCTCCGCTTTTGTTGCTTCTGTTGATGCTACGTGTTGGCTCAGAAGATGTCAACAACTTTTTTTCTTTTCCCGGGGAATCGGAGAAGAATTGCAGGGTGCGGGGAGTGGGGCAGAGAGCCTGTCGCGCATTTGTGCTTGTTTGTTGTTTTCATTCTGATGAAATGTGCAATTTGATTAATTCTCAGCTTCTTTTGCTTTAATTTTTCTGTGTACAATATTTTTGGTGTCATTGCATAAGCGACAGGAACAGGCGGGACTGGGTGGAACTGGGTGGGAGAGTGCGGCGCAGCAGCTGTCAAAAGTGCTCCTTAGCCTCGTGGGGGCCACGTGGCATTTCCGCTGGCATTTCCGTGTCCGTTTCCGTTTCCGCATCCGCTGGCAAAAGTGATTGATGGCCTCGGAATCGCACTACTAATTAAAGTTATTTAGCGATTCGTCCATCGGCCAATGCAGTTTTTCATTCGCACTCGCCTTCTGTCGTCCTGTCGCTCTGTCGCTCTGTCGTTCTCTCGTTTTGTCGCTCTCTCGCTCTGTCGCTCTGTTGCCTGTGACGATGGTTCCGCCGTTGGCTGGATCCAAGTGTTTATGGCTTCAATTCAATTAAACAACTGGGTCAGTGTTGTGGTCGCATTGGCTTTCTCATCTCCATCCCCCTCCGTATCCCCATCCGTATCCGCATCCGTATCCCCATCCGGATCCGCATCCAAGAGCTTCAGGATTGGAGGTTTTCAGCAGCGTAATTAATTTTCTGCATAGGCCATCGGAGTACGAGAGAGCGAGAGGGGATAGAGGATGGAGGATATGCATCATAAGCAAAAGGCCAGAGCGAAACGAAACATCTCCCTTTTCAAATTGCATTTATAATTCATTTTCTTGAAATTAAATATCTTTTAAATGAGACGAGAGGAAAACTCTCTCTCGAGAAGGAGAGCGGTGCGGTGCAGAGCGAAGCGAGCAGGGCAGAGGGCAAAGGGCAAAGGGCAAAGGATGATGATGCCAGGAAAATGACAGAATGCAAAAGACTTTTCATGAATGGCAGGAAAAAAGGCAGTACTTTCCCTCATTGTGAATATTGTATTTATTAAATCGCATCTCTCAAAGGCTGGGATTGAATGGGATTCCTCTCCTTTGATTAAATCTTTCTCTGACAAATTTCTGACTGCCTTCCAATGCCAAACAAACACCTGGCCACATCCCAAGATGTACAAGTGCATTTTGTATTGAAATGTTTAAGGAAATAGGCAAGAGCAGAGATCAAACCCTCTTCGGAGCAGCAGCAACAGCAGCGCAGACACGAGCCGCACGAGCCGCACGTGTCCGCAACTATTTCAACAAATTAACAAGTTTCGCATACTGTTGCCGCATACTGTTGCCGCGCACTGTTTTCCGCGAAGTTATTTACATTTCCACCGCACTGCACCGCACCGCACCACGCACGCAGACAAAGTTATTAACGATTGTGTGTGCATGCCACACACGATCGACTGAAAGGGGGTGGGGAGCTGAGGAATGTGTGGGTGTGGGTGGAATGTTTTTAATCGGAAATTGTTGATTAATTAAAGATTAATACTGTTTGAAGCACTCTTTAAACAGCGAACTAGCGCTGCCTTTGCTTTAAAGACCTTTACACATACACATACATATGTACATACATATAGTAGATACGTAGCATATGCCTCATTAATTTCCATCCAATCACAGTCCCATTTCAATTTATAAGCTCTCTTATCTGTGTATCGGACAGAAGCAGCCCCGAAGCAGCCCCGAGCCCCGCTAAAAACTATCCCCAAATGGCATTTATTTATTTGCCGCTTCCGACATGCTCTCGTGCGTGTACCGCCTCCTGGCTTCTGGCTTCTGCCTTCTGCTGTTTCCTGCGGCCGCTGTTGCCCCATTAAATATGATTTTTTATGGCCCTGCCTCAACGAAGTCCCCAACGAAGAGCCCCCCAAAATAAGGCGTCACATAATTTCGGCCGCAATGAATTGGAAGTTTAAGTTTTGGTATTTATCTCTCATCGATTTAAATGTCAGTCGGGAATATTGTATATCCTGAGGGACAGAGTCAAGTGCGAGAAACTTTCTCCGGGTGTTCTCCGGGTGTTTTGGGGGGCAAAAACTTTTCTCGGCCAAAAGTTGATCAATGAAATTAAAAAGATTTATGATTCCCCGACCCTGCGAAACCTGCAAGTTTCCCAATGAATGAGTCCCAGTCCCCCCCCCCTCCCAACCCATATACTATGGTGTCCCGAAATCTAAATCTTTTCGAAACAATCAGCGACGGGTTCAGCTGAAGCCACTGCCTCTCTCTCTCTCTCTTTCTCCTGCTGCGAGAGTGAAAGTTTTTCTGTGTGATCCCCGCTGGGGGGTCCCTGGTATTATTATTTTGAATTGCACCTCATTTTGGGTTAATGGACGGAGTCCGAAACCCAGGACTCAGGTTTTTGAGCAATAAAAAAAAAAAAACAAAAAAAAAAAAAAAGGGAAACTGAAAACGAAATGAAACTTATAATAATCATCATCAAAAAACACAAAGACCATTACATTACGTTCTATTACGATCGTAGGGACCCCGGAAAGCAATAGAAAATGGAAAATGGAAAATAGAAAATAGAAAACAGAAAAGAAGGAATTATGTTAATTTCAAGTGAAATCTCAATAGCTGAGGGTCGCGCGCTGCCACACTCTCGAGTGTCGTCTGTGAGTCTGTGACAAAGGTCGTGTCGTGTCGAGTCGTCTCGAGTAGAGGGTTGAACAAAAGGCTGCAACCCCTGCCGGACCCAACCTCAGTGCCACTTGCCACTTCCGGAGCCCACTGCTCCTCCTCAATGCCTAGCCTACTCCACTTTTGGTGACTTACCGTCCATAGAACCCCGATTGTTGACCAACAAAAGCCCTGAGACCAGGCCCTGTCCGGGCATTGTGCCTCCGAACTTTGGGTCACAATTAAGGCTCCGTCACGCTAATTTTTGATGCTGTGTCAATGTTGCGATGCAGCTGCCACGCCCCTTCTCACGCCCACGCCCAAGTCCACGCCCTACCATATTTATGGGCCAGTTAACAGATTCTGTTTGCATTGGCTCTACGCTCCTTACGGGGCTGGGGGAGGGGTGGGGGAGTCTGCCTCCGCTATGATCCTTTAAATTAAATTTAAGCTGAAAGAAGAAGGCGTTGCCCTGAGGAGACAGGGACAGGGACAAGGACAGGGTTTCAGATGTTTCTTTAATACACTCTTACACCCAAAATTCACATCCACACCTACATATCCCACACACACACACACACACACACACACACACACACACACACACACACACACACACACACACACACACACACACACACACACACACACACACACACACACACACACACAGATAGCAAAAAGTGACACAAAAAAGATGTAACGAGTGAAGATAGGGTACAGAAAAAGGGACGGGGGATTGGGGGATGGGGGTGGCTGAGGTGAAAAAAATAAACACGCAACTCGCACAAAACAAGCAGAGTGCTTGGGTTATCGCCACCGTTCCAGGTACCTCCAGCTACACTGAGAGAAGAGAAAGTACTTTCCAATTGCGCCCCAACCAACCAGAAACAGATCCTATAGGGGGAATATGGCTAGAATCGTATGGCTTAAACCAATAATTACAGATATATTTTGAAGGGTATTTTAAGACTTCTTTTCTTACATTGTAGAAAAATCTGTGAAGCAAATCTTTCCATCTGACATCCCATTAAACTCTCTTCTTTCTTTCTTTTTTTTTGCCCAGAAACCGATGCCATGTTTGAATCAATAATTTGTTTTTCAGGATTATCCTTATCTTTGTCTGGAAATCTACTGAAATACTGCCCATCTCCACCCCCCCCCTCCGTTATTCTCGCCGTGCACTATCTCTCACCTATGAAATGGAGGGGAAGGGTCGCTGTCTCTGTCCCTGTCCCTGTCTCTGGCCATTACATGACCCGCACATCGCATCCTATCAAGCGGCGGGTGTCGTTTGCCTTTTGGCAGCAGCAGCAGGCCCGAAAACCCTCTTCTTGGCCAGAGATGGAGGGGGGAGGACAGAGACTGAGGGAAAGAGCAAACAACGTAAATGGAAATGGCGTTGAGGAGGAAGCGGCAGTGGCAGCGGCAGCCAGAAAAAAAACAAGTGCCACATTGAAACCTTTTTTTTTTTTTTTTTCCTTTTGGCGCTTCTTTTATTCAGTTTTCTACAGCCTCCTGTTTTCCACCGCATCCCGTCTCCTGCCTGCTTCAGCCTGGTTCATCCTGTTTCTATTCCTTGTTCGATAGCTCTCAAACTACGACTAGAACGAGCCTCCTGCTGCGGCTGCTGCTGCCTCTTGCCTCTTGTCTCTTGCCTCCTGCCGCCTCCTGTCAGAGGCAGTTCGCGGCAACGTTTTGGCAGTCAAATCAAATGCTCAATTGGCGAGAATATTGCGCATATGGCAGCGCCCCGCTGTGCTGTGCTGTAAGGAGAGGGAATGAAGAGAAAGGATCCTCCGCTCGACCAACATTGTTCAACCTGTCGAAACCTTAAATAAGTTGCCAACTTTTCGGGGAAAAAAGTAATTGCTGCAAAATCGCGGCGGCATCAAAACCTGCACATGTATTCTCTGTATGCCTTTCGCTTTTGTATTTGTTTGTGGGGGGGGGAAACATGGGGCAGATGGGGCACATGGTTGACAAATACGATTTATTGACGCTTTCCCAGTGGGAAAACTATAGTCCACGGATGGCAGTTAATTAAAATGTAGTTTTTTTTCGGTGCCTCTCTGTGGCTCTCTGTGGCTCTCTGTGGCTCTCTGTGCCTCTGTTGGCTGCCGTCCGAATATTTGTTTGCCCAACCAACTCTATAAATGAAAATTGTATCTACGTATCTGTCGCATCTGTACGTGGCCGAGGGGCAGAAAGGGGGACGGCGGGGGACAGCACGAGTATTTGGGCTTATGGAAATGCGTTGTCAATAGTGTTTATCCTGCTATTGACTGCAATTTGATTATGGCCAAACATTTGGCCAACATGCATTAGTGCCTGCCTGGCATCTTTCATCCCTCAGCCCCCAGCCCCTGAAAATGCATTAGCTTTGCTTTGGCTTTGGCTCTGGTCTGGTCTTCTGGTCTTCTGGCTTCTGGTTTTTTCGGGTGTCCTTTCTGCAACCTAAATATTTTCATTAATTAAAAGAAAGCCTGCCCGCTGGACACGCGGCTGGTTAGAGCACCACATGAGCAAAAGTCAAATGTCAACGCGACCGCAAATTAATTTATAAAAACACATACATATATCTCTCTCTCTCTCTGTGTGTGTGTGTGTGTGCGCGCAAGGGCGTTAATACCCTGTAAAATTCTGGTCACGGGGTTATTTTTGTAACTGCAGAACTTCAGAAGAAGAGAGAGACACTCCTAAATAGCAAGAGCTCTTCATCGTCCTTCTTATGATGATATTTCTGGAATAAATATCATATATGTATGTAGATAATTCCTGTATTTTCTTTGGAATCTTTTAAGCCTTTTATAAAATAAAATAAAATAAAATACATAACTGCAAGTTTTCACCAATTAAAGATGATGATGATGTCTTAGGCAAGGCAATTAAGGACATTTCATCATGGAAACAGGATCAAAAATACCATAATATGTACATGTACATATGTATGTATATATACATATGTATTTATGTACAATAAATGCTGCTAGAAAATGGCGATTATATTTGATTTTAGTTGGGCAAATTGGGATTGCATGTACTGTTTTTTTTTATGGGGGGTATCGAAGCGTCGTGCTGCCCCGCAAAAAGGCAGAAAATAATTTCAACTTGTTTTATTTCGTTTCCTTTTTCGCCTTTTGTGTCTGCTTTATGCTAATGCGATGCTGGAGGATGGCAGCGGTGGCGGCGGACGCTGTCATAAAATGTGCTAATACATAGGAAGCAGGAGAAAGGGGCCAGTGGGAGTGGCATGGGGCATGGGGCAGAAGCAAGGGCACGACTGTGGACTGTGGACTGTAGCTGTAGTGGTAACTGTGGCAAGGGGCAGGTCGCTTTGGGGCCGCAGCGGAGCAGCGGGCAACAAGCGAGTGTTTGTAACTTTGCATTTAAAAAAGCATTATGTTAAAATCAGCCTACGGCCACAGCCAGCATCCCAAACCAGAGGCAGAGAGTGAGAGAGTGGGGCACAGAGAGTGAAAGAGATGGTGAAAAGAGTGCGGGGCACGGAGAAGATAGAGAGAGAGAGAGATGATGTGCAATTAGATTTCCGCTAAAGCGGATTTCGCGATATCGCGTGACTTGGAGCCACCCAACGATTCACAGCCAGATATACAGATACAGATACAGAAGAGTAGCAGCAGCAGCAGAAGGAGGAGGAGCAGGAGCGGGGGCAGGAGCAGGAGAAGGAGCGGGAGCGGGAGCAGGAGAAGGAACAGCAGTAGGAAGCGTTGCTTTTGGATTATATTTAAAAATCAGAGCGCAAAATTGTACAAAATGACAACAGCAGCTGGGTGGCAGAATCAGAGCCGGGAGCAGGAGTTGGCTCAGAGCAAGGACCAGGACCAAGGGATGGCTGAAAAGCGGCAGGCAAGCGTAAAATGAAAACAAGTTGCTGGGCGCGCATGTAGGACGAGCGATGGAAACCAGAATGGCAACAACAATTACAGCAACGACGACAATAGGAAATGACGACATGAATAACAAGAGCAGCAACAGCAGCGGCAGCAGCGGCAGCGGCAGCAGCAGCTAGGGGGCGTGCCACACAGGAGTTGGGGCGGTGCCGTACATTTAGACACAGCAGGAGGCACAGCCCAGAGGCATCAAGCATCAAGCATCAGACAGCAGCAGCGGCAGAGGCAACGGCAACGGCAGCGGCAGCACCCATCGAATGATAACCAGGCGCAAATATCAGGGATATTAAAAAAAGTCAAGCTGGGTGCAAATGCCCCACCGGAGTGGAGGGAGCAGCGAACAGCAGCTAAGGCCATCTTTGTCTTAGCCAAGTGGGTAGGCGCGTGCCCTCCTTATTATGCCTCGTTGATGCGCGATAACATCGAGTGGGTGGGTGGGTGGTGGGAACGAGTGGCACGATGGGCTGTGGAATAGGCCGAAACGGAGCCCCCGCCGTGCTGTAAGCAACACTTTGCGTGACAATGCAAAACAAAAGCGAGAGATATATGTATGTACATATGTATGTATGTATGTAGGAGTCCTCGCAGGAGCCACCGAACACCACCCAGATGTAGCACACTCGCACAATGGGTGCAAATTAATGCGGATACGAGATCCGAGATATCCGAGAGATGAGGCCTAGACGGCGGCGGGTGTAAGCGAGTGCCAGCGAGTGCCGTGCCGTGCCTCCTCTTCAGAATGGATGGATGTACCCTAACATGGACATAATGGCGCTCGAGGCGGCGCCACCACTAGAGATTTTTAATGGGCCATAGACGAGCGACGAGCAACCCATTGGGTCAAGCAGCAATTTGAGTGGCCCGTAGGCATAAAGTTTGCCTAATCTGTGCTTGCGATGGATCAAAGATGGATCACGGCTGGGACTAATGGTGAACGTACGACCGGAACGTCTCTAGTATTCAAGGAGTCATCAAAACTTTCTGTGCGGCCGCCGAAAACTTACAAACATTTGTTTTGAATTTGAAAATGATTTTGTGACATCGCATAATCGGTAATTGGTAGATATGGCAACGCCTTAAAGTGTGGCCAGAGTTCTGCCAACAAATATTGAGTCAGCTTACAGTGATGCCAATCCGAAAAGAGGTTGGAAAAAGTGATGCCAGTCCGAAAAGAGCTTGGAAAAAGTGCTGCCAGTGCCTAATGTATAAAAGTGAGAAAAAAATAGGGAAAAGCAAGTCTTACCTTACTACTTACCAACTTTATCTTGTATTATTCTCTATAAACTGGTTTCCCCAAAGTGAAATTGCTGTCCGCTAATGAAGTACTTAGAATACTTTACTGGCAACCAGCAAGCGGCAAAGAGAATTCTGCATGTGGAACACCGCTTAAATCCTCTCAATTAAGCCCCGTGGCAGCCACAAACACACACACACACGCAGTGTATATGGCGACATTGGCCATAGCGGTGTGAAAATTCACTTAGACGGGGACGAGCATACCATACCATACCATACATCGACCAGCCACACCGATAAATGGTATAAAATGGTAAAATGATAAAATGTTAAAATGGTAACTGGGAAAAAGTGGCAGCCTGTGCGCTGGCCTGCTCTGCTCTGGTCTGGTAAATGGTTGAATGGGAAAAACCATCTGCGGATGGCAGTTGCCAATTTTGTGGCTGATGCTCTCCGGTCGAGCGGGTCAAATGTCAAATGCGATGTATTGCGGCCGTCCGTCCTAATTTATGCAACGCCCTCCTGGTCACACACGGTCTCCCCCCCCCCCCGCCCGTGTTTGTGTGTGGATGTGGATGTGTTTTGACTGTGTAAATAACACATTTCACGGCGGGCCAGTGCACTGGTCTGCTGGTCCACTGGTCCACTGCTACGCTGCGCTGCTCTGCTCTGCTCTGCTTTTTTTGAAGTCATATTTTTGCTATGGCATTGCCGAAAAGTTTGTAACTAAATTTTATTAGCATGAATTTAATTTGATTTTTTTTTGTTTTTTTGTGTGTTTTTTTTTTGCGCTTTTCGCCCCCAGAGGATGCTGATATTTTGTTTGTTTTGTTTTTACAGAATACAACTATTACAAATTGCCATGCAACAAAACGATAAAAATAATAAACTAAGTCAAAAACTAAAGACAAACAACAGTATTTGCTCCGCCTCGAAAAAAAAACAAAAATATGTATACATAAACGAACGTACAACACATAATACAATTTTATTTACTGGAACTTTCGCTTGTTTATCCGCCTTTTTTATTTTTTCTATAACTTTTTTAATGCAGTTTGTGGGTCTGTGATTTAATCATACGCCAACCGGAGATAGAGAGCGAGAGAGAGAGATCCGAAGAGTCGGAGTAGGAGAAGGGGGAGGGGGAAACATTGTCACTCTGAATGCTCGCCAGTGTTCAAAAACTTTGACAGACCAAACGTCAAAGTTACGCGTGGATAAAAGGGGACACCAAAAGAGTAAAAGAGTGGTTGGGGAGGGGGAGGGGGATGGGGGATTTCAGCCTGGGGCCCTCAGCCAATTGGCCAAGAGAGAGCGAGAGAGAGAGAGAGCTGGTTTCTGGTTGCTCTTTTATAATGCCATCCAGGCGGAGAAAATGTTTTGACCAAAAATTAAACCGTTTCCGTTTGTTAATGCCGAAACGAAACAGCAACTGAAAGTGGACAATCGCCCATCCCTGGAGTCTCTGGAGTCTCTGGAGGGGTTCGGGGTTGGTTTTTAGCCCGGAGGGACTTATAATTGAACTCATACTTGGGAAAACTTTAGATATGCGGCCAAAGTTACATTTTTAAGCGAAGGCATAAAAAGTTGCTCAATGAAAATGGGAATTAAAATGGAATAATATTTTACTAAATGAGTTTCGAGGACAACTGAAGGCAATGCCAAATGAGTACAATTTCCCAGAGATGTTAAGGTCTGAGTTGATTACAATTTTGGGGAATTAGAAATGAATAAAACCAGCAATTGGTTGGAATTATAGTTATGCCTGAAGGATGGAAGGAAGGAAGGAAGGAGGCAAATCCAATGATTCCAAATTCCAACCTGAATCGGAATTATGACTGCCATTAAACCTTCCAAGGTTAGAGGTTACCTTGGGTAGACCCATCAATTATAAAGATTTTTATGACTAAATCTGGCTGATCCGCGCGCACCACTTGACTCTGCCTGCAGCCCCCCCCCCCCCTGACATTTGACCCACGACTTGGTGGTGGTGGCATGCTTAAGTAGGATATTTACGATTGCCCTGCGACCCACACGCTGCACGGGGCCCGGCCCGGCCCTACTTCGGTCTAAAGTCTCGTGTAGGACTCGTAGAATTTTATGCCCGGGTCATTAATTCGGGCGCTTAAATTAGCAGCTGGTGTGAATTATATGTCGAAAAGTTTGCTCGATAAAATGTCAGGCAGCGGCAGCAGGCGGCGGCAGCAGGCGGTCCCTTACCCTCACGCTCTACCTCTCTCCCTCTCTCCCTTTCCCAAAAAAATCTACATGGTATATTTTTTGCCGCAGGGTGGGAGGTAAGCGGTAAGCGGATCCTCTCGTGTATGCATATAAATGGGAAAACACTGTTTGCTTACCTTTTTTTATTGACGTAATTTTATGCGATTTTCGGAAAAACTAGCAGGCAAACCCAGCGCACAAAGGGCCGGGCAGGGGGGCAAAGGGGGTGGGGGACGGAGGTCTGGCCTTATCAAAATTCTATGAAAATGCGAATTGACTTTTAACAACTTTTCGCTTGGCGGTACATATTTCCATTTAATTTGTATACAATTTCAGCTTTGTTCGCTTCTATTTGGCTTCCACTTTATGTCGTACAAGCCTCAAGATTGTGGCTTAATTTTATGAATTCCTTTTTTTCCATTTTTCTGCTGCTGCTACTGCTGCCCCGACTTGTGCTGCTTCTGCTGTTGCTGCTGCTGTTGCACGTTGAGCTGTCGCTTAGCCGGGGATAAAGTCATTAAAACTTTTTGACTATTTTAAGCACAGAGCAGTTGAGCGTTGAATAAAAATAAACAAAACTGCTGTCATTTTATGTTGTTTGAGTTTGTGCCGAGGATCATTCTCGGCACTCGAGTTCAAGCTTCACTTGATAAGGCACTGCGACTGCGACTGCCACAGGAGGGAGGGGGGCAGGGCGGACCTTCTTGGCTTTAATTGCGCGGACAGTCGCGCGGTTGTTGGCCTTTCGAACGAACCATGGCCAAGTGCAGGAGTGTGTAGGACTGTGTAGCTGATATAAAGCAAAACTTTCAGATTTCAGTTCCGCTCTTAATTTGGGTCAAAGAGGAGGGAGAACAGGGGGGGGGGGGGGGGGTTTCTAGGGTTCGGAGTTCGGGGTTTGTGGGTTTCGTGGCGCTCTGGGGCTCTGGGGCAAGGACGCTTTTGACACATAATGAGTTATTTTTTGCCTGATAAATTTCTATGCATTTCACAGAGCGAGCGCCCCGAAAAGGGAAAGGGGAAAGATGGAAAGGGAAACTTTTGGTGTCGGGCAAAGAGGTAAATGAATTAGGTAATCAAAAGACGTAGAATCCCCGGGAAGATCAAAGGCTTGGGGCGAGCATTAAAATTATGGCCGCAAGACGTGGTCAGATCGGGCAAAACTGGAAGAAAGATGCGGCATCAAAACCCGACTAATTACGCGCTAATTAATAATTCAAATTATGCCCTGTTCTGTCCCCAAAGTCCCAGAGAAGAACAACAAAAGATGGATGGAAAACAAGATGAATGGCCCCCCTCAAAAGAGGTTCGACTATTTGATACCCAAGCAAAAGATGGAAAGGGAAAGCCAAAACTGGACACCAAAGTGTTGATGTTTTATCTCGACTATTTGATACCGAAAGAAGATAATTCGGATGGAGAGAGAGAGAGAGCTTCATTTTGCTGACGTAACCATAAAAAAAATTCTCTGGATCCGCTGTTCATCTTGATTAGGAAAGGTCTTAGAGGACCCCTCCGAAAAGGTTCACATATTTTTCCATTTTCCCCCGAAACGAAAATGAATTAGTGAAGAAGTTTGATTTCCTCTACCCCCACGCCACGCCACCCTACGCCACCCCCATCGCAGGGTGGGCTCAGTTTTGCGCCAAAAATTTCCACAATTTATCATCGGCGTAAACTTTGGCTCCTAATGAATGAATGCAAAATGTTAATGCTGATGGCAAAGTGAAACTTTTGCGCGCTTTTCTGTTATTAATTGAAGTTTACACGAAACAGCCAACAGCCAACAGCAACAGATACAGATGCACACAGCAGACACACACAATCACAAACACACACCGATACAATTGGAGAAGGAGTTGCGGAATGGCTGAATGGAGCGTCGGATGGTAGCAGCATCTCCTCTCGTCTCAGGCGTTCATCAATCAGTTTCAGTGTTCATTAGCCCGATGGATTTAATATGCGCGCTGAGTGCACGTTTTATGATTTATACTCGTACCAGAAGAGAAAGAACAGAGATCCCGTACCAATGTGCCCATATACCCCGAGCCCCCTACCCTATCGTTATTTTTTGCACGGACATCACTGCGTATGAGTAATATTAATTATTTAAGCGCCTCGTTATGCTGCTTCACACAAACACACACACACACACACACACACACACACAAGCAGACAGACAGACACTGCCTTGGCCAGTCAGTGGGTCAGTCGTCAGCGCGTCTACCGTCTGCCTGTCTGTTTGTGGCACCCCAGTGCATTTGTCTGCCGTTCTGCCGGACACGGAGCCCAGGCCCAGGCCCCAGGCCCCCATTCCCCATTCCGGATTGGGCCATTTGTTTGGCACTGGCACTGGCACTGCTGCTTCTACTGCTGCTGGCCATTTGGCCTGCTTTCTGGCCAAAAGGCTTCCTCTTCATAAAAAGCCATACATGTTCCCATCACAGCAACAAAAAATTGTTTACATTTTTACTCAACTTCGGTTTCAATGCGCACATACTCGTAAATATACATATATGTACATATACATATGTATGTACATATACCACACGTATAGTTATCATATTTTTTTATATTCCCACAAATGTTACACCCGAATGGGACACATGCAGCATGAGGAGGATTTTGTGGATTGAAGATTGGCATTGCCAAAGGCGTTGCATGCCATAAACGAAAGAGATAGCTAGAGAGAGAGAGAGAGCGAGTCAGTCTGCCTCGGCTGGTCGCCAGTCCATTCCGCATCTCTCATCCATGGCAGCACACGAAACAAATTAAAGTCGACTTGCCATTGCTTACCTCTCTGTCTCTGTCTCTCATTCTCATTCTCACTCTCACTCTGTCTTTGTCTCTTTCTCTCTCCTGCTCCCCTGCTCTCTCTTGTGCTCTCTTGTGCTCTACTGCTCTCGTTATTGTTCTGCAGCTACAAATGCTCACTGGGGAGCCATTGGGGAGCATAAAGAGCACTAAGCAGCCGCTGGCCATGAATTATGCTTTAATTGTGCGCGTTTCTTTTTGGGTGGAAAATGAGCTAAAATAAAGCTCGGGATGATAATGAAAACTCCGTTTGTCTTGAAAACCCTTGAACACCCTTTAAAGTTGTGCGATAGCCACAGCTATTTGGGAATATAGGGTATATAAGGAATACTCTTATAGGAAACGAAAACTACAGGTTTCTCCATTCATTAGTTCATTCACAGCTCTCATTATATGCCACACATGTTTCCATGCGTATTTGTAGTCTTTAAATTGGCTTTTGGCAGGACCCCTGCCCACAAAGGACATGCCAGGCCATGCCCATTTGAGGCTAGCCTAGAGCTTGAGCCTAGTTCTTCGACAGAATCGAAATCGCAATTGGAATTCCTTTGTGTTTTTTCGTCTCATTTTTTTCCTTTCTTTTTTTCTCCTGTCTGGTTTAGAGGTAATGGTGGGCGTGGCACGTGGCACAATTGATGTCGACTGGAAGTCATTCGCCTAATGAATGTGTGCGCCCAGGTACACGGAAAGTGAGCAAAACTCTTGAGTGAAAAGCAGAAAAAAAAGAAGAGCCAAAAGAGCAATGACAGCAACAGGCGCAAAATCTGAATAAATAATGTGAAAAATCAGTAAAATTGAAAAGGGAGGCCCAGAATGGTAAGAGGGTGAGAGAGACAGGGGGGGTGGGATGGGGAAAACACTGAATGAAAATGAGGGAAATATTGAAATGTTAATGAAGTTTACATTCTGCTGATTTGGCTTCGAACCATCCTGGAGATTACTTTGGCCTTCCTTCTGGCCCTCTGCCCCCCCGAAGTTTTTTTTGGTTCCTGCCGGAAGTTTTCTTTGTTTCCAATCCCGCAGTTCCAATTCCTCTGCTCCTCCGCTTCCATCTAACCCCCATAGTACTCTGCCTCCATCTCGAAGATTCATTCGACGGTTTCTCTCTGCTCTCTGCTCGTGTTTGCTGCGGTGGATTTGTCGCTTGTCGCAATCAACAGATGATTAGATGGGCCGTGGATTTGCCTAACGCAAATATTTACTAAATCTTACAAATGTGACAAATAATTGTGAAAAATTCTAATTACAATTTTCGACCGCGAATCGCCTCGAAAGAGGAAGCTTGAGTTCTTATTAATTCTGCTCTTTGATGATTTGCTGAGAGTCTCCTCGGGTGGGATGGTATGCTAAGGGATGGGATAAGATGTGTGTGTGTGTGTGTGTGTGTGGAAGGACACGTGTTGCTTTGATTTTTCTGATTTTATGGGAAAAAGTTCGAGTCAGAGTCAAAGTCAAACAAAAAGAAAGTTTTTGCATGTGTGCGAGTATTAAACGAATATTGATGTGAGTGTATCTTTGTGAATGTAATTTTCTCTCTCTCTCTCTCTCTCTCTGTGTGTGTGTGTGTGTGTGTGTCGGTGGGAGTGAGCAATTACAGTAATTGCTTTGAGGCTGATAGCTGCTGCTGCTCCTTCTGCTACTGCTGCTGTTCCTGTGCTCCTTTCTGTGCCTCGCTTTGTCTTGGCTTACAAAATGAATGGCCTCGACCAGGGGCAACTGTCGTCGGGTTCATTAGCATAAATATCAGCTTACTTTCGGCTCATAATGTGCATATTTTAAAATATATGAATATATCTCTTCCAGCTTCCAGCTCGTGTTGCTTTCTTTTTTCGGGCTCCTGCTCCTGTCCCTGTGTTCCTGTGTCCTGCGTCGGCCTGCCAGGAGTCGGCCTGCCTGCCTGCTGCCTACTGCCTGCCTTGTCCCTGTCTTGGCTTGTTGATTCGAAATGAAATATATTATTATGGCAAACACGCAGGACATTGAACAGGATCCCTGGGGGCCTCTCACTCGCGCGCTTCTCGCGCCTTGCAGCTTTATTAATTTATATTGTTGACTTTTATCAGCGGCGTCATGTCAATTTTTGTTGCTGCTGCTGCTGCTGCCGTTGCTGTTGTTTCTGGGTGGCGTTTCGATTCCGCCCACCTGGTCGTGTGGTGTGCCCAGCCGCCTTATCAGCAACACGTGTAATGAATGCCTAAACTGTCATTATCACCTTCTCTGTGTCCCTCTCTCTCCCTCTCTCTCTCTCTCTCCCTCTCCCTCTCTCTTTGTATGTGTGTCTCTGTCTCCGCCCGAGAGTATGTTTTTTGGGTTGTCATGTCAGCAAATATTGTACTAAAGATATCCCCCTGGCTTTTGGCTCTCAGTTCTCGGAAAGATTTACGAGCTGAAACAGAAGAAGAAGGAAGAGGAGGAGGAGGAGGAGGAGGAGTAACGGCAGCAGCCAGCAGCCGCGGGCAGAGCCATCAGATCTACCTCCTCTTCGGAATGTCCATAATGTGCCACATATCAACATTTATTTGTTGTTCTTGGAGATGTTTCATACCCTATAGCAGGAGGGTATTATGATTAACATAAGGAATCTGCAAGTGTATCTATAGCTCGCTCCTTTACTTCACATTACTCATACGCACCGTGAGCGGTCCTGCATAGCGGTCCTGCAGCACTCTCCCACTCGCACGCGCTTCCAAATTTAAAAGTTGCTATTTATATTTATGCTCTGGCACACAGAAAAGAATAATAATGATAGCCGCCTCACGCACACACACACCTACACACACACACACACACACACACAAAACAGGACTCTGGTGTTTTTGTTCTGTTTCGTGGCTCTCCTGTCCTGCCGTCGCGTTGCCTCGCGTGGCGTCGCCTCGCGTAGCGTCGCCTACGAGGAGTGCGCGCAATAAGTCATAAAAAAAGGAAAAACTTTTAAAGGGCTCTTAACTTTCACTTTCATCTTGAGGCCTCAACGGAGAAACTCGACGCAGCCATTGACTCAGTGAATGAATGAATGAATGAATGACTGACTTGCTGACTGACTGACTGAATGAATGAAAGACGGACAGAGTGAATGACTATCCCTATTGTGTGCCTCACTGTATACAGTACAACATTTGCCACTCACTGGTCTGCCGCTTAACTTTTATGATTCCCTGCCCCCAAAGAGCCAGCCAGAGATGCGGTTACCCAGTCTCTTCTTCTTCTCTTTCTCTTTCGATGCGAGATGTAAGATGGAAGATGGAAGAGGGCATAGGGGCCCCGTCGACGGGCGGTCGCATAAATAAGAAGGCGACTGTAAGTGATGGACTTTATTTTTAATATTGGCCGCCAAGGAAGCGCGAGAGACCCGCGGAATGGGAATGGGAATGAGAACGAGAATGCCATTGGCATGAGCCTCTCTTCAGTCATGGAATATTATGAAATTTCTTATTCCTTATTCCTTATTTTTTAAATGAAATGAGATGGTCAGAAACGGAGAGTCCGGCTGTTAGCCCCCCAACCCGCCCCCCGCCCCTCCTCAATAGTCGTATCTGCCCTCAGCGCTAATGAAAATATGTTCGAAATGTAAATTGAGACATTCGGGAAGGCTTTGGGGGACCCCGGCACAGTTTTTACGATGTCCAGGCTGAACGATTTCCGGCGCCTAATGAATTTGTCCAGGCTCTCTCTCTGTTTTGACCCACATCCACGTCACACATCCCACACCCACGTCGCCTTGGTCATCTTATCAGGGGCCTCGCTTCCCTCCGAGTAATAGTATATCTTTATGTCATGGGATATCGTAGGAGCAGAATGAAGTGAACTGAAGTGGAGTGAAGTGGACATTCTTACCCTTTTCAATTTGCCTGATATTTTGCGGGAAATGGGTCCCAGTGTGATAATCACTAAGAATGCGGAAATGGAAAGTATTAAAGAGGCTGGGACAGGCAGGCAGACAGACAGACAGACAGACAGACAGAGAGACAGAGAGACAGTCAGACAGGCGGGCAGGTCCCTTGTTAACTTTGTATCGGCTTTTGTATTGCTATCTGGATTAGCGGAATACCCTATACAAAGTGAATAATAGATAATCGAGTAGTCAACAGAATATTTGACAGGAAAATACATCATTTGTTTTCGTTTTCTAAATCCCTTCCCTTGTATCCCTTCAAAACTCCCTTCCTAATTATCTGCCTAGGAAATCCCATCTGCAAGGTATCATTACGACCACTATTCAGCTCTGGAAAACTCTCACTTATTATGAACTGTCCTGAGGCAATGGCAGTGGCATTCGGTGGAGCAACAGTCGCTCTCAGATCATTCCGCTGCTTTGGTGGGGCAGGGGCAGGGGCAGAAGCAGTGGCTGGGGCAGGCATTCTTTGGGGCTCTTTATCGGGGATGCCAGAGTTGCGCAAATCGCCATAAATCTTTGGGCTGATTTATGTCGCCGCCCGGCATTGGCCTCCAAAATTTATCGCATCGCGATGACAGCTGCGCCCCAAGTTAGCCCACGGCCGCAGGCATTTCCTGTCTCCTGTCGGTGTGTCCCTTGGTCTTGGTCTTCGTCCTGGTCCTCTGTCTGCTGTCTGCTGTCGGCTGTCTGTTGAGTCCTGCTCCTCTGGCCGTTGTCCTCGTGGCCGCTGTCGGGGACGTTTGTCAGCGGCTACAGTTTCTGGTGTGGATGCCTCGCGGCTGACATCCTTTCCCGATGTGGCCGCCTGACCGTGAGTGGCCGTCTTCAAGGCAAACAGCAGACAGCAGACGTCAGGCGTGTGGCCAATATATGTATATATGAGGGGGAGGAGGTGGTGGCTTGGGGCTGTGTATGGGCTTAATTATCATGGTCGAAACCGTGGCTCAGTCGATGGCATTGTTGGGTGACTTCTGTCGGAAATTAATTCCCTCGCTCTCTCCCACTCGCGATATGTGTGTCGGCCATTGTTTGCCCAAGTGTGAGGGTCTGTGCAAATGTCCACCCTTACCTCCCTTTCTCCTTTCTCCCTGGCATGTATTTGCGTTAAATTGTATATGAATAACGGAAATTTGCGGCTTTCCGACATTTTAAATTGCCATTAAAGCCGTTGCAAAGTGCCACCGCCCCCCGCCCCCCACACACGCTTTCAGGCCATTACACACACGTTCAGGGCATGGCTCAAGGAAAGGAATGCGTGGGCGTGGGCGTGAGATGAGGATGCAGAATCTTGTGCGGTTGCATCTGCGGTTAGCGAACAGATACAAATGTTGCGAGAATCCATAAATAAACCATTTGCAAATTGCTGGAATTCATTCTGGCTGATTGATTTCAACTTTCGCTCTTCGCTCTTCGCTTGACCCACAAACGTTGCCTGTAGGCTGACGGCGGTTGGTGGGTGGATGAGTGGATGGGTGGGTGGGTGGTGGGTGGCAGGCTCCCCCAAATTGAATTACGAGAATCCCAGCAAATGCAAAACGCAGTGCAGGAAGAGGTCCTCTCGATTTGAGCGGCGAAAGATTAATTAGCCAGATTTCACCTACGGTTTGTGGAAATCATAAAGTTTTGCTTCCCCGGAGAGTTCTGTTCGGTTCTGTATGGAATACGGGAATGGAATCCAATGCTAATTAAAACGTAACTCAATCAGGCTGTTGATTTTGAATAATTAATTGAGGAATAAGAGAAATCGATGCTAAACGTTTAAAGATAACATAGAAATACAATTCCCCCAGGATGGCCGGAGACTGAGACTGAGACTGACATACATATGTATGTATGTACTATGTAGATTTCTCATCAATTTTGAAACGATCCAAGCAATTGATTGGTTTTGAGATAGCAATAATTATTGAAATTATGGCATTCGCCTTGAGAACCATCTGGTGTTGGCAATTTATAAGTGATTTCCAAGAAGTTGCAAGAGAGAGCCTTAATTTTGGAAAAACGATCAAAGCCGTTTTTAGCATTTTCCAATTGATTTTGTTGCCTGGATCCACGATATTTCACTTGCTGGAAAATGCGATGCAAATGTTCTCTACGCATATTAACAATTTTCGAGAATAAATCAGACTCTAAGCGAGACCCAAATCCACATTGAATAATGCTCTCCCCAGAGCACAGAGCCCAGAGCACAGAGCGGAGGAGCAAATTGAGCAGAGCAGAGCAGAGCAAAGCGTCTAATATACGAGTGCGTGTATGTTGCAATGCAAATGAAAGCAGCAAAAGCAGCAGCATCCAGATACACATCCACATCGTAAACAGGACAAAGTAGAGCTCTGGCTCATTCAATATGTGCTGAGGATTTTATTATAGCCAGAGCGAGACTCGGGGAACGTTGGTCGGTGGTCCGGTCCGATGTCTCGACGACAGCTGTTGGGCTCTCTTATTGGCAATTATTGTCCATAAATTGCACATTTATGAGTATGTATGTATGTATGTACGCATGTGTGTGTGTGTGTGGGTTAGTTTACCTTTTTGTGAATGCCACAAATGTGCTCGTATTTTGTGTCTAATGTGGTCCATTAAGAGAAACAGACCGAGACCCAGTGCCAGTGCCAGTGACAGTGCCAGAATCACTTCCTCTCCTTTTCGTGCACACTGATTGCCTGACCCGCCGAGTCTGGGCAAATATTTGGCCAACGGTTAGCCACTCATCCAGGACTTGGTTCTCCGGTTCTCGGCTCTAGGCTCTCAGTTCTCCGTTCTCATTGGGACTTGGCTTTGTGGCTTGTGGCCCAGTCAGAGCAGACTCGGAGGCGTTGGCTTAATTGCATTTCATAGGAGCTTTGTGTCGGCTTTAAGTCAACCAGCCAACCTCCCCCATCCTCCCAATGTTGATTTGTTTTGCCAGCCGCCAGCACCGTCTACCCTGTACCCTATACTATTTCCCTAGCCATTTCCCTCCACCATTTCCATCAGTTTTCCCATTTCCAATTCCCCTCCACAGTCAAAGGGCAACTAAATCAATATGGCCAGAGCGAATGGATGTGGATGCCAACAAATCTACTTGGGGGAAAAAAAGTTACCCATTCAGAGAGAGAGAGGGAGAGAGGGAGAAGAGAGGGTGTGGAAAAATCTAAGCATGAATGTGATTTTCAACACATTTTTCACATTAACTGCCATCCGAACGGAGCGGAGCGGAACGGGATGGGGATGGGGATGTACCGACAAAGTCGTCAGTAATTTTGTATGCACAGTCTGCTGGCAGGACAACAAATCACTATCACTGAATCCTCAACACCATCAGCACCCCTTGCACCACCCCCGCACCACCCCTGCACCACCACAGTGGGGGGGAGGTGTTGGAAAAAGGGAATGTAGTACTATCACTATTCTTAGCTTAGCACCCTGCCCCCCACTCCACTGTTGGATCCCCAACAACCCAGTGGGATGTGGGATGTGGGATGTTGCGGCTGGCTTAGAGGGTGGCCACACTGCAAATACAAATAAGCCACGACCACGCTCTGAGCCGCTTGCAGTGTCAGTTGCAGCTGCAGCTGCATTTGCCGTTGCAGTTACAGTTACAGTTACAGTTCCATTTCCAGTTCGATCGCAGTCTTAAGCGAGAGATATTGCATTGCCAAGTGGGGGCAGGGGTCAGGGGGCAGGGGGCAGTGTAGGCCAATGGGCGTGTCTTAAGATATGATAATGCAGTGGACACGACCAAATGCACGCGCAATGGATGATGGAATAAAACAAACAAGAAGCTGCCACGAAGATTGGATACGCTCGGAGGAACAACAAAGTCTTTGGTGATATATGTAGTTCTATCTACATATATGTATATATACTATATATAGACTATATACTATCTATATACTATCTGTATAATTATAATATTTATTTCCTTTTTTTTTTGATGGTCTTTTTGATTTTATTTAAAGTATTTTTATATATATTTTGTTGTCGACCTTAAGAATCCCAAAAAATATACGCCGAAAATGTTGCAACTTAAATCGAGTCTTACGCTTTGTTCTGCCCCTCCCATGTTGCAGGCAGAGTAATACAGTTCGCGGGGCAATGCAATTTTTCTGAGAGGGCGAAGAAATGGGAAAGCAGAGTAAATAGGAAAAAAATTGACACGCATTTTTCACCTTTTCCATCAAAGAGGGGGAAAAAGTAAAAAGCAAAGAGCAAAGAGTGCGATTGGGCGATTGAGCGATTGAGAGACTGAGGGACTGAGGGACTGTGCTTCCTGTTGTTCGGGTTGATTTCCTCCTTTTAGATGGAGCTCAACTTTCGATTTTCTCTTTGGTGTTTTGCATCGCAATCCGTTTCCTTCACTTTGGGGGTGAGGTGAGGGTAAAAATCTTTGGATCCTGGCAGGATTCGAAGGAGCAGCAGGAGTTCCGCTAAGGAAAAGGCTGCAGCATGTCGATGCCTCCTCTCTCTCTCTCTCTCTCTTTCGCGTTGCAGTCCCGTTTCTTGGTCGAAACTTTTATGCACTGTTTTTCCTTATCATTTTTGATTTATGTAACTGTTTTTATTATTTTCATATTGTTCGAAATGCTGCTGCGAGCCACGCCCACGCCCCTTCTCTGATTGCTGAAATCACAAGAGTTTTTCTTTTTCCCCACATCTCCCCACTAGCTTCTCATCCCCTTCCTTTTTTTTCCCCCTCTCTCTCTCTCTCTCTCTCTCTCTCTGTCTGGTTTTTTCTTGTGTGCCTTGTGCCAAAAATTCGTATTCCATTCCGGGTTCTGGGTTCTTGATTCTTGGTGCTTGGTTCTGGCCATGGCTGAAAAGTTTATGGCTGCAAGAAGATGAGAAACTGCCACAGAGAGGGCAGCTGAAGGAGCAGGAGGAGGAGGTGCCACAGAGAGAGAGCAGGCAGCAGCAGGAGGAGGAGGGAGAAGGAAACGGAAGAGTTGGTTTAGTGCATGGCGTGCAAAGATTTCTTACGAGTTTTGAAATTTGATTTTTGCTGTTTGTTGTGGAATTTGAAATGATTATGGGAAGCCCCACCCACTTCATTTTCCAAAACCCCCCAGGAAGGGGGGGGGGGCGGTGTTAGCCATCCCAGAACAGTGGAAAGTTGCATTATGCGCTTTGTTGGTCAACAAGAATACTATTCAAGGGGCAGGAATCGAGCGGGGTGGGAAGGAAGGAAGGAAGGAAGGAAGGGAGGAGAAACTTTTACTCTACACATGAATTATGCATGGCTGCGGCCTGCGGCTGCGGCTGACACCGGACTCGGACTTCAAGTTCCGGACTGAGACCACTCCGGGCGGAGAGATTGCTTCAAGTGTTTTTGCACAATGTGTGCTGTGCTGTGCTGTGGCTGTGCTGTGCATTCATTCCCTGGAATGCCAGTAATTTGCAAAATGCATGGCTAATGTCCCTTCTCTGCTTCCGTGCCATCAACATCAGCAATTAGGCAAATCAGCCGTGAACACATATCGGACATGGAGAAATTGCATTCAAACTTTGATAAATAGCCATGCAATCAGTGAAGGACAGCACAGCACAGGACACTGAAGGAGTGTGTTCTGGTCAACAATTTCGATGGAATTTCGATCACTCAACTCTTCCCAGAACTTTTCTCTTTACCATAAGCATACAGTATGTTTTTTAGCCTTTTAGAACATTAAAATCTCTTCCTATTTCTCTCTCTCTCTCTCCATCGCTATTTCGGCTGCATAAATGGAAACCTCAAAGTGTACTCAGCCCGGCGCACAGTGGCTCGATTTCCGAAAACTAGTTACAAAATTCAAACTGGCCAAACTGTTCTTAAACATCAATTAGGATTTGATAAAGCAATTGAAAACATAAATTTTATAATTTACAAAAAATTTGTAATACCTTTAATCGCTGTTAAAAGTTTGACAATTCAACTGTTTTTGAAAACAAGGGAGAAAAATGTGGTTAAAAGGCAATTAAGTAATCAAAATTGGAGAACTATTTTGGGATCCGAGGAAACTTGTTAAGCTGTTGCATGTTGAACAAATCTTTCGTTCTGTCGCCTTCGTGTATCTATCTATGTATATCTCTTGTATTCCTTGTTTATCGACCCAATAGGAAGAGATTGATACGAGATCGATAAGAGATTGATAAGAGATCAAGTACCTTATGAACAGTACCTGTTAGGCATTTGCTTGGATACTGTTCCTTCAAAAGAAGTGCCGTTTGAGCGGCATCTACTTTTTCTCTGCAGCTGAGAACATTGAGTATAACTTGAACTCGCTCTATGAGTTCAGCATCTTTTCCAGTAATACAAGAATTCTAGAATTCGAGCAGTCGAGCCACTGTGCGGCACACAAGATTTTGGCCAAGGAAAAACGTTGAAATGCTCGCAAGTGAAGAGAGGCGTCCGGAATGAATGACTGCTTGAGGCAGAGGCAGAGGCATTCCAAGTGCTGGCAATTGTTGACATTCCTTAAAGCCAGCCACAACAAGGCTTGGGAGCCTTCGAAATCCGACATCCAACATCGAAGAGGCAGCAACTGCCTCCATCTTTCACGGGCCCACACAATGAAATATTAATAAATTCCATTACCAAAGAAAACACACTCGAGTGCGCAGCAAAACATCAATGGCATTGGAATCGGAATCGAGTTTGGTTTGGGAGCACAGGAGGAGCACAAGGAGTATAGTATCGTAGTGGAACTTCCCGGACAATCAGTGAAGGAGACGCCGATTCCGATTCTGATTCTGATTCCGATTCTCTGCGATTCTCCCTCTCTCTCTCTCTTTCTCTCTCGGTTTTCCGCTATTCTGTTGAAGCATTTCACTTTTGCCACGCAGACAAATTTCAATTGAAGTGGCATAGAGAGAGAGAGAGAGAGATGCGAATGGGGACAGGAGTAGGGACAGGGATGTGGGTAGGGAATAGGAATGGGGTTGTGGGAGGGGGGGGTGGATGTGACTTTCCAATTCAATCTAGAAAATACATATAAAATGTATCGCATATAGACATTTAGATGGCATTCAATGCACACTTACAATATTTTCTGTGTCGCATTTTGTTGTTTGCAAAGACTTTATTGACAATAAATAGAACGCGAGATGATGATGATGACGATGGTGAT
Source organism: Drosophila athabasca (assembly GCA_008121215.1). Classification (NCBI taxonomy): domain Eukaryota; kingdom Metazoa; phylum Arthropoda; class Insecta; order Diptera; family Drosophilidae; genus Drosophila; species Drosophila athabasca. The sequence goes on along the minus strand of CM017796.1, from coordinate 59,801,227 downwards.
GAGGAGAGGTGGCGGCGGCGGCGGCTTAAAGCTACTATCCCTTGCCCCAAAAATGGGGGTAAACTTTAATGCCCATTATGGCCAAATTGGCACTTATCGGCGCAGGACAACTGCAGATTGGTATTAACAATAATATTTGATTTGGCAAATTAAATTCCCGCTCTGTGTACGCAGTTTTAGGCAAATGCGCTTGTTAACAAGGCCAACACGAAAGGCAGAAGAAGGCTGTCTCTCTCTCTCGCTCTCTCGCTCTCTCTCTCTCTCTCTCTCTCTCTGTCTGTCTACTGGCACAGCTGCCACTGCTGTCCCTTTTTGCTGCTCCTTTTTGGTAGGTCCTTTCCTGTGTTCTGGCCTGCTGGGCTCTCCTCTGCAATTAAATGCAAATGGCGTGTGAAAGCCAATTTTGAAAAGTACACAGACAAAATGTAAGTGCAAGGCACTCGCTTTCGCACAGCTAATTTGGTCCGGAGTGGAGGAGGCGCCACGCCCTTCGACAATGCCGCTCACGTTGTGCTTGGCTGGCTTTCATTACTGGGCCAAAAGTCAGTGAGCGGCAAAGGTTCGGCCGATTACTTCCCTCCTCCGAATAGACTGTCGACTGTCGACTGTCGTCTGTCGCCTCTCTGCTGTCGTCTGCCTGGGAGCAGCACTTGGCAATGGAATAGATACTCTTTAAGCTACATTTAATTGGAAATGAATATACGTAAATATGTATATTGAACATCAGATGGGGCATGGCTTGGATTGGGGTTGGGTGGGGGGAACACGATATGGGAAATGTTGCAGAATTACTTTCCCGAAAGTTGAAAGTATGAACTGACTCCTTTTGCCATGGACAAATTAACATTTCATAGCGCGTTTTCATTCACTGCGCATACACATATTCAAATTAGGACCCACTTTTCACTATCACTTTCATTCATGCCACAATTTGCATGGGGATATCTATCCTTTGTCTATTCGGTTGACTTTAATTGCTCAAAAGCCAAGGGTAGTGGCGGTGGTGGTGGTGGCTGTGGTGGTGGCAGTGTCATGACAAAGGCCTTCCTTGCTGCTATATTTGGACTGGACTGGACTCGACTGGTCTGGTTTGGTCGCAATGAAAACCTTTTATTATAATTTCCCCGGCAAGACATGGATGTTGGATGTGCTCGAGCGGAAAGCACCAAAAGCGGAAGGCGAGAGAGGAGAGCAGAGGAGAGACGAGACGAGACGAGAGGAGAGGAGAGTGTGGTTTCAATGGGTGGCTTGCTGGTGCGTGATTTCATTCATTTGACGATGACCCAAACTAAAAACCACAAAATACACAAATACACAAGGCAGGCAGCAGTTACGATCCATCCGCACGCCAACTCGAAAAGTGGGAGGGAGGCAGGAGGCAGGAGGCAGGAGGCAGTGGGTGGCACTGGGTGGCAGGAGGCAGTGGAATCATGTCAAAATCCGAAAGCCACAAAACAATTAAACAAAATTGCAAATTAGACCAAAAACTCACTTCCATTCGCCAAAAGTTGACAGCCAGCCAGTTGCCCCGCCGGCAGGACAACAGAGGCAGGAGAGTACGATAAGGACTCGACCAACCACGCCCCATTTGCCAGCAGGCAGTAGGCAGTAGGCAGCAGGCAGTTGCTGCCTCACTGTTTGTTGCACAGAGTGAAATGTCAAAAGGAAGGAAGTGTAGGAAATTGCCTATTTGCAATTGTAATTTATTCATTTTGCTTAATATGCCGTGAAGCGCAAGGCTTTTTCGGCCTCCAGGCCTCCAGGATCCGCCTCCAAACAATTGCACAAAACAATAATTTTCTCATATTTTGTGTTTGTTTTTGTTTTTTTATTTGGCTGCCTTTTGTTCTTTTCCTTTTTTGGGGGTCAATTGCTGCAATGGTTTGACTAATGACTCGATGTCAAGGTCGTCGTGGGTGCCCCCTCCCACTCCCTCTGCGTTGGGGTTTCAATTAGGAGTAGCGCTCCATTTGCATAATTATCATTATCATAAAGTTTGACGGGGGATAACGAGTGGGAAACGCCAGTCGAGTGGGAAATTGTCCAAACAAAGATTTTCTCTGATGGATGAGGCTGTGCTGTACTTTATGGGAATGCAAATGAAGCCCGGAATCGTCTTCGGATGGATTTTAGCTACTGGTTCGAGAAGTGATTTGTGTTCCGACAATTTTCGATACACTCAAAGAAAAAGGTAATAGATGTGCACCGATAGTAGTTGGAGCTACTTTTAAAATGATGATAAAACGATAGCAGATCGAAATGAAAGATGGAAAAGATATTGTGAATTCTTCAGGTAAACAGCTGTACAGGTCCTGCCACCTCTTTTGAATGAATAAAATAAAGTGAAAAATGCTCCCACATTTTCCTTTGGCCAATTGCCTTCAACTAAACTACAATCCAGATACTGCTGCTAAGACTACCATTTCCCTTTTGTGCTTTTCACTTTTCCAACCATCGTGTTGCACGTTGTGTCGTATTTGAGTCGCCCTTTTAGCCCTAATCCTTCCAGCAGTTAGTCACAATTTGTCCAAGATCTTTGATTATTGAGAGACGAGCAGACAGACGGAAGGAAAGCACTGCTTTCCTTTGCCGACAGACACTCTTTCCCTTTCAGCAGGCTACTTTCCCTAATGGACTGCAGACTTACCGGCAGGCGGAGCAGCTTCATGGAACAGCTATTTAAGCAGACCCCTCTGCTGGCTCACCTTGTGCCCCGCCCCACCGCCCCAGGAATGGGCCATAGATTGCAGTTTTATGTCACAACATTCAAACAAATCGTTGGCCATTTAAAACGGTTTAAAAGCCATTGCTGCAGCCCGTAACAGCCACACGGTGGCATGAATCTCCTCACTCTCTGCAGTCACTTTCCTCATGCTGCCCCTCGTGCTGCCACAAGAGACAACAGCCAGGCTGTGGGCTGTCATACAGTGGAGCTATGGGGCGGTGGGGCGGTGGGGCAGAGGAAATTCTGTTCCGTTTCGTTCCCGGAGAATGACAATAAATGAGCGCCCATTTGCGTACGAGCAGAGGATGGCCTCCTCCCAGTGGAAGGAGAGCGGGGAAAGCGGAATGGGAAGGCAGATGGTGGCTACCCCAAGGGGGGGGGGGGAGCCGGGGAAATTGTTTTGGCTGTCGAATTACGTAAACATTGTCATAAATGAAAAATTTAGCAGTCGTCGAGGCGCAGTCGAGTCAAGCATTTCATTTGCTCGGGCAAATTTGTCAATCTCTGGCAGAGTTTTTGCTCTGTCCTCCGTCTCGTCTTTGGCTTTGGCTATGGCTATGGCTTTGGCTTCACGGATACGGATCCTCAGACGCCAGTGGGCCTCATGTGAGCCGCCACTGTGTTTGCTGCCACTGTGTGGCTGCCACAGTGGCTGCCTGTTTGCTGTTATTGTTGTGGTTTTTCCAGCTAACTTTTGTTTTGTTTCCATCGCTGCAGACCAACGACAACTGTTTACCCTTCCATGAGAGTGGAGGGTTCTACGAATCGCACTAGTCGTTTGCAATGCAGAATATAATAGACCCACCATAGACTCTAGTTTTTGCTGAAGGCAGTAAACAGCCAAGCTATACCCAAGCTCGTCCCCAAAGAATCTCTTTGATTCGGACTGCCCGAGAAGGGTATGCACAGCTTAGGCTCATGCCTGGACTTTCTCCTCAATCGGTGGCTGTTTTTAGGCCCGCTCGCTGTGCCGTCGCGTCGCGTCGGTCCCGTGATGGAAGATGTCTGCGTCTGGCCTGCGTTCTCTGCAGCAGGCGCGACATATTAATTATTCATTTCGATTTTGGTTTGCTAGCAGCGGGATACAAAGAGAGCCAGAGCCCCGACAAACAACAACAACAAAAAATCAAGAAAAACTGGATGAGAACTGTGTGGCTGGCGCAAGGACTCGGGAGCTGGGGAGCTTGGGAGCTCGGGAGCTGCTTGTGATTTATAAACACGCGCGTCGCTTTGGGTGATTTACTGCAAATTGCTTTATAATGTTATATACATTTTGCTCCCGATTTCGTTTTGAGGTTTGTTGTGGCGGTTGCTGTTGCCTGCCTGGCAGTAATTACAAGCGAAGGAAAGACTCGAAGACTCAAAGAAAAATGAATCATAATTTGGGGGCATTCCTAATCCAATGGATTAAGTGTACGACAACTCGAAGGTCTATTCCTAGTCATTCTATGCCATTCCATTCCATTCCACTCCATTCCATTACGTTGTTAACAGTTCAGAAATCAAAATGCTTACTTCCTTTATTCGTTCTCTACCTATAATTATACTCGTAGAGCTCTTGGGAACTACCTGGTGGCCCCAGACCCAACCCGACCCGACACGACCCTCCATTGAATCGTTTTGAATACTTAATCCGCATGATATTCGTGTGAAATCAATCATGGTTGAAAATGTTGTTTTTGTGGTATTTATACATCAGAAATATAATCTTATACATATGTAGATATATTTTATGGATATCTAAACGTATTTATAAAATGCCTCCACTGCGTAAGGATACAGTTTGAAACTCGTATGCCTGATAGTCCTCCTTCATCTTTTGGAATCCCCGTTTTAAAGTGCCTTTTGTTTTATTCATGACACACTAATATTTAGCAGTAGTTATCGTAAAAACGCTGCCCATTACGAAAACGGGTATTCAAGATACACACACACATTTTCATTTGCATTCGCATTGGCATTGGCATCGGCAAAGGATCCTCCGAGTTTTACACAAATATTTTTAATGATTGTGATGAGGGAAAGGGGGGGGCTACTGAGGACTGCCACGGAGGGAAGGAGGCTAAGGGCTGGTTGGGAGCAATGACGGAAGGAACCAGCAGCACTTTCACTGCATCAGCAGCAGCACGAGAGACACGTAAAAGTAAAAGCAAATCTTTGTTTGATACCATTTCCATTTACATGCCCATCTGTGAATATATGTAATATGCGTGTGTATGCGTGTGAATGTGTGTGCTGTATTTATGTAAATTCTGGCAGCTATCTGTCTCGCTCTCTCTCTCTCTTTCTGGCTTTTTTTTGGCAATGTTTGGCCAAGGCTTTCGTGCCTTTTTTTTATTGTATAAATTCTTCTCGTAGCTGAAAATTAGAAATGTTCCACACTGCGTTCAACTCCACTGACAGTGCGTGGCAAATTGCTTTCCAAAGTCTGAAGTCTGCCCCACAAAATGTGGCAGGGTGCGGGGGCACGTTGGTGTAACCAATAGCTAACAATAATAGCAAAAAATGGCTGTCTGGCGGGTTGGCTGCCTGGCTGGCTGGCTGGCTGCTGCCTGTTCGCTTCCGTTTCCGTTTGAGTACCACCCATCCCCTCCCCCCGCAGGGCCGTGTATATTCCTCTTCTTCTGTTCAGTTGTACTCGCAATTTGCATGAGCAAGAGAAATATCCAAGCATTAGAATTATGAATCCCTTTTATTGGAATAATGGCAACGAATGCCGGAACAATTTTTATCGAAATTTCCTTTTGGCTGCACGTGTGCACCCGTGGCGTATGCGCAATATACATACATACAATACATATGTACATACATATGTATGTATGCCGCTTGCTGCCATTATTATGACATTAAATGCCTATGGAATCGATCATCATGTGTAGTGCGTTTCCACATGGGTGGGACAAGGCGGAGTCTTGTCTGCCCCCACCCCGCACTAAGCCTCGTGGCAGTGGCAGTGGCAGACAGGCAATTAACTTAATTACTGTTTCAACTTTTCAGCACCCCCCCGTCCCCCGTCCCCCCTCACCAGTCAGCAGTCAGCAGTCGCTAGACGGTAGACTCCAGGCGGCAGGCGGCAGTCGGTTGTGAAAAATAAGCAGCCCAAGAGCTGGAACAGAATTATATTTAGCAAATTAAATTCCCAGGATTTCAGCCAGAGATTGAGCACATGGCGGAGTGGAAATATTGAGGCAAATTGAAAATTAAAATCAAAAACTGACCCTCGGGTGGGAACGGTGGGAGTGGGGGAAAGGTTTTTGGAGGGATGGAACTATTATCGTTACTCGATAGAAAAGAACTTTAATTTTGAAAGATTTTGATTGAGATTTAATCGGCAGATTAATTAACATTCAATTTGGAATACAGGAAATCGTTGTATTCTTGGTTTTAGTTTGTTGTTTTTATTCTAATTAAATATAAAAAATTTTTAAATAATATTACCATTAAGCGCAGCTTTTAAGGCAGAATCTTGCTTAGGCAGAATCCTCGTAGGCTTGCGCTATGGCCTCCTCTTTATGAATTCCCATTTTGTCCTATATTCGAGGCTTTTGACTCTAGAATTTGTATTTGTTTTTGTTTCTTATTTATTGATTTTTGCTTATAAAAACATATTCTCCCGTTGTGTTGCTGTTCCACGAATCAATTTCTATTTCTTTTGTGAATTCAATTTATTAACTCACAAAAATAAAGAGCCACAAAAGCGTTGTATTTGCATTTGCATTCGATTGTTGCTTCAGTTTCAGGCATTTCACTTTCAGGGATGTCTCCTGCCATTGTTTACGCCATCGGGTTCCACTGTGCTGGCCAGCCATCATTATGCAGGCGGCATGGCTCCATTATCGTTTTTCCCATTTCCGTTGTCGTTTTTGGATTTTGTGCTGTACAAAACGAAGGGGCGGGCGCTGCAGGAGACGGCCAATGAGTGCATTTGACTTTGAGGAAGCAGTTCTCTTGCAGTCTTTCAACAGCCCATCACCCCCTACCGCCTACCCCCTACCCACTACCCCCTGCCACTCCTGCCACCCACCATCCCTCATTTAGCCAGATTTGTCCGTTGCCATAACTTTCGCGTCAGTCCACTAACAGAATTCATTCTCTCCCTCTTTTCTGCTCTTTACAGGCCACAATTCGTGTAGAGGAGGACGAGGACGAGGACGTCGAGGACAACGTCGAGAACGACGAGCCTGGCCATAAAACAGAGGCGGCAAATAGGAAAAGCCAAACGGCAAGCATCCAGCAAGCCTTTGTCTGCCCTGTCTGGGGCCCTGGCAATTGGCCAAGTTAATAGGGAAAGCCGGAGCCGGGAGGCCCGATAATGACGTTGCTGCAGCTGCAGCCGCTGCTTCTGTTGCTGCTTCTGCCTCCAACCCAATGATGATGCTGCTAACTTGGTTATTGCTGCCGGCATAGACAAAAAACACAGACACAGCAACAGCAACTGAAACAGAAACAGAAGCACAGAGCCAGACGCTGACACAGACACAGGCACAGACACAGCGAGAGACAAGAAGAACAAAAAGAGATAAAGCTACCGCGCCCACCCACTAACCCCCGTCGGCCCCGCCAGCCGTCTTCCAGGACCAGGCCTTCGTCCAGGCTTGCTGCATTTCCGCTTCTTGTTCCTGTCGCAGCCATCATCCACGCAGAGTCGTGGCCATCGCCATGCCACTCCACATGGCGCACAGCATCTGCGTGGCCTGGGTGCTGCTCCTCGTCGTTATTGTGATGAGCGGTAAGTAGAGAGGCTGCGGCTTCCCCAAGTTAAGTTTCGCTTTATATTGTTGCCACAGTTAATTGTTGGCATTTGTTTGTGCCTTTTCTGCCTTTCCATGCCACATAATTGTCCGTTCCTGCTGCCGTTCCCCATTCTCATTCTCATTCCCATTCCCATTCTGAGACCCATGCCCGTTTGCATTTTGCGGACTGGACTGCATTTTGTTTCAATTAACAATTTGTTCTTTGCAAAACTCTGCTCCGCACAAAAGTTATGGCCCGAAACAATATTGTGTGGCCGAAAGCCGAAAGCCTTGGCCGAAATACAAAACTTGATTCTATTCGAAATATGCCCTCGAAATGCATCCATCAGAGCACACAAAAGTGTTTGCTAAATAAATGAACAAATCTCTGTGTGTGTGTGTGTGTGTGTGTGTGTGTGGCAAGAGGAAAAGCTCAATAAACTGTTGAAAGTTGAAGAGTTTTGGCAGGAAACTTAAATCGGCTTTCCTTTCAACTACTTTTACGCTGCCGAAGCAGCCCCTGCATTCGAGAATAGCTTTTCTTGTTGTGTTTTTATTTCTTTTTATGCATGTTTTTATGCATGTTTCATCTAAAAGCAATCTCATATTAAGCTGCCACTTTTGGGCTGAAGAAAAATACTCAACAAGTTATCCTCCCCGCACCGCACCGCACCCCTCAGAATGGTTTATCTTCTGCTTCGAGAGGCAGCTCGGAAAACCGTTCAACATTTGGCAGCCGCATCAACTGCAGGCCTGGATTTGTGTCTAATTGGCCTTTGGGGGAAATTTGCTTTGCCTTGCGGCCAATGACAATATGTATTTTATAGGTGTATAAATGTTTGTGCAGCAAAAGGCAAATGAAACAAATTAAGCATGCGGCACGTGCGACAGAGGATTAACACAAGGGAATTCCCACGATTGAAGGCCATTGCCATGGGCAAAACCAAAAACTGATTTAATTAACAATTTTCAAAGGGACAGAGACAGCCTGAGGGACAGAGACAGAGCCGAGCCCTTAATGCATTTGATTTATTTTTGAAACGTTGAGAATTTATTGCAGCAATGGCAACAAATAACCGTCGCGAGAAGGGAGGGGGGAAGGGAAGGCCTGGATGAGCAGGGGCAGGGGCAGGAGATGGGTCCAGAGTACAGTTCAAAAAGTGCTCGAATTAATTGCATTTTCGGTGCAGCAACTACATGCCAGCCCGAATGAAACATGAGCGAAAATACAATAAAAACTATAAAAAAAACAGAGACTAAAAAAAACAAGCAAACAAACGGAAAAAAGCGAGCAAAAAGTTGGAGGGGCAGAGGCAGGAGTAGGCAGGAAGAGGATCGACAGCAAGGACATATTTCAAAATTCAATTAAAATAAAACAAAAAGGCGGCAACTCGTGACAGCAACAACATCGACGCCAGCAATAGCGATAGCGACACTATGCAATTTCCGCTTAGGGCGTGTCACTGCCAGGTGGGCGTAAAAATAATTAAACCTCGCCCAAATAAACATTGACGACAATGCCAAAGCGATGGCCCGGCCCACGGCCCCACGGCTCTCAAACTCTCCACAGCAGCAGCAGCACACAGATGCCAATGCAAACTCGAGAGAGGAAAACTAAATAGCTCCGAGACACCGACAATGTATATACCCTTCGACATTGATTGTTCTTTGTATTGGCTACGGGACTAGCTGTTCCGTATACTGTGTATTTTGTTGGGTCTTAGGAGCATCTGTCCAGGTTATAGAACAAATAATACTACCCCGTTTTGCAGTGAAGTGTGCATATAGCAAACAAAAAACACAAGCACCCCACAAGCAAACACCCCAATGGTGGCAGTTTTTTAGTGATTTTGCCGCTTGACATTTGGCGCTGACTTCTGCATCCGACATGTACAGCATTTTCAATTGAATTACGGCAATATGTCGATGGAAAATAGGTTGACCAAACGAGGGATCGGCTGTCCACCAAGGATCTCAACTTCTGGGCCAAAACTCGGGATAGAAGATGGCAGAATCTGCTGTCATGGATCGGCCGGAAGAGCTTTCTCTGGGGCCACACATCGCTTGCCAAACATGAGGCTTACATACGTAAATAAATGTGTATATGGATACACAGAAACACCGATAGATAGATGGATAGATACGGATAATCCCTGCATGTATTTCAGATACATTTTCTCGATGGCTTTTATATTTTTAGCGCGAGTTAAGCCTCAGAGCAGCATCGAAATAGACATCCAGACAAATGGGTGGCGACAAGTTAAATTAGTATCGCTTTCGCTTAGAATCGAACTAATCGGTTCACGCTCGATCAATCCAGCAGTCAATCAATCAATCAATTTTCAGGCCTGCTAACTGCTGCTGCTGCTGCCGCTGCTGCTGCTATTGCTACTGCTGCTAAGTGCATTTGCGTGTTTTGTGGCACGAATGCCATCTGCTAGGCAGGAATGGCCACGGCTCTCTTCTCTCTATTCTCTATGCGCGTTTTCGTAGAAACACTCCGGAAACGGAAACGGCTCAGCTTCGTTGAAATGTTCGCGCGCGCGTGTTTGTGTGTGTGTGTCTGTTTTTTTTGTTTTTTTTTTTGTGCCACTAATCAATTATTTCCCTTTTGCGTGCATCAATGTTTGGCCAATTTAAATATTGATTATGATTGATTTAGCGGAAAAGGCCGCAATATTTATTTAGCTTTGACCCATGGCCCATTGGCTACATTTTCTATATTTTCTAAATTTTCTACATTTGGTCCTTTGGGGCTCAGCACTTCAAATCAGTCGCAATTCCAATTCCAATTTCCATTTTCCATTTTCGATGCGTTGTAAATTATACAAAAAGTTGAATTTACGAGCCGAGGCGTCGGTGGTCGGCAAGTGCAACACTTCACAAAAGTAATTGCCTCACATGTTTTAATATGAATATTTTCTATGCTGGATACTGGACTCTGCATAGAAATTGCCTGTGCTCTCGTGAATAATATTTGAGGAAAACTTTCGGTCTGTGTTTGCCCTTGCCTTTGCGTTTGCGTTTGCGTTGGTGCAAAAAGAAATCAAATAAATAAATGCATTGGCTCGAAAGAGCGCAGGCAGAATGCCAGTCTACGAGCGAGCCAGAGGAACGGGGAATGATGGCGTTTGGCCACTGGTCAAATATTTGCAACAAACTTTGCGTTCTGGCCAAGTCATTGAACGGCTGGCAGAGCCAACAACTCAAACAGAACATGGAAACACACACACAGACATACAGAGAGAAGCAGCAGCAGTAGCAGCAGCAGCAGGAGGAAGTTGTGGGAGGATCTGCCAGAGAACTCTCACCGATACTTGGCAACGGGCACCTGGCCATAAAAACAGAGCTCTGTCTCTCTGGCAGGAGCGGGCGGAGGAGGGGGAGGAGTCCCACGTAGGTAATTGAGTATGAATGGGGAATGTGTCGAAAGCGTTTTGTGATATTTGGCAAGCAAAATGGCCCACGGCTCCTCCAGACAAGGCTCTCTCTCTTCCAGCAAGCAAAATAGCTGGAAAATGAATTCGATACATTATCATGACGTCAAGTCGTGCGTGGTCCCCGTCCTCATCCTCATCCTCATCCTCGTCCTGGGTCTCCTGACTCTTGTGCACTGTGCCCAAACGCCCAAACGTCGGAACTTCGAGCGACTGGCGAAAAGTATAAATTACATCGAATGCCGGGGCCTGCTATCGACGGGCATCAGGGCCATTTCTTATGCGAAACACCTGCAGCTCACAACGAGGACCCACAACCAGTCCAGGGTCTACGACCAGTCGTCAGGATACACACACACACACCAACACACAGAGGTAGCTCACGGTAAGACCGAGTGGCAGGGCAGGGCATGGCAGGGCAGGACAGGGCATGGCATAGCAAATGTGGCGCATAAATGAATTACCAATGAACCGCATGGTTCACGTTTTCAATTTGAAAGGCTGGGCGCTAATTTTTGGGTGGGACTGGGTCCTCCTTCTAGAACAAAGGCTGAATAACCATTTGACAGATGTGCTGCACAGACGTTTCGTGGCAGGATGGCAGCGTTTTGGAAGCACTACAGTACTGTACAGTGGAGCCCAAGCAATTTGTTCCTACAATACTTATCATTTGTTACTCCCATGTTTGCACCATTAGACCCAATCAAATCTAGCCGAAAACCATCATTCCACCGATACTCAATCGTATAGGCAGGTTCTACTGTACCAGAGAGAGCTGCAGCGAACGTGAGAACAAATCGACAGCCTACATAAAAGCACAATTTGCGCAATTCCAACATCAAATTCCATTTGATTACAACACGTTGACGAGGACACACGCATCCTTCGAAAACAGCCATTGAGCTCCATCTATGGCGGCGAGTAGAAGACGACACTCTGTGCGGCACTCCACTCCACTCCCCCCCCCAGTCGTACTTCGTACTGAAAGCAATTTCACTAAATCTGCAATTGTTATGTCGCCTGCTAAACAACTCACTTGGCTGCCAAGAGACCCACTCCTGCCTCCAGCCTGCTGCCTCCTGCCTGCTGCCTCCTGCCTGCTGCCTGCTGCCTCCTTGAGCTCCTCCCTTGAGCTTGTGTTTCTGCCCCATTTCATGGAGCAAACGTTCTCACACGTCAAATATTTATATATTGCAGTGCCATTCTCCTATTGCTCTTTCGTTTCTACGATTTGGGTATTGATTAAGCGGCCATCGGGGGAGTCGGAGTCGGGATTCGGGAGTCGGATTCCTGTCCCGCCTCAATTACTGCATCAGTTTATGGTCCACATACGGGAAAGAGTCCTGGTTCCATGGTTTTTACAGCCTTTTTATGTATCCTGTATATAGATTGTTAACGTCCTGGCGAAGCGGAGTAGGAATCGAGGCACGAAGGAGGGCATAAATCATGCAAACGACTTGATGGCGTCTATTAGTCCCTGTTTATAGGTCTAGTTAAACTTTACGGTGAGCAGCAATTAAACATAACGGGCGTTGACGTTGGCTGCCTGCCTGCCTGCCTGCCTGCTGAATCTCTGAAAAAACAAAACCAACGAAGGAACAACAAAAAGGTCGGTCTACATTAAAAAAAAACAAAACAAAACAAAAGGACCCTCCTGGAAACAATGTGGAAGAGCCAGAAATAACATAAAAAACTAATCAATTTAATCAATAGAAGGAGGACTGATAGATAGATGGCTTTTTCCCCAGTGTAAATTTGATGAGCAGTGATTACGCCGCACAAACACAGACACACACACACACTCACACACATGTGGGGGTTGGTGGGGAAATTGTGTATCTTTTGGGACTATCACTACGTGAGGATACACACACCCAAAACAACAACAACAACAACAACGAAACTTTCGAGGCGGGAATCGGACGGGGACGGGGAATCTCGTACATCCTTTGCTGCTGTGCGGATTCCCACGAGTGCACTTTACACGCTGCCTCATGAGGCGCACTTGTGCGGCAGCAACAATTGAGAATTTATTCATTGAACTCTCAGTGGTTTGAGTCCCGAGTTGATGCCCCTCATTTAGGCCTGTTAAACGAGAAGAATTTCCGTGGCAATACAAACAATTTCCGCAACTAAAACATTCGATGATGTGGCTGACTGACTCACGGGCTTTTCCATTTATGGCTGGCTCTCTCTCCTGTGTGTGCCTCCTGTGCCTCCTGTGCCTCTTTCCTGTGCGTGCCACAAACCGAACCGTGGAGAACCAGAGTCTGAGTCTCTGTAGATTTATTGATGAATTTCATTTTATTTAATTTCATTCGAGCGTCGGCCAGGCCAGGCCAGGCCAGGCCAGGCCAGGCCAGCACGCTTGAAATTGCTTTATTTCGAGCGAGCAGCCGCCGCCGAACCAATGCCAGAGCCAACTTTGTTGCTGTTTGCTTTTCATTCGCTCTTTCCCGCACTGTTTTCCCAGACATTTATATTGCTTCGTGTCGGCCCTTTTCCTTGCTCTCCCTCCCACTCCACTGCAGACACACACGGCAGTGGCAGTGGCAGAGGCTGAAGCCGAGGCCGAGGCAGAAGAGAACGTTGCTAGCATCTAAAGTGGCTGCGATTAGTTTGCTAATGTTGTAATTTCATCATTGGCGGGGCACTGGGCACCGAGCTCTGGTCTCTGGGCTCTGGATACAGGCTCTAACTCTCTGGCCATGGGGCTGCGGGGCTGTGGGCCACTCAACGCAACGCATCGCATCGCCACGCAACGTACGCTTGGCGCTTAGCTAAACATCATCCAGGTACTTGACAGCCGAGGTAGACCACATTTTGCTGACCATTGTGCCCGCCCACATCCCACACCCCACCCCACACCGTACACCCCACGCTCCAAAGGGCAACGAACCACCCCTCAACCCCTCAACCCCACAACGAACCATCAGAGCCGGCCTTTTGGCCAACATTTTGCTGAGTTGTGTTCGCCGCTGGTGCGCTCTCTGAAGTTTTGTCGATTCATTGAAGTGAGTGGCTTTTTATTTGTGCGGCAGAGGGAGAAAATGGCAAACACATTTTTTGCCATCGCTTTTCCAATCCAATATCCATCCTATCCTACGCTCGTTCGTTTCGTTACGTTTCGTTTCTCTTCTTTTCGCTTTTTTTTGTTCCCGTCGTACTATTGAAAAGGAAATGAACTCATAAAAAGTAATTTGGCCATAATGCTTTTGGCCGAGTTAGTTACTTAATTTGCAGTTGCAAATAAAGTTTCGCTTTATTAATTTTGATGTCGAGTGCGCTGGGCTGTTCGTTATTGTTCGTACCGTTCCGTTTCGTTCCGCTTGCCACTTGCCACTTGCCACTTGCCACTTGATAAACTTGCAGCTCAGCTCCCAAAAGTTATGGCCAGAAAGAGGTTGCACGGCAAAGAAAAAAAAACCAACCAAACCAAACTAACCAAAATTGTTTGCTACAAAATGTTGTAAATTTAATTTGAAATTAAATTGAATTAATTTTTGTGTGGATTTCTTTTTCGTAGCCTTGAGGATGTAATTTATACAGAACGTGCCACAAAGTCTCACACATCGTCGTGCCTCCCCCAGGGGGCGGGGGCACGGGTGAGGTCTGCTTCTTGCCTGCAGCATTTCCAATTGAATTTCTTAAGTTGATATTTTTATATATTTGGAAAATTCAGTTAGATGGAAAATGTTTTCACAGGTGTCCCTCTCTCTCGCTCTCTCGCTCTCTCTCTATCTCTGCCTATCGCAGCCATAATTCGTAATTTTTCATTTAATCAACCCAAAAAAAATAAAAAAAAACTCAATGGCGCAAAGGTTCTCTCCTGTGTCAATTGCTGCCGGGAAGGGAACTTCCCGGGAAAGTTTATTGTTTTTCTTGTGTCTGACTTTTGCCATTGTTTTGAGCGGTCGGTCAGGTGAGGGGTCGGGGGGGTAGGGGCAAATTGCAAATATAATGAAATTTGTTCCGTTCTAGTGGCTGTAATTGTAATTTGTCTGCACTGAAAGCAGCGCCAGACGCGTTAGAAATGGCAGCATCTGCACTGCCGGGGATTTCACTCGAGGCGCACCTTTAAGCGAAGTGGAAAATCAAAAAATAGAGGGGAAGGGAAGGGAAAGCACGTAGAGTGCAAATAAATAAATAAACAAATGGAAATACGGAAATAGAATTTCCACGGAATTTTTGGAATTGGACTCTTTGAGCTTCAATCGTTGTTGCTGTTGTTGTTGTTGTTGTTGTTGTTGTTGCACTCCAGTGCTGCTCGAGTGCTGCTTCGTTGGGGGCCAAATTTATGGCACAGTCCTTTCACATTGATACCCCTAAAAAGTCCTTATACTTTGAGACATTTTTGAGTGGCAGATAGAGAGAGAGAGAGAGAGGGGCAGACTACATCGTGTCGATGGGCGGCAGCGAGAAAAGTGTCCGGGAAAACTCGCTGCCAAGAGCCAACAGCGTGAACTGACAGGGGAATGGAGTTGTCGGGCTGGGCTGTGAGTGCCCTTTGTGCCACAAGCTTTTTGCCTCTAATGCTTAGCACTCCCCTTTACCCTTTACCCTTCCCCACTCTCCACTCCCCACTCTCTACTTTCAAGTTGCAGCACACAAACAATGCATTTCCGTTAATGGCAAGCGACAGGACTCTCAATTTGGCCATATCCTCGCTTTGGCTTAACTTGGCTTGTTTTTCGCCCCATTTTCTGTTGGCGGAGGTGTTGGGAGGAAGTTCTGGGTTGGGAAAATTGCAATTTCCTTTTTAATTACTGAAAACTGAGAGATTCATTGTTTTTGATTGGTCTTCAATATCAAAGAATGTTTATTATAAAGAAACTAGCCAGAAACCTTAGCCAACGATATCATCTACTAGATCTCTGTGCCCATCCTTTATAACCATTGAATCCCATTGAATATCCTTAATGGCTCTGACTTAAGTATCGCTTTACCCGATTCAATTATTTGAAGTCTTCATTTGGCTTTCTGTTGCCTGATTTTCTGCTAGTTTTGCAATCTGATCACCTTTCTGTTTCCCTTTCCGTTGCATCCATCTCCAGCTTCATTTCCATTCGCCATTCGCCATTCGACATCCGCCTGTTGCCATTTGCTTTGAACGCTGCTGTCACACGTTCTGCCAAATTGCATTGGTTTTTCCCTTTGAAACACTGTTTTCCCTTACCTTAATGATTTGCGAGAAGAAGGCGATATCCAGGGCGGCCATCCCATTTCCATCACTCTCTCCATTGAGTGGCTGCGAAAATATTTATGTTAACTTCTCTCTCTCTCTCTCACTCTCTCTCTCTCTCTGCCTCGCTGATTGTTGCTGCTGCTTCTGGATTTTATTATTGTTGTTGCAAGTTCTATTTCTATTGCCATTTCCATTGCTACTGCTGCTGTTTGTCATTTGAATCTTTGAAATAAGTTGAGAGATTCACAGAATGTCAGTATCCATTTCCCGACTGCTGTTGATGTTTCTGTTGTTCGGGAAAAAGCAGAAATAAATTCAATTCTTATATTTTTTTTTCTGTTTTTTTTTGCTCTTTCATTTAGCCGACTATCCTCTCCCCTCCGCTGTCCCTCCATCTGTCTGACTGTTTTTCATGCGAATTCAATGAACCATAAATTTGAAAGTGCCGCACAGCCAGACGCGACGGCGACACCGTCAGCCAACTGACAGCGAAAATAGCGAAAAGAGCGAAAAGAGCGGAGATGAAGCCCCGAAAATAAACCGAAAACTGAGCAACAACAAAAAGCTGAACAACAAGTTTAAAGTTTCCCCGAAAGTACATTCAACATTTGCGCTGATCGTTTACCTGCTGACGGCAACAATCGTCTTTGGATTAGCTGCAGGGTGTGGCGGGCTGTTGCAGTGGCGGCACGCGGGGGGTGGGGGGGAACTTGCAACAATTCGAATGTGATTATTCTACAGTGCTGCTATAAAAATAAGTTTCAATGGAAAAGCAGTGGCAGGGCCTTGGGATAGGGAAACCATTTTACTCAACGATGTCTCTATCTCTCTCATTCTCTCTCTCTCTCTCTCTCTCTCTCTCTCTCTCTGTCTCTGTCTCTCTTGTGTGAATGTCTCGCACTGTTATCTAGCAAACAATTTTATGCTTCCGCCTGAGCGACAAACAATGGAGCGTAAATATCCTAAAAGCGGCACCGAGGTGGGCAAAACGAAAGAAAGAAGGAAAATAAAATTCTATGAAAATGCCTCACATACAGCACATATAAATGTGCAAATGAATGAGTGAGTGAATGAATGAATGAATGAGCGTGTGAGTGAACGAATGAATGAGTGAGTGAGTGGGTGAATGAGAGGCAGCTCTGATGCATGCATGTCCGGTGCAAACAAGGCCCGAGCCAGAGCATTGTCTTCACATGCATAATAGACGAACACACGAGGGTAAATGCAGGAGTGAGCAGGGATTAGACCCAGCTAATACCCTGGAAACAGTCACGGGGGAGACCAATGGAACAACACTAAATTGTGTGTGTATTTCCAGGAGCTTTGTCTCTCTTATCCGCCTGATATCCCTACTCAAAGCCAGAGCTAAGGACTGGATACTGGATAAGGTTTTCGGAATGAAAGGGGACCCCAAGGACCCCGGCCAAAGGGGGAACCGAACGGAACAACAACCAACCAAACTGTCAGTGTAGTTGATAAGATTTGGATTTGTCTGCAGCATTTATTGTCCGCCCGTCCGTCCTGGCGTCCTGCCGTCCGTCTGTCCTCCAATGTTGTTGAGCAATTTTTCTTTTGGTTTTCCACTTTGTTTGGTTGGCCAGTGAAATGCTTTTTGCACAATTGTCATCATCATGACCCTCATACAGACACGCACACTTTTGTACACTTGTGCCATTGAGTATCTGTGTGGGCTGTATGGATGTGCATCTGTGTGTGTGTGTGTGGGCGAAGATAAAGCAATGTCAACAGCCGTGGCCCAGTGCTTCTTCTGGTGCCTCTGGTCTGTTGTGTAGGTGTTAGTCAAAGCTGTTTTGCATACTTTGCGGCGCTTTGGCATTGGCAAATATTTGTCCCTTTTTTCGGTTCGAAGAAAGCAGGACACAGGACACAGGACCTGCAAGAAAATAAGCGATAAATAAATACAATTTGCCTGGTCTCTTTATTTGCATTTAAGATCGCCCAGATAGAACACGCAAATGATGGGGGGCCGCCCAATATACACCCATACATACACACTTACAACCGAAAGCGATTCGAGGCGATTCGAGGCGATTCCGAGGGGCAAACTACTGAAAAATTATGTGCGGCGAGACGATTTTTTATGGCTATGGCGAACATTTTTTAAAGTCGCATAAATTCAACGCCCCAAATGGCAGGAGAATGGCCTCCCAGAGTTCGACAGGGGGCTGGGGTGTGGGCGGAGAGGAGAGGAGACTTAGACAAGTCCTGGGGCTTAAGCGTTCCCTCTAATTTGCTTTGACATCCGACATGTGTTGAAGGCTTTGTCTTTGTGCGTTCGCGATTCCCGGGGAAAACCAAATCCAGCAGTGCGCAAACCTGAAGAGCGGCGATGATGGGGCTCTGATGGGGCCAGGAGCCAGGAGATGTTTCGTTCTCTGGGCTCCCCGAGATGGTAACCGAAGCTGCCTGCACTGGCCCTCGTACTGGCACTGGCACTGGCGATGAGGATGACGAGTGCCGTGACAGTTGGGTTTAGACATGCTTTTAATTAATTTCAGTTCGCGATGACTGCATTTGCTTTGTGTGCCAGCCACCCAGCCAGCCAGCGCCAGCCAGCAGCATGGCATGGGATGGGATGGGATGGGATGTGGGGATCTCTCTCTCTCTCTCTCCAACAGCCAAAGGTTGGCTTCAAAGTTCTGCGGAACAAACTTGAGGAGCAACTGTTGCCTCGTGCCTCACGGGGCATTGTGTTTTTTGCATGGCCTCTAATTCAATTTGAATGCTGCATGGTGCATACCCCAAAAATGTTTCACGTTTCAGCTGGCGGAAAACTCGGGTGGATACCATTAAGCTTTGACATTCGAGCATTCAATATGTTGAAATTTGATCCAATATTCAAAGTTTATTGGAAAAATGCAATACAAAACTGTCTGCGACTGCGAGCTGTGACATCAAATAACTGGCAAAATATTTTCACGTATTTACGACTAAAATGCGTATGCATTCAACGGTGTCCAGGGAATGTCAAAGCTATCTGTCAAATATTGGAATTTCCCGAATTTCCAATAAAGAAATGTCATCGCTTTTTGGTTAGAAAATGTAACTAAACCTTAATGCAATCACTGTATACCATTTTGTTTTCCGTTCTCCTCTATCTCTTCGGAAAATCCACACAATTCCTTAATTCAAACTCCAACTAAATGCTCAAGTTTCTCAGCAGAGCACCCCTGTGCCCCCCTGTGCCCCCCTGTGCCCCCCTCTGCACCCCTGTGCTCTGCTCTGTGCGTTGGGTTAACTTTCAGTTGACTTGTCGAACGCTGAGGATGAGGATGAGCCAGGAACTTTAGACATCGTTCCCATCGTTCCCTGCCCCATAACTGAGGGAAACCGAGGGAAAAATGAGGAAAACTGAGGCAACTTTTGTTGCTTATTTCCATATTTACATCTTGCCGAAGGAGTACCCTCCTCTCCCCTCCAGCTGTCTTCGCTTTATAATATTCTTGTGATTTTCAGCCAGAACGGAGGATGGGTTGCACCTTTTTTTTTTGTATTTTGTATTTGGGATGATGTGCAATGCAAATCGTATGCAATGTGCAAATTTTCTATGTTGCAACAACTTGAACTTTGGCCGCTCTATCTCTATCTCCTCCCCGGAAAGTGTTTGACTTGCGAGCGTTGGCATATTGTCTTACCTCTGCCCATATTTTATTTTATTGCATTATACTCGTATTTTGTTTGCCTTCCGCCCGAGCGAGCTGCTTCGAACAGCTGCTGCACGTTTCATTTTGGTTAAGTTTCAGCTTGCTAAAGTATTCTGTTGGCTGTAGCCTGTAGCCTGCTGCCTGCTGACTGCTGCTGCTGCTGCTGCCTGTGTTGATGCCAGTTTCCGGTTAGGTTGGGCTGCTTGGGTCTCGTCTAACCTCTGCCATCAATCGCTCTCCCGGCTATTGGTTTTATGGCTGCCATGAAGAAACACACACACACACAGGCACAGCCAAGTGGTGGCACACGCGACGTATGCGCAATATGGTGCCCCACTCACAACATTGCCAATTCATTTTCGCATCGTCTTTTGGGCCACACAACAATGGACGATCGCCATGGACGGTCGGACGGTCTCTGGCCTATTCTTGGCATATTCTCAGGCATGCATACATACACATACATATACATATGTAGAACGCCAGCATGCAGCATTAAATATGTGCCACTGGAAACTTTTCAAAGGTAACGGTAACAAAGGGTGGCTGGCAAGGAGTAGGGGGGGGGGGGGGGGGGGGGGGTTTGAGAAATGATGGGGCTAGCTATATGGTTGCTGGAACATGGGCAAGGGGGTGGAAAGGGGGGTGCTAGTGGTGTGGGGCAGGAAGGGACGGAGGGCGCATCGCGGACGCGTTGACAACGCCAATACAGGTGCACACAATGCAAACGAGTGACATGCAAATGCTTTCAACAACAATTGCAATTCATGCAGAGCACACACACACACATACACACACACAAATACCGAACATACACACAGATGCAGGCATTTCTCTGCAAATGTGTGCAGTATCTGTGTGAGGTGGAGAATGACAAGCAGCCGTCGTCTCACGTTTCGTTTCATTTTTGAATGTCGATTTTTCAAGCATTCTCCTCTACATTCTCCCTTTCTTTTTCCGTTTTTTTTCAGCGTGTGTTGGCTGTGGTTTGCCTTTTTTTCAAAATGCAGGGTAGCAAGGGTATGATGAACTCAGAACTCAGGCATCTTTTGGGTCTGGGCTTCATCTCCTGCAAATGGTAGATGTTCCTTATCCCCTGCAAACCCTCTCTTTAGGCATCAAATTATGAGACTTGCAATAGCTTGAACCTAGGATAGATAGGATATTACCTCGTACTTGTAGACATCATCAACCATTCGACTCCTTGGCATTGTTTTCGAGCATTTGAAATGCTCTGCCACATGGCACTGGCGTTCACTGCCGTTCACTGGCCAAAGATGCCGATGATTCTAAATGCAACGACGACAGGAGGAAACTTTTGTGGCAGAACTGTTTTTGTTTTGCAACCGGCGAACAAGGAGAACCAATGACGACCACAACCAGGTTGCCTGCCTGCTGCATGCTGCTGCATGTTGCTGCATGCTGCTGATGCTGCCGTTTTGTTTTTTTCCCCCCGCTGTGCCACTTCACTCTCTCGCTCCTCCTCTCCGCACACTCTTCTCGCACACACTTATGCTTTCGCAATCGAATATGCGATGCGCCACAAAATTGCAATTTCCACTAAGATTGATGAAAAACGTTTCCAGAGCCACGCCTCCGACGCCACCACCGCACCGTCAGCGGCAGCCACAGCCACGGCCAGGTGATGCGAGGCCTCACCTGTTCACCTGTTCACCTATTCAACTGTTCAACTGTTCACCTATGCGATGACTGTTCCATGGCTGCCAAATCATGTCATCAATTGAATTTCAAACGATTATTCTTGCACGTTCCGAAATCGCAGCAAAAATATTTGCCACGACAGCCGTGCGCGCTGTCAGCGTTCTGTGCGCGTATTTCGTATTCGTTTGCGGGAATCTCTGTGAATTTGTATCTATGAGTAGATACATATACATATATGTATGTGTATAAATGTGTAGGTATTTACGAGTATGTCTGTGCCTGTGGCTGTGTCTGTTTTTGTGTGCGTCCGTGTGGTTTGCATATCATCCGCGAGCTTCGCATTTGCCATCCTCACAATACGTTTCGATTACGCATTCAAATCAAATTGTTGTCCTCGAGGTCGCTGCAAAAGCATCGAAATGTGAGTGAAACGCCCACGGGATCTGCCACCTCACTGGATAGATTGATGGAGGGATTCCCATTTCCTCTCAATGCCTCAATCTCTTATACATATACATATATATATTGTGTATGTATGTATGTTTATTATGGCATGCAATCCTGGAAAGTGCATTCATCGAAAATTCACATTCCGCAAGTAACTCAAAAATCATCAGCAGGAGAGCAGCAGCAGAAGCAGCAGCAGCAGCTGCCATCGTAGGAAAAGTGTAACTTTGCTGAATATTTCTGGAGAACTTAATTTAATGCAATTGCAAATGCATATTTTCGGTTAAAGGAGGTCGAGGCGTGTTGTGGGCAAGGGCACACGGGGGGCACAGGGGGCAGGGCATCAACTAAATATTGTATACAAACTGTTCTGCAATTTGCTGATATTAATCTTTCAAATAAATTTCTCGAAGCACTCAAACGTAAAATGCCTGCACCCTGGACCCCAACCCCCCACACCACACCCCACCCCACCCCATTTCATCCACGCCTCTGCTGCTGCTTCTGCTGCTGCTGCTTCTGCTGCTCAAATATTTAATGAATATTAGTTTTCTTTGGAGCTGCGCTGCCTAGGTCTATATATTTACGAGTGAAACATGCCTCCTGGTCCTTTTGCAGGTCTGTTCCCTGCCATACCGTTGCGTTCCGCTCCGCTCTGCTCTGCTCTGCTCTGGACTGCTCTTTCGTTTAGAATTTCGCCTTTTGCGGCTGTTTATTTGCAACTGGAGGGTGGAGGTGAAGGGAGGTGGAATTACGAGGTTAACGAGCTGCCTCGAGCCCCAAAACAGCGTGAAATGAGCAAATTTATATGCCTAATTTTTATACCCAGTAAACGTGCAGTTCAGGGGCTCAGGGTATATCCAACCACCGGAAGGCAGCGAAAACTATTTATATTCTTCGCCTGGCTAAAGTTCCGTTTTTGTTTATGAAAAGTGTGGGTAGAACTGAATCGGAGTACCGAGTATCTCGTAGTCGCAATGCGATAGCAGGACTCTCTTAATTCCTGGCATTTTAGTTGCCGCTTAGATAAAACGCCTGAAAATTGAGATGTTTACGAGGCTCGAGCCTGTTGAAGGAAGTCAAATTCCAAAGCCAAAACCGAAACCAACCGAAGAGAGATCTGACCAGCAGCAGCAGCAGCAGCAGCAGCAGCAGCATAGCAGTGCGGTGGTATCCTGCTTCATTGTGGTCACAATTCCGATGCAGTCTGGTCTCTGCAGAATAATTGGAATGCGAATCCCATAAACGGCACTGGGCAGGCAACAGCAGCAGCAGCAGCTTACAGCTGTAAATAATTTGTGTATTCAATTATAGCTTCATAACTCACTGAACAATCCTGCCACGCAGCACTTGCAGACTTGTATGCCTTGTACGTTTGCTGGTATGCTGGTATCCCTGCAATTAGTTGCGCGCTCCTCCTGCCACGGCACGATCTCGCCATGCATCTTGATTAAGCGACGATTACACGTGTTCCGAATGGGCAGTCTTGTTATGGCAGCTGACAGCTGTTCCACGTGGCTAAGACAGGCCTGCAATTGTTACAGGTTGCGTTAAACCGAAGCACCGATGCACCCATGCACTCAAGCACTGATGCAAGTGTCTCTGCTGAGTACCCCACCCCCTGGAGCCTGGGGGCGTATCTAGTTCATTGGCTTAAGCTGCAAGTAGTACATGCATCTACATACATATATACATATTTACTGACTCCCCTGCTAATGAAATAACAATGAGAATTAGACAATTGCATTTCGCTTGTGCCCAGTGCTCAACTTTAAATTCAATGCAAACCATTTAGGCGGACGGCACGTACATACGTATGTATGCACATATGTATGTATGTATGTATATGTGGAAGTCTGTCCTGTCCGTTGGAATGGAATAAATGGAATAAAATCCACATTTGCACAGATGTCAAATCACAAAAATGGTATCCTTTTGCTTTTCCTAATGGCATACAAATACAATTTATTTTCGTCACAAACGCAATTCCAAATTGAATTCCAATTGGTACACACACAATGAGTATTAGTCTCAGAGTACAAGGACGGCCTTAGATGAAAGTTTCAGTAAGTGCTATTGGTTTTTCCGGAATATATTGAAATATTTTCCGTTCATATTTATGTCCGATTTAAGGTGAATCTCCGGGATGGAACAATGGAACATGGAACTCACCCGGAATGAAACGTTTATCCTGTGCTAATTGATGTGGTTTTCTTTATTTATATTCTTAAATGTTTTCCGCCCCAAAAGGGAATTTTTATTAAATTTAAGGAGAATATTTAATTTCCGAATTTCCGAATTTCCAAACGCACCACAAGGCAAATATTTCTTTGTTTGAGCGCCTAGTTCTTGCAATTTTGCGAACGAAAGGAAAATTGTTGGCAAAACTTGAAATGTAAGTCAAATATTTATTTGATACATGTGCTCGCAGCATCCACCCAGTCTGCTCCTGCTCCTGCTCCTGCCCTGCTCTTCCTCTAGATCTGGGTGAGGGTGTGGGTCTGGATCTGGGCTTCTCAAGTTCCTTTGTTGTCGCTATTTGTTAACTCGCAGCTAGAGAAAAGGACTCCCACACCCTGCCCCCGCCCAGCCGCGCAAGTGCTGGCAAAGGAGGGACATTCGAGAGATGGAATTTTCATAAAATATGCAGCTAATTACGTGTAAGTTACTTATGCCCCATCCAACTACTTAGGAGCTGCCACTCGAGGAGGAGCTTACGCTTACCCATGCCCATGCCCATGCCCATGGCCGCGCTGGAGAGGCAACTTGAGACTCGAGACAAGACAGTGGCATTGCCAGTGCCAGTGCCAGTGCCCTATAACACAATTTAATTACTGAAAAAATCACAGCTGCCATGGCAGGAAGCAAGGGGGGGAGGGGGGGAGGAGAAGGGTGAAAAATACCCCATGTCAAATGGAGCGGAACGGCAATAGTGCGTAAATCTCGGTGCCTTAAGTGGCAGCAGAAGCAGGAGCTTCTAACCCCAATTGACAATGACATTTTGCCGTCATTATTGCGCCCTGAAAAGAATCAAGAGCGGGAGTGGGAGCAGGAGCGGGAGCTGGAGCCAAAGCGAAGCTGTATCTGTAGATGGTGCAAAAAACATTTTCCGCTTTTCCGAGGAGAGACATTGTGTTTTTGCTGGATGTTGACTCGTTGTGTGCGCAATTACAGAAATTAGCTTTCGTTTTTAATTTATTAGCGCCATTGTGCGTGCGCGTAATGGCGACAGGGGGACAGGGGGACAGGGGGACAGGCGACGGGCGACAACCTAGCGAAGGTCTCGGTCTCGGTCTTGGTCTCGGTCTCCCCAATGATGGGACAGGCTACAGTCTACAGGCTCCTCTAGGAGAGATCTCCCATCGCCGTTCCTGTCCCCTACCTAACGTATGGCAAGACAAATGCTTTTGGCTGCTGCCGGGGCAAATTAATGTGCATATAACTTACGCCTTTAGTCGAATGCAGAGGGGAGTCCTGGAGAGTGGAGTGGAGTGGAGTGAAGTGGATTGGATGGGAATGGGAATGGTGGGGACAGGAGGAGCAGGAGCAGGAGCAGGCCATTAAGGTTGCAGCATTTGTTTGCCTTTCCCAGAGATGGGCTGGGGGTACAGTTTCATGCATTTTAAAGCAGAAAAGTTGGCCAGATCGGTCCCCCTGCTGCTGCTGCTGCTGCTGCCACCACCCCTCCAAGGCCTGGCCAATGAAGTGTGTGCAGGTTTTAAAATTTTCATGATGATTTAACAGGCTATACGGACGTCATCTGTGTGCATATGCATGCCCATGCCCATGCCCATGCCCATGCCCCTGCCACATATATGTATATTTTGTAGCATATGCATGGGGAAAACTGGGTGGGGGAGGAGGAGGGTGGCTGGAAAATTCAGCTCTCCCTTGAGTGCGCCATGGCATTGGACAAGTTTTCGGGTGTGTACGCTCCACTGAGCCACCCACATGGCCAAGATTTATTTACTCAACAGGCAAATTGCGCATAATTGAAAGAAAATATGCGAGCCACGCCCAAAGGCGTACAAGGGCTTTCCACATCAATGGACATTGGCTGGTTAATTATGCATATTCCATATAACTATTGTTAAAGTAATGCGATGATACACCATAGCGAGCACTCCATTGTTTCTCCTCTAAATTTGAACAATTTTCTTGCATCTGTTTAGCATTTTACAGGAAAATACTCGTTTGTTTAATCATTCTTGGACCTGGCTTCAATGTATTTTCATGGAAATTTAATTATTTTCAAGCCTTTTTATTTGAGCGAAGGAAAGAAAGAAATATTCCTAATTTTCGAAAGAACTCATTCCACTCCCCATAGTAGCCGAGCTTTTCGTTCGGTTAGGAGAGCAGCTTCCGCCAAGTTTTAGTGCCATTAATTATTTCGCAAGTGGATAATAAACTGTTTGGCGTTGCGCATACGCAGCGTAGTCCAGGCACAGGCCCTGTTAGCGGTCACGGCGGTCTGCCGCTGGTTGTTGTTGCTGCTGTGGCAACCGTTAATAAAAAGCCCTCGTGCATCTTTGCTGCCTGGCTCTCTGGCTCTCTGGCTGCCTGTCTGCCTGTATTGCTGTTTTTCTGTTTCACTGCTCTGCTGTTTGGATGTCTGTGGATCAGGTCGTTGTCCGGTGTCTGTCGGATACCTGTACGAGTACTCGCACTCGTGTTCGCTCTCGTATCAGAGGCAAACGAACAACAAGTTAGTGTAGCACTATGTTGGCCACAAGCTGCGCATTAGTGTGATTGCATAACATTTGCAGGGGGCGAGAGGGGTAGGTGCCACATGAAAAGGCGCTGCCCCAAAAAGTAGGGAACGAACAACAGCAAACCCGAAAGCGAAACCAAAACCAAATCCTTATGTATATGCCCCTCGGATTCTGATGCTGATGCTGATGCTGTTTCTGTTTCTGTTTCTGCTGCTGCTGTGGCTACGTGCTGGCTTCGGGATTCCGGCTGCCTCTGTCTGCTGTCTGCTGTCTGCCACACACCCACTCCTTTGGCTTTGGGATCCGCACAAAAGTTTGCACAGCACCACAAATTCTCGCAAATTTGCAGCTGCCGGCTCATAGTTGGTGATAATTTAAGTCGGAAATGTTCAAGGAGCAGCACCCACCCACTCCTCCCACTCTCCAACTCTCCCATTCCCTCTGTGGCGCAAGACCCGCACGTAAACCAAATCCAAATCCAAAGTGAACGCTAAAAGCGAAAGAAAAGTACACCTCCGCTCCCCGCTCCCCTCTCCCCACCCCCTCCACCACCCTAAGCCATCGCTCCTCGTACACGGACACAAACGTGTATTGCAATTACAACAAGTGCAACTGCAATTGCAACACGCACACGCACACGGATACGGATACGAAATAGGAATATACACGAATACGGAACACGAATACTCCTACGTATACGGATACGGTAAACAGTATACGGTATACGGTATACGTATAGGAATCCGAACTGTAATCAAAGCAAAGGAAAAGCATGGCAAAAATTGTGAGAATGCAATTATGGCCAAGGATTGGGCCAAGAACAGGGATGGATGGATGGATGTGTGCTGCTGCTGCTTGCCTGCCTGCTGCCTGCCTGCTGCTTGCTGGTTGCATAAAGTAAATAAAAATACGCAATTTACGGCAATACGGCATGGCATGGCATGGGATGGGATGGGATGGCATGGCAGGCACACATTCGGTGGAATAAGTTTACGCACTGACACAAACGGGGACAAGTCTGCTGCCGCCTGACTGTCAAACAAAACCGAAAATGAAATCATTGTCAATTCATAAAACTGTGCAAGAATGTTGCAAATTGCATTTACATATGCTGCATCAACACGCACACAGAGATGCAGCAGGCAGCAGGCAGCAGACACATACAAACACACACACACACACACACACACACACACAGACTGACACACGCACATTTTGGGCCATTACAGCGTCCATTATGCTTCATTGCAAGAGGCACACGCTTGACACACATACTGTGACACACAAATGGGGTATACCAAAAGGGGGGTTGGGGGGATTGGGGAGGGGGGACAGAATGGGTGGACAGTTGGGCAGAAAGTGGCAGGACACAGCCCTTCGGGCTAAGCCCCTGGCAGCCATGTCGTTTATTTAAGATGACAGCAGCAGCAGCAGCCGAACAGCACAGAACAGAACAGAACAGAGAAGCATCGGTCCAGAGGCTGCTCCCAGTTGCGGTCAAGTGTACAGAACATATTGCAGTCACTGTGCGAGTTACAGTACGTTTATGGATGAGATATAACTACATATACACGGGCAAACCCGCATGTACATATGTACATATGTACACTGTACATACATATCTACTGGCGGTGGATCAGGGAAATATGAATATACATTTTATGGAGTCCATTGATTACATCTCGGAAAATAAATGGCTCTTCCAGCTTATACTCCTATGAGTTATGAATATTGCTCCGCTTTAAATGTGACCATATTCTCAGCTAGTTCTTGAGTCCGCGCCTCGCATAAACCCTGATTGCTGGCTTGGGGCTTGGGTTTGCTTTGCTGCAAGTGTCGCCTGGTCGCCTGTTCGCCTGGTCGCTGACCTTGCTTGTGGGCCCCTTCGAGCTTCCAGCGTTATTGACATTTATTAATTGGAAAACAATAATTCGCCTGCCAAAGTGCCAAGGGTTCCACTGCCACAGCCACTGCCACTGTCACTAGTCGTGATCCTGCTGCTCTTTCCCTTTGCTGGATGTATGCCAAGTGGCATTTCTTGTTGCGGATGATTTATATCCCAGCAGAGTGCTGAGCAGGGTTGGGGCTGCACGGTAATCAGTTATGCAGGGAGCGATTAAAAGCCGTCATCAGCAGGAAGCGCGGAAATATTCAGCCATCTGTGGTGCCTCCACACTCCCACACCGCCACTGCCATAGCCATAGCCATAGCCACTGCTACTGCCACTGCCGCAGCCGCTCTTCCCATTAAAAGCTGTCAAATTTTAATGTTTTACATGGCAGGAGGCTCAAAGTGGCAGCGGCTCCTTGTCCTCCAACAGCAACATCATCATCAACATTTGCCCGGGTCTGGGCATGGCCATGGCACCTGTCGGGACTGACTGCCAGCCAGCCAGTCAGACAGAGGAGCAGTAGCAGTAGCAGTAGCAGCCATCTCCCGTATCTGCCCAGGCAGTAAACATTAAAAGCACATAGTTTTAATGAAGCAGGCAGGATGTAGATGATGTAGATTTGGGGTGTGGGGTCTGGGGGAGGTCCCGAGTTGGGAGCAGTAGTGTCTGCGTGTCCTTGTACTTGCCGCATGCTTAACGGCCGTCGGGGCATACGAGGCGTATGGTACATATGTGGAACGTGGTCCCGACACGCGATAAATTCATTAAAGAACTGCGAGCAAGCGAGCGAACGAGTGAACCCCAGAAATCTGGCCGCTTTCTATTCTCGCGGGCCATGTAAAATAATATAGTGATACTGCCACACCACACCGCACCGGCAGAGAGAGAGAGCGATAGAGAGAGAGAGAGAGAGAGAGAGAGAGAGAGAGAGAGAGAGAGAGAGAGAAAGAGAGAGACCTTTTTGGGCAGCGAGGCACACACGTTTATAGATTAACACATTTTTACTGCTGAATGTACTAATAAGGCAAACATTTCCACTTTGAGTTGCCCCCAGGAGATAGCCCCACCAGCAGGCGGCAGGCAGCAGGCGGCAGGCAGCAGCCAAGACCTGCTATCTCTTGTACAGAGAAACCCGTACGTGAGCACGTGTGTGTACTTTTAAAATTTATAACACACACAACACAAAAGGGAAGCCCTGCACGAAGTCAGGTGAAGAAAAATGTGAGCCGAGAGGCAGGGAAAACAAAGGATTGCGGGGAAAAATGTATTTCATATACTCGTTTTCGTACCTTGTGCTCGCTCCACAGAATATCCCGCTGGGCAGGGCTGGGCTGGGCTGGGCTGGGCCCAGCCATCCAGGCAGCCAGTTAAATGGCAAGGCCCCAGGGAAGAGGAGCTGGTGTACATCGTGTTGTGATTTCGGGGGGCGCTCACTGGGAATGCAGACACATGGACACAGGACTCTCCTGGCTGCTCCAGAAGCCCTATTCCAGCGCGTGCCTGGCACTGCAGCACCAACAGCTGCTCCACGTCATCGATGGCCACCGCCATCCACCAGCAACCAGCCACCAGCCACCAGCCGCCTCGTATCAGATCCGACTACTGGCAGGGGCAGCGGCAGTGGCAGCGCAAATAAGAATCGACTCCCACTCCAATGCCACGCGATTCGACTTGACTTGTAATTACCACTGCATTGTGGACTTTTATTTTCTTTGTTTGCCATTCACTCTAACTTTTGCCCACACCAGTCGCAGTCGCAGTCCCAGTCCCAGTCCCCGTGAGAGTCCAGTGCACCTGACTCCGATTGAATTACAGTTAAAATATTATCAGACAGGAGCAGGAGCAGGAGCAATAGCAGGAGCAGGAGTCCTTGCTTGCCGCTGACTTATCGCCGAGGGAGAAAAAAGTGGCTTAGCTGTACGTGGATTGTGTAGATTGCAGATGGGACTCCAGGCAGATGGCTGAGGACCCTCCTCGGTGGAGTCGAGAGAGCGTGTACCTCCTGTGTCGTGTGGCATGTGGCATGTACCCACATGGAATTAGCCAGGCAGAAAATTAGCAACAGACTAGCGTCTGTGGATAGAGCCGGTCCTTACTGCAGGTCCTCTGTTATTTCTTGGATAATTGTTAGTTCAAGAATTATATTTTCACAGTCGTCGTCCCTGGCCTCGGCGTTAGTTTAATTACAAACTAAAGTATTCATTGCATTTGGCACTGGTACTGTGCCAATGATAGCTAATCGCTGGACGCCCTCTAACTGGTTTTTCCTGCATACTCATAACGCGTAAAAGAATCGTTCATAAATAATTCGAAACTATTCAATTTGCTGGCAACGAGCAGTGCGAGTATGTGCAAATCATTCGCGCTCAAAAGCATCCCCATAAAGCGGTTAAAATCTGCCATTCAAAAGCGTTTGATGCGCACAATAAACCATCATGAAACATCTGGGAAATATATAAAAATGGCAGCAACTATAAATTGGAAATTGCAGACAATAAAACATGACGAGCCGCAGAACCGTGAAAGTGATGCACGCAGGCAGAGGGAGAAAGTGAGAGTGAGAGAGAGACAGAGACAGAGAAATGGCTCCTCAATGCAATCATGCAAGCATAAAAATCGCAATTTAATTCAATCAATTTCGTTTATATCTGAGGTAAGACCCACTCAACGCAATACAAATTGCCAGGAGCCAGCCCCAACTTAAGACCAAAACCAAAACCAAAACCAAAGAGAAGCTGAGAGCGGAGAGTGTTTGAGTGGAGGAGGAGGTCCTGGCAGGAAGGTCCTGTTCTCGTGTCTCGTGTCTCGCAGTCGAAATTTTCTGATGAATTTTCTTCAATTCAAAACGTGACTGACGCAATGATTGTGCACGTTCGCTCAATGGCCCTCTTCCTGGTGCCATACATTCGTCTATAACTAAGTGCCACTATGTAAGTGAATAACTGTCACTGCACAGATCCCACTCCCACTCCCATTCCCAGCCAGCCCATGTGCCATGCAACATGACGGAGATGGAAATGGAGGGAAAGACGGAACAGACGAAGGCAGGGACAGGGACAGAGACAGAGACATGGCTAAGCATCGCATAGTTGGCACTTTTAAGTCATTTGCTACGTTTAACTCGATTCGAAATGCGGCCATCAACCAGAGGAGCACTCAATCAAACTTGAAGCTGGAGCCAGGGCTCTGTCTCTCTCTCGCTCTCGCTCTCTCTGCTTCTATGTATTCTCCTGTCTTCCTGTCTCGCTTTGGCAGGCAACACGCGTTCGGCAAACATGTCCGTCCCCAAGCCCTGGTCCTGGCCCTGGTCCTGGTCCTGGTCCTAGCGCTAAACCCCTTTCCCAGCTCTTTCAGTTCATGCCACACTTACATGCATATGGAATAGCTAAAAAAAAAGGTCTGTCTGGGTCTGGGGCAGTTCTTAAAGCCCCAATCCACCCGCACAGTGCAGTGCACGTTTTGTGGCTCTGCCATCGAATTCGTGATGGCCAAAAGTGAAGCTTTTGCTGAGCCATTACTCGGGCCCAAAGACCACAAAAAAGCGACAGTTTTTTCATAGCTTTTTGGTTGGATAGCCAACGCCCTTCCCCTTCCCCAACACCCTTCCCCTTCCCCTTACCTTTCCCGCTTCCGCTTCCCCATCCCCCTTGGGCTGATGTTGGGGGTGTGGCACATTGATGCCAGGGCTCATGTTTGCTGGTCGGCCATTTGGCCAGATTGTAAATTATTTAAAAATGATTTATTATAAGTGTGTTTACACTTTGCCATGCGGTTGTGCAGCACAACTCGTGCAACTCGTGCAGCAGCTGTCCTGCGAAACAGTGGCATGAAAAGTGCTTAAAAGTGACCACCGAACGGAGATTAAATAATCGGATATATAATCTACCATTTCTGCACTTCGTTTGGCCATTCAAAGTGAAGTCCAGCGAGGTGGAAGATGGAAATTGTCGGTAAATCTTGTTCGTTCCACTGTTCTCAGCTAAATAATTCAATGGTGAAAACGATAAAAGAAACAACAATCCCCGAACAGAGCAAATCTATTGTGTTTTCATTTGAATTTAATATTTTATTGCTGCAACAGCAGGAGAGCAGGCAGCAGGCAGGCAGCAGGCAGGCAGCAGCAGCAGCAGCAGCAGTGCTACCAATAAAGGCAACAAAAGCAATTGCCATACAGTTTGCCTTTTGCGGTTTTGCAGAGTGTTTGTGACATGCCACTTGCATGGCTTCAATTAAAATTTCTACAATGCGGTTGTTTGGGGCAATATCAGCAGCCTCCTACTTCTGCTACTGCTACTGCTCCTACTGTTGCTTCCGATCCTGATTCCCGGACGAAAAACAAAACGAAAAAATCCAGAATCCCCAACCGACATTCATCAAGATGCTGCCCAGCAGCTGATTGATTAAGTTGAATGTATAATGCGAAGACCACACAACACCTGGCCAATCGAATCGATGAGGAGGAGCCCCGACTTCTTTCCCTCCCTCTCTCTCTCTTTGCCTTCTACCTCCGCTGTGATAATAAATTGTGCCTTAAATTGCCGTCTGGTCCACTGGTCCACTGGCCCACTGGCCCGGTGCCGGTCCACTTCAATTTATGTGAGAACCATAAATTTAAATAGAATGGAACGAACCCAAAAATTAACACACGCAATTAAAATTCTACAGCATTGTTCGGGGGTGGGGGGGAGGTGGGACCCTCAATCGAGAGAAATCCATGGCACAGTGACATTTTGACTGTCAGTCAGGCTTAGGCACAGCAAACTCTTGGTCTAGGACCGACCCACAGTCGAGGGCCCAAGGCCGTGGCTGACCCTTTTTCCAAGTCATTGAATAGATTTCTTTCACACAAAAACCCAAAAACCCAGAAAGAGATGAGATGTAGAGAAAAAGGGACCGCTGCAGCCGTTTGGGGCATGTGCTGTGGGCCCCCATTAGGGCCGAAAAAGGCATTACACATTCTGATTGGAAAATCTATGATGATCATTAATAAAATCAAGACTACATTGTGGAAAACGGCCAGCAATAACAGACGGCTACGTGGCTGGCTCTAATCAAGCACTCGCCAGGCAAATTGTTGGCCAAGAACCCAAGACCAGAGACCAGCAGAGCAGAACCCAACTACCATGTACATAAGTGCTGCTCACCGAGTGTGTCCTGGCTGAGATTGTGTGTGTAAGTAGGGACAGGGACATACGTTTATGCGTCTAACTTCAGTCACGGCAAATATTGTTTTAATATCTACTCAGGGCTCCCGGTGCATGGCATAGCCAGGCTCTGGATAATACATGCTCGCATATTCCCTGGATCAGGTCTTTCTGTTGATGCTCGTTGTTGTTGCTGCTACTCGCTCTGGCCAAACTTTGAGCTGCAAACAATGCTTCATTATAAGCTTCAACCCATACCAGAGGTGATAAGCCATGCCAGAACCAGGACCAGGACCACACAACTGGAGACACATACCAGCCTACAGCCCCAGCCCACAGCCCCAGCCCCAACCCCAAACTCAACCCAAAACCCAACGACGCAGCCAAACTCCTTGTATAAACTTCACTTTATGCTTTTGGCTTTCAATGCCTCAAAACACAAGCACACACAGAGAGTGAAGGCGCCACAAAGAGGGATAAGAAACAGATGGAGAGCGAGACAGATGAATGCGATGAGAGAAGGAGAGAGAAAGACGTAGCTCTTTTAACTTACTCACATGCCATTTGCTTGTACTTTGTACGAAATTTTACGAATATTTCATAACAAGAATTATGCTTCAGTATGTGTGTGCTGGTGTGCTGGTGTTTGCTGTACCCTAAAATATGGCATGATGGTTTCTAGCAGGTGTTTGCACAGAACAGAAGGTGGATCTTCGAAACCTATCAGGATGTTTCTCTTTCAACTAATCCCTCAGGTTGGACAGCTTTCTGAGTCAACATTTGCACAGAGCCCTTGTTGCTTTTTTGTCTGGAGGCAGCAAACAAGATTGGATCTCTACAAGCCATCATTTGACTGCCTGTGAGGCTTGTGGGAACAAGCTGGAATTTAAGGAATACTCTACCATATACGGCTACCATATGAGCGATGGATCCTTCAGGGTATTTATAGCTTCGACGCTGTCTTCCTCTCCTGCAGACGCCTGTTCCTGTTGTCGTGTCGTATCGCATGTTTTGTCAGACGAAGTGGCTATGCAAAGACAAACAAGTCTCAGCAACAACGAAAACAACAACAGCAGCAGCAGGAGCAGCAGCGAGAACAACGACAACCACAAGAACAACGACAGCAAGAGCGTTGCACAAAAATGTTGTCAATCAAGGTTGAAGATAACAAGGCGACAAAGACAAAACAGTCCAAGTCCAAGCTCTTAAATTGCCCTCGACAGACGAGGAAATATTTTACATACATATGCATATATACACGCATACATCTATATATGTGTGCGTGTGTGTACGTGGTATGTGTGATTAGGTATATGACAATATGAATTTAGCTAACCATCAAAATTCATAATATTAAAACTATTTTCATTTGAGCTAAGAAAAGTTTGCAATAATTTCATAGCATACTTTTTGGGGTAGAATCTCTTCCCTTGTGCTATGCATTGGAACTTGCGAGTTTTCATTGAAACTGACATAGTGGAATCAAAGTTTTAATAATAAATAGTCAAAAATAGTTTTAAAAAATATACGCTATTTAAGTGAGAAGCAAAAATCAATGGAATCTTTGTGTATTCTTCTTTATCAGCAATTAATATTATGAAAATGGTCATAAGTGGACGTACATTAAAAACATAATGACTGCCCCAAATAAGTGTTTATTTTTGTTGCCCAGTGTAATTTGCATAATGATAAACGCGAGAAATTGGACCACTCGTAAATCACTTATTGCTTATTAATTGGATCGACACGCACACTCCGCCATATATAGTACTTATTTATATCTCCATATATGTGTATCTGAAGAATGTGGACAACACAGCTCGATGCTGTTCGAGGCGGGGCGAAGCGAAGCGAATCCTAGCCTGGCCTTTCATTATGCTCTACTTTCAGTTGTTTTTCTGTACGAGCACGGGCACGGGGACGGGCACGGGTACGAGTGGGAGTATTGCGTTTCTTTGACTTCTTCGGGTGTAATCATGCGAGCAATTAAGCTGCACTCGATTGACGCTAATTAATGAACAGCATTAAAAATTATTATGTGTGAGTAGAGGGGGGGAGGCGGCGAAGGCTCAAATATGACGGTTTTATCAAGGAGTTGCTGCGATTGCCACGACCCCACACACACACACACACACACACACACACACACGCATACACAGCTCCACACCTCCACACCTCCACACTCAATTTCAATTTTCGTGCCGTGTAATTTGCGTGGATAATTTATATGCATGGCATGCGTATAGAAGATGCCTCTGCTTTTATCCTCCTGGCGGCGGCTGCTCCCGCTCCTGCTCCTCCTGTTCGGGGTGCGAGATGAAATAAATTTTGCAGCATCATTTAAGCTTAATTAAGACGCCCCGGCCGCAGGCGATGACGGACAGGAGCAGGGGCATAGCAGAGCAGCGGCACTTGCAGAGCAGCAGAGGCAAGAGGCAGCCACAAAACAGGCAGCACACCACACCACACCACACCCACCCAATTGCACCCATGCTCTCGACATAAATAAAAGAGTGACTGAGTGGTTGAGCGGTTGAGCAGCGGTCGAGTGGCAGCCAGCCGTGGCACATGCATATTCGAGGAGGAGCATCATCGTCTCAATGCTCATTTGATTTCCAGCCAACTCACGATTCCACGCATTAAATCGCTTAGACAATGTCAAAAGGCATCATTATTCACGGAGCCAGTGGCAGGCCACGTCCAAAAACCCTGAAGAACCCTGAAAGCCAGCAACCAATTGGCCCTCGTCATCTCAAATGAGTGGCGGGATAAAGCAGTTAAAGAAGACGAAGAAAGACGTGGAAATGTGAAGATGAACGAACATGGAAGGAGACACCGAACGATATACAGAGAAAGGCACAAAGAGGGTAACTCAATTCCATGCCAATGTTGATTTTTATACCCTGCACTGAAGGAGTATCGAAGGTGAATTTGCATTGGTGTGGGGTCAAGTGCTATCTTTGAGAAATCTAGAGAAGAGAAAGAGAATTGTGCAAGGTTCAAAAAGCTAAATTTTGTTGAAATAAAGAACAAATCAAAGAGTTTTCCAACTTGCTGCAGTTTTTCCTCTAAAGAGCATAAAATGCTCACTCAACGACAGTTGAGATCTCGAAACTGAATACCAGGTATCCAATAGTCGGGACACTCCACCAAATCGTTCACTCTTGTTAATTAACGAGCATGGCAGAAGGCAACGAAATGTAACGATATTTACTATGAAATTCAATGCCATTAAACACAATTAAGTGCGTCGGGCGCCCCTCTGTAACCCTGGGGCACCCCCTCCATTTTCCCCTCTCTGTAACCCCCCTCCCCCCGCACTGAACAGAAACAGAAACTAAAATAAGCAGGCAATTATGGGCGGCAGAAGGAGGCTGGGAGGACAACAAAATTCATTGAGCTGCCGGTTCAAAGTGTTGCACATTACGCATCATTTCAGTCGAGCCGTGGCACGAGGCACGAAGCACGAGGCCTGGGGCCTGGGGCACCACACCCTTTCAGACGATGGGCGAAGGGAAAAAAACCGAAATGGGGAAAGGAAAAAAATGAATGCCAAAACAAAAGCGTGAAAATTGCAAAAGTTTTCTTAATTGCTCCACGCGGCTCGTCAACGGTGTCGAAAATTAAGGGCAAATATGCAAAGTCATTGTGTGGCAGAATGTGGAAGGGGGGTGGCAACAGCAGCAGCAGCGGCAGCAGCAGCAGCAGCAGTAGATGGAGTTGATGGTGGATCTCCCGATTGGGCCTAGCCCACCCAATGATTAAGCCAGACCCAACCCACACGCCTCCACACACAAACACACACACGAAGGCACAGGGCGTCAGAGGAAGGGACACCTACACACACATGCTGCAGCGTTCCCATGAGCCCCCAAATGAGGCACATTCAGTGTGGGCGGCAATCGAATTGGTTTTTCTTCAGAGGCAGCTCTTAAAGGCTGACTTTCCATAGAATCGTTTGCCTAGATGGAACTTTAAGAGTGGGTACCGTTGGTGTGGTTTTTAATTGGAAAACATTTTAGTACAGGAAGTATTTAAAGGAAAGTTCTTTGAGGAAATAAAAGCCAACATGGAGGGTGTTATTAAAGAATAGAAGAAAACAGAATGAGGTAATGAATGTCTCGTTCCTCAATAATAATTGCCCTGCATCTGCATTTGGAACTGCAACTGCAACTGCATTTGCATAATCATATTGAATACCACAAATTGCATCCCGTATGGAAATGTAGCTCTTTCCTGGGAACAAAAGCGACATTAACTCGATCAGGGTTCAGTTAACATGCCACTAAGCGACGGGGTGCAACAAAGTCAGATAGATAGATGCACCCATACTCGTACAGACGCCATACAGTCGGATAGTCGGTCGTGTGTGGCACTCTGGTGGGGCAGCAGATGCCAATTGCTGTGGAGCAGTTTAAATTAAATGCCACATTCCCTCAAATTTCCCAGCACCCGAAGCGACATTAAGCATATTGAGCTTAAGACTCTCCTCCTCATTCCTCCCCCTTCCCCCTCATTCCTTGCCATTCCGCCTTCTCTCATGCATGCAAATGCGTGGCGTAACAGAAGGGGGCATGGCACGAAGGGAGTGCCTGGGCGGCACGGACCTTTTGTTTAATGAAGCTGAAGTTGTGGGCGTGCCCTGTCCTGCCCTGCCCTTCCCAGCCCTGTCCTGGTTTGGGTGTGGGTGTGAGTGTGGGTGTAATAGGGGCGTGCATGTGGAAAAACCGTTTTCGAATGAATGCAAGTCTTAATCCTTGAAATATGATTTGAGTGCAAATATTTTGCATAACCATGAGCTCGACAGTGAAAAGGGTTGGCAAGGGTCTGTGGCAAGAAATGGAGACTTGCGGTTGCCGTGTGCCTGCGTCTGCCTGTGTGTCTGTCTGTATGTGTGACCAGTGACACAATTCCGCCTGCCATGCGTACGTCTGTGTGTTGTGTGTAATGTGTGACGTGTGTGTGTGTGTGTGTGTGTATGTGTATGCACTTGTACTTGCCAACCGCAAACACTTCACTCGCTCGAAGGTTGCGAGGGGCAGGAGCCGACAGACCCACAGCCAAGGCGAGGGGCAACGGCAGAGCAGAGGCACAGGCTGAGGCTGAGGCAGAGGCGGAGGCAGACCCCAGCTGCAGCCTCCACGCACAGTGCTCCGTGAGCAGACAAACCTAACGCTTGATAAAATTCCCCAAGAATATTATAACAAAATCTGAGAAATTACAAAATAATAGCTAGAGCAGCAGCAATAATCTGGCTCTATGCAAACTAAGAATGTTGTGTGGCAACATCGTCTGAAATCTGAAATGTGGCAGAAATGTTCCCATCGCTGTGTGCTGCAAACATTACGGGGCAAAGCGGAGCCTCGTTCCACTGTGGCAGGACTTTAAAAACGCATTTGCTTGGACCTTGGCTGGCCATCATTCCAATTGAGAGTAAAGGCTCACAGGACCTAATACCATTGCCGGGGGCCACTTGCGCCTTTCACCTTTCGACCGCAGGACGCTTTTAATGAGCAAAGTTTTGTGCGGGGATGGTAGATAGATGGATGGACGGTTCGTTGGTTGGATGGATGGATGGATGCCCCATGGACCATGGAGCATGGAGCATGGAGCATGGACCATCGACCCCATGCTATGACGACTGCCTTCATGAGTGTTACTCATTCTGAATGAATGCAAATGTCATTTTTGATGTGGGCAACCATTTGCAGGCATTTGCAATGTATCTGTTAGTGTGTGTGTGTATGTGTGTGTGTGTGTTGCATGCAACACAAATTTCTTTCCAACAGCTGCACTTTTGGGGATTCTTTTTAATATTTTTTGTGGTGCACCGCACAAAGATAAAAGCTCTCTCTCTTCCCATTTTTTTTCCCTCTCTCCATCCCCATCCCCATCCCTAAACCTAACCCCAACCCTAACCCCATCCCTATGCATATTCATGGGGCTTAGAAGCATTTGTGTATTTTTGCAGCTTTTGACTTTTTCACACTGAAATTCATTTCGTTTTCCTCGTTCTCTCTCTCCCTCCCGCTCTCTTGCTCTCTCTCTCGTTGCAGATATGACAATTGGAGGCGTGCAGGGCCCCATCGAGGGCTACAATTCGCTGGAAGAGATGATGATGACAACGACAGACAGGGCCCAGGCAGCCATGCTCCTACCCACCGCGCCCACTGTCGCCTACACGCATCCCAAATGGATGGAGCCATATTTCGATCCCTCGACACCGCGCAATGTCACCGCCCTCATGGGCAAGAACGCCTATCTCAGCTGCCGTGTGCGCAATTTGGCCAACAAAACGGTGAGTTTTTGGCTTAAAGATTTGCCCACCTCCTACCACCAGGGGTGTGCTTAGGCAGGGGTTAGGTGGGGTTTGCCGAGGGTTAACAGCGTACTCGTGTCGAAAAGTTTGCTGTCGTGCGTGACGACAACGAGGAGTAGCTTTTTGCCATTAAAGTTTTGTGCTGCTACCAACTTTCGTTTATTCTCCATGCGCGGAATAATTTTTTCCCTGGCTGCTCCGTCCGTTGCTCCGTCCGTTGATTTCTTGGCTGATTTCCTAACCTGGTCGCAGACGCGTAGACCAAAAATGTAATTCCCCTAGCATGACGGCGAAATTTTTAATTAGTTCTACAACCTCCCTCTCCCTC
Source organism: Drosophila athabasca (assembly GCA_008121215.1). Taxonomy (NCBI): domain Eukaryota; kingdom Metazoa; phylum Arthropoda; class Insecta; order Diptera; family Drosophilidae; genus Drosophila; species Drosophila athabasca. The sequence goes on along the minus strand of CM017796.1, from coordinate 59,760,979 downwards.
TCCCGTTCCCATTCCCTGCCTCAGCCTGAGCCCCTGCCCCAGCTCCTGTCTCAGCCTCAGCCCCTCTGCCCCTCTGCCCCTCCGCACTTTGTGTCTGTTTTCCTTTTGCGGCGAGGGCAAGCCGAGAGGCAACTTTCGACTTGGCATTAAGTTGTTTTTTGTCTTTGGGAGGAAATTTAGTAATATCTTTTTTTTTTTCTTTTCTGTTTTTTTTTTTTGTTAATTTTTGGCTGTTGTTGTTTTGCTATTGTTTCCTTTGTTTATCTGTTTTAATTGTGCCCCAGCCCCTGTCGCTGTCGCTGTCTCTGTCCCTGGCTTTGGCTTTGGCCCACTGTCTCTGCGGAAGACTCCTCTCTGAATGGCACAAAGACAAAAGGGCAGCCGGAGGCAACCTGCTGCTGCTGCTGCTTCAGCTTAATCTTCAGTTCCCGCTGTCACAAACACACAAACAGAGGCAGAGACAGAGACAGAGACGGGGACAGAGGCGAAGGAATCACAAATATTTGCATATGTTCCGGGTAACAGGAAACATTTTCAATTTTGTTTATACATTCTGTAGCATTTAATTTGGGGGAATGTGGCATCGTACACCCGTACCGATCCCAGTGGGAGGGCAATTTGTGTCACTTCTAGGATCCTTCCTGGCTCCTTCTCGTCCTGCTAAATGTGTTTAATGAAATGTATAATTGCGATAAGAGCGTCTGTGCGGGAGGGGCTTAACTTTTTTAATATGCCAAAAAGATAGGTTTATGAATAATTAGACAGCCCGAAACGATTAACGAGGGGATGGCAACATGTCTGGCCCCCAGGAGGAACCAGTCAGTACCAGAACCGGTACCAGGAGCAAGTGCAGCACCAAGACCTCATCCGATCCCCTTTGCATATAGATTCTCTCTGTAGTTTTTCGCTGGAAAAACAAACAAGTGCGAGCCATAGTGGGAGGATGCGTTAGCACTGCTCAAATGCCAAAAACCAACAAACTTTCAACACGCTCGCGAGTACTTGACACAAATGCACCAGCAGCAGCAGTGGTGGATGCAGCAGTGCACTGGAAGCAGTTTTCGCAGGACAGGAAGTGGATCTCCATCCCGCTGGAGATGGGGTTGCAGATGTGCAGGATGGGGAGCCGCTGCAGGATGCCGTTTGCAGGCGCAACTTTTAATTTCTTGCCAAACAAAAGAGGGACTAGTGGCAGCAGTCCTCGCAGCCCCTGCTAGTGGCGTACACACCCACACACCCACACACATAGTGGCTAACACATACATCAACTGTTCAACCTCAAGTGGGCGGGCCTTTTTGAGCGCTCGGCCACGCCCCAACCCCAGCCCCAGCCCCTGCCCCTGCCCTGCTGCCTTCTGCTGCCGCCCTGCAGCACTTTCAATTGCATTTGAGCGCGAAATTATTTAAACAATTTCATGAAATTGCACTCGCCGCACGCGTCAACAGCACTTGGCTCACAGTCCGAGTTGCACGGTCCCAAAAGTTGGGCGCCACCTCCTACTACCCCTTTGTGCTCCCTCTGTGGCTTCTACCGCCCATTCCCCCCGCCACCGCCCGACTGGGCATGGACTTGCAACTTGAAACGGAATGTCGAGCTGTTGTAGCTGCCGCTGCCGCTGCTGCTGCTGCTGCGCTGCTCCCACTGTTGAAATGGCTGTTGTGGATGTCGTAGTTGCTGTTCATATGGCCAGGCATTGCTCCAGAGGAGCGTTGCTGCTAATATGCAATGGGAGGCAGTGGCAGTGGCAGTGGCTGTGGCAGGGGCAGTGCCTTTAGTGCCTCCAGTGCCCGCAGTGATGGCAGTGTGGCTGTGCCCAGGGGTGGCTGCATCGCCACATGCAGCACAGCGTGCACTTGTTAATTACGCTTTAATTTGTTGCGTAAAATGTTTGTTTAATGGCAGGGCTATCGTTGTCGCCGCCGCTCTGGTGGCGACTGTGTGATATCAAAAGTGCGAGCGACATGTTTTTCTCACTTTTATGGACTCCCCTCGCTGCACTGGCTGCAGCCAGTACTCTACAGCATACCCCAGTACTGAATGCACTCCCCTGTACTCAGTGCACCCCATATGCAGTTAACAAAACTTGCCCCGAAGCCCCCCGACCCCCGTTTTCCCTTTCTATTCCCATCGTTATTGTTGGAGTCGGCCCTTGAAAGTATGCAACATAATTTCGTATAATTAAACGCACGCACGCATCATTTTGGTGCTTTTCTCTAGACCCTCCCCTTCCCCTTCCACTCCCCCTTCCCGTCCCCCTTTCTGTATATGTGTATGTGTACGTGTATGGGAAAGGGACGGATGGGGGGGTCTGGTGTGGCTGTCAAGTGCGATAATTTTGCATTTACATTTGACTTAATAAGTTTACATAAGCCAACGTTAGGTGGGCGTGGCCGTGGCCGTACAGAGTCTGGTGTCTGCCTGGCCTGGCCTGGCCTGGCAGCCAGCTTACAAAGTTATCTCTCTGTGCAACGCAAACTACTTAAAAAGTTTGCGATAATTAAGCAAAGCCAAAACAACTCGAGCACGATCCACAGAAGGAGCAGCAGCAACAGATTCCCCCAGTCAGTATCCAGAGATTCGGCAAGTCAACGAAAGGACTCCCAACGGAATCGGAATCAGAATCAGAATCAGAACCAGGCAGAACGTGGCACGTTGCTCATGCGTCACGTAGTCGCAACGTCGCACCGCGCCTCCAGATTCCCCCCAGATGCAAAACGTTTTTTGTTTTTTATTGTTCACCCTTTTTTCGTGCATCGCGATTTAATCTCTGTAAACCTTGACATTTTATTCGATTTTGATGACACTGCGTCGGCGATTTGTTTTCCCCTTCTTTTTTTTCAATTGCTGCATTTTTAATGACGCCTTTTGATGGGATTGTCTGGGGCAAAAGGGTACATCAGCTATCCGCAATTGGACAGGCTTAATCCTTAGCAGAATCGACCATACCTTCCCGGGATACCGTGAGGGCATCCCGCATTCGTGTCTCATTTAATATTTGGATTATAGCCACACCTGTGATTCACCTGTTTGATGATTGCGTTCTGTCCTGTTCTCTTCCCTCTCGATTGCAGGTATCGTGGATACGGCACCGCGATATACATATACTGACTGTTGGCTCGTACACCTACACCTCCGATCAGCGGTTTCAGGCCACCCACCACCAGGACACCGACGACTGGACGCTGCAGATAAAGTGGGCCCAGAAGCGGGATGCGGGCATGTACGAGTGCCAGATATCGACGCAGCCTGTTCGCAGTTATTTCGTCCGTCTGAATGTTGTCGGTAAGTAGAGCAGAGCGCCGCATCGGGTCTTTCGGGACACCTCTCCGATGGCGCGCCCTGGGTGTCAGCTTCGGTTTCGGCTTCGGATTCAGATTCGACTTCAGCCTCAGCCTCAGAGCTTCATAAAAAATCAACCATTTGTCGTCGCAAATAACAAAGGACACTCGTTGAAAAAAAAAGAGATGGCCATAAGGACAGGGAGTGAAAAACGAAGTTGTTGAACAAATAAATTACACACAGAAAACGAGTGAGCAGCACGCACGGAAAACGGAGCAGCCACGGGCCACGGACCAAGGCGATGTCGATGGCGATGGAGCGTCGAGGGCTTGGTTTTTATACGACAATAATTCCATTTTATCTCGTAGTTTATTATTCCACAGTGCCAACCCAGTCGACCTCCTACAGCTCCTGCTACTTCTCCTTCTCCTGTTTGTTCCCCGTTCCTGCTCCTCATTTTAACAGCGTTTTTCATGCACTTCTTTTCTTTTTCCTTTTTTTCCCACCTCTCGGTCTCTATCTTTTTTCGGTGTCTCCATTCCGCGTCGACAGTGCCAACGGCTACCATCCTGGGAGGACCTGACCTTCACGTTGATAAAGGCAGCACCATAAATCTCACTTGTACTGTAAAGTTCAGCCCCGAACCACCGGCCTACATCTTCTGGTATCATCACGAGGAGGTAATTAAAGTTGATTGTTACATTCCCATTCCTGCCCTACCTCTCAGTACTCCATGAATACTGAGCGGATCTCTCCCCTCATCTCTGCGCCTGCCAAAGCCAGCTATTCCTCCCATGAGGTGCATAGCAATAATAATTGTCGGACGCGACAACAATTAGCCATTTATCAAGAAATAAATTTCAATTTCGCACATTTTTCAGGATTTTCTTTGTCAAACAGTTTAATAAACTATACAAGTGTTAAGGCTAAATCGAACTCATGAAAATTAAAGAAACTTAGAGAAATTTATTTATTAATTATCTTACTAACTCATTAGACAATACGACATTTATGCTGGCATATTGTATCTTTTTTACCCCATAGAGCTTGTCCTTCCATCACTCATCGATGTAATGTAATCGCTGTTCCAATCACCGATGGAAATTTACAATCCAATAAGCAAACGAATTGTATAATCGAAAACTCCAATCTGTGTTCCCTCCGCATTGCTCATACGCCATGTGGTGACAGCCGAATTTCTCCACCCAGCCCCACCCAGCCGTCGCTCTCCGCCTTTTACCTCCGCCTGTTTGTGGACCCTCATCAGAGCTGGCCTCTCTGTGGCTTACGGCAAGAGCCGTCAGCATTATTTAAACGTCAGCTGTTGTTATTTTAATGAGTGAATCAACGCGTATCGCCCGCGTATCCGGCGTCCTGCCTGCCTGCGTTCTCGTCCTTCATACATGCAAATGCAAATGCTATGGGGATGGGGATGGCGATGGGGATGCGAAGGGGATAAGGAACTAGGTCAATGGCGCTTTGGTGGACAGGTTATGTTTAAATTACCGCCGTGGGTGACAGCAAAAATAAGAGGCTGAGAGGTTGAGAGGCTGAGAGGTTGAGAAGCAAGCGAGAGAGAAAAGCTGAGAGAAATTAAGCGGAGGATTTTGGGATCAGGCCATCATCAGGTGGCCGCATTATCGCTCTTTGCGCTTAGGATTTTCATTGTCATTGTACTTCCCGATTGCCATCCGGCGGCATCCATCTGCATTTGCCAATTAGCTCTGTTGTTCCAAGCCCAGTTAAGCAGTAGCATCCACTGCTGGCTAATTGCAGGGCTCCGCTGTGCTCCGCTCCAGTCCGCTCCAGTCCGCATCCGCGTCCGCATCCGTAACAGTTGCACGACACGCTAATTGCAATGCAAAAGCCAAACAAAATATCAAACAAAAAACCAGAGCCAGAGCCAGAAGAGCAGAAGAGCAGAGGTGCAAAAAAAAGATGGTAAACCCGTATAAACTTGGTGGCAACATGCTAAATGCGGAGCACACAAATCCTGCTGCTCGCACTGGCGACCGCTGCGGATCCTCGAGGACTGCTCACTTCTTCTTGCCTGCCACTTGGCGCATTTTAATGTATTCCTGGAATTTTCTAATTAAAATCCTTGCAGCGCAGCTCTGCCGCAATTGTGTGCACTTGGCCACCTGTCCATATCCCTTTCTCTGTCCCTTTCTCTGCCGCTGTGTGTGGCCGCAGATACCTTAACGCGTCCTTGCTGCAGGCTTTGCAAGGTCCTGTTCCACCGTATCGCGCCGTGCCGTGCTCTGCTCTGCTCTGCTCTGCACACGGATTATTTACGATCCATGCAAATTTGCTGTTAATTAGTTTAATGGATGGATAAACTCAGTTGATGCACTGCACACCGCCCCATTCCACTCCACTTCAGTCCACTCCATGCCGCATGCTTCCTTCTCCCTGCTCCGTTCACCTTTCAGGGACCCCCAAGTTCCTTCCCCGGCTTCCTCTTCTGGCTGGCCGCAGAGTTTTCCTTGCCGCTGAAATGTTGGCAACACTTTTTTGCTCGCACTTCCGCTCGCTAATTGTAATTAACGTGTTACATATTTTCGCCATCGCCATCGCCAGCGCCATTGCCATTGCCTAGGTCCTGCTTCCTACTTCCTGCCACGAAGGCAGCGCTTTGACAGGTAATTCCAATCGTGGCATACGTGGCATGGCACAGCGTGAAGGATGTGTGTATGTGTATGTGTATGTGTGTGTTTGGTATTGGGTGTTGGACTTGGACAATCTCTAATCTCTTGAAATATTTGGCATCGTTTCCCTAGCAGCCGGCAAGCTTGGAGGCCGTCCACTCGAGGTGGAGCTCAGACTTGGCAAAGCCCAAAGCTTCTTCAGTTTCAATATTCTCTCATTCGAGTGGAATTTCAATCTTTTCTCTCACCAGCGCCTCCCCTCCCCTCGCCTCCCCTCGCCACGCCTCGCATTTCAATGTCAGTTGACGCCTTCAAGTGACTTTTATGTACTTTTTGGTGGACAGTGCGCGTTGAGGCCTTTTACGGCACGGCACCACAAGGCACGGCACGGCACGGCATGGCATGGCACAGCCCGGCCTCTGTTGTTGTTCGCTTTTATGCTCGAAATATGCGGGCGATTATTGCGTTGAAAGTGCCACGAATATCGGATATATGCGCATTTTCAATGAGCTACCAACATTTTACACAAATATTTTATTCAATTTTTGCCATTGTGTGTTGTGTTGTTTTGTGGCACATTCTCACATTTTCTTTGTATCTTTTGTGAGTTGTCTCTGTTGATGTTGCTGTTGCTGTTGCTGTTACTGTGGCTGTCTGGCAGTCTGGTAATTCCAATCCAATCCCAGTCCCAGTTCCAATCCCAGTATCATCCCGCCATTGAAGAACCAGCTGCAGTTGTCATGAAAATTGCAAGCGGCACGGCATGAATTTTAAAAGCCCTCTCTGTGGCAAAATGTTTTTTCAATTTATCAAATGACAAACTGCAGATTCGCATTCATTCCGATTCGTTGATTGTTTGCCCTCGCCCCCAACCCCAATCCCAGCCCCGCCCTTTCAGTCATTAACTAATTTGTGCCGAATGGAGAAATATTATAATACAAATATGATATTTATGCAGGAGTCAGCAGTAATGGGGGGTACGAGTAAGAGTACGAGTATCGTGGATATCGTGGATATCGTGTCCCTGCTGATAGCCCAACTTTTCACTTGCCAAAAGTTTCTGCGACAAAGTTTGTGTCATTTTCATTGTTTTCCTGACTGATACCCATTGTGCGGAGAGGTACGAGTACATTGGCCTCTGCGAACAATAGGACAGGGCGTGGATTAATGTGAATAAACTTGGTTGAATGCTCTCTGTTATTTTAGTGGAATATGGCTTATAAGTAAATGGGAAATGAGTCCCCATAGCTATTCGGAAATGGACTATCCATAAATATAAATATTCTACAGCTAATCGGTATCAATCGGTACAGCCTACAGCACTCTCTCTTCTATGTATCTATTTAGCCATCGTCATCATTATCAGTGACGCTAACTTTTCTTTCATGCCTCATGCTATCGCGAATGCTGTCGATTAGTTGAGATTAGAAGGCAAATTATGCGCGCCCCGCCAGTGCAGACAATCTGCCCAAGGGCCATGGCCAGGAGCAGGAGTAGGAACAGGAGCTGAAGCAGAGCCTGAACCGTACCCCGGGGCCAAGGGTTGTTAGGCATCTCATTTCCGTAGTAGTTATTTCTCTTGTTCTTGCTGATTTCTTTGGTACTGCCAATGTCTTTGCCCTGTCAGCGGCATTATGTGTTAATATCAATTTTCCGCCTGCTCCTTGCTGTGCTGAACTTTGGCCTCTGCTCTCCGGAGCTCTGCCTGGCTGATTCTCTGGCTCATCCTCTGTCGCTTGCTCTTGCTCTGGCTCTGGCTCTTGCTTGTATTGGCAAATTATTCCGGTGTTTGTTTTTGCCGGAACTTAATATGCATTCAGCTGCTGTTAGCGGCAGGCCTTGACAGGCTCTCCTCTTCGGCGGCACAAATCTATAATCGAACGAGGGAAAGTAATAATCATAATGGGGTGCAGAAGCCGAGCCCCACTTGATTTGCATGAATTTTGCCGCCCGTCGGGTTCTTTGATGCCCCGGCCTATTCCTGAGACAACCTTTAATCAGGAGAGCAGTAATCAAACTCCAATTAAAATCACGACTTGCAACAGCCTCATTTGTGGCATCACTCAAAAGCAGCTGCTGCCGTGTCTGATGTCTGATGTCTGATGTATTAGGAAATTAGAAATTCTCACACCATCAATTATTTTGACATTTATATTAATATTTTACACATTGATGCCACGAAAGAGGAGCACAACTCAAAGAGATATTAAATGACAATTTTCCATGATTCCTATTAGATTTTACTCAATCTTTTCTTGAGCACTAATTGGAGAAAAAGCGATACCTGGAATCAGTATTGATTATCTTTTCGAAGTATGCCAAAAATGCATTGGGATCAGGGTGGATGGGTGGAATTGAAGTGCGATATATGTATGTATGTATGTATGTATGTGTGTTCCTTCATTTAACGAGCAGCAAGAAATGTGTTGTCGGGCCCTCATTGTTTTGTCATTACCCGCTTTGTGTACCCGTGTGTAACCCCATGGAAATGACACAGACCCTGCTGTACCTTTAACCCCCCCACCCCCCTCTGTTACACAGCATTCCCACCGATGTAGCGATTGTACTCATGGAACCCCCACTCCTCTCTTACACTTGCAGGTCATTAATTATGATTCATCAAGAGGCGGCGTGTCGGTAATTACCGAAAAGGGCGATGTGACAACCTCATTTCTGCTCATACAGAATGCAGATCTGGCCGATTCGGGCAAATACTCGTGTGCCCCCTCGAATGCAGATGTGGCCAGTGTGCGTGTCCATGTCCTGAATGGTAAGTACAAGTCCCCACTTCTCCCTAACGCAAATAGATGGGCAAAAAGTGTTGCCAGTTTGTGTGTAGTATGTAGATACGAGGATATGCCCCCATTAAATGGTAGTAGGTACGAGTATGTTGGCCCCCTTCCCCCCATAAATGAACGGGCCAATGGGTCCGCCAGGCATCCGTGGTATGCTCTGCGAGGCCACTTTGATTGGGTTCAGCGGCAAATTGTCAAATGTCCTGGCAGCATCTCCATCTGCATCTGCATACATGTATCCGTGACAGGATGCTGCCCAGCGGGATAAAGTTTATGAAGTCAAATGCCAGTGGACCGAGGCTCGATGCAATGCAGATCCACCACTGACCACTACCTTGACCCACTGAAAGAGAACCCCCGCCCCCAACCCGAAAACGAATCCGAAAACGAGTCTGAAACGAACCGATGCGAAACCGAACCGAAAGCCACTTCCGATTGCAATTTTGGCTCATTTCCGCCTGCAGGCAGGATGCCCGTGACTCTTTTACCATTAATAAATTGTGCAGGATCTGTCGCTCGACTGGGCCGTTTAGATTCGCTTGATTTCCACCAGGACAGCACTTGGTCCTGCAAATGGAACGGCAATTCCTAAAATAACCTCCTGTTCCATTTACGGCTGAAGTTTAGATGTGACCCACGGGGCTTCCGGGTCATTTGTATCGTGTTGGGGCCACAAATGAAACACATAATCGCATCAATTATGAGCAAATTAATTAGCACACTGCGGTTAATTGCAGTCAAGTGAGTGGCACCAGACCTGGGCTCCTGCTCCTGCTCTCAGTCCCACCATCCATCCCCACTACGCACTCGGCGCAAACAAAGACGGATGCCAGCGACATTTACAAATTGCAGTCGGGCCTTGGGGCACAGCCGGAGGTGGAGGCGGAGGCGGAGGCAGTGGCAGTGGTAGAGGAATTGTTGCAATTTGCCAGCATAATCGCTGTCGATCGGCGTGGATTTGACACAGTTAAAATAAATTATGTAATTGCAAGGGCCAGAAGGACAACGGCAACAATAGGGACAACCAAGAGCGGCAGCAGCTACACAATTTTAACTCTGGTAGAGCTCGTGGCAGAGTGGAATGAGAATGGCGGCGTGCGGCAGAGCCAGCAGGATACGGAAATGAAGGGGCACGTTTTTCAATCATGCTAACAGCACCACGATGACCCCTGCTCCCTGCTCGCAGCTCCCTGCAGTCTGCTGCCTGCCCTACCCCCCTGTCGACAGCCGCAAATGGACCGCAAATGGTAACGTGCGGAAATCCATGCTGTTGCCATTGTAAACGTTTGCCCGCCATTATGCATGAATGCATAGAAATAGAAAATAGCAAAGAAGAGGAGAGCGCAAAGAGAAGGGAAGAGAAGAGAGATAGAGGTGCTGCAGCACACAGGTGCTTCAGAGAGAGAGAAACAGTGTGGGGTGATGGGGGGTCTGGGAGGGAGGCCATATAAGGTTAACAAACAAAATGATGAAGCAACAGCGAACCAAAGGCCGTGACGCCCTGCAAAAGCACACAATGGTCACAGGGTATACGAGTTTTCACTCTGCCGCAGCCTCTAAACGAGCGATAAGCCCCGAGAGGAATGTTGGGTTTAGGTCCACATACAGTGCGTATCGAACAATTTAAGCTTTTGGCGCTTTTTCAGGAATATATTAGGGCTCGGATTTACATTTAAAGTGGGCGAGATTCAGATAAGAACATTGATAGATTGGCCTGAGGCCACTGTTACCTTAATTACCTTTTGCATTAGCTGACCATTGAGAGAGTAGTCCAAGCCGCAAACGATATGATAACCTATGAAAATGGCAGCATCCTGGGGTTAGGCGAAGATACATACATACATATTTCTTCCCAGTTCAAAATCTGACAGAATATGCAATTGTGTGGATTAAAAATATTACTTCTGTACAACAATAATATTTACAACAACAAAATTTGGCTTTAAAAAGTTTCGCTTTTTGTTCATTTAAGCTTAATGACAAATCCATTAAGGTTATTGAAAAGCTGTTTCCAAAGCGGATTAAAAAATCCGAAAAGTGAGAGCGGGGGTCTCCCTGTGTTTTTGCGGGGTTTTTTTGTTTGTTTGTGTTCTGCGGCAAGGTGTCCTTCGGATACACATGTGTGTGGTGTGGTGTGGTGTGGTGTGGTGTAGTGTGCTGTCCTGTTCTGTCCTGTGAAATCTGGCTAACAATCAGCTAATCCATACAGATTGGATTGAATTTCCAACTAAAATTCGACCTTCGCTTGGCTTTTGGCAACAATGTGTCCGTGTTGGAGACAGAGGCCACTTGAATTGAGGCTTTAATGGCAAAAACAAGGGCATCAACAAGCCCCTACCCTCCATGTCCCTCCGTGTTGTGACAGGCAAAACCAAACGCAGGCTGGAATCTGCCTGCGACAGACAGACAGACAGACCGACAGACCGACAGACACTCGATGAGCGAGAGAGATCGGATCGGGAGAGATGGGGGAGGCCGCCAGGAGGCTGGAGGGCAGCTTGTTGGGCCGTCAATTGTCCTTTGCTGCTCATTGCTGCTGGTCTGTGCCAAGTTATGTATGGTATTCCTCGTCCTCGTCCTCGGCCGCTGCTGGACGTCCTCGTCCAATAGCATTGCTGTGGGTCTCTGCTGCCAGTCCTGCATCGCACATCGCATCTCGTCGTTGGCTGTGGGAGCATCCTGCAGTGGTCAGCAGGTCGAATTCAGATGAACGAAAAGAACTGCAACATTACTGAGATATATCGTATGTACCTGCCGCCTCTCCGTCTCTCATTTCCATTGCTTTGAGATGTCTGCTGGGGATCAGGGAACGAACAGCTGTCAAAAGCAAATTCAAGACGGACTCTCATCCTTATTAAAATGTTCATACCCGAAGCCCGAGGCGGAGCCGAGCCGAGCCACATTAAATGGGATATGGAAACCACTGTGCGGCAACCACCTTGGGGCTCCATTGTTCTGGATGTGCCTGTCAATCAGGTAACAATTGGATAAATCAGGTCTCGGGCCAGGCCAGGCCTGGACCAGGGCCTGGGCCTCGTTGCCTGGGGTTCGTTGGCATACCTAAGCAGGTTGTTTGTCCTATTTTCTGGCTATGATTTGGATGCATTTGCGAACGGGGGGCGGGGGCAGGAGAGGGGCCTTGGCTGCTGGCATCGTAATGAAACTTTGCAAAATCTGGTGCGTGTTTCCATCTGGAGCAAGAACCGTTCAATTATTGTTAGAGGCTACTGGAGCAGGGTGGCAGGTGACTCGTGGCTCGTGACTCGTGGGCGACAGGCAGAGCGGAAGAGCGGCGGCAACGGCCACGGCCACGGCGCATCCTTCGCAGTTTACACTTGAGAAATCAAACGGAATGCTGCCACGACGAATGTCCAGCCAGCTGATCCGCACCGAGGAGACGATGGGATTGAAAAGTTCTTGCTTCGATTTATTTTTGTCAGCTGAAGTTTCCCTGGCCCTGGCTATTTGTGTAGCGCTTTTGTTTTACTGCCACTCCTGTGTCTCGATGCTCATCAAATGGCAAACGAGACGCAGGACACAGGACGCAGGGAAGATCACGGGAAAGGGTGGGAAAGTGCGGGAAAGTGTGAGAACTTAAAGCCTTGACCTGCTTTACTGCTTCCTATAGAATGGGGCTATGGCTTCCTAATCCTCTGGCTCGCTGCACGTATCGACATCGACATCGAAGTCCAAGTCGCTGCGATGTCCTGCCGGCACACACACGCACACCGAAATCCCATAGTCAAGTTTCGTACCACCTCCCAGCCCCGCTCCTCCCCTCTCTGCTCGGCAACGGTGTGTGCTGCAGATTAGCTTTGTATTTTGTCACAGGAAATTACATTTCGCCTTAAGGATGCTCGCCGGAGGAACAGCGCAAAAATTTCGTCTCATTGTTTGCGCGTTTGTATGTGTATGAGTGTGTGTTTGTGCGCTGCTCGGGTAAGGGAGAGGGTGCAGGGTACCTGATCCTAGGTCCAGCTTCTGTTCCGGGTCCGATTCGCTGGACCAGCCCTCAGGTATGCGCCTCTAATCGTGTGTACGTGTACAACTGTCGTCGTCGTCGTCGTCGTCGATGTGTGCCGAGCACACGGAGTCCACAGCAAACTGTCCACCTCCACTAGTAGGGCCATCGCCATGCCCACCTGCCCACCTGCCCACCAGCCTTCGCTCTATATCCAGCTCCTGCTCTATTAGTTTGTACATTAGAGGTACAAGTACACACAAAGCCAACACTTCCTGTATCGTGCTGGGTCGTCCGGCAGTCGGTGTCGACTCTGTGCGACTCTCTGTCGCTGCTCCGTGTGCGGTGTGGCATTCCGGCAGCAGAATTTAATACAAGCTACAGCAAATTGCACTGGCCAAATGTGTGTATTTAAATGGCAATGATGCCTGTCTGTTGATAGGCGCCAGTAAAATACACTAAGAGAAATCTAAAGGCCGAACCCCACTTGTTTCCTTAATGTTTCTTCGTCGCTCATTTGCCCAACGGTAACGCTTTCCTCCAGTGTTTAAGATCCAAAAACTATTGCCTGGAAAAACTTTGGCCATAACTTATGATAACATTTCCGTGTGTACGCACTGGCACTGGCAATGGCAATGGCAATGGCACACACTGGCTGCCTTCAGTTCATGCATAGTCAATCCTCAGAGATTGCCGACTAACATAATTTGTGCCATGTTCAACAAGGAAGCAAAGCCGGGAACGATGACGAAGATGCTCCAAACCACAACTCCCAGCAGCCAGCAGCCAGCAGCCAGTCCTCGAACGGTCCCAGACATAGCCACAAGGCAAAGCCAAATCCGGCCAGGGGGGAGCAGTCGTCGGTGGGTCCGGGAGGACATTGAGCCAGCTCATAAGTGTAACCGGGGAATAACTCCTTCGCAACGACATTCGCCAGAGAGGGAAGGGCGGATCCGCCGGAGGAGCAAACAAATCCGCAGCTAATAATATACGGCTTTTGTTTATTAGATTCATACATTTTCTAGCCCAACTTTTGACGCATATGCGGCACACTGGCACACTGCTAGTGTGCTGGAGCTGGAGTGTGTGCGTGCGTGCCTCGCACGAGTAGTGTCTGTGTGTGTCCGTGTGTGTGTGCTTTGTGAGGCTCATTATGTTTGCTTTTATGGGAGCGCTGCGTGCCCGAGTACCCAAAAACCAAATTCCCAAATCTCCCGGCTGCCACTCGAAGTGATTTTAATAAAATTACCAAAGCGTGTAGGTAAAAACAAGTCGGGGATTGGGGATTGAGGATTGAGGATTGGGGATTGGGGATTGCAGATTGTAGAGAGCGATGTGTGTGTGTGCGTGAGAGTGTAGAGATGATGCTCCGTAAATCCTGGCCAGAAATCGCTGCCGTTGGCACAAAATATTCGTTGTGTGGCCTTCGACCTATGACGAAATCGGGTACAAATTGCATGATTTACGTAATGGAATAAATAAAATAAATTGCTTAATTTACTGATAAATTACATGAGCAGCAGCAGCAGTAGCAGCAGCATACGAAACTTTGTCCTGACATATGTACTTATACATACATATACATATGAGAGGAGGGGGGGATAAGTGGGATGGGATATGGGTCCCATAGTTACACACCCGCTAAAGAACCCCACACTGCCGTCTCCTCCATAGGCCCAAATGCCTTTGTTTTCCTTTTTTGGCCTTCGTTTTGTTTTTGCATTTTTACTTTGGCACATTTTACGAGATTAATTTCGTTGCCTGGGAACCGGGAAATATCCGACGGGGTGGGAGGGAACAAAGTGTGGCAGTGGATGTCAGTGGTGGTAGGTGGGTGGCAGGGGTCAGCGGTCAGATGCAGCCGCAACAACCGCAGGCCACACGCACACTCTCAGGAGTGGCAACGGAAGGGAGGCGACGGAGAGGAGCAGCATGGCTACAGGCGTGTAAACTATGGCTACTTAGCCATACACACACCCACACACCCACACACACACACACACGCAGATAGACACCCACACAAAAGCAACACACCTGGCCGCGTCTGGGTCCTGATCCTGCTGCTGGCCAAAGCCGAAGCCCCCACTCCTCCACTGCTGCTCCTGCTCCCTCGAATATGTACGAAAGATTTATGCCAAAAGCTAATTTCATGGAAAAACGTATTGTTCCACCACCCCCTTTGTGTGGGTGTGGGTGTGGGTGTGGGCCTAGGTGAGGGTGGGGTGTATATATCCTTATGCCCAACCTATAGGCACACATGTACACATACTATATGTATGTGTATGTGTATGTGTGCTCTAGTGTGAGTGGGTATATGTTTACTTTGGGGTCAACCTAAGCCGCTGCACTATTAAGCTGAAAGTGTTCACTTGGTTGCCTCTGTGCCTCGTTATTGCTGCCCGATTTGACCCGAATCTAATTATTTATGTTAATCGCTCTCCGAAGACTCCTTGCAAATACATCAAAATATAGCAAAAGACTGTACTATGATTAGGTCCATAAATGATATCGAAATTTACGAGCAGAGCAGGGATTTACTGCTTGAGGGATTAAAACTGCGATACAAATTTGAAACAAAGGAATTTTCTGCACTTGAACGGATTTAATTAACAGCTGGGACCTATAATACCCTGAAATAAGCTGGAAAGCGAAACTTAAAGTAATAGAGTGGTCAAGCAGCAGGCCAAACATACACACATATGTACATACAAAGTGGTTTCAGAACCATACTAACTATGAGTACTCTTATCTCATCGAAAGTCAGGCCACTCCTGCCCTGCTCACAGGTCACTGGGCAAAAGTATAATCATGGGAAAAGCAACAGCAGCAACAGCAGCAGCCGCAGCAACAGCAGCAGCCGCAGCAACAGCAGCAACATAGTCAATGTCTGCCAATCTGCCATGGCTAATCTCAAAGGATGCGGATGCCGTGTGTCCTGGCCAGAGTAAAGTCATCGTTGCATACTCTTATTGGCTTTCTATCAATGCATCTGCTGCTACTGCTGCTGCTGCTACTGCTGCTACTGCTGCTGCTGCTGCTACTGCTGCTTCTGGTGGTGTGGTGTGGCACTCTGCCCTTGCAACCCATTTGAATTTTCAATTGAAATCAAATTTTAATGCGACCCAACTGGCCATGAATCCCATCCCATTCCATCCCGATCGAGGACACTCGCCAAACTGGCTGCAAAAATTAGAGCTGAACTCATTTATGGCCAAAACGGATATCAAAATTTAATTAAATTTTCATTTTCAATTTCGGTTCTGTTCTGTTCTGTTCTGAATCGGAATCGGAATCCGAATCCCAGTCTCTGAGTACTGGTCGGTCGGTGTCCCCTTCTGTGGAATGTGTGCATGTGTGTGCCCCAGCTGTTTGTATGTGTGTGTGTGTGTGTGTGGGGTGGGGGGAGTGTATAAGTAGCAGACGAGCTCTGTCTGTATTTTTATGTTGGTGACTGTACACTGAAATTCCAATTGGGGACACCATAAACTCAATTATGAGAACTGAGACCCGGCTTCAGATGGTGGATAGAACCGAATAACAAAGAAAGAAATCGGTGAAAAAAGTCGATTATCGGGGGGTAAGCGTTTCGGTCGGAACATTTTTCATCGTGCATTTTGTCATTTCCAAATTTGTCACATGACATGAGGCAGCAACAAGACCGACAAGAGCCACAGCAACGACAAGATTGTCAACTTGACTGTGGGTCTGGGGGTCTGTGGGGATGCTGGCGCACTGGTGGGACGGGAGCTGTGTGGCTGCCGCACACTCGCATAATGTTGGCTTTGGCATTAATGTCGAATCGACGACACATTGCCATTCCCATTGCCATTCCCAATGCCATTCCCTCTTCCTCTGGCCAATACCCATGACATTCTAATTCCCTTTGCTATTGCCATTGAATCGTCCGTGTAAGGATACGGGTCCCGTTCCCGGTCCTAGTCCCGTTCCCAGTCCCGGTCGTGGTGCCGTGGTCCGGGGTCACTCTGGGGATTTTAACGAATGTGATTTGAAAATCAAGTTTTTGCGCAAATTGTGAAAACGAATAAAAGGCATCAATCATTCAGTCGAGCATCAAGTGAGCTGAAGTGTATAGTAAATGTCATTGCCATGGACTCGACCCGACTCGACTGGAATCGGCTCGCCTGCCGTCTGACTGGCTAATGCGGGACCCCAGAGCCGCAGGTTAGTTCTCCTGGAATCCTAGTCCGTGCCTGGATTGGGCCTGTTCTGGCCTGGCCAGTGGACTTCCTCCACTTCCGCTTGCCAGAGCATTTCCGTTGGCCACTAAGCGCTCTGCTCAATATGCCATTCCCCCCGCCCCGCCCCGCCCCGCCCCGCTCCGCCATGATGTGTTTGTGTGCATTTATGCGGTGATCCCTTTTACGAAGGATTCCCATTCAGTGACCCCCAACTGTGCCAGTGACAGAATAGAAGTAAGAGTAAGAGTAAGAAGACGGGACGGGTGGGTATTAACAGAGTTAAGCCGTCACAGTGGGTACTTACGTCTATTTAGTTCTTATCTAATGAGATTTCCTGGCACTAATAGGAATGAAGGTATTTCATAAACAGCAAATTCATGAACATTCCATGGCATAAACTTTAATTTCATTCCCCTTTTATTAGTGTGTGTGCTGGGCTGTGCTGTTCTGTTCTGTGCTATGCTGTTTAGTTGTGTTGCCTCGTGTGGTGCCTCAATTTGCTGCCAGTCGTCCAACGGCAGTGTCCTGTAGTTCATGATGATGATGATGATGTTGCCGGTGTGGGCATTACCTTTCGCCTTTTGCCTTTGGCTTATTGCCCAACTTCTTTCAAAATCCACTGCTGGCTGGCTGGCTGGCTGGCTGGAAGACATCTGCTCCCCTGCTGAGTGGGGATGTGGCTTTTGGCCCAGGTGACACTTTCATTTGTTGGATGCTTTGATTATCAAACGAAGCGAATGTCCGTACGGATTATGTCGCTCTGTCCGTGTGTCATATGTACATAGGTATGTGTATATGTAGGTGGTCCTGGTAAATGGTAATTTGTCTGCCAGACATGCCTTTGATTGCACTGTACTGCTGGTGGCTGGTGCCAAAAATTGCATTTGCTTTATTAATTAAACACCAATTATGCTGGCAATCCAATTATGAAAAACTCATCAACCCGCTCCCCAAAAAACCATCTTTATTGAAAACAAATGCTGTGCCCCCAAACGGAAAACAGACAGATGTTCATTCAATATTTTCTGGCATGCCCCTGGGCATGGGGTTTGGCCAATTTTTGGCACGGACATTAATGGAAAACCCGAACACAGATAAATATTGAAGTTAGAATGCTGACAAGAAAACAATAAGAATCAATATTCAATTGATATTAATTAATTTTAGGCTTTTGTGGCAGTATCTATGGCAGTATTCTATGCAAATTAGTATTTTCAATTTGGATCTAAAAAATCTAAAATCTTTTGTCTCTAGATGCAAGTGCAAGAAGAATGTTCCGAAAGTATTAGTTAGTAGAGATTTTCGCTTGCAGAATTTCTCTCTCTGTACCTAGCTTGGTTCTATTTAGAAACCGCTTTATTCAGCCAATTTTCACGAATTTATTTAAGCACATAATTGCGACTTTGTTTGTCTATAATCAAAAGGAGACCAACCGCCCGTTGTTTGCCCTTTGATTCGCTGCGAAACAGAAAAAAATACCCAAAATGAAATATGAACTCTCGCAGTTGTTACCAGATTTATTCAGCCCTATGCGGCCCACACACACACTGCCTGTATTCACCTGTCTATTACCAGGACTGACACTCCCCCCACCCCCACCCCCATGCCATGCCTGGCCGTGCCATCCCCACCCCTTATATTGTGTGTTGCCAGCAGAGGATTTTATTTATTTCCTTTTGAGTGCACTGCACTGCATTGGTGTTTTTTCTGCTGCCGAGTCCGAAAAAAACGGCAAAGGGAGCAGCTGAGAGCGGGCAGCATATTCAAAATTGAAACATGCAGAGTGGCGCGTCGATCCAGTTTTTTGTTTCCTTTTGGTTTTTTGGCTGTGCATTTCCATCCCGCACGGAACGGAACATGACGTGTGGCAGGATGAAAAGGGTTGTCCAGGAAGCAGGCTTGCACCATTGTATTGCACCAACAAATGCTTATGTTTTTTGGCTTATCATGCTGCTCCGCCCCTCCGCTCCGCCCGCTCGCCCGCCGGCAAACTGAAATCTTTTCCAGATTGAAAGCCATAGTCCGACCGCTCTATGACTGCTCCTCTGGCTGTGGATGCACCCCACAAAAGACTCATCCACACACACACAGCCGGAAAATCGTCAAGGTGATAGCTAACTTTTGGCGGTCAGTTTTGCCTAATTGAAGGTTGCCCCCAGCGCCGAACAAGCGCCGCAAAGGAGCAATCTCAGCGCCGCAATCTTGCACCGCAAGCGTCCCGGGACTCGGATTCACAAATTTACTCAAACTCAAAAGCATTTGCTTTTAATTAAAAATTTCCACTTGGCGAACTTTGGGGACCCGCTGGAAATTACTTATTCCAAAGTACAGATACCCGACGCTCCTCGTGCCTCGCTCTCCCTCTGCGGAACATCATAACACACACAAAAAATAGCACTATTATATACATAATCAATTTCGCTATGCAATTTTAATTACAATTTGTGGGCGTGGTCAGCACACACACACACACACACACAGATAGAGAGAGAGAGATAGACAAACATTCACACGCCCAAGGGGGCAAATAGAAGGCGAGAGGGTGTGTAAATGGCTGCATAATGGAAATGCCGACAAGTCCCAGAACGGAGGCGCGCCCCAATGCCACTGCTGCTGCCACTGCCACTGCCACTGCCACTGGCACTGCCAAAGCCACTGTCCCTTGCCCTCAGTGCCCGTGCACCCGTGTGCCCGTGTGCGCTGATGTCATTCGGGGTAAGTGACAGACAGTGTCTGAAAAAGTTAATACACATGACGTGCAACAAATTATATTTATCGCGCATCGGCAAGCATCAAATTATAAGGGTACACCGCCAGCCGCAACAGCAGCAGCAGGGCCCTCCTCGTGGTCCTGCCTCGTCCTTGCCACGACTGTCGCTGCTGCTGGTGCAAATTGATGCTTAAGGACAATTTTCACTTCATTACGCGCTGGCTGCTGCCGCCGCTATCCTTGCTACATACCTTTTTTATAATGCAAACCCAATGGGTATCAAGGGTGTAATTGGCCACAGCGCAACGCATGGCCGTGCAACGCATGGCACGTGGAAAGACGGGAGATACATGTGAATATATTGTAGAGAGATTTAGATATCCACTATCTTGGATATACTGAATCGCTCATAGATCTACAGAACTGTTCATAGAACTGTAGAGAGCAAGAGAAAACTTTCCAAGGTATCCCCTATTCGTGGCCGGATGGAAATCCTAATTATTTGGATTCTCTTTTCGCACGTAATGGAAATTTCTCTCCTTTCTGGTTTGGCCAGGATCGCCTGGAACGCCGGCAAGAGCAACAATTTACTCTCGAGTGTTGCTGATGCGTTGCCGACTCCGACTCCGACTCCGACTCCGCCTCCGCCTCCGACAGCCTTCTAGCATGCATTACAGTAATAGCATCAGGAATAGCATCTAGGAATGATGCAGAGCCAACCGCATCAGTTATTGCCAGCGTGAAATTACACATTGTGTCCCGGGGGCGATGGGGTTTCCGCAATAATCTAATAAGGAAAAATGTCAGAGCGTATATCATGTAAAGGTCCATACGTATATACCCCCCACCCATCCCACCCATTTCGCATAATTAATTGTGATTGATATAAGAAATTATTTGCCGGGCGAGCAAACAGATGGCAGGCGGCAGGGCAGACGGGGCATTCGGGGCAGACAGGGCGCCGCTAAGCTGAAAAGGCGAGATGAAAAATCATTTGGGAAACTGTCCCGAAAACCAACACCCACACGAGTATTTGCGGGGGGGGGGGGGGGGGGTCAGAGTGATCCGCACACCTGCACACGGTCCACGACACACGACACACAAATGGGACATCATAAAGAAACTCTATTTGTTGCCGCTCGAGCGATTTGTTTGCCACGCAAATGAACAAATGGAAGAGAGACGGAGAGACGGAGGGACGGAGGGACAGAGCCAGGGCAAAGGTGTGACTGTTTTTGTGTGTCTGTGTGCTCGTGTGTGCGGATTCGGATTCGGATGCGGATGTGGATGCAGAAGAAAACGGAAACAAACTGAAAGCAGCGTCGGCCATTTTAATTTATGTCGGTTGGCAGCGCTCCGGCTAAGCTGCTTAACGCCCCACCAGCAGCAGCAGCAGCAGCGGCGGCAGCAGCGGAATACTCACAAGAAGCGCAAGGAGCGCAAGGAGCAGGCGAGCAGCGAAAAGGCCGCGAAAAGGACTCGGGCCTTGCCACTGGAAAATAACCTTAAAATATAGCTGCTGGCTAAAACAATGGCTGCGACCAGGACCTGGCCCACACACGTGTGTGTGTGTGTGTGTGTGTGTGTGTGTGTGTGTGTGTCTGGGTGTGTGGGTTTGCGGCTGTATAGGTGTGTGGGTGGGGGCGGGAATAATTCGCTAGCAAATTGAAAATAAACGCTCGGCACTAACTAAAAAAACCTCTGCACACTTTTTCCTCGTTTGTTCAAATGTTCATTTCTTTCGGTTTTGTCCGTGTGCTTGCGTGGGCGGTGCTTACTTTTCAACTAAATGGAACACACACACACACACACACATACAGGGATACCAGTGTGCATACATATGTACATATAAGCCGAGTACTTTGCGGAGCTTCCTTTCACCTAAATTTGGCTAAAGTGTGGGATAGATTTGAAGACAATCTCAAAGAGCTATAGACACACCCGGGACCAACCCGTACGAAGCGAGAACACTCCGTATATTCTAAAATCAGCTTTACTTTACAATATTCTCTGGCATCCCCGCGATGGATGTTAAGTTGATATCGAAGTGATCATGAAAATCGTCTGCATGGCGTTGCTTTGTTTCTTCCCAGCCTTAGAGAACGAAAGCCCTCTTAACGTCTTCAGGATGTTATTATTGTTACAAAACTGGTTTGGGTGTTTATTAATATTCCATCCTTGTACTAATCCTCTGCGTACGGCGCAGATCACACTTAACCTTCTTGTTATTTTCATCAGTAGAACATTTATTCATCTCCTTGTTTAAATTTCCGATTTGAAAAGGTTCCTGCGCATTCATTCTTTTTGTTCGTTTAATTCTGAAACTGAGCATCGGTGCATCATGTCGAGAGAATCATGTAATATTATCTTTCAATGCTAAAAGATTTGAAGGAGAAGCCAATATCAATCCCACGACTATCCTCGAATCAATTGTCAATATTTTACAGAGAAAATGCCCAAAGAAATGCGACACGAAAAGTTTGCAACGTTTTGTGTGCAGGAAAAGGTGAAACCGATTTGTAAGTCCGGACAGCTCCAAGGGGGCTTCTTGGCCGTATTCCAATTGTCTTCCGCTTAGCCGCTTATCGCTGCCAAGTTTGTCCCTATTTTCCAGAGACGTTTCTCTTTTCGCTGGCCAACTTTTTCTCCGGGATTCTGTCAGTTGATATCGAAATGTCAGCGCAGGTCTCGCTGTGAGACTGTGAGACTGTGGGACTGAGAGCCCGAGCCGGTTGGTCTGCCTGTTGGCCATCCCGGCGGGCTTAGCCCATTCAAAGTTACAATTCCAATTTGTTTTGGCCCTTCAATTTCAGAAGGCAAAGATACTACTTACTCTTTTTAAGCAGAAAAATCCAGCTGGGATGATAATGAAACGAGCGGAATGGCAGCAGCAGCAATACTCGCAGTATTTGCTCAAGGAATTTCCAATTTAAAGTTGAAAATATATGGCAGTCGAGGCTGAGGAAAAACGCCAACTAAATAGGAGAACAAATGGCTAAGCAGAATCTTTGCTTGTGGGTCAGGACACATGACCACGCCCACTATTCTGGGGGCCTCTCATTACCCTCTCCCTCTCCCACTCTCGCTAACACACACACAAACACATGAGCTGCCGGCAGCACTTAATTACGGAACGGTTTTTTGGGCATGAGCATCAGCTGCGCTCCTCTTCCGGCTGACTGCGGGGGTTGTGACAAGCGGCAGGGGGGTAGGGTAGTGTGAGGGGTGCTGTACGGTTCGAGGGAGTGGATACCGCCTTGCCTTGCCTTGCCTTGCTTTTCTTGCCTTGTCCTACGAGTATACTACATATCGTATGTGGCACGGGGGCGAGAGCCGAGAGCAGCTGCGCCATTCTGCTGTCAATTGCAACATGCATTGTGTTTGTGTGTGTGTGTCTGTGTCCGTGTCCGTGTGTGTGCCAATGATGACGACACCATCACCGAACCCCTCTTCCCCTCGTGGCCTAATAGGTTTGCCTTTCTTTTACATACCCTCCCAAAGAGTCCATTAACTATGGATAGTGTTGAGTGCCGCAGCCAGATGGAACCCAGGAATCTGTACAATATTGGCCAGTGGAGCAGCAGTAAAGTAATTTCTGTCTCGTCTCTCGATCTGTCGCACTCTTGCTTACAGTAGATCCCGTGCCCTACTGCTTGCACTGGATTATTCGCATATGGAATATCCTTTAGCTCTTCTGAATCTATCTGAATCTATCGGTAGAATACCTTCAATGATATTCCTGAATGTGATTTAGAATTGGTTTTAGTTCGCTGCTTATTTCGCGGTAAATTCCGCAACAGGAGAACACCTCTCTGAGAGGGTATTGGTGGCTTCGTCATGGACCAAACCTTCCACCACTTGGGTGTTTTTTTGCGCCCAGACTTGTATACAAAAGGCCTCGCCTCGCCTCTCCTCCCCTCCCCTTCCCCGGCCTCAGCATCTGGCCAACGATTTTGCTCCTTTTTGTTAGGTTTTTGCGTTTTAAAATTATTACATCTTATTTACAATGTGCGAGTTTTCGTTGTCGTCGTCCTCGTTGCCATTGCCGTTGCCGTTGCGTTGCCGTTGCCGCCTTCAAGGCGTGCCAACGACAACATGATGGCGTTGTTGCTGCCGCTTGCCGCTTGCCGCTGCTGTTGCATGCTCTTGTTATTGTTGCTGTTGCTGCTGTTGCATGCTGCATGTTCTTGTTGTTGTGCTTGTGCTTGTGCTTGTGACAAAGAAATGTTGCAAATTAAGCGCTCGGCTGCGTGCGCTGCACAAAGTTTCAAGAGCGCTTCAGAGAACAACAAAAAAGGAGCTGCAACAAAATTAAATAAAAATGTGCACGTTTCTTTGTGTATGCGATGTGTACAAGTGTATACCTTATGCCACACATACACGTACATACATATGTACATATGTATGTATGTATGTATGTATGCACTCCCACGATTGCATATTTCATTATACGCAGACTTATTGTTCGTAATTGTATTCCAACATTTCACATTGCGCATACATACCAGTAATATTTCATTATGTTGCTGCATTCACCCTTCCCCTTCCCCCGCCCCCCCACATTTGTTGCCACAACTGTAAATATGTCGTCATTTTACCGGCACTTTAACCACAGAACTTGCCATCCTCAAGTGCGCGACTCATTTTCGACTCGTTTGCTGGAAATTGGATTAAATTTTTTCTTCTTCAACAACATCATCATCATCATCATTTGCAACATGCTGGATGCAGGATGCTCCCTGCGGGTGCTCGCCATTTTGTGTGTCTTTGGCGCTGCTTGACCGCCATAAGTAGCCGGTTTTTTGCATGTCATAATCGAAAGAGACAAGAGACAAACAGCTAGAGTCCCAGTCGCAATCAAAGAGAGAAGTATTCCACAGAAGGGCATTCCATCATGCCAGCTCTTTGAGCTGGGCCACCCTTTTGTTGTGCAGGATAAGTTTCCTTCCAGGAAACACAATTCAATTATATAAGCAAGTCCATTCCATGAAAGAAGTTTGATCAGACAACATTCCATTCCATTCCATTCCATTCCCTGATGCCATAATCGTGGTGCCCCGACCACCACTTTGGCTGTGTCCTGGCCAACGATAACGAGTTGAAGTTGTCCCTAATACATGTCCAGTTGGCATGCAAGTGGCAGCAGGTGGGGCAGGCAGGGAGAGCCGTGTGTAGAGTGCTCCAACGTCCTGTACATGGCAATGGCAATGGCAATATCAGTAAGAATGCTGGTAATAATATTTGAGGTGCACCGCTGCGATGCTCGTGTGGAGTATGAGTATGAGTATGCCATGCCACATCCACATCCACATCCACCTTCTCCACCTTGCCACTTTCACGCTGTTTGGCCAGAACCAGGACGGGGTACTCCCCAGCGGCGGCCTGTCCAAAGATGACCCAGAATGCAACTCGTGCAACTTGTGGGTGGGTTGCCTGGTTTTTTCTTACACACCTATGTACATATACATATACATATACATATGTGCGGTTGTGTGTGCGTACTCCTATTTGTAAGCGTGTGTGCGTGCGTGCGTGTGCCATGTGACTCGAGGCTGCAATGTTTTACTTACCACAAAATTCTGTAACTAAACGCACTCGCACATACACAGACACATACACATACACATGCAGATAGGGGCGGGGGTGGAGATTGAGGTGGGTAAGGCGGTGAATTGGCTAGAGATAGATACCGGATACAACAGGACTACTTATGGAGCACTTGAGGCTGCACGCAGACAGGTAAATGCTGCATGCGGCATGTTCAACATAGCCACGATACGAGTATATACGTACGTACGGGCGTACTCTTCTCCCAGTTGGCAAATGTTCGCAACGTTCTCATACAGAGAGGAGGACAGAGGAGCCGCCCACAACATATTGTTACGGCAAACGGTAAAGTTCCTGGCTCCGAAGTTGTCACAGTTTCAGGTTTCAATGGTGCGCACATGGGCAGCATAAACTTTAACCAAAATTTAAGTGGGCAGCAAATCCACGAGACCAGGACGTACCAGGACGTACCAGGACGGTGGCACTTGCCCGAGGACTTGAATATTAAATTCCTGTAAAATGTCCGATAACAAAAGGTTGTCTGCGCGGTTTTGGTTTACCTTCCAAGAACGTCAGAATGCCTTGAATAATAATGGATTCAAATTGGATTCGATTACAGGATGGGAGACTAGTTAAAAACTGCTTGAAAGTCAGTTACACACCACAACACACCACCCTCACCCTCACCCTCACCACCACCAACAACAACCCCACCCCAACCCACGGCCTTCCTTAATGCTAAGTGCACTTTTGGCTAATTTGGCAATCATTAAGGCACTCAGCCAGCCAATCAGTTAGTCAGTCAGTGAGTCACTCACTCAGACAGCCAATCAGCAGGAGGAGGAGTCGGAGCCAGAGCCAGAGCCAGAGTCGGCCTACGTTTGTGGCCCAGAAACAGCATCGTAATTGGATTGCCGGCTGCTTGTTACACTCGTAATGGCCACAAGGATGAAACTCAATTGCAAAGCGCGTTCAGATTTGAGCGGTTGCTGTCGGTGTTTAATCAAGCGTTGCAAAATCAATAGGCCCATACAAACACTGGGGCTCCAGCCTGTACAGCGCTGCGTATACGCAATTTCTGACGTGCAAACGGCGGGTGGCTGGACCCGGCCCGTGTCTGGCCGTAGTTTGATAAAAACCGAGCAGATAAATCACGAAATGGTCGAGTGTGTGAGCACTCAACAGCATGTGCCATCTTAAGGCTGCACAAAAACCGAAACCAATTGAAACTAAACCGAAACTCATTTATTTCCCGTACCGAGTCAGCAAACAGCTGGCAGCAATCGCAATTTAAATAGTAAAATATTTGAATGGGTCGCTGGATCGATAAATATGAATTATGTTCCATGTGGAAATGGATTCCGGAACAGGCTGAGGGAGAACAATCTTACACATTTAATTAGAGCAAACAGCACTCTGCTCTATGAGCTTGACAGACGGCTTCTTCTGAGGCTGAGGCTGAGGCTGAGGCTCAGGCTGATGCTGAAGCTGATGCCTGTCCAAGGCCAAATTGAGAGACCACTCTCCAGAGTGCAACATGAGACTGCAGAAGGAACTGCAGAAGTTCTTTTTTTCGCTTTGCTTGCATAATTTTTAGCCCATCCATCCATTCGATAACGAAATAAATTGCTTTCAACGAATGTTCAGTGCTTTGATTAATAGCCGGAGAGGAGAGCACACACAGGAAGAGGAACAGGAAGTGGGAGAAAGAACAGGGAGGGCGGCCAATGATTGGACTGCCACTGCAAATCCTTCTTTACTTCAGTGCCCTGCCCTGTCCTGCCCTGCCCTCTATATGCTTGGGTTCGTGCTCTGTGCTCCGTGCTCCGTGCTCCTTGCTGTTCCTCCCTGCTGCTCCCTGCTGATGAGCGCACATTTACTTAAATGTTCTTGCTTCGGTTGCTCCTTCTCGGGTGTTTCCTGTGTGTTTGCGCTGTACGAATTTAATTGAGTGCTAAATGGCACGTAAACTGATAGGTCAACACACACACACTCGCACCACAACACACCCCACATCCCACATCCCACACCCCACACCCTGACATGCCCGCACATACAGGGCTTAGAGGCGTTGGGGCGCTGCATAGACAAACTTTCATTTGCTGGCCACATGTGTGCGTCCCAATCCCAATCCAAGTCGTTGTGGCAGTGGCAAAGGCTAAGGCTAAGGCAAGGCGTCGTCAAGGACACACACACGCACACGCACACTCACACTCACACAGCACTCAGTTCGACAGGGAAACGTGGCCTAATGTGCATCAACGTTTCAACAAATCAGCAAACAGTTGCCAAATTGCGTGGACCAGAACGTAGGACGGGGGACGGAGGGGGTCGGAGGACGGGTTGTGGTTGAGACATTCAATTAATTTCATTATAGGAGAAACTTTTGCATTGAAGGATGTGCAATGTCCTTGTGAGCTAT